>CM067109.1:78833800-80083800 GCA_034008185.1 Gorsachius magnificus
CGTTTGATAGTGAGACTCTGAATTCAGATTTGGCCAAATAGGATCCTCATTCTCAGTTGTTTTTTGGTTTTTTTTAAAGTCTACCTCAATTATTCACCTGCAGCCAGAACTGGGAGCAATGAAGTCTACTCTACTCCACCCTGCTTTGCTAGAAAAAGGTTACTTTAGAGTCTGTTTCTGACCAAAGTTCCTTCTAACTGAGCCAAAAGCTGCAAGGGTACTCCTGCATTTGGAGGAAACAGATGAGTCAGTACACAATTATACACAGTCAACAGGGCTAACAGGTGGTAAAAATTTTGATCCAAAATTTCTTATTTGTCTTGAAAAGTCTAGACAATAGCACTGTATGATATTACTCCAATGGCACTAAAATGACTTTCACGGTGACGAACTGAAAAGTTTCATCAAAGGGTAAAAATACTTGTGAATAGTAAATATATTTACTTTAAGTATTCTAGAGTATACCTATGGCTACTTGAATATCCTCCATCTGTTTTGGAATAGTTTCATCTGACTCTTGGCTAAAATATGAACCCCATGAAGGTGAGCATGCTATATCAAGGCTGGCATCCAGACCCACCCCATTATATTATTCATTAATACATCTGACAACTCCCTAGATTCTGGTGAGCATGACTTTCATTGCTGGTAATTACTCTGCATGCTTTGACAGTCCTGCTGATGAAGAATGGACACACTTTCTCCTGTGTAGAACATAAACAGGAAACAATCTTAACTGGCAGCTTTTAAGTGTAAGGAATTAGAGATTAAAATTCTAGTCAAATACAAAGCAACTTAGTCACAAAATTAAGAAAGTAATAATCACCACTCGTCTTTCAGCTGCTTGCAATATAATAAACACAGAACTTAGTTTCTTCTACCTGCAGTTATTGAAAACTAGCTCAGAGATGCTTGGAAGTTTGAAGTGAGCATGAAGAATGGAAAAGTTAAAAAGCCCAAATCAAAGCACTCTCTCATTCTCTTGCTCAGGAAATCATTATGAGCCCTAGACATATTTCCATGCACTTGCAAAATAGGAACATTGAATTTGTCACCGTCAGTCACTCATCCCCTCACTCATATGCAAATATTAGTAGTCATTCTATTCAGTTCCCTTAGCTCAGAGAGTGAAGACCCAATCTTCTTTCTTAGTGTGATACTATAGACTAAGAACGGGATGGGAAAAAAAAACAGAACTGCAAAGTTAGTATGAACTCACTCTTCTTGCTCTTTGAAGTTCTTAACCCTGATTCTGATTTTAAAATGCATTGAAAAATAGACAGACTTTTCTGAGAGGGACTGAAATGTGAAACAACCCTCCTATCTTTCTTTTCACTATCAACCACCATGGAGTAAGTGGAGGCAACAATTTCCATTAGAAAGCCATGTATTCACAGGTAAGAATGAGGTGGCTAATCTGATTTGTTTGATTTCCTTTAGCACACAGGGGTACTACAGGGCTATTTTTTCCTGCCCAAGCCCTCTTTACCTTCAGAAACCTTGTTGGAGGAGAATCTGAAACCTTAAGGTATGTACCCAAGATTTCTCTATGCTAGAAAGTTTAGCAATCAGTCCAGGCAAAGCCCAGAAATGGCTAGAACTACAACATGCATTATTCTCATATGTGCTGTGTTGATAATCACAAGCTCCACAGGGGCATCGTGTTCAGCTTGCCTCTGATTTAATGCAAGTGCTCTGTACTGGCTCACTGTAAAGTTGATGTGTGTAGTACAACTCAATTAGTGCAAATGCGAATATGAGCTGTGCATATTTCTGTCTGAAAAACGCTGAGAGCCCTAACATGGGCAACAGAATTCATGAAATGCCATAAAGTTTAAGTAAATTCAAAGGATATAAAGCTGGATCAAGATGTATTGCATTTCTCTTGCTAAATTACACACAATTAAAATGCTGTGTTTTCTTAGTCTGTAGCAAAACCCCTCAAACCTCAAAGACAAAAGAACGCTTTCTGACCACGAGTGAATGCAGAATTGAATATAATTGCAGTCTCAGGTGAAGAACCAGAGCCAGGTTTCTGCATATTTCTGGAACAATAGGAAAGTACTTTAAACATTCAGGAGGCACGTCGTCTTTCTAGGACTTTACCTTGTTATTTGTTTCTAGTTCTAAGTATGGCTTTGATACAATTAAATGCTTTTCATATACAAAGGTCTTATTAAAGTACAATAAAATAGAATGCTTAAAACAGGCTTGTCTTTGCAGATTGAGATCAGACTGAAAAATAAAAATGCTTATTCAGAGCTTCATTTTTGGATGCTAACCCCAGATGTTATTGTATAGCTTTGATAAAGATTGCTTGTGAGCCCAAGAAGCACAGCTTAAATAAAGCTATAGAATCAGAATAGCTCCAGTAACTGTTAGAAACCACAAAAAAAATGCAGTTCATCACTGCAATTGTCATCACAGCTGGGCATACAGTAGTGTGTTGGTTTTGGCTGGGATAGAGTTAATTTTCTTCATAGTAGCTAGTAGTGGTCTATGTTTTAGATTTGTGCTGAAAACTTTGTTGATAATACAGGGATGTTTTGGTTATTGCTGAGCAGGCTTACACATAGTCAATGTCTTTTCTGCTCAGCACATAAAGCCGGGGGAAGAAGAAGGAAGGAGGGGATGTTGGGAGTGATGGCGTTTGTCTTCTCAAGTCACCGTTATGGGTGATGAAGCCCTGCTTTCCTGGGGATGGCTGAGCACCCACGTGCCCATGGGAAGTAGGGAATGAATTCCTTGCTTTGCTTTGCTTGCGTGTGTGGCTTTTGCTTTCCCTATTAAACTCTTTACCTCAACCCATGAGTTTTCTCACTTTTACTCTTCCAATTCTCTCTCCCATGCCACCAGGGGGGAGTGAGTGAGCGGCTGGGTGGGGTTGAGCTGCCAGCTGGGGTTAAACCACAATGAGTAGGAAAATGTTAGAGCGGCGAGTAAAATAGAAAGGTTGTTAATCAGTCTTCAGAGATTTGTTTGAAAACATATATAAATACAAATATTCAACCATCTGAAATTGCAATGAGTTAGGCTTTGAGGGGGCACAATCTGAAGATAAAGCACATTTTTTGATGTATAAGCAAACAAAGGCTTTATATTTACACTGCAGCTATGACTAGTTCCATCTTATTAAGTACACAGGGACTTATTAAGAAGATACAACATATAGGCATTGTAGGAATAATATGAATATGGTCTATGCAGGTGTGTTCAAGCAGTGTCACCTAAACATATCACAAACATATGGCACCATTAAATTCAGTCATTTAGCTAGTCATTCTGAGATGACAGAGGATGCATAAGACAATCATATCTTCATATGGTCATTTTAAACATTCAGAAAGGGAAAGAAAAATGGAAGAAATACTCCAGAAACTAAGACATCCTGTAATGCATGCTCAGAGGAGTATTCCTATAAACCACCTCACATTTGAAGTCCCTCTGAAACAAGAAAATGTTGTGAATTCCTTTCTTTTTGCAGAGTAACTGTTGTAAAATCAGCACAAACTAGAGCAGGCTAATCTCCACCGTCACTGTTCTGCAGTAAGGCTTTCAACTATTAGAATGATTCATACACCAGTACTGTTTTACATTTCTTTTGCATCACGTGTGTGGGAAAAAAGTTGAGGCTCTTCTCTAATAATAAACTTTTTATAAACCAATTTTAAAAAATGTTCTGCTCTACAAAAAAACCCTTTATAACATTGAATTACCACAAGAACCAGAGTAAAAATAAACTGACTGGTGAAAGTTGTGCAGAAATCAAAGCTGAGCTCAACAAGGAGTGCACTGCTAAAAAGAAGTTGAAACAAATTAGATTTTTTTTTCTGCTTGAAAATTATCCTTAAGATGCAGAGGTTTCTTTGAATCTCTCTCTTTGCACTATTGTTGTGAAAACCCACAACTAAATCCCAAAACTCATAAAAGGAAATTAAAAACAAAAAAAAAAAGAAAATAAAAAAGACAGGCAGGAATAGAAACATAATAATTTTTACCGTGCTCGGCATATTGATGAAATGTAAGAACTCAAAACTCTCTCCTTCATGGGAAGGGTAAGTAGCAAAGCTATACTTTCTCACATTGTACAGATTTTAACCCATGAGGGATAACTAGACTGGAATCTCACCTTCCAAGGATTTCAGAAACTATGCATAAACTTTCATATTTTTCAGGAAAAAGAAATGAACATTCAATATATTGTACACACATTCAGCTTTTTTTTCCACAACTGTTCATCTATATTTCAAGCTCTCAAATTCTCACTTCCTAAAACATGTGACACTACCCAAACCCCTCTATATCCTTTTTCTATAGAGTTTTTCTCAAATTTTTCTTAGAAACTTTCATTCACTCTGTGTATGCTGGTTTTGGCTGGGATAGAGTAAATTTTGTTCTAGCCTAGTATGAGGTTATGTTTTGGATTTGGGCTGGAAACAGCATGGATAACCCAGGGATGTGTTGGTTGCTGCTGAGCAGGGCTGACACAGAGCCAAGGCCTTTTCTGCTCCTCACCCCACCCCACCAGCGAGTGGCTGGGGGGGCACAAGGGGCCGGGGGAGCACAAGGACCTGGGAGGGGACATGGCTGGGACAGCTGAACCCAACAGACCCCATGGATGTTCCATACCGTATGATGTCATGCTCAGCACATAAAGGTGGGGGAAGAAGAAGGAAGGGGGATGTTGGGAGTGATGGCGTTTGTCTTCCCAAGTCACCATTACGTGTGATGGAGCCCTGCTTTCCTGGGGATGGCTGAGCACCCACGTGCCAGTGGGAAGGAGGGAATGAATTCTTTGCTTTGCTTTGCTTGCATGCACAGCTTTTGCTTTACCTATTGAACTGTCCTTATCTCAACCCATGGGTTTTCTCACTTTTACTCTTCCCCACCATGGGGGAGTGAGCGAGCAGCTGGGTGGGCCTGACTTGCCGGCTGGGGTTAAATCACAACACTTGGGGGACATCATATTTTTTTTGAGTGTTGGATGATTTTTCAGGTTTAACAAAGCCTGCCAGCGAGCCAATTCCCCCAGCCCCACCACAGTCTCCTTAAATAGGTGGCATCTAAATAGCTAAAAGTAACACTAAACTACCCCCCTTAAAGGACCAGTTAACAGTTAAAATTGTCCTCTTTCAAAAAACCCCCAAATTATAAAATTGTAGAAATGTAATGTTAAGTAACTAGTGGAGTGTTTGTATTTTCTGAATGATCTCTATTCTGACATATGCCCAAAGTTCATCTTGGGGGACAAATAATTTGAACAGAAGCAAAATATGCAATCATGTTATGGGATCTGCCTTCTTCCTTTTCAGAAAGCATCAAGATTCATGGTAAGAAGACTTCTTTAGACCACTGTTATCTTAAAGCTAACAGGAGGTAAAAGTGAGGGGAGAAGAGGAAAGAGCATGGAGATTGTGTTGAGAAATCAGTGGAGTAATAAATAATAAAAATGGTAGAAGTTTCAATACACTGTGATCCTGTTTCCCATTTGATGCAAAGATGTTAATTTAAATCTTATTTGGAAACTTTGTACCTTTACTGTTTTGTACTTTTGTAACAAAATTGTGGTTATCGAGTTGTAAAATGCTGCACAGTAGATATGGGAACTATTAATCCAATTTTATTGATAGATACCTTCTCTTTTTTTGTTTGTTTGTTTTTTGTTTGTTACACTATATTTTGTAGATTTCTATAGTTACTTAAATCTTTCACACAGGCCAAATTTTGCTATTGATTTTGCAATGGCTTCTACAGTTGCAGGAGAATCAATCAAGCAAACAAATAAGTAGAATCATAGAATCACTTTGGTTGGAAAAGACCTTTAAGGTAAAGTAAAGTAGTTGTGTTGTGAAAGTCCAAAACCACTGAATTAAGTAGGTAGAGACTTTTACTCAGAAGTGCAAGATTAACAGTCACTTTTGAAAATTTGGTCTTCCTTGTTCTTCTGTTCATATACTGACACTTCTCTTTCCCACCTGCTCTACAGCATTCACATGCTGCAGATATCCATAAGGGAAAGTGAAATAAAACAAGTGCTTGTACATAGGTCCAATTTCATATTTCCATCCAGGGTGTTGCTTTCTCCCTTGCTGTGTTTGCTTCGATCTTGGCAACACAATGAATTTCCCATGAGCTTACAGGAACAGTTTTTCTTGAAACATTCAATTTCAAGCATAGACCCTGAATTGTTTTTGGTTTAGCTTTCATTGAAGGGTTCCCACGACGGCGCAGAAACAGCAGTCTCATGTGCTAAACCCAACAATCACCATGAGGTTTGATTGGGGAGTTCGAACAGCCAGCTGTTTCTCTGGAGAGTGTTTCCATCGCCTGTTCTCATCAGCAATAGTCTGCTTATCAGGTTCAACGACAGTTTCTCCTCCAAACTTTGAACTTGTGAGTTCAAACACACACACTAGCTATTGCCTCAGGTTACGGTCATGAATCTTGCTTAATCAATAACTTGTAGTTCTCCCAGTGGTTTCTGTATGGTCTCAGCAGCAAAACTAAGATTTACAAGGGGGAAAAAAAAAGGGGGGGAAAAAGAAAAGGGAATATGAAAAATATGGCATACTGAGTAATACATGGATAAAGCTAATTTATTGACTGCTTTGCTTGATGAAGAAAATCCGTCAATATGGATTTTAATTAATAGGAATAGCCTAAGCAAACCAAATTGGAATTGAAGACAACCACAATTTGGAGTCACAAATCTCTTTGCACTGTTCTTAGTGTGCTGAGCACATGTACCTGGCATTGGGACTCATGACAAAATCCAGACAGTGACCCTTGCTCTTGAAAATCATGGCACCTGTACCTTAAATTCTAAACAAGCTGGAATCTATTAGGAATCATAATGTCTGGGAACAAAGCATTCCTAATGATTGGGTTTGCATTTCTCTTTGCAGCAAGTTCTCATTGTTTAGATATGCATTTTTATTTTTCACTCCCTGGATGTGAATCTTCTTATTTGTTTTTTGTAATTATATACTAGACTCTCAAGCTCTATTTGCCTGCTTACACAGATGGAGTACTGCGTGCTAACAGGAAATCTCTTCAGGGATTTCTGTGCTTCTTATATAAAGAAAGGGCAAAAAATTTAGTAATCTTCCTGCTTATAAATGACTCTTCATTTACTCTCCAGATTAATTAATGACAATTTGAAATAAAAGGGCATTATGGTGCTGTCCTGCTTTGATACACTTTGTGTACTTTTCTATGCATATTGCTGCATTTTTTCCATACTTTTCTAACATTAGCAAGCCTTATCACTTTGATTTGCCACATTTGTATGATAACAACTATTTGTACAAAATACATATATGAAACACTGGTATTTTCAACATCGGAAGGAATGAAGATAACATTTTGCTTTACATGGAGACTGTCACTTTTCACTTCAGTGGAAAGAAGGTGCAAGTTAAATTCTTGGATGATAGATTAATATAAGGTCAAATAAATTGATTCTGAAGTCTGTTTCAGACTAAAGACATGAACGCCAAGTAATCTCAGCAATTTTCCTGTTCATAAACATCATTTACCCTACGATAGTTTGCAAATAGAAGTATAATAAAACTAAGCTTTTAAATTATGTTGCTGCTCAAAGGTACTGTAAAAAGCATATTCATTGTAAGTGTACTTTCAAGTCAAAATACCAATAATTAGCTAAAAATTATATTAGTATTATTCCATATAAGTCTTGAATCAATCTCGTCATTTTATTGAAGCTTTAGCTAAGCTCCAACTACTCTGTAAGTCTGGAAATGGAAAACTCTTAAGACTGACACTTTCTCTACCTGTTAAATTACAGAGAAACCTATAAACAGCTGTAATGTTGAAATTACCAGAAATTTTAGGAAAACCAAAAGCAAGCCAAACTCAAATCAAAAACAAAACCCATCACCATTTCCCTGAAATTTAGTATAGTATCTGGAGCTCTAGCTTTCATTCCCAGGAGAAACTGCAGTAAATCTAGAGCTTTGTTCAGAACTCAGAACAAAGGTTTGGGACACCACTTCCTGCTACAATGCATTTTCAGTGTTTTGGGATTTTCTGTATGGAGACTTTTTTTTTATTTTTTAATGGGAGCTGTTGTTGAATTTGCATTACAAAAGCATTTAGCTGTGGATACGCAGTTCAACTTTTCTGAAGCTTCAAAGTCAAAATGATTTTTTTTCTTTCATCTTTACTTAAATTTCTACTCCTTCAATCCTTTGGAAAGACACATAGAAATATAAGTGATTTAAGACAGTATAATTTTTACACTAACCCAGGTGTTCATTTTTTCATTATTCAACCATCCTTAGTCAGAATTCTTATTGTTGCTGCTGGTGAATATATAAAATACCATTATCAGTGTAATCTGTAATGGTAGCCTTGTGATTTCTATGCCAGAGCTAGCATATGATGGGATTTTTACAAAGGCTTAACAGACCAAGAGAAAATGAAGTAATAGATAATTCTGTATGCCTCAGTTTGCTTGACCAATCTGAGAAACATAGAAGGCACCCAATAGTGTCAAACCCATATAAAAATAAAGCTTAAATACTTTGTTCTAAATATTTTTCATGTGGAATAGAAAGAAAAGCAGATATCAAAATAGAACCCCCTTTGTCACTCCAACTCAACTTTACCCAGAAGGATCACATGCCCCAAGCGAGAGCTGGGATCTATCATGACCCTGACAGTACTTGCTCCATGGATGGGGGTGCCTCTGTCTAAGGCGCAGCCGTGAAACCTTGGATCTGAGTGGTGCAAAAAAGCTGTCTGAGCAAGAACTGGGGGAAGTCTTTGCAACCTCTGACCCTCACCCTAACCATGGATTTCCCTTTCTGCCTCAACCTTGTCCTTGTTTTGTTACTAGGTGCCTGTCTGGTGGCCATGAGGACACGTACTGATTCCCACCCCATTGTTGGACCAAATGCTGACTTAGACTAACTGACTTGACTTCTTGGCTTGACCTGGGCCTGACTGCTGTGGGCTTGTCTGGTGATCTAGACTCTTGTTTAGTTACGACTGCTAAACTTGCCGTGCTGTGCTTGCTCAGGTTGTGTGGGACTGTTCCCTTGTCAGTGAAGAGGACCCCATCCCTGCCTACCTCATCCTCCAGTTTGCCTTCCCCCTGGTGGAGCCTGCTCCTGCTGTTCCCTGTCTAGTACAAGCTTGATAGGATTTTGATTTTTACCTAAAAATACAAAATCTTTTAAATAGATAAACCATTACGAGATGAATGAGAGGAAAAGTTAAATAATTTGTTAAATCTATATAATCTTATTTTTCATCTCACAGAATGACAGTGGGTTCAATATTGAGCGTCTTGCCAGTTTCTCCAGAGCTTTTGATACTGTTCACTGACTGTGCTGGGCATGCTGGAGATGGGCTCTGGGGGTGATCGACTACAGTTTGTGTTATTCCCACCTCTTGTTCCTAGCAAAAAGTCACCAAGAAGCTAGGGAGTCCAGAGAATGTGCATGCATCTTTGGTGCCAGACGCAAGAGTTTTGAGATACCACATAAGATGAGGTACCACTTTCAGAATCTTAAACGATGAAACAGAAAACCTGAAATTCTGGTCCCCTTGGACTAAACGTGAGCCTTATCATTGATTTCAAGTAGGTCCAAATTAACTTTTGATTATCACATATGTATTTGAAAAAAAGTGAACCCAAAAAGTCTGTGTTCAATCTCCTCCCCTGCAACTTTTCTGATTGCAGAATGTACAATCGGTTTGTCAGTTCAAAAAGCAGCAAACAGTGTCATATTCTGGCATTGACAAAACTGTGAAAGGATTTGCCTGACTTCTGCTAAAAAGTCCTTGTTTGGTTTTAGATGAAATGGTGCATGGGCAGAGGCAAAAGTGCTGAATGGAAAGTAACTCATAAAGCCACTGTTGGATGTCTGTGCTAACTGGTACACTTTGATGCCTTGAACATAAAGCAAGGAGTATTCTGATCAGCTAGGAACTATCGATGATAGTCACTAAAACAACGTGCTGTCCCCAGCAAATAGGGACAGATGGCAAAATGCTTATTTTGCAAATAACACTAAGCATATTAAGAGTTATAGATTCAGGTAAGCTGGAAGAGCTTGTTGAACACCAACCTTCATGTAGTCTGTGAAGTAAGGTTCCTGAAATACCAATACTTAGCTCACATTGCCTCATAGTTTATCCACCTCATTTCAAATCCTGGTCTTGGCTTGGAGTGGCTGATGTAAGTCAATACTTCGACAGTTAGATGGCATTTGTTCAATTCAAATGACACCCGTCACTCTGACTTTCGTTCTAAAGCTCTGAGAGGTTAATTGAACAGATATGAAGAATAAGCCAGGCTAAAATTGCCTCTGCTCTAACTCAGAAGTACTAAGCCTCTGGACTTAATTTAAGACTCCTCTATTTTGTGCATTAGACTGAATCATGTAGGCAGTTTAAAGGAGAAAATGCTAATAAAAGAAAACTTAATTTTTAAATTTGCATATTATAGGGAATTTCAGTACAGCAGAGTGTAGTGATTTCTGTACCTATCAGCAAGACTAAGGCTTTGGCCATCTAATATATTTATACTACTGTGCAAGGGGAAGTGTGACATAACCTTCAAAAATGAATTCAGAGACAATTTAATGTCCATTTGGGGGGCATCTATGATGACATTGATTTCAATTTCAATAACAACACATCGCTATTGTGAAGAACAGACTTCTGGTTTAGATGCAAATTAATTAAGGGTATAGTCATTGTATGCTGTATTCAGTAGGTAATTATGAGATAGTCTGGAACATTTCTGTAAAGTATTATGCTTAGTTTTGTAAAACAGCAGGCTGTGTTGGAATAAATGAGCAAAGCTAAGTCTCCTAAGAATTTTTTCTTCCCTCTGCATTACCAAATAAAATTAGGTTTCTCCCTAAATTGGAGTAGGCTTGAGATAAAGACAGTATAAGTAGCCAGTGTAAGTTGTGTAAAGTGGCTTGTCAAAGAAAAATATTGTCTTAGCTGGAAAATTTGCTCAGATGATTTTGAAGGGAGTATGGTTGTAACCTTACCCAAGATTGCTTCATGTTTACTGAAACAACCTTTCTGATTGATTGCATTTCAGCAGTTTTCAGTTTTAGGGAATTTCAAATCACTCTTGTTTCTAAGATGACAAGGAGCATACCTTTCTGCAGTAGTTATTCTAAGCTGCAGAAGTATGTATCAATTTTTTTCTTTCTCTATTGACAGCAAAGAGATTGCGTACAGCTTATGTGTTTCATGTCAATAAAAAGTCAAAATTCTGTTAATAAGGCTTCCTGTAGTTTTCTTTATCTGTGGAATTTCTATAATGTAAAGACATACCGCTTTAGTCTTTATGTTTCTCTTATTTTGCATATTTTTCAATATTCGGTCCTGAATATTTCTGATTCACTGGCAGTAAACCTAAAGATGTTTCTGCAAATCTGCATATGTACAAATACAAAGTTAGAATTCAAGTCACTGGTCAAATGTATTTGTATGTCTTCAACACTCATTGCTGTTGAGATTATTTGCATTTTTTTTTGCCTGCCTTTGAATTGTACCTTCTCGTCCAAATTTCCCATCTTTGTGAAATCTCTCTGAAATCTACTGAATGTCCCAGAGATGAACTGGGAAAATGACAACTTGCTAATGGGAAAAAGCAGTGGAGAGGTTTTCTTCCTAACCATTTTTTTTCTGTGAACACTGGTTTTCCAGGTCTGGATACACAAGAAAGAGATATATATCAAACAGGTGGAGATTATTACTAATGCTAGTATTCACTGAGATGTTCCATCAGCTTTGTCCCAGCTCTAATGAACTTTCATTTATAACCTGAATTCTCAACAAAAAGCAACAAATGAAAATCCTCTTGGGATGTTCAGTGGCTACCATTAAATATATTTCATATATATTCAAATACATGACAGTATTAACTGTACATGCTGTACTTTTAAAGGAGGACTAGTATTCATTTAAACCTTCTTAGGAATATCAATATACAAAATACGTGGAACTTACAAGTTAAATTTCTAAATTAGGTATTTGCCTGTTTTGTCTTGCTGTTCCTCAAATTTATATACAGCTCCATTGTAACTTGTTTCAACTTGATACTTACCCAACTTTATATTGTGTTTTAAATGTTGCTGAAAGATGTATTTTAAACAGTGTCACCTTAACTTGTTTTAGTTGCTTGAGATTTCTCATTTATTGATAACAACATAATTGATGAAGGTCTGAAAGACTGTAAAAGAAAAGTGATGAAGTTCTTAAATTTTCTATATTATTAAGTTTTTGGCATCTGGTATTCCTGCAGGGGATACTTCATTACTTACATTTTAGAACTTAAAAACACTAAATATAGAGGGCTGGAAAATTTTTTTCTGCACCATCAGGTTCAACTTTTACCCTCAGATTTATCCACTTTAAGAATCATGCTTATAAATGTCAAGCTCTGTCTTAAACCCAGTAACATTTCTTTCTACTCTTGCTCTGCCAAAGCTACTAAAGTATTTTCCCTAATGTTAGAAACATGCTTTGAAATAAATTAATTAACAACTTATGTTTGAGATCGTTTCAACATTAACATTTAAAGAAAGGAGACTGGGGTTCTGGTATACTAGTGTGAGGAAGTCTGCTTCAAAATACATATATTATGAACTTTCCTACATACAGCAAGATGAGGTGAATTAGACCACTTCGAAGTACTTGAGTACTGAGTATAATGTATTATTAGGTAGCTTAAAAAAAAAGAAAATCTTTTAAACCTTTCATTAAAGCTAGTTTTATAATATTGTTTATGAAAGAATGCAACCTTTTGACTGACACCTCTGAGATGGGACTAGTGATGATAAGATGCACCAATTCAAAACATAGTGGGTTTTTTATATTTCACTATACTGATTGCCTAAGACTACCTCACATACTCATAGTAGATTCCTGACTAGCTGAAGTAAAAAGAATGAATCTAGAATCAAATGTGCACAATGAAACTTCATTATTAGACATGTCAACTTACTTGTTGAGACTTATAAAAATGTAAATATTAAAAAATGTAACATAGAATCATGGAAAAAAATATTCTTATATAATTTTAAGAAGGTGCCTTTTCAAAATGTAGAATTTTCAGTTTTTACTTAGAATGTTCTATCCAAAATTTCTAGCAGAAACATTATATGCACAGAGAAACACCTGAAGTTGCTACATCCAAGTATCTACCTGAAGGCATTCTTAAAATCTGGCATTGAAGTCTGTATGGGTTATGTAGGAACTAAAATTAAGCAAAAGCTTTAGAAAAAGTATATATTTTTTCAACTAGTAAAAATGAATTCAATCAAAACCAGCTTCTCACGTGAAAATTAAGGTTTCTATTTTTCAAATTAAAGGGAAGTGTGAGTCTTCATCACAATATATATTATCACGAATTGTGTTCAGTTAAGTCTTTCAACATTTTTTATTAGGATACAGGCATGAAGCTTTATTTTTTGATCTCATTATAATAATTACTGAAAACATAATCAATAAGAACTGTTTTGTAAAAGCAAAAGAACAAAAAAATTTTTTTGCAAAATGGTAAAAAAAATAATGACAATATACATGAAATACTTTGATGTTTACTGCTACTATTAGTTCTTAAAACAATGAGTGCAAAGAGAACAATTGCTAATTCTAATTCTATTTCTACATAAATGTGAAATGAGATATTTGACATTTTGATACATTATGCTGTTTGCATAAAAGAAAAAAAAAAGAAAAAAACAGGAAAGTACTAGATTTGTCTTTCAAATATGTGCAGCAAGACAGAACATCCATAACAAGCTGTCTTTCAAGGAGGAATTTGCAAGTCATTTTTTATGATTGATGATTTTACGGTCTCATTGTATCATATGATGTCAGAATAATGCATTCCTGAAATCAAACCAAAGAAAGTTAAAAACTTTGATGCCACTTTTAAAAATAATTAAGAAATTAGAAACCTGACATGAAGAAGAATGAATATCAGTGTTCTACCTAGTTAATTTTATTATCTTTATTACAGTTGGTGAAAGTATCTTAATAAAATAAATATTTCTAAATAATTTAAAAATACCGGTATTGCCAGGTATCTGTATTTTCATGCTTCTTACATAACAAACTGGATTTCCAAAACAAACTCATGTTTAGAAAAAAATCCCTCTACCCACTACCTTCTAAGTTACCAGGAGAGGCCCTTGTTTTATTTTTTTTTCTGTAATGCGTAGTGTAATTTTCACTGTTCTTCTGAGGTAACGTGCTTATGTCCCACCCCGTTTTATACTCCAGAAAGCCTGAAAAAAATTCCCAAGAAAATTAAATTATTTCATCTTGTTGGTAATTTCTACCACTCTACCACTATTATGCTGTTATTAAAGCACGGTTCAATGTAACTTTGAAATGCTGCATTTGCCCATAACTTTTATTTTATGACCTAAGAAACCTGTCTTGATCCAATGTAAATAAAACTGTTCAGGTGATGGGTTGAAGAAAGGTAATAGGTCCCATTTTTTTCCTTTTCGTTTTTCTTTTTATATTTATATTCCATCAGGCCTTATGGAAGTTAGGAGCAAGGCAGAAATAAAAGCTCTTTGGATTAATGATGTCATTGATATTTCTTGATTCTCTAAGTCATTGAATTAATATTATGGAAAAATTCCTTGAGGCAGTGAAAGAAGTAAGTATTCTGCATTAATCCCAAATGATGATGAACAAAATTTTGGGAAAGAAATATATATGAAACAGCAATTTCTATCTGATTTTGTATAAGAGAATAGTGGTGGGGCAAGGCTGAATGGTTATTTATAATATCAGGATTGCAAAATATTATTTTTTCCCCCAAATCAAATCCCACTTAGTTCTGTTCATATTATTTTTCTATCTCACGTAAGAATTTTGTTTAATGTAAATGTGGCAGATTCTGGTTCTAAGTTTTTGATAAAAAAGTATTTCCACTGGGAAGATTAAAGAGTTCTGCTCTCATGTTTGAATATTACTTTCAGAGCTGAGGGACTCTGTTGGTCCTATCTGTAACCTGTTCTTTATTTAAAGAGAAATTCTGGCTGTCTGAAATCATGTTTTAGATCGCTATACTACTGCAGCAACATTGATTTGCACTTCTAGATGAAAAATGAAATACTGGATGTCAACATTATACAGCATAATTATGCTGATGCTTCAGCTGAGTTTCAGCACATGTCCTGTGGGGGTTAGAGTATCAGAATTCTGAGCGGAGTTGGGTTGGAAAATAGAATGGCTGGTCCCTTTCATTATGAACTCAATTTCTGACCCTTGTCTTCTGAATATACTGAATTTAATTCAGTCTTTAGTTAACATCAGTGGTAATTTCTTACATGGACTGGAGATCATGGAACCATAGGAGTGCAACAATGACAGGGGAGAAAATGTTAATCCTTAAGTATTTTGTGAACATTTCTGGCAGTTGATGGAGCGGGCTCTGGCATACAAAAAGGACACTGCACCCTGTCAAAGCCACAGAGATCTTTTGGATCCTTCACTCAGGAAGGTAAAAAAGTCAAAACAGTTCCAGATGAATATGAAGAGTGATTTTCTATTATGTGATTTCTCTCCAACATTATAAATGCGGCTAAAAGTTAACCAATGTTTCTTCTGATCTACTGCAGGAGCTAAATAAATTCTGCCCCATAGAACTTTAAAAGTTCCTGAAATATTGTGGCACTGCTGACTTCACTCACTACAATCAAAAGACCATGATGCTTTGATATGTTCCTTCAAAAAGACAGATGGACAGAATTTATTTTCTCTCTTAAGCATTCATGAAATAGCATTACCCCTGCATGCAATCCAGTGCATGCATTGACAAGGCCAAAGTAAAAATATAGAAGAAAGATTATGTGTTTATTATTTAAGCTAATTCCAGATATAGCTTTTAAAAGATTCTTGAAAAAATTCACTTTACTTCTTCTAAAAGAACTTGTCAGAACTGCAAGTTACAAATGCGATCTTACCTTCGTCTTGACTTAAGAGATATTGAAAAATTTTTACAGTTTCTTACTATCTTGCAGTATAACTCAGTAAGTTACTGGAAGCTCCCAGTAGGCATATCTTTCCTTGATGTGAAACTATCAAATTTCATATCAGGTTCCAGTCTGCTATTTTTAGAAGTACTAGATATTTTAATAGGAGAGTATGAGGAATATCTAGTGCTTTCAGCTTTGCCAACAGTGGGAGAATAACAGAACAGAAACCAAGCTGGAAGTCTTGGGTTTAATTTCCAATTTTTCATAGTTTGTTAACAATGACCAAAGCAACTTTTGATGTTTAGTCCTCAGTCCTGCTTACTTTTTTTTTTTTTGTTTAGTCACAAAACTAAAAAAATCAACGTAATTATAATTATAGTTGGAATATTCATTTTACAAGAAATGCTGAAAAAATGAAAGCAATGTAAAGACAATTTGAGTAGAACATTCAGCTGAAGGAGAAGTCTGAAATAATCAGAAAATTCCATGCAAAAGTCTGAGCTTCAAAGCTTCTGGCTGTGACAGAGAATCTGGAGCTCATGGAGCCTTGGTCTTTGTACTACAAAAGCCCATGTTGAGCCAGGACTTGGAACCCTTAATAGTTAGAATTTCTAGTGTTTCCACATTGTCAGGGTTATGGCATAGGACAGCCTAAGTATTGAAAAATTATTTGTTTTGCTTGAGGCTATCAGAAATCTTTTCACCTTATTTGCTCTGAGAGGATACATAAAATAAAAGGCAAGATAGATGATCTAAGTAAGTAATTAAATTAAATTTCAAGAGATAGATAGGTCAAAATATCTCAATTCATCTGAATTTTCCTCAGTCTGTCCCAAATAAAAATGTAACATAGCTATCATAGAATATGTTTTGTTAAAATATAAAAATATATTCAAAAACATAGTTTCACCAGCTCTGAGACATTGAGCTTTCTGTTTATCTGCTTCAAAGATCAGATACTAATTGGGAAGACTTCCTTTGGACAATTACTCTTACAATGAAAAATGCATCCATAAAATATTGAAGGAAAATTCTCATGCTTTTCCAATTCAATACTGATGAATCAGGATTTAGGAAACAGACCAGAGTTCATTCACTTTATATTTCAGAAAGATCTATAAACATTTATTAACTTTAATAGGTTAAGTGTCATCTCTGTTTTGAATACCTTATATTAAGAAAAAATAAATAGAAGAGTGCACATTTTATGATCTGCCAACAGTGTAATGGAATATATTATTCATCTGGTCCTAAGCAGGACAGAAGAATAAACAGGAAAGAAAAACAGATTCAAAAGTGTGGCTGCATTTCAGCAACCACTATAAATACTCCTCTGACTACAATATAGGCCAGAATGTTATCTCTGGACCCCACATTAGTGTGGAAAAACAAGAGAATCAGGAAGGTCTCAAAAGAATTTGAAGGTCATTAGTCTGGATGAGAAAAAAGCTTTGAAATTATTGGAGGACATAGAAGCTAAATTCAGGAGGCTACGAGTTAGCATCTGGTGAGCAATTTCCAAAGTAATTCTGAGAATAAAGAAAAAAATCTTATCATTACCAAGTGAGTTTGCTATTTTCAGGTTTCACTATGTGTTAATGAACTTATTTGGAAGTCCAGCTGAAAATCATGTTTCATTATGACTTCCAGGTCAGGAGTTTGCCAAGGGCAATGCTGAACATGGAGAGACACAGTAGAAGATATTCTGAGATAGACATCTATTGCAGAAATGTCCAAACTCTAAACAAAAAGAAATCCTCCTTGCACTCAGACCTATATTAACACACATCTTAGTCCGTGCCTGAAGAAGCTGACAAAACATGTTCTGGCATGTAGGCATATTGGATTGTATAGTATCATGGCATTCCTTGTTTTGGTCTTGGGAAGGGAGGGGAGGAAAAGACTTTCCTCTTTTTATCAGTTGCAGTTTCCACTTTGCTATTTCCCTGAGGTCAGAGTAGCTGACGCACATACTACCATGTCTCCATCATGGGAGTTAGACACTGTTGGATCCTCCACCCAAATCTAGTGCCCTTTTGCAAAGGGTCACTTTATAAAGCCCTCTCTGCTCTTGCTGGGAACGGGGAAAGTGATCTGCAATCATTTCGTGTAGTATTTCAAAAGTAATTCTGACTCTGAGATGGAAAATTGAAGGAAACAACAGTCTTAGCAAAAAATGTAAGGGGAGGGAAGAATGTGACCTATTATCCTGAAAACAGGCTGTGGGGTTGAAACATGTAATGCCATTACAGGCAGAGCTACATTTTCATCTTTCTGTTGGGGATAAACTGAGGGATCATTTCTGGAAAACACACTTCTCAAAAAGACAGAAACTAGCAAACTGAAAACCAGCAAAATGTCAAAGAGATATCTCAGTTTCAGGGATGGGAAAACACTGATATGTGTGGGAAAGGGTGTAGATTTACAAAGCAACATCTGCTTCTACATTGCCTAGATCAAAATGAGAAAAAATGAACAGTTGCGAGCATTGTATCTGCACCTAAGAAAGGAGACATATTCACACTGTCACTCATACACAGGGTGAATTCCTGAGTCTCCTACAGCTACCAGGAGAGCTTTTTTTCCTCCATTATGTCCATTAGGCTTCAAAAAAAGAGCTGTTTCCAGAAGGCAATATCGATGGCGGAGGATATGTGTAACTGAAAGAAATGTAACTCCCATTCCATCTCTGATGCTTGTTATATTGGCTGTGATATTGAAAGGGTCAACATATCTCTATCATACCTCTACCAGCTCATTAAATATAACAAGTTCTGTGTCTTGCATTTTACCCATTAAGTAGTCTTACATCAGTAATTATTTTAAAATTTCTGAATGTGTGTAATTTTACAACTCAAAGTATTGCTAAGAGGTATGGCAAAACGCCAAGTAATTCATTTAACTATTTGTACACACACATACGAATTCATAGTAATTTAGTGACTTTCTTATTTTCTATGTAATAGTTTCACTGATTTAATCATTCATTCTATCTCTAGAAAAGGATCGTTGCATCTGATGGCAAGCAGATCTAGGTTTATGACATGCTAAAGGTCACTGAAAATTATTGGGGTTGCTAATTGACTTTAATTTTTATAGGTCTGTCAAAAAGTTGTAATGCATATATGGCATGCATGCTTTATAAAAAGATTTAGCTATTGGATCACCTTCAAAGGCCTTAAAGAAAACACTGACTAGACAAAGAGAGGTGATCAACTATAAAATGATCGTGCAAGATTATGGTTCATTTTGAGCTTTAATGAGATGCTTTCTGCACAGTATTACAACCAAATGAAAAGGAAAGTAGCAGCATCGGTTGCTGCCCAGGTGGCCAAGAAGGCCAATGGCATCCTGGCCTGTATCAGGAATAGTGTGGCCAGCAGGAGCAGGGAAGTGATCGTGCCCCTGTACTCGGTGCTGGTGAGGCCGCACCTCGAATCCTGTGTTCAGTTTTGGGCCCCTCACTACAAGAAAGATGTTGCCTTGCTGGAACATGTCCAGAGGAGAGCAACCAAGCTGGTGAGGGGTCTGGAACACAAGTCATACGAGGAGCGGCTGAGGGAACTGGGGGTGTTTAGTCTGGAGAAGAGGAGGCTGAGGGGAGCCCTGATCGCCCTCTACAACTGCCTGACAGGAGGCTGTAGTGAGGTGGGGGTCGGCCTCTTCTCCCTGGTAACAGATGATAGGACGAGGGGGAATGGCTTGAAGTTGCGCCAGGGCAGGTTTAGGCTAGACATTAGGAAAAACTTCTTCACCGAGAGGGTTGTCAGGCTCTGGAATGGGCTGTCCAGGGAGGTGGTGGAGTCCTCATCCCTGGAGGTATTTAAAAGAAGGAGAGATGAGGTGCTTAGGGACATGGTTTAGTGGTGGGGTGGCAGTGCTAGGTTAGCAGCTGGACTCGACGATCTTAAAGGTGATTCTATGATTCTGTCACCTGTAGTGTGGAAAGGGATTACTACATTTTAGACTTGCTTTGTGTTTTCTGTCTTAAAATAAATTGGGACTGAGCCAAGTAAATATAGTGTACTATTAATAATAGTAAATAGATAAAATACACAGTAAAATACATTCTTTTGCTCTCAGAACTGTTTTTCTAATGTTTTGTTTGTTTGTTTCTGCTTATGATTTCATTTCTGCTCTTGATATTTTATGAAGCTTTCAAAAGAAAGGGAAAGGGTCTCTATTTGCATCAGTAGTGATTCTGTAAAATTGACTGAAAATCTATGTAAAACAATGATACTGCAGCTGTAAGCACTCTTGTGACATTTCAGCATGTGTGCCTTATTGCTTTAATTACAGCAGATAATAGGATGAAATCAAAAAGGTCCAGATTACAATACTGTTATTTAAATAGAATAACGCCTTATCCAATAAGTTGTTAAGCTTCTTTCAGGGGGCTTATTCATACAACACTGTGCCTGTTAAAAGGAGTTGCTGCCATATAGCTCTGCTCTGCTTAGGTTCATATCCTCAAAGACTTACACTAACTCCTCCTGATTTCAGTGGAATGAGTGCGATTTAGATACCATTTCAGTGGTACCTAAATACTTTTGAAAATTTGCCTCTTAGTTATTTTTAAAGAGTCTTAAAGAGTCAGAACCCACAAATTCATATTATGCTCACCCAAATTCCTCTCAACTTGCCTGAAAATTCTGGAATTGCATGTGGTAGAAAAATGGTAGAATAATATCAACTAACCCCAAACTCCCCAGCCATGATGTTCAGACTAATGTTCTTATTACTTTAAAGCAGCAGCACTCTGTTTAAAAAGAAAAAAAAAAGGAAACTCAGTTATGAGTTTTTCATCTTATGGTGTAGGTCATCTTGTGGTGTAGATGACTTTCTGTTAAACATCAGTAACTCACCTGGCCTCCAAAAATCAGAATTTTGGGTTTTATAGACACCGAAGTTGAAATTTTATTTCAAACCCATAATCTATGGTTTCAAAGTAAAATTCAAGAGACTAGGAATCCTTAATTATTTCCAAAAGTGTAGTATGTATAAACATCTGCAGTTCTGGCTGGGTTTAGCATTTTTTACCAAGGCTACAGTTCACAAGTAAAGAGTTTTCAAATACCTAGTATTCTAATGCAACATTTGTATAATTATAACACTGAGCTGTCAAAGTTGAAGATAACTGCACTTGAGTAACTTGGATCTGCTATAGGCAACAAAGAAAAATAGAATGAGCAGCTTTAATTAAAAATTATGATCTTCAAATGAAGTCAATAGTGTAAGTTGATGCATGTGGTCTATCAAAATTTATGGAGATTTGAAAGATGAGTTCTATTAAAAAAGAGATGGAAAATAACAAAAATCTATGTAAGTATCTGTTACTCACTTTTTGTTTCAATTGTATCTTCTGTTCAGTACTAATTGAAAAATGATATATCTTACCCAGCTTGTGTTTTTATCATACCAGGTTTTCTGATGACATGTAACCATTCTCCGTAGGCAGTCATCACAACCAAAAAAGGGTGTAAGCAGTCTGTGTTCAGAGACTTATCTGCAATATCTGAGGTGTGAATCTCTCCACTGAACAAACTGACCACTGAGCACACAAAGGCAGCAATTTAAATTTTGTTTCCAAAAAACCCTCCAAGGTTTACCCATGATTTAAACCTTGTTTTGTTCCTTCCTCTGCCTAAGGACTTTTGTAATCACTGCTGCCCCTTCCTGGAACAGGGCCTTAAATATATCATTTTATAAGATGTTCTTGGATGGTAATTAAAGGTACAGTTGGTTTCTCTTTTTGAAGCAGTTCAACATACAATAGTTGCATAGCAATTCTGAAAGATTAAAAATGTGAGAGTGAGTACAATTTGAATTAGGCTACTCTCCTGCTTCACAAAATACTGTAGATTTTGATATCACACTTTCATGGAAAGTTCAGCACCTTTGTCCAGAACTGTGAGGATGCTGTATCCCCATAGACTTAGCCTGATGATGAGTGAGTTCCCAGTGATCTGGGAGGTAATGGCCCTAAGTTTCTTCAAAAAGAGGTGCAGGGGAGAAGTAAAAAAAAATGCACTAGAGATGAAGAGCTCAAACCATTAGCTACCTGCTAGCAACCTGTGAGGTCAAGCTCTATCTTTCCATTAGTTGCTCAGCACTGCCATGTCTAGCAGGACTTTAGTGTCTGGGTTATTTTACTGGTCACCCTGAGAAATAATATGGTCTTCCAACACTCACTGGAAACTGAAATAAAAAGCTTAGAGAAATATTGGATTCAGGTCTAGAATAATTTGGGAATACAAATATTTTTCTGAATCTGGTTCTGTTGTTTCTTTAGAAGGACTGAGAGCAACAAGGATTGTAACAGAGGGTTTTTTTGCTGCTGTTAGTTCTTGTTTTGCCCCCCTCTGTGGATTGAAAACTTAATGGTGGCCAGAAATATATATGTCTGATCTTTGACATGTACACTTGCCATACTTCACAAAAATTGAATCATATTAGTCATGTAAAATATCCAATTTTATCTTCAGTTGTCAAAACATTTCATGTTAGAGTCACCGATCTAAGCTGAAAATGTCTGCTCTGAACATCACACAAGGTCTTTTTTTTTATTTTAGGTTAAGAATTATTGTGAAAAGTATTTTTAGAGTTTGAACGGAACCTAATCTGAAGACTAATGAACTGGTAAATACTAGTCAGTTAAAATACAACTAAGGATATACCTTTGCTGCTTATAAAGCTTCTGCATGTATGTGATATGGGTATATCAATATGTATGAAATGTGGCCTGTATATTAATAATGTATTTTCTGTTTATTCAGGTATAGAGGACCAATAGTCCAACAGCAGCTACAAATATCTGAAATTCAAACTCACTGCAATAAATGCTGCATTTTTTTTTTTGCATAAGCCTAAAAACCCTTATTAAGTTCATCTTTAAAACATACTACATCTTGACATAGCATTTTCCTTCTGCCTTTTCTTCTGCCTAGATTTGTATGCCAGTATATTTGATGTTTCATCAATATTGTTGCCAAACATGAAGTTATATTATAAAATACTATACTTTGAAGGAAAAGGGATGAAAAAGAAACTTGAAAGCGTTTGTAGTACTTTACTGTCTCCTACACCTACTGAACAGGTTACAGCATTTTGGATTTGCTGTTTTTTCTTTTTTAAAACAAGAAAAAAAAGAGAGATAAATGCAATATTCTACACTCTCTGGAAATGTAATCTTAGTCTATGTTAGTGTCTTCTTCCATTTTCACTTTGAATGTTCCAAAAGCTGGAAACAGTGCAAATAAGGATCTGCATTTTGGAAGCTTTTTAAAAAGTAATTCCTGGATGATTACAGGTGTTTAATTGTAAATAGAAAGATAGTTAATTTATCACAAGATTGCTGTCAATTTCATATTTAGCTCTGCCTTCAAAGTATTCCAAAAGTAACACTGATAACCCATGCAATGTTGTGCAGGTCATAAACTAAAAAGTGCGTCTCTGCGGGCTTTATTGATAATGAATCATTTTGGAAGGCCTAAATTTACATGTAAAGACTAGTGAGTCTGATTTCTTTACACCATGCCAACCATCCTCTAACATGGGTACAGGAAGAAATATTTCGTTGTTCTTTGGTTGTGTTGTTTATCTGGATGTGTCTAAAAGTGTTCCACAGACTCATACCAGTCTCTCAAATGTGACTCTGGACTCTGCATCAGAAGGAAAAGTGCATTGAATCATGCTTTCTGTGACCTGGAAACCTGCAAACATGATTTGGAAAGAAAACATGGCAGGGTCAGCCCAGGGTTAGATGGGGAGACCAGTGCATGTAACAAGCCCAACACCCTCTGACATAAACTAAATTTAAAACTGGCCAATTCATTTAAAATTCTACCTTTGCCTGAACAACCCAGGCTTTATAAATTTTTAAAAATCTTTTCTACCACCGCCCTGAGGTGGTAGGAAATGTTAAGAGCTTGACTTTTTTTCTCTGCAGAATTGAATAGTTATTTTGTGTAAATTTCTATAGAGAATAACTTGAGAACAGGCTAATCTACATCACATGACTGAGTATTCCAGAAAAACAGAGCCAAGCACCAGTAGGAGCGATTGAAAAATTAAACTTTCAAAAAGTTTTAGCTTGACCTGCCAAAAAAACCAAGGCACACTAATAAATTAACATATATGTGTAAATAATGCTACCCCCAAAAATGTCTTTCACAGAAAGACAAGAAATATGAAACATAACTTTTCCCCACTGTGAATTTCAGTTTTGCAGAGGCTACCTTTTCAGCAAATAAAATTTTGACAGGAAACCCGAGCCAGCTCCAGTCTAGAAGTATAAGTTTAACTCAGAGGGCTCAGCATAAGAATCAAAAAGCAAAATGAGTTCTGAAAATAGATGAGTTAAGACAATGTTCTTGATGTATGCATTGAAGGAATTAAAGAATTTGCACTTTAAATTACACTGTCTGATAAATTCAGCCACTCTGATTTGACAGAATTGTTTCTGGACTACAGTAGTCACTGCAAGATTTTGTCACAGCCTGCCATGTGGCATCTTTGGAGAGCCACATACACCAGGAGATGTGAGAATGAAGTGGCAGCAGTTGATGAGAGATGTTGTCTTGGAGGAAGCAGTTTGTGAAATGGAAAGGGAAAAATTCATTAATTTCTATGATATGACAAATGTTGTTACTTGGCAGGCAAAAAACCTAATTTTCAGGAAAGAATATATAAATATATAGACACAAGGAAGTTTTGAAGGAGGTGGCATAATCAG
This sequence comes from Gorsachius magnificus, assembly GCA_034008185.1. NCBI lineage: Eukaryota > Metazoa > Chordata > Aves > Pelecaniformes > Ardeidae > Gorsachius > Gorsachius magnificus. The sequence continues at coordinate 78,858,530 of CM067109.1, forward strand.
CAATAAGAATTGGTGTATGTAGCATAGTATGGTGGCCTCCTATTAAGGCTAGTCCATTAGCAGTAGTATGATAATTTTAAAAATCAAATTCATATTAATCATTTTCTGATGTAATATGTTTGGTATGCTGATCAATTTTTATCTTTAATTTAGATTTTCATTCTGTTTTCCAAGTAAGGCCTCATTGAGGAAATGAGCATAGACTGTTCTGAAATAGAAGCTGACTGTTCTAAAGTACAAAAAAGGTTTTTTTGTCCATTTCAAACCCTTTTTTTTCAAAATTTCCTCTAGACTTTTTTCACTTATAAAAATACAGTTACTGGAAATTGTCAAAATCAAAGTGAAACTCTAAACTACAAATGGATCAGAAATATTTGTACCGATGCAATACTTGTAATGAATATTCAGCAGTAGCTCTTTGAGTATGGATTTCTTGATATGGGGTTGCTTTGAAGGATATGCTGCTATTTTCAGTTCTTGATATCTGCTGATTTATATTTCTTGCCTGATTGAACCAGTACTCAAAAATATGAGCTAATGGGAACATAAGCTTTTAGATTTATATTTAATTGTGATTAATAGAAGTTATATAAACGCACAAGAGAATCAATTTGTGAACTCTTAATGCATCATATCCATTTAATCCTAACTTTGTTTTTCTCCTCCAAGGAGAAAATGTATTAAAGGCTACTTAGGGTCAATTCTGAAGGTCTAAGTTTATTTCCAAAGCAGAGAAAATGCCATTTGCCTTCAGAAGAAGCAGAAACGCAGTTTTATGGAGATAGATCAAGCACACAGGTAAGCACAGCATACTATATTCAGAGGCTTTTTGTCATGGGAGCATCCAATACCCACCCTGCTTTCCTGTTCACCCAGAGGAAGAGGAGCTGCCCTGGGTCGCATGAGGGCAAGTTCTCATGAGCATCCCTCCCAGCTTAGTGAAGCTCCTAATGGAGTGAAGGCCAAGACCCATTGTGGCACAGAACATGTTGTGATGGGACTGTTCAAGTGGGATGTGGCAAAGCCCAAACGTGGGGAACAGAGGGCCTGGCTGCTCCCAAAGAGTTCGGGAACTGAGGGTGGCAGGGTCTTTCTTTGTTCTTATTCTTCCTTTGTTCTTACCCTTCCTCTGTAAGCGTCATCTGCTCTGCCAAGGACACTGGGAAAGACAGCCTTTACTTTGACTCCCGATAGCTAACCTTCCAGATATAGTGTAGGTCCTTCCCCTATACTTTTTCCATGAATTTAATATTAAAACTTAACAAAAAAATTCTGGCTGAACAAATATCTAGTTTGGGTATACTGGCACCAAGGAAAAATAAATATACGATGCACAACTTTACAGTCTCTTTGCTAACTTCTGTTTGCCTTCACAGTTTGTTCTTGTTATCTGATGTCAGACATTTAAAAACTCTAGAACTGGGTCTGATAAATGAAAAAATCAATACATGGTTTGCTGCTTTTCCCCGTATGAGAGATATATTTCAGTTGTTTAATTTATAACATTAATGAGACAATTTCTGGATTACTACAGGAAAAGGGGATGATCTGCATTTCTATTTACTTGATGAGGTACAGTCTTCAGCCTCTTCAAATAGGTTTCCCACTTGAGAATATCAACCCTTAATTAAAGATCTAAATAATAACCAAGATAGGATTACATACAGTAGACCAAGGTCTTATTGCAAAGTGGGGAGTTTACCACCACTAACACCAACACACACACACACCAGAAAGTTTGAGACATGACATATGTTTGACAGTCTATTTGTTAAAACATATTAAAACACTCTACAAAACTTCTTTGTAAGATAAAAGAGGTCAATTAAAGATGTAACCAGGGCAGTTCAAAAAATTTTTTTTACTTCTTGATCATCTTATTCAGCATTAAAAACTATAAGAAAGTTAGTCAGTTACTACTGCTGATACAAGAACTGAGGTACATTTGGATACCTTAAAAACCCAAGCTCACCTTTAGAAATTCTGTTCTATTTCTTAATTGCTCTGATATTTTCTGCCAAGTAATGCAAAATATTTTAATTTTCTAATTAATAATTTAAAAGAAAATATTATGCTCTGGCTAGGCTTTAAATCAGAAATTAATTTTCTAAAAAAATTTTAAATGGGAACACATTATATGATTATTCATATACCAGTGTAAACTGTGAACTGTAAGGTAACATTTTAAAGTGAATTAATTAGTAGCTTAAATGAAAGTTTTTCTAACGTGAATGTGGAAAAGTGAAAGTGGAAAAAATTCTTTTTCTAAGTATGCTACAGTTACTCTTGTTAATTCTTAAGACAACAATATTTTGACGATTCCACAATAAGGAATTGCATCTACTACCATTCTTTTAAGTTTAAAAAGACTTTTTTTTGCTTTTAAATTACTCTGGTCTTTTCTTTGAATTTCTTTGAAATTGATATTTGCTTAAGGAATCTAAACAAATACAGGCTACTGTGGTATATGGATATTTGGAGGCTGGTTTATTAGGTAGTCTGGATTGCAGTGTATCTCATCTATAAAGTGGTATTATAGTTTACCTGTATCATTTTTTCCTCCATATTAATAGATTTTTTTTTTATGCAGGTTGCAGAACATAAGGTTAAACTCCAGCTTCAGTCACACAGAGGCAGTAATAATGTAAGTAGTGATATTATCTTACAAAATATGGTCAACAAATGTAAATGAAGACACTTTGCTAATAACTGGATTTAAAAATCTGTGTCAGTGGAATGCCAAGTGTTTCAGTTCAATGTGAAATATAGGTTACATGTCTTTAGCTCCATATTGTTAATTAGGTTATTTAGGCAGCTACAATGCCAAGGATATTTAGCATGTTCAGGCATATAAATTATGAAGGCTGATTTAAAAAAAATACAAAAAAAATCTCAAGCTGTGTCATGTTTGGTTTTTTTAATTTGAATTTAACAAATATTAATTTCTGAGATCAATATCAGCTTTTATCCTACTTTAATAGTTTTCCACTCAAATAGAGGAGAAAGAGTTAATTAATTTACTTCCAATAATTTTAAAGCAGTATCGAATATTTAAATTTAAATTAGATATTCTTCAAAAACTCATTTTGACAAAGGGAGGGGCATACATCTACCAAGAAAAGGAAATCTGAAAAATATATAACGAACTTCCCCAATACACATTTTTATAAAAACTATGTATCTCAGCTATTTTATGGATTATCAATTATAAAGAAAGAATCTGAGTTGGAAAGTTCAGTGTCTCATGACTGAGTGGCAAAAAAATCTAAGGATTTTGTAGCTGGTTAATTGATAAGGCTTTTATTTTTGGGATTGAAATTATCTGAAGAATATAATACTCTCTTCCACTTAGTTGTTCTTTAATTTGACATATCTGGTATGCATTTACAGTGTGATTTCTCCCTATTCATAATTTGTTCATGTGACTGTAACTGAATTTCAGAAGTGAGCCCAGAAGTGGAAATGAGTCTATTTATAAGAAGAGTAAGTTTAGCCTTCAAATTATATGCTGTAGGATAAGACTGAAAAATTATTTTCATAGAGTCATTAAGAGTAACTTTTCCAATAATCTGTTGTGGCTCAATATTTATTTAGCCAATGATATCCTAAGTAAAGTAATGTAAACACATTAATAAAAGAACTGACTATAAAATAATCTGTGGGTTTCATATCAAGTCTAAAGGGTGAAAAAGAGAAACACTGGTGCCTCATTCAACAGTCATATTTTGACTCCTAACTTTGGATAGAAATTATAACTTAAATGATTTGTCAACTTTTTTCCAAGAGAAAGACTTTTAATTTTTTTTTTTTTCCTTTTTAAGTGGAAGTACCTAGAACTCTATTAATATTTTTGGAGTACTTGTGTATTGAGATCCCCCTCACACTTCATTTATGAAGAGAATATGTGCATTATTTTTACAATGTACCAGGTAGTCTATTAAAGTACAGTATTGAATATAATTTATGAAGGCAATATAAAAAATATTATAAAGAGGATTTGGGGTTTTTTTAATTTTAACCTAGTCATTAATTTTGTATTTGGGAGAAAACTTAAATCATTATCTTTCAGACTTTGGAGATTTAGCAATAAGAGTAATGATTTCCTGGTCATTTGCTCTGGGATTTGTCCCATCCCAGAATAGTCAGATTTCATCTTTAATGAGTGACTAATAGATAAATGTGCTACCCATGTATTTTTGTCTGTATAATATCTAAATCTATTCAACTACAGTATTGCTGAATTTGCAGCCAGACTGCAAGCAATCCAGTGTCTGACATGAATTCTTTAGCAAATGTCATTGCTTAGAAAATCAGCAGAGACAGATCAGCTAGATATCTCTGTAGATGACATAGTAACCTGTGTTTAAATCTTTAGGACATTAATTGATGATGATGGAGACAGTTATGCACAATCCTGTTTTGTCTGATTTGGCTCATAAACTTGAAGCTTGGCCTTCTACAGCCTGGTTGGTGACTATGCATTACCAGTTATTCATCACTTTCTAGGGTTTCACTGTTGTTTGCTTATGTATATAAAGAAGAACTGGAGAAATAAGAGAGATTCAGCTCAAAGTGGGCAACTTTATGATCAGAAAATTTATCTGAAATGTGGGAATGAATTTCAATTGCCTTCTGAAGAACAAGGATTTGGATCATCCTCTCTCATACTCAGAATACAGGATCCAAAGCCTTATTGGCATAAGGAAAAACCTTCCTCTGGTTTTCATGAAAAAAAATGAGAAAGTTTCTAGATATGTAGTCATAGAGAACAAGGAAGATGTCACGTTATGTTGTTAACTCCTGACAGCTGTAAAACCATTTCATAGAAGTCTCTAGAAGAGAAATTCTAATTTTAAATTGCTTAATTGCCACTAAATTGCTTACAAGAGTCACTGATTGCGACGGGGAATACCCCATAGCCCTCACTTTATATGCTTTCCTTATTAGATTACATAACGCCCCCTATTCTTTTAAGTATCTCTAACAAGGTATGGTAGGCCTTTGGTTTGCTATTGAGTCCTAAGTAAATCTTGTCTTGAAGAAGAAAGTGTTTGGTGTCAGGGCTGTGAATACACCCGTATGTCTTAACTGCCCTTGACCTTTGGTTTCTGAAGTCTACGTCACAGGAACGACAGTTTTGTTTCTTTCTGAATTATTAAACTGCTGACTATCATTTTAAGGATCAGGATTTTTTACCTTTTCTGAAAAACTTTTGAATGTGAGAAAAGTAATTCTTCACTAAGATTTTTTGCTTATGATGTCTGTTTGAAATTTATAACAACAATTAATCTGTTAAAAGTTTGTGCAGAAAAAAATTTTTAAGATGTTTAAAACAAAAGTATTTAAAATACCAACTCATACTAAGGCCGTAAGTGGCATGCCAAGAAATGCTGAGACTGCTGTGATGTATTTAAAATTGCTTTCTAGATCCACTGAAATGAGGCAGATCCAGCAGTTCATTCTATTTTCTAACATTCAAAATAGGTAGAGAATCTCTGTATTTACCATATAATATCCACCTACATTCTGGTCTTGGTCAAATTGTACTGGAAAAGATTACTATAAAGACATAAAATAAAATTTGGCATCTAGAGCAAACAATTATGCCAAACAAATATTATTGTGTTTGAAGGCACAATCAGTTACTGCCACAGTCTGCACACACTTTCACTAAACAAATGTTCTCACACTGCGAATGCTGCAGTGAGTGATGATAGATCATAGTGAACACTCAGGCATTTCTTTGCACTCTTACTTCAGGCATTGTCATGTAAATGAAGCATTTCTGAATATGAAGCCTGAAAAAAACCCAGCTTGAAGCTCTCCCTAGTCATACAGGTACATAAGCCTTATCCTACACATGTATGTGAGTATCATTTTCAAAAATAGAAAGAGTCAATGTCCAGCTGGATAATCTGTCTGCAGTTTCTCATCTGTAATTGACCATTCAGTTTCACTTGGGGTCTATGTATCACAGAATCCCAGAATGGCAAGGGTTGGAAGGGACCTCGGGAGATCACCCAGTCCAACCCCCCTGCTAAAGCAGGTTCTCCTAGATCATGTTACACAGGACTTCATCCAGGCAGGCTTTGAATATCTCCAGAGAAGGAGACTCCACAGCCCCCCTGGGCAGCCTGTGCCAGTGCTCCGTCACCCTCAGAGTAAAGAAGTTTTTCCTCATATTCAACTGAAACCTCTTATGTCCCAGTTTGTACCCATTGCCCCTTGTCCTGTCACTGGACACCACTGCAAAGAGTCTGGCTCCATCCTCTTGACTTCCATCCTTAAGATATTTGTATGTATTGATGATGTATGTATCAAATTCCTGCAATAAGCTAACCCCCTTTCTCAATAAAACTAAAAAACCCTTTTAGTGTTTTACATAAGAAAAAAATCTATTGTGTCAAAACTGGATATACATATTCATATGAATAACTGGATCTGAGCAGTACCTTTGGAACAGAACCACTAAAATAGGGCTTAGAGGGGTACTGTTAGATCTGCCATCTAGCATTACGGTTTTTATTGTGAATGTGACAATTGCACATATTAACATAATTAGATATCAAATGTGAAACTATTCACTCTTCCATCATGTAGAGAAAGATTGTTTCAGGGCACAGCGAGAGATCAACTTTTCTGGAAAAAAAAATATTGCATCCTTCTTTAAAGATAATTCAAATAGCTAACTGAAAACTGTGATGAATTATACTTTATAGTCAAGAAATTTTAAAAATAAAATTTTGTAGAGGAAGTTAGGTTTGGACAAAAAAAATAAAGCTGCTACATGCCCACTTTATTCCTCTGCCATACTGGAAAATCTATTTGTAGCATAATTTACAGAGATAGCTATAAGCCTGAACATTTTTTTTTTCCAGAGAACATTTTTTTTCCCCACAGAAAATAGTATTTACCTCTGCTATTTGAAAACACAGCAGCACTGCCCCTTCCTGAAATGGAAAAGTAATGATGGCTGGCTGCAGTCATTACTGAATATTAGCAGAAGGTTATGACACAGGCATTGCTCAAATACAGTAGCTGTATAAAGGAGAGACATGTATTCAGTTTCAAATCCTTTTCTCAGGATGTAGTTTCTGTAAAAAACAGAACTCAGAATAGGGGAAAACCAGATTTAGATATTTGGGTTTAGAGACAACAACTGTCACTGTTGCCTAGAGTTCAGAAAATCATTCTAGCTAGCTCTGAGCTTGAAAGAGATATGCAAAATTTGGTGTGAGAATAATTCCCAATGGAGAGTGGATTTGTTTTGTTTTGCTTGTTTTTCCCCAGGATAATAATTCTTAGGAATCTATGGACAATTATATTTAAAAAAAACCACCCACCTTTTATTAAATTGACCTAGTTTCCCCTGGATAAATATTGTTCTAAACTTGAATCCAAGATTTGTAGGCTTTCAGACAAGACCTTCTGAAAATGATTATTGATTTTGGGAAATGACTTAAACAGAGTTATGATCATTTCTCATCATCTGAGTTTTTACATCTATAGCAAAAACTTAAATAGGATATGAGAGGTGGATAGGTCTTGAGCTGGATCTTCCATGTAGAAGTAAATTTTATTTGCAGCTTAAAAACAAGAACTTGTTCCACTCTGCTATGCTTATATTGATGGATAATCTTAATATTTTTTATGACCCTTGAAAACACGATGCCTTCCCATCCTCAGCTAGATACATTAATGAGTAATGGAACAAAGAAGATCATGCTCTAGATCTTCACTGTGTGTCATGCTTGTACAGTTACAAAAATACTTGAAATACGTGAAGAAAGTACTACTGTGGCACTGAAAACACTAGTGATTTTTTTTTAAGTCAAGAAATAAGACAATAAGTATCTAAAAGAATAGGAAGGAATATACTCATGTATATGAGAATGCAGATAAGGAAAAAAAAGGAAAAAAAAAGTTAATTCAGCTACAGAGTGTATGTATGAGACAGAGAAAAAAAGACTACTAAGCCATAATAAAGTATTTTTATCTTTATTTAACAATAAGACCTGTTATCACAAACAGCTAGAAAAAGGTGTTTTGCTAACATAGTACAGGTAATTATAAAGAGAATTGTTTTTAGCCAGTAACCTATGTAGCTTATTGAAATTTCAGGTACGTATTGTGTTCTGTAACTGGAAAACATACTGGTCTTTTTGTGGGTAGGAATACCTTCATTTATTTTAGCATTTTGTTTAAAAACCTTAAATATCATTAAAATAATATTTCAAAGTATTAAAACAGGATATTATGACAAACAGTTTTGAAATTTCAGGTTTCACTCAAAAAATTCATATCCAAATTTGTATTTTTCTACCATAAATTTCAATTACGGTGCAGCAAAATAATACTTAAAAAATATGATAAAATTGAATATACTCTGCTGAGTGAACATATCACTGAATTAGAATCACTTAGGGTTCCTTTTTTTGGAGTCCGTTTTACTCACATAATTTTACATTTCTCTTCAAATCTTACCTTGCACCCTTTGGTGGAATTTGGTGGAATGATATTCTGGGTTACGTATAACTTTTCTTCAGATTGACCTCTTCTGCATTTTTTTTTTCCTGCTTCTTGGAGTCCTCCCTAGTGTGTGAAATATTTCTGGAAATAAGAAAAAATCCTTAAAATTAGAATCCTGTTGGTACTTGAGTGTTATGGTTGCTATCCATTATTTTCTCCCTAATCTAAAGAGTATGTGGAAGCTTTATTCACAAATACCAGATTTATTGTTGTTGCCAACACCCATATTTGACAATGAGGTATGGCTGATGGTATATGATCTCTTTGTATAAAATCATAACCCACAAATTCTCAAACATGATACGCAGATGTTTTCTTTCTATAAAATCCCAGCAGAGGGCCACAGACTATCTAAAGTTTTACCACTTAATCCTGTTAACTACACTGAGTTAGGCAGGTCAGTTGCCCCTTGTGCAGTCTTGGATGACTGTCAGAAGAGTTATTTGCCACATCACTTCTTTCTAAATGACTACACCTGAAAGAGAAATCCTCAATGGATTGTCCATGCTGGACAAGGGGGAAAAAAAAAAGATGTCCAAGAAAACCAGGCCTCACGCGTAACCATATGCAAAAGTAAGACTTTTCTTTGGTGAAGGGAAGTAATACAGGCTGGTTTCCAAGCCATAGAAAACATATGACAACTTTAAATGTACTGCCTGAGGTGGGGAGCAATAAAGAATAAGTGTAAAAGTCAATGTTTTCAGCAGTATTTACGGAGAAAATGTTTGTAATACCCTTTTTTTTTTTTTTAAATTTTTTTCCTTTTTCCCACAGAAAGGAAAGAATGCCTCGGTTTAATCAGAGAATATTATCTGGAGAGTGTAATATGTTTTCCTGCTGTTAAAATATTCAAGTACTTTTCAAAATCTGCATAGATGTTTCTATGCTGTCTTCTGCAGTTACAATTGTGAAAGAATAAACAGATGTTTTCTGTACTGAATCTCTTTAAGTAGTTTTAAAATGTCAAACCATGTAGTTATATATTTGCATGCCCACATTTTTCACCCATACAACCAAATTAAAATGTGAATTCAAAGCCTGAGACTTAATGAAACAAACTTGATAAAGAAATTCATTTGCAAGATAATTTGTTCATTAATTAAGAATAGTAAATGTAATAAATTAACCATTTCTTCAAGGTTAATTAGAACAGGTTAATTGATTGTAAGGCTATTTACTCTGACTGCAGGGTCTCTGCTATGATTCACTTCAAAAATCCAGCAACCAGCTTGACTTTCACCAGTAGAAAATGTCCTTTCTGTCTTTGGTTCTGCTTTACCTATTTGTAAACAGCAACTTTTCTAATTTTACTTAATGGCCCATCTTCAATCCCAGAAGATTCTTTATTTTGATTAATTTCAACCCTCAGACAGTTCACTTCTTCCTCTGCTTCTGTCTCTAAGGAGCTTATTACTGATTTCTCTAAAAAGAAAAATTGACAAAATCTAATATTAAGTCTTTTCCCATCAATATCCTCTGCCACCTCCTCATGTCTTGCTTTTTTCAGCCGTTATTGCACTTCTCTTATCTTTCAACACTGATGAAGTATTTGTTATTTATGCTTTTTTTAATCTTTTCACTTACACCAACTCTTTTCTGAATCATTTTATCAGTGATTTGGATGAAGCATCATGAAGTTACATCCTTTCTGTTTCTAGGTATAGAGGCAAAATAATAACTTCTTGATACTGTCTATACACAGTACTGTCTGTACCGCTATGGAAGTCTGACTTATAAAGAGAACAGAAACGGAATTGCTTTATGACCCTTGTCTCCAAGATGCTCCATAAGTCTGTTTTGATATAACACACCCTCTCTTTAGCTCCATAACAATATTTGTTATTGCTGGGTAATTAACAATGTAATTTGGCAGTCTAATAGTACGACTACATATTCTGTGTATTTCTTTCATTGACTGTCCTGCAGCAGACCACCCTTTTAATTTTTCTGAAGTACTACAGAATCTTGGAGTTGTAAGAGCATCCACACAAGTTTGATGGATCCTAGAGCTGAGTAGTTCCCTTGTGTATTTTACTGCTGAGGAGCATCCTGCACATCCATCAGTGTTTAACGAGGCAGGTTGCTGAAATTCTTATTCATAGTTGCCTCAGGAATTGATTTTTTGCAGCTCCCTTAAGAAGGTTATTTTTCTCATTAATACTGTTTCTACAGTTCACCCGCTCTTTTTCTGACCCCCATGTCTCTGCATGTTTAAGGAAGAAACTTATTACTCCATTTTGACCACTCTTCATCAGCTTCTCATACAACAGGCTCATTAACAAGATACACTCTTAGTTTAGTTTAAGTTTCAGTTTGATTTTCTACCCACTTATCTTTCTAAATCCCCAGGAAACCTCTTTGCTGACTGCTTTCACCAATAATCATGTCTTGAAACTTCTCCCTTTATAAAACATAGATCTTCTGGCATAAGTAAAGAACTTTCTAAAATTATGTTATCAGTATCTGAAAATGTCCTTCCGTCACACTGTAATCTTGAAAATCCATACTCATCAAACACTGGAAACTGCAGTGAGGAAAAGAAAAAATATTTAGTCCATAGACTTATGAAGCAAGTTATTTTGACATATTTTTATGCTCTCAATTTTAAACAAAGGTTTCCCTGTGATCAGTTGGTCTGTAATGTTTTACCTGTGATTGTCTTCACCTTGTCACTCTTAAATTCTTTATCTGGTGTCCAAAATATCATTTAGACATTCCAGATAAATATGTCTTCCGTACATGAGATTTGCACTTGAAAAAATCCATGGAAATAAATTAATTTTTGGTGACAGAGTTCAATCAATTCACGTGCAGCTGGCATATCCCTTATGCAAAGATAGCTGCGTACATAGATATGTGTAAACTAGGAAATAAACACCAAACTGAAGAGGAGATATTAAGATTCTGCTTCAACCATATATTTTTTCCCCAAAATATTAAAATCATTCCTGTAAACAATATAAGAACCAAAAAGTTTAGTTAAAGTTTAAAAATTTAGTATTTTATGAAGTCATACACTCCCTATGGAATTCTACTATATCTCCAGTTAGTCACTAAATGTAGTGAGTATTCCAGAAATCATGGGAAGGAGTGTGCCATTTTTTGTAGAGCAGAGCCATTCCTTTCTTTATCATACTTGTGCATTACTTCTGCTCCTGTTGTTGGCTCTCTCAGACAAACAGGTAACAGGCCACAAAAGGATGCAGTTCAGTATTACAGTCACAAGTGTATTAGTGAAGGACAGGGTCCCCTTATTCAGTAGTTAAGGTTTACACTTTTCTATTTTGCTTAATGGACTCCATTCACTTTTTTTAGATTTTCCCAATCCTCCCCATCTAACGAAGACTGGGAACTACCAAGAGGTGGACCTTCTAGCCTGTAAGCCTTAGGTCTTCTTGCTCTAGAAGGAAAGCAAATCCATCCATACAGTTGCAGTAAAGACCACTTTACCTCTGGAGGTAAACATTTGTCTTTTCCACTGCAAACCCTAACTACAAAAGTTAACAAACTAGATGCTGCTGTAAAATAATTAGTATTTTTGAGCTTTTTAAAACCTGAAATCACATTTGCTGAATGATCAAGGTGGGAGTGCTTGCGCTGTTACCAGCCTCTGCTGCATATTTGAGCCGTAAGCTGCTAAAGAGCAAAGCATGAGTCCAGCTCAAATGTTCCAGCAGGAACATGACTCTTTCTTGAAAGCCCTTGTAATGTATTTTTCAACCCAATACACTGAACTATGAACCATGGCAACTGTGAGAAGAACAAGTTCCAGTCTGCAAAATCTGCTAAAGGCTTCTGACCTCCATGAAAAGGTGGACTGATTAATTAGCAATAGTAAAATCTTGAGCTTCCAGAGTCAGACACAGCCCGGTGATTACCACGCCATGAGTAATCACTAGCCTGCAGGTTGGGGCCCAGACCCCTAAGACCCACAGATAGGCACAGGCATGAGCTGGAGACATATACTTCTGAACTGTAGCTCAGACAGTCTCTCAAGCCCTGGGACTGAGCTTCAGTGGTAATCCTGGGTCCACGAGCAGTAGGTGGTGGGTCAAGGCCCCAGGTGAGGATTACTAATCGTGGCATAGCTCAGGGTCCTGGCATAGCTCGTACCTCACAGCCTTTAAGATATTTGCAAGGAACAACACAAAGAAATAGTGCAACCGAGTGATATTCTGTAGCAGGACATGTCTGGTACCTCCTTAAATCCAACCTCATAAACACAGTGATCATGTGCTTTTCACACTGTTGTGAAGGAAGGTTCCTCTTGGTCTTGTACATAATGTCATAGTTTGTCCCGGTGCAAACCTAGGTGACTTCAATTTGATGGCTTTTTTTTTCATGTACTCTACTAACTATAAAAAAGACAACTCTTAAACAAACATATTTGCTTGATGAGACTGTTTGACATGAGAGGACTTGAAAATAAATTTTCTTCTGTGCATTGATCTTTTCCACTGTGTCATTGTATCTTGGTGCACTAACTTGAAGCAATTTTCTGAGCTGCAAAACCACAATATATTGTGCCAAAATCTCTAGGAAACTGTCAGTTACTTCTTAGACTTGATTGTAGAGCTGTGTCTTGCTGCTAGCAGTGGCTTTGCTTCTCTTAGTGTTATATACATGAAGATAAGACCCACAGAGGGAAAAAAAAAAAAAGCACTAATGGCCATTATGGCCATACCTCTGCAGGCAAAAAAAAATGCAACTTATTTTCAAAAGTAAGCAAAACTGTTTTCTTTTTTGAGGCACCTTGATGTGATTGATCTGAAGTACCTTGATGCAATTGGAAAACAACCTCTGTCTGTCTTAAGATACACTGTTCCTGTCAGAACCATTGTCTCTGGATAGCATAGATACTAGAAGGTAAGTTTATATTGGTTTTTCTTCGCTTTCCTTTGTGAAATTTGTTTACTCTTAGTCAGAAAATTCAGTTGCTCTACTGAAGTGAAAAGGTTGTGTGGTTTATAATCTTAAGATCTCAGAAGCTCCTCATGTGTTAACTTACATCTGACTTCCAAGCCTCTAAGTGTTCTTGTATCGCTTATGAAATCATGCAGATACCACTTCACTCTGATGAAGTTTTTTCTCACAGGCTTTATCATATTTCTCATTTGTTTCATGTTCACATAAACAGGGTTCTTATGAATCTATCTTAAATGATTTTCAAGAAGATTTATACTGCTCATTTGTATTTCCATAACACTGCTAATACAAGGCAATTTGCCAGAGGTAAATAGAAAGGGTATGTAATTGATTGTTTCTAATTATTACAGACAAACAAAGTGTGTAAAAAGAACACAAAATAAATGAAAATGATGAAAGAGAACTGGCAGAATTAATTTAAACCTACTTATATTTTTTCTCAACAATAGTACTAATCTTCCATTAGAAAAGCTGTAGGTGTGGGTAAATGTATATAGAATCACAGAATCATAAAATAACTTTCCTATTATCTTTTTCATTATTTAAGCAGAAAGTTGTCCCTTTGCAATATCATGAACATTTTTAGCTTTGTCTTCTCCTTACCTTTTAAGGATGTGTAGGGCAAAAAGTAAACAATTTAACATCGTTGCAATATTCTATGTGTTCCTAAATCTTTAAGATTACTCTCAGATCAAGGACTGTGGTAAAATTAGATATCACAGGCTCATGTCCAATTTTCTGATCGTGTATGACATGCTCTGGGACTTGGAATCTAGTTTGCATAATCATAGAGGTAGGAAATGCATTTTTTAATGTGTTTTAAGATTAGAGTTGTCTGAAGAACCAGGCATACTCTACTGGCAAAGCAAAGGTGCCAAAGAAAAAGTACTCCCAGAGCTCCGATAATGTCTACGAAAAAGGTGTTAACAGGCCCTTCTGAAACCATATGATCCACAGTTTAATGACGAGAACAAAAACTTCACACCATCAATCAAATCAATGACCTCCTGTACAGCATCTCATTCAGATCTCCATTTTTTTTGTACAGCTCCAGAAAACAAGAGATGAAAAAAGAAGTTTAAGCTATTCCTCTTAGGATCACTTCAAATGTATGCATAAGTTTAATGAATGTAGAAATGCTGTTTGCATGCAGAATGCTACAGTGATTCAACTACTTATGAAAGCTGTGTGTATTGGGTTTGCATGGCAAGGTTCTGGTGGTGGTGGTGGGGCTAAAGGGGTGGATTCTGTGAGAAGCTGCCAGAAGCTTCCCTGATGTGTGACAGAGCCAGTGCCAGCCGGCTCCAAGGTGGACCCAATGCTGGCCAAGGCTGAGCCCATCAGCGATGGTGGTAGCAGCTCTGGGATAATGCATTTGAGAAGGGCGGAAAAGTTACTGCAAAACTGCAGCCGGAGAGAGGAGTGTGAGGAGGGGGGAGCCCCCGCGCGGGGGGGCACCGGAGTGGAGCAGGGGGTGCCCACAGGAAGGAGGCTGTGACCCCGTGGGAAGCCCGCGCTGGAGCAGGCTCCTGGCAGGGGCTGTGGCCCCGTGGGGAGAGGAGCCCAGGCTGGAGCAGGGGAGGAGTGTGAGGAGTCCTGCCCTGAGGAGGAAGGAGCAGCAGGGACAACATGTGATGAACTGACCCCAACACCCATTCCCCATCCCCCTGCACCACTGGGGGGGAACTGGGAGTGAAGCTGAGCCTGGGAAGAAGGGAGGGATGGAGGGAAGGTGTTTTAAGATTTAGTTTTTATTTCTCATTACTATACTCTGATATGATTGGTAATAAATTAAATTCATTTCCCCAAATCGAGTCTTTTTTGTCCATGACAGTACTTGGTGACTGATCTCTCCCTGTCCTTATCTCAACCCATGAGCCTTTTGATATATTTTTCTCTCACCAGTCCTGTTGAAGAGGGCAGTGATAGAGCGGCTTTGGTGGGCACCTGGTGTCCAGCCAAGGCCAACCCATCACAGTGTGGAATATCTCTGGAACAAATATAGATAATGCTTATTCCTAATTATAAAGTTTCTTTATGTTATTGAAATAAATACATGCTGATTCATTCATGTCTAGTGCAAAACCACTACTGTTTGGTCAGTTACATATGTGACGCAACAATAAACACAAAGAATAAAAAATTGCATATTTCTATAAGCTTGAATTTTTTGTATTTACATTACAGACTGACTACCTATTTTATCTAAGGGCTTATGTGTTATATACAGGTATTTTCTGCTTTCAGATGAAGAATGTTACTAGGTCCCTGAAGAACCAGATCTTATCAACCTAAAATAGAAGTATAGTTAGAGGAGAGTTAGTATGCAAGTCTGAAAAGGAAAAGGTTATTGTTTCTGATGACATAAAGTTTTAGCTTGCTACTTTAGCTTTCTACTTAATTAGACCAGAGGTGGAGGAGTCTAATAGCTAGTATCACCTTTTATGCATTAAAATGTGTCTGTAGCAAGTCTGAAGACTTCAACTTTTTCTAGTGCAAGTCCTAATAAGTTTTTTCAGGGTTATGAAAAAAGGAGCCAGAGAATAAACTTTTGCTTTTAGACCATACAGAGCAAACTCAACATGTCCTGTCCTGTAGACATGCCTCTATACATATATACATATATAGCAACACCACCTCAAATGTTCTGATCTGTTACCTTAAAGTATTGGGGGAACTCGCTTGTGACTCCTTTTGAAGTGAAGAGTCTCTTCACAATAATAAAACACACTGACTTAGATGCACGAAGGAACCTTGGGGAGGAGAGCAAGTCTGTCTGTTCAAGTACTTGAACAGTGGAAAACGTAATCCTGAATAAAAACAGGATAGCTCAAGATGACTGGTATGGGAGAGACATTTCAAATCTTTTTGTGGTTAAAATATGCACCTTTCATAAAGCACTTTATGGGAGTTTTTTTGTCAAATATTTAAAATCCAATCAAAGTAAGTCCAAATTACCTAATCATTGTAAGAATGTCTCTTTAATAATATAGATAAATGTACTGTAAACAGATTTCTTAGTATGTACCTGAATTTCCCTTGTATGGTTTTCATCTTTCTAGCATTCCTCTGGGCCCTGGTGTCAACAGTTTCAGACTTCCTCAAGAAGACTGGACATGGAGAAGTCATGATGAGTTACCAGGGTCTTTCACCAGGAAGAGTGAAGTCTGTGTGTGTCTGTGAGTGTGTCTGTCTACACATGTAGATATGTGTGTTCCCAGATAAAGTTTGAAAGTGACTCAGTATTGTGCCCAAAACTCCAAAAGACCTTTCTGTTATGCAGTACCTACCAAGGTTTGCCTCATGTCATATTCACAGAGCCTAAGCTAAACCAAGTTAGGTGAAAAAGAATTTTCTTGTTATTGAGTGACATCACAGCCTAAAGCAGCTCAGGTCAAGGCAGGTCTTGAGACCCTGAAAGATGTCTTCTATAATGGTATAAATTCTTAATGCAGTCTAAATAACTTCTGCAAAGCCTTTGACACAGTCCCCCACAACATCCTTCTCTCTAAATTGGAGACAGATGGATTTGATGGGTGGACTGTTTGGTGGATAAGGAACTGACTGGATGGTCGCATCCAGAGGGTAGTGGTCAATGGCTCGATGTCCGGATGGAGACTGGTGATGAGTGGTGTCCCTCAGGGGTCTGTACTGGGACCGGTGCTGTTTAATGTTTTCATTAATGACTTAGACAGTGAGATCGAGTGCACCCTCAGCAAGTTTGCGGATGACACCAAGCTGAGTGGTGCGGTTGACACACCAGAAGGACGGGATGTCATCCAGAGAGACCTGGACAGGCTGGAGAGGTGGGCCTGTGTGAACCTCATGAGGTTCAACAAGGCCAAGTGCAAGGTCCTGCACCGGGGTCGGGGTAACCCCCAGTATCAGTACAGGCTGGGGGAAGAAAGGATGGAGAGCAGCCCTGCCGAGAGGGACTTGGGGGTGCTGGTGGATGAAAAGCTGGACATGAGCTGTCAGTGTACGCTGGCAGCCCAGAAGGCCAACCCTACCCTGGGCTGCATCAGGAGAAGTGTGGCCAGCGTCGGGGGAGGTGATTCTGCCCCTCTGCTCTGCTCTGGTGAGACCTCACCTGGAGCCCTGCGTCCAGCTCGGGAGCCCTCAGCACAAGAAGGACATGGAACTGTTGGAACAGGTCCAGAGGAGGGCCACAAAAATGATCTGAGGGCTGGAGCCCCTCTCCTGTGAGGCCAGGCTGGGAGAGTTGGGGGTGTTCAGCCTGGAGAGGAGAAGGCTGCGGGCAGAGCTGATTGCGGCCGTTCAGCACTTAAAGGGGGCCCATAGGAAAGATGGGGACAATCTTTTTAGTAGGGCCAGCTATGACAAGACAAGGGATAATGGTTTTAAATGAAAACAGGGTAGGTTTTGACTGGATATAAGGAAGAAATTCTTTACAATGAGGGTGGTAAAACACTGGCAGGGGTTGCCCAGAGAGGTAGTGGAGGCCCCATCCCTGGAAACATTCAAGGCCAGGTTGGATGGGGCTCTGAGCAACCTGATCTGGTTAAAGGTGTCCCTGCTCACTGCAGGGGGGTTGGACTAGATGACCTCTAGGGGTCCCTTCCAACCCAAAACATTCTATGATTCTATGATTCTATGACTTACTTGAATGACAGTCTCCAGTCCTTCCATGCTAAATGATAGAAATGTATTGATTCTTTAAAAGATATCAGTTCATTGGGTGCTCTGCAGTCTAAAGCCTGTGTATTTATGATACTGTGATGTTCTATGTGAAGAAGCAATAATTTATTCAAAGGTCTTCAGAATGTCAATGGGACAGAACTGAGTTTTCTGCTGGTATGTTCCCTTTCTGCTCATCTATGGAAATGGAATATAGTAGTGCTTGCGGTTTTTTTACGTGTTAACTCCTTTATGCACTTCTCTTTCTTGTTAAGTAATTAAAAAGACTGAATAATGAAGGTTAGCTCTGATTTGCAGGTTTGTAGTTTCACTTACCTTAACGAAGTTTCTTATATATTTTGCATCTTACTGTGAATGCTATTGATCTGTTGTTACTTGGAAGGAACATGCATTAAGTAACAAATGTGGTGGTTATGCACTTTTTTTTCTATTCTCATACTTTTTTAATTCTCTTGTTCAAGCTAATGAAATCCATCATGCTGCATATGTGAAGCTATTTCTGTGCTGCAGACAAATAAATCAGCTTGCTGCAAGGAAGAACCAGAAGAAATGTACTTTAAAGATGGACAATGTGCCTATATCATCTCATGTCACAAGTCTCAATAAATGTTATATTGAACAATGCTATTTTGATACTGTCACAGTTCCAGCCTTGGTCACCCATCTTGGATGCTCTGTTTTGTCCCTACCATCACCCTCCTTGGCAAAACTAGGAAAGTGCTCTCAATGTGACTCTCATACTCTGAAAAGGCTGCTGGCACACCGTACTTCACTTCTAGATACTAGATGAGAAAATAACTGCTGGAAGTGTCACTGAAGACCCGTGGATTCAGAAAGGAGGTTTTGCTGGAGTGGATGTTATGTGCTAGAGGAGATAAGAGAATAAGATTGAATTTCAGCTTATGTTGTAGGATGAAGCTGCACTGTGGGAAGCCCCAGCATCTGACACAGTAAATAACCCATTCTCCAAAAGGTAAATGTCAACGTGATATTTATATTCATATGATAATTTTGCAAGTGATGACTGACTTCAGATATAATTTTTTGAATAACTTCTGATCTCGTTGCTGTAATTTAGAACTGCAAAGGGTGAGAGTGGTACCCTGGAGCTACAAGCCCTCTGGTTTTGTGCCCCAGATGTAACAAAGTGAGAGTATGTGTTCTGCTGCTGTCTAAGCATTGGGAATGGTTCTTGCATCTCAAATTAGTGATTCATGGCAAGACTGGCTTCAATTATGGATGTCTATGATGGAAGGACTCTGTGGGACCCTTGGAGTTGCTGATGATAAACATGTGAAGATATATACTTTGAGGTTCTTGTCTCTGTACTGTTGCCTTGAACAAGGGCTAAGTAATGTCAGACTTGGATACTACAGATGATGCATGCCTTAGCCTTAATTGCCTCCACCTATCCTTAAAAAAAAGAGTTGCCAAAGATGGGCTAGATACTCATCTTGCATCAGTCAAGGCTTTCAGAATAGGAGAATGTTTGCTGGGGCTCTTTATGTACTTCAGAAGCTAGAGCACATATTTTTGGAGGATCTGGGTGTGAATGTTTGCTTATGACTCTGGTACCAAATACTTCTAGCAAAATGAAACACAGTTAATAATTCTTCCCCTCCCTGCCCCTCCTCCCCTCCCCCCCCCCATTTCTTCTCTCCAAATACTCAATGCCTGTGTATCTCCTGAATATTCAATTTTTAACTGTTTCAGTGGCATGGTTTGGTAGAGAAAATAAATTTCTGTGTTAGAGAAGGACACTGGCAGTGTATTTCCCTCAGACTGATCTAGCAGGCCTCTTTAAAAGGATCTCTACCTGCCTATTATACTGTTAATGAAATGAGCAACAATCATCAGGCAGGACAATTGCAAAAGCAAGGAAGTTGCTGAAATGAATAAAGTTTTTTATTATGATGTTTCTCAAACATTTGTAACACCATTTCTGACTAGTTATAAATGTTGTAAGCCAAAACTTGAAGGAAGAATAAAAATCAAACTGGCGTATGTTTGAAAGTCTTATGTAACTTGGGCTTGAACCAAAGAAGTGCCGTTTTCCTAATAACCACTTGCAATGTTTAACTAAAATTTATCTGAACACAGTAGTACACATCTTGGCATGAGAAATCTCACTGCTGTGTTAAGCCTTATATTAGTAGCCTTGGCACATTCAATAAAATCCTTCCATAAACTGGGAACAAAGCTGTTGTTCTGGAGATGGCTCCAAATTAGTCCTGCCAGGCTGTAATGCTGCAGTATTAAGGAGACTGATACTTGGCACAGACTAGACTGAAAAAGAAATGTTAGGCTAGAGAAAGTTTATTATATTGATGTAGTGTGAGAGAACCATAAAAGCAAATATTAATTCCTGCTTTATTGATCTTTTAAGGAACTTACAGAATGCATCGTTTTTCCTGGTATAGCTCAACAGTCATGAGCTTCTGATGGAGTATGCTGATATTCTGTGGTGCACTGTGGTAACTTGTCATTTGTTCTACACTTACGGAGGCAAAAATGGAGCAAAGAATTCTGTAAAAAAATAGCTGGGATTCTTCAAACCCGGATCAGTATGAAAGTTGAGACTTGAATCCACTACTAAGAATAAATAAAAAAACCCCATGGAATTCCATGATTAATTCTGCTCTTTCCTGAAATGTTAGCCTTTACCCACTTCCAGAGTGAATACGCAACCCTTTCCATGTTATTTGGTTGAAAGATGTGCGGATTCAAAAGAAGGGCAGAAAGTGTTACAATAGGCAATATATGTGCTCACTGTATAGGAAGAGCCATTTTCACAGTGAGACATAAAATCTGTAGAATCCTGCCAATTGGTTTTGGCTTTGCATTTTATGGGAACTGATTTAAGTAGCTCATTTCTCTCCTTAAGCTCTCTCTTAATTTGCTGCTGGAACTTTGCCAGTAAGTTCTTTCATCCTGTTTCAGTCTTACTTTTGTTAACTCTCCTTGTACAGTGAGATAGTTGGGAGTTTCTTTTTTACCTTTCACAGAAATGAAAAGTCTGTCAAGTATATTGTACCTCTGCCCCAGGTATCAAAAGGTGTCTGAAGATTTGACTTGTAGGCATTGTTCCACTGTCCCAGCTTTAGCCATCTGGTCTGAGATACCTGCTCGGGTTGATTCATCTGGAAGTTAGTGCCCTAAATAGGTGGGTTAAACTGCTCTGGAGAGTGTATGCATTTGTTTCTCCAGACTATACAGGGAGTCATACATACCACTTTTTTTAAAATGTTGCTGAAAGCAGATTTTTAGCCATTCTAGTCCTGAATATATTTTTGTGTAGAGCAAAAGAGACTAAGTAGCATATTGAATGAACAACTACATGTTCAAGGGTCTCACAGGATGTGTCCTAACTTCAGCATACGTGACATCTCTTCTGAGCTGATACTTCTCTGAGACATATGTAACACAATTATTAGAAAGTGTGTATCTGAAATTTATTTTCCAAAATAACACATTAAAATGTGAGGTGGAAAAATCCCCAGAGCCACTAGACTTTAATCTGTACCTTGTAACTTCATAAATAATGCAAGGACAATTGAATTCTGGATTCTGATGACACAATGGCCATAGAAGTTGCTTCAAAACATTAACTTTTCAACTAAATGTGGACTAAAGACATCTCTTGAACATTAAAACAAAAGTGAAGTTTTTTGCACAATATTATTTTAGACTACGAAACAAGGATAAATCCTGTAAATATTTGAATGTTCTTACGATGTGTCCTTCAGGGAAGCAAATTAAATAAAGGGTCTAGACAATGTGTCTCTGGTTGAATGGCAAGAGATTTGCTTTCATGTAAAACAAAATGAAAAATATCGATTTTCCAAAGCCATAGTGCTATGACGAAGGATGCTGACCCCTTTTAGTTTGGTGTAGCCCATTTCTTCATAGCAGTTATGTTCTGTCAGCAGCTGCTTATAAAAATAGACTATACCGAGTTATAATACTCAATAGAGGGATGCCATTAGTGTTTGCAGGGGCAGGGTCAACTTGCACTTCAGTGCCACAGACTTTAAATAGTCTAAACTCTTTTAAATTGATTTTTTTCTCTTTTCTGGTAAGGGAAGTTCAGTCCAGGGTCTGTTGCCTTGGAATATATATTTTGACTATAAACATTGTCAGGATAGTTTATATTGTGTTGTTAATTGTGTTTAGAGTTCATTCTAAGACAAAAGGAAAGTGAAAATATGTGGATGTACATGTCCCAAGTGGTACTAACACTGAAATATTATTTTGAACTTCAGATAAGTGTGTCACTAATCCTGGCGTTTTTGCATGCAGTCCTGACTCTAAAGTGATGACATGAAAGACTGGTCCTCCTGATGCTGTGCGTGGTTGCATCAATGCAGGCAGCGCCTGTTTTCTACTTCCTTGTGACTTACAGGTCGTGTGTTTCCTTTGCCAAGAGGGTTTATCTAGCAAAAGCTGTAGCACTTGAGAGGCTTAAGTTCTGACATTAAGTTCACTATTTATTATCTATACATCATTCTTCAGTCTTTCAGACTCTTCAGCCTTTATTTTTCACCAGTATTTTTCTTTTTTTTTTTTTTTCCCCCTGGAAAGTCTTCTAGAAACCAATTCCATTGCTATGCCTCACTTCCGTTATCACTTAGCAAATCAGGAATCCAGACACAGAAAGAAGCAGACCTCTGTGTTTCCTGGTTGTTTCTGCTGTATGGCTCAAGGAGGATGAACTTTTTTTGAACATCGCTTTGCATTTGGCTTGATCAGTAGAGGCCAGTGTATCATTGGCCATTAGTGTTAGGCCAAGATGTATGCAAGTTATAGCTACAGCTAGTCTTTCAGAGATTTGTCTCCAGCAGTTGAAAATATTTTTCACCTGTAATTTATTCTATGAAGTTGAGGAAATCCTGTTTTTCAAGTTCTGTTCATTCCTGTACTGGCTACATATATCCGCTGGTGATGAAGTTAGCCTTGGAATCAATTAGAGCCTCGGACTCAACTCTTTGAGTACAAGAGTTATCTGCACTTTTTTGTCCAAAAGCTTTTCCTCCAGGTCCAGCTCTGGAACTGCTGGGTGCAGCTGCCATAAGGCAACTTCACCTGGAAGTCTTCTGGCTAAACATGTCCTGACTCCTGGGTCTGTGGTATAAAGGTGATCTGTTCTATTTGATTTAAGCGTGGGTTTTATTAAGTATAGGTTTCAGCTCTATTCCATGAACCAGCTTCCACCAATAACAAAATTGTCGGTTACTATTTCTGGAAGTAAGTTACACACAGAAAAGCTTAGTCTCAAAGGTTAACTGTAAGTTATGAAAGATGTGGCTCATGATTTTTAGGTTATTTTTGTGCTTGTCCTATTTATTTTAAGTTTTCTTCAGTTATGTAACAGCAATTTTTCTGAAAAAAATAGGATTAAAAAGTGACAAATGTGGCTGGACATAGTATTATGAGCACCATGATCCCATTGACTGATGGGAGATCAATATTTTCAGATTTTTCTGCAATGATTACCTAGAAAACCCAGCCTTAGAGCAGATTAGAAACTTCTGCTAATCCTTCTCTTCAGTCATACTTGTAGAACTGCTAACTTTACAAATCAGTATTTTTATAACTTTTTTTCTTGCATGACTTCACTTCAGGTTTTTGCATTCGTTTGGAAAACCATTTAAACATGAGATTCAGTTTTTTTGCTTGAGTTTTGATATTTATAAAATGTGTATAAACTATTGCATAATTGTGCTGTTAGTAACCTGCTGCTGTGAAGATTTTGACACCTCCTTGGTAAGAAGTGCTAAACAAGAGCAAGATGTTTTTTCTAGCAAAGTTTTAAAGCTTTACATTACTGACTCAAACACCACAACTTCTTGAGCATATGAAACAACTGCACGTGTCATTGATTGTCTGCGCATGAATTACTGAGGCTAAGTCTGTTTCCTCAACTGAGGGAAGATGAGCAAAGAGCTGTGCAGTACACAACTTCTGTTGAGGAACAGTAACTTGTCATTTCACTGATGAAATGTCATTTGACTGTAGAGATTAAATTTTGAACTTTAATTTAGAAGAAAGTTTGCTTTTCTGCAAAGGCTAGTGCTATCTAGATGGTTGTCTCAGAAATAACTTGAGTTGCTGCCAGGGAGAATTTTGTTTCATTTGAAGCCAGAAGGCAGCTGTAGGCTTTGCTATTAGTTTAACCTTCCAAACAGGTATGAAATCTGGTCAATTATGCAGTGGTAAAATGATGCAGGTGCATGTTTTGTTTTCCCTGTGTCTCTAGCTTGCATATGGACCCCAGTATTATCCTATATATCTCATTTTTTCTTTTAATCATGCCAACTCTGCCCCTCAGTTTTAGTGGTTGGCAAATCTTTTGTGACACTTAGAGTTCATCTCCTTTTCTAGCTGTCATGTTTTTGCATTTCATAGTTCTTCAAAGTTTAGTTTCTTTATATAACTAGGGAAATCTAGGAAAAACGGTTTGATGTTAGATCAGTTAGTTAGTCTTAAGTTTATAACATAGGACATAGGCAAACTTGAGATACTTTGAGAATCACAATCACAAAAGCTTCTGTTTACCTGCCACCTCCTTTGTCAGTTTTCTAACTAGTTCATGATCAAATTGTGTTTTCTAACCTTGGTTTGAAAGCCTTGCCTCTCAGTCTTTGGAGTGAAGGTAGGAAAGGAAAAAAGAGTTTTAATCTTGTCTCGCCTACTCCTAGGCAAAAACTGTGCTGATGAAATAATTCTTCTTTCTACTGACAAAACTGGGCCGCTGTGTATAAAGATGTCACTTTTTTTTTTTTTTTTGTTCCATATACTATGAACATTTTATGTGACTCCAGCCAAGTATTTAAGGCCTGGCAGGTAAGAAAAGATTCAGACAAGTCTTTTATTCCTGTGACTATGTGTGCTTTCTCCAGTAGTTTGTGAATAAAAAAGAAAGCTGATAACATGTGGAGCAGGGAGCCTGACCCATGCCCACATCTTCTGACTTGAGTATTTTTAACCAGTTAGTTATTTTCCTCTTGGCTGCATAGTAGTCCAGGTGCATGAGAAACTGACTGACTACAGTTCAGTGAGAACACTATTCTGAAAGTGCAGTTTGTATCTTTGAATGCCCAGAGGTTAACACAGGCTCTCTGCTGGGTCCCTGGCTCCCTGGAAGACAGTTCTGACAAAAAGGCTTTAACAAAACAACAAAAAACTTACTAATGATTTTCCCTATTAATGAAACTACCTGAATGCTGCTGTGCAAAATCAGGCACCTCAGTGCTTGCTCTGGGAGCTCTGCTTGCTTCCAGACTGGTAGAACTGAAGCTTATGGAAACCTGCATGTCTTATTCTTTAGGCTGGAGCACGTAGGTCCATGCATTGGTCCTCTTAGTCTAGAGCTGGCTAAGCAAGACTTACGGAGGAATTCACCTTCTCCTTAAATTCTGTTGTAGGTACTGTCTCAGTGTTTTTGTTTCTGTGCAGCCTGGACTGTTTGTATGCATCGGTTTGTTTTCTTTTTATAGTTTGGATGTTATTGCATCTACATGGAATACACTTACTTTTCTCTTCAGTAACAGTTAAAGTCATTCAAACACTGGGCTTCCTAGGCTTATATTATTTCTAAAGATTTTCAGATTTCCCTGGTTACACATCTTTTCCAGAAGGCTTATTTTTCCTATGGAAGTGTTACAAGACTAATTTGGACTTCAGATAATGTCACACTCCTCCACATATTAAAAGTTCAGCTATCTGAACATTTTTTCCATCTGCACGTTGAAGGCCTGGTTTCTGTGAAGCTCAGACTTTTCCAGTCGTCTACAAATCTGACTGCAAAAGAGACAGATGAAGCATTAAAAATGAGGCTTCAAATTCTGTGGAACCAAACTGGGTTGAGCGTAGTGTAGCACTCGTGATCCTGTTTTAATATTCCTATAGACACCTGTTACTATCACTATAGATGATACATCTCACATCATTAATCCGATTCTGAAACTCCATTAAAGTCCATATGAGATAGTTCTGTACTGGCTTAACCAATTCCAAAAGTGCAAAATCATTAAAAATTTTATTATTTCTAGGCAGACTGAAGACATTGTTGTGATTAAGATTTCTTTAGTGATAAAATTCCTTGTAACAGATAGAAATTAAAACTCTTTTCTCGCAAGAGTAAAACATTAAAAATAGAGAGCTATAGTACAAGGTTCCAAGAATTAAGTAAAACATGGAAAGCTAAAAATGGAGAGCAGTCTTATCCGAATATCTTTATCTTTTCTTTGGTAGGGCACTGACTTACTAGAGGTCTTAAAGGACATGTCTGAATTGCAGTTATTTTCATAGTGCCATTGAGTTTCTATGTGTTTGCAAATGTATATTGCACTTTACTGTAACTGAGCATATTTTAAGAGACCATACTGGCTTCTGCAGCATCAATGTCTTTCCACTTGCCTAATGCAGGCTATAAAAAGAGAAGGAATTCAGAGTGTGTGACTGATATCTTAATATACCCCAACATCTGTAGTCTTCCAAAACATAACTTATACATATGTATATGTATATGCATGTATGAAAATGTAAGTTCAGATTACACACTTTACTGATATTAGCTATACAGCCTACTTGCATTAACCATGTTAAATGACTACATAAAAAAAAGTTTTCTATTATTTAATAGGAGGTAGTCACATTTATGATTTCTAAAGGAAAAGAGTTGCAAATTTCATTGCAACTTACAATGTGGCTTCCAAAAAGGATTTTGAGAGCTTTGGTCTGATAAGTTTGAGGGTTGTAATGGAAGACTTTTATGGCAGCAATGATACTGTGTCAAAGACTGAGTCGTACTGCTGCATTTTGAAAAGGAAATGTAAAATATTGCTACACTGGTAGTATTAGAACCATTTTAGTATGTTAATTTTAATGATGTCAGCTTTACTGCACCTGACTATTAAGAGAAACTATTGTCTGATGACTTATCATTCAACTTTCATTAGTTAATGGCTGATATTTTCAAAGGGTCTCTATGTGAAGAAGTGAATGACTCATTGTTTTTAAAATAGTGCATGAGCTCCTGGAATCGCTTTTGTGAAATGTTCTTCATAGCTGATCTAATTAACTACCAAGACCAGAGTTTATTACTTCTAATTATATCACTACTGCTCATGAAACATACCTGTGGGTAATTCCATCACGGTTTCAAGTAGTAGCAGACTCCTTGAAGATCAATAATCTGTTTATATGTCTGATTTTCTGCTGCTGGGTATGCATGATTAATTAACCTTTGTATCACATATTTTAATTTAATGGATTTAAAACAGGACAATTTTGGGTCATGGGGAATAGACAGCAGTTTCACAGTTCAGAGGATGTCATTAATGGAATTCAATTAATATATTAAAATTGATAAGTAATAGCAAGGAATTTGCCCTGGCTGAGTAACTTGCCCACCCTTAACACTTGAAAGATGAGATTTCTAAAAGTTTTAATTGATAATTTCACAATAACCCCAAATCTGCATCTGTAGACAGCAAAAGCTATGGCATATCAGACACACCTGACGAATCTCTTCCCCTGTGGTGGTGCATCCTCCTGCACCTGGCTTTTTTCTCCTGGACTGCTTTATAACCTCAGAAACTCCCATCAGATCTTGTTCTTGGTGTAAGGAATCGGATAATTAGGCAGCAGTGTCGGTACCAGAAGCTCCTACATGTCTGAAGCAGGGAGCGAGAACAGGAGCAATCAGTTATCCCCTGATAGCCTCAGAACATACCTTATCTGAATCATAACGCGAGGGGCAGGTTACCATTGTTACTGGAATTCCAGCGATTACCAACCCAGATTGTGGTTTGGATTAAAATTTACTGATGACTAAAGCCAATCATCTCACGATCCTGTGAAACAGTGGTCCTAAGTGAGGCCCTTTGAGCTCTCCTGGACTGCAGCGGGCTGTGGCCAGCACCTCCCTCAGAGTGGGATGCCTCTCAGAGCCAGCAAACACTTAAATTATGCTAAAATCAGAGGTCCATTGCCAAAGACCAACAATGAAGCCTGGGCTGAAACCTTTCACTCCTTGAGGCACAACCCTTGCCCATTTTGAAATGCCAAAACATTCAACGTGAGTATTTCACTGAACTCAAAGAGTATTTTTAGCAGATATACCCTTATATATATATTATATATAAATATAATCATGTCTGTGTGTATGCATGTGTGAATCTATTTAAGTAGTCTGTAGATGTATGATTTAATTACAAAGTGAGACTTACACTGCTGTTAAATATATGTGTGTGGTCTATAGTTTATGCCTAAGGATAATAAGTATATATATGCTTATTATCCTTAGGCATAAACTATACACCAAGTCTGAGACTAAGATTGGACCCAGCTGCACCTAGACTCCTCTCTGAAAAGGAGTTTAGAAAGCAAGGGGTTCTATTCTGAACCTTGTGACTCAGCAGGAGGGTCCTCCTTATCCCCTGCATCCACGATCTCTCCATGAATCATTCTAACTTGAGTGTAACTTAATTTTCCTTTGTGTACTTCTTCCATGCAGTAATAGATTGAACATTGGCATCTTTGAATCTTTAATTAGGTCACTGTTCTGATTAATTTTGTCAAATTACTTTGTTAATCGACTGATGATTGGGTGCCATTAAAAAAAACACAATCCAATCCTGTGATTTGTCATAAAGGCACAAATAAATTCTGAACTGCTGCTAAATCAAATTGTGTAAAGTCACTCATTCGCAACACTCCCCCACCTCAGAAGGTGGAAACAGCACTGCATCTACCAGTAGCCATACAGACTTTTATTTGAATTAACTTTGCACTAAAATAATTCTGTTAAATGAGCAAGTGCTAGTATAGGTTTTGGTGCTTTTTTCATGTATTAATGTTGGAGAAACTATTTTGCTTCCACAGAAAAGTTGTTGAAGTGGTTCTATGCTATAAATGCAACTGGATATGGCTTACAGTAAGTATACTGTTGTGACTGCTTAGCTGCATAACACTTACTGTGTGGTTAATTAACACTCGGGGCTGCAGCCATCTAGAAGCACCGGTATGTTTCAGGTGAATGTGCTTCAGGAAATTTCTGACATTTAGGAGCAATAAACTGAAAGAGTCAAAGTAAATTCAACAGCTTGAAATTCTCCTTGGAAAAGAGAGGAAGCAGGAGATTACAGTTCCACAAAAGAAGGACCTAGCTAGAGAAAAAAGTTTCATACTTCTGTGAAAACATTGCATGTTATGAAGACAAAAATTTACACAAGGATGAAGGTATAAAAAACATAAACATTTTTCTTCCTGGAAAGAAGAATTCACTTCTGCTATTGTACTTCTTTGAAACTTTCTCGGGCTGGATGTTTAGATGTACCGTGTTATCTCCATACAGGTTTGTTAGAGAGCTTTTTTTCCAAAGCCTATGTATGGCAATAATTCAGTGTTATCTTCTTCAACAGCTGCTGATCATTCAGAAGGTTGCTGTCACTTGCTGTTCTGTGCAAAACAATCATCAGAAAAAACAGGATAATAATGTCCTCATTAAGCTGAGTTGAGCACAACAAATGGTGTTTTGTTCAGAGACTTAATGCAAAGAACAAACTGTTGGTGTGCTCAAATCTGCTGACAATATCTGAGTATACTCAATTTTGCTTTGAGTATACTCTATTGATTATACTCAGATGTAAGCATACTCAAATCTACTAACCAGAGTACTACTGGGGATCACACAGTTTAGAACATTTTAGAATTTGTATTTTAGTTTGAAATCGGTTAAATTGAATTCTCTTCCCCCCTACACCCTTACCATCTTTCCATTTTAGGGTAAAAGAAGAAAATAATTCTCAAAGTTTTAGATTAATGCTTCTGACTTGGAACTCTTTAGAAGCCAGCTGTAAACAGTTATCTTATTCTGCTCATCACGTGTGAAAATTGTAGTAGCCGAACAGTGTACAAAGGCATTAAACCAAATGAAAACCTTTCTATGTTCTGGTACTATTTCTGATAATTTTTTTTAAAATCCTGAGGTCTTATACAGCTTTTTCATAATCCTTCCATTGTGAAGTGATTCTTAGCAAATTAATTTTCAGGAAAGCTGTGGGAAGCTTTCCTCTGTCCCTTTCCTCTCCACCCCCATCTCCAAGTTAAACGCCAAAGAAGAAATCTCACTATAGTTGACTTAAGTTGTGCAGAAACACCATTATCAGTAATAAAATAGTACTAAAACAATCTTTAGTACTAATGTCAGTGAAGTCTTTTTCCACAATCAAAAGTGAATCCAGTGCTTGATTATGTAGTCCAGTGTGGAGCTCACAAATGACTGTGGATCAAAAATGGATTTTTCTCTGTCAAACATCATTTGTACAACTACAACATTACCATGGACTTGTTCTTCGGGTTTTTTGAGATGAAATAGTTCCCAAAAACCTTGTGTCCAAGAGCAGTACTATCTAGTCTTCTCTTATGGCTTTCTAGCACTCCAAAGTCTTCAAAATGTTTCAGAAACTGCTGAGGATACATAATATTTCACTGCACTTTGCATAGTCTTATGACCTGATGAACTTCAGGACTGAGAAAATCCTTCTCTTACAAGTGTAGGCATGGTGGCAATTGTGTTTGGTTTTTGTTTTAATGCATTATCTGCCTTTTTATGGTCCTCCAAGGATAATAAATATTCTATGTTTTACTTTGCTTTATAACTTTACAGTACAATTTAGTTTAAATGTGGTGTTTCCCCCAAAAAAATAATTAAGGGGAGAAATTTAAAAAAAATCCATTGTTCACAGAATTCCTAAACAGGGTAGACTTATTCAATGTCAGTTCATTAGCTGGAAGGATGAGTTTGAAGTTGAACCTGCACTGGAAAAAAAACTAGATTCCTCTGCTTTTGTAAAACTCAAATTATTTTAAACTTTTGTATATATTTGCCAGCTTAAGAGAGCAGCTTCAAAAGATGTCTGGATTATGGGCCTGACTGACAAGCTGAAAAATGTGAAAGGGTTGACAGAAAATTGAAAATTCAAAAGGGAAGGCTAGTTAGGTCATTGAAAACTCCAAAAAGCTCACTTAAGTCAGCATGAATGAAAATCTTTTGAGCACTCTGTATCAATGTAGTAAGGGCGGTTAACAAAACCACAAAATTAAAATGTTTTAAAATGGTGAGTATTCTGAAGTCAGATAAATCAACCCATGCAATCAACAACATTTTAAAAACAGGAAAGGAAGGGGAAAGGGAGGGAAGAAGCAAAACTGTTGCTTCAAAGCTTTGTTCCGGCTTAACAAATGTGCAGTAAGGATCAACTCAATATCAACTTATCTAAGATGTTTTCACATGATGAAGTTCTGCACTCCAAGAAACATTTGGGACTGCAGTGTAGCAAATGGCATGGCTCTGTCCTCTGTCTCTTGGGATCTCTTCAGCTATGCCATGTGAGTTTTTTTGACTACTTGAAACTGCTGCTAAAGAATGTGTGTGATAAGACAGCCCTATCCTGTCTCAGGTGTTAAAAGAAACTACTTCAATTTCTTTTTAAAACAACTAGGAGTGATGCTGCTTAGTGGTCTGCTCATAGCCAAATTTGACACTGATTAAACAATGAAAATCACTGCCAACATCAATGGAAAATTCCCTGTCCATACTACTTGAACCAAAGCCTCACATTTAGCTCAGCTGTTATCAGAAAGAGATGTGAATGTGTGTGGATTGCCTCCAAGGAAATAAATCAGCAGCTCATCTCATCTTATAGATGTCACGTACATGCTGGCGGAATGATGACTGCTGCAGCCTGTGGTCAAATCTTGGTCTTTGTTGTAATCTACAGAAGCTACTCTCTGTCTCAACAGATGACTGTTTAATGAAATTGATAAAACAAAATATGGGAAAGAAAGATGGCTCTGTGATTACGATCAGCAGTAGCAGTCAAGAGATCTGCGGTCTACTGATACCACGTCTACAGTTTTCTGGTATTTCATGGCATTTTAAGGCAGTCAAGGCCTGTAGGCTAAAAAGAGAAAGATTAATTATTACTTAGCTCAAGTTTGCCACAAAGTAAATTTAATGTGGGGAGTTCAATGGTACTTTTCAACTATTGGCTATCATCAGGCTGTATTTAAAAAATATGGATTTAATAAAGCTACAGAAGTACTGAGGCTTTTTCCATTGTCTTCCTGTGCTTGGTCTTCAGCTTTGCAAAAGAATTTAATCTAATCATTTATAGTATAAAGCTAAAGGCAGCGTTATTTCAAATGCTGTTGTTCTGAAATTGTAATGCTTTAGCTTAATTTGTTGATGATGATACAAACTTCTTATATAACTAGAACTCAGCACTGTAAGTCAGTGAAGCAAATATTCTCCCTAATTTTCAGGTAGAAGGTTGGAAATTGAGGCACAGGAAAGAGATTAATTTAATCTGATGACTGCGATATTAAACTAATTTCAAACTTATCTGCTGAATTCTGCCACTGTTCTGTGGCTAGGTTTAAATAAATCACATAAATTACTTACTTTAGCTATTACTAGCTATACAACTAATTAGAAGATGATATAGTACATTGCATGTAAAATAGCTCAACACAGTTGCAGGGTGGTTTTATAATTGTCCTGTTTGATCCTGATGTTAGGTTTCTGGAACATCTGAGTTTTATAATTATAAGCCTCTATTTACCTTGAAGGAAGACCAGGGTTTCCCCACCCTCCCAGTAGTTTAATTAAAAAAAAAAAAAAAAGTAGAGGTTTTGATTAAGCGTCATCCTCTGTATGGATTAACCTTTCAAATAAAAGTATGACTGTCTGTATTGTGGGAGCCTTTCTGGTGACAAAGACACACAAAAGCACCAGAAGCAGCCCAAGATTAGAATGCATGGTGAGTGCATACTGCTGTTCCCTAATTTGCTTACAGTGTTGTGTAGCTTAGTTTTCATGTGTTCTGGATGGTTTTATGAGTCTCCAAAAGGTATAATAAGAAGTATCTGGCAAACCCCAACCAAACAAAAGCCCTAAAGTTTGAGGCCAGGAAGAAATATTAAATCATAGAATCACAGAATTATTTAGGTTGGAAAAGACCTTTAAGACCATTGAATCCAACTGTAAACCTAAACTGTAAACCACTGCGAAGTCTACCACTAAACCATGTCCCTAAGCACCACATCTACCCATCTTTTAAGAACCTCCAGGAATGGGGACTTGAGCACTTCTGTGGGCAACCTGTTCCAGTGCTTGACAACCCTTTCAGTGATGAAATTTTTCCTAGTATCCAGTCTAAACCTGCCCTGGTGCAACTTGAGGTCATTTCCTCTCATTCTATTACTTGTTACCTGGGAAAAGAGACCGACACCCACCTCAATACAGCCTCCTTTCAGACAGTTGTAGAGAGAGATTCATAGAGACTGAAAATGTCCAACGGACAATATCACTCTTTCCTTTTGGGAATAGTATTCAAAGCTCTTTGTAAGAAAAGTTTACAACTTGTACATTGATTTATTTTTTCTAAAACATGATCCTGAAAAAGATGCATTCCAGAAATCGTGTTCAAAACCTAATGGCAGCAACTTATATCATGCACTAACTTTAAACACATGATATTGAGATGTGTAGCAAAATTACATTTACATTCACTAATTCACATGCACAAATTTGCTTTACTGGTCAATGGAGTACATCCTGGTTAAACACAACACGTGCCTGAGACAGCTGACCTGTTTTTGTCTCACTAAACTATTTACACGTAAGATTTTGCAGTCCTTGTGTGCTTCAGGTACTTGAAGAAGTACTGTGGATCTCTAGAGCCCATTTTGGCTTTTTTTCCTATTCTAGATCTAGTCAGTATGATATTTTAAAGATGCTATTGTAACATGCCATGTATATTTCTCGCTTGCTGAAACTTACGCAACCACCAAGTAATTCTGTTCTCCAATGGCAGAGCATTCTGCTGAAGCAGAACATGGTGTCACTTGCAGCAGCCCAGGTCTCCCACACAGTAGAGTGTGTTGTGCTATATTATAATGTGGTATTTCACTGTAAAGCATCTTCAGTGGATTTTGTGTATGGAAGTGTGGAAATAGCTACAGACATTAGAATAACTAGTAAACTGTATGGAATATATAGTACAAAATCCTCTATACCTGAATTATAAATAATACTAACTTTCAAAACTTACTGTGACTCTAAGCTGGATCACAGTGCTGCTTCAACTGGTGAATAAACATGCATATTTTGTTGACTACTTTAAACATATTTAAACTATAACTCTATATACAAGTCTATTTCCATGGAAATTATCTGATGACATAATTTATTAGCATAGGATAATTAATTACAGTTTTAAAATCTATTAATGATCACCAACCTAATAATTATTTTTTAAGCTTCAAGGGCATTTCATATTTTGTGTCAATGCTTGTACAATATTCCTTAGAAAAATGTTTGTGGAAGTGGAATGTGGCTAAAAGATTTTAGGAAAAAACACAACTATTCACAAAAATGAAGGCTACTTTAAAATAAAAGGAACTCTACGTGGGCCATAGAGTACTGGAATACATAAACATCTTGAAATGCTTCCAGTGGTGTTAAAGATCAGTACTTCCATGAAGTATTAGGTCTGTTCTTTGCTTTTTGTCATAAAAACTGCATTTTATTTCCACATATAAAGCAGATAGCCCTTTATAGTCTATCTGGGGCTACATAGTCTAAATGTAGGCACATCCGTTATGCTATGAGTTGCATGCAGGAATGCTTATTTGTGTGCAGTTTTATAAAACAATTTCATAATTTAAAAGAAAATTCACACATGTTACAGTTGTACTCAGTTGTGGTTATTTTCACCTTTTTTGATAGTTTGGTATAGGCCGTAGGGGAAGAAAGCTTGGGGGTTCAGCTTTTTTTTAATGTGAGATATTAATGGACTTCCATGTACCTTTTCTACAAACAAGTTATTCCATGTCCACCCAGTATGAATGGTAGAGGGGAAAGTACAGCAGTAAAAGGAGTACTAATTTTGGTCACAACATCTCCAAGATTTCATTGATGGTAATCCTAGGTTTCCTGATATTTTCTTCTAATGCTTTTATTGCAACCTTTAAAAAAATGTTAAAAAATTGCTACAACTTACAAGTAATTGGTTTGTGCCATTTCCTCATCCCTAGCTTTTAAATTGCCTATTATGAACAGATTCTGTTTCCACCTGCCCAGTGTCTTAGAAAGCCATTAGAGCAGGGTTTATCCCATGTTGTCTGACAGCACCTGACACAGCAAGACCTCTAAGCATGATTGTGAGGTTTTGTAGGGCTCAGTAAGTTTTGGTGGGATGGAGGTTTCAGCAATTAATTACAAAACAATTCCCCAAATGGGTGTCACCATAGTTTTTACTTGTAGATCGAAATACTCAAAATACTTGTGTTCCTGTGTAACTTATATTCCAAATGCAAGGTATAAATACTGAGCATGCACTAAGTCTTCAGGCGTACATGCCTGACCTATGAAGACTTAGGTGAGGGGATCGCTAATTTGCAGTGTCAAACCCAATTTTTTTCCTTCTTGCTCTTTCTCCAGTGGTTAGAAAACTTCATAGAGCTCAAGAATGAGACAGCCTTCAGACTCAGGAGATTACTCTTATTAAAAACACAGGGTGGGAGGGAGAAAGTACGTTTTCTCATGACGTCAGCTACTCAGAAGGGTGAAAGCTTTTTCATAAATAATTTGTCTAAAAAAAGAGAGAAGCATAATTTTAACTGATTGCTTACATTTCTAACCATTACAGTAAAAAAAAGTAGATATGAAGATCTAATTTTTGTATGATGGTCTAAATGTTTAAATTGTATAAATGATTTGTTCTGAAATAAAAGTGACTTCATTTTTTAATCAGTCTAAAGTGACTTAAAAAGGATAGCTCTTTTGAGGATCTGTGCCAGACAAAGGCCATATCTCATTGTTTAGAAAGCATCTGAACACTTCACCTTCAAAATCCTTTATTTAGATCTTTTGGACTTGTTGCGAGATGGTAAAGTGCCTACACAGTAAGGTGTAACATTTAAATTAATTTTCTCTTGGAAAATTAAGACTGATGCCAATGAGCTGGGAATAGCTGAGTAGCTCTGTGTATTCAAAGAGGAAGGAAGTGATGTAATGCTGAAAGCACCAGATCCCAAGAAGACAAGTAGAAGACATTCCACAGTTGTTGCATATAATCTATCTTTCATCAGATAAAATATTATAGAAATAAATAATTTCATAAATATTGTGGGGAAAACTATATAAAGAGCAGAAAATCATAGGGGAAGGCCTACACAGTGATTGTAGATTAAATTAATATTTGCTGCATATGAAAATGTGGAGAAAGCTGTTTAACTCTGCCAAGAGTGCACAAATGTGGGAAGAATTCTGTGTTATAAAGGAGTACATATATTAACAATTTTTTTGGTCTGTGGAGGATTTTTCATTGTGTAGGGGATCATGCTAGCCATAAGAGTGTGATGAAAATATCCCATCTTTGT
The DNA here is from genome assembly GCA_034008185.1 of Gorsachius magnificus. Taxonomy (NCBI): domain Eukaryota; kingdom Metazoa; phylum Chordata; class Aves; order Pelecaniformes; family Ardeidae; genus Gorsachius; species Gorsachius magnificus. Next base: position 78,895,097 of record CM067109.1, read on the forward strand.
AGCAGGCCAGAGGCATGGATGGGAGCAGAAATCATCGTTCAAATGAATACATTGAAAAGTACAAACTGTGGCCATCATTGCACCCAAGTTCATGTGGTTCAGTTAAATTAATAAAGTGCAGTGAATCAATAATGTAATGCTGTGTCAATTAAGACAGATTATATGGAACTTTATGAGCAGAAGACACAGAATTAACTAATTACTTGTGCTGATGTTGTATTAATTTTTGTTCATATATATCTTTGTTCTGGAAATAGACTAAAATCTAGCAGAATAGTAAAATAGGGTAGTTGTTCTTAGTTCATATTCTATGTTTTTCCTTTTTCTTTGAAACATTGGAAATTTCTTTCAGACCCAGGTCTATAGGTGTATGTTAAGGAGTTAGGAGGTATAACCTGTAGTAAGATATTGATGATGAATGATAAATTCAAATATCTTATATGTCCTGCCAGTAAGTTCAAGGCTAAAAATCGTGTCTATCATCTGAACTATCTATCAGTTGAATCACTGGGTAATCCTGATGCATAGGAGGGATAAATGAGGAGGTCTTGAGGATGCTTCTGAACTGAATGGTTATTACAGAGTTTACTGAAATGGATGGACCAGGTTAGTACCACATTTCCATGAAAAGAACAAAGGCTTCTCTTTGAACCTGGATGACCTTTTTTTTGACTGTCCTGAGAAAATATATCTAATTTATTTTAAACAGTAGGCAAGTCATGTTTTTGCTCCAAGGTGAATTATAGGGAAAAATCATTATCAGAATAATTAGAAAAATTATCATCTGATAACCATCATTAAATACTTTCATGATAATATCTGAGATAGCTTTAGGGTATAATTAAATCAGTAATGTTACAAAGCAAATGTAGGAAGTAAACAGCCCTAAGAGCTTTCTTTCCAATTGAACAGAACCATTTTTATCATTGCACGCCTTTAAAGTTTTTCTAGCTTTGTTGCTTTCCTGAATAATTGCAACTTTCATAATTTTTATTTCAGTTTATTAGCACTGTTCTTTTCCAATGTGTGTGGAATAAAGTAAGGAAGAAGGTAGGTGAACTGAAATATACATTTGTGTCTCTGACTTCAGTTCAAAGGAAATATATAAACATTTACTATTTGACAATTTGGGGGAAAAAAAATCTTGGTCTTTAACAACTTTATATGATAGTTTTATGCCTATAATTATTTTCTTTCTGTTCCAAACACATGGTATAGGTTTTCTGGAAAGGGAAAAAAAAAGAAAAAAAAAAAAGGTTTTGATAGCATTAGTACATATGAGGGTTATATATAAAATAGGTGTGTTATTACTTGTACCAACCAGTGGCTAGGAGGAAATGCTTTTAATATCACATTTTAATGATTCTTATTAAAGTAAATCTTTTCCCAAAGACCTCTCTGATATTTAATACATTTTCTTTATCCTGTAGAAATAGTTAACTTTAATTTCATTTTTGAAATGTCAAGCACACTCCATGAGAAAGTCTTATGAAATCTACACTAGTTAATGACGATATTCCAATTACCCTTCAAGTTACAACGTATTTAAAGGGATGGATTTTGAACCATGGATATTGCGTGGCATGACTCAACAGTGTTACTGATACATTTCAAAACTATAGCTAAGGATTTAACTATTGCGTGTAGCTGAATGCGCTCCCATCACATGATGCTAGTGAAGGTTTATAAGGCTATTTGATCCTTTGATTGCATCTAACAGTGAAGTTATCAAAGGACTACTAAGGCAGCCTTTGTATGTTTTTAACAAAACATATTCCTCTCCCTTTAACAAAGCAGTCAATAGCAAGGCCAGGGAAGATAACATGTGCTGTACGTATGAAAGATTGAACTCGCCATGAAAAGTTTAGTAGGGCATGTCAGGGGAACTAGAAGAATATTGTAACTTTCTGTGAGCATTTTCCTCTTGTCACTCTCCAGGGAAAAATACCTGCAAAGCAGTTCCCTAACATTAACAGAAGGGGCTGGCTTAGACAAAGATGCTGGCTTTGGAAGTAGTGTCATATATGTATGGTTAAAAGACTGGGGTAAGATCTGTTTTCATGACCTTTGAATGCATTTGGGAGATCACGCGGTCTTTAAATGAAAGTACTAAATCATAGAATCATAGAATCACTTTGGTTGGAAAAGACCTTTAAGATCATCAAGTCCAACCTTTAACCTAACCCTGCCATCCCACCACTAAACCCTGTCCCTAAGCACCTCATCTGCCCTTCTTTTAAATACCTCCAGGGATGAGGACTCCACCACCTCCCTGGGCAGCCCATTCCAGAGCCTGACAACCCTCTCGGTGAAGAAGTTTTTCCTAATGTCTAGCCTAAACCTGCCCTGGCGCAGCTTCAAGCCATTCCCCCTCGTCCTATCGTCTGTTACCAGGGAGAAGAGGCCGACCCCCACCTCACTCCCCCCTCCTCTCAGGCAGTTGTAGAGGGCGATCAGGGCTCCCCTCAGCCTCCTCTTCTCCAGACTGAACACCCCCAGTTCCCTCAGCCGCTCCTCGTATGACTTGTGTTCCAGACCCCTCACCAGCTTGGTTGCTCTCCTCTGGACCTGTTCCAGCAATGCAACATCTTTCTTGGAGTGAGGGGCCCAAAACTGAACACAGCATCCGAGGGGTGGCCTCACCAGCACCGAGTACAGGGGCACTATCGCTTCCCTGCTCCTGCTGGCCACACTATTCCTGATACAGGCCAGGATGCCATTGGCCTTCTTGGCCACCTGGGCACACTGCTGGCTCATATTCAGCCGGCCGTCAACCGGTACCCCCAGGTCTTTTTCCACCAGGCAGCTTTCCAGCCACTCTTCCCCAAGCCTGTAGCGCTGCAAGGGGTTGTTGTGACCAAAGTGCAGGACCCGGCACTTGGCCTTGTTGAACCTCATACAGTTGGCCTTGGCCCATCAATCCAGCCTGTCCAGGTCCCTCTGCAGAGCCCTCCTCCGCTCCAGCAGATCAACACTACCACCCAGTTTGGTGTCGTCTGCAAATTTACTGAGGGCACACTCAATCCCCTCATCCAGGTCATTGATAAAGATATTAAACAAAACCAGCCCTAGAACTGAGCCCTGGGGGACACCACTTGTGACCGGCTGCCAACTGAATTTAGCTCCATTCACCACGACTCTCTGGGCTTGGCCATCCAGCCAGTGAAGAGTACGTTCATCTAGACCATGAACTGCCAGCTTCTCCAGGAGAATGCTATGGGAGACTGTGTCGAAGGCTTTGCTGAAGTCCAGGTGTGCAACATCCACAGCCTTAGTCTTAAGGCATTCAGTTACTTTACATTCATGATCCCAAAAGACCATGACAGTGGATTTTCAATAAAAGTTTTGGCATAAATATTTATTTCCTTCAGAACTCTGACATTTTTCTAAAATTGCCCTTAGAATAATGCTTTCTTAGTCTACTAGATATTGTTGGATTTCCGGGGAAAAGATAAACAATTTTGAAACTATCAATAGATAGTTCCTGTATTGGGTCTTAATGCTTTCTTAGTCTACTTTGGGAAAAACCTAGCCACAGCTTCTTTTTGTCAGGTCTGAGACAAGTCTTTTTTCCTCAGAATTGTTGCTTTCTCCTGAATACCTTACTTGCTCACCATCAATAGCAGCTTTATGGAAACAAACTTCTGATCTGTACACGTTGTGGTTTGCTAATGAAAAGGAGGTAAAATGTTGCTAATGGTGAACTATTATGATAATTTTTTCATGGTAGTGTGTGTGTGCCCAATTGCAAAAAAAAAAGATCCCAAATGTTTTTCACAATTTACGCTATTATCAGTTTTCAAATGTATTGGGTCTGGCTGAGATGGATTTAATCTTTCCCATAGCAGCCCTCATAGTGCTGTGCTTTCGTTTGGTACCTAGAAGGGTATTGATACCACACCAGTGTTTCAGCCCCTGCTGAGCAGCGCTGGCACAGCGTCAAGGCTGTCTCCAGCATTCCCTCCTCCCCAGTAGGCTGGGGGTGGGCAAGCTCCTGGGGAGGGACATAGCCAGGACAGCTGACCCCAACTGACCAAAGGCATATTCCATACCATATGATGTTGGCCTAGCACTGAAAGCTAAAAGAAAGGAGAAGGAAGGGGCGGGAGGGCATTTGTTATTGATGACATATGTCTTCCAGAGCAACCACTATGCGTACTAAAGGTGTGCTTCCCAGGAAGTGGCTGGACATCTCCTGCTGATGGGAAGTAGAGAATAAAATCTTTGTTTTCCTCTTGCTTCTGTGTGTGGCCTTTGTTTCTGATTTTATTAAACTGCCTTTATCTTGACCCATTAATTTTTCCCATCTTATTTTCTCCCCACCCCTGTCCTGCTGAGGAGAGGAGTGATAGAGCAGTTTGGTGGCACCTGGTGTTCAACCAAGGTCAATCCACCACATCTATAAATGCACAAACAATTCACTAAGTAGGTTTTCAAGGGCATCTGTGTGTTCAACAATTACTGAAATCATATTACCTAGTTCATATGCCTTTTAACACCTTATAGGATGCTTAATATAGATTTTCTTAAGCATTTTCTTGATATATTTCTGCTTTGTATATCTATTTTCAGTTAAGAAATTTTCTTGTAATTAATTTCCCACCGTATATAGTATATACTTAAGAATATAGTTTTACAAATATAGTGTAAAAGCAACAGCAAGATTATTACCAGCTGGTCTCAAAAAACTAACTGAAATCAGTTCTTATGAAGAATATTTATGAATATTTGAGAAAGTTTTACTTAAGTCACAGCACAGTGATTGGAAGTGGGAGCCTCTTAGCACAGTATGAGAACAAAATAGTCAGAAAAAAATCTTGACACCTTCTTATAAAGAGCTGTCTATCTTACTCATAAAATTCAAAAGAATCTGAAACTCCAGTCCATTTGAAAGAGAGACTACGTGTCTATGCTGTTGCTAAGATATCAGTGGTCTACCATAGTTCTGTAAATAATTTTGTGTTTTGTTAAACATTTCCTCTTTAAGTGTTCAGGATTAAATGTATGTGGTGTCCACACACTTTGACTATTAGTCATTTAATAAGTTTATGGTTATTAGGAAAAAAAAGAGATAATACTTAATTACTTTTTCCCCATCCTCTTAGCAGTCTTCATGAAAATAAATTAGGTCTTTAAAGACCATGTTATCAACAACTCTGTGGCTCTCCAATTACAAGTAGGACATATAAAGTTCTAATTAAAAAAGCCAAACAGTTGAAGTCATAACACGTTAAAAATCTTTAAGCTTTTTCTTAGTTTAAACTTTTTATCAAGTTCCTTTAGGGTTGGACTTCTCTGTTCTTGCTTTAAATGCTCGATTTTCTTTAAATGTTTCTGTATAGAGGTGGCAATACTTAAGACTGCCTGGGCAGCTATTATAAGTACATTGCCATTTTACTGGGTTATTTTGCTGGCAGGTTTTACATGTTTATGTTGATCAGCTCTTGTCAGAAAAATGTCTTTTCACCATGAGGACAGTGAAACATTGGAACACATCGTCCAGGGATTGCATCACCTCTGTGCAAATGGATAACACCCTGAGCCACCCAGGTCTGATCTCAGACCTGATCCTGCTCTGAGCAGAAGGTTGGACTAGAAGCCTCCCGAGGTTCCTTCCAGACTGAATTGTTTGATTTGTAGGGTGAAATCTTCATACTGAAATCATGCTCTATGTTTGGCAGATTTCCACCACCGATCAGCTGCTGCAGAGTTCTTGAAGACCTCGTTGGTCTGCCTGTGTTCTGCTACTGGGTACTCCCAAAGATGCTCCTGGGGCCAGGGTTGCCCATGCTGCACTATGCCCCTGAAATGCAGCAGAGTTTTTAAGTCCAGCAAGAATATCTTTATTGTGGAAAAACTCTGTAATTTATAAATTTTGGCAATGGCTGTGTATTGTTGTAATGAATATTTCAAAAGTGCTTTGAGAAAGCATTGCTTATTTATTGAGACAAATAACTCCTACCCTCATCAAAACCAACCTACCTGAATGAGAAAGAAAATATATTTTAAAGGTAATTACTGAAATTATTTTGTTTTCTATCTATTAGTGTTACTGTAAGGAGTCCTCGGTGGCCTTTAGGAAGGCCTCTAAGATTTGCCAAAGCAATGCATAGTACTTTCCTGCAGAAAAAGCATTATTTTAAAAGTAAAATATGCAGCATATAAGAAGAGATATGAGGAAAATAGAAGCAAAGACTAACTTTCTGGTAAAAAATGTATTTCATGATGCATCTACTGCCTGAAAAATAACATTGCTGTACTTCAAATTTGTAAAGGTTTAGCTATCATTATTTTAAATTCTTGCATTAGAACTTAGTACAAGTAAATTACGCACAATAAACAAATTTTGGAGCCTAAATAAAGCATTTTTAACAGAGCAGAGGTTACCGCACTTCTGTAAGTTGCTACAGCTAAATTTATAATCAAATAGGGTTTTAGATTAGATTTATTAAGACACTATTTGTATTTGTTAAATATCAATAAATTATTGAATAAATAGTGATGAGCTTAATAAGGAGCAACACTGAATATAACACACTTTAATTAACTCCAAATTATAAAAAAAAAGTCTATAATAAATTCTTATTAAGAGAGTAAATATTTATGAGAGTATTTTAAACTCTATTACTTGAGATAGTTCAGATATGAAGCACATGGTTTGTAAAAGATGCTTACTCCTACATATAACTAGATGTTAGTGGAAATTTTTTAAAATCACAAAAATCTTGATTTTGGGGATCTGACTATTCTTTTTGTTGAATTAAGAAAGAATGTAAAGTATTGTGTTCACTGCCAATTGAATTGATCTGTATGGAAAATGTTTGCTAAACTTATTTCACCAGCACTTTAATTGTGTTGGGTTTTGGTACATTCTAATCTTTTTCTCCTTTTTTTTAATTTAGACAGAATTCTTTTGCTAATAACAAAAGTGAGGAGATACTGCTGAAGTCTAGGCATGTCAACCGGGAAGAAACTATCAATTGTTCAAATTATAGCAAGGTTGTTCTGTGTGCCCAAAATTGGAAAAGGGTATTCAGTGATAATAAAAGGAGATGCACAGACTTTGTGTTCATTTAACTATACAAATGAAAACAAAACAAAAATAAATCAGACCTTCTCTGTGTTGTTTTTAACACAACATTGTGCAAGAAAATTGAAGTTCCTAAGTGAAGTGTGGTCATTTTTCATGTTAACAAAATGACTAACAGTAGGAAATAATGAAATCAGGTTTCCTCCATATTTGCCTCAAGACTGCTTTCTTTTAGTTACTAAAAAAGTGCAGGCTGTGATCAAAGCTTTTTCCAGGGTTCAGTAACCGATAAATCTTCCTGCCTGTCTTGCCCCCTACATAGTGTGGACCAAAGTATCACAGAATGGTTTGGGTTGGAAGATCGTCTAGTCCAACCTCCATTGTCATGGGAAGGGACAACTTTCACAAAACCAGGTTGCTCAAAGCCCCGTCTGACTTGACCTTGAACACTTCCAATGATGGGACATCCACAACTTCTATGGGCAATCTGTTCCAGTGCATCACCACACTCATTGTAAAAAGTTTCTTATGTCCAGTCTAGATCTACCCTCTTTCAGCTTGAAATGATTGCCCTTTGTCCTGTCACTACAGGCTGCACAGGCAAAAAGTCTCTCCATCTTTCTTATAAGCCCCTTTTAAGTATGGAAAAGTTATATTGAGGTCTTGCCAGAGCCTTCTTTTCTTCAGGCTGAACAACCCCAGTTCTCCCAGCCTTTCCTCATAGGAAAAGTATTCCATCCCTCTGACCTTTTTCATGGCCCTCTTCTGGACCCACTCTCTCAGGTCCATATCTGTCTTGTTCTGGGGACCCCAGAGCTGGATGCAGTATTGCAGAACAGAGTAGAGGGTCAGTATCATCTTCCCTCACCCTGCTGGCCACACTTCCTTTGATGCAGTCCAGGATACAATTGCCCTTCTGGGCTGTGAGTGCACATTTCTGGCTCATGTCCAATTTTTCATCCACCAACATCCCCAAGTCCTTCTCCACAGGTCTGCTCTCAATTAATTTATCCTCCAGTCTGCATTGATCTTGGGGATTGCCCTGACCGAGGTGCAAGACCTTGCACTTTACCTTATTGAACTTAGGAGGTTCACACGAGCCCATTCCTGAAGCCTTAATCCCACTGTCTATGTCACTGATGAAGATATTAATTAGTGCTGGCCCCAATATGGACCTTTGAGAGACACTGTTTTCTCATTACTGGTTTCCACTTGAACATTGAGCCACTGACGGACATTTGGACACAGCCATCCAGCCAATTCCCTATCCATCTAACAGTCCATCCATCAGACCCATACCTCTCCAATTTAATGACAAGACAGTTGTGGGTGACTGTATCAAAGGTCTTACAGAAGTTGAAGTAGACAACATCCATAGCTCTTCCCTTGTTCACTGATGCAGTAACTCCATCAACACCCTCAGCAAGTTCGCTGATGACACAAAACTGGGAGGAGTGGCTGATATGCCAGAAGGCTGCGCGCCATTCAGCGGGACCTGGACAGGCTGGAGAGTTGGGCGGACAGGAACCTGATGAAGTTCAACAAGGGCAAGTGCTGAGTGCTGCACCTGGGGAGGTCGAACCCCATGCACCAGTACAGGCTGGGGGCTGACCTGCTGGAAAGCAGCTCTGCTGAGAGGGACCTGGGAGTCCTGGTGGATGACAAGCTGACCATGAGCCAGCAGGGTGCCCTTGTTGCCAAGAAGGCCAATGGCTTCCCGGGGTGCATTAAGAGGAGTGTGGCCAGCAGGTCAAGGGAGGTGATCCGCCCCCTCTACTCTGCCTTGGTGAGACCCCACCTGGAGTACTGTCTCCAGTTCTGGGCTCCCCAGTTCAAGAAAGATGAGGAACTCCTAGAAAGAGTCCAGAGGAGAGCAACAAGGATGATAAAGGGACTGGAGCATCTCCCCTACATCAATACATACAAATATCTTAAGGATGGAAGTCACAAGAACAGAGCCAGACTCTTTGCAGTGGTGTCCAGCGACAGGACAAGGGGCAATGGGTACAAACTGAGACAAAAGAGGTTTCAGTTGAATATGAGGAAAAACTTCTTTACTCTGAGGGTGACGGAGCACTGGCACAGGCTGCCCAGGGGGGCTGTGGAGTCTCCTTCTCTGGAGATATTCAAAGCCCGCCTGGATGAAGTCCTGTGTAACATGATCTAGGAGAACCTGCTTTGGCAGGGGGGTTGGACTGGGTGATCTCCTGAGGTCCCTTCCAACCCTTGCAATTCTGTGATTCTGTGATCATTGAAGGCCACTTGATTAGCCAGGCATGATTTTCCCTTGGTGAAGTCATGTTGGCTCTCTCAGCACCTTTCTGTCTTCTATATGTTTTGAAATATTTTCCTGGAGGATCTGTTCTGTGATCTTACAGAGCACAGAGGTAAGGCTGGCTGGTCGGTAGTTCCCAGGGTCTTCCCTTCCACCCTTTTTAAAACCAGGTGTGATATTTCCCTCTTTTCAGTCACTGGCAACTTTACCTGACTGCCCTGACTTTTCAAATGTGATGGAGAGTGACTTGACAACTACATCAGCCAATTCCCTCAGGACCCTGGGATGCATCTCATTGAGGCCCAAAAACTTGTGATTCTTCAGGTTCCCCAGGTGGCCTTGAACTTGATCTTCACTTACACTGGGAGGGATATTGTGATATTTTATCATTTCTGTTTATGCTGTTGAGAGTGAGATTATTAAATTTTCTTTGTTTTCTATCTGGGTAAGGCAATAGGTTGTACTTCATAAATTTTCCCTGAGGATTTCAAAATTATTGAAGAGGGCAAAATTATAAAAATTTGTTCACCTAGGTTAGGCATTTAACTGTACTTGGTTCCCTCTTAAGAAGCCTTCATGAAATAAGCGTATTGGTTAGCTGTGAAAAACCATAGGTAGGTGCTTTTTGCCTTAGCTGAAGTAACAAGCTACATGTTCAGGGCTGTGTCTAACACAGAATGTCAGATTTTTTTCTTTTCTTTTTTTTTTTTAATATTCAATGAAAAAATCTGGAGCAGAATTAAATGTGAATGATGCTCTTTTAGGCTGTACTTGGTACAGAAATGGAAGTGCAGTGTCCAGTGACTGTAAAGCTGAATTGAATCCAGTTGTTTCGGTGAAAGATAAGTTATGTAGACAAAATGTGATTGTTGTTGCTTTTGCCTTTTCAGTAAAAAATAGTTCCAACTGCATTTGGTGAGAGACTTGATCCTGCCAGTTGGATTCAAGGTGTTTCTAGTCTACCAGGTTTAGTTCACTATGATGTAGGGAAAGATTAAAGTTTAATTTGAGGATCCTCAGTTTTCTAGATGAAGAGACTCAGTGTATCCTTGAGTAGAGTTTTAGATACTTGGGGAACCTTTGGCCAAATCTTTTTGCTGGGATCTGCAGCATAGTAGAATATAATAACTCTTTACTTTTTATTTTGTGTAAAGGCCACATCTGATGTTCTTGCCACGAAGTCTGAATATTGTGAATCCAATGCAATTCACATATTCCTGAAGGGTACTTTTTTAAAAAAAAAAAAACAAACACAACTTCTGCTGAATAATAAAGGTTTTCTTTTTGAAAAATGGTCGCTGTTTGTCATCATTATTTTTTCTGATTAAAGTGAACATGATCTGAATATTCATGATAGTCATTTGATAAAGTGCACCTAAACCCATGTTGCTCTAAGCTGTGATAAATTATCTTTATTAATTGCTCAAAGGTAATTAAAATTGATATATGTAGAAATAGGCTCATACACTCTCTAGCTGTTATAATGAAAGAAGTGTGTCTATTTTTTTAAGCAATTTCGGAGTATCTTGCAGTAATAAGGGGAACTCTTCTGCAGCATGTGGTATTAGACTGCTTTGACTATGGTGATTTGCAGCTGAATGGAATTAGATTACCTATAAAGTTGATCATGTATTTTCTTGCAGTAATAAGGTGACTTCTGCATTCCCTGCTTCTGTATCTGGAGTGTTGTGCTACCTGTTGCAATCTGCCAGACTGACCTTAGTAAAAGTTAACTTTTATCACAAATTGAAAATGAAAATTTGATACTAGAAAGAAAGCTGCTGCAATTGTATGTTAAATAAAATTGTAGGGTGTCATGCTGTCAACAGATGTCTGGTAAAGTGGACAGTGTTTGTTAGGTTATCAAAAAAAGACGTGCTTATAGATATTTTTCTATATTTTTATTGTAAAATGCCTCTAATCTTATACAATCTTTTGATATCTATTGAGTTAATTACTAAATAGAATCAGATGTGTGTGCAAGGCAAATATTATGTTCACCTTCCTTTCCAGCACCTGAGAAGCTTTGGCAGTCACCCTGAGCATGAAAGCCCTCGTGACTTGACTGGATGAGATGACCAGAGCTTTGAAACAAAACCTGCTTACTAATCCATCCCACAAAACTAGTTAAATAAAAACCCTCACAAAACAAAAACACGCATTAAAAATGTCAAAACCAAAAAGGCTTTCAATCCCTGAAAATAAGTTTTAGAAAAAATTTCTTTTTAATAGAAAGACATAAGAACAGGAATAGAGAAATGCTAAAAATATTTTTTAGAGAAATAGAAAAATGCTATGGCTGGGAGGCAGGGAGAATGTTTGAGAAAATTAATCCTTGTCCAGTATGGCTTAGTAGATTGACTTTCTCCTTTATCTCGTTTGTAATACACTAGATTTCAGCTGTGTCTCAGGCTGTAACATCTCTGCAGCCTCCAGGTTTCTAGCCATCAACTCTGAAACTTGACTTCAAATCTGTTCTCTTTAGCAGTCTCTACTGTGCTCAGTCTAAAAGCTGCTGCTTTGAAATGAAGAGAAGAAAAGAAAAGAAAAGAAGATATTAAAAAAAGAAAAGGTGTTACACAGTAAACTGTAAATGAACAGATGTCATAAGCCCAGGAAGTTTTGATTCCTTTTTCCTCTGCCACATGTTGAAATCAAGTTTCCCCTTGTCCTGAAGAGTTCCCTGGCAAGTGTACAGTGTCCTGCTGTAAGATGCTTTCATTCACTCCTCTCAACACTCTTCTACACTATGCACAGGAACAAAGTAATGCCAAAAAGTCTTGCCAGAACATAAATCAATCAGACTAGAGGGATCACTTTGTTCATCCTGATGACTGATACTTTGTGTGCAGTGGTACAGCTTCAGTGGCAATGAATTCAGAATACCACTATGACTTCTTCAGATAGCTAAAGGATAGGTGAGAATTTGGTTCAAGTCTCTTTCCTGACATGGACACAGTAAATTAGAAACTATTACTTCCTTAGTGACTATTCTACACCCTGAGCTATGGCTGAAAGCTTATATGATATTAATGCTGTATTTTGCGCACGTAGCTTTCTTATTTTGTGTGGTTGGTGGGGTTTGTTTGTTTGTTTGGTAGGTTTGTTTGGTTTGGTTTTTTAATACCTTAAAAACATCTTAAATGTGATAGAATTTTTATACAAAAAAGCCTTTTTTTACAACAAGAAAACATTCTTTCAATGCACCTTATTTTTCTGTATTTTCAATATAGCATTTCCATGTCATAAACTTCTAGTGTTCATATTTTAATGTAGTATTTTTCACTTTAATCAAGCAGTCATTTGCACAACCTGGAAATTATGGATTTTGCATAGGATAAAAGATGTTAATAAAATGTAATTAAACCTGAAGTTACATTCTGGAATTACCATTTACCTTTTAGAGAAAATATCTAATCAGGAGGGGAAAGCATTTGGTTAGAGACAGACCTGTTTGCTGAAAGAACCCTGGAACTCTGACCTCCTTCAGAAAGAAGAGGTTATCCTCAAGCTCTGTACCACTTTCAGTCTAGAATTCCAAATCATACATTAGCCATCACACCTTTCAGTGTCTCAGAATAACATTAAATTTAGCAGTGGTTAGTTGGAAAAAGCTTCTGATCATTTGTCTTTTCATAATTCTTGCAGGATATAAAACAGTTTATGATATCAGGAGTACAGGGGTGTGGATCAATATCTTTTCTTTTTATGTCTTTTAAGATTCCTTTATGTAGCTTTCTGGAACAGCTTTGAAAAAGCACAGTGAAAAAGTTCATCAACAAAAAAATATTTTCCCTGTTATACTTTTTTTCCCTATAATTTTATGTGTGTGTTCTAAGCATTTTGGAAAGAGCTCTACCACACAAGGTAAAATCGCCCAGCTTAATTTATGAAATTTATCTCTGGTTTCTACATGTTATAAAAAAAAATGGAGGAGCAAAAGCACTGGATGATTTTTCAGACTTTCAAACTGAAGAGATGCAATCCATGCAACGAATTGACCTTGGCTTGCTTTCAAACAAGGATAACCGTCACCAGAAAAAATACCCCAACATGCTCTACATTTTTACATGTAGACTCAAGAATGGATGCCAGGTTGCTTGTGCTCAAAGAATGAAATTTGAAAATTAAAAAATCACACCTTATGTTCTGTAATGGAGACTTATTGATATCAAAAGAGGTGCATGGTTTTTAAGGCTCCAAATTTTTGTTTTAAACTGTCTTCTGCTTTTAAGTTTTAACTTCTGTTTTCCTTTGTAAGCATAGTGAAGTAACCAGCCTGCCAGCCATTTTTCCTGTCCTTAAAAGAAAAATAAAGGAAAGGCTCTCCATGGGTCCATCTTTCTTGACATATACTATTAAAATAACAGCACTTGACTTGGTATGCCAGATCATTCTTCCTTGCTTGAGGGCGACTTGTGTACAATTTAATATTATGAAGAGATATTTCACCTAATTGGAAACGAGCTAGCTAGGGAGCCAGAAGCAGTACAGTTCCATATTCATGGCACTGCACGTGTACTAATTAGTTAGCATTATCTCAAACATAATGCTATGTTAAAGGAACTACACTACTTGCAGGATATAAGGCAATGTTCCTAGGCTGTGCTGTGTAACTTCATTGTCTTCTTTTTTCTCTTTATTTTTAAGGACAGCCTTGTACCACAAGAAGAGAGTTGGGAATTTTTTATTATTTTTTTTTATACTCTAATCTGTTTCAGATTTCAATTCAGGACTAACATAGTCACAGCTTCAGATTGAAATTTAGTGAGGTTAGAGATTAAAGATTTTGAAAGCTAAAATTTCAATTCTGAAATCCTGAAATGTTCTTCACTAAAGCATTAAATAACTGAAATTAAGAAAAAGTATTATTTTGGGGTTTATTTCTATCATTCATTTTCTTTTTCTTAAGTTACTTAAAAATTTAATTCATGCTCTTCCCCCACTTTTAAACATTAGCTGCTCAGATCCCACTGACTTATTCATTTAAATTTTGTGTTGAGAAAGTAGGTTCCATTCACCTTGAAACATAATTGTCTATATTTAGAGATGTTTAACTTTGAGAAGTACTATGAACAAGTGGATAAAGCATGGTGCATCAGTTTGTCAGTGGTATATCTTTGTAGGCTTTCCAAGTGTGTTCAGAAAGGGCTTTGGGAAATATTTTATAGGAGAGGAGGGAATGCCAGTAGTGACTTAGCAGAGGGTGCCTGCCAGGTTGTCCATAAATCAAATCTCAGGAACTCCTTTGTAAGATATTTCTTAGTCTGAATTACTATTTAACAGGGAAATTAGATTAGGGATCCTCCTGTGAACAGACTCAGTCTGTCCAGCTCATGTGAGGTATGGTTCCTTTCAATTGACCTAGGCTAACTTGTCAGGAGGAGGTAACTTAGGTTAATGGAAGAATTGAAGGCAGACTGTCAGAGTACAAGCTCCTTGAGTAAAGAATTGACTCTATATGAAATGGCAACTGACATGAATACAAGAAAATAAGTGCCTATATTAATGAGAATAGTAGTGTGGCTCTTGATGATTATGTTTGGATTAAGGACAATATTATCACTAAAACAAAACTACTTGGTCATCTGAAATATCTTCAGTTGCAAGTTATTTGAACAAATAAAATCGTGGAGCTTGGCTGACTGGTAGAAATTTGATTTGTATGCAAGGTTAATGAGAATGCAGAATGACAAGAAAGATTCTATTATTCTAAGATAAAAAATAGGGATTATGTACTCTTGGGTGTAGTAGATTATTCTTGCATCCAAATTTATTAAGGTACTAAATGACTTGAAAATGCTAGGTTACTGGTAACAGTGAATAGTAAATCTAGAAGAGGTAAAAAGTTGTTCAGCTTAAATTAAATTTAAAGTTAAAAATAGGTCTAAATCTCTTAATTCCAGAAGGGCAAAACTGGGAAGAGGAATGTTGTCAAGGTAAGTGTGATTAAGACCAAAGAGGTGCTTAATAACTTTCTCCTGGAAAAGATTGTGTAACTTTTAGGGATATCTGTCACAGTTAGAGTAGTGAAATTTGGGGATTAGCTGAAGAACTGATCAATGAAGAAAACTACCTATCTTTACCATTTAGTGACAGAAGCACTTGAAGTAAGAATCGTCAAAAGTAAAATCAATAACTGTAGAGATGAGGCATCTTGTTAAGAGAAAAAGAATAGAGGAAAAAAGACTATAGTTACAAAAAGTCTTTAAATAGAACATAGAAATGGTTATTATAATTCATAAAAATAAATGGCCTCAATTTTCAATATGGTAATGGACAAGGGGTCAACACTGATATATATAAGGCAAAGCTGTACATGAGAATTATTAGAACCATGAAAAATACATTTCCTCAAAATCCTCATTGAAGGTGACTATTACTTATGTTTTGCTTTTAGCTTTTTATTTAGGGCAGAGAATGAAGCTTTCTTTTTCCACAGATTTTGTAGTTTGCATAAAGCGTATGTAGTCATTTTCTATTCTCCATCAGAAAGTCTGAATTCTCTTCCTATTGTTACTTTATTTCAAGCCAGAATTCATTTCCCTGTTCATTCCGCTGCTTTAGCAAGATTTCCAAAATCTTTACTCACAGAGAAGGCTTTTTCAGGACAAATGTGTTCCGCTAAAATTAGAGACTGAGGTTATCAATGAGTTGGGTTTTTTTATTGCTTTTTTTGGTTACTTCAACAGTTTTCATAGCTGACTAGTTCAAGAAAAGTCTGAAAGCTTGCTGGGCTTATGGAGAGCATGTATTAGCATCTCTTGAAAAATTAATTCCATTTAAGAAAAGTACCTGATAAGTTTTTTCTTTTTCTTTTTTTTTTCCTCATCTTGCAAGTGACAGAACAGTACACAGCAGCTACAATTACAAAATGCTAATAATTCCTTAAATAACCTAAACATCAACAGTAGTTAAAACTTAAGTTAAAATTGTAAAATCAGAACATATTCAGTTGAACAGAGATTGCCCTTAGGAAAAAAAAAAAAAAAGCAAAACCAAAAAAATCCCATAACCAAACAATAAACTAAGAAACAAACTTTAAAAAAAGCAAAGTCCTCAAGAGTTTTTTGTTTGGTTGGGTTTGTTTATTTGTTTGGTTTTGTTTTGGTTTGGTTTTTGAGGGGGGACATTGATTCCCATAAATGTTCTAACCAGCCTGCATTAATCTGTCCACAGCTTTGAGGGAGGAGCTTCTCTATTCTTTGCTTACATACACATGATTCTCTCTGTATTATGTCTGTGTGTACAAATTTATATACATATGTGTCTATACACACACACACATACACACATACCTATGCACATATGTGTGTGTATATTTGTACTTTGTCCTAAAAAAAAATCCTGAAATGATGCAAAGAATTACTTTGGTATGAATGTGGTCCTGTTATGGTAGCAACCCAGTGACTATGATGCAAAATGCTGTCATGCCAACGTTGTCTTATTTTGAATAATGATAAGGAGGATCATCTTTTGCAATATTGATCCTGACTGAATGAAAGAAATGCCCCAAACTTTATGATCCTGTCATCATTTCTCAGTTTTGTATCACAGGACAATTACTATTACGGTTCTTCAGCTCATGAAACACATTATCCTTCCCCAAATAAGCAAAGAACACACTCATGCTGTTCTTAACAATTTAAACTGGATTGCTTGATTATGAGTGAGGAATGTTGCCATGAAGAAAAAAAAAACCCTGAGTAAACCATTTAAAATTTGGAAACACAGCTTTTTCTTTATTTATAGGAAGAACAACTTCTGAGGCAGCAGAGGAGACTCCATATAATGAAAAAAGCTACTTCTATTTGGAAGGAGCTGAATTAATCTAGATTATAAGAAAAGCTGAACTGGATCAGACAGAGGTTCATCTAGTGCCATTAACTAAGCTGGTAAAAGCAGAATTACAGTGCTTTGCTGACTATCATGCTTGAACTCCATTTTTTTCACTACATATATTCTAACACTTTGATTCTTTTTGCTTCTTAAATTGACTCCAAAATAAGATACGTCTGCAAGGGGTATTTCCAGTCTTCATTGAAACTGTTTTTCCTCCTGTAGAAATCACACAACACTTTGGTTAGCATATTGGTTCTTTATAACTGTGACTGAGGGAACAAACAGACTGAGAGACCATAAGAAATAATAATCTCTAGTTGTTTTTAATTTGTTCACCTCTGGTTTGCTTTCATTGGTTGCCTCTCCCTGTGTTTGCCAGTAACAGGTAAGAAGCCTAATAGAAATGTGCGTATACTAAATGTTAATGCTATCCTCTTGAGGCTATTTGCTTTTCTTTCTGGGAGACAACAGAATGCATATTTGAATCATTTCATTTTAGTGCTTAAATTAAAATATTTTACTTATTTTCTTTTAAAAATTTGGGGGAAAAAAATCTGTAACTCATTAAATGTTCCACATTTAATTTAAATTTTAAAAATTAAATCTACAGGTTTGTACTTTCAGAAAATTTATGCTGCCATACTTACAGAATTCAAGATGAAAATATCCTTTACATTAGTATATTTACATATTATGTGAATTGAGAAACGTTTCATGACACAATCTAAATTAGATGTCTACCCTGACAAACTTTTAAAACTAAGATTTGGCTAAGCTTGTTTACAAGTGTTATTGATATGTTGCACTCAATTGTTTGAATTTGTTGGAAAAAATAAATAAAGACATTAAATAAAGAATTTACTGTTAATATTTTAATTAGATTAACAAACTAATGAAATTATTATTATTCCAGTTACAATGGTGTCGATCTCCATACTGTGTACAATTAATATTATTGTACCCATGTTTACTATTATCTATGCCTTCCAGTTGTTTTGTGCTTACTTGTTTATTGCCCCTCCAAGGTCACTGGCATCAAAGCAGAGAAGTTTGGGGAGCATGGTGTCTTGTCATGGTCCTGAGGTTGTTGCCATAAGGGCTTGGTGCTGATGGTCCTTCCTTCCTCACTGTAAGGCCTGCTTTGGGTAATTTTTGTATATTTGGTGCCACAGACTACACCTTGCTCTTTCTTCACTGGTTTGCAGTTCTGCTTTTCATCCAAATTTACTATACTTTGGTGTGTTTATGTTTGCTCAATGCTTGTTTTCCGTAAAACTTCTTCTAAGGTTGCATTTCTCTGTGCAGTATTTGACCACAGGAGAGTTGATAATAGCTCTTCTTCTCCCACATCAATTTGTGCCTACGATTTTTAGGTTTCTGCCATCATCCTATGCCTGTACTCTGCTACAGTTTTAATTAATTTATTATTTACAGGTACACATTGTGCTACTCTACACTGCTGTAGATGGTTAAGCAAAAGATAAAACAAACTAAAGATAGAATAACATTGGACAGATGGTCTTACTAACTCAAGCAAGTCTCTAGGCTTGATCTCACCCTAATCTCTAGGATGAGATCCATCCAGCTAAAGGCTAAAGCCTGTGGCCTGTTACGAGCAATGGCAAAGCCAAGTTCACTGGATCATGAGGTTTCAAATGGTCACATAATATATAAAAACATACCTTTACATTTTCTAAATGTAGATTTAATTAAATAATAAAAATTTTATATTCATACAGTACCTTAATCTGCAGATTCCAAAGGCATTAGGATACTGCAAGTTTTATGTCTATTGTTTCTGTACAGAAATGAGGATAGCAAATGGGAAGTTTGGGTAGATTTCTCAGAGGAATTAATCTTGGTGACAGGGTACAGAATCTGGGCATGCACCATGGTCAATCTCTGTTACTAATTTATTTAGCAATAATGTGAAGGTTGTGAGAATCCTGAGTATTCTTGAGGTGATGATCAACTACTACAAAAAACTTGGTTGTATAATATTTCTTGCTTTTTTTTTTTCTTACCAGACTAATATATCAATTTATGTGACAATATAAGTAAATCTCTGTATCGCTCCATGTTACTGATAAAAGATGCCAGAGAATTTGTTTAATTCTCAATTCTTTCAGTAATTCTGCAGCTGCTTTAGTTTGAAATGCCATATGCAATCAACAAACCCTATATTTATCTATGAACTTAGGTTTCATCTAATTATTTACCAGCCCATTTTGAATAGTAAAAAGGAACCTAGTGCTATGCTTGAAAAGAATTGATTTATGTTTTCAATTAAAAATAATTATTTCAAACCAGTTATGATTCTGAAGTCTCTATGTGTGTGTGTGCAAGCATGTGTGTGTGTGTCTAGTACAAATGAACAGATCTTTAAATGTTGCATCTTGGCAGTTTGAAATATTATTCTTTTCAAGCTACAAGAACAATCTATTCTAGTAACCAAAATAACACTGAGGTTTACAGGGTGCAGAGTTTTTCTTGCATAAATGGTAATAACACATAAAAAAGTCAGTTCAGTGAGAATTTATTAAAGTGTAGCAAAATTTTTCCTAAAACCAAATAAAATTGTCACTGCAAATGTCTGTGGCTCCAGCAGTGCTTTATAAAAAAAAAAAGTCTGTAAAGTTATTGAAAATATTAATGATTTAGCACACATTTACAAACATATTTTGGCTCTTGTCTGTTTCTATAGAAATCCTATTATGACACAAATGTAAATTTCTTTACAGTAAGAGTCTGTCAAATGCAAAAAATGTCATACTCTAGTTTGCTATAAGTAATGTAGAAGTCATTCATTCATCACACTATAAATGTTATTTCTGACTCTCCAGGAGATTTCCAGTGTTTCCTAGGAATCCAATATAACTGAGGAAGGGGAAGGTCCTGATGACAACAGTTGTGGGTTTTTTGGTTGGTGGGGTTTGATGAGGGAAGGGTGTTGGTTGTGGTTGGGTTTGTTTTTTTTTTTTTCAACCCTACTTTTCTGTTTTATTTGGGGTTTTATTTATTTTTAAAATGTTAGGACTGTTGGAAAAAGTTAAAAGTGGTTTGCAGCATATCAAGACTCTTGGTTAAAAACTCTGAGGTATTTTTAGTATCTTTCAAGAAAGATCAAAATGGAAGAGGCAAAAATAACATTCTTCCCATTTCTCATTATACTAAATGGATTTATAGGACTGCAATTACTTCTCAAGGAGATTTATTTTAAATGACGTTAATGACTTCGTACTGTAACTCATATCTTTAGAATAACTCCTGTTATTCTCTGTGAAGTGCTTTTCTTTCTTTTTTTCTTGGTCTTGCCCCACATTGGTTTAGTTGATTTTGATTCCTCAGAGGATAGCAGTTTTCTGTGTCACCTGATCTCCTATGCTGCAGGTGCCAGAGAAAGGAAAACTTCAGAGTTTCTTGTTTTTTCAGTGTTTGGCCTGTCAGAAATTAAATATAAGTAAATAGCTTAACAGCAACCTCCTTCATTATAATACCTGTTGTAATACACAATGCAAGCTGTTTATATTGACGTTCATATTGTGTAGGTCTTCATAGTTGAGTAGCATTATTCAAATGAAATGGCAGTAGTTTAATAACAATCTGACCTAGATGATGACAAATTGCTCTGGTCTGTAATGCGCTTTAAGTTTAAATTTGAATCCATGACACTATTTAGTGAATGAGTTTATAGGGAAGTCTACAACACTAAAGCTATTCCTGTGACCCAAAAAACCAGCATAATGGGTCTCTATAGCATAGCAACTACTGAAACCTATGCCAACATACTGTTGTGGTGCTGATGTCCTACTGTCACCTTCATATCAAGTTAGGATTAAAACCTCACACCAATTGTTTTGATAATTTAGTATGTACATTAGTTTTCTGCTAAAAAAAGATATTGTTTTAATGGCTTACACCTTGTCTGTCTTCAGCCTAATAAGCCTAATAAGGCTGAAAGACACTGTTGATCAGATTAGTGTTGTCCATCAAGTGAGTGGATATTAAAATTGCTGATGCCTCAATAAGGCAATGAAATGACACATGATATAAACATGCTGTTTGTTGCTAAGGTTTTGAACTGAAAGACTTGTTTTTGTAATGTTACCATGACAGATAAGTTTATGCCCTAGTACATATCAATAAGGTGTCGTGGTTTAACCCGGCTGGCAACTAAGCACCATGCAGCCGCTCGCTCACTCCCCCCCCTCCCTCAGTGGGATGGGGGAGAGAATCGGAGAAAAGGAAAAAAAAAAAAGTAAGACCCGTGGGTTGAGATAGAGACAGTTTAATAAGAGAGAAGAATAACAATAATGATAATAATAATAATAATAATGGTAAGAAAATATACAGAATATATAAAACAAGTGATGCACAATGCAATTGCTCACCACCCGCTGACCGATGCCCAGCCGTCCCGAGCAGCGATCACTCCCCCCGGGCCGCGATCACACAGCCCGAGCTGCCACCACTCTGCCCGCGACCGACCGACCGACTCGACCGACCCGACTGACTAACCCACCCCCCCGAGCATGACGTTCTATGGTCTGGAATAGCTCTTTGGACAGTTTGGGTCCTAGCTGTGCTGTACTCCCAGCTTGTTATGCACCTGGCCGAGCAGGAGAAGCTCAAAAAGTCCTTGAGCAGTCTGAGCACTGCTTGGCAACAACTAAAAACATCAGCGTGTTATCAACATTCTTCTAGCACTGAATCCAAAGCACAGCACTATGCTAGCTTCTGTGAAGAAAATTAACTCTATCCCAGCCGAAACCAGGACATAAGGCTAAAGGCTTGTAGAATTAAAGAGCAAAAAAAATTTCTCATTTTTAAACTGACATATTTCTGCAGCAGAAATATTATATTTGATAGAATTTTGTAAAAACTGTGGGTCAATGTCCTTTCCTCCACATAGAAATAGATTTTCAGAGTACGTAACATAGGATCATCCAGATTCTGTGCTGATTAATTTCAAAAGCTTTTTATAAAAACATATACCAATGATTAAACAGAGATCCATTTTTTTTTTCTAGACTTACTTTCACAAATCAGAACTGTATGAGATTTTTCTATCCATAGTGAATTCTTGATAGGAATTCTGTTTCCTGTGACTCTCTTCATGGCTTCCAAAGCAGATTGGATTGATCAATCTATTTGTCTCAATTCGGGTTTTTTTCTTTATTAACATCTTTGGAGACATTGAGTAAAAGAGTATTTATAGATAAGGCTGCGGAAGCATGTTTGGAAGTGATATTACAATCAGCTGAACATTTTTGGTGGTGCCAAAATGAGTTGGAATGTTTCTTTTTTTCCTATGACTGTCTGCAACATTTTTGCAATAATTTTTGTGAAATACATTTATTGGCCATTTATGAGTAGTGAACATCTTTGAGCGACAGCACTGAGATCATAGTACTTGACATTTGTGTTTAGAATCTGCATTTCCATATTTTTCCCATCTCTAATTAAAGAGCATGAACAGGCTACTTGTTCCCAGCAAAACCTGACTATATTATTGTATAGAATATGAGTAGAAAATGTGAACAAAATCAGTGCCATCCCTTTCTTTTTTGAAAGACAGAGTGAAAAGCATCCTCCATCTGTAGAATACTGAAATATATGATACATGTGTACTCCTTGACTTGGTTTACAAAATAGGATTTATTTTTCTACAAGGAATACTGAAGCATATAACATATCTCTATCAGCAAGCTGGCAGCATTACAGAGAGAAATGGAGCAGGATCTACTGATGTATCTAGGCTGATAGAACAGTTTAGCAGACAGAGTACCTAATTCAATAGCTGGGGGAAATGTTTTAAGCAATGTTAAACCTCTTTCCCTGCTACAGTGCCTGAAAGGATATTGCTACTTCTGTGTGGTCTCATGCTTTGAAGAGAAGGATCAGAAGGTAAACTAGGGAATCCTGTATCTGACACTCTGATCCTCTTCTTCCCTCTAGCATTATTAGAGTGAAATGAAGAGAAAGGACACCAGAAACTGTTCTACAGTGGTTTTTTGAAGACCTGAGGGGCTGGGACAGTCACTCTCCTTTTTTGCTAGTCATAATATTTTATCTGCATTGTCTTAAGATACTTTTCTTCCATCAGTACAAGAAAGCTTAATTATGGTAAAAAATGAAAATCAGCAATAAAGTGCAGTTGCATGCAAAAAACCCTCAAAATTACCTCAGAAATGAGGTGTTCACTATCTTTATTGAGTTTCAAAGCTTTGATTCAACTTTGTAGACACATCAGTTAAAAAGGTGAAACAATAATTGTGATATCTGTCATGATCTAGAAAATTTTCTTTAGAAATACTCTATAACCCTTTTTTAAACAAATACCCTACTGATAGAAAGTCTTCAGACTCTTGATAAAATATAGCTCCATTAGAATCATAGAATCATAGAATGTTTTGGGTTGGAAGGGACCTTTAGAGTTCATCTAGTCCAACCCCCCAGCAGTGAGCAGGGACACTGCTAACTAGATCAGGTTGCTCAGAGCCCCGTCCAACCTGGCCTTGAATGTTTCCAGGCATGGGGCCTCCACCACCTCTCTGGGCAACCTGTTCCAGTGTAAAGAATTTCCTCCTTATATCTAGTCTAAACCTACCCTGTTTTAGTTTAAAACCATTACCCCTTGTCCTGTCACAGCTGGCCCTACTAAAAAGATTTTCCCCATCTTTCCTGTAGGCCCCCTTTAGATACTGAAAGGCCGTAATCAGGTCTCCCCACAGCCTTCTCTTCTCCAGGCTGAACAACCCCAACTCTCAGCCTGTCCTCATAGGAGAGGTGCTCCAGCCCTCAGATCATTAAAGGCTTATGGTTTTCTTCTAGTAAAATTCTAAATAAATTCTATTTTTGGATTAAAAATAAATATCTTTCTATGCCATTGCTAGCTTGGGGATTGTGATTGAATAAACTCCAAGGGGTGGAATATGACTGCCCAATAGATCCCTAAAATGGAAGGAGGCTCAGAGGAGACAGGCAAGGGCAACATACCTTTAAAGTTCAGGGAATAATGTCGGGTGTGACTGAGCACAGCTATTGCAATGAAATTGACTTTATCTCAACACAAAGAGGACCAGAAAGTGACCAGACCAGCATGGGAGGAATGAACACGTGGCTCAGCCCAACATAGAGTACAAAAACTAGAAAACTAGCAAAAGGAATCTCATGTAGCATCAACTAAGTAAGTAGTAAGTAAATCTGATTTTAAATGTTTCACCCTCCATGTATGAAATATCTAAAAGAACCTGGTCAGAAAGTGCTGTACTTGGACTTTTTACTGTCATGTTTTCCATTATCAGAAGATTAAGCATTGCCTTCACTCAGATATGTCATGGTCAGGTTCAATGAGTGGAGTGCCCTGAGTATTTTCCTCAATGAGTAATTGTGGCACTGAGATAGTTTGTTCTTCATACTCATTCATCCAATTACTTGGTGTTTCTTAATGGGGTGAAAGAATACACTTGTTTTATTACCATGTCAGCAGGTGAATAACAGGTTGTAATATAGTCATCTCTGTTCAGTTAAACATTGTGCTTGTTAGTCTGAAAATAATCATCTTCAAAGCAAGAAAATAAATTTCATATACAACAAAACAAGCATGTGATTAGGTAGAAAATACTATTTTATGAGCTTTATCTTCTCTTACTTAGAGCCTTTTAATAGATTTTAGAACATATTCTGTTTGGCTGATATTTGAAAGTACTGCTTCCTTTGTGCTGTTAAGCATCAATGTTATTGATACGCTTTCTCTCATGCTTTTTAAGTATATTAATACTGATACCCTGCATGCCATCTACCAATTTTTAAATGTGATTTCTACTACAGTTATCATTCTTAAAGATTATTCATATGACCATTCTGATGTTTTTCTGGGGACAAGCAATACTGTTTAGGAAACTATAGCTTCTTCACAGTAAATATTGAGCTCTTTGAATTAATTCTGGTTTCAAGGCTAAGTAGAAAATACTGGTCTTTTCTACAAGTTAGCTCTGTTGGTTTTTGGTTGGTTTGTTTGGGTTTTTTTTTAAGTAGATTATCTTGATCTCTTTATTCTTCTAAGAGACCAGGAGATATGAACATAAATCCACTGCAAAATACTGGTTAAAATTGCAATGCTAGTTGGTAGTATGAGGTAATCAAAGTATTTACCATTGCAGTGAATTAACATTTTCATAATTTTTCATTTTAATGACTCTCTCTTTAAATGGATTATCTTCCTATCATTTTATTATTTCAAGTTAATGAAAATGTATGAAAGGAAAACATTTTACATTTCTATCAAACATTGAATATCCCATTCCTTTGGCAAATGTTTGCCAGTCTTCCGACTTCAGAGTAGATGGTGGAGAGCGGGCTGTGGGACTTCCATTTTATGAATGAAAATCTACGGGAATTAGCAACAACACCACCAACACACGACAATCTGTGATCATTTTGCTTCTGAACTGAAAATCAGTTTCCCTGTAGTATAAATATAAATACGTACTATTGATTTCTGCATGAAAAAAAAAATTGTGACAATCAAAAATATGTTGTTCCAGTTATGAAATTTTATCTCTTTCCTGGACAGTTTCAAACATTTGTGGAAACTTGAAATGAACCGTGTTTTGTTAAATTCTGTTGCTGTGCTTGATGATGTATGTTCTGCCCTTCTCATATCCTTCTGATGTTTGCTAGTGTCATGTTAAAGACTTGTTACACTTATAAGCTGGTAATTAATCGTGACCTTCAAAAGCAAATTTAATGTAGCTGACAGGCGTATTGTCTGTAAAGATGAGGATTAAAAAAGTCTCTGCCACCCTCAGGGAGAGAGAGAATCAGGGAACAGAAGAGCTCAGTTCTGAGCCTGAAATAGGAGATTTGGGAATTCTTTTGTTTTTCTTAGTAAGACTGAGTTCAAGAAAGGAGGAAGAAGGGAGGAAGGGTTGTAGGACATTCATCTTAAGAGGGGAAGTCTGTGGGAACAAGAGTCAAAAAGAAGAATGGTAGAATCATGATGCAAAGGAACAGGCCAAAGGGCTTTAAATGAAATAGGCTCGTAATCTTTTTTATAAACTGAAACAGCTAGAAGTTACATAAATCTGAGATTTCTATGAATTTTAATAGCATTTTGAAAATGCTACTGTAGAGTGTTTGTGGCCATACAAGTAATTTCACATTCAAGATCACTTTAAAGTCATCAAATACCTGCCCAAGAAAATGCCTGTTGTTCCTGAGAGGGACTAATATTTGTTTCCTTTTAATGGGTAACTCTTAAAACTGTCTCAAAATTCAGATGTTGATTTAATTTTGAGTCATTATTTGTGTGAAAGATTAACAGTGCACTAAAGGGTTCTGCAGGCTCTTGTTTTTATAAAAAGTCTTGGCTCAGCAAAAAACAAACTGGAACCTTAGTGCTCTGAATTCTCCAGTCCTCATGATAAATGTTCAAAATTTATTGACTGTGAATGTATAAATGCTAATTTGTATAATATATAAATGGATTTAGGGAAAATACTAACTGGACTCCAAAGTGAGTGCAGATGTAAGTAGCAGAAATGCTATTTTTATATAGACATACACACTCTTTATATGCACTTTTCCCCCGTAATATTTCTGATACCAAATCAAGCCTGGGTGATCTTGAAAGACCAGGATGTAGACACTGAGGATGTTGTCATCTCTACCACTATTGATTTTTTGACTATAATATTTTTCTCTTCTCTGTGTAGAGAATATCCAAGTAGGACTGCTGAGGAAAGAAGATGCAGAGGGAAAGCAGGAAAAAGTTACATTGAACCGGTCCAGTCTGCCTCATGGGTGGCAATGGATTGAATTTTATTCTCAAAGTGCAAATGCAATTTTGTTAGTTATGACTTATTCTCATACATACGAGAAAATCCTTTTTAATTTTTTGTTACTGTTTTGAAATATGACCATGAAAACATTCTATAAAATTCTTCACATATCTTCAAGGGAACACTACTGGATCTAGGCTGTAGGACAGTTGATTAATTACTGCTTTTCCTATAGTTTTTGGCTTGCTGGATAGCATTTAGCAAAACCTCTGCCTCCTGATGTCTCAGCTGCTTCTCTGTCTATTAAAATTAAACAAAGCAGGAGAGAATTTCTTTAGTACTAATTTTTTTTTTCTGTAAATTTCTTAAAGATGTTCAAATTCAAAACCCTCAGTCCTTCCAAAGGTTGTCTAAGTTACATTGCCTGACTTGAATTTGGTCTCATTCTCTTTTATTAACAAATTTAAACTGTAAACTCAAATTCTTTTCAAATAAAACAAAATGGTTAACAATAAGCTGCTTTGTACATAAATTCCTTGTTTAGTTACACCCATGCAGTGATTAAGTCATTAGGACATTGTGCTACTTTTGGATTTTTATTTTATGTTAGTTGATGTGTGGCAGGGTTCACATCCAATGTAAACTTATCAAGTTGTTTTTTTTTTTTTTGATCATGCTCAACACAGAAAAGAAGGTCTAGTTAATTCAATTTATCTGTGTTGTTTCTACACTGACAGTGGGAGAGGGAAGCAGTAAACTTTTATGTTTGTCACATAGCTCAGTAACTGAATATGAAGATGGAGCATTTCCAAGAATTTGCTCCTACTTTCGCAAAGTAACACTCTCCACGAGTGCTGAATTTTGCAGTTGTTGACTCTTTAGGCACAGAATTAAAAGTACTATGAGATTTTATGAAGGTATTACATCTGAAGATACAGACTTTGGATTCTCTGTGTATTATGAATGGCAGTGCCTTAAAATCTCCCATGTGTTTTGAGAATACACATATTTGTTTGTAGTTCAGATGAACTAATAGAATATAATGGATCTGTCGACAACCTCATTTACATCAGTTGTAAAACATATCTGGCAAAGGGCATTGCATAATAAGCATATTGAGCTGTATGCTTTGTATCTGGAATTGCTCCTAAGAGATGATCAATTAGAAAAACAGGTATTTTACATCTGGAGTGTTCTGCACTCTGAATAATCAGCCTGTTTAGTGTTTCTATTGTGGATTATGACCTGTAAACACTTACACTGTCTAGCTCTAGGAGTGCTGTGTGGTCCTGTTCTTCCTTGGAGTACCCCCAGGCTCTGGAACGAGCTCTGTCTCTTTGTCTGACATACAGGAATGTGTGAATTTGTTGAATAAGCAGATGTCTTCAACAAGTTCAGGGAATGTTCTGGAGTGTGTTTGATGGTTTCCTGTATGTTTCTCTGTTTCCTGTAGGAAAACAGAAAACAATGTCTGAAAACAGTATACTGGCTTTTACTCCTTTTGAAAACTTTAGAGCTCTGAACTTCTTTTTTGTCCTGATAACTGTACAAGAAAATCAAGATTGTTATTATTGCTTAATGAATTCTTTTTGACCTTATGAGTAAAACTAGAATGACAACATGAAAGATCTAGTCTTTTAACCATCTCCCTTTCCTTAATCAATATTCCAAAATATTGCATTTGTTCTGCTACTAGACATGCTCTCATGTTGTTGGAGTTTATGGGATTATGTAAAGATTGTTAGGTTCAGCTCTACATTTTGGTGCAGGCTGGACTAAAAATCTAGAATCATAGAATCATAGAATCACCTCGGTTGGAAAAGACCTTTAAGATCGTCGAGTACAGCCGTTAACCTAGCACTGCCATCCCACCACTAAACCATGTCCCTAAGCACCTCATCTAGCCTTCTTTTAAAGACCTCCAGGGATGAGGACTCCACCACCTCCCTGGGCAGCCCATTCCAGAGCCTGACAACCCTCTCGGTGAAGAAGCTTTTCCTAATGTCTAGCCTAAACCTGCCCTGGTGCAGCTTCAAACCATTCCCCCTCGTCCTATCATCTGTTACCAGGGAGAAGAGGCCGACCCCCACCTCACTCCCCCCTCCTGTCAGGCAGTTGTAGAGGGCGATCAGGTCTCCTCTCAGCCTCCTCTTCTCCAGACTAAACCACCCCAGGTCCCTCAGCCGCTCCTCGTATGACTTGTGTTCCAGACCCCTCACCAGCTTGGTTGCTCTCCTCTGGACCTGTTCCAGCAAGGCAACATCTTTCTTGTAGTGAGGGGCCCAAAACTGAACACAGCATCCGAGGTGCGGCCTCACCAGCACCGAGTACAGGGGCACGATCACTTCCCTGCTCCTGCTGGCCACACTATTCCTGATACAGGCCAGGATGCCATTGGCCTTCTTGGCCACCTGGGCACATGGCTGGCTCATAATACTTCTTTCTAATTCCAATAGTTTGTTAACTAATGATTCAAACATTGGATTTTTATATTTTGCTTTTTAATGTTGAGAATGGCTGTTAAGGGGTCAATGAATCAATCCCAAAATTTACATACTAAGAAGCCATTCAATAGAAAAAAAGTACATTTAATGTAATCTGTAGAGGAACTTTAATTTTGTAAGTGCTAGTAATTGACTAGTGCAACAACACATATACCTAGTTGCAGAGGTAAAAGAAACTTTGATTTCAGTACATGCTGTCCTAAAAAATGAGCTAGAATGTACTCCAGAAAGTGAAATAAATGGAATTCTATTAACACAGTAGACATTAAAGACTTCAAGAAATATAAATGCTGCAAGGAGATGTCTACAGAAAAGTTCTAGGGGCATTTGAAGTTCTATGGAAAACTGAACTTGAAAAGAGCTTATAGTCTTAATTCTAAAAATATATTTTACCATGGTAACATGGATTACACAAAGCACTGCAACATCTAAATACATTATAAATGTAATTTGCTTTCAGGAATACTGTCATGTTAGTTTATATTTCATAGTTGTTGCTACCTCATCTCTCATTTCCACTCTATATCTCAGAAGTGTGAAGTCTCACAAATTAGATTGGATTTAAATGTCACTTTCATTGAAGAAGAAACCCATAGCATTCAAATTTTTCTAATCTGAGATCCTAATTCACATGTCTTTGTAATTGATAGACAACTTCAATTGATAGATAACTTTTCAGAATTGTTTATTCTTATAATAAATGTATTATGTGATACAACCTGTGGTGGTTCAAACACTATGTTTTACCTCTACTCTTCACTAAAATCTTAGAAATTGCAAGGATTCCATGATGTGCATTTTTAGATTTTTTTTTTTTTTTTTTTTTTTAGGCTAAACTGTAATGGCTAAATTAATAGAATAATTTGAACTTTCCCTCCAAGAATGTAAAATACTAATCTTTTTATTCAGGACAGAGCCAAGCCCTTGAAACACTCACTGAAATAAAAATGCAAACATTTCCATTGTAGTATTCAATAATAACTACTTGTTCCTGTTCTTGGCCCTCACTGCATGTTGCTCATTAACTCTGCTGACAGTGGTAATGTAAGAATAAGAGCTTGACAGAAGGACTGGGCTCAGCTCCTGATTCTTTAACTATTGTTTGAGGTTATCCAATTTTATGGAATTCTCTTATTTCTTAGTGATGTAGCATATTTTTAAAATGTCCCCTCATGAATGTCTGGTGTCTGTATAGTACCCACCCTAGCCTGCACACACTTAATATCCTGGGACACTTACACATCTCTTGAACCAAAGCTTGCTTTTTTTTTTTATTCTTCTAATAATAACAAAAAAGAGTCTGATACATGTAGCTGTCAAACTGAGCCTGCAAAAGGAAATTGTATGTCGGATACTGGTTTTACTTACATTGACTATTTAAAAGATCATTAAAAAAAAAGTAATTTAAAAGGTCAGAATCAGACCTGTAAGATATTGTTGGAAATTAAGACTCTCTGTTCACTTCAGTACAGACATTATTAACTAGGGGATTATTGCTAAATGTTGATGATGAAAAATATGGCTCTGTGAATGCTGGTATATATCCCAGGTTTCAGACAGTGCACTGTTTCTTTTAACCTGAATCTCTCAGGGTTTATATTTAGGAATCCTGCATTGGACCACTCCAAGATGTTGAGACACTCTTTCAGAGAACCTGGCTGGTCCTTTGGGAAAACTGAGCCAGACCTGAGAAGGGTCACGACAGAGATACAAGCGTGCAACGTACAGGGATGGTGAAGTGTTATTTTCTAACTGAAAAGACCGTGCAGCTAACCCCAAGCACACAGCTTGAGGGAACAAGATAAACAGTGCTGTAATCCTGTTGGGTTTGAAAGTCAGAAGAGAAAACTGATTTCTGTGGTTAGGAACTGGATTAGGATCAGATTAGGTGCTGTCTCAGCTGCAGCACCCAGGAGCTGCGGAACAACTGATGGAACATTTTCTGTGCAGGTTCATGTTCTAATCGTGTCCCAGCTCTGCACCAGAGATTAAAATGATCAACTGCTTCTCCCCTTGTGATGTCCAGAGAAAGGAAGGAAGAATGTTTGTGTTTCTTTGGTGGAATGGGACTATGCACGCAAGGACAGAGAGATCTGGAGAAGGACAGTCCTACTGTCATGGTTAGGCATGAGCACTACAGGTATTTCTCCTCTCTAGGAAACTAGGTGGGTCTGCAATGGTAAATTACAGCATAACTTAAAAGAGAACAATATAATTTGCAAGCTGACCCTAAAGCCACATTTGTTGTCTTTGTTAAGATTAACCATTGTGTCTGCTACTCTTTCATGAGATGCACAAGACCCTTTTTTTCCTATCCACAAAGTCTGTGTCTGTGGTGAATTCACAGGTATTTTGCTTCTGGGAATTCTTCAGTAGGGATCAAGCTAGCATACTGGCAAAGTGGAAACATAACTTCTGTAGTTGCCTTCTTTTGCAACAAAAAGAGATCTTTTGGCTTTCCATTCTTAATTAACATCTGGAATATTTTGGTATGCAAACTACTACCCTTTTTAGAAAAATGGGTGATCTTTCTGGATATCCTCAGAAAAGAAACCAGAAATTGCAGTCTAAGCATGGGCTAACCTCAGTTACTTTTTGTTACGTGTAGTTTTTAGTTTGAATACAGAAAGAAAACTCAGCTAACGCAGAAAGACAGGCTGCACTGATAGCTTCTATTAATCTTTGCTTCTGCTTGTAAAGAAATCAGGATGAATGTAACCTGTGGATAGAAGATGGTGCAGAAAATACTAATGAAATATTCTTATGGGAAGCTGTGGGATTCCCATTGCCTAAATTGTTTTCAAATTTAGCGTGCAGATTCTCATCTGGGACTTTGATCTACAGATTGTTTTCTATACCTGCACACCTGAGATGGTTTGCATATATCACTTTAACTGCATAAAATAGGGTGTACATGCTTCTGAAAGAATAGATTTTAAATTAAACTTTCCTCCTGAGTTTAAGCACGTTTTATGATAATATGACAATCAGCATTTGGTCAGGCTAAAAGGTGTTTCAAAGTTTGTTTTACCACTTCTGTTCCTTGCCTATATGCTCAACAATTCGGATGACCTTTTCAAAAAACAGCACAACCAAAAGTCTTACAGGTTCGAACAATGAACTGATGTTATATTTTGACCTCTCTTGCTGTAGCTGGAACATATATACATGTTCTGTCAACAACTCTTGAGACACTGTAATATGGCACCCATATTGTGAACTAAATTTTGCCATCTGGTAAAACTACACTACTTTACTCAGCTGAATAGGGGACAGAGTGTGTGTATGTCAGACAAAAGAAGGAGTACTATTAATATTCATTAACATTCATTGCTTCTTCTTTTGCATGTTATTTGCAAATGGATTGTAAAATTCACCACTAAGAGTTATTCACAAATATTCATTAATTTCTATGTGTAATTTTCTCTTTCATGTCTGGTGCACAAAGAAGTTCCTATAAATATTCATAATGCAGAATGTGTTGACTGGTTGCATAAGTCATATGATGTTACTTCTGCTTTTGGCTGGTTAATTTATGTAAATAGCAAGGGGAAGAATGGCAAATTTTGAATGCTAAAACTAAATGTGGCGTTTGAAATTAGCATGTGGGAAATTCGTTTTTTGCAAACATATATTGAAAAAGGCAGAACAGAATTTTCAAAGGCATATATGTAATTTGGAGTATTTTTCCAGGAATATCAATGCGTTATGTCCTGAATTTCCTATGGGATTTTGGAAACTCATTTGATTATCTATGGGAGACAATATATAATATCTGCAATTGAAATCAAAATTCTGATCTTTTCCAAAAAGTACCTCTCAAATTACTGATGTCACTATTGAATATTTATTCTTTAAAAAGGAAGTGGTTTAAGACATTAATAGCAATATGTAGAGTAGAAGTACAATGTCATGAGTTGGTAGGCAATTATAATGAAACAAAGGTTTCATAAATAAGTGTTTGCTTACCCTTGCTGACTCTTCTTTACTCCAGTAAAATAATTATCAAATAAACTCTTTAATCAATACTGAAGATATCAGAACTGAGGCATTAAAATGCTTCATGTACTTGCTCTAAGTATTAGGAGTAGAGCACTTTAAATAAAACAGGGAAGTACAGTAGATGTAGGTCTCTCATCTCCCATACTGTGTCTCAGAAAAAAGCATTTACCAGGATTGACCGGCTCTTTCTCTTGCCATTCTTTATTCTTACATTTCCCACATAAGAATTTAGTATTATCTGAACACCTAGCCCTATCTGCTTCCCCACTGTGCAATTATCAGCAGACCTCTCATTTCAGGGAAGGTGATGACGTGTGGCATCCCTCCGAAGAGTATTGTACAGGTCAATGTGCAGGAAGATACCAGTTCAGAGATCCCAGTCCTTGCTTCTGCACTGGATTTCAGAAGTGCACTACATAGACCAGTGCCACCACAAAAAAAGGGAAAGCAAGAGACCAAAGTTTAAATCACTTTCTTGCTGAGTGCTTAGAGCATTTTTCAAGTTAATGAAAGATGTGGATATTGGCAAATGCACGTAAATGCTCAGGTCTTTCCTGTCCCAGGTAAGGATACTAACCTGTAAGCTACTAAGTAAAAGGACGGTGGGTAATTCATGTTTTCACATGTTTTGCAATCTTCTAGAAGGAAATTTGAGATAAAGGCAGCAAGAAACTTCAATTCAGATTTTATTTTAATCTCTTTAAAAATCAAGATATATAAAACTTAGTTTGTTATGGTTTTGTTTTGTTTTGTTTTGTTTTGTCTTTCCCCAGTTTAGTCACTAAGTTCAAAACCTGTCTGCATAGCCCTTTTTGGTTTTATTCTTTAGGATAGTGGTTTGTGCATTTGCTGTATTGTTTAAAATTTGGCAAAAATTGTACTTCAAGGTCATTTCTCTTATTGGCTTGTTATCACTTTCAAAAAAACGCCAAACATTTTCACATCATTCTCACATAATAGCACAGGTTTGGAAGTTCTGTTTCCTTTTGTTCTTGGGTGCACCTGCTGGTGTTTGTTTTGCCCTCATGCTAATATTAGCTTAAGACATGTTATATCTTCCTAATTTGATCTGACAGATACCTGTATTCTGTGGACTGGGTAGTGGTGTGGGCTGCGTAGGCCCTTTTTAATGAAAGAAGTTGCATTCACAATTCCTAGAAGATCTGTGCAGAAGCACAAAGAGTGAGGGCAGGCATATGTTGCTGGTTGCTGTAATGGACACGTGTATTATATTATTTATATTATTTCACAGTAAAAATAAAAGCTCTGGCTTGCAAAACAGTATGTAAATGGAAAGGTGTCTACTCACACTGTCATGGTGGTGTATGGAGATTCTAATGCCACCACAGCATAGGTTTGCGCTCTTGTGAGGGTTTCTGGCTCCAGAGCTGACAGCAGCCATATCTGCAGGATGGACAAGCTCAGACATGTTCCTGCTGACTGGAATCTTTCTGGTCCAAAGTCATCACCTTTTTCAGCTGTGTACATTTATCAGCTTTACATTAGCCAGGAGATCACCACAGCATGCTGTAAATGTGTATTGCAGTCATATCTTGTATGTTAATACCACTGGAGTAAAACTCTGGCTTTTTTTTTACTCCTGCTGAAGAGAAAGGTGATGCTACTGAACCAGGAATTCATACAGGCAATAAATTACTACAGAATTCTTACTGTTAAACTGTGTAACCAGCGTACCTGTTGCTTCATTAACATACTGTTGGTGGCAACAGGAAAAAAAAACAAAACAAAACAAAAGAAAACCAAAGTGTTACGTGATGTGATCACTGAACTAATGATCAGAGGATATTTATAAAGCTAATATTATGTAATGCGTAAGTTACGTTTGGACAACAGGTTTTTATTGCATTTGTGTTTCTTGTATGTTTCCCAATACTTAATGATGCTGCCGGTCCTGAGTGGTCTGTTAATGTATATTCACAGAAATTAAAATATTTTAACAGAGCAAAAGTAATATTATGGTGCTAGCAAATCACCCGAAAACTGTAGATATCTCTAAGTCACTTTAAACAACGTTTTTCTGTAGCACCTGATGTTCTGAAAGTTTGTTGTTTCCTGCTCTGATAAAAATTATTGAAATATTTGGAAAAGGATGTAAGTGTTGAAATAATTAATTTTACGGAGTTTTGATGTGAAAAAAAAAAAAAAAAGGATAGTGGATATATTGGTGGTAGCTTTATGTACCATAACAGGTTTTGGCAACAATGCTAGAGTGTTATTGATCTGAAAAAAAGTATGCAAAGTAGAATATACAAGAGATTTTGGAATGTAGGAAGCGGGAATATTCAGGGCTAAGTCATATGGCTTCAAGAAAAATTAATACAAGAGAAAATATGAGGGATCACTAATGGCTGAGAAATGCCATTCATAACCAGATACTTGTTCAGGCACCAGTGTTTCAGTCAACGCTTGTGATAGTCAAGCAGATAAATAGGAAAATTTAATAATTTTTGTGCTTATTTATTTTTGCCTGTGTGTTCATATTCTGTCACTGAGACACAAAGAAAGTCTCATCTGACCTAAGAACACCCTGCCACCCTACCTTCCATCCCTGCACAACTTGAAAAGAAAAGAAAAATAGAAAAACGTGGATTTTGTACAAGATGAAAAGATTGAAGATTTCTTGCTGGCCATTCACATGGTATTTCAGTTCAGTTTACATGGTTCTGTGCTTTTCATGCTACATAAAGAAACTGCAAGTAAGAAACAGTACACTGTACCTCCTTTACGTTGTGCTGTTCTGGGACATTCTTTAAGAAATCCCGATGTTATGGTAGAACAACCCAGTCTCGCATCTATTGCTTCACCGTTTTTGAATATTTTTTTGCTAAATATTTTTTTCTTCAAAAGATTCCATTTTATAAAACAGCAATTCTCAACCTAAAAATCTGTAAGCAATGAAATTGACTGTTACCAATTATCTTATGAAAAAGCTGTAAAGTTTTCAATGAAGGAACAATTCTCCTTCAATCATGTTGTGGTAATGCCTGTAAGGAATTAAATAGGTGCTGGAAATTTTATAGCTTGCTTAAGTACCTTATACTAGCCTTGTTTTGTTGAGGTGAGAAACATCTACAGGAGACTAGTTTTTGTAAAACTCTCAATTTAAGATTTTTTTTTAAAAAAAACCCACATATAAAATTGTCTTGTGTAAAAAGTTTCTAATTAAACCACTGCATTTTAATTTCAAAATAATTTTATTTTGACATTTTAGATAATTTTTTTCATGAAAAATGAATTCATTCATAAAATGAATGAAACATGGGATTGTTAAGTTTCAACATTTGTACTGATGAAATCCAACTTTGCTATCTTGCTGTTGTATTATAAATGTTGATCATGTATCCTGATGAAAATATAGGAAAGTGTTAACTTTCCAGCTATGCAAAGACAAGAAAATTATTTCCTAATCTTCAGTGTTAAGGAGGACCAAATGCTTTTTTTGTGTGTTGTTATGCTAACATGGCTTTTCTATTAATAGTTCTTTTTTACCAATGTAATTATATTTTTAATTTGATGATTTTTTTTAATACATTTCCCATATTCATCATCATATACTGGGTTGGTTACACTTTTCCCAATGACCCTAAATTACAGTACTCTAACTGTACTATGCTAAGATAAATTACAAAGTAGGCACAAGAAGTACGTGCTTGTATTTCTGAATAATTTTTCTTTTCTTTTTTGCATCTTTTTTTTTTCTTTTTTCTTTTTCCAATGCAAATCTAAGTCAAACTGTGTGTACTGTTTGAATGTATGTCAAAAGAAAGGGGAGTGAAAGGCACTGCTATTCCCATGGATATGTCTACCTTTGCCAGTAAATCTTAGAGATTAAATATTTATTCTAAATTTTCAACCAACCTTGTCTTGAAAAAATAGTAATAGTCTTAACTTATAAAAAGAGTTAATTTTTATACACATTCAGTATCCCAGAAACTTAAAATGTGCAAATACAAAGAAAGTAATAAAAACTGTTATTTACTCAGAACCATGAGAAATAAGGCTGTCATAGACCTCAGAACATGTCCATCCTCTTGCTCCAAGGCAGAAGTGTATGCACTGATGTCATTCTTGGTGGACATATGATTAGGCAGGGGATTCTTTTTCTTTCTTTTAAGGGTGGAAATTCATTAAAATCTGATGTACAGTAAGTATTTAGGCCCAGATTAATCTGCCATGATCCTCAGCATTTTATCAGAGATACCTAAAAGAAGAGACTGTTCACATCACATTTCTAATTTCCAGTGTGGGGAGAGAAATATTTGAGTGGTTCAAATCTGAGTAGACTTGGTCATCCTCTTTGTATTCCTGTGTGTGTATATTGACTATGTGAAGGGGTTTTAGGAGCTTCAGGTTCTTAAGAGCTGACAGAATCTTGGATTTAGTTCTGCACCAACAGCTACCTGTAATCCCAACCTTCTTTGCAAGACAGAAGGCACTTGTCTGAAGGAAGGGACCATCTATATCAACCTGGCAATGACCACACTGTCGTTGTCTGCCCAAGGATATTACTAAGATTAAGAGAGCATCTTCTGCTTCCTTTTGGTCCTGCTGATCTCTCTGCCATGTTTTCTGTTTATGATGCTTAATCAGCTCCTGGGGGTTGCTGCCATAAAATTTATAGTTTAAATCACAGAGAGTTATAGGAAAAATCATAGAATCATAGAATGTTTTGGGTTGGAAGGGACCCTTAGAGGTCATCTAGTCCAACCCCCCAAAAATGTTGATGTCTCTTAATCTACTTACTTGCTTCATGGAAAATAACAAATGCAGATAAGGAAATTATTTCTTTTCAGGACAAAATATATGTTTCATAGGGGCATTGAAGACAATCAAACACAAGAAAGGTGTTTTGTTTACATTCCTGATTTGGGTTGCATTCTGAAATAGTAAGGCAAAAGCACAAAGAGCATCATTTGGTTTACAAGTAACTGAAGTGTTGATAACCTTTATATTGTCTTCATGTCTTGCTCCACAGAAGTAAAACGGGAGGTAAAACTCTGAGGACTCTTAGGATAATTAAGAGCCTGATGCTCCTGTGCTTTATGAAATTAACTTGTGACTGTGCAATATGGATTTAAAGATTTACAAATGAATGCTCATTATAGGAACAGTAAATCAAAACTTTTGCCTGTATAGCCAAATTATAAACATGATTTAGGCTTTTGTCATACTGTATTCATTAAATTGCTTATCCTGGAATAGCTCTGTCTGCATGAGTTTTATTTCTGACATCAAGGACTGTTACGGGCTGCTGACCTAAATGTGTTTGCATGCTCCTGATTCTAGCTTTTGATTCTGAAGTTATAAAACTTCTGGCTTACATAATTGATAGTTTCAATGTCTGTTTTAGAAACTTTTTTGAGTTTTTTGTTTGTTTATTTGGGTTTTTGGGGGTATTTTATTTGTATTTATTTATTTATTTATTTACAAACTTCCCTAAATATGAAAATCTATGATATATCACCGATTGACTGTTGACTGGCAGAGATTTCAGATTTTTAATTAGTTTAGCTTCCTCATTAAAATTTTATTTCTTTTTTATTTGCAGTGTAAGAACAATGAATCTGTGGCATGTACATCTCTTGTTTGCCTTGCATACAGCACCTTCTTTTACAAGCTGCAGTAGTTACTGTATATGTATTTGCTAAGTTGCCATGTTTATATCTAGTTGCTGAGAGTTTTGGGTCATATGATGTTGCATGCTTTACAGTCTTTCTTTTTACCCCATAAGAAAGAGGTAAAATGGGTCATGGTAAATTTAGGGAAAGTTACTTCAGTAAAAATTGGCTTAGATTATCAGATAGGTAGACTATTTCAAGAGTATAGGGGTTGGTTTGGGTTTTTTTCCGTTTTAAGTCTTTAGAAAGGTTTTCAAAATGGTTGTTATAAAGTTTGGCAGGAAAAACTGACATTTGTTTTTTCACTAATGCATTTTTTCCTTTTGCAATGTAGTTATTTCTCTGACACATTAGCCTGATATGTTTGGAGTACTATGTAGATATTTTTACATCATTAATGATAGTGCTGTAGTTATGCAAAGGGCACTGTAGTTTACAGTTTTCATCTTCTTCCTGAAGGTTAATGTCAGTACTGCCTTATACACTGTAATTCAAAAGACAGAATTAAAACTTCTCCCTGTACTGCAGAAACCTGTATCTGATTTTGTCTGTGTCTTGAAAAACAGACTTCTACTGAGCCTGCAATAACACCCTTACTGAGGATGAGTCATTCTACTTGTGTGCTGAAGGAAGCTGAGTCCTGGTTGATTTGGCAGTCCTTGGCTCACTGGAGCCCACTTTGGTGGTGTCTAACACAGTGGTTGTCCCTCCAGCCCCACAAAGTGCTGGTCAGATGAGCAGATATACATCAACACAGAGCAGTTTCTGTGCTTGCACCTGTATAAATGCAGAAGAGAACATGCAGCTTGCTCACATTCAACTGTCTTTCTTATCCTCCTTTTTCCATTTTCCCATTCTTGTTGCTCAAACAACAAGCTTGACCAGCTTGACCACTTCCTTTCTCCAATCTTGTCTTCTCCCACATAAACAACCCACACCTAATTACTTTTCCCCCATTGGGCCTTGTTTTACTCTATCTATACCCAGATTTGGAATCCCTGATACCTTCACCAGTCTTTCGTATTACTGTATGACATGACATGACATGACATGACATGACATGACATGACATGATGTCTCAGCCTTGTAACGTACTATTGGTACATATACATAGATGCTGTGAGCCTTGTGAGAGTTACCTCCCCCAAACCCCCCAGTGTTTACCTCTAGTTATCTCAGAAGTTTATCTGTGTCTCACATAATTTGCCTTTAGCCACCTGAAAAATCCAGCCATCCCTCACATCTCTAGCTGTACCTTTTGCACAGATATAAGCAGCTTCTCTCTCTTATTTGCTATATTTAGCAGTTTCTCGTGTCTAGTAGTTTCCTCAGTTAGATAAACTTTGCATAACCTAACACTGTTGTTACTACTTTTCCCTTGTAGCAACTATACGTGTACTATATATTTCATACATTCTTTGGCTCTGTTACTGTAATTTGACATTAAGTGAGGGATACGTAATATTGTTTACAGAAAATTATTCACTGCTTGTTTCTAAAACTGGATTCTCACCATGATTAGTGGGTATTTTCTATGGCGTAGCCAAGATTAAGTAAGCATAATCATGCCAGCGACATTCTTTTTTGGTAATACCTCTTATATCTAAGAAGTTCCGTAACAATTGGTGCTAAAATTTGTGTCTTACCAGTACTACTTAGAGTTTTTGCATCATCCTAGGACTGTCATCTGAAAATTGAGAAATAGCTTCAAATTAAAGAACTTATGGGATTGTGCTTTTGTAGCGGTGGGAATGGTTGAAGTTCTTTCCTGAATAAGCTAGCTCTGAGAACTATTCAGGAAAGCATTTTTTTTATTTTCAAACTCATGGAAAACTTTCTACAAAAAGGGATCCCCAGAACCGCAGAAAACTTCTTTTAAAATAAGAATTATTCTGAATGGCAAGGAAACTGACTAAGCAAATGCATATAGTATTTCTGCTTTTATTTTATTAGAACCTTTAATGATACCTAAGTGGAGCAATCCTGCAAATAAGCTTAATTTATTTACTTCTTATGATTAAGATGATGTAGCTCTTGTCTGTACCTGAGGAATCAAATGGTAGAATAAAGCAAAAAGTGGTCTTGGAAATGCATTGTAATTTCAATGAATGACGTTAAGGGAGGGTGGAATGAGAAAGCTTTATAAGTGTGTGCTAAAAAATGTTTGATATATAATTGGCACCAACCTCTGTACCAACAGAACAACAAAATCATTTGGCAGAAAACCTGTTCAAAAATAATTTATATATATACCTGGCACTCCAAATAATTGCTGGCTTCCTAGATGGAGAAACCTCCCAGTCTCCAAGCCCTCCTCACTTTTGCCTGGCAGTGTATTGACCATCAAAGCTTTTAAACTTCTGCTCCATTCCTAATCATGGGAATGCATGTCCCCCATGTAAGGCCTTTGAATGATGTCGAATGAGTCAATTGATGTGTTCCATCCCAAGTGTTAAGGCTTTTGATGTTTTCTATTACTGAAGGAATTGGTAAACTATTTGGGATGATTATCGTCCTGTTATGGTTTATTTCTCATTAGAAATAACATACTATTTTCCAGCCACATAAGATTATATTTTAAACTTGTAAGTGATATGAAATTTACAAGAGTAATAAAATAATATTTGAAAAAAAAAAAGAGATTTCTATGCCTATTAAAAAAAGTCTTCTTCCTCCTACGCTGACCCTCTGGTCCCCTCAACTCCCTCTAGCATTACTCAGGCAATGATTTGCAGAAAAAGGTGGTATCTCAGACCTTTTAGTTCACCTTTCCTTTTGGTGCCAGGCCTTTATATAAGTGTATATATGAGAATCATATTGGGCACATTGGTCAATTGTAAACCAACATTTCACCAATACAGTGTTTGATCAGAGGGTGTTTAGAGAGAAATACAGTAGCCTTCATTCTCAGTATTCTGACTAGTGCATCTAGACCTTTTAAAATCTAAGTCAGACAGTATTTTTCAATTTCTCTCTTCAAAACTTGGTACTTCATTTGATTCTGCCGGGATGCTAGTCAGCTTAGAATATCAAATTGACTGAATCCTTGTTTGCACATTAATTAACCCAGGCAAGAGCTTTTAGACCAAACCATGCTTGGTCAGTTTCTTGAAGAAATTGAACTAACAATTTCTCTTACCCCCACCCCTTGACGTCGAATATTTATGAATTAGTGACAACATAAACTCTAGAGATATTCTGAAACTGAGTATCAGAGTGGAAGGATGATGCTGGTTTTCTTGTTTTTATGGATTTCATTTATTAATCCTGGAGTATGGGTTTTCATCAGCACCTTGCTAAACCAGTCAGTCACTGCTTTTATAATTGTTTAAACTGCATATAAGGCTTTTGTGCAACTGTTCATGAAGGTGGTTGTTGGAACTGCTCAGGACTTATCCGTGTGCAGAATTCACAAACATCTCACCCTACTCAGGCATTTGCTGTGGCTCATTGTGAAAATGTTTTGACACTTCTATCCTTACACAGAGACTGCCAGTAGAACTGGTTGCCTTGTGTTATGTTTTACTTCTCTTAAGTAACAGAATAGCATGAAATCAATAACTCATTTCTATTTGTGAATAAAACCTGAATCCATGTCACCAGTATTTGTTGTACAAGCAAAATAAGCTAAACCTCTCACTAATTCTGTTTGCACTGAACTCTCCATAATTTGTGGTTACTATAAACTCAGTAGCATATATTCCCTAGTCTTATCCTCAGCTACTTCTTATTGCCAAGTAGCATGAATCTGAAAACAGAAACCTGTTGCCATCAGTTGTAGAATTGTCCCTCCATAACTAGATTTACAGGTCAGATTAAATTCCTCAATCACAGGAAAAAAAAATTTCCTCCTTTTTTATTTAACACCTATGCCATCTTCCACATTATCTCAAGGTATCCTGTAGGAAAACAACATAATCTGCTTTAAAAATTAATTATGATGGATCAAGGCCTTTGCGAGCTACTTCTGCTAGTGGCTTATAGAGCTTAATCTGTTCATCTTCATGCTTATTTTTCAATTTAGTACCTGAAATTGGAAACTGTACTTGGTAATTTTTGATAAATAACTTTGGACCTGAATTCTAGGTATTAAG
Organism: Gorsachius magnificus; assembly: GCA_034008185.1. Lineage (NCBI taxonomy): Eukaryota > Metazoa > Chordata > Aves > Pelecaniformes > Ardeidae > Gorsachius > Gorsachius magnificus. Next base: position 78,938,268 of record CM067109.1, read on the forward strand.
AAATATTGCATTGTTATTGTTTCATAGATATGCAGTCTATCCAGTCAAGGGCTCGATTACCTGTAATGTTCATGACTCTTGGGAACTCTTATCTCCACATTTCTTGTAGTTGTACTTTGATGAAAATAAAAAGTTACAAAACTAAATGTAAGGGCATGTTTTTAGCTACAGGAGTGAACTGTGAATTATCAAAAAATACAACACAGAATGAGACTATTTTAAAATAGGACAGACTTCCAATACTACAAGAGGAAACTGAGAAAAGTAAGACTTGCGGGAAAGTGCAATATTGGTAAAAATATTGTTATTTACTTTCATGAAAAGGAAAAAAAAGAGACTATGAGAATATTCTAGGTAGCAGCATGGAACTGATTCAATAGGAAGGTAATATCCTTTAAGTATTTTTCCATAAAGATTATTATTATAATAACATAATAATGCATTTTACAAAATGCTAATTTATTTCACCCTTTGAAACCTGCTCTTTAAAATGCTCATGGAGGTTAAGCCAATATTAATTACCCAGTACTTTAGTTTGATTTTTCTACTAGGCATTTTACTCAGCTGCTCATCAGGTTCAATGAGTTCCACAAGCAAAAAGATCACACAATTGGAACCACAGTCAGAATATATAAAACTATTTGCAATCATCTTTATGATTGCCATAAGATACTAATGTGGTAGCATTTTCTGTTCATATCAAAGCATTTACCAGATGAGCAGAGTGGGGGGATTTTATTGCCTTCTACCTTCTCTAATGCATAAGAGTGCTCTATACAGCTTTAACCTTTTCAGTGTTCACAAATACTATAGGATGCTCTCTGCCACCCCCTTTTTTCCTCAACTACTTGCAGCTAACCTGTAGGGAAACCATAGAACGGCTTAACCAATTAAAGTACAGGATACTGAAATGGTCAATGTGATACAAAACTCTGTGGTACATGGAATGTATCAGGTCTTGACAGGTGGTTCTAGCTGTAGATAAGAAAAGGGGAGAAGAAACAAGATTAAATCACATTTGAGTTCAAACAACAAAACAATCAGATTTATTGATAAAATTTGTTAGTTTGATATAGGAGGAGCAGCCTGTGGTTGCTGGGCATCCAAGACTGAGAGCATTTTAGAGGTAATCAGAATGTGCATTTGGAGTGAAATCTTGTTCATATGGGTAAAACTTCCTTTGATTTAGATGGTTTCAGGTTTTCTGGGCTGCACAGACATTTTTTATCAGCTAGATCATTTTAACTTGATGGACAAAAGTCACAGAATAAGAATTATCTCTTTCTGCAGTAACAAGTAACCTACTAGAATTTTGGAGCCATGCAAGGAGTGTCATGTTCTAGAGAAAGTTAATAACAGAATATTACAACTTTGTCTGTAAATATACTTAACTAGTGTCTGGTGGAATTTCCTGAACAATGAGTCAAAAAACAATTTTACTTCTTATCTTAAATTTTGCAGCCAGATATGCTGGTTTACAGCTCTCCACAGATGCAGTTTTCCCATGGCATGATTGTTGCAATAAAGGAGATGTTTGCTCTTTGTTACACTAGTGTGAATCTTAAATAGGTGCCTTTAGTACTTTGAATCAGTCTTTCCCTTTGAAGCAAGTAACCTGTTTTGTGGGTGGAAAAATAAAATATGTTCTTTTTCTGATTGGTTCATCGTCTTGGCTGGTTGACAGTTCTCTGTCCTACATGTTAGTAGGCAGTTCCAGAAACTCAGTAAGGAGATGCATCTCATAAGAACATATATCCATTAGAGTTTGTTGTAACTTTTAACAAAATGGTATTCCACACTAAAACTATTATTTGTAGCTTCATTTATCATCATTTTAGAGTAATTAAACACGTGTTTAGTCTAGACACAGGATTGCCTATGCGTTTCTAACTCCTGTGCAAATTAAGCATGCATTTTTTTATATTTAACTGTCCAATGTGATATCAATTTCTGGAAAGGTATATCTGAAGTTAGGTCTGTTTTTCTTACTCTGATTGGACAAAGACATTTCTAATAGGAAGTGGAGGTTAACTCATCTGAGAGGTACTCGTCTGAGGTAGGTCTTCCAAGTTCCAGATTTACCCAATGGCTTCAGGGGCCTTGAACTGTGAAAGGCAAGCCTTACCAGTAAAGACAAGTCTTGCCAAAAAGACCAAGACAAAGAAGTCATTGAGTATCTTGGCCTTTTCATTTCAATATATTTGTCCCACAGAAAGCCACACAATACTGAAAAGTCCGTGTCCACTCTTTATTTAAATTTTAATTAGGAATCTTTATTAGGATTATAATTCACTCCAGTATGTACATTGCCAAGTTCACTCAACTGCACTACACCTGCAACAACTGGAAGCCAGTCAGTAGAAGCTCTGGACCTTCCAGATGTTGCAGCTATTATCATGGTTAAATATAACCGTCTTCTTTCCATCCCAGGTTTTGTGTTTCATTTTCATATGTTGCCCCTCAACTGAGAAAACAGACTTCTGAAACTTACTGGTTTTAATTATACAAAATGTTGTGAAACTATTTGAATCTTTGTAAATTTATAAATTAATGATGAGAGCTGCTTTATCTTGACATAATTTTCAAGAGCACTCTTTCCCTGCAATATAAAGTAGCATTTAGATATTTTAAACCTAGAGTATACCAAAATTTAAGATGAGTTTAAAATGTGTATTAAATTTGCAGGTAGTTCCTGTCAATCACAGATTTGACTGGATAACCCATAATTCTTGATTTAAATAGTACTCTTGATGTATCTCTAGCAGCAGCAATCTGTCTGAAAAAAGATTCAGGAAAAGTTTATTTTGGTGCTGAAGTTATTCTGATACCCATAGAGCTGAGTACACCATATGCACAAATGCAATCATTGTCATGGAGTTTTCAAATATTGTCTTACACAGAGAAACCTGTTACTCTTCAAACTTCTGTTCTCTTTTACCTGTACTAAGTTTCCATGTTACTTTAAAAACACAAGTAGCAAACCTCATTCATCTGTGGTCTGAAACTTTGAATCTTTAACACTTTAGAAACCGAATCTTTTAATGTTTGCTATACCAAGTTAAAGCGTTCTGTGGGATGAAACATGCAAAATCAGTTATTTTAAATAATAAAAAACCCCATGACAATCACATTGCCATAAGGCATTAGAATAAATTTTTTCCTCTCAAAACAAAAGTGCATTTATTTATTTATTTATTTGTTGGGGTGAAGGTAGTGCTAAGAAGCCTATTTCACAGAAAAAAAAAATATGTTGTTTATAGGTAGACTGTAAGATTCCATTTGCAGAAACAAAATAGTGAAATATTTATATTTTATTAGATGAGTTTAGATATATACAGTGATTTGCCTTTAATTTACCTTACTGAAATTTCTTTCCAATGCAGAAGTCTGGAATGATATTTGCTCAGATTTAGATCTCTCCCATGTATTTTCCTTGCTCTCTCTTCTGCAACTTGGTGGATTGAATAATCACAGTTTTGATGAATCTGTTTTAAAGGTGTACATTCTAGTGCTTGACTGAGCAGTAAATGCAGCAGGCAGTCACATAATTTGTACAAAGGTCTTTCCCAGCTGATTTTCTAGCGCGGTCCATGGATCAAAAATACAAGTTTGAAGCATAAAAATGGTGAGAACAAGCGTCAGTGCTTTATGTGTACTAACCCAAACTGTATTAACCCGTAAGCTGCACTGGAATGTTACTGATGTCCCTCTATTATAATAATTTGCTTGCTAAAATGAAAAGTTCGGGCAGCTAAAAAATGCAAACCAGATTGCATTAAATATGAGATGTGGGAGTCTACTGGTGTGACTTAAATGAGTCTGTCAGCTCATTCTGTCTTTAAATGCTATTGCTCATCTGATTTTTGAATACTGTGTAAAAGTGTTAAAGTTTGTGCTTCAAAAATTCCATCATAAAAATTTCTGCAAGGTCATGAAATTTCAGAAGCATTTATACACAAAATACTGTCACCTCTATCAACTTAAAATTTCATCAGTATACCTCAGACAATGGTAGAGGTTGGTGCCAATTACATATCAAACATTCTTTAGCACGGACTTCTTCATTAGTGTTCCTGAGAGATTTTTTTCTGCTCAAGAGAGGTCATTGTACAATACCTACATATCTATAGGTTTGCTAAGATTACACCATAGAAATGGTATTTTTCTGTTATGAAAAACTTCATAAAATAAGTTTCCACAAATATGTGAAATACATTTAACTTTTTGGGGAAAAAAGGTGAGGTACGCTGTATTTCTTTATTCTTCCCCCTTTTATCCAGTAGGTTCTCAAGCAAATGTTCATAGCTGACTTTTGAGTTCTTCTCTTGTCATTAAGAGGTGAACTCAGAACTTACCCATATTTCCCAAAATTTAAACCACAGTTTGAACCTTATATGTATTTAAGATAATTGAGACGAATCAACTAGAGGGTCTTTCTTGACCTCTTTAACTTACCTGGTTTTTAATAATTACATTATTTGTGAAGGAAGTAGGTTTTAGAGCATCAGAAAGAATCAAATTACTAGTTTTCTGTCTTTTCTATGTTTGACCTTACATGTGAACATACTGTGGGTATATGAATACTATCAGCACTGAAAAATAGTAAATATTTTAAAGGATTACCCTGCCCACCAGTGAAGATCTCGAAAGATGCTTGCTGACTATGGACTGTGTGCTTCTGTTTTCCTCAGTAACTTTTCACTCTTTTTTTTTTTTTTTTCTCTCCTCTTTGTTAGCCAGATATTCTTGAAGCTCTTATCTTCCATGTCAATCATTTTCCTTTAAACTGTAAAGGCATAAGATACTTCCGAAACTTCAAGCTCATAAAGAACTAATTAAATAAGACTAGTGCTTAGGTTAAGCATCCAACATTAATTTTCATGTTTCTTTGCCTTCTTCAGATGAAAGCACCACACCTTCTCCTACTCCTCCCTGCAACTTACTTATCACATTTTTTTTGTGGGTCAGGGTGTGGACCAGTCAACATTATCTGACTTTCCGCTGGATTTTTGCCTAGAGTCTTCCTTACTTACAGGTATGTTTTGTGGTAGCTGTATGGTCCTGGTCCTGTTGTGTTCACCTATGCTCCATAACCTGTTGAAAAATAATATGTACAAATGTTCTTCACTATTGGCTTCTGTTGATATACACAGATTTTCAGGATTTCTAGCACCAGAAAACTGCAGAATCTCTGTCTGCTTCAGGTTCCTGTGGTTTATGTTATTCTGTGCCTGTACTACTCTGAAGAAATTATATTTGCCAGCACAAATAGAGACTTGGGTATATTAGCCAAGGAAAGATGTAGGCAGGTATCTCAGGACTCAGTGCTGGAGTCCCAGATGATCTCTGTGTGCTCCCATGTATAAAGTGATTCTGAAGGGGACCTGAACATTTTTAATAAATCTGACTGGGCTTTTTTTTTTTTTTAAATACACTGCCTCGTGGACCCAGAGCCAGACAGTCTGTCTCTATTCTTACTATTTAAAAAGTATTGATTCTATGGTGTCTTCATACAATATAAAGCTCTCAAAACACTAAAATGGAAGCATAGAAATTGGTAAATTTGGAGGTAAAGGAAACTAAAGGAAAAAGCCAGTGTTGAGGATAAATAATCTTTTTATGTAATTTTTTTCCCATGTTAGACTCCTAGATTCAGTGTGCATGTTACTATTTACTGTGCAAAGGTTTCACCTCCCCCTGTTAATGTGCTTCTGCAGTCCATAAGGTGTTTTAGATACTGCTTGTCTGGGCATTATTTTTAGACATAAAAGCAAAACCGTAGTAAGCTTTTATAACTGTTTTAGGTGTTCTTCATTATTATTAGTCACTGCAAGTAGTTTAAAGATAGCTTTCAATGAGCTTCATGAAGCTTGTTTTAACCTTCTGTATCTCTTCTTTAAATTAGGTACTGTTCTGCAATCTAACTTCTATGAATACACAGCAACTGTTTTTTGTCCTGTCACCTCATTTGTACCATTATGTCTACTGTTTATCCCATAGTGCCTCACTCATAGATGGTATTCCGTTCACTGATAGTGCACTGATAGTGCAAAAAACTCTGGTATGAAGAATATACGTTCAGAGAGGTTGACAAGACCTTTATGGAATAAAAAACACAAGCTAAGACACTTTTATTTTGTATTTCTGAAAACTGGATTGTAAAGAGAAGTGGGAGGTCTGAAGACTATAAAAAGCTTCAGTGTCTGAAAATAAATATATAGTTACTTAAAACATATATTCATGATAAAAGGGATGAATAGGAATAAAATAAATTAGGTGAATGATGACAAATTTAGGGCTATCTATTTCCAGTTACTCCACTTATTAAAACTTAGTAATTCATGTATTTTTAAGTCAGTAATTATCCAGCAGTAAACAGTATTTGCTACAGTCACTTGATACTAGCCCTATCTGTGTTCTTCACATTCATTACATTTCTTGTTAATACAGAAGATTTCAAAATTATTACTGTTCATTATATTAATCAGTGACACAGACAGTGGGATTGAGTGTACTCTCAGCAAGTTTGCAGGTAACACCAAGCTGAGTGGTGCAGTTGAGAGCTTGAGAGAAGGGATGCCATCCAAAGGGACCTGGATGGGCTGGAGGAGTGGGGTCATGCAAACCTCATGAAGGTCACAAGGCCAAGTGCAGAGTCAAGGCAATCCCCAAGGTCAATACAGGCTGGAAGATGAATGGATTGAGAGCAGCCCTGTGGGGATAGACTTGGGGATAGTGCTGGATGAAAAACTGGACATGAGCCAGCAATGTGCGCTTCCAGCCCAGAAAGCCAATCATGTCTTGGGTTGCATCAAAAGCAGCATGGACAGCAGGTCAAGGGAGGTCATTCTGCTCCTCTGCTCTGTTCTTGGGAGACCCCACCTGAACAATTGATTTCAGCTCTGGTGTCCCCAGCACAAGAAAGACATGGACCTGTTGGAGCAGGTCCAGAGGAGGGCCACAAAAATGATCAGAGGGCTTTCGTATGAGGAAAGGCTGGGAGAATTGGGGTTGTTCAGCCTGAAGAAAAGGCTCCTGGGAAACATCGTGGTGGCCCTTCTATATATAATTTGAAAGAAGGTGGATTTAGATTGGACATAAGGAAGAAAAGTTTCATGATAAGGATGGTGAGACACTGGAATAAGTTGCCTAGAGAAGCTGTGGATGCCCCATCTCCAGAAGTGTGACAGTCAAGTTGGATGGGACTTTGGGCAACCTGATATAGAGAAAGATGTCCCTGCCAATGCTGACTGGAGTACATAATCTTATAGGTCCCTTCCAATCCAAATCATTCTGTGATTCTACAAATAAAAATAAGAGATTAGAGGATGCAGAATATTTTTCTTATGTAAAGAAACTCTGGGACACGGTATTTTAAAAAGGAGTATGATAATTATTTTGTATCAAGATGTTGAACTAACCCCATAGTCAATACAGTGTGTCCTGGTTTCAGCTGGGATAGAGTTAATTTTCTTCCTAGTAGCTGGCATAGTGCTGTGGTTTGCATTTAGGATGAGAAGAATGTTGATAACTCACTGATGGTTCAGTTGTTGCTAAGCAGGGCTTACACCAGCCAAGGCCTTTTCAGCTTCCCCTGCTCTGCCAGAGGCACAAGGAGCTGTGAGGGGGCACTGCCAGAACAGCTGACCCCAACTGACCAAAGGGCTATTACATACCATATGGCATCATGTCCAGTACAGAAACTGGGGGAAGAAGAAGGAAGGGAGGGTATGTTGGGAGTGATGGTTTTTGTCTTCCCAAGTCACCATTATGTGTTATGGAGCCTTGCTTTCCTGGGGATGGCTGAGCACCTGCCTGCCCATGGGAAGCAGGGAGTGAATTCCTTGATTTGCTTTGCTTGTGCATACAGCTTTTGCTTTCCCTATTAAACTGTCTTTATCTCAACCCCATGAGTTTTCTCACTTTTACTCCTCCAATTCTCTTCCCCATCCCATTGTGGGGGAGTGAGTGGGCAGCTGGGTGGGATTTAGCTGCTGCTGGGATTAAACCAAAACACTGTGTTATGAGCATAGAGTTTTTTACAATTTTTGAGGTCTTTCATTAGGAAAAGAGAGCGTTTAATCCTACAAGGTCATTAAATGACTTTCTATGATCTCCGCAAAAAAGGAGTTTTTTCCTTTGGAAGCTCATGCTCAAGATTTTACTGCCGTATACATCTTAATTCCTTAATGATTCCACATGGACATACATATGCAGTCACACCCATATGTGTGCACACACGCACACAAATGCACACATACACACAAAGACAACCTTTCTCAGTTACTTTTCTCACCTTAAGCAACATTCTTGATTGAATCCAAACCCTTTGGTCCTCGGTGGATATTCTTTTGATTTCAATAAAACACATGTAATGTTTCAGGATGAAATATCGTCACAAAAGTTATAGAGAAAGTTCTCTTGATCATACCTTTCTATCTACTGTGTTTGTACTGATTTCCAGTCACTGATTAGAGCATGTCTAATTGCCCAGGTATGTATGATCAGTCTTTGTTTCTTATATGGCTAACTTGTTTCTGATTAACCTTGTCAGGATGATGCCTTCAGATGAGACTTCTTATTTTCTGCATTTTCTTGGTTATAGTTATTAAATGTGACAAACGGAGCTGGAAAATTTTCTCTTACACAAGAACAGACAGAAGCCTAATGTTTTTTAAATTTCATATATAGGCTGGGGATGTGACAAGTGCTGTGAATTTGAAGATAGGATCCTGGTAAATGGTTTTGACAACGTTGGAGAGAACTGAAAACTAAACAACTGAAAAAGACAACAGTGCTGTAAGTTTAGTGCTTCTGTTCTCCTCAAGGATTATTTATTTTTCTTATTGTTCATGTTGTTTGTTCCTGTAACTAATAGTTAAGTTTCTTTCCTCCCCTCCCCTGCCCATTCAGTGTGGTTAGTTATGTTTCTTCTATATCATCCAGCATGTGTCTGGTGTGTACTTCCAAAAAAGAAAACCAGCCTTACCTGAAGATTTGACTCAGGTTACATCTGTGATAGACTGGAATCTGCATCGTCTAGTTGCTCCTACAGGCCATGTCCATATTAGTCAGACCATGATCTAATGGAAACAGGCTTGCTAAGGAGAGCAGTTGGTACAGAGGAAAAAGTGTCCTCACTACGTGCACCTAGAATGTTTATTTTATCAAGCTCTAGTCCTGTTCTATGGACAGGTTACATTCTGGACAGCACTTTCATGGAGTTTCACCCAAAGGGCTTCACACTCTTCAGAACGGCTCTGCAACATGAGCCACAATATGGGCAGTGGACACTTCAGAAAAGCTAATACAGATGCACCTTTTGGGAAACTTAACCCCCACCCCCCCATTCTCTGCTTGCTTTATCCCATGAGAAGTCCTATTTGCCTTCGGTAATTATGTCATTGGAGAACTGACAAATCATGACCGTCCTCACACAAGAGAAAAATCTCCATTGCCAGCTCTAGCAAACCTGGACAATGTGAGGAGGCAGTCTGCTACCTAAAAGTAGCAGCTAAATTTAGGTGGTTTTTATTTTTTTTAGAAAATCAATAGCCATTATTGGCCATCAGCTGAAATACTAGTGAAGAGATGTTATTAGTTATCCTGCTTCATAGCATAAACTGATTGCTAGGTAGAGATTAAGGTGAAATTTCCCCCTTCAGTTGTGTGTGACTGGGGATTTGTGCAATGTTTTGTACATTCCTTTGCACTGTTCAGTGTTTGCTGTTATGGAGATAAAGACATTTTTTGTTCTTTTTAAAATGTCTGGGATACTTTTAGTGATTCTTAAGCAGCATTTGATTAGAAGCTCTGACAGCTGGAGAAACCTTTCCAGTTGGATGGGAACAGTAATAATAGATTGAAAAATAGACAGATTAAAATTCTTAGGCATTTAATTCTCATAACGGTAAAAAATTTTCAAAAGATCCCAGTCAGCACAAACACTCAGACTTCTCATCACACTGAAATCTAACTGTATCTATCCTCCATTTACCACTAATGTAAAATCATCCTTGGAAATAATATTGACTGACAGTTCTGGGTAGCAATGAAACACATTTTGTCCTCTATCAGAAACCTCTGGAAGGATATCGTGAATGGCGGAGACTTATTTATGATTTGACCTAAATTTTGTTGACCATTTTAGATGATGTATTCTAAGTCTTATGTGTTTTTCCATCTTGCCTTATAACAGTAATAATAACAATAACAAAAATTTCAAGTACATTATTTCTGATGCTTTCACTTTTGCAAGGCAATTCTACAGATAGGAAAAAACATCATTTGTTTCTCTGACTTTAAAAATAATTTTGCTGTTTGTTGGTATTCATAAGCAGCTTTAGAGATATTGTTCAACTGTTAATTAAGGTGACAGAGAATGATTCATTAGGCTATTTGTAAGAAAAACAAAAATTTCCAAAACAGTATGTTATCCTATTTTACACCGCTTTTTTGTTCAATTCTGTATAATCAAAGTCTTTTCAATCCGAGTCTTATTGATAAACCAGAAGTATTAAGCAATGTGTTTCCTGGGTCTCTTCTGAACTGTGGAAATATGTCTTAGGGGTCAAGAAGGTTCAAATCTCTCCTTTTGTAAAGAAGGTGAAAAATGTCCATTTCAGCAAACAATGAGCTTGGATTTTCCTTATTGCTTTGGAAAAAAAAAATAATTTAAAATTAATTTTTATTCATGATAATATTTCTTAATAATGATATTTAACCAGGAATGCTATAGTAAATTATTTGCTATTATAAAGCTTAATATATAGATATTCTTGAAGAAGATGAAGCTTGCTTCCTGAATATCATGACAGAAATACCAAAGATGTTATTAGTATCTTTTCAATGCATGCTGTTGCAAATGTTTCATGTTAGGTTAGTGGTTGGACTTGATGATCTTGAAGGTCTTTTCCCACATAAATGATTCTGTGATTCTATATCTTCAACCAGCTAAGTGGTGATTTCCCTGGATGATAGAGTAATTTAAAAAAGAAAATATTATTGTATAATTTTTGAAGGGGCTTGTGACAAGTAGACCCTTCCTATTCAAGTTCAAGGGTCTTACACTGTAGAGAATTCATTCACTTTTAAAATTATCCATCTGTCTTAAAAATATTTTTTGTTTTCCATAACTTAAATTAAAGATGATATCTCTCCAAGTTAAGTTCTCAATTATCAGTTTTTACTGACAAAACAATAGCCCTTTACCTGAAGTGATCTTATATTATATTTGCTTTATAAAAGTATTTTAACTTTAATTTGTAAAATGATAGTATACTGGAGGTCCTGTGATTTTAAGAGCACTGCATACATACAATAGAAAGCTTATGCTTTATGCAGACCCAGTTGTCTATTAACATAAATGCTACTGCATTGTGAAGGCAGAATAGAAAATGGGCAATGGCATACAAGACCGCAGGGCAGAGCAGATGCAATGCATGCAGGAGGTGTTAATCCTTCCATTGCTTTGGCCATGTCGCAGGAATCTAAATACAGGTACACCATGTCATGCAGTCCATCACGTAGAAGCAGGTTCATCTGTTGTGTCATAGAAAGGTTTTTGATCCAGGGAAGCAAGGGAGTGGAAGTACTCACAGGGAGTCATGGGATTAGACATATAGGTAAGGAGTATATCATAAAGCAGCTACAATTTTAAAGAACAGTGGAAGCAATATGTGTATTGGTGAGGCCAGACTGAGCACCATAGATACTCACTCTTTATATATTACTTGGCTCTGGCAATGCTTAACAAAAATAGATTCTGAACTAACAAAGTTCATAGCTATGTGATTTTTATAGATATCTCAGGCTTCCTTTGGCTGTTCTCTCAGCTGAACAGCCATAATTCAGCTCTGATGCAAAAGCTACATTTCTAAAGAACTGTGGCAAGAAGCTTTAACCAATAAACATGGTTTCTTAACAGAAACTATAACTTTAGGCTCAGCCACTGATTAATATGAACTTGTGGTTTGAGAAAACAGGCCACAACCCAGATTTTTTATTTGAGAGCACTAAGTTTACTGCTCTTTTTGGTAAAGACTATCATGCCCTGTTATTTTGAAAAAATTAAAATTATCAGGGTTTCTGACACATACATTTCCCCCTTCTGTTATAAAGATCTTCAGAAATTTGGCTAGTATGCATCCATTTAATCCTACATCAGCAAAATTTGGGTTAAAAAGCTCCTCCTCTGTCCTACAGTTGGCTTCCAATATATTTACAGGCCGCAGTCATAGCATTTCTTTAACTTTCTTTTGCTAGACTAAACAGCCAAACTGGACTGATGTTTGGTCAAAGCTGTATCCTTTTCCCTAACAGCTCTACAGATATTTTGTGAAACCTTTTCTGTTTTCAACTTCACTGATATCTGGAGTTATTTACAGACAAGTGTGACATGGATCTTGTTCAGTGCCATAGATGTTTCCCTAGAAGTATGTTTATTTCTTTATGGCAACATCACATATTTGATGTGATATAAATCACTAGTATATGCAAAGCTCACTACTCAGCAAGGATGGGGTTGGCAATCCACCTTTCTAATTTTCTCCTTTTTACCTGGCTTCATGGTCCTCCTCAAACTATACAACTAGTTCCTCACTATTTAATGATTCCTACATTAATCTACCACTAGCTTCATTAATGGTGTTTCATGTGATCCCACATCAATTGTTCTAAGCCTGGAGGAATTAAATCTACCCAACTCTTTTTGTCTAGAAAATTCGGTCAGCCTCCTTGTTGCAAGAGAGAGGGAGAAAGTTGGTTATTTTGGAATAAACTAAGTTCTATTATTTTTTGTTACATCCATGTTACTATTTTTTCTATTCTGCAGTGATTTGATGTCTTTATTTTTATATACACATGTACTTTTTACTTTATCCTTACTAGCTTTCCTCCAGACTTAATGCCATCTCTTTTTTTTTCTAAATTGAAGCCAATTGCTTATGCACTTTTTATCTGTAGTTAAATTATCTATTCCTTCTTACAGCATAGCAGCTGCAATCTTTTTTCCTTTTTTTTCTTCTTGTCTAGTTGAACAACTCACTGTGAATCTCAAAATACAACTTGAAAAGGTTATAGTTTTGCTTCACTTCTTGAATTCTCATTTTGTATTATGTTTCTTGACCTCAAATGGTGGTTTTAATTTCCAAGGAGTTTCTTTTATTACATGCAAACCTCTGTTTAATTCTGCAAATCTACTTGAAATACTTATGAAATTAATTCAGAGTGTCTTATGACATGTTCTTTTTCCCTTTATTATAACAAGACTGCTGACACTATTAACACCTTTCACTTGAAAAACTCTCAGGAAGAACTTTTTCAAAATAATCGATACATATGTTTTAGTTATAAATTATTTGCTGAGGCTTTACAAAATACACATTGTAGAGTTGTAATATAGGGACTTAATACGAAGTACAAGGCAATTTCAATTTTATTATGGTTACAACTTTATATTTTAAGTCTCATTATGGCTTTTTTTAAAATCAAATTCTATGAAGTTTTTACATCATCAACTCCTAAAAAGACCCCCTTTTAAAACAATGGTGTAACCACTGCAGACTTTTTACTGATAAAACCTTTATTAGTACTTTTTTTCAGTTTATTCTGAATCTCATAATAATTAACTTCCAAAGCATCAGCAAACCACGAAGTATTGGTAACTCTAAACATTCCTGAAAGTCTTTCAGAAATACAGGTGTGCAGTGAACTTTAAGAATGCTATTGGGGATAGAAAATATGGTTTTATAAACACAATATTCTAATAGGACTCTGTCACATAGGGCAAAGACCTTTTTTCATGGTTCCAAGAGGGAGAATGGTTTCACTTTCAAATACCTTAAAAGTGGATTCTGTCATGTCACTTCTGAGTTACATTTGTCAATGATTATCACAAGCTTCACATTCTGTGCTGGTGGCCCCAGGTCTGGGGGGACTAGCAAGCTTATTCTTTCAAAATTAAGTAAAAAATTAGACCTGTGCTTTGAAAATACAGAGTTCTGCATATGCCTTCAGAACACAGTTTCAATTTCATACAGAGTCATGAAAACATTTTTTTAAGTTAGATGATGAGAATATGAAATGTTAAAAAAATAGTTATCACGTAGGACCATTTATTGGCTTGTGCATTTCATGAAACAAGGACACTGATGAAAAAACTAATGTACCCATATAATTTAAAATTACAGCAGAACTTATATACTAGAGCACCAAGCTCAACTATTCTCACTCCTGATGTATCATAACTTGTCATAGAAACATAAAATCACAGAATGTTTTGGGTTGGAAGGGACCTTTAAAGGTCATCTATTCCAAGCCCCCTGCAATGGGCAGGGACATCTTTCACTAGATCAGGTTGCTCAAAGCCCCATCCAACCCAATCTTGAACACTTCCAATGATGGGGCATCCACAGCTTCTCTGGGCAACCTGTTCCCTGTGTCTCACCACCCTCACCATAAATTTTTTCTTCTTTTTCTGCCCAATCTAAATCTACCCTCTTTCAGTTTAAAAAGATTGCCCCTTATCCTGTCACTACAGGCTGTGGTAAAAAGTCTCTCTCCATCTTTCTTATAAGCCCCCTTTAGGTAGTGAAAGTCTGCAATAAGATCTCCCCGGAGCCTTTTCTTCAGGCTGAACAACCTCAACTCTGCCAGCCTTTCTTCACAGGAGAAGTGCTCCACTCTGACCATTCTAATGGCCCTCCTCTGGACCTGCTCCAACAGGTCCATGTCTTTCTTGTGCTGGGGACACCAGAGCTGGACACAGTACTTCAGGTGGGGTCTCACCAGAGTGGAGTGGAGGGGCAGAATCACCTCCATCAACCTGCTGTCCATGCTGCTTTTGATGCAGCCCAGGATACAACAGACTCTGTGGGCTGCAAGCACCATTCTCGATGTTTAAGTTGACTTACTTTTAAATTCCTTAATTTTGAGTATATTTTAATTAATATTTGATGATAATATTAGTTAAAATATAATTTTAGTATGAGAGCTGTTTGCTTTCTATAAGCTAGCATCACATTATTTACAAAACTGTAAGAGGTAATGAGTAACTAAGGATATCATAAATCTTACACTGACCATATCAACTAGCACATTTTTCATGCCAAGCAAAACCATGAATTTTATGCCACTGCCACATCCCAGCAAATTTACTAATAAGATATAGATTATTTTTAAGATTATTTTTCTTTAATGCTGACTCCTTATATAAAAATATTTTTTCTACAGATGTAAATGGGATAGAAAGGGACCTTTGCATTCTCCTGATGTTCATTTCTCTGGAACAACAGGCATTGGTGTAATAGGTATTTTTAACACCTAGAACAGAACTTGTTTTTTACAAACCACCAGTTTTTATGAGCAGTCATTCCCAAATTATGTCAGACCTGCTATAAAGGTGTGGAAAACACTAATGTTAAGTGTGTTAGTAACATAGACATCAGATTAGCCCATCACCAACTCAGGGGCCATGCTAACTTCTGGATATACAGTCAGGGCCATCATGAACTACACAAGCATCATTCTACTAGGGCCACTGCTTGGTCCTACCTTCCTGGAACAAATTTCTGGATTTGTTCAGCCCATCCCTGAGCTGCCTCTTTCTTTTAAGATGGGAACGTTGTTCAAGTACAGTTGGAAAGGCAGCTTGGTGACATCATTGACTCACCTCTCCATTTAGCCAAGTAGTTGCAGTAGATAAGAGTGACTGACTCATCTCATAATTAACCTGCCAATTCTTTCTTTATATGACTGTCCAAGGACGGACTTTCTTAGGGAATTGTAGAGTTATTATCAGTTACTTCATTGCCAACTTTTTGCTGGCATCTGATTCTTCTCTTAACTGAAAAATGTTATTTCGGGAGAATATCACCTACAGACTATGTCTTCTGGGAATTTGAATCTACAATAGAGTAAAGAGGGGAAAAAAAAGGATACTAGGACTATGAAAATGAAGTTTAATCTAACACAAATGTGTATGAAGTTCATGATCTCTAATAGTAGCCTCAATTTATCACACTCAAATTTAAGAAACATAGGCTGTGTGCATGTAACAAATTAACAGGATTTTTTTTTTAGCTAGATGTAAGCAATCATTTAAGAACAGAGGCATTTTGTAATGACTTATTCAAAATACGCATTTCTTCAAATTTTGTGGAAAAACATTTTTACTACTGTTAATATTATATTATTCAGTATTATCAACTATTAAAATAAAATGCTATGGCAGCTAGAACAAAAGTTTGCTTTTAGAGCTGGATGAAATTCTAACTACTGAGATGTTACTGTTTCCCTCAATAGTATGAACTGGTATTTACGCAAGTTAAATATCTTAAAGACTATCGCTGTCAGCTGCCTCTAGTGAACCAGAGAAATATTCCAAATGTGTAGCTGATTGGATGCTTTCCTAATTCCAGAGAAATTTATATCTACTGCAATGTATGATACCTGTGGATAATTGAATCAGCCTGAAAGGGGGACAGATTGACTGGCAAGCACTTTAGATCTTTTAGCTTGCTTAAAGCAGTCTTCTGCTTACATTCATGAAAAATAGTTTGTGTCTAAAACAAAGCTCCACTCTTGGATGAATGGTTAAAGCTGCTGCTTATCTTGAACATTTCATTACCATACAAAGCTTGTAAAGAATTGATTTTTCCACTCAAGGTTTGAATAACTGGCAACAACACTACAGTTCCAGTTCATTTCAGTTTTACAGAGGAGAATAAAATGTATTTCCCCCATTTTCTCTGTGGAAAATGCATAATTTCCTTAAAGTTTATTTTTTGTTACTGTATTGTTGTGTGCTGTACCAATTATTTTTTCATGTCTTCCTTCAAAACAAAAAATATTACTATATTTTCCTACTGCTTGGTATGGCAGGGGAAAATAAACATTGTGTGTCCCTCAAAATTATTCATCTCAAGTGCAGGTGTAGTTTTTGTTTCCTTTTTTAAATCTAATTTTAAATTCATACTGATTCTATAAGGTAAATATTTTAAAATGCACTTTTTATTGATTTTTTTGCAGTGTTGCTTACCTAGGCTCTTTTACAGTGAAGCTGAGGAAGATGAATATTTGACAGATTTTCTCTTATTTTTTTGAAAATGTAATAATTTATATAAATCAGGATATTCAAGAACCTTTGCTGCTGTGATCAAAATAATTATTAATTATAAGTTTAGCTGATTCTTTCTACTTTCAAAGTTCCTGAATGTATGCTTGCATATGTGTTGAGTATCTACACCATTAAATACTTGGGTTTGGTTTAGTTTATATTTGCATAAAAGTGTGATATGTTTAGTTATTCAAAGGATTTACTCCTGTTGAAACTGATAAGACTTCAAGCTCACTTTAGGACTGTGGTGGGATGTATGTCTATGGGGGTGATTATGACACCATACAGGTGAGTGGCCCTTGTGACAGAAAATGGAGAGTCATGTCCCTACTCCATGAGTCTTTGAGACAAGATTAGTGAGAGTAAGGGGGAACAGGTTGGCTTTGCATGTCTGATAACATACAGTGCCATCCTATTCAGCAAGGATGCAGAGGTCTAAGATATCCCAATGAAAGCATGAATGGAAACTTCCACCGCAGTTAAGTGTCTAAACATTAAGCTCTCTGTTATTTTTAGTTTGGAGCTTATTTTTTTTGATGAGAAGTCCAACCTGTTCAAAACATTTGGCCTGTTCCAACCATGAGCTGAAATTTTCCTGTGGAAAAGCTGTGAAGTCTGAAAATTCCTGACCAGCTGTTCCACGAAATCTGTTTAGCCCAGAGCACAGAATATTTTGAATTGTGTCAGGATTTAGATGGCATATCTTTTAAAGCTGCTGTGAGCAAATAAACTCTCTCGCTGACAAGGATAAGATAATTGCTTTCAGAAACACTATTCTTGTTATTCACATATATTTTAGCAATGCTTTCTCTGAAGTGTTAAGCGAATTGGGAAATAGGAATAGGATCTGTGTTCAGAGAATATGTGGCTGGATTCTAGACAGATATGATAGGTCTATCCCTGGCATTTGTGTGTACAAGCACATTAGGAAATAACTGGACAGAAGGAATAAGATTGACTGAGATAGTTCATTTCAGCAGCAGCAGCAGCCACAATTATCTGTGCCAAATGAAGTACCCAAAGGAGAAAGAGACTTTCACTCATATTGTGCATGAGTGGACTGAGTTCTATAAATGTTTCCATAGTCTAACCATAACCTTGGCTGTGCAGTCATGTCATGATGGCCAAATACAGCTTGCATTTAGGTCCTTACCCTCAGTATTTCAAGTAATTTCTATTTCTCTAGGAACTTTGGTTGAAGGTCTGTCCTTTTCATGGGTGCCTAACTAAACTTCATTTTTAAATGCACCTAATTCTACCATTCCTTAACAAAACGCAGAGTCATTTTTAATTTTATATTGTGATAAAGAACAGAAGCTCCGCTAGGCTGATCTAAAAAAAGTCTGTGTCCATACACCACTGATGTCTATGTGAGTTACTCCCTCGGAACAGAGATAAATGCCGAACATAAAATGTATTTAGAGATCTGTATTATAGACAAGTACCTAACAGGATTTTCCAAAATTCTTAATTGCAACAGGAATCAGAAGAGTAGCTTAAATTAAAGATTTTGCCAGGTTCCTAAATGATTTAAGTTTTTTTGTGCCTTATAACCCTTAGCCTTAACCCTTCCTAGGAAGTCTGCTTCAAAGCGGCAAATTGAATTTAGGTGATCCCAGAGCTAGGTTAATGGCCTAATCGCTATCTATTTTTCCCTAAAGGTACTTTGTTATTTTTGAATTATTCAGTGTATAATCTATTGAACAATGAAGACATACATATAGTGGTTTCACTAGGTAAGTTCTCTTCAAAAAATATTTTTTTAGATGGTAACCCGAGTCCTTAACCTTATAGATTTTTTTTTCTGCTTGAAGTTTAATATGCCATTGCTTATTTTTCAGCTATGGTTTTAGCCAGTTTCTTAGTTTATCACTTTAAATTTACATTTTGAAGCTCTCAGGGAAAGTTCCACGGCTTTGGACTATCACAGATCATGTGGGCTAATTGCTAGGGGTGCACATTAGAGATGTATAACTATGTATAGGTTCCAAACCCGAATTCCCAGGCATAAAATTAGACTCAGTTTATAGCCAGATGATGGAACAGTTTATCCAGACAGGTGTAGGTAGATGTGAGCTTGTGTGAAGAAGGAAAAGAGTTAGAAAGATGCCAAGAGGCAGGTGCTAGTCTTTGAGACACAACAGCGTGCCATATGGCTCCCAGACAGAATTTGGCTGGTGCCTTGTCAGATCTGAGTGTGGGCAGAAGATCTTCAATCATACTGCAACTCGTAGACATGTCCTTCGCATTTCTGTGATTCTGTTCTTTTTTACATGACAAGTGCATAACCTATGCTAACTATATCCATCCAAACATTAAACAGCTTGTTTTGAGAACATGTATTTTTACAGTAATTTCTTTCTACTCTACAAGTCCATAAACTTTTTTTGCATGAGTCTCTGTAGAGACGCCAATTTCTACAAGATCTGATGTTAAATAATGTGTGTCTTAGTGTTTCAAAATCCAGCCATCTTTTTCCCTTTTTTCTTGGATGCTAGAGCAGAATGCTGCTATTCTTTCTATTTGGATTTGGGGACTTCAAGGGCAATAGACATTAGTTAATTAGCTCTGGCTATCTTGCTGGGAGTGCTGATAGTGAGGTAACATCCCAGCACAGCTTTAACATACATGAATAAACCTTGGCAAATGCCTCTAACAAGCTGGAAGAGGGTCAAGAAAACTAGCAAGAAAGAATACAAAAAGACACAGGCTACTATTCTAACACTGAGTGTAATAATCATTATTATATCTTTATAAACATTTGTAGTGGGTTGACCCTGGATGGATGCCAGCTGTCCACCAAAGCCACTCTACCAGTCCCCTCCTGAGCTGTACAGGGAGAGGAAATACAGCAGAGAGCTCATGGGCCAAGATAAGGACAGGGAAATCACTCAGCAATTACTGTCATGGGCAAAACAGTCTCGTCTTAGGGAAATTAGTTTAATTTATTACCGATAAAATAGATTGGTAAACAAATCAGAGTAAGAAAATGAGAAATAAAGCCAAATCTTAAAACACCTTCCCCCTATCCCTCCCTTCTTCTTCAAGGCTCAACTTTACTCCCACTTCCCCTCCACCCAGCGTACGACCGGATGTTCTCGGGTCTGTTCGTCACACACTGTCTCTGCTGCTCCTTCCTCCTCAGGGCAGGACTCCTCACACTCCTCCCTGCTCCACCCTGGGGTCCCTCCCACGGACTGCAGCTCTTCACCAACTGCCCCAGCCTGGGTCCTTCCCACGGGCTGCAGTTCTTCACGCACTGCTCCAGCATGGATCCTTGCCCCCACAGGGTGCAGTCCCTCAGGAGCAGATGGCTCCAGCATCGGTCCCTGAGGGGTAACCAGCCCTGCCAGCAAATCTGCTCCTCTCCCAGCGGCGCAACCACCATCACTGATGGGCTCAGCCTTGGCCAGCGGTGGGTCCACCTTGGAGCTGGCTGGCATTGGCTCACTTGGACATGGGGGAAGCTTCTGGCATCTTCTCACAGAAGCCATGCATGCAGCCTTCCCACCCCCCCAAACCTTGCGATGCAAACCCAATACAACATTAATACCTTACAATAACTATTAAACATGATATCTTTATCTTATTAATTATTTACAATAATTTTGTCCATGTATTCATTTTCTGACTTTCTCCTTTTTATGTTGTATAAAACACATACGTACTGTTACCTTCCTATCTATAGCCCTTTAAGAAGTGACCAGGAGGTTATGAGGCTGAAGTTTTGGTTCAAGATGAACCTTTCTTTGTGCTTGAAGAACAAGGAATGGGAAGAGTGTATGTTAGATGACTAAGGATAATTTTCAACTCCTCTCAAAAAGGCATATTGCTTATGGTAGTGGACTAAGAACTACTTATGGCTTTTCTTGCTGTAGGATACTTCTTTTTCAGGTGATTACTAACCTGGAGTACTAACTGAACCACTAACATGGTTCAGAATTGGGGGAAAAAACTCTGAGCTCTACAATAATTATGGGAACTACATAAAGATATAGGGGAACAAGTCTCAGAAAAAGATTCAGAAACTCCATTTTGAAAATGGAAGACAGACCAGGACAGACATGGTAATTTTATGATATTAAATTCTTAAAGGGAAAAAAAAACCCACCACACAATGAATGAAAATTTCTCAAATGCAAGAGACTATATTTTTATTAAGTAAACTAATTCAAAGTAGCTTGTTTAAAACATTTATCTTTAGCCACAGAAACCTGCAAATAATACACTGAGTTCCCTTGCTCTTCTAGTCATATAATAGTCTTCATCCTGGGGACAAAAAAAGCCTTATCAAAGAAGGCATTTAAAAAACGTCTAACTTTTCAATTAAAACTATAATGTTATGGTATCATCGTATTAAACAAAATTCTTAAGAAAAGAATATAAATGCATACAAAATAATCAACATAATGGGTGCTATGCAGTCAATGACCGGTGTAAAAATGAAATCAAAAGCAGATTAAATTTTGACAAAAGACTTTATCTGGCACTTAAATCAGACTTGTTAATAGGCAAGCGCAATCAATAATAGGTATGAAATCCAATACAAGTTTAATACTGTATTACTCTATAACTAGAGGCAATGTTATACTTGAAATTTCAAAATGTGAAATACTGCTCATTCTTTTTCTTTCCTCCCTGCATGCACATGTGCCCACATAGAGAACAATTCCCCCACTTAACTGAAGTTTCCACTAAAGCTTAATGAAAAATATCACATAGGTAGTAGTATTTTTTTTCACACAGGAATAATTGGAATTATACTAGTGTCACCTATAATTCTGTATTTTAAAAGCTTAGAAGTTGCTACTAGTAAGAATATAAGTGGTCCAGTCTTGTTACTCAACTGAATGGATATCCTACTTTTATTGTCTCAGGCTCAAATTTAAAAATAAATGTGTTAACAGAGGAAAATGAACTAATAAGAAAGTTTCAGACCCAGTACCATCCTATTTTAATGATTCATGAGGCTGTAATGCATTTTTAAATAGTCAAGAAAAAATTGGTGGCTGGAAAGCTACTTGGCAGAGAGGTACCTAGGGGTGCTGGTCAACAGCCAGATGAATATCAGCCAGCAGGGTGCCCAGGTGGCCAAGGCGGCCAACAGCATCCTGGTTTGTATCAGGAGTGGTGTGGCCAGCAGGAGCAGGGGAGTGATTGTGTCCCTGTCCTGGGCACTGGGGGGGCCACCCCTCGAATGCTGGGGTCAGGGTTGGGCCCCTCCCTCCCAGAAGGACCTGGAGGGGCTGGAGCGTGGCCAGAGAAGGGCACTGGAGCTGGGGAGGGGTCTGGAGCCCCAGGCTGCTGGGGAGCTGCTGGGGGGAGTTGGGGGTGTTCAGCCTGGAGAAGAGGAAGCTGAGGGGATCCCTTATTGCCCTCTACAGCTGCCTGAAAGGAGATTGTAGTGAGGTGGGTGTTGGTCTCTTGTCTCAGGTTGCAAGTGATAGAACAAGAAGAAATGGCATCAAGTTGTGCCACAGGAGGTTAGATATTAGGTTAGATATTAGGAAAAAAATTCTTCCCCAAAGGGGTTGTCAAGCCCTGGAAGGGGCTGCCCATGGAAGCAGCTGAGTCCCCATCTCTGGAGGTATTTAGAAGCCAGGCACATGAGGTGTTTAGGGATATAGGTTACTAGTGGACATGTATGGTTGGACAGCATGATCTTAAAAGTCTTTTCCAATCAAATGATTCTATGATTCTATCCCAAACTTATATTGTACAGAAAATGAGAAACTGCCCGGCAAGAAGTAATGACTTTATTTAGCATTGTCTGTGCAATTCACAATTGTAGGACTCCGTCTGATCATGGTTTTGCCTTTATCAAAGCTTGTGACAGCTGATAAGCTAGATTTGAACTCTTGGAACATTGAATAAATGGAGCATTTATATGAACCGATAGGGAGCATTGGATTAAGATTGCCCCAGGTATACGAAGCTATTATTCAAATCTAAGAATCACTATTTTCATTTAAGGCCAATTCACTTATGAAGGAAAGCTGACACAGTGATGAATTTGCTTTAGTATATGGACATCAATATATGTTCTGTGACTGCAACACCAATAATCACAAGATATGCTGTTTGTTTTAATATTTTAAAAGATTTTTTTCTCCACAAAATACACAAGAGAAAAATACTATGCTAGAGTGACTCCTTGCTGAAAATAAGCTCATCTAAATCTTTTTCATGAAAACCAGCTGTAATCATCCATTTGGAAGGTAAGATCAGCATTAGGGTAAACCTGCAGTAGAGGTCTCAGACTGCAGTACTGGCTAAAAACTAGTAGTTACCAATGACAGCACTAAATGCAAATTAATAAGTGCTACATAGTGTAGTGTGAACCTCTTTTCCAGAATAAGTGTCTGACCAAGCTGGTGGATACTTTTAGAGCTGTTGAGCATTTTTATAAGTGTGTTTCAGGAAGCACTCAGCACACTGTGACACTACAAATCAGATATTTCTTTATGTTTCTGTGTTTCAAAGGAAACCTGCTATGAGCATCCTTCTTCTGGATGACGCTAACTTCGCTTTGCCAGAAGGATAAATGTGTGCGTGCCCTCCTTCTGGATTGTTGTGGTTTAACCTGGCTGGCAACTTAGCACCACGCAGCCACTCGCAGACTCCCCCCCGCCCCCTCAGTGGGATGGGGGAGAGAATTGGGAAAAAAAAAGTAAGACCCATAGGTTGAGATAGAGACAGTTTAATAAGAGAGAAGAATAAGAATAGTAATAATAATAATGGTAGGATAATTATACAGAATATATAAAACAAGTGATGCACAATGCAATTGCTCACCACCTGCCGACCGATGCCCAGCCCGTCCCGAGCAGCGATCACTCTCCCCTGCAACCGACCAACCAACCCCCCCGAGCATGACGTTCTATGCTCTGGAATAGCTCTTTGGACAGTTTGGGTTAGCTGTCCTAGTTGTGTTCCCTCCCAGCTTGTTCTGCACCTGGCCGAGCAGGAGAAGCTCAAAAAGTCCTTGAGTAGTCTCAGCACTACTTGGCAACAACTAAAAACATCAGCGTGTTATCAACATTGTTCTGGTACTAAATCCAAAGCACAGCACTATGCCAGCTACTATGAAGAAAACTAACTCTATCCCAGCCGAAACCAGGACATGGATTTACTATATCCTGTATCAGTGTTTCAGAAAAAGTCCCTACTTGTCCCTTCACTTGCTCAGCCTTGTGACGCACATCTTCTGTAAACTTGTATGGTTGAGCCTATTAGGGATTTTCTCTAGAGATGAATGGGAGTGTAGAAGATAGTGTGTCTTCTAGTTGAAGACAGAGCTTAAATGTTGGGGACTATAGAGAAAAAGTTAGTGGCATTGACAAGGGGCCAACATTTCAGAAAAGCAAGGATATTAGGGGAATTATTTTATTACCTTTGAAACCCTAGAGCTTTAAAGCTCCACTACATTCCCCTTAGATCAAATCCTGGCTACTTCTTTATCCTACATTTTATAAAATAACAGAGAACTACTTGAACAGTATTTTCATCAAACTTCAGTTCTGTGAAGGTCTTTTGGAACTCTAACTTTCAAAATAAAGGCAAACTCTTAAGTAGGTCTTATAAATTATGGTTGGTGACATTTCTCAAATAATGTAGATACAAAATGTATCTCAGGTTCTTTTCGTTCATTTTAATGGGTGTAATGAAAAGATAATATACACTGAAATGCACTGCTCAATCTGAGCAAGGAGTACTATAGAATGAAATAGCTACTGTTGCCCCTTAGGACTGCAATACATTAAGTTTTTGTTATCATTATATGCTTTACTGTTAAGTGTTATGTGCTGCATTTATAATTTAATTCCTAACTGAGCTGATCCAATGCCTTTGAATCTTTCAGATTCTTCAGGAAAAGTTTTCTAAAAGAAGGAATAAGACATAATCAGATGCCTCAATTACCTGAAAACAGTTTTACTACACAATAAGAAGTTCTTGACTGGTATAAATCAACATAACATCAAAGTCAATGGAGCATAGCATTTTATATGAACAGAGTATTTGGCCCAATACTTGCATGTTAATTCTCTTAAGTGTTTTGCACACGGGAGTTCTGGTTCATAATGAGGGATTCCAGATGCAATGATATCACACAATATAATGATTTGCTGTTGATTTGTGCCGTTCTCTTTTCACATTTTTTATAAATTTCACAGGTTTCAGTGTGTGAATTTTCTGTGCAGTTTCAATTTTATTTTAACATTTTATCACTCTTTTAAATTGTAGCCATTGACAATGAATTATAATCCTGGTATTGCCCAGTGAATCCACTGGAGACGATAGACAACAGAATTAAACCTGTTATTTTCTCTGTTGTGCCCTACAGAATGAAGAAGGAAAAGTGTAATCTAGTCAAAATGGAGGATGAGAATGAAATAATTTGCACATATACCTCTATTATTATTATCCATCAATAATGAGAGGCAGAATGTTTCAAACTTCTTAAGGAGGAGAAAGATACAAACCTCAGACTTAGAGTCCAATTATTCTCTTTCATGAAGAGTAATATCTATTTCCAGTATGATAACTTATTTATGAACTAATTGTCAGGTTGCTCATAGTAAGAGCTTGGACTTTTAAAGGTTGGTGGTAACAGCTGTCATTTCAGGACAACTGGTTGCACTCAGGTGCCCACATTTTCCTCAGACTGTTATTAGATTGAATGCTTGTCTCTTCTTTTGGGTGGTATTCAAGTAAAAAAAAAATTGCTAACATTGCCAGGAAACACCTATTCTGCAAATATTTAAGGAAGTCTTGAGAATTTTTGTGCCAAGCAATATAAAGCACTCTTAAACTGCAATGCTCCAGAGTGACCCGGAATGTTTTACTTTGCTAGAAATGTGCTGTGTCCCTTTAAGCCAAGTCAAGTGGGAGCCAAGGGGATGAAGGGCTCTGCAGGAAAATCACAATGGTTGCCTTAATCTTACATTTCATGCAGCTGTCAATAAAGGTTAGTGACATCTTTCTACTTTATTTCATGGCATGACCAGTGATGCCATTACATCTCATAGTAACATTTTAAATTAGGATTCTCAAATAAATCTCTAATCCTTTGAAGCTGACATTTTCCAGACTGCCAGCCAAGCGGATACTTAGGAGGATGTGTATATAGCTCCTGGGCCGCTATTTTTCCCTTTGAAGTATGTTTTAAGGCTGCTGTTGATTTCAGTAAAAGTTCAATAAACTAAATGTCTGTGTTACTGAAAGGTTAATTGAAATGTAGCAAACTGGTCCTATATGTTCATCATGGCATGACTGTTGCTGAATCTGTTCTGTTCGCTTAAGTTACAGAAATGATACATCTGCACTACCCGATTGTTATTGCGAATACATATTAAACGTTTTTCTGATAGCTTCAAATATGCACTTCTGGAAGAAGATTATTTAGTTTTCTACTCTTTTGAGTTGGATTGATCTTCAAACTAAACAAAATATTTCTGTTGCTATACCTCAGTTTCTGAATAATTTCGAAAGACTTTAACTTTTCAGTTTAATAAATACTGTTTATGCCTTTGGTTTGATTTTTTTTTTGTTTACCAGCAGTTTTGGACTTTAATACTTTTGGGTTCTATAGACATTTATTATAGTTCCCTTTTTTTTTTTTTTACACACTGTGTAATTAGAGATGTGGTGGTGCTAGCAGTTTTTTTTTACATTATTGGGTAGTATAATGTTATATCGTTATTTTTTTTTTAAAGAAAAAAAGGAATTGGAAAAAATTTTAAATTAATTAAATATTTTTTGGAAAGTTGAAGAATGCTGAACTTATTGCACACAGTAGGTGAATTTGGTAAAGGGAAATAGGTCACTGCTATGAACATGTGATACTGTGAAGCACAGTACAAAGGTAATAGAATCATGAAAATGTTGCTTGGAAGGAACGTATGGAGGTCACCTAGTCCAACACACCACTTACTATGGGGTGGGTATATTGTTGGCACTGGATCAGGTCCGGTGAGGATTTTTCTTGCTGTCTTGAAAATCTTCAAGGATGGAAATTTTGCAAGCTCTCTTGTAACCACTTCCAGTACTGTCATAGCTCCTTAGCGAAGCAAAGATTGTTTTTTATCTAACACTCAATCTTTTATGTCCCAATATCCCAAACCAGAGATGACTTGAACCATTGGGAAAACAGTTTGTCAACACATTTGTCAACATTGTTGCCTTTTAATCCTCCTCCACTTATATATAAACTCTGACTGGAAAGCAATACATGCAAGTTCACACCCCCAGCATAATATGTTGTTTCCTGTCTGAATTTATTAACTTTACTGTGGCATAGTTTTCTACTGCCTTGATCTCAAATGCACACATGTAAGATTATGTCTATGACTTGGATTCTCCTCTGCTTCCTTATGAAAACAGCATCAAAGAGTACATTCAACTGGAGCTCAGTTCAACTTTCAGACCCCTCTTACATCGAAGAATCCATGTCACAAATGACATTGTTAGTCCTGCAATTAAACCAGGACTAATGATTTCAGAACCCAGGGGAAGCAAACCAGTAAATATTTTTGTCTCATTCGGTGGGTAACCAATAGGTGAAAGATGCTCATTAGTAAGGCAATATAAAACCTTGAATTGCCATTTTCTCTACTAACTCTCTCTACAGATGGGCCTAAGATATTCCAGAGGAGACATAACTTACACTGAGCAGGTATTAGAATTTTTTTTTTATTTAGTTGTGATGTTATAAGCAGGGGATAAGTGTCTGAAAGGAAATTCTGCCTTTATAGAAGGAAAAAAAATCTTCTAACTTCAGAAGAATCAGAATTGCTCTGTCACAGCAAATTCAGAGGAAAATGCAGAAATTATAGTAAATGTGAAAAATGAACAGTACAAACAAACATTGTAATGTATGTTATCATTGCATCTGGAAATTTGTACACAATAGTTATTAATTTCCAGCCTGCAAGGCTTTTGATACAGTGCTTTAGAATTGTATACATATAGAAGCGAGCAAAACCATCACCCACAGACAGCATGTTAGGAAGAGACCACCACCCAAAGGGAAGGTCTGGAGGCAGTAAGGCATTGCTAAAATTGATTCTTGCTTTGGAATTCAAGTGCTTGCTTCTAGCCTGAAAATGGCACTAATTTTTTTTTTCAGGATTCATAACCCAAGACTCCCACAGGTTCTTAAGGTTTTTCCTTTACATGATGGACAGCAGACTCTTCTTATTTTTGAAAGATCTCATTCTTCCCTTTAAGGGCATTCTTAAGAAAGTGAAAAATACTTCAGCACTCCTTTCAACCAGGAGCTGGGGCTAAGATTTTCCCCTTTCACATTAGTATTTAATCACAAAGCTGCAGGGTGATGCTTGTATTTGCTTTCTGTTAGTAAAGGCAAAGCAAGTTCTTATACCTCGGTGAAAAACCTAACAGTTTCAACAGAAGGTTTTGAATTTGTTCTTCTCTCAGAATAACTTTAAGCTGAGGAGACAAGTTTTGGTGTCACCTGAAGTATGAGCTGAAATAGATGTGCTTTAATCAATGAAATACAGTCTGAGAAAGGTGCATTTGAAGTTTCTAGTCGGCATACCATACCAGACAACAGATTCTTACATTTGATATTTAGTCACTTCTGCTGTTAAAAGTACAGCTGATATGAAATGCTGGTAAATTATATTTATACTCTTTTAACTTAAATGAAATACATGTTCTTTTCACCCGTTTCTTATGGCCTGGCCTAGAGAATGAACAGGTGAATGAACCCATACCTGTATTTACCATAAGACCCTTGGAAAATGTATTTGAATGTTATGACAGTAGATGAAAGGATTAAAAAAAATGTGGGAATAGGGAATATACAAACAAAATTTTGCTTTTAAGTATTTAACATAGAAACTAGATCATGGCAGGTAAATGACACTATGTGACAATCTTACTAAGTGAGATGCTTTACATGTTAGACAATATCCTTGCTGGAGAATACCAATTGCTCCTCCTTGCATTCTTGAGTTTCTGCTGTAGTAAAAAAATCTGGACCTGACATACATATATATATATATTTAACTAAAAATATACTTTAAGAGATCTTATCATTATTTTAATAAAACCAAAATTAGCCTCTAACACCTCCTTTCTTCAAATAACAATTGATCAAACTAGTTCACTTCTAGAAGCAAGCAGATAAAATTGTTAAATCCCTTAAAAAAATGTGAAAAATAAGAACATGACTCTGTTTCCTATGCAGTAGGTGAATGCTACAGAGCTGGGATATCTTTTTCATTATGATCACTACACAGCAGAGGGAAGTTTTATGAAAAGTGCTGTGTTCCTGTAAAACTTTTTTTAAATCTTGAAATATTAATCTCTCAGCAATGCAAGTTTAGGTTAGGAAAATAAAACGTATAAAAAGGGCAAAATTAAAGTAAATTTCAAAATGACACTGTGAAATTTTGCACAACAAAGCAGCAGGGAAGTTATCCTTAATTTTATTTTGTTGAATGTTTGTATCAACCACTTCAGTGATTTATGTGTCTTCCTTTCTGCATAATGTAACTTTTAAGAACATATATGACTGTGGGGTACAGGTATAATGGAATATTGAGACAGGTCTTAACTCCATAAGATATCTAGCCAAAGGGGTTGTTATTTAATTTTTTTTTTTATTTTGATTATATTTTGATGGCTCTTTAAGTATTAAAAATACTTAGCTGTTGAACAATAGCTTTCTACTTGTTTCTTATCAAGTTTCAGAGGTGAGAGCACATCACCAGCCCAGTGCTGAAGATATGTGTATTGCTTTCACCCAGGTGGGTATTTATGTGCAGAGGGAGCTCAGGGTTGAATTTGGCAGGGACAGGGAGGGAGGAGGGAGAAGCAGAATGTGATCCTTTAAAAATGAAATTAGGTCAAGACTCATGGAAAACACGGCAAGGATGGAAAACACTTCATTGTTTTCTGTATTAGATGGTGATATGCACCATTTCTGTGCAGTAATTGTTACACTTGGTGTAGCAGGGGACTGGAAGACAAGATTATGTAGTTTCGTCAATGGATTGCCTGAATGCGCCTAATGGTCAAATCCATATGATGAATTGCTGCATGTCATTCCTAGGATGACTGCCATTCATCTGTGTGGGCCTGGCAATCAGAGCAGGCAATGAACAGGATTGAAGGTGATATTTGGTGTCCCCAGGTCAAATCCAGAGTTTGAAGAAAAGTGTCAGAACATGCTAGGAAAATAAGGAAAAATGTACACACCTAGATAGGGGTGGTGTAAAATGCTTTTAAAAATAAAATAAAACAAAGGGAAAATTAACACAGAAAGGTGAGAGTAAATGTCACAGGTTTCACTTAAACTTCTGACATATGGCAGGACTTCGAGAAAAATCTAAGAGTGCTTAAACAGCATGAAATTAAATACATGGACTGACGATGTAGGGGACTGCACAGACCGCAGCCTGCCCATGGCTGGTGGAGGGCAGTGTGTGCTGTAACACCTCTGCAGGTACCATCTGCAGGACTGCAGCCGAATGTAAGATGTGTCGCTACTCATACAAAGCTGGAAGTGCTCATCTTCATGTCCCTCATCCTCAGTCTTCCACATCATTTGGTCTGGCTTCAGGATATCAGAGGTTTCCTGTCGCAAAATATTTTGGTCTATTAGTCTTTGTGAGCTACCCATGCATGATTCTGTCTCCTAGCATTACAGATGACTTTAGATGTTTTTCCACAGCAGTGTTTCAACCTAATATGTCCTGAAATTCTTCTGGTGGCTTTAGCAGAGTTTTCTGATATGTATTTAATTAGGTCCAGACCTTTTAAAAATGCCTCAATCCTTTTTACAACTGTGAAATTGTGAAGTTTTGCAGCCTTCGAAGTTGAAAAGCAGTTTAAACACAAATGTGGATCTCAAGAGGGAAAGTGTTGTACAAGTAGATTTGGCGATTATACGATGTACTCCTCAGTTCATAACATTACAATACTTCCGGAGTCACCTTTTTGGTTCATCATTCCTCTGTAAAATATTTTATATAACCCCAAAATATTTGCAAACCTCTGATCTTTGAATTGCCCTAATTTTCTGTAATTACTAAGACTTAATATAACAGATAAGTAACTTCTGACTCAGCCATACTTGAACATTTCATGTTAAAAGTGCACAGCCTGATCATTCAGCTTGTTAATAAAGAGGCAAGTCAAAGCAAGATCTGTGTTAAGGTCAGAAACTGCTTCAATGATCTGTATATTATACAAAGGACAACAAAGCCTTTAAAGAAAATAAACAACCTTTCACAGAAAGCAATACAAAAGAGTAGCATTCTTTGTGCTATACATTTTATTAAATGTAAGGTGAAAATAAAATGCAAAACAATGACATTGTTATGTACTTGAGGATTTGTGCACCCAGCATATAGTGCAGTAGATACTATGCAAGAAAAAAATGCAGAAAATTCTGAGAATTTTCACTTTTGTTTATCAATTGTAGCTGCTTATTAGAAACATGATAGCTCAGAATTTTGAAATGCATTTTTCAAATACCCAAAGGCAACATAAGATAAAATATGACCAATATTTTGTCAAACCTAAGTGGCTTAGAGAAACATATAGTGTGGATACATAAAACGCCAAGATTTTTGTGAACTAGTAATTTACATCAGCAAACTGGTGGAAAACAAAAGTGTGTGAGAGAAATGAACTCTCCAGGTTTTTGGTTTTTTTCTTTGTGTCTTTAATATGTCAATAATAGTGTTCCTTCTGCTTTGGAATGTAATTTTTTCAGGAAGTACACTTCAGGTGAGTTTATTTTACTGGAGCTAAGCCAAAAGAAATCATATTGCATTTTCTCATGTGCTTTTCTAGATGATGCTAAATATTTTTATCTTTAAGGCTTTTTCAGTTATTGTTCCATCTTACATGATGACTAACTTCATATTAAAATTTAAATTGTTTTCACTTGTTTTCATCTTTGCATTACAGTAACGAGATTGTTTTTCTTGCAGTGTCTAAACATATATTGGAATGAATGTTCCGCAGCTATGATTTGTTTAAGGCAAATATTCCTGAATTTGCAAGCTCATCTTGTCTAAATGATACAAGCCAGAACCATGTTCTCCAGATGATCTAGCTAATTGACCTGCATGGCTGTTCAGCAGTAGAGATATTTTTTTCTACTTTTCCTCAGAGAATTTTTCAGGCCAGCAGAGTCCAGAGGGTTTTCCATTGGCATAAAGAGGTGATATAATAACATCAGTTGCATACGGAGATATAATTGAGCTTGTCAATGTGTTCTGTTCCAAGGAATG
Organism: Gorsachius magnificus; assembly: GCA_034008185.1. NCBI lineage: Eukaryota > Metazoa > Chordata > Aves > Pelecaniformes > Ardeidae > Gorsachius > Gorsachius magnificus. Next base: position 78,970,656 of record CM067109.1, read on the forward strand.
AGAGTAGAAAAAGCCCCACCAAACAGAAGTAGAGAAAAAACTGAGAGTTCAAAGAACAAGAATTTAAATAATGAAAGGTGGTGGAATAGAAACATACTTACTGGCTCAGTAAAGTAAATGCTGGGAAAAGGTATTTTGATGCAGAATAGTCTGAGATCTCGCAAAGGAAAAAGATGTGTATCTTCAAAAACCATGGCTCTGTGTTTATACATTGTAAAAGAAAATCAGATAAGAGTTCAGTAATGATGATTTTCAGTGAGAAAGTTTATTTTTAAATGCATTTGAAATTTTTAGGTTAATTTCTTTTGCTGCTTGTACATTTACAGAAACACAGTTTGGGAAAATTTAAAACTGTTGGATATAAATTAGACATAGTGGAACTATGTAGATTTCCAGATATACCCCATCACCCAGAAAAATTATAATGAGTCCTTGTGATTAAAGGAAATGTGAAGAGGTTTTGCTCATTTAGAATATTAGGGTTGGCTGTGGTTGCTAATGAAGTGCAAAATGAAATTCTAGTAATTATGTAAATAAAGGCAGGAGTAAATCTAAAGATATTGCTGGATTTCCAGGGAAAAGATAAACAATTTTGAAACTATCAATAGATAGTTCCTGTATTGGGTCTTAATGCTTTCTTAGTCTACTTTGGGAAAAACCTAGCCACAGCTTCTTTTTGTCAGGTCTGAGACAAGTCTTTTTTCCTCAGAATTGTTGCTTTCTCCTGAATACCTTACTTGCTCACCATCAATAGCAGCTTTATGGAAACAAACTTCTGATCTGTACACGTTGTGGTTTGCTAATGAAAAGGAGGTAAAATGTTGCTAATGGTGAACTATTATGATAATTTTTTCATGGTAGTGTGTGTGTGCCCAATTGCAAAAAAAAAAGATCCCAAATGTTTTTCACAATTTACGCTATTATCAGTTTTCAAATGTATTGGGTCTGGCTGAGATGGATTTAATCTTTCCCATAGCAGCCCTCATAGTGCTGTGCTTTCGTTTGGTACCTAGAAGGGTATTGATACCACACCAGTATTTTGGCTACTGCTGAGCAGCACTGGCACAGCGTCAAGGCTGTCTCTCCAACATTCCCACCCCTCGCCAGTAGGCTGGGGGTGGGCAAGCTCCTGGGGAGGGACATAGCCAGGACAGCTGACCCCAACTGACCAAAGGCATATTCCATACCATATGATGTTGGCCTAGCACTGAAAGCTAAAAGAAAGGAGAAGGAAGGGGCGGGAGGGCATTTGTTATTGATGACATATGTCTTCCAGAGCAACCACTATGCGTACTAAAGGTGTGCTTCCCAGGAAGTGGCTGGACATCTCCTGCTGATGGGAAGTAGAGAATAAAATCTTTGTTTTCCTCTTGCTTCCATGTGCGGCATTTGGTTTTGCCGCAGTTCCATAAATGATGTTTTTGGTTTGTCTCATGCTGAGGTATATCTTGTCTGGATATGGTTTCAAAAATACCAAAAACCCTGAACTACTGACGGAGCTTGCTGGACATGATAATCTAACAGGCAAGTGAGCTCATGGATATGACAGTAGTTTTCTGGATCATTAATATAGTTTCATATCTTCTTCATTGTTGAAAGTAGGGAAAATTATCACTTGATGACAAGTAGTTAGAAATTTTTCTTAAAGGAGAGAGAAGAATTAATGATTTCAGTAAGACAGAGTCTCTACATTTGCTCCAGTAATCTTAATGGAGAGTAGTTGAGTTTGCTTGGTAATACATGACCTTTTGCACAAAATAAGAAATGTTTAATGTTTCTTTTTCCTGAAACTTGCAGACATGTACTTCCAGAAGTACAAAACCTTAAAAAATAGTTAAGAATATGTACAACTTTTCAGCAATATTATTAGCATGATCCTCTAATGTTTACCACTATTTGCATTTCCATAGGTCGCAAATACCTAACAAAGGTTCTGAAGGACTAGAGAGAAAGGGTTATACTTGAGACAAGTACAGCTTAGATAGTAACGGGCAGTGATATTAGGTTGAAAAAAGACTGCTAAAGGAAACTATAGGGTTACCTTAAACCAACCTGAGAAAATAAATTAAAAATTAATAGATAGGATTGATGTATTTTGTTACTTTAAATCCATAATACTGTTTTTGTATTGCTTTCATGTGTATTTTCATACTAACAGAATAAAATGGAAAGAATAAAAATATTCAACTTCAAATAAATATGTGTCCGGGTTTCAGCTGGGACAGAGTTAATTTTCTTCCTAGTAGCTGGCACAGAGCTGTGGTTTGCATTTAGGATGAGGAGAATGTTGATAACTCACTGATGGTTCAGTTGTGGCTGAGCAGGGCTGACACCAGCCAAGGCCTTTTCAGCTTCCCCTGCTCTGCCAGGGGCACAAGGAGCTGGGAGGGGGCACAGCCAGGACGGCTGAGCCCAACTGGCCCCAGGGCTATTCCAGACCATACGACGTCATGCCCAGTATAGAAACTGGGGGAAGAAGAAGGAAGGGGGCACATTCAGAGTGATGGTGTCTGTCTTCCCAAGTCACCGTTACGCGTGATGGAGCCCTGCTCTCCTGGGGATGGCTGAGCACCTGCCTGCCCATGGGAAGCAGGGAATGAATTCCTTGATTTGCTTTGCCTGCATGTGCAGCTTGTGCTTTCCGTATTAAACTGTCTTTACCTCAACTCACAAATTTTCTCACTTTTACTCTTCCAGTTCTCTCCCCCATCCCATTGAGGGGGAGGGAGTGAGAGGCTGGGTGGTGCTTAGCTGCTGGCTGGGGTTAAACCACAGCAATATGTTTAGTTTTATTCCAAATTATTGTAGGGATGGACCAATCAAATAAAATCTTTGCACTGATTATGTAATGGGTCCCTTAGGCGGCTCCATATTCATTACACTGTAGCAGTAATAGAATTGTGAAATAACTTTAACCAGTTGTTCCAGACCCCTAATTTTTAAGTTGACAGTCTTGCTGTCATGTTCAAACCTCAGGTTTGACCATTCAAATCACAAGAAATAGTATGGAAATACTTGGTTTGTGTTGCTAATAGAGAAAATGAATATTCATAGTAAATCTGAAATGCTGTCTGAAAGTTGCATGTTCTCTCTTGTTTGTAGTGTTTCTTTGTGTCTTTGTATACAATAACAAAGTTGTCTAGAGCATTGAACTGGCAACCAAAGTCCCACTGTCACTGATTTTGTCTGACCTTGAGCAATTCCTCTTGCAATCTACATAGCTGCTACATACCTACATTGAGAAACTTATGTTGCCAACAGTTTTATCCCCATGTTTGAATATAAAAAACAATCCAACTCCTTCTGGAAATACGGTAGTTGAATTCTCTCGGTGTTCCTATTCTAAAACATGATAGTCAAAGGTTAGTATCTCTTTTAATGAAGTTCTGTGACCATAGAATAATGGAGAGAGGAAATTATTGTTAAATTTATCTCTCCAAAACTCTGGATTCATCTTCTGAATATCAGAAAGGAAGAATAGTAGGAGTTTCATGGAAGAGTTTGGAGACAAACTTTGAAACCTCTTTCTAACTCCGTATAAAATCTTGTTTACAACCAGCTGTGGTAATTTTAGATTAATTAGCAACAGGTTCTTATGTTTTCTCGTTGTGACCACTTAGGACATATGAAATCTATATCCTAATGGCAACTGGCTGTTAAGGTGATGAAAAGCTAATAGAGGCTACAAACTTCTTTCATATAGAAATGTCCTTTTTTCTGGAAAAAAAGAAAAACATACTTCGAATATTTAAAAGATGCTTTTGTAAAAAAGTAAACCTCTTCCCAAATATCTGCGTTCTAATAGATATGTCTCCACCCTCTTTTACTGCCTTTAGTAACTCTTTATATCCCTCTTAAAATTCCATTTGTCCTTTCAAGGCCGTTTGAAAATGTGACTGCACTCTGTTTTACTTTAAAAATTCTTAGTATCACCACATCTTATGTAATTTCATTAATGAGCATGGTTCCTCGCCCAGAACCTTTTATTTGCACTGGTTTAATTCTAAACAAGGACTTAATGCCTGATTGTAGATATTCTGTGTATTTACAGATTAATTTCAATATTTACCTTGTACTTCCCTTAAGTTCCTAATTTGTTTTCTATAAATACTTCTGTTCCTAGTGATGGTGCAAACATGCCAGACTACAGCAATAGTGATAAACGGTGTTGATGCCTTAGGGTGATACATAAGCAAATTATCTGGTAAAGCTAAACTGTTCAGTTTCAATTTTTAATACTGTTTTGTAGCATTGGCTTTCCGTTCACCACTGAATTGGCTTTGCTTACTTTATGATTTAATTATTCTTCACAGGGTAATGAAAATTTAGACATATATAAGGGAGACCAATGTAGATTTAGAACTGAAGCTAAGTAAGAACATCATAGCTAAAGAGTAATTCAGGGAACTTTGAACTACGGAAAGCATTATAAAATATCTTAAAAATGTGCTGTCCTTAGAAACAACTTTTTGCCTGAAGGACTTAAGTACTTCTATTATTTAAGATGCACAGCTCCTGAACCCATCAGGTCCTTCTTATCCTATATCTTCTCTTTTAGAACAGTCAATATCAGACATGCAGGAAATTATTCTTACTATCTAGAAAACTGCTGAAACAAGAAGTGCTGTCTTTATGCTAATAAGACTTGCTAGATCTTTCACATGTGAATTTTTTTAACCCATGTCCTCCAAGTTTACAGGAACATGACTCTTCCTGGAGCTAAGATCAGCACAAATCTGTGCATAAATGCTGTCTCACAGCTAAGAAGAAAACATACTCACGGCTAATGTGCTTCTTAAATTGTTTTTCTGTTTGTTCCTCCATTAAATTTAAAGATGATTTTATGAAGCTACTAGCACCTAGGGCTTACTTGGTATTGAGGTAGCATATAGAAGAAGCTTTCAAAGGTACACGTAAAATACATTTTTCACCTGCACGCTACGCTACATAGATACATCTAACATCCAGTCACTGGCTTTCCACCATTTCTGTCTCAGTTGCTGTCTGCATTTGTTCATCCATTTGTATCTCCTTCTGTGTGTCTGAGATGACCTTTCTCTTCCAGTCTGCCAATGATGCCTATCTCCTCAATCCTCCTAAACCCCCTACTTTCCTGCAATACATAAAATACATTTTACCCTTTAGTTATATATCCTTATCTGAACACCAGGAAATACATATAGTTCAATCATACACATCTGTAATCTCTTGCCTGACACTGTTATGTTATTAAATACTGAAATAGCTCTTTTGAAATTGAATAGGTTAGAAAATTTCACATTTCAGTTTAATTTCACACATTAACATAGGGACTATGTAGCTTATTTGTTGAGAATTGTCAACTCTTTTATTTTTTTGTTTTAGAGTTTTGTTTAGAAGTGCTGGAAAATGTATTTGGATAGATTCATGTAACAAATAAGAATGCAATTCAGGTCTATTTATCTGGAAATATACAGATTTCTTTTTATTTAAACGCCTTCGTGAAATACTCTTAGCAAAGATAATTTTAAAAAATCCAACACTTTTTGTCATCAAATTTCACCTAATGAAATTAGAATTTTCTAGGGGGAGAGGAAATACTTTGATTCAAAACATTCATATGCCAGTTGATAATTTTCATTTTGAACTCACAGTTTAAATTGAGGTAATTAGATGTTTTAATTTCATTGAAAGTTTCAAGGTTTTTTTACTCTTAATTTTTCATTGTCAAGTAATATTTACCCTAAATTAATATTATATAGTAAATAACATACTGACTTTTTACTGGTGAGAAACTCAATCTTTTAATCAAATTTATTTGTTCCTCTATTAAAACAAATCCTATCCCTTGTGAGAAATTTCATTTCAGGTAAGTAGGGCAGACAAAAGTCTTCGCTTGACAAAAAAACTCTGAGAAGAAAAACATGTCTAATTACAGTTGCAGGTTAAATAAATCCTCAATTATTTTTCTATCAAATAAAAATTGCAACATTATGAAGGAGTCACAACTCATTAGCCAACAGCTGTTTAACTCAAGCAACTCAGTGAAGATATCTCTGGCCTCGGAAGAATCTTGTGCTTAAATGTCTTAGAACCCTGAGACAGCAGCCAAGCCCTGTGATCAGACAGTTGCAGGTTACACTTTCCCAGAAAAGATTTCAGAAATGTTTTTTACTCTCCCTGGTTGCATGAATTTTTGAACAGAAAAAAAACATGAAATGTCAGTGAGTCTATTTGTACTTTTATGATTTAAGTCTATCTTGTAAAGCTGGAATAAGTGTAAAGAAAATTTCACTATGGGTTATATTGAATGAGAAAAAATGTATAAGTAGCAGAAATGGAAAGAAATCAGTGAAGGAGATAATAGATCTTTTAAGTACTATTGGGATAATTTTTTTAATCTTATTTTTCAATTTTTTACAGTGGTGCTAGGAAAAGGGATATTTGCATGGAGAGTAAAATGAGCTGCCAAAAGTCTGATCATCAGGGCCAATGAAAGCAAGAAGCAAATTATTTCTAAAAATAATCGTCACTGCCATACTGATCTAGACTGATATATATCAATTCAAGAGAGACATAAAATATTTTTACTGAAGATTACCATTTTATATTCTCTTCTACTTCAGCATTTCAACAAAAACTTCTAAACTTTTTTTAAAAAGGGGATTTTTTTTAGGTGGAACAACCAGGTAGGACAAAAACAAGTAAGTAAAAGTCAGTGATACAGAATTTTTATTAGGAAAAAAAAATGCAGACACAATGTGTCATTTCTGCTGGGTTTATTGCCAGACTTAATTTTTGTGTCATAAAATGCTCTTGAACTTAGTTCAGAAAGCTGAGAGGTAGAAAAAAGGATAGAATTCAAAGCCGTCTAAAATAATGGAGAAATAAATTTTTAAATGCCTTATATTAGATTATTTTTATTTTGACATCATTTTTCAGCATTCCAGAAATAGTAGTAAGGAGAGAGAAAGACTGAACAGATATTGACAGTAATGCAAAACAATTATCTGGTGTTTTTTATTTGGGTAATTTGCTTTGTTCTGTATTTCTTTTCTCACAGAAACAATTTTGATCAATGACTTTGACAATATACAAAGTCTTTAAGTGTCACTATATGACAAATCAACATAATGTACTGTTTATATTTTAAATATCCTGAGTTTTCTTCTGAAAGTATCAAATTGAAATGGAAACTATTGTTGATCTTGTTGATCTCTTATATCATTTGGGATAGCTGAAATTGATATCAAACTCATTGTATTTTGTCTGTATTGTATTATTTGAGTTCCCTGTGTTTGGTCTTTCTCTGTCCTTACTATAGATTCTGTGAATACCTCTTGCATACAGATTTCTCAAGACTGTGTATAACTTCCTTTTCTGATTTCAACACCATTATTGTCTTCCAAAAAGTATCTGAAGTTTCATTGCCATTTCCAAATCTAGAAGAGCTTTTAGAAAAAAAAGTCAGATATCAAATTAGTTTCTTCCACAGAAGGTATAGAAGTTACATGTGTATTTCTGTTTCCATCGCAAAGAGATCTTGAAGTAGTGCCATTCCAAATGATTAATCTGAGCTGTTACTGAAACTCTTTTATTAATTGTTGCTCATAATTTTCTTTTATGATGCCATTGACATCACTAAGAACTTTTATTGGAGAATAAAGTCCTTAATATCAATATCTGAGTAAATCTGTTATTAGAAAATAATGAGTTTAAATGGATTATATAAGTTTCAGGGAACTTGTGAGACTGTATATCAAAGATGCCAAAAACAGTGAAAATGCCCCCCAAACCAAAGTGTACACATGGAACAGTAGAATAAACCCTAAAGTTGAGTCATGAGGTTCAGAAAAGATCCCCTTGCTTTCTAAACTCCTTCCTCAGAGAGGAGTTGAGGTGAGGCTGGATCCAATCTTAGTCCTAGACTTGGTCAATGGTTTATGTCCAAAGGATTAGATATGCGCAATCAATCCTTTCTATCACTTAGCCAAGGTTTCAGAGTTAGCACAATGTTAGCCACTTATCGAGAATCTGTTGTGGTAAGGAATCTCTCAGCCTCAAGAAGTAACCTTGAGAGGCGTCCCTGCTCACGGGGAGATCCTGGTGTGCAGCCCGCTGCTGTGCAGCAGAGCACAAAGGGCTCTTGGTCTGCTCAGCATTGATGGGGATAAGATAATTGGCTCATGGTCATATTTGCATACTGACCAGATTTTAGTTCCTTCACTGTGGTTAGGTGGGTGCATTACACAATAGCCCCTGGCTATTGTATTGCTATCTGTTTCCCCAAAATCCACTTCGTGATTGGTGCATCCATCATGACCAGATGTATCTATCATGACAGCCACAGGTGGTTATCGCTTGAGCAGGGTTACGGGAAGAGCTGGGGGTGGGGTGGGGGGAACAGATTCTGCTTATTTGTACGCATGACTTTTTGTATAAAACTTTATACCACTGTAGTTAATCATAATAATCTATGCTTTTAACCAACAGTGATAATGTATACAATGTAACTTGTACTATTGTGTGGTTAGGTTAATTAAACTTTGTGGCTTTCACGAAATAGGAAAAAAGAATCAAAATTAAAATATTTTTATAACTCATTTTTATGCAAAATTATGGTCTAATTATATTTTTAATGCAGGGATTTTGATCAGGATACCATGGCTGCTATAGCAGGGAGTACATTTGAATTTGCAGAATCTACAGGCACAGCATGTATTCACTTTAAAAATGAGTCAAACTATTTCACATTAATATTCATAAAAATATTCAGAAGTTCTTTTTCTTGACTTTAAGTTTACTAATGGAAAAATCATACTTTTCAATATTAGCAGAATAAGCAGGGCTAGAGGGCAGTCACAGAATTTTATGTGATAAGAAGGAATAAAAATAAGTCTATGAAAACTACAAAAGGTAATGGATATTTAAATATTCTTTATGTGTCCAATATAATATTCAATGAAAGAACCACTTCCTTTTTCTGTGCAAATACCAAGTTTTCTTGGTCTCTATTTGCTTTTTGCTGATAAATAATGTTGACTCTTCATAAAAGGTGTATTGTTAACATCAGAATGGCAGGAATTTTCTTCAGAAAGATGGATTTGTTAACATATGAATATTTCAGAAATAAACATGTGTGAATGTAATGGTTTCTTTTGATTTTCTAACTCAATTTAACATATATAATCCATAAGAATTTCAATTTTTATTAGTTAACCCCTTTTTTTTTAACTTTCAAATTATTTAGCAGAAACTAAATATTTTTAAAAAATCTGATTTCTTGAAGTTCAGTTATATACCCAATGTGTGAGGGGAATCCCTCTGTTCTTCTCATTTTTTCCCTTGTGATTTTGGCACATATACCGTCTGACAGGATTGATTCCTTCTATTCAAGTGGTAGGCTGTAAAAGACCTGAAATGCTGTGGACAGAGGATGATTGTGTATTAAGTAAAACACTTTACTGTTGTGGGATATAGTTACTAAATCAGAACTTCATTCAATGGCTACAAACCCCACTCCTTCTGGACATTTGTTCTATAATTTTGTTGGGTGCTGCTTTGTGAAAACTACCCATGATTAAACTAGAAGATGAGAGGCAATTTGGAGCATCAACAAATGTTACAACTTGGCTGTAAAAAGCAACCAGAGAGAGTAACAGGAGTAGAGACTGCAGCCAACTGAGAAACATTTGAGACTTATAAAAGGGAAGCTGTATACAGAAGGTAAAATAAACAGCATTTCTATATATTAAACTGGAGAACAAAGAGGGGGCATAGAATAACTGACTTTATTTCATTAAAGGGCTATTTTAAAGCTTGTCTTTTTAATCTTATCTTCAAAATACATTTTTGTCCAAGTTCTATGGATGTAATAGAAGAGAACTAATAAAAGAAAAAGGTTCATGAGACAATACACAGTTTGAGCAGTTGCTCAAAATGTAAGGGGTGAAATATCCTAATTCTGATATGTATCTGTTGTACGGTTTCAGAAAGACAGCTTCTGTGTTGCTTCAAATAGTTAAGTATATATTTGCTTAAAAACATTACTTTCCATTTTATCACAGTCTGGTTTTTCTCTGAATTTTTTTTTTTCTTTTGCTCAGTGCCAAGCAAGAATAAAACCCATTTAAAAATTTTAAAGCTAGAGACAAACATGAAAACATACATTTAAAAATGTGTTGCTTAATTGTTTCCCACCTTGACTCTGCGATTCCTGATACAGAACAGAGGCTTTGCCCTGCTGAAAATTAAGATGAATTAATTTTTAATTTTCTTATTTATGTATTGTGGTCATAGAGAATAAGATACCATGCTTTTGACCACTGAGTTTTTTTAACTTAGTCATATGAAAATTAGAGGTTGTCTGAATACTTTTAATATGATTAATATGAGGATTTTCATTTAACTTGAGAATCATCATGGAAGTTAAAATTATATTAAAATCTCACAACTATTAAAAGGGTAACAGACCACATATTGCAATCAGAGGCAATTAACCTCTGATATCAAGAAAATTATTTTTTTACCAAACTGTTTGGCTTAATAGCAGTCATTTAAGAAATTTTCCCTCATGGTGCATGATACAGGCATAGATAATCTTGTTCAGGGTTGATTTAAGCAATTGTTTCCAGTTACCATACTTATGAATCAGTTTATTAAAGAGCAACTGAAAGTATTGGACTGGCAATAAACAAAATAGAAATTAATGTTGATGAGAAAAGCAACATGGAAAAAGTTAGATGTTCCCCATATAAACTCTCTCCTCAAATACTGCTGTTGAGCTGAAATTGTAGTGCAGCTTTTGTTACAGTTCCTCAGAGCTCTATATGTAGGATAGTTGGATGCTGGTAGATTTTTGTGGGTACAGTCTTGACATGAAACATTAGGATACAACAGTCTCTTACCAGCTGCTCTGTCACCTTGTTTCTGATTTACTAGCCTGAGTATGGGACCCATTCAAACCCTTTTCCAGAATGTTTTAATTCAGGTAAGACTCTGAACAACTTTTTTTTTTTTTTTCACTCTAAAAAAATTCTAAATGTCTTCCATATTTGATGAGTGAGAAGCCTGAATATTTGTCAGCATTACTTATTCTTACCTTAGGTCTCTCCATGATCTCCATCTTTCTCCATACTCCTTTTAACTTTTTTTCTGATAACTGATAATATCAGAACTATCCTGTCCTCCACAATGGATTTATGCATCAGCAGAATTTCCTGCTTTTCCCTTCCCTTTTTTTCAATCTCTCAATCTACTTGTGACTACCATTTCCTCTAAATATCTCCTCATCATATATTTTCATTAAATACTAGTTCAATCTGGAATGGTATAGCAATGTGGTTTGTCTGCATATCGTAGTAGAAACCTTGGTCTGCAAAAATGTCTTTTTATTTCTTTTCTATTGCCTTTATCCACCATCCTCATTTTAACTGATGCTGAAACAAACATTCACATGACACAATTGAATGTTATCAGGTTCTGATTTGCTTTAATTTCTTGCAGCTCATTTAATATGAAGTGCCCTTATAACTTCAGCATATTATAAGCATAGAACATAGGTTTTTCTCTTTTTGATGTACATAGTTAAATTGTTATAAAAACCTGCATAGTTATGAAATGCTTGACATTACCCCTTGCTTGGATTATCTTGATTTTTTTTAATTGGATAGTGAGACACTGTGCATATATATACCAAATTCTACAGCATTATTGAGGAGTGATATGTTGGGTAAAAACCTTTTGGATTATTCATGTGGAAATTGTAGTCTACATAATGACTTTATAATAATTCATAGATTTATCTTGCAGGAAATGGAAGAAATTTACCTCATTTACTGACTTTGATGTTGCTTAACACCTATAGCAAAAATCATGCTTTCTGTAATTTTTGGCTGCCAGAACAATACTTCCCATCAATACTGCCTCTCTAATATCTTCCTTTTAAAATTCAGTTTCTCTGATCTACTTTTTTCAGTGTGGCAGAAAGCTTTCTGCCAAACCTCTTGTGGTTGTGGGTAAAATGGTATCATGTTTTTTTCTTTTACAGTGCAGTAACTAATGTTTGAGATGTGATGTAATGTGTGGGAAGTTCCTTTAAGTTAAATAATTAGCCATTTTCAAAAAAAATAAGACTGAGACATTATAAAAGGATTGTTTTACATTTTTCTGTAAAATATTTTTCTTTGTTCTATTTTCAGAATACTCTTCCAGGGATCACATGCTATTTCATTATAAGGATTCTACATCAAATTCAAATTTCTTTGTGATTATTAAGTTACCAGTTACTCTTAAAAAGGTCTTTTTAGTTATGCTATACAAGCCTTTACTCAGATATTTCTGTTTTATAGAGTCTGAGAGTATTTGATATCTGGCAAAAAATACTTGGTACTTCACAATCTAAATTGAATGAGATCCTTATGATTTTTCATGGTAGCTGAAAATGAACAATCCCAAGCCGTCAAGTTTCATTGTTCTGAGCTGCTGGTGAAGAACTATTAATGGCTACAAATAGACATTCAGCATCTTGAGCAAACACGGATTGAGAAGGAAAAGCTGTTCAGCTTTAGTTTTAACATCCAGAAAAGAGTGCAGTTGTCTCTACAATTTTCTTCTGTGAATTGAATGCTGGGTTATGGGTTATGGGAAAACATCCTTTAGATTGTCCTTTCAGAAAGCCAGAAAATTTTGTGCCTTTTCAGTTTGTGACTTTAAAAGGGACAAGTTTAATGTTCCAGTAACAGACCCTGCGAGGCTGACACAGTCCATTAAAATTGGGGGCACTTGGTCACTTTACAGCATTACTTCAGAAGTAAGCTGTAATTTTTGAGAAGCCTCTCTAAGGAATTAAGTACAAAGTAAGTGTAGGTCTTTTTAAAAAGGTGCCAGGTTGTGTGTGTGTGAGGGGCAGAGAATGCCATCTTTTTTTTTTTTTTTCACCTGAAAGATACTAGGAGAATTATTGATTTTTCTTAGTGTTTCAGCTGATCAGTTCAAAGGTTACTATGTTTGAAATGTGTTTTCTAAATAAAAGAAGTATCTTCCAGTTCTATTGTGATGCTTTGCTTTTTAGGAACCGATCAAGCTGCAGCAGTGCAACATGCCACTGATATTGATTTATTTCAAAGGCTCTAGTACTTTCAATAAGAGCAAAAAGAAATAATAAGGAAAATATGTGTTTATTGCCTTATATTAGAATTTCAGGTCTTGTTTTAATTCAATTAACTTCTTTTACATGATTTGAAGTAAAAAAAGACTAAAATAATTTATATTGTCTCCCTATGGCCAGAAGCCAGGTTTATTATTTTGAAGACAACTGTGGCCAGGTCTTCAGAGTATGCTGCAGTATCTGTAATAAAAAAGTATGTATTTAATTATTTTTTTAAGTACCATTTAACTAGGGTTTTACTGTGATTTCCTTTTATTCACTGAGAAAATTATGAAATATAGTCATCTATCATATTATGGTAGAAATAACTGGGTTGTTGGATAAATGACTGGAACTGGCCAAAACCCCCAGAAAACCTAAAAATATTCACATAATCCAAAAGACTGTAATATTAGAGAGTTATAAAACCCACATAATATACGTAATGTAATATACTAATATTATATATAATGTATTATACTACTCATAATAAACATATTTCAGCACATCAAACCCCTTTTTGTGTTTCTGTTTTATTTCCTGCAGTTATTTGTTCAAATACCTATATATATATAAAAAAAATATCAGTATTGTAGTTGATAAATAGCTGCAAAGTGCCAGAATAATGGCTACAGATTAGAAAATCCTGTATTATTTGGCATAAAAAGTACATCAGGACTGCCGTCTTCATACATCTTCTTAATTACTTGCCATAATTGGGTTGCAGGCTTTATTTTTTTTAATGGTGATATTCATCCAATTGGAATATTCAGAAGTCACCAAATGAATTAAACTTTTAACAACTACTTTGAACTACTGTAATGAATTGTTGAAGAGTATATAAAAAAGATTGACTGTCATGTTTGTCTCAACCCCCAGATGTTAAAAATACCTGTGGTCCCTCAGAAACTTAGTTGCCTCTAGATTTGAAAAAAAAGACATATCCAGGTGTTGTGTTAGCTTTGGTCAACCTTCTTAGATTCTGTGCATGTTTCTCAGACTTGGTGATAGTGGTAGGTCAGTCTGCTGTAATTATTGAACATAATCCAGGATCACTCATTTAACAGTATGGTTTTCAAAATGGCTAACTTATTGATTTTAGAAAATATGTAGCTTTTTGAATCATTATTCACATATGAGGGAATGAATATACCATTGCTAGGGCAAAGACAAAAAGCATCCTTCTGCGTGAAGTAACAGGGAATAGTGGAGGAGCCCTTGAGTTTGTTCATGGTTGTGTGATGGCAAGCCCAGGCTTGAGGCAGAAAAAATGAAGGACATGCCTGATTGCAGACACTAGATCTTGGCCATGTGATGCTTATACCTGGTAATGTATTCAAATAGTTAAGCAGATACATCATTCTACAAATCCTATTTAAACTACTTGTTTTGCATTTGATTGAGAAAAACAATCCAGCGGAGTTCATGGGAAAATACAATTCAGCCTGAAAGACACAAACAAGAACAATATATTAAAAGGAGCTTTTGAGTGGCAGAGTTAAAGGGATAACTTATATCTGATAAATACAAAGGAATCATGGTTTCTATACAAAATTTTAGTTATGCACTCAAACAAGTACCTCTTGCCTGCAAAAGTGCCTGTTAATAGATTCAGCTGAACCTACACAATCTTGTTACCTGACAACATGTAGTAGTCAGAGGGAACATATGAGTAGATGTTGAGCTTTATTTAACACATTTACAAGCTTATTGCTTTGCTCCAAAGTTCGTGGCTTAATTCAGTGCAGAACAGACAGATGGATTTACCTAAGGAAGAAGCATATCTACTCCTTGACTAACACAGCGTTTGGCAAACAGGCAAACCTCAAGGTATTCCCTGTTTTCAAAAAGGAATGTCTGAAGGTTTATGTGACCTTCTGTGTGTTCCGACAGATGTTAATATTTGACTGTTTATAAGGTGTAAGTTAAGAAAACCTATAGTATTAACATTTTCTGAAAATAAGTGTTTTCTGGAAGAGTTCAGTAACTTTCTGGGACGTGCAAGATTAGGCAAGCACCTGAAGTCTCTGGCCAGAGAGCTGGAAAGTCAGCACCCAGAGGATGGTTACTGAGGTGAAACACTCAGGAGTTTTACCTCCTTGTCCTGGTTTTGGCTGGGATAGAGTTAATTTTCTTCATAGTAGCTAGCATAGTACTGTGTTTTGGATTTAGTACTAGAAGAATGTTGATAACACACTGATGTTTTTTTAGTTGTTGCCAAGTAGTGCTGAGACTACTCAAGGACTTTTTGAGCTTCTCCTGCTCAGACAGGTGCAGAACAGGCTGGGAGTACAGCACAGCTAGGACCCAAACTGTCCAAAGAGCTATTCCATACCATAGAACATCATGCTCGGGGGGGGGGGTTAGTCGGTTGGTCGGTCACGGGGAGAGTGATTGCTGCTCGGGGACTGATCGCTGTGCAGGGACTGATTGCAGCTCGGGGAGTGATCACGGCTCGGGACGGGCTGGGCATTGGTCAAGCGGGTGGTGAGCAATTGCATTGTGCATCATTCGTTTTGTATATTCTGTATATTCTGTTACCATTCTCATTATTACTATTATTATTATTTTCTCTTATTAAACTGTCTTTATCTCAGCCCTCGGCTCTAACCTTTTATTTTCTTCCCGATTCTCTCCCCCATCCCACTGAGTGAGGGGGCAATAAGCGAGCGGCTGCGTGGTCCTTAGTTGCCAGCCGGGTTAAACCACGACACTCCTGTGCATGATGCCACCTGGGACAAAGCTGTAGCTTCTGGTAGTGATGAGCTTTTTCAGCACTTTTTTTTTTTTCAATAAAAAAGAAATTCATGTCTGTTATGTGTGAGACAGGGGTTACTGGATTTACCTGACTGTTAGCCACGTGCTGCCTCATTTCCCTCCTCTATATTGACAATTCACAACTCTTACTCTCCTATTCAGAGTCTTCTCAGGGAAAGACTAAATTCTTATTATGCTTAAAATACATCTCTATGAAAATCATACAGGGGCATGGAAAACCTGCCTATTGTCTATGCTTCAGTAGATGCATGCTTATTTGGAATATCCAAGTTTGAATTATGTAAAACTGGAATGTGACTAACTGAAAATTATAAGATGGTTTGGTGATATCACCATTTCAGCTCACTAAAAGTAACGGAAGTTTTTCTATTTATACTATTATGCTGTCAGAAGGCATGTATTTTCCTTGAAAAATTATAAAATCAGAAGAGTTAATTCATTAGAAAATAATAAATTTAGGTTATTTTTCCAGCATGCTTGTAAAACACTTAGCACATTTTCAAGAAAACTTCATGAACAAGTTTTCTTCTTGCATCACATGACAACCGGAGAACAGAACTGGTGTGCTAGAACATGTGCTCATAAGTTCTTCACATGCTTATATGAGCATGTAATCATAATTTCTTTTCCCTGATTACCTGCTGGATCTAAGAAAGGTCTAAGTCCTTGTGATTTCCAAAATGAACTCTTAACTAATAAAATACTGCTGTTTTCCACTATCCTGATTGTTGATCTCTGCCTAGCTGTCTGAACATAGCCCAGAATTAATAGAATAAACAGGGAATGAGCAATCCCATTCTCCATTCCTTCTTTCATCCACCCAATTTGTAAGTAACAATGGCAAAGACAGAGTTTCTAATCTGACTGAAGCTTTAAAAATTGTGACGGCCAACATGTTCTGATAGAAGCAGTGCTAAGAACACCCAAATGTAAATGTAAGGTAGAGCAGTCTCACAGCTGGTTTATTATTTAGCTTGTTAAAACAAGATGATTCCACCTAATTAGGAGAAAAGCAGAAAGGTTGGAGGCAAGCAACTTGAGAAAACAAACTGAGAAGCAATTAAAAAAAGTTGTTCTTTATCCTACTTTAGTTGACAGTCTTTGAAATTCCTTTCTGAACATGATGTTAAACCATATGGATGAAGATGTGGTGGCATAAACAAAGCTTCTTCCTAAGTAATATTCTAGATCTTATTTTTT
Source organism: Gorsachius magnificus (assembly GCA_034008185.1). NCBI lineage: Eukaryota > Metazoa > Chordata > Aves > Pelecaniformes > Ardeidae > Gorsachius > Gorsachius magnificus. The sequence goes on from CM067109.1 coordinate 78,987,760, forward strand.
TCTTTATATATATATATAAAAATATCTATATCTATATCTTTGAAAGTAACCTCCAATTTATGGGAATTCAAAACACTTCCTAAGGAATCAACAGATAAGTTGTAAATTAAATTGCACCCGTGTGACAAGAGGTTGACACTTAATGATAAACACATCAAGACAATTGACAATAAACATGTCAAAGCAAAGTTGTGTTTCAAAATTTGCTGAAAAATGTATATAAAGAATCCATTAGGTTTTCAAAAATTAGGAGGTCTTGAGTACTTTTTACAAACTTGAAGTGTTAACTTTAAATGGTGAAGTGCAGTTCCAGATATTTATATGAAGGATGCTTTATTTTAGATGATCATAAATATGTACAGGATCACAGAATCAGAAGCTTGAAATCCTTCAGTTTTAATTCTAGTTATGATTTTGACTTCATTTCTTACAGGCTCTTAGATAATTTTCTTGAAACAGTTTTACCCCACAGAAAATAAGAAAATAGCTTCCGATTTACATTTTGGTATAGGATATTCATGATGGCTTAGTGGGGGAAAAGAAAAAAGTGGCAGTGTGTCAAAGAGGTTTAGGATCTAAGGAGTTTAGTGCAAGTCAACAGATTGAAGACCATAGAGGCTAAAGTGAGCAAAAATTTGTCCCTTCAGGATCATTTGAATTATTCCTAGCTTTGCTGTCCTTGTACTCTTCATGTAGTCTCTTTCCTAGGTTAGGAGAAAAGTTTTTGATTTCTTCCATCTTACCTGTTTTTTCTGTGTTTCAACTGACATAAAGCCTCAGGCTAGCTGTTTGTTTACTCCCCTTTATTTCACAGAAAGGAGTGCTAAAACTGTGGAAGGCTACATTGCTGCCTTGCAGTCTTATTGCTGTTAATGGGAGCCTTACACTCAATTGCCACAATCTTCACAGAAAGTTTAATTAACCAAAATAATGTGAAAAAAATGTATTTAGTAGCTAGATTGAGTGGAATCATAGTATTAAACACAGTGAGATATATCTATTTTGCACTGGAATGAGGTACATCCCAAATCATGAGAGGGGAAAAAATGATGCTTGAAACAACCTTGTGCCAGAAATAAATATTGCATTATTATTCCTGTCATTGAAATAACTATGATAATGCATTCACTATTGATCTTTCTCAGTAGGACTCCAGCTTTGCCTCATTGCTCATCTTAAACGGTTCAGTGACTTGCAAGAGCTGTCAGTGCTTGCCCATTTAGTCTTACAATCTTTTGTGTACTCCATCTGCTTAACAGTACTAGCTACCTGTAGACCACCATTCACACGGACTAACGGTGAAGCAAGCCTAGAAAACAATATTGACTAAAATTTCTGTTTCCTTTTCTTTTTTTTTCTTTTTTTTTCTTTTTTTGAAGTACACACCAGTAAACTTTGGATTTCAAAAAAGGAAGACATTATCTTCATGTGGATAAATAACTACCTTTGCAAAAATAAACAAAAGCAGCAATTTCAATACCTAAGAGCCTTTAAATTACATTAATTTATTCATAAAATATGTACATTTCCTTATGATTTTACTAAGGCTTTTGATAGTATCCCTCACAGAATCCTTCTGGACAAGTTGTCCAACCACGGTATGAGTGGGTTCATTGTGCACTGGGTGAAGAACTGGCTGAGGGGCAGAGCTCAAAGGGTTGTGGTGAATGGGGCTGCATCTGGCTGGTGACTGGTCACCAGCGGTGTTCCTCAGGGCTCAAACTTAGGTCCAGTTCTATTCAATATCTTTATCAATGATCTGGATGTAGGAGCTGAATGCACAATTAACAAGTTTGCTGCTGATACCAAACTGGGAGATGCTGTTGACTCTCTTAAGGGACAAGATGCCTTGCAGAGGAATCTAGATAGAATGAGGCATTGGGCTACAGTTAATGGAGTGAAATCTAAGAAGTCCAAATGCCAGATTCTGCATTAGGACAGAGTGTCTAGAGGAGGGCAACAAAGCTGGTGAAAGAGCTGGAAGGAATGTCCTGTGAAGAGTGGCTAAGGACTTTGGGATGCCTAGTTTGGAGGAAAGGAGGCTGAGGGGTGACCACATTGCTCTTTAAAGCTTCCTGAGGAAGGGAATTGGAGAGGGAGGTGCTGAGCTCTTCTCCTTGGGATCCAGTGATAGGACACCTGAGAATGGTTCAAAGCTGTGGCAGGGGAGGTTTAGACTGGAAGACATTAGAAAGCATTTCTTTACTTAGAGGGTGGTCAAACACTGGAACAGGCTTCCTAGACAGGTGGTCAATGCCACTGTTTATGAGGCATTTAGACAATGCCCTTGATAATGTGCTTTAACCTGGTCAGCAGTTAGACTAGGTAGTTGTAGGTCCCTTCAAACTGAAATATTCCTTTCCCCCTTCCCCCTTCCCCATTCCCCCTTCCCCCTTCCCCATTCCCCCTTTCCCCTTCCCCCTTTCCTCTTTCCCCTTCCCCCTTTCCCCCTTCCCCCTTCCCCCCCCCTTCCCCTTTCCCCTTCCCCCTTCCTCCTTTCCTCTTCCCCATTCCCCCTTTTCCCCTTCCCCCTTCCCCTTTCCTTTTCCCCCTTCCCCTTCCCCTTCCCCCTTCCCCCTTCCCCCTTCCCCCTTCCCCTTTCCCCCTTCCCCCTTCCCTTCCCTTCCCTTCCCTTCCCTTCCCTTCCCTTCCCTGGCATATATGATCTGGGCATATACTGTAGCCAAAACCATGCTGAACTGGAGACACTGGAGGAGCAAATGGTATAGAAAGCAAAATGAGTGCCTGATCGTAAGCCAAGGGAAATGTCATCAAGTCCACATGACAAGGCCAGGAATGAGTTAAGAAACTGGGGCAGCAGGAAGGTCAATGGAATGGCTGGGAGATCCCAGGAATGGATGCCAGACAGCAAGAACTACTAGTGGAGATCATAAATCCGGAACTGATGTACCTCTGAAATAAATATTGAGTAAAAAAAGTCTGATTTATATACTTTTTAAAATATGATTAGGTTCATACTTAACCTTCCAATGGTTTCCAGGTCCTGTGGATGGCTACAGTTTCAATACCCAGAAAGGCTTGGACAGTAACTGACCAGTAACATTAAACAAAGGGAAATTTAAATAAATGGTGGGAAATAGGACATTTCAGATCTAATATTCTACAGGAAAAATAGTACACCCCAGTTTTGTAACCAGGTGAAATTATTTAACCATTAAAATACTTTCCAGGCACTGGGATGGCTTAGGGAATTTATTAATTTCTCCTGTACATAGAACTCAAGAGATAATTCTCCAAAAAGTCACTTTTACATATTATGTACATAAATATCAGAGTTTTTAAAAATAGGAATCAAATTCAAAAAGCAGACAGGATCCGTTTAATCATAAAAAAGTGTTAGGAACTGATAACAAGTTTCTCTGGATAGGGAATTTATTCTTATCTTTCAAGACAAATTTCAATTTGACATAATAGAAATGTAACATTAGTTACAGTTAATTTACATTCTATATTCTAACAAAGAAATGTTAAATAGTAGCCTTAGAGTGGGATGATTTCTCTGCTGTAATGCAGATAAGGTTAAAAAATGAAGAAAGAGCAGCACAGGTGAAAGCACACAACCTACAGAAATAAATTAAGTAACATATCTAATTAGTGTAAGGTACTAATTGAAAATTGAATTCCTGCTATTGCAAATTTGAATCTGTTGTTTCTCAGTACATTCTTAATCTGAGATAACATTAAATTTCTTCTGTAAATCTTTCTATATAAAATTATCAAAGTTAAAACCAAAATATTATATTGCATAATGGTAAAATTAAAACTTGTAGATACAATAATTACCTGGGCAGTGCTTTAGATGCTTATGTTTCATATATTTAATGTTAAGCTAAATTAATCCTATCCACATAATATACCTGTCTCAGACATAACAAAAAATATAGCATTACTGATTTAATATTCACATTAATTGTTATGTACAGCTGTGGGAGCACTGATATTGAATTCACTTAGCACAGTTTAAGATAGACATGGCAATCTGAATATTTACATACCATTAGAACTTGGAACTTAAGGACTCAAGGGCATTTTATCCCCCAAAATTTCCCATTTTACTATTTTCAGTAACATTTATTGTCAAAGCTGGACTAGTGTTGGTGCTTCACTAGCAATTTCTGGTGTTCAAACCTCAAGGAAAAAAAAAATCTTGCAGAATAAAATTATTTGAATTAATCACAAACCTCTGAATCTGAAATTCAATAAAATAACACATTAAGACTTTTACATGTGTACCTTCATGGGATGTTTTAACCTTAAATAATCATCCAAGCTATATTGAGACATGAATGTCTAATAGAAATAGAAATTTAAGGTGACTTCTTTCTGTGTTTTTTACTGAAGAGTTCACTAGCATCATTGTATTTAAAAGCTATGGTTTTATATAAGCAGTTTTGATTGTCTTATTACAATGGTTAAGATTACTATATATGAAAGAGTTTATTTCATTTCTGTTATATACACATTTAAAAAAAACCCCACTTATTCACTTAAAAAAACTTCTTGGTATTGTAACAAACCTAATCAAAGGACACTGCAATAAATCACTAAATACTTTTGTCCAATACAATCTACTAATCAATTAATATTCAAATTGCATTATGCCACTATGAGACTGTAACATTACTTAGACACACGTGTGTCATTTGAATTAGGTAAGACCTTTATGTTTAACTGATATCACATTGATATCACTTATAGTTGTAAACTTCAAATCTGTTGATTTCAGTAGAACTGCTGTGGATTATAAGAGTGATTTATGACTGAGGACTGTGTAACATTTTCAAAATCAACCTCTTTAGCTAGGCCCATTTATCCATTTCTTTTATTTATTTTTCTAGCTGTTGCAGCAACCTGGACTGGGAATAATTTACTTTTAACCACTTAAATTAAGTCATTTAGTCTTACCTACTAGTTCAGACCTTTCTATGCCAATAGGGAGTGACAAGGGCATTGCAATGGACAATGGAATACATAGGTGCCTGAAGCTCTGTGTAGGATAAGTATCTTGCTTACAAAAGACATCTTTTTGTAGATAGCTAAAGGTGGGTGTAATAAATCCCCACCTTTGTTATGTGTTTGATCTAGAAATCACTCACCTGTTTCTTAGAAATTCTGTAAAAATTGTAAGGTGCCAATGATTTGAAAAAATTTGTCTTTAATATAAATGTTGGAAATTATCAAACTATAATAGGATTTTCAGTTACTTTTTGATAATTTACCAACTTTCTAAACTAAACTTAAAGCAGTAACTAGCTCTTTTACATTCTTCATCCTTGTCTAAATAAATGGTTTGTCAGGTCTTTATTAAAAATATTCCAGTCATTTTCCCCTGAATAGTACTGCCTTGTTCTCCTGAGTGATCTTCAGGCTCCTTCTCTACATTTTCATATCACTGTTCTAGCTTCCACAAACAGTTCACCAAATTAGAGTGTGGGTTTCTAACAAACTATGGGTAAGAACAGAACAGCAAAATGATTTTAAGTGTATAGAGAATTGGAGAATTTAAGGAATTGGAGGATTTTACTTTTCCAGTTTTTGAGGTGTTTTACATAAGCATAGATTCAAATTACTTTTTAATCCATAGGTCTTCACGCAGTTGTACTCAACCCAGTTGACTACAACCCGGTTGTAGTTAACCCAGTTGTATTAATGACAGTCAACACTGTCTTAAAAATTTCTGCTTGAATAAAAGACTTTTTTTTTTTTCCAAAGAAAAAAGGAAGAGAAAATAAAAATCCAGTATTCAATATCAGGAAACCAAAAATCACCCCTCCACACAAGAGCAGAGATGTTTTGCTTTTATGTTGCTATCTGGAGGAGGATTTCTGCTTTCTGATGTTGGGATGTATGGACCCTGAGCCCTGCATGTTTCCCTAGACATCATTTAAACCATACAAAGAATTCAGATTTTGCAAAAATGGCTGGGAATTTCAAAAGTACTGACTTTTTAAGTAAAAATCTAGGTCTAATTTAGTTAAATACTGCAGATAGTGTATGCCTTGCTGGAATATTCAGAACCTCTCATTCCTGACCTCCCAATCATTTTCTCCCATGCAGACAACCTCCCCCTCCTCTCCTGTGGTCTGTCACCAGCCCTTTCCTCCTACACAGCTCTATTTAATTTAATGGGTCAGAATTCTTTTAATGACTGTCTTATCAGACTTTTCTCTTCTTTCTGTGTGTTCAGAACCTGTGACACAGTACATTCCTCTCACTTTTTTTTTTTTTTTTTTTTTTTTTTTTTCCTAGGGATTCAGCTAATGTCTTGTTATATTTCTGGGCATCATCTAACTCTATCTAAGCTGTATCAGCTGCACTGCAGATAGCTTGAGGTTAAATTCATTGCCCAGCCATACTTCTGACTTGAAGGTACATAACTGGACTGAAAACAGGACAGTATTACCAGAGAGTAGCTGTGAGAAAAAAAATCCATGGGATTTTTGCACACTGTGGGACACAGAAGCACTTGCTTACATACAATATGAATACAACTCAGTGGCTTTTTTTTACCTTCCTCTGTTCCCATTCAGTATCACCTGCACCAAGAAAATGGGGTGGTTTGGCAAATCTTGCTTGAAAGTCCCTATGGACATGCTATGAGGATAGATGGGACCTGTGGTTGAATACTTCTATTTTTTAATGTTTTGATAAATTCTTCCTGCATATAGTCAAAATAAACACCAATAAAGGCAACACATGAGTTAAAATAAGAAACAAATCCAAAACCAGAGAATAAGTATTACTGTATTCTAATCTGTTTCTCTCTTCCTTCATCTTTTTACCCTCTAATTTGGTACAACATGACAGATAGATATGCAGATAGTTTACTTTATTTAACAGTTAAGTTCCATCTAAAAACTAGAACCAAAATACACTGTATCACACAATTTCATTTCAGGCCCTTTTTATTTTAGCAGAGAACTTAAGTATCAAAGACCAAAGCTGGCCACCTTGCCCAGTGGGCTGTGCTTCCCTAAAACATTTTATTTGTCCTTCTCATATTGTTACTGAAAAAAGAGTATGTGGGGTGATTCAGATAACCCCAATGTAGCCACACGTCATGGTATAAATGTCTTAGCCAGCAATTATCTCCATCAAAGGATAACCTCTTCCAGGGGTCTAGACAAGCAGGACACTAATGGAGGAGGTTGAAATTATTCTCTTAAATCAATGTTGTGGCATTTGTCAAAGACCTCGTGGCAGCTTCTAACCCATTACTACATCAGTTTAGTGCTCAATGGCACTAAAAAAATTGGATAAACATCCTGTATATGCTTCATGCTACACATGACACCTGGGAAAATGCTTAAAAAAGAATGACCAGTTGTAAAGGAAAAGGAACATCGTTTTCTTTCTGACTTTAAAGAAGCCATCAAGGTGTGTGGTGCAGAATGTTATGCATACATGTTAACATTTTATTCAGATTTAAATATTAAGTATGTTAATATTCTATCCAAATATGTAATGACTACTTTATAACATATATACTCCATACTCTAGAAAAGATTGCCAGGACAGCCATTGCTGTCTGAATAAATGGACTGAATCTAAATTCGTGACTTGTTTTAGAAGCACTGTTTGCTACATATGCACATGGAGAATTGAGCATACCTTTACTTGAGCTAATGTAAAATGAGTTGAACACAATATCTAGCAGAGTGTGATAACATATGTTTTTTCAAGGACAGGGTATTCCAGTTTTATATTTGATAACATAGTAGCCCCTTTTGTGACTTGGTTGCTGCCGGAAGACAAAACAGAAGGAAATAGGTTAAGCATATAAACTTAATAATCCACAAGTAGAGAATGCAAATCCATGTCACTTCTCAAGTTCAATTTCAGTACTTGGTCTACTAATCCTTCTAACTTTCATTTACTACTTGAAATTAAAAGTTATTGATACATGAATGTAGTTTTACAGAGAAAGCAGATTTGTCAAGATATGATAAAGACAGTATCTGAAATGTCACGTGAATAAGTTTATTATTCTTGACAACAATTGTTCAGCTGTAAGTAAAACTGGTAATTACTAGCAGTGATATTTTACTGAATTACAGTTGTATTCAACATAAATAACCATTTGGTGAAATCACCAAATAAGTAAAAGATCTGAAAAGTTTTCAAAATGAGGCAGAAAAAACTTTATCCATTGAGAAGAAATTTCTCCACTGGGGAGGAAAAAAAGTCTCTATCAAAGAGAAATTTTATCTGTTTGCCTTTCGTATCCTTTCAAAAATTCCTTTTAAACATTTTGGATCTTGTCCTAACATTTATTGTCTCACAGGGAAATTGATTCTCAGACACCAAGCAGAATAAGATACATAAAAAATGTAATTTCTCTTGCATAAGCTATGGATTACTCTTACCAGTTTAGCACTCTGAGAGCTAATAAAGTAATGAACTACAATCTCTCCTATCACCTCACAGCTGGCATAGTGACAAGTCTCAAAGGAAGACTGGCTTTGTGCAAATATTTCAATATAAAAACTTTATCTGTGTTATTGTGCCTTATTTTTCTTCACTTAATTCTGTATAGAAGTTGTAATTATTACCTTGATGCATTTTTACTGACCTGTTGAAGTTTCTTTCCTAGTCAGTTATGAGACATTCCCATGTTTTCAAAAAAAATTAAGGGAATGACAGCGCTGGATTACTGCAACCCATTTCAGTTTGTTTGTATCCTTATGGCAAAAGAAGTAGTTTGCCCTTCAGTTCAGTCAAACTGCTTCCACGCAGAATAAGGTATTTCAGTCTATAAAGGTTCCAAACCAAAACCTTAGAGAACTTTTTTTGTTTAGACAATTTGGGCTAAATCTGTCTGGAATTGGGCTGTATTCACAACACTTTTTAAAAAGACTTTTTTGTTGTTGTTAAAACTGAAAAATGAAAAAAACCCAAAGCCATAAACAAATAATAAAATTTTCTTCAAAAAACCCATTCTGATTAGATGTTATATAAAAATATATTGTACTTTGTTTCAAAAGTAGAAGACTAATGTGGAGGTTTATTTGATAGATGTTTCAAAATAATTCTCTCGTATCAAGGAGAATGTAACAAGATTGCTAGTCTATTATGTTCTTCTATGTATCAGAGGAATATAATAGCAGTTTCGCTTTTATGTGCAAAAGGCAAAAAATTCAGTGAATATCATCATGTAAAGAAAAGACCAGAAGCAGGAAAAATCTCTCTTTAAAGGTCACTTCTAAGTGTTAGCATTTGGTTCCTTCTCTATCAAGTTACTATATTTGGGGGGATTTTAGGGGGGTTTTTTGTTTGTTTTTTAAAAAGACCAGTAGGTTCTCAGCTGGTCAGCAAAGGAAATATTTCTTTATTGGGCTAGCACTGTGAGAGGCAGCTGTAATGCATTTTTAACTTAACTTTTCACTTAAATATCATGGTTGAGCTTGTAGCAGTCATGTTCCACAAGCAGAATGGGAAAATATGTAAATATCAAAAGCATTGAGTTTGACTTTCAGAATTAAATTTTTGAGCTTAAAAACAGAAGGAAAAATTGCCTCATTTTCTTCACAGAAAATGAAAATGCTGAAAAAAAAATTATCCTTTGTGATCTACCCTGTCACAATTTAAAAGTAAAAACCAAAGTAACATAATATCACATTATCACATACGATTATTACATTGCTCTTTTTGCTAAATTTAAATATTCATTTAACTTTCATTGTTTATTTTCACACCAAAAATAACTAAGTTTTAGCTATAAATGAATGAAGTTTGTTTTGGGAATAAAGATAAAATCCATGAATGTACATTTCACCTTCTAAATCCATTTTCTGCTTGGGTTAAATAATTATATTCCTGTTTTTTCAGCTAATAAACAGGATAATTTTGAACAATTCTTCCTGCCTACTTTTTCTGGTATTAATACCACAGAAGTTTAGAAAAATCAAAGCTTTCCTAAAGACCTGTTTTTTAAATAATAAAGAATGAAAATACTTTATTTTCTTAACTTGAAAGATATTTGTACAAAAGTATATAAAAAAAAAAGTATTTTTTGGTTCCAACTTTTCCCAAGTAGTTAGGAGTAAAAGAAGTAAAAACAAGTGAAAGTAGAATTCACAGATTATTTTGTTTAGTTTTTCATTTTCCCGACCAAAAAGAAAGTGTATGTGAATACAAAATTAAAAAGGATAATGAGTGTAATATTTATGAAACTCACTCCTTGTTTACAAAATGCAATCTAATATAAAAATTAAAAAGTCTTATTTTATATAAAAGAGTTTAAACAAAGTAAACCTGGCAAATTGCTGGTTTGTTTTTGTTTGTTTGTTTTTTTTTAATTTTGTTTAAAACACGTTTCCAGAAAAAATAATCTCTAAAGGAAAAATTTAGATAGTTCCTCTGAACTGTCCAGTGGACTGGTTAAATATCATATTGTAACTACAAATTACTAATTGTTTGCATTATCACCTTCCAGTGATTTACAGTACTAACTCCCCAGATGTCCAATCTATAATTTACTCTCTCATTTAAAGAAAAAAGGGAGGGGGGCGGAAATTCCCCTGTCTTTGCAAACTCTCCCCATTAATTTCTGTTGAGAATTCATCTCAAATCAGCTTTATCGAAAAAAAATTTACTTAGATTTATGTAAGATGAAATATATGCAACGGTTTTTTACCAAGAACTGGCTTGAAAGGAGAGCTACATGAAATCTTTCCAATTAAATCTTTGTTTTCCTATATCATAGTGAAAATAATCCCTACAACTATGAAAGATACCTTTCAGTTATGTGTTTCTAAAATAATTTTATCATTTACTGCTATTGCAAAGCACTTGCTTTGAAAGCTGACTAGGCTACAGAAATAGATATCCAGAGAAGACTGGGGAGGGGGAGAAGCAACTCCATTCACATCCTTTTTGGTACTAGTGTATTCAGTAAGTTAATGGAAAAGTTTATACTAATGGTACATTATAAATTAGTACATCTGCAGTAAAAGAACTGATTTTCCGTTTTATCTGTTGGGACCTGTTCTGTAAATGTATTTCTATCTTAGGTACTGGTAAGTTCAATGAGGTACACTATAGGCCTCATGCTCCAGTAAACTGATGAAAGATGTTAAATGCAAGAACAGCATTAAAGTTATGTCTGGTGGCAGTATAATGAAAGTCCCTCAGTATTCCCTTGTAACCTGCTCTGGAGTTTGTAACTCAACTGTGAAATAGGCACTGGATTAAAGAAACTACTACACAAATATGCAGAAAAATATTTTTTGAGTTCATTGTAACTACCTTAACAGGCTGACTTACAGGCTTGTCAGGGAACACGAGTGATCCAGTTTGATTCTGGAAGAGAAAATTGTTGATCTTATATATGTGTAAGATATATGTGATGCTCAGTCCTCAGATTAGCTACTTCTTGGCAAATCTTGAGTTAACATGTTTATCTAGGTATGTGTGTACATACATATGTAAGTATAGGGAAATATCGTTAGTATACATTATCAATAAACTCAGTCAGAGCTATAGCTAATGTAAACCACTCAATTCCTGCTACAGCAAATAGACATCTGGCACAATTTATAATATGTTGCAACTCTTTTCTAGTGAATGAAATTAGATATAGAAGTCTTAAGATTTACAGTCTTGATAATTATTTACAGTGATATCTATGCCTTAATTTTTTGAGAGCACGAAGATGTGACTACTAATATGTGGGCCTAATTCTCTTCATATTCCCTGGTGAACAAGAGAGAAATTCAGCTGATGTCAACAGAATTTCATATTTGTGTTAAAACCATTTGAACTGAGAGAACAGTGAACAACATTTTATGTGACTTATTAAGACCTTTATTATTGTCCATTCTCCTGCTGTGGTTGTGGAAAGAAACTTAGTGTTTACAATTTACAGGCAAGCAATATTCCCACATAAACCCTTATGTTGTCACACATGAAAGAAAAAATACATGCATGCTCATAGAAGGAGCCCTCAGGCAAAGCAAGCTGATGAAAACTGTTCTCATTTCCAGTCGAGGTGGGAACCTAGAAAACATCTATTTTCCAGATCAGAAGATATTTTGACTACGTCACAAGAATAAGGATTAGTTGTTAGAATGGTGTCCGCTAGAAATAGCTGCTCCCATCCTCATTCTGGACATACTGATAAATATCTAATATCACGTGGATAGCAGACCACACCATTGTGCTGTTGAATATAATACCTGATGCAATGAACTTGGATTGTACTAGGGATGTTTTGTTATACAAAGTTCATTTAGATTTACAGTGCACCACATCTGTCAGTATAACCTCCCTCGGTTGCACTATAATCCTCTATATTAAAATTCTGTAAATTTAATTATCAAAAATTCTTACTTCCGTATTAAATTTTACTTGTTTCATTAATTTCAGATATCAGATGTGGTAAATAAGTTATTTAGCTATTTTTAGAGATCAGATGTACTCTTGAAGAAATACTCTGTGTCCTGGTTTTGGCTGGGATAGAGTTAATTTTCTTTACAGAAGCTAGCATAGTGCTGTGCTTTGGATTTAGTACCAGAAGAATGTTGATAACACGCTGATGTTTTTAGTTGTTGCCAAGCAGTGCTCAGACTGCTCAAGGACTTTTTGAGCTTCTCCTGCTCGGCCAGGTGCATAACAAGCTGGGAGTACAGCACAGCTAGGACCCAAACTGTCCAAAGAGCTATTCCAGACCACATAACGTCATGCTCGGGGGGGGTTAGTCAGTCAGGTCAGTCGAGTCGGTCGGTCGGTCGCGGGCAGAGTGGTCGCGGCTCGGGGGGAGTGATCGCTGCTCGGGACAGGCTGGGCATCGGTCAGCGGGTGGTGAGCAATTGCATTGTGCATCACTTGTTTTATATAGTCTGTATATTTTCTTACCATTATTATTATTATTATTGTTATTCTTCTCTCTTATTAAACTGTCTCTATCTCAACCCACGGGTCTTACTTTTTTTTTTCTTTTCTCTGATTCTCTCCCCCATCCCACTGAGGGAGGGGGGGAGTGAGCGAGCGGCTGCGTGGTGCTTAGTTGCCAGCCGGGTTAAACCACGACAGTCCTATTTTGGCGCCCAGTGTGGGGCTCGAAGTGTTGAGATAATGACAGATCTGAACATTTTTAAAACGCATTTGTGATAACCATTCGTTATATTAGTCTAATAGTCGCTGGTCGCAATGTTGTTTTATTTGCTCTCAGAGTTGCTGTCCTTGTTCACAGCGTTCTTTTATGTAGCACCTTACCTTCTGTGTGCACTCCCTGTGCTGCTGGCTATCACTTTTCGCAAGTGGATTAAAGTTGCTGTTCTTCTGTACTGTGTAATACTGGCTTATGCTATGATAAAACTATTGATCATCACATTAAGCTCATATTTGTACTCAGTGTTGCTGTCACCTCTGTATTTTGGGAACCATCTATTGGGAATTATGAATAATTACACGTTTTACTTTTTATCCTCGGAGAGCCAGCCTGTGGGGGAGTCACCTTACTCCATCTTCCCCTTCTTCTCTGAGCTAATTACAACAGTTCTTGAGAATGTTGAATATCCTTGGGATGTTCCAACTAGCATGGCTGTCGTGGTTTAACCCGGCTGGCAACTCAGCACCACGCAGCTGCTCGCTCACTCCCCCCCCTCCCTCAGTGGGATGGGGGAGAGAATCGGAGAAAAGAAAAGAAAAAAGTAAGACCCGCGGGTTGAGATAGAGACAGTTTAATAAGAGAGAAGAATAACAATAATAATAATAATAATAATAATAGTAAGAAAATATACAGAATATATAAAACAAGTGATGCACAATGCAATTGCTCACCACCCGCTGACCGATGCCCAGCCCGTCCCGAGCAGCGATCACTCCCCCCGGGCCGCGATCACACAGCCCGAGCTGCGACCACTCTGCCCGCGACCAACCGACCGACTCGACCGACCCGACTGACTAACCCCCCCCCCGAGCATGACGTTCTATGGTATGGAATAGCTCTTTGGACAGTTTGGGTCCTAGCTCTGCTGTACTCCCAGCTTGTTATGCACCTGGCCGAGCAGGAGAAGCTCAAAAAGTCCTTGAGCAGTCTGAGCACTGCTTGGCAACAACTAAAAACATCAGCGTGTTATCAACATTCTTCTAGCACTGAATCCAAAGCACAGCACTATGCTAGCTTCTGTGAAGGAAATTAACTCTATCCCAGCCAAAACCAGGACAATGGCCCTATTGCTAGGTCTCCTGAATATAGTTCAGCTTTTACTCAGGGTTAGATTCCTACGTAAATTATATACCATCCAAAGATCGACTCCTGCAGCAGGCACTGCTGCTACTCCAGCCTCAGTGACACCCACTGTAGCTCCTCCAACTGAAGACACAGGCACTGCAGCTACTCCAACCCCGTGACACCCACTGTAGCTCTCCAGCTGTGGGCACAGGCACGCTGGTACTCCAGCCCCTGCAACACCCGCTGTAACTACTCCAGCTGTGGACGTAGGCACTGCTGCTACTCCAACCCCAGCCGTAGGCACCGCTGCTACTCCAACCCCTGCAACCTGCACTGCAGCTACTCAAACCCCAGCAACAGGCATTGCAGCTGAAGCAGGGAGCGAACCTGTGCCGGTATCAGTTGCCCCTATACACAAGAAGAAATCTTGGAAGCGAAAGTCAACTCGTTTAGAAAAGGAGGATGAATCAGGGCCATCACAAAAGGAGGAGGAAGAGGAAGAGCTCATAAATGAGACAGAAGCAACACAGTCTCTATCCTTGGGTGAGCTGCGAGATATGAGAAAATATTTCAGCCGTCATGCAGGAGAGCATCTTGTCACCTGGTTGCTCCGATGCTGGGATAATGGGGCCAGTAGCCTGGAACTGGAGGGTAAGGAAGCCAAGCAGCTGGGATCCCTTTCTAGGGAAGGCGGCATTGACAAAGCGATTGGAAAAGGGACACAAGTCCTCAGCCTCTGGAGGCGACTACTGTCAGCCATGAAGGAAAGATATCCCTTCAAGGAAGATGTCATACATCGCCCAGGCAAATGGACCACCGTGGAGAAAGGCATCCAGTACCTGAGGGAATTGGCTGTCCTGGAAGTGATTTATAGTGACCTGGACAATGACCAGCTGCCCAAAGATCCAGATAGTGTCCAGTGCACACGACCCATGTGGCGGAAGTTGTTACGGAGCGCACCAACATCGTTTGCCAACACATGGGCAATGATGAGCTGGGAAGATGGACGGGGACCAACAGTGGATGAAGTGGCTGGCCAGCTCCGGGAATACGAAGAAAGTATCTCTTCTTCCCTCGTCTCTGCTGTGGAGAAACTGTCCCCAAAGGTTGAACGACTCAAAAAGCGTATGCCCTACTCCTCTCCTGTACAGACCAGTATCTCAGCCATTAGAAGTAAGCGCCCTTCTGCTCAAGGAAAAGAATATCGAGGGTACACACCACGGGGCACTCTATGGTTTTACCTGCGTGACCATGGAGAGGACATGAGGAAATGGGACGGAAAACCTACCTCAACCCTAGAGGCACGAGTACGCGAGTTGCAAAGAAAAACAAGCACAAAAGGGGGCTCTTCCAAGAAACTTATTGCTCCAATTTCCAAAGACGGGGTAGATCGTCATTTTTTCAGACAGAATAGAAGAGCTGATCTTAATTCTGATTGTGATGAAGGAACTTCTGACTCATATACACAAACCATGAGCAACAGTGACCAGAATTAGAGGGGCCCTGCCTCCAGCCAGGTGGAGGAAAGGGACAACCGGGTCTACTGGACTGTGTGGATTCGATGGCCTGGCACGTCAGACCCACAGAAGTATAGAGCTCTAGTAGACACCGGTGCACAGTGTACTCTAATGCCATCAAGCCATATAGGGGCAGAATCCATTTGTATTTCTGGAGTGACAGGGGGATCTCAAAAGCTGACTGTATTGGAGGCCGAAGTGAGCCTAACCGGGAACGAGTGGCAAAAGCACCGCATTGTGACTGGGCCAGATGCTCCGTGCATCCTTGGCATAGACTACCTCAGGAGAGGGTATTTCAAAGACCCAAAAGGGTACCGGTGGGCTTTTGGTATAGCTGCCTTGGAGGCAGAAGAAATTAAGCAGCTGTCTACCTTGCCTGGTCTCTCAAAGGACCCTTCGGTTGTGGGGTTGCTGAAAGTTAAAGAACAACAAGTGCCGATTGCCACCACAACAGTGCACAGGCGGCAATATCGCACCAACCGAGACTCCCTGCTTCCCATCCATAAGCTGATTCGTCGATTGGAGAGCCAAGGAGTGATCAGCAAGACTCGCTCACCCTTTAACAGTCCCATATGGCCAGTGAGAAAGTCTGATGGAGAGTGGAGACTGACAGTAGACTATCGTGGCCTGAATGAAGTTACGCCACCACTGAGTGCTGCCGTGCCGGACATGTTAGAACTTCAATATGAACTGGAGTCAAAGGCAGCCAAGTGGTATGCCACAATTGATATTGCAAATGCTTTCTTTTCAATCCCTTTGGCAGCAGAGTGTGGGCCACAGTTTGCTTTCACTTGGAGGGGCATCCAGTACACCTGGAATCGACTGCCCCAGGGGTGGAAACACAGCCCTACCATTTGCCATGGACTGATCCAGACAGCACTGGAACAGGGTAAGGCTCCAGAACATCTGCAATATATTGATGACATCATTGTGTGGGGCAATACAGCAGAAGAAGTTTTTGAGAAAGGGAAGAAAATAGTCCAAATCCTTCTGAAGGCCGGTTTTGCCATAAAACAAAGCAAGGTCAAAGGACCTGCACAGGAGATCCAGTTTTTAGGAATCAAATGGCAAGATGGACGTCGTCAGATTCCAATGGATGTGATCAGCAAAATAACAGCCATGTCTCCACCAACTAGCAAAAAGGAAACACAAGCTTTCTTGGGCGTTGTGGGTTTTTGGAGAATGCATATTCCAAATTACAGCCAGATTGTAAGCCCTCTCTACCAAGTGACCCGGAAGAAGAACGATTTCAAATGGGGCCCTGAACAACGACAAGCCTTTGAACAAATTAAACGGGAGATAGTGCATGCAGTAGCCCTTGGGCCGGTCCGGGCAGGGCAAGATGTAAAAAATGTGCTCTACACCGCAGCCGGAGAGAACAGCCCTACCTGGAGCCTCTGGCAGAAAGCACCAGGGGAGACTCGAGGCCGACCCCTAGGGTTTTGGAGTCGGGGATACAGAGGATCTGAAGCCAACTATACTCCAACTGAAAAAGAGATATTAGCAGCATATGAAGGGGTTCGAGCTGCTTCAGAAGTGATTGGTACTGAAGCACAGCTCCTCCTGGCACCCCGACTGCCGGTGCTGGGCTGGATGTTCAAAGGGAAGGTCCCCTCTACACATCATGCAGCTGATGCTACGTGGAGTAAATGGGTCGCACTGATTACACAACGGGCTCGAATAGGAAACCTCAGTCGCCCAGGAATCTTGGAAGTGATCACGGACTGGCCAGAAGGCAAAGATTTTGGAGTATCACCAGAGGAGGAGGTGATGCGTGCTGAAGAGGCCCCACTGTACAATAAATTGCCAGAAAACGAGAAGCAATATGTCCTGTTCACTGATGGATCCTGTCGTCTTGTGGGAAAGCATCGAAGGTGGAAGGCTGCTGTATGGAGTCCTACAAGACAAGTCACAGAGACTGCTGAAGGAGAAGGTGAATCAAGTCAATTTGCAGAGGTGAAAGCCATCCAGCTGGCTTTAGATATTGCTGAAAGAGAAAAATGGCCAGTGCTCTATCTCTATACTGACTCATGGATGGTGGCAAATGCTTTGTGGGGGTGGTTACAGCAATGGAAGCAGAGCAACTGGCAGCGCAGAGGCAAACCCATCTGGGCTGCCGCACTGTGGCAAGATATTGCTGCCCGGGTAGAGAACTTGGTTGTAAAGGTACGTCATGTAGATGCTCATGTACCCAAGAGTCGGGCCTCTGAAGAACATCAAAACAACCAGCAGGCAGATCAGGCTGCTAAGATTGAAGTGGCTCAGATAGATCTGGACTGGCAACATAAGGGTGAATTGTTTCTAGCTCGGTGGGCCCATGACACCTCAGGCCATCAAGAAAGAGATGCAACATACAGATGGGCTCGTGATCGAGGGGTGGACTTAACTATGGACGCTATTGCACAGGTTATCCATGAATGTGAAACGTGTGCTGCGATCAAACAAGCCAAGCGGTTAAAGCCTCTCTGGTATGGAGGACGGTGGCTGAAATACAAATATGGGGAGGCTTGGCAGATTGATTATATCACACTCCCACAAACCCGCCATGGCAAGCGCTATGTGCTCACCATGGTGGAAGCGACAACCGGATGGCTGGAAACATATCCTGTGCCCCATGCCACTGCCCGGAACACTATCCTAGGCCTTGAAAAACAAGTCCTGTGGCGACATGGCACCCCAGAAAGAATTGAGTCAGACAACGGAACTCATTTCCGAAACAGCCTCATAGACAAATGGGCCAAAGAACATGGCATTGAGTGGGTCTATCACATCCCCTATCATGCACCAGCCTCTGGGAAAATTGAACGATACAATGGACTGTTAAAAACTACACTGAAAGCAATGGGTGGTGGAACATTCAAACATTGGGATACACATTTAGCAAAAGCTACCTGGTTAGTCAACACTAGAGGATCTGCCAACCGAGCTGGTCCTGCCCAATCAAACCTCTTACGTACTGTAGAAGGGGATAAAGTCCCTGTAGTGCATGTAAAAAATTTGCTGGGGAAGACAGTCTGGGTTTCTCCTGCCTCAGGTAAAGGCAAACCCATCCGTGGGATTGCTTTTGCTCAAGGACCTGGCTCTACCTGGTGGGTGATGCGGAAGGATGGGGAAGTCCGATGTGTACCTCAAAGGGATTTGATTTTGGGTGAAAATAGCCAATGAACTGAATTGTGTAATGTTAATTGCTGTGTAATATAGTATGTCAACATTTTTACTATTGCTGTATGTCATATCAATGGTATAACAGTAAGGATCGCCCAGATTAATGAAGAATGAATTTTGAAGAAACTAAGGAAGTGCAGCGAATGGAACCAGAACTGACTTCAGCAAGCAACAACCCAACACCAGACCCCATCTCTCCTGCCCTGAAAGACTGTTACGACAGATGGAGCCCAAAACCGTGGACTAGATGAACCCAATGGACATTTCAGAGGGATGGTCCATAGACTAAGGGAATGATATCTGTGTATGTACCAAAAAGATGAGAAAATGGTGGTGATTAATTGGAATGTATTGTAAGGGTAGGACCTAAGCATGACGTAAATGGTATAGAATAAGGGGTGGAATGTCCTGGTTTTGGCTGGGATAGAGTTAATTTTCTTCACAGAAGCTAGCATAGTGCTGTGCTTTGGATTCAGTGCTAGAAGAATGTTGATAACACGCTGATGTTTTTAGTTGTTGCCAAGTAGTGCTCAGACTGCTCAAGGACTTTTTGAGCTTCTCCTGCTCGGCCAGGTGCAGAACAAGCTGGGAGTACAGCAGAGCTAGGACCCAAACTGTCCAAAGAGCTATTCCATACCATAGAACGTCATGCTCGGGGGGGGGGGGGTTAGTCAGTCGGGTCGGTCGAGTCGGTCGGTCGGTCGCGGGCAGAGTGGTCGCAGCTCGGGCGGTGTGATCGTGGCCCGGGGGGAGTGATCGCTGCTCGGGACGGGCTGGGCATCAGTCAGCGGGTGGTGAGCAATTGCATTGTGCATCACTTGTTTTATATATTCTGTATATTTTCTTACCATTATTATTATTATTATTGTTATTATTCTCTCTTATTAAACTGTCTCTATCTCAACCCATGGGTCTTACTTTTTTCTTTTCTTTTCTCTGATTCTCTCCCCCATCCCACTGAGGGAGGGGGGGAGTGAGCGAGCGGCTGCGTGGTGTTTAGTTGCCAGCCGGGTTAAACCACGACACTCTGTTTTCTCCTCCTTAATACAGAGGAGAAACATACTTCTTTTAGGTAATAGAGAAAATAACATTCATAACTTTATGAAACAAGGTTTTTTTAATGAATTGCTTATAACAACAAGAAAATGTGAAATAGATTGCCATTTCATACTATATAAAAGCTACTAAGAGTCTTCAAATGTTGGTATCTAATGTAAGGAAGAAAAGTTAACCTATTTTTCCTACTCACTGCCCTGAGTTACGTACTCAAGCAGGCATATGTGTACTCAAACTAAGGAACTCCTTTCGTAGAACAGTGCAGTTAGGTGAGTACTTAGCTGTTGTTTGCAAAAATTATCCATGCTCTTAAGAAGAATTGGGAGGACCAGACAATCCATATAAAGCTCATAATTGAAAGCATGTTAGATGTTATCTTCTGTGGTTAGCCCTGAGAGGAACCTTTTTCCTGGATATGCTCTACAAAACCCACAGAGGAACTCGGGGGCTATTCTATTCATTTCAGTGAGGCTTGACCTGAGGTCTGAGTTTGGTAATGTGGCTAGGGCTCATGTTGAATGTGATGGTGTTCATTGCTGTTGGTGCACAGCTTTACAACATATGGAAATACTCCAGGTGCTGTTTATTAAACTGTTGTGTCACACAGTAATCTGTAAAATTAATTGTTTGCATACTCTATTAATTCTCATATATTATTCTGGGAATTTTAAAAAGTTTAAAATGAGTCCCAAAACACACTTAAAGATTTCATCCAGATAATGGATTTCTTTCAGAAGATTATATTTAGTGAAGGTATAAGTGAGTATTTAATACTTTATTATTATTTAAAGGAGGACATGTGAACTTTCTTTGACAAGAGTTCTTTACTAACAACAGACTTTCTTTTTTAGTTTCATACATAATTATATATATATTCTATGGTTCTGAAACAGACCATTCTACAATTGTTTAATTTTTTTGCTTTTTCCTGGATGATTGCTTATATTCAGTAGAGTTACATTAATTAATTCTGTTTTTCCCAAAAGGTAGAATCTCAAAGTTCTGAAAACTAAAACCAACTGATGAAGATTTCTTCACCATTTTCAGTTTTACATAATATATATTTAATTGCTTTACTGAATTTTGAAATGCTTGACATGATTACAGTCCTTGAAGAAGATAGATATATTCTTGTTTTAAATGGAATCATAAAATAAGTCAAACCAAGGGGATAAAATTTAATTTCTTTATATAGATGTTATTTTTCTCCTGTGTTAACTGGAAATGTTTTCAGGAGCAATGTGACAGTTAAAGAGTTCAGTAACAGTACAATTTCGAGTTTATTCATTACTGCTAACACAACATTGTTGTGGTGGAAAATAAACCCCAGCATATTCTTTCTTCTAAAAATCTGAGTGGAAATGGCATATAATAACGACATATGCATAAAATTGCTAAAGGAAAGAACCCCAACCTTTAAAAGGGGAAAAAAAAAAAAAAATGCAATAAGGTTTTTGAAGTAACCCATAGCATCAGTTTTCACTATACTGTCTTAAAAGAGGGCATTGGGCTTCTTTTCTATGGAGAAAACTGAAAAGGAGGTTTTGCACGAGGAAACGTTCTTAAAAACAAATAATTGACTAAATGTTGTAATGTGATCCCAAAGCAATCCTCTGTGTAATCCACCAGTGTTTTACCTCTTTCTTGGAAGTGTGTGAGCTCTGCTGAGAGCAGCCCTCAGAATACACTCCAAGACAGGCAAGCAGAGAAGTGTTGTCCTGGTTTCGGCTGGGATAGAGTTGATTTTCTTCATAGTGGCTTGCATAGTGCTATGGTTTGGATTTAGAACTAGAAGAATGTTGACAACACACTTATGTTTTAGTTGTTGCTAAGTAGTGCTGCGACAGCTGACCCAAACTAGCCAAAGGGCTATTCCATATCATATGATGTCATGCTCAGTGTATAAACTGGGGGAAGAAGGAGGAAGAGGGGGGGGACATTGGCAATGATGGTGTTTGTCTTCCCAAGTCACCGTTATGTGTGATGGAGCCCAGCTTTGCTGGAAATTGCTGAACACCCGCCTGCCCATGGGAAGCAGGGAATTAATTCCTTGCTTTGCTTTGCTTTTGACTGTGGCTTCTGCTTTACCTATTAAACTGGCTTTACCTCAACCCACGAGTTTTCTCACTTTTACCCTTCTGATTCTCTCCCCCATCCCATTGTGGAGGGCGTGAGTGAGCGGCTGAGTTGCCAGTTGGGGTTAAACCACAACAAGTACGTAGGGAGCTGTAAGCATGTTGTTGTTTGGGGATTCTGTAGAAAGGAGGAAGGTTTGCTGCAACAAAGAATAAACCCAAAACCAAACTTCAGACTAAAGGAAGGGACATTTTTCTGGACACCTATGGGAATGGATAGGAAGGAGGAACAACAATAAATTGTCTTCTAAGCTGGAAAGACTTTTGAAAGCTGATGGACTGAAAAGCAAGGCAGCGGGGGGGGGCGGGGGGGGGGGGGGGGCGGGGGATGACAAAGTTCATCCTGCAAAGACACCATTGGCAAAGATCAGACTCGTTCAAACCAGTTATCTACTTTACCTCACTCAGTACAGCTTCTCTACTCTTTCTTTGGTTTTATTACACTTCATCTAAAATCTTTGGCTCTGGACATCAAGACTCTGATATACTCATTTTAAGGCAATGGTAGGAGACTTTAATCTCAAGGTTCTTGGCCTATGTAGGGATGCCTTCACATGGATGTCTTGTTTTATAGGGGAGCAAAATTCAGCTCATATTAGTTACTGTCAGAATTTCATAGAATCAGACCTAATCTGATTACCTCAGGAGAAGGTAACAAAGGAAGTTTAGATTGGATATTAGGAAAAATTTCTTCATCAAAAGGGTCATCAAGCATTGAAACAGGCTGCCCAGGGAAGTGGTTGAGTCACCATCCTGGGAGGCATTTAAAAGATGGGTAGATGTGTTGCTTAGGGACATGGTTTAGTGGTAGACTTGGCAGTGATAGGTTGATGGTTGGACTTGATGATCTTAAAGGTCTTTTCCAACCTAAACAACCCTATGATTCTATGAATCAGTAAACCAGACTGACAGTTTACATCTTCTAATGAGTATTTACAGTAATCTCACTGCACAATGTGATGTTTCTGTTTTGTAAATACCAACTCAAATGACACAACTATTAGTTGAATGGTTGAACAAAACATGTATTTTGTATTTCAAGCCACCATCTGAACATTTCCAACTATTCTGACCACTCGTTCCAAGATAATTAGACAAGTTAAATATTGTGTAAATTATACAATAGAGCCAGATTCTACCTTTATGTGTGACTTTCTTACGCATGCGAGATTCAGATTAGGTCCTCTGTCAGTGCAGATATAACTGCTTCATGCTCCCTTGCAACCCCATTGTCTTCTTACTGACTTTCGACTTTCTCTTGCTGAGTTTTTATTATTATATTATTTGCTATAGATTAAGAATTATCCTGACTGATATGCAAAACCCCCAAATATTTGGTTTTGTAGATCTGGAAGTGAAAGTTTTCTTAAAACCAGCAGTAAAAATGACTAAACATTGTCAACATTATTGTGCTTTAAAGTGAGAAACCAAAATGACAACTAAGTTGAAAATCAAGTCTTAGACGACCCATTCACTCTAAGGTTTCATTTCTACTCAGCATGTAAACTTATATCTTAAAAGTGTCACTAAGTGTCAGATTCTCAAATATACTGAGGCTCAAATACATGATGTTCTGCTAATATGTGGGGAATTCACAGGATCTTAAAACAGGAACTATATAGCTTTTTAAACTAAGCACACTGCAGGAAACCAAGTCCTCATCACTTTTCATTTTAAAGGGAAAAGGCATTTTATCAGCCCAGTAGCTATGACTGTTATTCTGGTTTTGCTCTACTGTTTGTGCCCTGGTGTTTCATTCTGATGAAAACTGAGCACATGCAGACTGCATGTGTTAGATTGATATCACATCCTTTGAACAATCATTTTCTTCATGTGCACCTACTGTACATGCATTTTGCCCTGAAATTCTACAAGAAACTACACCAAATGAACAAACTGATTTTTTTTTGTTTTTTAAACTTAGATTTTCCTACATATTTAATGAATCAACCTGAAAATTTGAGTAGCTACCACTATTTAATTCTCAAATGTTGTATTTGGCCTGAAAAGTATGATCAATTAGTAACTAGACTACCACAATTGACCTTCACCTGTGACTATCTGACCTTTCAAAACTGATCTTTCAGAATACATTTTTATTCACTTGCAGAGAAAAGGGTTGTTATACCTGATTCAAATAAGGAGAAAGGATATTCATAAGATTACATTTATTTGAAATTATAGACATTAGATTATTGGAACTGATAAAATCTTTTTATGGTTCAGCTAGGAGAATGTTAATAAAATATTTAGACTAAAACGTTTTTCAGGACTGAATAAAATTTAGGTTATATAAGTGTTCAGACTTATTCTTAAGTATGAACACAATTTAGATGCATAGAGATTCACTTTTCAATGGAAATGCAATGTCTCTTTGAACTCAAATATTTCCAGGTTTTTGTAGTTCTGTTCATGTATTTATTTGCTAATATAAATTGAGAATCTATGTATATACAAGCCTCAGAAGAAAGTTCAGTGTCAGTGTTCATTAAACATGACAAATCAGCTGAAAAAAATTTCTAGGAAGAAGAACATGAACTCACATCTACAGTGGTAAGGCCAGCTGATGACATAGAGAATTTTATTTTCCTTACTTGGGTGATTTTTGGACAATAGAAAGACCAAGGATCCTTTAATTACTGTAGAGTGCTTGTTATTTTTAAATGAACACATGCTGTGCCTTCATCAGTGGAATGTTATTACGTGTAGTTATGCTGGTACTAAGGAAACTTAAAAGTGTAAAATAATAGGATTTAATAATGGCAAGGAATGAGGTAGTTTTGAAAGGAGAGTACATTCTCTCTGCAGTTTTAAAAGATCTTATCAAGCTGCTGAGTGTCTAGGCAAATGTTTTTGTTAGTGATAGACCACAATAATCCTCCTAGGTTACTTACATTTTTTATGATATTCATTGTGTCTGTAGAATTATTAATGTAAGTTTTGTATTGATACAAATATGGCTGCCATGAATCATAGAATCATAGAATGTTTTGGGTTGGAAGGGACCCCTAGAGGTCATCTAGTCCAACCCCCCTGCAGTGAGCAGGGACACCACTAACCAGATCAGGTTGCTCAGAGCCCCGTCCAACCTGGCCTTGAATGTTTCCAGGGATGGGGCCTCCACTACCTCTCTGGGCAACCTGTGCCAGTGTTTCACCACCCTCATCATAAAAAATTTCTTCCGTATATCCAGTCTAAACCTACCCTGGTTTCATTTAAAACCATCACCCCTTGTCCTGTCACAGCTGGCTCTACTAAAAAGATTGTCCCCATCTTTCCTATAGGCCCCCTTTAGGTACTGAAAGGCCGTAATCAGGTCTCCCCGCAGCCTTCTCTTCTCCATACTGAACAACCCCAACTCTCTCAGCCTGGCCTCATAAGAGTGGTGCTCCAGCCCTCGGATCATTTTAGTAGCCCTCCTCTGGCCCCGCTCCAACATTTCCATGTCCTCCTTGTGCTGAGGGCTCCAGAGCTGGACGCAGTACTCCAGGTGAGGTCTCACCAGAGCAGAGTAGAGGGGCAGAATCACCTCCCTCGACCTGCTGGCCACGCTTCTCCTGATGCAGCCCAGAGTACGGTTGGGCTTCTGGGCCGCCAGTGCACATTGCCGGCTCATGTCATGAAAGGACAAATGCAAAAAAAAAAAAAAAAGGGTGTGGAAAATGTGTAGAAAGACCTTCTGGTCAGGTTCAGAGTTAAAAATTGCAATTCTGAAAACAGTGGTTTTTGACTTTTGAGGTTTTCTACATTCCATTGAAAGTGAGAAAAAAAAACCCTTCTGCCTCCCATAACGTTTAAGGTGAGTGTTAAAAGAAAATATTTATGTTTAAACAGATTACACATGGAACATCCCTCACTACCATAACGGGAATGTTCTGTTATTAAACCTCTGAAAAAAAAAAAAAAAACAAAAATGCAAGCAGTCTGTAGTCAGAATTTTTTATGCACAAACGATAACAGATGTTTAATCATGTGTAATTGAATGCATTAAGAAATTCCTTTGACACATCAGTAATGTTCACTGGAATTTTTTATATGATAGGATGCACACAGAATAGCCTCAAATCATTATCAGAAACTGTTCCTCCCCACTATTAGCTCAATAAAGGTGTTACCTTCTGCTTAAATATAGCCTGTATCTCCTTGTGTTCTTAATCAATGAGATAATGTGGAGCATAAATTTGCATAGCATCCACTTTGCCAAGTAACTGAAACAGATACAATGGATGAGATGCATAAATTAGCGCACACCCAAGCTGACATATTTATGGAACACACTACAGCATTTTTATTCCAGTCTAAAAGCAGTCTATTCATATTGAAAAAAAAAAATTAATCTGGCTCTACTGTTTCCAGTTTTGGATTAAGCACAGTAGAGTTTGGGCATCTTGGACTATATTCCTCTGTGTGAGATAGATTTACCTGCTCTTTTCATCCCCAAAGCTAGAAAAAAATAAGTACCTTCTTACTAACACAAGCACTCCAGATATTAATTAACAAAATGTTTTTAGAACAACAACAACAACAAATTATAACTTTAAGAGAAATAAGGATTAAATTAAACATACTAATAAACAGGATAAGCCCCTCAAACTTTGGCAGTAACTCCTCAGATTTAGAAATATCTCTGGTACCTTTCCTATCCACCCGGGAAAATAACCTTAAATAGTTACTTGAAACTCTTCTGGGGGTTATCGGAACAGTGCTTTTGTAATTACTGTTTCTATTGTCTTTTCTTCTGTTCCTGTTGTTCTTGTGTCTGAACACAACTTTTAGGTCTGGCTTTGAATCAGAAGTCTAAGTCTGTTCAGATTGCATCACTAAGTTGATTTAAACCAGACAAAATGACCATCTTTTGGAGAAAAAAAAAACCCTACAAAAAGAAACCCACAACAAAAAACAATCTTAAAAACATAACCTTTTTTTTCTGTTACACAGTGAATTAATGTGATAATATAAACACACTTCTTTTTTTGCTTTGAAGACAATGGCTTCACAGAGCCTTTAAATCTACTATTGTAATATTCAAGATAAATAATAAGAAAACCATCCAAACATAACTTTCTTCACAGGCTTATTCACAGAAGCCAGTTTCAGGGTTTCAGTTTTAAAGCTTCTACTGGAGTTCATTCCCAGAGCTGCTTACGGCCTTGTTAAAAGTAAACTCTTCTGACAGAACGATTTCATTTCTTTCTATGCTCTTTTTTTCCAAGTGCATCGATTTTTGACATCTATATTTGGTTGGTAGAGCCTTATTTAAAAGGTTTTAGGGTCTTCTGTTTTGAAAATTCACTGTGCCAAATGGCAACACCTCAATTAGAAAATATCTCTATAAATTCAGTAATATTTATTAATGCTTGTAAGACTAAACTGCTGTACTTTTGCCTTTTAAGACCTCACCTTTCATCAGATGATCTGTATAACATTACTGTTGCATAACTGATAAAATCTATGGCAAAGCCAAGAGAGCATGGGGAAATCACCTGGATTAAGAGGTTCTTCAGTAGTAAAAGTTGTAACTACTCTAGGAGTTTAGTATTAAAAGGAATCTTTCTTCGCATGTGAGCAAATGAAGGGAATATTTAAAAAACATCTGAAGACTGAAATAAACAAGGTAAGAGGAGGGATTCAGAAAAGGGTTTAGTCCACTTGTTATTTTGTCACTAGATACTCCTAGAACAAAGGAGTAAATATTTCCAATTTCATATTGTGTTTTTGCTTGGGAAATGAGCTGCTGTTTCCAGGAAGTTAAATTAGATTTCTGTTGTCACTGTTAGGGATCACAAACATTTTGTACCAATATGGTACGGAATATGCCTTTGGTCAGTTGGGGTCAGCTGCTACAGTGTAATGAATATGGAGCCGCCTAAGGGACCCATTACATAATCAGTGCAAAGATTTTATTTGATTGGTCCATCCCTACAATAATTTGGAATAAAACTAAACATATTGCTGTGGTTTAACCCCAGCCAGCAGCTAAGCACCACCCAGCCTCTCACTCCCTCCCCCTCAATGGGATGGGGGAGAGAACTGGAAGAGTAAAAGTGAGAAAATTTGTGAGTTGAGGTAAAGACAGTTTAATACGGAAAGCACAAGCTGCACATGCAGGCAAAGCAAATCAAGGAATTCATTCCCTGCTTCCCATGGGCAGGCAGGTGCTCAGCCATCCCCAGGAGAGCAGGGCTCCATCACGCGTAACGGTGACTTGGGAAGACAGACACCATCACTCTGAATGTGCCCCCTTCCTTCTTCTTCCCCCAGTTTCTATACTGGGCATGACGTCGTATGGTCTGGAATAGCCCTGGGGCCAGTTGGGCTCAGCCGTCCTGGCTGTGCCCCCTCCCAGCTCCTTGTGCCCCTGGCAGAGCAGGGGAAGCTGAAAAGGCCTTGGCTGGTGTCAGCCCTGCTCAGCCACAACTGAACCATCAGTGAGTTATCAACATTCTCCTCATCCTAAATGCAAACCACAGCTCTGTGCCAGCTACTAGGAAGAAAATTAACTCTGTCCCAGCTGAAACCCGGACACATATTTATTTGAAGTTGAATATTTTTATTCTTTCCATTTTATTCTGTTAGTATGAAAATACACATGAAAGCAATACAAAAACAGTATTATGGATTTAAAGTAACAAAATACATCAATCCTATCTATTAATTTTTAATTTATTTTCTCAGGTTGGTTTAAGGTAACCCTATAGTTTCCTTTAGCAGTCTTTTTTCAACCTAATATCACTGCCCGTTACTATCTAAGCTGTACTTGTCTCAAGTATAACCCTTTCTCTCTAGTCCTTCAGAACCTTTGTTAGGTATTTGCGACCTATGGAAATGCAAATAGTGGTAAACATTAGAGGATCATGCTAATAATATTGCTGAAAAGTTGTACATATTCTTAACTATTTTTTAAGGTTTTGTACTTCTGGAAGTACATGTCTGCAAGTTTCAGGAAAAAGAAACATTAAACATTTCTTATTTTGTGCAAAAGGTCATGTATTACCAAGCAAACTCAACTACTCTCCATTAAGATTACTGGAGCAAATGTAGAGACTCTGTCTTACTGAAATCATTAATTCTTCTCTCTCCTTTAAGAAAAATTTCTAACTACTTGTCATCAAGTGATAATTTTCCCTACTTTCAACAATGAAGAAGATATGAAACTATATTAATGATCCAGAAAACTACTGTCATATCCATGAGCTCACTTGCCTGTTAGATTATCATGTCCAGCAAGCTCCGTCAGTAGTTCAGGGTTTTTGGTATTTTTGAAACCATATCCAGACAAGATATACCTCAGCATGAGACAAACCAAAAACATCATTTATGGAACTGCGGCAAAACCAAATGCCGCACATGGAAGCAAGAGGAAAACAAAGATTTTATTCTCTACTTCCCATCAGCAGGAGATGTCCAGCCACTTCCTGGGAAGCACACCTTTAGTACGCATAGTGGTTGCTCTGGAAGACATATGTCATCAATAACAAATGCCCTCCCGCCCCTTCCTTCTCCTTTCTTTTAGCTTTCAGTGCTAGGCCAACATCATATGGTATGGAATATGCCTTTGGTCAGTTGGGGTCAGCTGTCCTGGCTATGTCCCTCCCCAGGAGCTTGCCCACCCCCAGCCTACTGGCGAGGGGTGGGAATGTTGGAGAGACAGCCTTGAGCTGTGCCAGTGCTGCTCAGCAGTAGCCAAAACACTGGTGTGGTATCAATACCCTTCTAGGTACCAAACTGCTATGGGAAAGATTAAATCTATCTCAGCCAGACCCAATACACCCTGATGTTCTTGGCTGGTATAACACTTCATAATGGAATCTTTCAATCAAACTATGACTCAAAGTGATATTTAAGACAAAATAGGGCAGGTAAGCCAAGTGCCAGCCATGGCAAATATGTGGTCTTGTGAAAGTTCAGAGGTTCATCAGAATAGTGCAAGAGAAAAGACAATAAAGATTTTGAGGGTTTAGTCATTTTATTCCCTTTCTTTAAGTCAGATTTCTCTGTATTATTTCAGACTGGTATAATGTAAATAAATCAAATAAGGACAAATCCAAAAATTCCTTGTAAAACCTCTAGTAAATTATTAGTTATTCTAATTAATAACTTTGATAAAAAAACTAATACAGCAAAAAAACCAACAATAAAAACATGAAATGAGCTATATCAAATCAGTTTTTTTCCACTTGCAGACTGATTTCTATAAAGGCCTTGATTTGCTTTTTTTTCTCTGGCAAGATATGATGGAGAAGGTGAATTTTCATTGAAGTCTGATTTGAACCATTTAACCATAAGCAGAGAGTTGACAGTATTTCTCATTGCTTAACTCTACTTAAGCTTATAAAAAATTGCATAACATTATTTTCTCCTTTTCTCTCTCAAAGTATCTACTTTTGTTTCTATTAAACCTCCTGTTTCTCAAAGCCTTAGTATAAACTGTCCTCATGGCAACTTCTGATTGACCCATGCCCTTCTTGAAATAAGGTGCTCAGAATTAGAAACAGTATTTGGTAATGCTAAGTGCAGTATCAGTTACCTTCATCACAGGGCTGCTTCTGTCCCACTTTTCCTCTTCCTTTCCTACCTACAAGTACCATGGATGACTCAGTTCTTGACGACAGAAGTTTTACCTGCCTCAGTTGCATCATAGAAAATACTTCTTTCTACTACGCACACTTTTCTTTCTTTTACAAGATGCTACGATGACAGTGTTTCAGTTACAACATGTCTCTTCCACACAAACCTGGATGAAAAAAACAGGTTGCATTTACACTGACCAGCTACTGTATATCCTAATAAGCTTTGAGGTCCTGCTCCTTTGCTCATCAAGACCAGCTGCTTTCTAGTATATACTATAATATCATGCAGGTGCTATCTAACCCATACATGTGCCTTTTCCTTCCATGGGAAAAGGACATAGGAACATAGTTTTGTCCTAATGCAAAGCAAAGACGGGGCTAGAGCCAACAGTGTGCAAATGTTTCTGGATCCCTGGTTTAGGTGTGGCCAG
Source organism: Gorsachius magnificus (assembly GCA_034008185.1). NCBI lineage: Eukaryota > Metazoa > Chordata > Aves > Pelecaniformes > Ardeidae > Gorsachius > Gorsachius magnificus. The sequence continues at coordinate 79,018,831 of CM067109.1, forward strand.
AATAACAGGTAGAAGAAATGGTGTGTCTTTTAACAAGCGATAGGACAAGAGGAAATGGCCTCAAGTTGCACCAGGGCAGGTTTAGATTTGATATTAGGAAAAATTTCTTCCCCAAAAGTTATCAGGCACTTGAACAGGCTGCCCCCCTGGGTCAAGTCTCTATTTGAAAGATGGGTGGACAAAGTGCTTAAGGACATGGTTTAGTGGTGGACTTGGCAGTGCTAGGTTAACACTTGGGCTCAATGATCTTAAAGATCTTTTCCAACCTAAAAGATTCTATGATTCTGCAATTGTATCCAAGATTCTAACTCTATTCTCTACTGTGCACTCTCAGGGGCCTCATGCTTTTTATATTAATCTTTCCAGTTCTGCAACAATGGAGGAGAGAAAAGACTATATTTTTTCCTCCAGAATCTGTTTTGAGAAATACTGTATCCAGAAAATTAACTTACTTTTTTTTGTAACTTTTTACTACTTTTCTAAAAATGTTCACAGAAATTCATCATCCAAAAATGACAGATGGTACATGCATGTTCACTAGAGTCTGGGGTTTGATTTTTCTGTGGTTGAGGGGTTCAGTGAAGGAGGAGAAGTGGGAGAGGACGTGCACACATTATCTCTAACTACAATGGGAAGGGATGCTTATAAGTGAGCCGAAATCCCTAGGTGTAAGAAATCGGGCAAAAAAGGGAAGAGACCGGCATGGCTGAGATGAGAGATGCTGGACAAACTAAAGAGGAAGAGGGAACTGCACAGGCAGTGGAAGCAGGGACAGGCGTCCTGGGAAGAGTATAGGGACGCGGTCCGGTTGTGTAGGAATGGGGTCAGGAAAGCCAAGGCGCAGCTGGAGCTAAACTTGGCTAGGGATGCAAAGAATAATAAAAAGGGTTTCTACAGGTATATCAGCCAGATGAGCAAGACTGGCAGCTGGTAACAGCAGATGAGGAGAAGGCTGAGGTACTCAACACCTGTTTTGCCTCAGCCTTCACTGGCAACCTCTCTCCTCACCCCTCCCGAGTCGATGGACGGCATGAGGGGGACTGGGAAGGTAAAACCCCTCCTGCTGTAAGAGAAGATCAGGTTCGTAACCACCTGAGGAACCTGAACACAGGTCCATGGGACCTGATGAGATACATCCCAGAGTCCTGAGGGAATTGGCCGATGTAGTCGCCAAGCCACTCTCCATGATATTTGAAAAGCCATGGCAGTCAGGTGAAGTCCCTGGTGACTGGAAGAAGGGAAACATTGTGCCCATTTTCAAAAAGGGTAGAAAGGAAGACCCTGGGAACTACCGACCTGTCAGCCTCACCTCTGTGCCTGGGAAGATCATGGAACAGATCCTCCTAGAAGCTATGCTAAAGCACATGGAGGCCAGGGAGGTAATTTGAGATAGCCAGCATGGCTTCACCAAGGCCAAGTCCTGCCTGACGAACCTAGCGGCTTTCTATGATGGTGCAACAGCATCAGTGGACAAGGGAAAACCAATGGACGTCATCTATCTGAACTTCTGCAAAGCCTTTGACACGGTCTCCCACAACATCCTTCTCTCTAAATTGGAGACAGATGGAGTTGATGGGTGGACTGTTTGGTGGATAAGGAACTGACTGGATGGTCGCATCCAGAGGGTAGTGGTCTATGGCTCAATGTCCGGATGGAGACCGGTGACGAGTGGTGTCCCTCAGGGGTCCGTACTGGGACCGGTGCTGTTTAACGTTTTCATCAATGACTTAGACAGCGAGATTGAGTGCACCTTCAGCAAGTTTGCAGATGACACCAAGCTGAGTGGTGTGGTTGACACACCAGAAGGGCAGGATGTCATCCAGAGAGACCTGGACAGGCTGGAGAGGTGGGCCTGTGTGAACCTCATGAGGTTCAACAAGGCCAAGTGCAAGGTCCTGGGTCGGGGTAACCCCCAGTATCAATACAGGCTGGGGGAAGAAAGGATGGAGAGCAGCCCTGCCAAGAGGGACTTGGGGGTGCTGGTGGATGAAAAGCTGGACATGAGCCGGCAATGTGCACTGGCGGCCCAGAACCCCAACCGTACTCTGGGCTGCATCAGGAGAAGCGTGGCCAGCAGGTTGAGGGAGGTGATTCTGCCCCTCTACTCTGCTCTGGTGAGACCTCACCTAGAGTACTGTGTCCAGCTCTGGAGCCCTCAGTACAAGAAGGACATGGAACTGTTGGAGCGGGGCCAGAGGAGGGCTACTAAAATGATCCAAGGGAGCACCTCTGCTATGAGGCCAGGCTGAGAGAGTTGGGCTTGTTCAGCCTGGAGAAGAGAAGGCTGTGGGGAGAGCTGATTGCGGCCATTCAGGGCTTAAAGGGGGCCTATAGAAAAGATGGGGAAAATCTTTTTAGTAGGGCCAGCTGTGTCAGGACAAGGGGTAATGGTTTTAAATGAAAACAGGGTAGGTTTAGACTGGATATACGGAAGAAATTTTATATGATGAGGGTGGTGAAACACTGGCACAGGTTGCCCAGAGAGGTGGTGGAGGCCCCATCCCTGGAAACATTCAAGGCCAGGTTGGACAGGGCTGAGCAACCTGATCTGGTTAAAGGTGTCCCTGCTCACTGCAGGGGGGTTGGACTAGATGACCTCTAGGGGTCCCCTCCAACCCGAAACATTCTATGATTCTATGATCTTTTCTCTCCACTGTTACAAAGAGGACCTGAGTTGGAGACATTTGTCCGTTACTGACAGGTGGCGTGGGAGTTCCTGTACACTGACATACAGGAGTCATTTCAGTGGCTCTTGGAGGAAAAAAGTGTTGCAGGCACAGGGGTGTTGAAGCTTTCCTTGCTGGCTCAGCAACACACACTGTCATCCTCCCACTCTAATGCGGATTGTTGCCTCCTGCGCAAATCCAACAAATCTGAAATCCATCAAACATTTATATTGTAGCCATGCATTTTAATATTAAAAAACAACTTTATGTTCTCTGGACTAACCTCCTAAATAAAGACAGGCCATGAAGTTAGAAACATATAGAGACTTGTCCTGGTTTCGGCTGGGATAGAGTTAATTTTCGTCACAGAAGCTAGCATAGTGCTGTGCTTTGGATTCAGTGCTAGAAGAATGTTGATAACACGCTGATGTTTTTAGTTGTTGCCAAGCAGTGCTCAGACTGCTCAAGGACTTTTTGAGCTTCTCCTGCTCGGCCAGGGGCATAACAAGCTGGGAGTACAGCACAGCTAGGACCCAAACTGTCCAAAGAGCTATTCCAGACCATGGAACATCATGCCCGGGGGGGGTTAGTCGGTCGGGTCGGTCGCGGGGGGAGTGATCGCAGCTCGGGGAGTGATTGCTGCTCGGGACGGGCTGGGCATTGGTCGGCGGGTGGTGAGCAATTGCATTGTGCATCATTCGTTTTGTATATTCTGTATATTTTGTTATCATTCTCATTATTACTATTATTATTATTTTCTCTTATTAAACTGTCTTTATCTCAGCCCTCGGCTCTAACCTTTTTTCCCCTTCCCGATTCTCTCCCCCATCCCACTGAGGGAGGGGGGGGGAGTGAGCGAACGGCTGCGTGGTGCTTAGTTGCCAGCCGGGTTAAACCACGACAAGACTGGAGTGTTTACTCATCCATTTCAGTTCACCACACCTCTCTTACATCTGTTTTATCCTCCAATAAATTGAATGTGCGGGTTAGACAAATCACATTTCTTAGCAACAGTTCCTGTACCAAACATCTTAATCCCATTTCACGCTTTTTATAGAGTGCTATTAATTTTTGCCTAACTCACGTTTCTTTTTGGGAATGCTAGACACACATTAAGAAAATATTTATTGAAGTTAAGTAGGCATTTTATTAAAACTGGACACAGAAATATAGACACTGAAGCCAGCATTTTGCTCCATAAGCTTATGTTACCTCTGGGGAATAATGGTAAACAGTGTTAATAGTTTATTTAAATTCAGGGATAGCTATCATATAGAAGAAAAATTTGAAGTTGTGTAGTAGAAAAAAAGGCTGTAGTTTCAGAAAGGAAATATTTCTGAGCTCCAGGGCTCAGAATAATCATGAATCTAACGACCTTTGTTGATGCACAAGCTGAGGAATTTATTCTCAGGAGTCTGTATCACATGATCAAAGGAAAATTATCTCCTGTCTAATATAATGTCCCCAAGAGGGCATGCACCAGGACCTAACAGCAGTCACTGAAATGGTACTATAGGCAATCCAGTATACTTTTTTTTTTTTTTTACAAATATATTTTAAAAAGTAGATTACAGATTCTAGGTCCAAAGAATTGGCATAAGGGTTAGTTGGTTTTTGGTTTTGCTTTACATCTGACAAAAGGAAAGCTTGCCTATTCCTTTTCCTTTCTTCCCATACTTTAGAATCCATTAAATAGCATCAAAATACTAAAATGTTTCATTTGGCAGGAACAACAATGACTCAATATGTAGTAAATTATAATGTCACTTAACGAGAAGTTTGAATTGGAGCTTATACTTTTTCATGACACAACATAAGCGACTGTGATGGAGGGAATCTGGCTCCTCTCTCAAGACTCTTAATATTAAAATCCCCACCTGGCTCAAGTCAAAACAAACCTGGGGTGAGATGCATATCTCTTACACAAAATTTGCCTCATTCAAGCATTATGAAACCAGCCCATGAAACAATGTCATCACCTTTTAAACTTGCTTTGGTTTGCAATAAAAATCAGTACTGAAACCCCAAAGTTCATGATACCCTGATTTACTGGGTGTGATATGATCCACCACTACCAAATCTTGCTGAGGGACCTTTTGTCTGAGGTTTGTTAGTAACAAGGAAGGCAGCCTGAGAAAATAACCTTACACACTTGTCCTGTTCTTTAGCTTTTCCCTAGGTATCTCCTGATTTCTTAAAGATAGGCTGGATGGGTTAACACACCTTTGGTCTGATCAAGAAAAGCCATTTTGTTATGTCAGCCTACTGTTTCTGGACTGGAAGTGGTTAAGTACCTCCACAGCATACTATAAGCTACACTTAAGATATCAGTTCAGTCCTGCCAAAAAAAAACAAAGGGGATGAGGTAGTCTGTGTGACCCCGTTCCTTTAAATCTGGGTGTTCCAAATAGTTTCTGATTGCACCTGGGAGAAGCTATTATATCCTGTAAGGAGGCCAGGATGAAAACTAGGATGCTCTGCACCAGAGGCAGTGTGCGAGGAGCTGAAGAATACAATTTAGACTATCGTGGAACTCGGATAAAGACGAGCGAGTCAGAAAGACAAGGAGGATAGACAAAGAATCTCCTTGACGAGCTCAAAAGACAATACACACATTCTTTATTATTGCATATCATCAATTACTATTATAGTTATATAAAACAGCTTTGGGTGTGTAGCATATTAAAAAAATATTCAGCTATAGCAATATTTAAAGAAACTTTTAGGAATTTTGGTTTCTGAATTCATAGGTGTCAGTTTGACTGTTCTTCCTGAATATTCTAGAAACAAGCATTCTTTATGCTAAAACAAACACCTAAAACTCCATTTAAAAATACAGATACTGTATCTGAAGAGGGTAGAAGATAAATAGAACATTTTCATGGAGCAGATGTGAAAATCAGAGAAAATCAAAACTACTGGAGTAGGAAATGAAATTAAAAATATACACGTAGCAGATCTTAGTTTCTTTTCAAGTTGTAATCACTATAAAATATTAATTTTATTCTTACCTTTTTTCTCAACAAGAATTTTTTTTTTAAATTTCAGTGAGATCTACAAGATTGGGTTTTATGAAATTTACATCTGAAACCATTTTTCAAAGCCCCTAACCAGAAAATAGTGCTATTGCACAGTTGTAGGTTCCTAATATGATTTGCCATGCAGGATTCAAGCCAAACACTACGGAGTTTTGTAATTAGAAAACATAGATTTTTTTTTTTTTCTTTGCAGTCTAATAACTTAAAATTAATGTAACCAATTTCATTCAAACAGGAGAAAGTGCTCTGTTGCGCTAACAACTATCATGGAAAATGTCAGTGTGAAAATAGAAAAAGTAATTGAACAAAAGCTGCTAAAACAGTATTGAAAATTGGACTGTTTGAGTGTGCAAATTTTATAGGCAGAAAACAATTTTTTATTTACTATTGGAATGTTACTGAAAATACCATAATATAGTAATTAAACAGCAGGTAATATTTTCTCTCAAATTATTGATAAAATACAACATAAATTTAATCCTAATAATGGAATTTATTAACCATTTTATAGACTACTTTTCATTTCATATCAGTGATCTTGTGTATCCTTCTTCAGAGGCACCTTTTAATTTCATCATTGTCTTAGCCTACAAAACACTAGTTGAGAATCATTGCATTATTGCGGAAAAAAATTAATATAAAACAGTTGTGGCCCTTGGCACTTAAACAATGTACATGTATGGAATTACCCATTCCATAAGATGACTCAAATGTTTTACCAGTTTGCCACACAGTTCTCCTCATTTAAATTCAAAAAAGTGCACATCATTTGCTTTCTCTGATTATCTTCATCTTTCAAGTTTTCCAAGTGCTTTGTTAATTTTATTTCTTGAAAAGAATCTCTGAAGAGTTGAGCTACTGAAAAAGAAGCAGTGATGTAGAGCTTGTGTTAGAAGGAAAATCATATTTTTAATCTGAACATGGAAAAGAAGCTGGATGAATTAGGAAGCAACTGAAAAGATTGTAAGTGTATACATTTAATCAGGACTAACATTGCTTGCAAATAATTTTCCACTGTGGGATTAACAAAGAATAACAACATTGTGTTTAAGGGGAACAATTAATTTTGGAAGGAACACTTAGAATCATAGAATAAAATCACAGAATCATAGAATCACTTTGGTTGGAAAAGACCTTTAAGATCATCGAGTCCAGCTGTTAACCTAGCACTGCCATCCCACCACTAAACCATGTCCCTAAGCACCTCATCTAGCCTTCTTTTAAAGACCTCCAGGGATGAGGACTCCACCACCTCCCTGGGCAGCCCATTCCAGAGCCTGACAACCCTCTCGGTGAAGAAGTTTTTCCTAATGTCTAGCCTAAACCTGCCCTGGCGCAGCTTCAAGCCATTCCCCCTCGTCCTATCATCTGTTACCAGGGAGAAGAGGCCGACCCCCACCTCACTCCCCCTCCTGTCAGGCAGTTGTAGAGGGCGATCAGGTCTCCCCTCAGCCTCCTCTTCTCCAGACTAAACACCCCCAGTTCCCTCAGCCGCTCCTCGTATGACTTGTGCTCCAGACCCCTCACCAGCTTGGTTGCTCTCCTCTGGACATGTTCCAGCAAGGCAACATCTTTCTTGTAGTGAGGGGCCCAAAACTGAACACAGGATCCGAGGTGCGGCCTCACCAGCACCGAGTACAGGGGCACGATCACTTCCCTACTCCTGCTGGCCACACTATTCCTGATACAGGCCAGGATGCCATTGGCCTCCTTGGCCACCTGGGCACACTGCTGGCTCATATTCAGCCGGCTGTCAATCAGTACCTCCAGGTCTTTTTCCACCAGGCAGCTTTCCAGCCACTCTTCCCCAAGCCTGTAGTGCTGCATGGGGTTGTTGTGACTCAAGTGCAGGACCCGGCACTTGGCCTTGTTGAACCTCATACAGTTGGCCACAGCACATCGATCCAGCCTGTCCAGGTCCCTCTATGGAGCTTTACTACCCTCGGGCAGATCAACATTTCCACCCAACTTACTGTCATCTGCAAACTGCAAAGCACATCTGTGGTGCTGGTTGCTGTTCTGGACTCCCCAGTAGAAGAGAGATATGGGTATATTGGAGAGAGTCCAGCACAGGCCATGAAGATGATGAAGGGACAGGAACATCTTTCCTATGAGGATAGGCTGAGAGAGCTGGGACTTTCAGCCTGGAGAAGGCTCAGGATCTTATGCATGTGTGGTGGTGCATCCCTCCTCCGGTGTCGTGGTTTAACCCCGTCTGGCAACTAAGCACCACGCAGCCACTGGCTCACTCCCCCCGATGTGGGACGGGGGAGAGAATCAGAGGGGTAAAAGTGAGAAAACTCATGGGTTGAGATAAAGACAGTTCAATAGGGAAAGCAAAAGATGTGCGCACAAGCAAGCAAAGCAAGGAATTCAATCACCACTTCCCATAGGCAGGCAGATGCTTAGCCATCCCCAGGACAGCCGGGCTCCATCACACGTAACGGTGACTTGGGAAGGCAAACACCATCACTCCAAACATCCCCCCCTTCCTTCCTCCTCCCCAGCTTATATACTGAGCATGACGTCATATGGTCTGGAATAGCCCTTTGGTCAGCTGGGGTCAGCTGTCCTGGCCGTGTACCTTCCCCGCTCCTTGTACACCTGGTGGAGCTGAGAGCTGAGAAGTCCTTGGCCAGTCTAAGCACTGCCCAGCAACAACCAACACATCAGTGTGTTACCAACATTCTTCTAGTACTAAATCCAAAACATAGCACCATGCCAGCTACTAGGAAGAAAATTAACTCTGTCCCAGCCAAAACCAGGACACCCGGACTTTTCTCTCTTCAACCGCTTTGCCATCTTGGGAATTCCTGCCAGATTGTGGCCTTTGTATAGTGAGTTGGTCAGTTAAGTGCCCCTTAATTGTACCAGAAACTACTATGGAGCTGAGGCAGGAGAGGCACTGCATATATTAAGAGACATCAGTTGACTGTTCAAGTTAAGGCACAGGACAAGGAACAATCAGTTATCTCCCGACAGCCTTGAAGCATATTTCACCAGGGTGGCAATCAAACACAGAGGTAGCATTGTTAAAATCCAAGTGAAACAGCGCCACTGTTATTGGAGTTTCAGTAGCACCAGCTGGATTGTGGTCAGGATAACAGTTTGTAAATGACTAAAGCAAATCATCTCATGACCCTATAAAATAGTGGTTCAAAATGAGGTCCTTTGAGCTCTCCCGGACTGTAGCAGGCTGCAACCAGAACCTCCCTCTGAGTGGGACGCCTCTCAGAGCCAGCAAACTTTGAAGTTTTTTAACCTTGGAGGTCTATTGCCAAAGACTGACAGTGGAGTCTGGGCTGAAACCCTTCACTCCTTGAGGCTCAACCCTCACCCATTGAAGGATGCCAACAAAATCAATGTGACTATTTTACTAAACTCAAGGGGAATTTTTAATGGATATATCCATATATAAATATACATATCATACGTAGAGATAGCTGTGCTTATATATATATGCATGTGTGAATCAATTTAAGTAATCTGTAGATGTGTGATTTATTTATTAATTCTGTGAATGTTCATTTAGTTGATAATCAAATGCTGCTAAAAGCTTGTATCTTACCTCAAACTGTGAACAAACCTTAGACTGCTACTAGACACCTATATTATTCTTAGACATAAACTGTTGATCAAGTCTGGGACTAAGAGTGGATTTAGCTGCACCTAGACGCCTTTCTCAGATGGCGTTTAGAAAGCAAGAGCATCTGCCCTGAACTCGTGACTCAATGGGAGGGTCCTCCTTACCCTTTGCATCCATAACATCTCTGTGAATTACTCTAACTTGAGTATAACTTGATTCCCTCTGTGTACTTTTCCATGCAGTAATAGAGAAAACCTTGCCATCTTTGAATCTGTAACTAAGTCAGTGTTTTAATTTATTTTGTTGAATCACTTTGTTAATCAACTGATGATTGAGTGCTGCTAAAATTTCATAATCAAATCCTATGATTTGTTGTAAAGGCACAAATAAATTCTAAACCACTACTAAATCAAAATTGTGTAAAGACACTCATTTGCAACACATTGATCTACTGAATAAGACTTGCAACTGGGATCACAAATTCCTGTTCATGGCACCATGTGCAACCTGATTGTCGGTCTGCAGAATGGTCCTTATCCCTACCTGTCCATTATGGCCTGAGTGCATGTAGCTCTTTTTTTGACTTAATGACAGGGTTCCCAGCAAACATCAGGCCTTAACATAAGCTGCGTTAAGCCAAAACCTGGGCAGGGGTTGAGTGAACAGTAACACTGATGAGAGGAATGAGGCAGCAGACTCTTATCAACAGTGCCCCCTGACAGAACAAGGTGCAGTGGGAACAAATTAAAAAAACGGATATTCATAACCTGACTAGATACAGTTGTGTGCAATCTGTTCTAGCTCACAGTGTTTGAGCAGGGGCATTGGATTAGATGGTCTCACAAGGTCTTCTCTGACATAAACAATGCTGTAATTCTGTGATCTGTAAACTAGAAGGAAAATGCTCGATGTGAGGCAGGGAATACAGCCCACACAGTAAAGAGGATTTCAGACACCTCTTTTCTATGGTTTTTTTTAATACCTTACACATATTCATAGAGCTGGCTATCATGAATTTCAGTTTAGACACAAATATTCTCTTGCTTTACGGTATTGAGCTTTTGGGCCTCTAAATCAGCAACGTGGTTCAGAGAAAGAACTTGCTACCTTTTTTTTCTCCATTTCAATTCTTCAAGACAGCTATTGCACTCTTCCACAAATTTGGCAAATGGGAGTGTTGGACCAGCTACTTAGCTTAAGCTGTCACAACTTCTTACCACCTTATTTTATATCTAACTTTAACACCTTACCATTCAGCAGCTAAGACATGAGTATATGCTACTGCCTGCCAACCTTCCTGCAGCAGTGGTAAAATGTGGGAGAGAAGACAGAAACCCGCTTTGAAATTGCTAAAGCAAGTTTCTCCAGACTTTGCCTCTTGGCACTTTGCTTTTGGGTACTGCAACACTAATTGATACAGTTTCTCCTATTTTTCTCTCTGTTTATACTTTCAATTAATTTGGTGGAGTTTCACACTTTCTGATTCTCTTCTGTGTTAATCTTATTTTTAGTGCTATATATTGCTTTTTCCAGAATCAGATGGTGTTTCCTTTAAATAATCAGGCTGTGCAGGCTTAGGGTTGTGTATCCTCACAATATCAATATCTAGTAACTCCTATGATAATTTTTAAAGATAATATCTGATAATATCTGATAATATCACCTTTTCCACATTATAAGCAGTTCAGCTCAAAATAGTACACTACCCTGTTATTCCACAACCACTTAGAAATTAATCATTTTACAGTTTCTGTCAAGGTAATGGATTAATTTTGTGCAATTTTCAGTACCCATCACAGTTTTCGTCAGAGGAATGAGAAGGTAATGAGAACAAAAATAGATTACATACACACACAAAAATGCAATAACCCATCCTCATGAAAAAAACTACCAGAGATGGGAAAGACTAATCTTTATTTCATGCCAGTTTTAAAATGTTTCTAAGACAATAGTGCAACATCAATCCATTTGTATGACAAACACAACAAAACATTTAAAACCTTTTTGATGGTTAAACTTAACCCCTGTCAGAATCAACAGAATAAGGAACAAGGTATTATTCCTTGCATGAGCATATTACTAAATCAGTCTTTTAAACAGCAAAAGGTATGTGTGAATACATATACATTGTGGAAAAAAGTACAAGCATACAACACATGTCTTCATCTATGTTATAGACTTTTGATTCTTTTTTTTCTGAACATGTGTGTTTGTTTTTCCGGAAGGAGGATTAAGTGTGTAAAAGAATGTATGTTTTAATGACATATAAAGCTGACTCTGAAAACAAAACCAATCCATTCCCGCCCACCTCTGCTACACCCGTTCCAGCCCACCTCTGCTACTTCAAGCTTTCATTTTCCTTCATCAAGTGTGAACTTGATACTGGAGAATTCTGAACTTATTGTGTACTGAAATGGCACAGAAATTTAAGTTTCTGTCTCTTTTTCATTTCTCCAGGACCACTATTGGGCTGAATAATAGCCAAACTTCTCAAAGCATCCTGCAGTCCAGATGCTTGCAGCATCTGGACCACAGAACTTGTTGGAATACGTTACGACATCTTTGCACTCAAGTTTTCATTCTCAGGTTTATTTTAGGAGAAGAGAAAAAGTGAGAAAGAAGAATTCGGATGCATCCCAGACATGTATTAAGACCTGAGAAGACCCCATAAATGTAGTGAACTTGAAGAAATGTTCTTCTTCAAAAGAAGGTGGAATAAAATAATTAAACAGTAAATTTCTTCAGGATAGGTTGACCAAAAAAAAAGATTGATTTAAAATAAATGAAGCCATCTGGCTAACATATATTCTCTAGGTGCTGATAATAAGAGGTACGTATAGCCAGTTTTTAAAAATAATTTAATCCTTCCCTGACATTATTGCTGTACAGGAAAACCTTTTCAGCACATGCCACTAAAGATGTGTTTTGTCTTTTCAAACTATGTTCTTATGTTTTTATAGTTAGGGTTTATTCCCTTAACCAGATGAAAATTAATTCATGTTTTTCACAGGAATCAGAATAATCAAAACAGTTTTTCATTCAGAAACAGTTGAACTCTGAGAATTCACTCAGGGAGTATTCTCCATCTTCTCTCAGGGTATGACACTTCAATTGCAACAGATTTTAACTCGTCACTTACAAGTTCCCTGCTTTTTTAAGAGGCCTGTTAAAGTGAAGTAAAAAGTAGAATGGAATGGAATGGAATGGAATGGAATGGAATGGAATGGAATGGAATAGACTAAACTAGACTAGACTAGACTAGACTAGACTAGAACAGAACAGAACAGAACAGGACAGAATATTTCAGTTGGAAGGGACCTACAATGATCATCTAGTCCAACTGCCTGAATACCTTTTGTAAACGAGTGTGCATCTTGTCCAGAAGAACATTCACAAATTAATAAGACATCCACAAAATAATAAGACTGAAACCCACTGCTTTAGATATTCAGACAAACTTGCTTGTCCTTTTAATCACACTTATTATCTCTGAGCCTTCTAAAGGATATTTCTGTGTCTTATGTTTTTGAGATAAATTCCTGTAATACAGACCCTTAATCCATGATTCAAACTCTGTATTTTTGGATGACAGACAAGTTACAAGTCACTATAGCTAACTGTACTTCCCATACAGGACCATAGTCAATTCTGGTACTCAATACGTAGTAATATATGATGACAGGTTTTAGATATCAGCAAAGAATAAAATTGAAGCAACTTTTGAGAAATTAAGATCATTCCAGAAAAAGGAAGAAAAAAAATTAAGGAATTTTAGAGTTTGGGGTTTTTTTTAAAAAAATAAATGTCAACTGTACATCTTTGGTTAGTGACCTACATTCATATTTAGGCACCATCACATGCCTAGGTAATGTGAATTACTGAAATGTTAAACATTAGTATTTCTATAAGTCCTCTTGATTTAGTTTTAGCTACTTTTTTCTGTGGGGAAAGAGGAAGGGGAAGGAGGAAGGGAAGAGGAAAGAAAGGGAGACTTTAAGTACATGTGAAACCAAACAGGGCTTGAGTTTCTAAAGCCTTATTTTCTTTATGTGTGTGTTGTGATTTTATCTGCAAGGAAAGCCCTGTACCAACCATCATTCTGGTCTGAAAACATTTATGCAGCTTCCATAGTTGCTTTGTATATAGTGTAAAAGGTCATGGAAAACCATTAGTGAACATTTTCAATAGTGAGGCAGCAGCAATAGATTTTGTATCCCTTTACAATAAGTACTGAAAACATATGCATGCTCACCAAATGTCCATTTTCAGGTACAGAGATAGCTTTCATAGACCACGTTGGATGAATTTTTTCTATTTAGCTAGAAATAATTGACTCATCTCCTGATCTCTTTTCCCATGTCCTGCAGAGGCTAATGAGGTAGATAATGAAACATCCCAGCCACCTAGTCTTTGTAGCTTTCCTTTCCCTCAAGTAGCAAGAAAAATTATTTCTGTATCATCAGCTCCATGATTTTAACTATGTCTGATTGACATTTATTCTCTGCGTGTTATCAGCAAAAAGGATTACAATGCATACAACCTTTTCCTAAAAACAGTAGAAAAAGCTACCCAGATACCTAGCTTCTCCTGAACAGCAGTCCAATGTTATTTCTTAAACACCTAACAGCCAGATGATTGACCTCATGCAAGACATGGATATTCATAGTTATTTGACAGGTAGAGATTTAAATTAGGTTCTACTTTGTTGAAGGTCTCGTCCTAAGCATCTGCTTAAGGTTGAAGCCAGTTACATGGCTGCATTCAGAGTGTCATCCAAGTAACTAGACTGTCCACTGTTAGACTGTCTTGACCCACAAAATTGGATGCTCCCAGTAGTTATCAGCACATTCTACTATGACAGGAGGCAATGTCTGTCAGACTTTTCCAGTTAACTTTGTTCTAAATAATCAAATAAAAAGGAGGACAATCTAAGACATAAAATCATGCAGTGTAATCCTCTGCAAACCAGGAATAAGTGGGCAAACTCACTGTCTACATTCTGCTTTGGAGAAAGAGTAAACCAATCTTCGCTTAGGAAAGGCCCTCACAAATACTTTTGATTTTGCTGAACTGCCTCAACTAAATTACCTATCTATTACTCTGTGCTTTAGCTCAGACTCCTTAAATTTGTTCTTTAGCTAGGGACTGATGTTTCTCAGGAATTCTTGTGACTTTATAATGTCTTTTGTGACAACGTAGGGTAGTTGATTTCCTCCATCCTTAGAAGACGTGTCCTATCTGTAAGAAGACACAAAGTATGTTTGTTTTGTTTGGGCAGATGGCGCCAATATTAGTGTTTTTAAGATAATCTCTAGAAACTATGTACGAGTTACTAATAGGCACTAGGAAAATTCAGTGCCATAAGGAACAGAGACTTTTCCTCATCCAGTTTCTGATTTTACCAATTCTTAGTAGGAAGCTATCCAATGGATTTGCATGGCTAAGAGAGTGAAGGTTACTTTAATCTACACCAACTGCCAATAGCTCAAGGCTTACTGGGCCATAGGGAACTAGACAGGCACATTTTTATTTGTCTGCCCTTCTACAGAGAAATAAATTATTTTTAATTTACTTCTCCCATTAAGTAGTTGATTTTCTAATGAATTTGCCCATACCAACATTCCAGTGCCCAGCAAAATTTATTTGAATTGGCAGAGCTGTACAAAAGCTGTGCTTGCAGTACTTGTGTAGCTCTGACTCAAATTCCTTCCATTAGCTACCCAATTAAGCAGAAGAAAGTTTAAATTACCAACCTCCAACTTTATTTATTTATTTTTACAGACTAGTAGTTAACCATGTTTAAAGTCCAATGAATAGTAAGAGAATATATACTAGATCAAGCCATGAAAGAGATGGGGAAATCAGAAATAATTAAAGGAAATGAGAAGGAAAGAAAACACATTACTATTGGAAAATAATTTCTTACTTAATTATGGTCCAATTCGGTGAGTTATTAGACTTCTATTTAAAAAGAAACATCTGATAATTAAGTAGCTATTAAAACAAATTGCTCATTAGTTTGGGAAACACAGACAAGCCATTTATTGAAAGGCTACTTCCAAATGATATAACTTTAAATAGATATCTCTTTTTCCAGTAACCCAACTCAGTGGAGCCAGCTACACAAATAAAATGTTTCATGTGAATAAGAACAGCAGCTAGAGCTTGCTCTGGAAAAGAGAATTGATCTAAGCAGCTTAAGGATACTCTTAGGAAACAGTCTCTTTGCTTTCTGTTATCCTGAGAATGGCATTGACTGTCTAGTCACAGGGAGAGAAATCCTTTCCTAAATTGTAATGGTTTGGTTTTTTTCAAAATAAACTTCTTACTACAAATACAATGAGCTAAAACTCTGTTGGCCTGAATCAAACAATACAAGTCCTTTTCAAGATGGATGAGCTGGTAATGATCACAACTGAAAAGCATATCCACTTGTAGTAATATAGTTGTTTCATTTAAATGAAGCTAAATGAAAAAAAAAGTGAACCAAAAAAATTATTTGCATGTTCTGCTTGATATCACTGGTGTATGTTAAACTTCCTAACTTTATCTAAAAGTAATGTAGAAAGACAATAAGACTTTTTTAAACACCTGCTGGAACTTGTTTTTTTTTGTAAGCAAGCAGAGGATTTTAAAAAGATCTCAGAATTCTTGACTGTCTCAGCCCTGTGTAATCCATGGAGTGTATGAGTAAAAAAATTCAAAGCAGATTTGTTATGTGGCCTATTTCGACAAAATGTCACCGAGGCTGTTGAATCATGAGTCCATTTGGAAAATTATGCTACTTAAACAAGCAGAGTTATTTTCTATAGAAAGAAGACAAATTCTAAAAATAAGGTTTTGACTGTATTTTTCATATAGGATCAAGAAGAGAATATGTTAAGGAATTCAAATATTTACAAAGAAAAAATAATAACAGGAAATTAATATTCTTGCTTTTTCATGTTAGAAGTTTTGAGTGGTGTTTGTTTATTTATTTATTCTGAAACCTCAAGTTATATTGAAGTTGTGATCTTAAGATGATCATAAGCTTTTATATTGACTTTAGAGGTTAAAAGAGGACTTGGATATGTTAGGTTAAGCTCTACCTTTTAAGCATTGATTCTTCTAGAATGGCCTTTGTGATTGTAAACTGTGCACAAATTAAATGGTTAGTGATTTCTTAAATTTGCTCCTTTTTTTTTGGTATGATGAGCTACCTTTGCCTTGAATTATTGAGGAGAAAACCACCCAATATTTACCAAAAGTATTTTATACTTATAGAAATCATGTTGCTATCATTTCTAAAGGTAAAAATAAAAATACTTTTGTTGTAAAAAATACCTTTTATTTATGACAGAAGACATTTTCAGGTTTACTTAAAAATATTTTCTTTAAGCAGAAAAGTCAGAGAAAATAAAGAAAAAACCTAGATTGTCAAAGAAAAAAATCAGACATGTTTTGCAAAGAAATATAAATGTTTTATATCAAGATTTATGTGAATATATGTAGACAAAAATTTTTCAGATTTATGTATTATATTTCCTGATTCCATATTTAGATTGTTGTACCCCAGAATGGCTACAGTCTCAGTTAGAAATTTTAGAATAACTTTCAAAAATCACAGCAACATAGTCCTGATTAGAATTTGATTATAGCAATAATCTGTAATTCTGATGCCACTGAGAGATTCCTACATAAGTAGAACTATTTATTATAATATAGAATGTTTTTCTTCAGATTAATCTACAAATGCTGTTGTTCATCTATTTTTAAAAGGAGAACTCATTAGAAATTATAATAGGAAATATGAACTTCACATAATAGGTTTATATAACTCAATACACATCACTGCCTTAAAAATATTCAAATAGCCTAAAGCAAACTGGAGGGATTTAAGGAGTTGAAAAGAAGGCCATAATTAGAAATGATCACTTTTTTAACTTTAAAATTATGGCAAGATGGACTACATAGGGTGAATTGGCCTTTAAAAAACCTCATTATTTTACACCCCTACTTATATAATAATTCACTTGTTCTGCAAAGCATTAAAAATTGTTGTGGTCTAAATTTTCAGAAATGGACAATTATTTTATTTTGTTTTGACTTGCAAAAAGGACCTGGCTTTGAGAAAACATTTACCTCTCATAAGCATGTTTTTTTACATATAAAGTATGTAATGTAATGTAATGTAAAGTTGACTAATAAAATTAATCTACCTCTCAGATTTTTACACTAGCTTAGCATATATTAGTGAATGTCTTGAAAAACCCAATCATAACAAGACCTTGAGGCCTTAAGGCACCAATGTTTCTCTCTACTCTGTAGGATCTAGCCCAAACATGACAATACAAAGAACCTCTAATCATATAGAGCTTGTAAAGGGAAATCTAGATAATATTTGCTTAATAACTGTTTTATCATTTATCACTACTAGAATTGAAGAAAGCATGTTTTAAAATTAACATTATTTTTCTTTCTCTCATATAGAAAACTCAACCAAAACCTCGCTATTGTCTCATGCTGGTTTTTTTCTACTTTGCTAGAGGCAATATATGACACCCTCATGGTTGCATGTATTTCATACAAGACTGACAACAGAGGGTATCAAATAGAAAATATTTTACCTTGATGTGTAAGTTACGTAATTCATTGGTATCATCGTTTGACCTTCAAGGGAAATTTCAAGGACTGGCATGCTCTGTATATGAAACTAGAGTAACCTTTTCTGAATCTGGACAAAAGTTAATGATGGTTTCTTCCCACTTTCTCCCCCTGCTTATGTATATATGTACAAACATATGCCCACATACATAAACATACATGGACTAAAGGGACACAGGCTAACAGTAAATAAATTTTTCCTGTGGTTACCTTTCAAATCTAAAAAACCACCCTGATTTCAACTGAAAATATGGTATTTTATATAACTCTTGTTTCCCCTCCACCTTTAGAATCCTAGAATCGCCTAGGTTGGAAAAGATCTTTAAGATCGTCGGGTCCAAACGTTAACCTAACACAGCCAAGTCTACCACTAAACCATGTCTCTAAGAACCATATCTACACATCTTTTAAATACTTTTAAATACTTCTTTCAAAGGTCATAAACTCTTTTTTTCCTGAGCTCCAGCCAAAACTCTCTGTTCAGCCAGGCCAGTCTTCCCTACCAGCTTGCCTTTCAGCACATGGGGCAGCCTGCTCCTGCACCTTTAAGATTTTCCTTCTTGAAGAATATCCAGCCTTCCTGGACTCCTTTGCCCTTCAGGACTGCCTCCCAAGGGACTCTGTCAACCAGGCTCCTAAAAAGGCCAAACTCTGCCCTCTAGAAGTCCAAGGTGGCAGTTCTACTGACCCCACTCCTTACTCCTCCAAGAATCGAAAACTCTATTATTTCATGGCTGCTGTGACCAAGAGAGCCTCCAGCCATCACATCACCCGCAAGTCCTTCTCTGTTCACAAATGACAGGTCCAGCTGTGTCAGGGAGTTCTCTTCCACACAATCCAGGAACCTCTTAGACTGTTTCCTCTCTGCTGTGTTTTATTTCCAACAAACACCTGGTAAGTTGAAGTCCCCCACAAGAACAAGGGCTAGCGATCGTGAGACTTCTCCCAGCTGCTTATAGAGTACTTCACCTGCCTCTTCATCCTGACTGGGTGTCTATAACAGACTCCCACTATGATTTCTGCCTTGTTGGCCTTCCACCTGATTCTTACCCATAAACACTCGACCCTTTCATCACTGTCATGCTCTAGACAGTCAAAACTCTCCCTAACATACGGGACTGCCTCAGCACCTCTCCTTCCTAGCCTATCCCTTCTGAAGACTTTATAGCCATCTATTGCAGCACTCCAGTTCTGAGTCATCCCACCATGTTTCCACGATTGCAATTATGTCATAGTTTTCCTGCTTCACAACAGCTTCCATCTCCTCCTGTTTGTTGCCCATGCTGTGTATATTGGTGTAGATGCACTTCAGTTGGACTATTGATCCTGCCACCCTTTGGGGAGGAGAAACTTTAATACCAGGTGCTTCCATGGTTCCTAACACATCCGTAACCCTTGCATCTTTGCTGCGACATGGTTTTCCATCTCCTACCTCCACTGAGACAACAGACCAAACGACCCCACTAGCATATCATCCCTAAAACATTGGCATACCACACCCAGGCTTATCTCTAGCAAGACTGGTTTTATTCCCTTCCCACTTCAAATCTAGTTTAAAGCTCTTTCAATGAGCCCTGCTAACTCCTGGGCAAAGATCCTTTTCCCGCTTTGAGACAGGTATACCCTGTTGGTTGCCAAGCAAGCCTGGTGTCATGTAGAATCATAGAATCATAGAATGTTTTGGGTTGGAAGGGACCCCTAGAGGTCATCTAGCCCAACCCCCCTGCAGGGAGCAGGGACACCACTAACCAGATCAGGTTGCTCACAGCCCCATCCAACCTGGCCTTGAATGCTTCCAGGGATGGAGCCTCCGCTACCTCTCTGGGCAACCTATTCCAGTATTTCACCACCCTCATTGTAAAGAATTTCTTCCTTATATCTAGTTTAAACCTACCCTGCTTCAGTTTAAAACCATTACCCCTTGTCCTGCCACAGCTGTCTCTACTAAAAAGATTTTCCCCATCTTTTCTATAGGCCCCCTTTAAGCCCTGAATGGCCGCAATCAGCTCTCCCTACAGCCTTCTCTTCTCCAGGCTGAACAAGCCCAACTCTCTCAGCCTGGCCTCAGAGCAGAGGGGTTCCAGCCCTCGGATCATTTTTGTGGCCCTCCTCTGGCCCCGCTCCAACAGGTCCATGTCCTCCTTGTGCTGAGGGCTCCAGAGCTGGACGCAGGGCTCCAGGTGAGGTCTCACCAGAGCAGAGTAGAGGGGCAGAATCACCTCCCTTGACCTGATGACCATGCTTCTCCTAATGCAGCCCAGAGTACGGTTGGGGTTCTGGGCTGCCAGTGCACATTGCCGGCTCATGTCCAGCTTTTCATCCACCAGCACCCTCGAGTCCCTCTCAGCAGGGCTTCTCTCCATCCTTTCTTCCCCCAGCCTGTATCTATACTGGGGGTTACCCCGACCCAGGTGCAGGACCTTGCACTTGGCCTTGTTGAACCTCATGAGGTTCACACAGACCCACCTCTCCAGCCTGTCCAGGTCTCTCTGGATGACATCCTGCCCTTCTGGTGTGTCAACCACACCACTCAGCTTGGTGTCATCTGCAAACTTGCTGAAGGTGCACTCAATCTCGCTGTCTAAGTCATTGATGAAAACGTTAAACAGCACCGGTCCCAGTACGGACCCCTGAGGGACACCACTCGTCACCGGTCTCCATCCGGACATTGAGCCATAGACCACTACCCTCTGGATGTGACCATCCAGTCAGTTCCTTATCCACCAAACAGTCCACCCATCAACTCCATCTGTCTCCAATTTAGAGAGAAGGATGTTGTGGGAGACCGTGTCAAAGGCTTTGCAGAAGTTCAGATAGATGACGTCCATTGGTTTTCCCTTGTCCACTGATGCTGTCGCACCATCATAGAAAGCCGCTAGGTTCGTCAGGCAGGACTTGGCCTTGGTGAAGCCATGCTGGCTATCTCAAATTACCTCCCTGGCCTCCATGTGCTTTAGCATAGCTTCTAGGAGGATCTGTTCCATGATCTTCCCAGGCACAGAGGTGAGGCTGACAGGTCGGTAGTTCCCAGGGTCTTCCTTTCTACCCTTTTTGAAAATGGGCACAATGTTTCCCTTCTTCCAGTCACCAGGGACTTCACCTGACTGCCATGGCTTTTCAAATATCATGGAGAGTGGCTTGGAGACTACATCGGCCAATTCCCTCAGGACTCTGGGATGCATCTCATCAGGTCCCATGGACTTATGTGCATTCAGGTTCCTCAGGTGGTTACGAACCTGATCTTCTCCTACAGCAGGAGACTGACCCATGACGAAAAACCCAAAAATTCTGCTGGTGACACCAGGGTCAGAGCCAATTATTGATCTGCTGGCTCTTCCTGTGTCTTCCCTCATTATTCCTTGCAACTGGAAGGATAGAGGAGAGCACTACTTGTGCTCCTCATCTTTTAACCAGTCATCCCAAGACCCTGAAGCCTCCCTTTATTTCCCTCAGAATTCTTGTTGTAACTTCATCACTGAAAAATCAGTAATGGATAGTAATCTGAGGCCTGTACCAGGGTAGGAAGATTTCTCTTCACATCTTTAACCTGAGCCCCAGGGAGGCAGCAGACTTTACTAAAAAGTGGGTCTGGTCTGCACATTGGGCCTTCTGTCCCCCGCAGAAGGGAGTCTCCTATGACAACAACATGTCCTTTTCTTTTTATGGAAGCAGTTTTGATGCATGGCATAGGTTGACTTAACTTCGGTGACACCTCCAAGCTGGATGAACCATCATCCTCACCAGTGTTTAGTTCCACTTGCAGAGCCTCATCCCTTTTACATGAGGGCACCTGGGCAGGCAAGGAAGTCACAGTGAAGATGTGCCTGCTGCACCAGGCAGGGACTTGTTGCCATTGCCCCCTGTCCTTTAAGTCACTGTGTTTAGCCAGGTGGAGAGCGGACAGGGAATCCTCTGTGCCACGTGTCCTGTCTGCCTGTCAGTCCTGTCCCAGGGAAGGCAGGGTGCGATTCCAGCAGTCTGTCTGTCTCTCCCTTGCTCTCCCGGTTCCTCCTCACCCTCCTCACCCCCTCCTGGGGCTGTCACCCAGCTGAGGAGTTTCCCTCTCCGGGCACAGCTCCCACCGGGTGCTCACTGCCCCCAACCCATACTGGCGTAAGGTCATGGCACAGCCTGCAGCCTGGCCCTGGGCTGGCAGCGTGTTCCCAGCGGAGCTCGCTCTGGGAAGCGGTGTCTGTCATGGTGGGTGCAGAGCTTGGAGAGGCCATGGCCACCTGCTGGGTGGATACCATTGCACCCTGGTGGAGCTGGCAGAGCTTCAGCACCCTTCTTGCACGCTCCACTGCACAAACAACTGCGCAAACTGCCATGCCGTGCCCTTGCTGCCACGCCATGCCCTGCATGCCCACCATGTTGGTGGTGCTCCTGGTCTTCAGCACTCACCAGGGGTTCTCTTATAGGTGTGGGGGCTTGGCCACCGTTGCTCCTGGCCATGCCCAGGTCTCATCAGCCATTGTCACATTAGCTGTTGGCTCCCAGAGGCTCCCTCAGCTCCCTCTGAGGCTCCTCTGATTCAGGAAACCCTCCTGTGCACTGTGCTAGGATGCTCCATTGCCGATCGTGTCGGCCCTGGAGCTGCTCACCTTGGCAACCTTTGCACAAAAGAAACATCAGTTGAAGTGCAATGTGTTTTACAGAGTGCCATTGTGGCTCCTGGTGTTTTGTGCCAAGGAAACAAAGTCCCAACAGCGCATAACAGTGCTTTTTTCAGTCTTCCCCTTCCCCTCACAAAGATATGTCTTTGCACCTGATAGCAGATACACTTCAACTAATTCAGCCAAAGTGTATTAACATATAATTATTAATAAATAAATTCACATTTTCACTAAGGAGAGAAGTGAGATATTTTAATACCCTCCTTTCCTCTCAGATGTTATGGGGAAGGGAAGACACCAAACATTGCACATATTTAGGCAAGTTTCTGATTTACGGCTTAACCTACAGGAAGGAATGGATCCTGATCTCTCCTAGATCAAAGATTGTTTTCTAACAGGCCTACTTTTAAAGTTGAACATACTTATACAAGGAATGCTATGAATAAGAAGTCATGGTCTTGAGACAACCTGAGCTCCATATCTGCAGTATTCAGGGGATCTGCCAGGATTGCAAGATTTGATTGTAAAATACTGTAGACTAGAAAGGATCTCTGGGCTCATGTTATTCCAAGCAGGGCTTACTTCAGACTTAGACTGGTATCCTCAGGGCCTTGTCTGGTCAAGAAATTAAAAAAAAAAATTCCAAGACAGAGGTTCTGCCACCTCTCCATGACCAGTTCTAGCATTTAAACATCCTAGCTGTGAAAATGCTTCTCCTTAATATGCAGATCATTTCATGCAACCCGTGTGACTCTCGTCTTTTAGCTGTGGTGAGTCTTATTTTGTCTTCTGTGTTGTGCTCCTCCCTTTGCAGCAATTAAAGACTGCAGTTGGATCCCCCTTAACCTTTTCTTCTTGAGGCTAAGTAAACTGAGCTCCCACAGACTTTCCTCAGCATAAACATTCCCTGTGTTAGTATCCTTCCACAGCAATTTCCAACTGATGCTTTCAAATGCAAGTGAACACAGCAGGGCAAAAATCATGAGTCTTCGTCATCACCAACTACTGAGGTAACAGCTGCTCTGCTGAAGTCAACTAGTTTATTGTTTGTTTGAGTGATGGCAAGTCTGTGCCAATACTTCCAACCCCACATAAATTTGATTATCTGAAGTAGAACACCATTTCAAATTTCTTCTCATACATTGCTAGCAACATATGGCAGGTTACCCCAGATATATTGTAATTTTTAATGTTACATGAAAACTGATTTTCACTAAGTGCCTTACCTGTCTGTGTAAGAACGGGTCTTAGATTGCTTTCAATCCTTTGAATGGAAAAAAGTTGACTGTTTTGGTCCCAGGGCAGCTGCATAGCAGAGACAAATAAGTCATCCCAGACACTTATCAGAGTGACGTATGGCTCATTTGGATCTAATAAATCCTTATGATACACTACTAGAAGTAGCACAATTGTTTTTACTCATAATCTAAGCCAAATTGATGAACTAAGAACTAAATAATCAACTAACAGTAAAAGTAAACTATTTAAACATTTAAACAAGAGCTTGGACTTGGGATCCCATTGCCTATTAAAAACATAATGGACCTGAGCATCCAATCTTCTTTTGCTTTGGAAAATTGATTGTTTTGCTGTATTGACTTCACTGTTTTTTACATTGCATTTACCTGCACATATCTGAAGCCAAACATGTATATGTATGATCTGTGATAATGAGTTGGGGGTGTGAAAGTTTACCCAACTGTTTTTCAAGACACCTGATTGTTCCCCTCATCTCTCAACTTCTGCAGTCCTGACAATGAATTCTGTTCTCAAACTTTTGTGCTGAATCAGAACATAAATCTGAATGTTTTCCCTCTCCTTTTATGAGGTTTTATGGCCAGGAATGATGTGAAGAATTTATGAACATGAAATCTTCACTAACTACAGCATTATTGCCTTTTCTAGAGGAATAAATCGAAGCTACCTTAAAGTATAGGTATAAAGTTCTCTTCACTACAGGATTCAGCACTGATAGGCAGTGTCCCAGGGTCTTTATAACTGCTGGATATTTTCAAGTTGTAAAAGATGTAAGTGGACCCCAGGATAAAGATTAACAGAACTCCTCAGGTAGTCAGGCAGAATATCTACATGAGAAGAAGCAAACTTGCAAGCAATCCTTTTCTTAAAACAATGTAAAGGCAAAGATGCATTACATTATGCATCCTTTACCTGGAATTTGTCACTAGTTTTGCAAATAAACCAGAATCCAAGTATATACGATTTTATCAGTATTTCTTGTCAGAAAAGTACAATGTGAAGTTGCAAAACAATGTGGTTTTTTTACCTTTGAACAAGTACTAAATAATGATAATAAAAAAAAAAGGTAAAGACATATCTAATAAAACCATAGGGGAATTGCTGCTGTTGAGTATGTCTCTAAATTATTTTGAAGTGTGCATTAATGAAACTATAAACTGAATTAAGTACCTTCATCTGCTTCTGGAAGCTGCTCTGTCTGATCCGTTAAAGAATACACATTTTCACCGCAGTAATCAGAGGTTTAAATAGGCTTAATGTAATTAGAAAAACCCTTGGAGATATATATTATCTCTTATGAAAATGGATATGCTTTGTAGATTAGACCACATTGTTTCAGCATTAGTGTAGGACTATGGAATTACAGTTCTATGTACTAACTTTGCTCAGATGTGGAGACAAGGCTCCTGTTGAATATAAAAGAAGACAAATGCACTAGGCACATATACATACAGAAATCACACTGAATCAGTGTCTGTACTGATTTAGAACTTTAGAGTACTGTATCAGTACTCAAAGGTTGACATGAAAGATGATTCACAACTGCTATAATACTTTTAATCAATTCTTCTCCAATTTATGATGCTAAAGGAGTCAGCCTGTAGGTAGTAAGACACTTAAACTTAGATTTTCACAGCAAGATCAGTACAAGTTAGTCTGTACTGTTTTGAATGAACCTGAGCTCCTTATACAGAAACCAAACCAGAATATACCTTCATGCAAATCAAAATTAGAGAAGCCTACATTCCCAACTTGAGTGCATATCTGGTGTTACATACATGTGAATGTGCATACAATCCCACATTCACTCTGTGCAAATGCTTCTAGAATTGAAGCTTTCATTTGCCAAACAAAAAATCTCAGCAAAGAAAGTGGAATGTTTCTAAATGTTTTCTGACTGCATCCAGTACATCAATTTCTCATGGCATTCCCTATTTAACTCTTCAAACTTGGTAATTTGTTTAATTTAGACTAATATGATGTAAACAGTGATTTTTCTTTTCTTTGAGATCCAGCTGACTGAATCTCTTAAGCATATGTTAAATTTCAAGTGCAAGTTATTTGGAGATTTTAGCATAAATGTTCATATGATTGAAGTTAAACACAAGCTTATGAGCTTTGCTGGAACCAGGGTCTTATTGAACTAAGCTCTTCTCACCCATGAAATGGTCCCCGAGACAGTAAAAACATGATTATTAGTACTGTTTGATGCATGCTTTCTCCCTAAGGAGATATTTTCTGGCTCAAAAAAGGACTCAGGGTGCAGCCAAGTTGCTATTCGAATGTGGAGGATCAGCAAGGAAATTGCATTTTGGCTTTAAAGCTGCTTGATCATCCCACTCAACATGGTTTTGTCAGGAGCTCCTGCCAACAATGTTATCCTTTCCTCCTGAGAGGCTTAGAAGGTGTGCAGTGAAACCCTGCCAGCTGTCTTCAATGTCAGGTGCAGATTTACCAGGAGAGCTAAAAAGGCTTGAGCCTCCTCCCTGGTGTAGTCATTTGTTTGAAGTAATTTGCTCCTATTCTATAAGCGATTTGACATGGTAACGGCCAAATGACTGCTCGTTTTCTGCTGGATGTCATCTCAATAACTTTATAGGGAAACACTTCACAGACACTGTGTTATTTCATATTCTAGTCCTGACATGGCCTCTTGGTAAAGACCGGAGTGTGCTAATTGCTGTGGAGAAGGACAGATTGCCACGGATCTGTTAATTCTTTCTCTGAAGAACACTGTAAGACATCGCTCTGTAGTGGTGATTAACACCTAGCCAATTGGCTGGATTAGCTGAAGCTAGCAAGATGGGCTGCGGGTTAAATCACAGGAGGGTCATTGATCCTTGCTTTACTGAACCTCCTCTCTGATGTCTCAGGCAATTTCATAGTTTGCTTACATCTCCTTATGCATAAACTGTGTGATAAACCTACTTAGCATACTGAATATTTTTAGGCTGAATTGACTTAATAATGCATTTTTACATACCTGGAAGTAATGTGGTATTATAAGTCTAGGTGTTCATATTGTATTTTGTTATTAAGTTTTAAAGACTTCAGGTGTTAAAAGTGGTTAAAAACCTGATAGTTACTCATAACTGTGGTAGACGAGTCACATTTTACTTAGTGTGGTTGCTTTAACTAACATAATTTTGAAATTTGGTTATTTAACAAACAAACAGATAATCCTAAATAGAAATTGTAATTTTTTCATGAGAAAACCAGACTTTTTTTGTTGTTTTTATTTTTAGACTAAAATAATAAAATGTCAAGACTGATGTGTTGCAGTGTAAGGTTCCCTGCTGCTCTTACCCAGGCAGAGTAGATGTCTTTGAAGTCTGACCCCAACCAAAGTCTTGCAGGTTCTGGAAAACAGCAATTCTATGATTCAGTATGTGTGTATCAATATTTGGGTATAATATTGACATTTGCCCTACTTGAGCTTAGAATTTTGGCTTTCCAGGAGGTGTGTTTTTATTTGTCCATGTACTGTGACTGCTGAGCACAAAAAGGACGTTACTGCATTTCTGATTTTGTGCTTCAGTGTGTACCTGATTTTTTTTTTTTTTTTTTGTCTGCAAGGAGAGCATAATAGTTTGCAGAATAACTGGGGGGGGGGGCGTTCCTGGCCATATGGCACAAAAAAAATTAAATAAAATGTAGAAAAGTATTGTGGCCGTAACTTTGATAAGGAAGAAAAAAGTAATGTACAGTGTTCATTTGGTTGATTGACAAATAAATTATAAGTATCAGTGAAGACCAGTATAAAAGTGGTTAATTTGGTTTTAGTAGGAATTACATATTTAGAAAATGCAAGTGAGTCCTTTAAGATGTTATTAACTTAGGGAATTGGTGTAATTACAATGTATAATCTTTTTTTCAATTATCTCTATTACAGATGTCAGCCTTAGAGATCCTTAGAATTTGCCCCAAATATGTAAGTATCTGATATTTGATAGCATGCTTCATCAGTGATTGCAATAGAATGACTGCTAAAAATCCCAGGACACTTACAGTATTTTTGGCAGACAGGCGTAAGAATGTTTTCTGTTCTTGATATCTTTGTTTACTTAAAAACACAACTGTTCTTTCTAGTCAGGAGCTATTTGAGAGTAAAATGACAACTTATATGGAGAAAATTATGTGAGAATGGGAATTAATTGAAACAATCAGTTCTTAACAAAAATACACAACCTCAAATTGGGAAGTGACAAGATGCTATAGTACCCAGTGTTTACTGATATTTCTTTGTCATTTATTTTAAATTCTTAAACTATTAAAAAAAAAAATGCTCCAGAAGTTTGTTCTTTAAAGTTTTTTTACTTGCTGTTAGCTGAAGGAAAATAAATATTTCTTTCATGCCACATGCTGCTTAATTGCACAACATACTGTATATAATGCTGTTTACAAAGATCTTGGATCTCTAAATAGGGATCAAAACTATCAGAAAATATTTGTACAACACACAAACAGAAGTGCAGAATTCTGTGTTGAGCTAATTGCACTAGAATTCACCTAATGTTTAAACACTTAGTGCAAAGAAAGGTTCATTTATTTAGGGTTTGCTAATGAGTGAAGGAGTGACCTCAGTATTGCAAAGGCCATCTGAGAGCTAGCTCAGACCATAATCCATGCATCAATTAAAAAAACCCATGAAGTAAAATATTGATGTTTGTAGTTTAGTTCAGCAGATGTGTTGTGATTTAACTTGAACAGACACGTGCTTGTGTTACAAAATATCTCTCTCCTTCTATATTATGCAGGATGCTTAAGATTTATGTCTCCAAGAAAACAGAATTTTGAGACCCCCGAGAAAGTTTTTGTATCTTATCTTAGATCCAGTGGAAAATGAAAATTCAAAAGAATATCATGATTGGATTTTGTATTCCAACTAAACTAAAGTCGGTTCTCAATCTAGTGAATTTATGTAAAAAGATAAACTTTACAGGTGCACAGATTTCAAGACTAATTGGCAGAGAAGATATGAGTTTACTTTAATTCTTCCCAGTTAAGCTATCTTTATACTGGCCATTTAGAAACAACAGATTTAAGAATGACTTTTCTTGATATTTCTGTAGAGCTCTTCTAATCTTTATCTTAACTTTTAATTTGCGACCATGGCTTAAAAAGTGCAAAATTAGTTATAATTAATATCATCATTAGTCACTAGATAAAAATAGAGAATCTTCCCTTATTCAGCTCAACTACATATGCTTCTCAATATTTCATACTTAGTGTTTTTGACAAAACTGTCTCAATGCTTAATCTCTGGCTCTGATGTTTTGACATAATTTCTGTAATTGCCCCATACATCATGAGTAAGAAGCCTTGTATCAGTACAGAATTTTTAAAATATGAATCAATGCATCCAAGATTTGTTATTCATTGCAAAAGCTGGATTTTTTTTTTTAGAGCATCATATTGCTTTTCACTTTTGTTTGACTTATTGTGATAATCACAAGTACCATATCCATCAGATCACCCTGCTTACTGCCTTTCACTCCACAAGATACAGTAAGCTGTGACCTTCTGTCGTGGTTTAACCCTGGCTGGACACCAGGGGCCCACCAAAGCCACTCTATCACTCCCCTCTAACCAGACAGAGGAGAGAAAAAGTAAATCAAAAGAGCTCGTGGGTCGAGATAAGGACAGGGAGAGATCATTTTATCAGTTACCATCATGGGCAAAACAGACTCCACTTGAAAGAAATAATTAATTTATTATCAATCAATCAAAATGAGAGAAGGAGAGGAGAAAAACTGCTAGATCATAAAAACCTTCCCCCCACCCCTCCCTTCTTTCTGGGCTCAACTTCACTCCCAGCTCCTCTACCTACTCCCCCCAGCAGCGCAGGGGGACAGGAATGGGGGTTGAGGTCAGTTCATCACACGTTGTCTCTGCCGCTGCTTCTTCCTAGGGAGAGGACTCTTCCCCTGCTCATGCATGGGGTCCCTCTCATGGGAGACAGTCCTCCATGAACTGCTCCAGTGTGGGTCCTTCCCACAGGCCAGTTCTCAGAACTGCCCAGCGTGGGTCCATAATTTCCGGGGGCAGTCCCTCAGGAGCAGACTGCTCCAGCATTGGGTCCCCTGCAGGGTCACAAGTTCTGCGGCAAACCTGTTTGGGGGCCCCCCCCCCACAGGCTCAGGTGGATATCGCCCCCCGGCCGGGGGGCACCCCACCGGCTGGGGCAGGGGAATCTCTGCTCCGGCGCCTGGAGCACCTCCTCCCCCTCCTTCTTCACTGACCTTGGTGTCTGCCGGGCTGTTTTCTCTCGCATCCTCTCACTTCTCTTCTCTCTCCGGCTACTGAGCCGCAGCAGGTTTTTTTCCTTCTTAACTATGTTATCCCAGAGGCGCTTCCACTGTTGCTGATTGGCTTGGCCTTGGCCAGCAGTGGACACAGGGAATACTTCTAGCAGCTTCTCACAGAAGCCACCCCTGTAGCCCCCCCACTACCAAGACCTTGCCACAGAAACCCAATACACCTTCTCTTCGACAATTCCTTCTCTTCTCCAAGTGTTATTTGTCCTTTATGCTCCTGCAACATTTTGCCCGCCTATTAATGCTCACTTGCTATTCCCAGCTCCCACCATACAGAGTGTCCTTCTCCTTTGTGTCACCTGACTTGACTTGTGCATCTCATCTCTTGACTTGCTATAATTTAGACCCTTTTTATTTCCACTGGGTATTGCTTCTCTTTTCCCATCTGATTCATGTTTTCTTTTTGTTTTGCAGATATGTTGTCTATCCCTGAGCCCAGGCACAATTCATTCTAGCAAAATGTAGACAGGTGCCATCCTCTTATGTTGAAATGCTTTATGCTTCAGATTTAAAAAAAAAAAACCAAAACCTGTTCTTAATAACTTTAAGTCTTCCTCATCCTCCTCCCAGCTTTTCTCTATATTACGTATCATGGAATTATTCAGGATGTAAGGGAGCTCAGGAAATATTTTAGTCCAAAATCCTGCTCAAAGCAGGGTCAACACTAAATTCACACCTAGTTGCTGTGGGCTTTGACTAATTGAGTCTTGAAACAACTTGTCTTGGCAACCTCATTTATCCTCAAATGGCTTTTTTTTTCCTTTTCTGTATTTTCTCTCAGAAATCATACCAGTAAAAAGCCTCTGTTTTCCCAGGAATATTGTCCTAAACATTAGGAGGCTGATGTTTGGTCCCTGCAGAGCTTTTTTTTCCTCCAGTTCAAACAAGTTTACCTCTTTCAGCCTCTCCTCACAGGACAAGTGCTCCATTCCCCAAGCGTTTTGGTGGCCCTTTGCTAAACGTACGCTAATTTATCTACAACTTTCTTGCAATGGAGATGCAAAATATTTTGCAATGAAGTCTCAATAGTTGAAAATGCCACCAAATTGCTCCTGAAACATGCTTTTACAGCATATGTTTGGTGGCTTTGCACCAAAGTATCACACTCCTTTTTTTTCTACATCTTTATTTTATAGCATGCATATTGTTGAGCAGCTGTGCCAAGCTTAATTACATTGACTCTAATAGCAATAGATTGTTCTTGGTCTTTTGACTGTGCAATTTCTGCTATTTGTGAGAATACATTTGTGGAAGTTTATACTCTGGTGTTATGCTATTTGAAATATATAATTTACAGAGATGAATTATACCACTTAACTGAAATTTAAATTATATATAAGCAAATGTATATTTTATGGATGTGAGTTGATATATTATAAACACAGCATGATTTTTGCATTTCACTTTTTCTGTAGCAGACACGTTTCATTAGCAACATGCCTTCTAAAATCTAGAACTTTCTCAAAATTTTTTCTGGCATTAATACATATTACATTTGTTTATCTTCTGTAATGTGGAGGATGGTGTATCTTCTATTTATGTTGTTTTGTTGGGTTTTTTTTAAATATGTGATTGAATATTTCTACTAAACATTAGATGGTTCTTAGTAAATGCAAACATTTAATACATAGTATTTTGCATACAATCCTGGGGGACACACCCCCTTCTGATTACACAAAAAGTACTCACTATGGGAACTCTAGAAAATTAGGGTGTTCACTATGATTTTCCATATATAAACAATGTTTCATTTTGCAACTAGCATAATATTTCTTTCACACAGAAAATATCATGAAGTTATTGAAAATAAATGTTATGCTTCAATATAGTTCCTCATAATTTAGACTACTTCTGCAACTTCTTAAGTTGTTTAAGGTTTTCTGAAGCAGGACACTTAAACCCCATAGACCTTCTGTTGAAAAATACTCAGTGTGGTTTATATAACTGCAAATTGGAGAATGATAAACTCCAGGGATATTGTACACGTACTGGAAATTCGGACAATTCAGGTTTAAGGAAAGTATTTTCCCTAGAGAGTCATGCTATGGAAATATTTAGATTACGTAAACTTAAATCAGCTATGTAAGAATTATGCAGTTAAGATTAATGCAGAGAATTTATTGGGAATCTAGATTGCTTTTCATAAAATATTTTTTCTCTTGGATTTAAGAAATCACTAATTTGGTACAAACCGGCACTTTCTTCTTTTTGGTTATATTTTAATTCATTGTAGTCCCGTTGGATTCATGGTCATGGTTAACTTAAATGATCCTCTTAATATCAAACTGTTAGTAAAACAGAAGGTAAAGCTCAAGATGTTGGAACATTCTTCAACTTTTTAACCTTTCACTTTTGGAGGAAGGGGATTATTTAATTTGTGGTAAACTAATGAATGATAATGACACTCCTTGGAGGAGTTAGCTTCATGTAGTCTTTAGTATGTGTATGTACATACTTCTCTTTCCATCCTGTGTTTTGATTTCAAATGCATGACACTACATGACAAACCTTGTCTCGGAGTGCATTTATATTTTGGTTCATGAGAATTTTGAAGGGATAGGGCTGGGTTGTTCCAACTCCATTATTAATGTATTTTCTGCCAATACTGAAAATAGTTAAACAGGAAGTTACATGAGTATCTGTTTGAAACCCTCTGCAATACACAGATTTAAAATAATGCAAGTAGTGCGAGAAGTTAAGTTAAAATGCAAAGTGGTTTATGTGAAATTCCAAAAACAATTAAAGGTCTGCTTTCCACTGTGTACAGGAGGTGGGGTTTATTCATTTTTATGAATCAAAACTAAGGTGAAATTTGTTGATGCTTGGGAAGCACTGAGAAACCTGACTCACAATGGTTAAATTTTATATTCACAATGAATTGCTTTTTGAGAGCATTTTAGTTGTGTTTGTGTAAAGATTTAGAACTTATTGTTTGAAAATTGAGCTGAGCTTATCAACATTACATTTTAAGTATCAGGCATGGAGGGAAAGCATAACCTCAGGATGGTGATCTCTCTGGTGAGCTCCAAGGAGTTGTTAATGTTTGTGAGGCAACACATAACTGATACCAGTTAACATAGGACATAGGTAAGTGTCCCATCAAGTGATAAGAAATGAATAAATAATGAGGACAGAATAAAAGGACTGGAAGTGCAAAAATGGTGGAGATCAGGTCTGATAATTTTTCAAGAGTAGAGAATCACTAAAATAAAAGCCCAAGAAATTTTAGGAAATAATCCTCCCTCTTTTTTTTTTTTTTTTTTTTTGTGTGTGTGTGTTTTTCTCCTTCTTGTGGCAAGTGTGTGAATTTGACTGGATCAGAGGTAAAGGGAAGTATCTTTTTATCCTCATTGAAATTTGTGGCAGCCTTTTCAATAAGGCATGTATTGTACCTGAAAGTTTAATTGCATTTGTCATGGCCCTCCTTAATCTTTCTCTCTGCCTTCAGACATGTCTGAAATAATTTGTGCTAGTACTAATTTCTTCTGTCTCCCTTACAGAACTGCTGTCTTCTTTGAGCTTAGAACAAACTTCAGAAAAATCTTTCTTCAGTAAGCCAAGAAATTAATTTACCCAAATTCACAGAATCACAGAATTGACCGATTTGTTTCAAACAATACGAGAACTTCTAGACTTTTCTTTTACTCCATAATGCTTGTCACATCCTTCTCTTAAACATTAATTACAAATTATTACTTTCTATTCATTCCTATTCATGTAGTTTTTTAATTTTCCTTCTCATGAATTGTAAGGTTGACAGTAAAATTTGTTGTTTTTCAGAATTCTTCTAAAAGATATTTCCTTTTAACTGATTTTAAGTTCAAAACTAAAAAAAAAAAAGCAAAATTGAAAATGCGTCCCTTTTTAAAAAGCCTGAAGATATATCTTTAAAATCGCTTATTTATGATGACTTAAGTGCAGTTAAGGAGTGAAGTGTTCATAGGTGTGTAAGAAGATGCCTACCAAAAACCCCATCTTACAAGTCATAGAGTATAACTAAGCTGAAAGATTGTTCAGTCTTCCACTATGTAGTAAAATTAGTACAGATAAATACCAGGCACACAAAACTTGTCTTCTGAAATTCATCCTATCTCCTTGTTTCCAACATACTTACATAGATATTTAACTTTATAAACTTTCTATAACTTTAGGTACAACTGATTCCACTGGTAATCAATGCTTAGCATTTATATATAAAAAAATATTATTCCAATGATTAACTTCATATGTGATGTATTTTTTCATCTGTCTTTGTCACATACTTCAGGCAAACTGTCTTGAAAATTTTTTGTCTCTCTACCCATCTCCTTTTTATACAGTACCATATTTCTGCTTTTTCTATCTTTCAGTACTAAATTAACTAAGAACACTGCCAAGAATGTTGTCTTACTCATTTCAGTGTTTCTTTAGGATGCTAGGTTAAATCCTAACTCAGTGGGGAATCAGCCAAATGTGACATGTCTAGCAAATCAGTGAGAAGCAGAGAGTATCACAACCGAGCATCCTCTATTTGCCCTGGATCGGGAATAACTCTCTTGCTGTTACATGGCGTTACAGTAAGAAACAAATCTATGGGGATATGTTCATTTTTTCGGTTACTCAGACTTGCCTTTCACAGTCTTTCCCATCTTCCTCACCTTTCAGGTATTTGAAATAAGCTCAACTAGTAGGAAATCCTCTCTTTCTTCTGGGTCTGTAATAACTCCAGTGAATGTTTCCCGCTTGGTTTCCTGCTTGGTTTCCCCACTTGGTTTCTCGCATGTCTTTTATCTTTTTTATTTCTTTCTGATTGCTAGCAAGCATACCAAATATTCATTCTACTCAATAGTCATATAATTTTGTATGAATTTATGCAGAAATAAAAAACATTTTATTAAAAAACAAAAGTAATACAGTTAATAATCAATTAAAGGAAACTTTTTTTACCATGACTGAGCACTGGAAAGGAGACATTGTGAAGTCTCCATCCCTGGAAACATTCAAAAGCCATCTGGACGTGGTACCGGGCAAATGGCTGTGGTTCACCCTGCTTGGGCAGGGGCTTGGACCTGATGACCTCTAGAGGTCCCTTCCGGCCTCAACTACTTTGTGATTCTATGAATGATGGGAAAGAGGAACAGAACCAAATGATGGTGTGTACAGTCTGAAGATTTACGTGGATGCCAGGTTCTTACATACACACAATTTTTATTCTTGCTCTTAGCAAGGCAAATATTATCGTTAATGAGAAAGAGTAATCTGATGTATTGGAGTTGCCATTACCGTAAAAGAGAATCTGGTTGTGTGACAATTTCTATGCATTTTGAATAAATACTGTGATGCTGTGAACAATAACCATTCTTAGCTTAATCACTTGGCCAAGAGTACAAAGGTTTCTGCCAATGCTGAGGAAGCAGGCAGACCTGGTGATGCTTTCCAGCATTTCGATTTTCCTTGTTGATTTCATAACCTTTTTCCTTGGCAACTGAAAACTCTAAGTCATTACTAATTAAGAAGAGATTTAAAATCTGTTTTACATATGGTATAATTACATGTACATGTGCATTAAAGGTAATTATGCATTGAAATCATGCCAGTTAGGAAGTCCCTGAGTTGTGGTTTCCTACCACATGAAAGTCAATGTTCTATGTATAGAGTGTTATTCTGAAATTTAGTGATATGATTACTTTCATGTTCACCATGACCTTCCCGTCATTTCATACACAAAGTGAACATTATTCGTGATGTGCTAGGAAAGTCCTCCATAACACCATTAATTTATGCTAACAGTCCCATGATTTAATTAGTAAGCAGAATTACGCTCATCTGATTTGTAAGGGAACTAGGGAGTGACACATACTCAGAGAGGAAAGATGAGCAGATAAGAGTATGGAAATAAGTTGCTACCACCATCTGTGCAAATTTAATGTTGGGGTGTTGGCATACATTAACAATCTCTATTTTAAAAAGGGAAGAGAACAAAGAAATGCAATAGGTAACCTCATATTGGCTGAGATCTATAAG
Source organism: Gorsachius magnificus (assembly GCA_034008185.1). NCBI lineage: Eukaryota > Metazoa > Chordata > Aves > Pelecaniformes > Ardeidae > Gorsachius > Gorsachius magnificus. The sequence goes on from CM067109.1 coordinate 79,054,954, forward strand.
AACAGCCAGTGCACATTAGTACTGGAAGACTTACATACTGGTAAGTGTGGAAGAAAACCTACTTTGAGATATTTAGACAGACATGAGAAACCTATTTCAAGTACCTCTGCCTGTACTGAGGAGCTACATTAGGCTAGTGTACACCACATGAGGCTACCATCAGCAGGGATTGATTGTTGATTAGAATGAATCCAGCTGTGTTCAAACAGTGCCTGTGGAGTAACCCTGTGCTCTGGTTTCTCCAGTTTATAGGTTTTGGGTTTTAAGGTATTAGTCCTGGACTGAGAGTATTGCAAGACCCATGGCCAGTCTTGTGCAAACTGAAGTTTCTCTTCCATTTGATGCTAAATTGGTGTAGTTCAGGAAAACAGTAGTTCAGATGCTGTTAGTACTTCACGTTTTAACTTAGCCTTATGCACTTGCTGTATGAAGCTCCTCTTTCACTGCGGGGTAAAATCGGATGCTTAGATTAAGAGGCAACAGAATAAAAATATGAATATTTACATGTATCTGGCTGTCTCATCAGAGATGGTAGCCATAAGTGGTCAATTTCTGTCAAGCAGATTATCTTTCCATACAGACTCAATGTAATGCCATGGGTGGGTACGTCTGTGGCAGAGTAAGGCACCACTCTGAGCTAAAAGGATTTCCTCATCCACTTTGCTATTGCTTTAAATTGGCTGTTTTTATGGAATATGCTCATTTCTCCTCATCCTTTCACCTGAAATCCATGCCTTCAAACACATTAGTCCGAACTATGAATGAATATCATTGACACACGCACCTTAAAAGAAAATTGATGGACTTGGGTATGAAGCACTTGTTGTTGGCAGTTTTAAGTTTTAGTAAGTTAATGACTACTGTATGGAACAAAAAACTCACTGTCCTAGTTTGGATAAAATGGTAGTTTGATGTTTTGTGCCAAGACTTGAATTCAGGTTGAGATCAAACATGCAATGCAGATGTAAAACTGCATAGTATGAATGAGCATTTCTACAGCGCTGGAAACGATGCTTTCAGCATCTGTTTTGCCATTCCTGTTGGCCTTTAAAAGCAAAATGTCTTGTGATCTTGAGATCTAGTCTCTTTGCCTTTCTCCTGCTCTCCTACTGGTTTAGGAAGAACTGGTCATCTAAGAAGCCAATTAAAGTATTCTTCACATCTTTGCTGGCTGTACTTGTATGGTGAATGGGTAGGAGGGGGAGAAAAATAGAGCAAGGTCCAAAGGATTTCTCTGACAATTATTGTTTCTTTTCTGCTCTTTTTTTTTTTTTTTCTCCAGAAGTAAATTACTACTTATGTCTTTGGTCAGTATTAAATTACTTTTATTTTTACACAGAAAAAGGACTGGTTTTGGTTTGGTTGGGGTTTTTTTCCTTCTTTTTTCTTCTTTATTTTTTTTTTCTTTTAACAATGCTAATATCAGCTGCCTTAGGTAGAGAAGACATACATCCCTTGTGAGCTGCTCCTTTTTCCATGGCCATCTAAACTTTCTAGAAAAAAATTTAACAGTTTTCATAGGTAAGACATACCTTTTTACATCATCAAAATCTTTACCATCTTGTCCCTTTCAGAACAGGTATTTAGCATGCTATGATACGATATTTAGAGCACACAATGGCATAAAAAAGCTTTGTTTATTCAAATGCAAATTCCAGTTTGACATCTAAGTATGACTGTTTAGCTGCCAAGATTATTATAACACAGCATTCGCAGTGCCAGGAAGACATCTGTTAAAGACTTCTATTTAATGTCTAGTGTGAACAAGGTGTATCTGCCACAACCCCTCTCCATTTCAGAAGACCACAAGATTAGAATATGAAGTTGTTGTAGTACTGTGTTCTCTCATACGTAAGGACAAAATACATTTAGAAAATTTGTGTACAGTTGTGTTAGACTGGGTCGCTGTTATTCCTTCCCCATTCTGCTTCTCAGATTTGATCTGACCATTCCTGTCTCAGAACAGTTGTATTTCCTCTTCAGTACATTTTACTTGTGTGTATAATTATTGTTCCTAACCATGATTAGGATTCTAGGTGTTCCCAGATTATAAACTGCAGTGTGTTTGTCCTTACTTCTACTCTGATGGTGCAGTTCACAGAATCTCTGTGTACTTCCAGTAGGATTTTTATAAAGATCACGAGTGACAAAATGATATTTCATTAATTACTAATAGCACATTTTTACCACTTCACGGCAGTTCCCATTGTAGAGTCAGATCATGCCAATTATTAATCTTCAATAAATGTATAGGTAATTCCAGAATTTTTATCAATTACAACAAAATAATCTGATGCATATTGTTCTCATTTAGTGGCGGCTCATGTATGTAATGGTCATGTATGGATAATGGTGATTACTGTAGCTGACAGACAGCTCCAGGTCTCTGGGAAATTTCCATGGACAAATGCTAAAAATCTCAGTTGTTTCCCTCAGTACCTCTGAGTGCAGAGATCCAGATTAGTGTCAACATTTTGATTGTCACTGCAACTGGAGAATGAGAATGGCTGCATAGGTCTCTTCAAAGTATTTTTAGTACTGTGGTTTTTAATTAGAAAACAAGTATTTGCCTCAAAGCAGGAGTTGTCATTAGAGATCACATGTAGCTTTCAAGCCCACTAGTATTAATCTTCTTTGCATATCTTTAAGACTAAAAACCTTTCTAATTAAACCCTTAAAGCCTCTTATCTCTGAGGCCTGGCTGATGCGGTAGTGGAATATATCATTCCCAGCAACAATGAGTAAAATTGTAATTCCCTAAAAAATACAAATCAAGTTGATTTTAGAACATTATGTTCATTAGAAAGTAATAGATTTTTTTACATGTTTGATCAAAGCAGCTGGTATTTAATCCAGGCTGAGAAGCAAAATAGTATTTTATACTATTTATTTTTTAATCATGGCCAGGTCTGCAATTTACCAAAAAACCAACAGAGCAACTTTATGGGAACCTTATGCTACCTAGATAAGGTACATAAAATACTGGTCAGCAGATCAACTTATCACAGATAATTCAATAGGAAGAGAAATAACTTTCAGGACATAATAATGTACTTTTGCATTTTAAAAATGCAGATGTAAAGTGTGTATGAACTAGGAGAGAATAAAACTACAATTTTTTCTGTTTTTTACAGGTTCTAAAAAAGATGCTTCAGCTAGGATTGGGTAAATCCCCAGGCTTAGTGGCACTCATGTTAAGTCAATGGATCTAGGAGATCTTTCAACTTTCAGGGCTTTGTCTCCACCCTGTATCACAGAGAGCACATTTCTGCCTCTTACCACTATTGCCCACACAGCTCTTTGGTTTCTGCATCATAAAAATTTACAATGAGATTTTGAAGGGCTTGCAGTTTTTCAGCCAGAGCTGAGAACATGGAAGCGTGGAAACTTACTGAAGTAAGATTGCTGAAGCACACAGGCAATAAATTCCTTCTTTGCTCAGAGAAAAATATAGTGTTGTTTTTTCTCATTGCACTGGTATACTCGATTAATAGGGAGGTTCAGTGGGAAGTAGCCAGTTAATGGGTGAGAGGAAGACATAAGAAGGTCTTGTCTTGTCCAAACTGGGCAGTGTTCCATGTAAAGGGATCAAAAATTATTTTTTTATCATATAGAAGATGGCTGAGCTAGCGTTTTCTCTTCCTTGGCATTCCTCCTGTAGTAAACACTCAAAGGATTTCAAGGTTGTTTATCTGTTCGTTGTTCACCCCCCTCTTCAGTGGTACACCAGGAGGATTTCTACACAAGAACACACATGATCAAATGCACATAATGCACTACATTGGCTATATGAAAATAAAGAAAGGCAGCCAACAGTGATGTTTCTTTCTTTAGGGACAAAGGTAACCTATTCCAATAAAAAATTTATAAACCTGCTAAAACCTATGGATCTTAATAATGCCATAGAGTGGCTACATAGCACAATGGAGGTTTATCTGTCTTGTGTAACAGGGGTAACTTGTACTAGCTTGTTCCAACTTGTAATAAAAACGGATGCTTAGGGGAAAGTAAAAAATTAATTTACAATATAATAGCCATTTCTTTCTGTTTCCCATACATAACAGCTAAATTTTTTGTGTTACATATCTATTTTGTGAATATTTTCTTGATAATGAGTAGCTTACACTGTTCTTTGTTTGTACAGTTTGTGCTTCAAATTGTTCTCTGTATTGTTCTCTTCAACTTCTGTTGGGTTAGTTGCACATGTAGTCGCAGATGTTTCTACTCAAAATTTTCTCTTGAGATGTCACCATCTAAAATGTGACTACCATTGCAGTCCAGCCTTTCCTAGGAAAGGTTGCCATTCTATAGGGAGATACGGTGTAGGAAAGAACCATTTTCCACCTTGATTACCAGGTTGGGATTGCTGCTATTATAGCAATTGAAGAGTTGCCAGACAAAAATATACCAAAATATATTACTCTACCTGTTGGGTTATTAGATTGATGCAAACATGAATGTTTTCCCTGTCTTGTTTCTGGATCTTGTATCTGTATATCCCGTTCTAGTATTTGTTGTGAAATAATGAATATGGGGCCTTTATTTCTTTTCAATAGGAATTGAAAAAAAAAATCACTCTTATCTGGTTACATAACTTACTGTGTAAATGCACATACCAATATAATTTTATACCTCCTTGGTGTTTCATTAAGCACTGCTTTTCACAAACCCATTGATCAATTAAAGTCTTGTAATACAAGAAAGCACAAAATAAACTACAGAGCTGTGCTAAAAATTGCAACACTATCAGAGTCCTAAAAGACAATAGAGGTAAAAGTGTCAGTTGAGAGAGAAGAAAATTATTCCAAACTCTTAGAAGTTGTAGAGATCCAGACTGTTCCCTATAAAACCAGTGAACTGATATTAAAAAAAAAAAAAAAAGGAGAAAAAAAAAGAAAAAATAAAAGAGGAATCCTGATGATTACTTCTTTTGATCTCAAATTTCTAAATTCTTGTTTTTTTCTGTAGGAATCCAGTATTTATTTTATACAGAAAACTGGTCCATGCACAGTGCAAGGCAGGGGAAACTCAACAGAAGGCTATCTGTTCAGTCTTTAGTGTGTATTTTTAAACACTGCTGGAACAAATGTGAGGTAAAATGTACCTGATCAGCCTTGCAGTAACATCCACATGCTTCTCTTGCAACAAATGTTGTGGAATAGATTGCCTAATGTAGCAAAACCAACCATAACTAATTTGCAGTGTAGATATTCCCTATATGAATTGTAAATAAATAAGAAGAGAGTTTCTTGGCAAATGACATTTAAATTTCTGTAAATGTTAAAACCACTTTTTATTTACCATTTCTTCATTAATTTCCAAATCAGCTTTTCTCAGTTTTGCTTATTTTAGTTTTCATTTTATTTATTGTTTTTTTCTCAGTTTGCATTTAAGCCTTTCAGTTATTCATTGTTTCACTTGCGTTTCCACTTCCTATATTGCTTTCTGATTAATTCTGTTTTTATTTGAACTAATAAACACAGATTGCCTGTCTAAATCTGATGTAAATTATCAACTAAGAAGTTAAGTTGTACAGCTGTAGGCAGACCTGCCTTTTAATTTGTCTTGCTGTTTAATTCCTGCTTTAATAGTAGTGCTGTGCTTTTACAGATAGTTTTTATGTGAAATTGGAACTTCATCTCACTTTCTCAGATCTTACTGATCATCTGGTGTTGCTGACAGAAAGAGTTCAATTGGATAAGATCCTACAGAATTCTAATACAATTAGGATAAATCTTTTTATAGAACTTTGTTAAATTTAATTCATTTCATTCAGTGGATAGAACTGATATTTTTCTAGGGGTTTTTTTGGGGAGGTGGGTTGTTTGTTTGTTTGTTTTTTTCTGTTTGGGTTTTTTGTTCTGCCTGCCTTTTGCCATCTTTATGTCATAAAACTTTTCTTTCCCTTCTATTTTTTCCTGAGAGTTTTTTACGGCAAACTTAAGGTCTGACATTTTTTCAAACTAACTTTGCTTAAGGGAAACAAAAAGGTTGAAAACAGTGTAACACATGGATAAGAAAGTCTATATACTTTCCTAAACCAAAGGTATGTTTAAATTAAAACTATTGAATACAGTGGGGTTAAAACTACTGAACATAGTAGGGGAAAAAGGAATTTTAAAAAGGAGGGAATAGTAAGAGATATTAATGAAAACAACATTAAATTTTATTATTTTGAGAGACAGTTGTCTGTACATTTTATTGCTTTTTAGATTCCTGGCTGCTGAAAATTCTGACCTTTTCCTTGGTAAGACTTATCAGAAAATAAAGTCTATAAATCTTTCTGGCTCCTTCTGCCACCCTGATACTCAAATACACGCACACGCACAAAAGGAAAGAATTTAATGAAATAAATTTAACACATATCTCTCATGTCTTGGCTGTATTAAATTGTTGCTTACACCAGGTACTAAAGAATGAAATTATTAAAACCTGAATTATTTGAAATCAGGTTGTGCATGATCTATCATGACACATTTTCATCTGAGACGTAAAAAGAAGTTCAGGATTCTGTCATGATCGGTCAACTGGAGAAGTGTAGTGAAATATCAGATGCAGTCAGTGACATGAGAACAAATTCCTGTCTCTGCCAGTGTGCCAGCCCATTGCTCAACGCTGATGACTTTCACCTGCCATTGGGTCTACAGATATTAGTTAGTCAAAGTTGGAACTTACTGATGACTTTTATTTGAAGTATGAGGTTAGTCTCAGGCTTATATCAGCTGGTTCTTAAATTAAACTTGGGACGATTAAAACTCTCTTTTATGGAAACACATGTATATTTCATACTGAGATATGCACTCGATAATTCTCACAAAGAGCCAGCAATAGTCATCATTGCTTCTGCATGGCAGTATCCCAAACATTGGGCAAACGGAAAACTCGGTGTGTTTGTAAAGCAAATGCTCTGTTTTAATAGATTGTTGACACAGTTACAGTGAAGTTCTAGGAGAAAGTGAATTCTGCTGAATTCTGCACCCCACCATTTGAAAGTAGTACCATTAGCTAGCCTTCATCATCCCAGTTATAAAAAAAACCAAACATACTGAAAAACCTTGCTCCTTCTGCCGGCAAATGATAATACAATGTTTGTGACAACATCAGAGCCCACAGACAGACAAATGTTTATATCACCTTACTTTTCAATTAACTACTTAGGTACAGAATGGTATTTTAGGAAAGGGTCCACTGAGGTGACAAAGCAAGTTTCACTTGCTGTCAAACGTGTTATCAAGATGCTTTATAAAGCAACCACGTGTAATGGCAATGTAGCTGTGAACAATATTGTTTTGTGAGTGATGCTGGCTGTTTTACATACAGATTTTTGACAACTGCTGTCGTTTCTCCTGCACAGGATCTTTAAGTAAACTGACTGTATTTGTTTCAGTATGATGTACTTCATCAATATTAGTGAAAAAGAAATACTGACATAGTGGAATCACTCTTAATGCAGATGTCAGAGACCAGGCTCAACTGGAAAAAAACCAGAACATCGTTAGGTGTTGGGGAAATATTAGTTGCCACCTTCCTCATCACCTTTACTTCTTTTCTCCAGACTGACTGACCATCTGTAGTTCCTACCATTACTACAGATGGGTTCCCTGAAACCCCATTTGGAGTGTAAACAACCTTGGATATAAAGTTCTGGCTGTGCTAATACTGAATAAGTACATCCTCTTCTTAAGCCCTCTTATTCAGCCTGTTTGCATTCAAAAAAACTTGATTTTACAATTGCGTGATATTAGAGAAGCAATTCTTCTGGTTTAGAATGCAATGAATGATGTTCAGACATCATGGAGAAGATGATACCAAGAAACACTACACCTTTTTTTTTTTTTTTTTTTTTTTTTCCATTTAACAGGAAATTGACAGTTGTTTGGGCAGATACACTGCCTATGAATGTAATCTAATTTCAAAGTAATTTTGGCTGTGTGGCTGCAGAAACCAGAAGTTCCTACTTGGTTCTACACGGAGGTCCATCTCCAAGGTTCTTTAACGACAGGATGAGCAAACACAGCTGCTTGGTTTTGCTGCTCAGCACTTACTTTGTGTTCGACCCTGTGTCATTCCATTTTGGTTCCAATGCCAAATAAGTCTTTGGCAAAAATAAAAGCCAATGAGGTTTATTTTTCAGATGCAGGGAAGGAGTATTAAGAATGACATAAAGGTAAAACTCTATACCACCCCTTAATTACATACCAGGCCAAGCAATAGTGTTCACATCCCTGAGGGAACATGGACTGAATTGGATAAAGCATCTTAAGCTTGGCTACTGCTGGATTTCAGAATTATCCCATTGCTGCATCTGCTCAGCAGATGTGGTGTAGTTCATCCATATGCTGCATATGCCCACACTGCAACTCATTGCAGACCTCCCTCCACAAGGGACGGATTGTTTTGGTCAAAATGCTATTTAAATGAAAGCAACATCTGTTTTGTACTCGGATTCAGAATTTTTGTTTATTTGTTTAGATTTTCTGTTTTATTATTTGTTTTCTTCAGTCTTATGGAAATAGTTCAAAAGTGTAAGGTGACAAACAGTTTTGAAAATCTGAACAGTTTCATCTTGAAAGTGGGGCAACTTAAATCCAAAACTTTCATCCAGATACTTTGCAACAAATGAACAGAGTGGCTATCAAAGTATTGTCCCTAATTGTGCATAATTAAAACTAGAAACTCTTTGTTCTCATCATCCATTACTGTGCTCTTTTAATTTCCATCTGTGTTTTTTGTGTCTGAGGAATGATGACCAGTTTCCCAATAATATAATCTTTTACTGCTTGAAATTTCCCTATGATAAACAATATGTATTATTTGTAACATGGCCATCATTTAAGAGTATGTACAGCCCATTGGTAGTAAAACTAAATTGCATTTTACTATTGAAACGACTTGTAGAATGAACAGAATAATAAAATGACTTGTTCTAAATAGAAAAAGAATTAAAGACAGTCTTCTCTCTGAGTTTTCTGTTTTGAGAATAAAATATGTTGTAGGTTCTTTGCTTCTCATTGTTTCTCTGTTTGTTCCTTTTTCTCCCCTCCACCTGTAATACATTTATTTATTTTGGTTTAAAAAAATAGCACACTGAATAATAAATTTCTCAACTTAAGAAAATTAAAATTAAGAAGATCTGAATGGATGAACGTAACTTCCTTAACTATCATTTGAAAATCCATTTTAGGTTGACTTTGACACTAGAATATAGAGTTGCTGAAAGAAAAAAAATTCTGTCACAAGATGCTGAATTGGTGGAATTAAGTTATTCTACTTTAGTTGAAAAACACAGACTTCTGAAAAAAACTATCTGAGACACACTGGGTCTTGTTAATCTAAGTATTTTTTATTTTCAGATTATTAATTTTATTATACAAATATATAATTTAATTTATAATTTGTACTATATATGTTTTCACAATAAATATGTTTAGCTTTTTCATTTTTGCTTCCAATAAAATTTAAATATTCAACCTGAGCAGAAACTAAATTACATGAGAAGATTTACTTTGTTGGTATGGGGATGGGAGATGATATAGGCTGAATTTTACTTCATTGCCTGTATGTTGGGTCATTCTTACAGCTCCAGTAACAATACAACTTCCCAAGAAAATCCCTGCAATGTTTTTAGGTAAGTGTCTGAGAAAAAAAAAAGGACTTTAACAAGATAAATTATGCACATATAAAAAGAAGTAAATTTCCTAGATGCCTGTTTGTATTTTTTGGAGTAAGTTTCTTCTTCCATTCAAAAAAACAGGGAAAGGAAATTTCAGACTAAAACCTATGGTGGTGGTAATAGGTAGTGAAATCTTCCAGTTTCTTAAGACGTATTTATTTATTTGTCAAAGACAATGCTGATACTAAAAAAAAAATATATTAAAAAAAAGAAATAATAATTCAAAATAACATTGGTCAAAGTGCTTTCAAAGTCTCATTATTCAATCAAACATTAGACTGTGATTAATATTATAAGAAAATAATTTCTGTCCTAAAAAAAATCACTTAATCCTTAGCTGATTGTGCTGAAATGAAGTAAGAAGTGAGCTATACTGTCAAACAGGTGCAGCTGTCAAAGTGTTGGACTTCTCATTGCTGATCTTTTGTTCCCCTTGTAAAGTCATTTTTTTATTGATTGGTTGGTACCTATATTAGGATATCTTCTAGTAATCAGGATTAATGCCTGTAAAAGAAAAATTGTAAAAAAGATCATCAGAGATGCTTGATCCACTCTTCCTTACATTTGCTTTGCACTTTGCACTTTTAGAATCTTAAAAATGTATGGAATAAATGTAATCTTGGACTTTAAGAAACCTACCTTGTCACCTTTTAATTGCATTATAAACAATAATAATCCACACTGTAGAGTTTCATGTACAGTTTGTGCTTCTGTCTTTCCTGGACCACAGTGTACATCAGAAATTCAGCTGCTGTTGCAGATCATAATCCACCTTGCTGCCACAATCAAATATCTGCATTTTTCCCCAAAATTTCAATGGATAGCGTATTAACTCATAGAAGAGTGACTTCTTTCCCTATCCTGTTTGTCTCATTCCAACAAGAGTCTTGTTGAAAATTACTTTGCTTTTCAACTTAAAATCCATTCCCCACAGTTTGTATTCTACTAAGCTGGTCTCTGGAGGCACGTGAGTAAATTATGAGAAAATTGAACATATGAAGTAGTTTGTATCAGACAGTTTTAGTTGCATGTAAATCAGTCTTCATTTTCAATGGAAACTGGATTGTGTATTTCTCATGGTCCTCTCTCAGGTGGGGGATAAATCCACAGGGCAGTTAAAGCCCTTTGAAGAGGTACTTCTGAGGTGTGACAAATAGTGATATTTCATTGGATATTGCTTTAATAATCAATAGCATCCCCATGCAAACAAGTCTATATTTTATATAAAAATTCAGCTTCTATCAGACTTTGTATTGTTGTCTTTGAGTGACTTTGACAGCTCCTACAGTGGTTAGAACAAACTTCAAATGCGATTGCAATATTTTGTGGAATTTTGTAGTGATGTGTATTATTTGTCTTAGTTACTATTTATCTCACTGGGAATATTTAATAGTTCATAGCATCTGAGGCCAGAATGGATCACTAGATCAATTAGTATAGCTTATGGTGTGTAATGGGTCACTGTTTTAAATCCATTTACAAATTTTTTGAACCTAAAAGATATGGTTTAGAATAAAGATCATGGTCTTAAAAAACCTGAATTTATTCTAGGGACAGAAACTAAGAGGCACCAATGTACCACTGAATCATGAGGTCTTGTAATGGTGTGTTTTGTAAGCAGTTGTGTAGCTGATCATATTTTATGTTGTAGAGGAAAAAATTAAAATAAGGTGTAAGAGAGACTGTAAGGTAATTCCAGCTCTGTGGAGTGACAATGTAATTTGCCAGTCTGTATACAATATTCTCTTTTTATACAGTCAAGGATGATACATGACCTCTTTTTATAATGGAAGTATCTAATTTGCTTTTGTTGTGGTTTATCTGTGACAACTTAGTGCTTTGCACAGACTAATCCCTATGTTTCTGTTATCTTTTAACATGTCTCAACACAGTCCTGTAAGTGGTCACCTTCCAGAAGAATCATACAAATTATCTCTCAACCATACTTCAGGAAAACGTTATTCATCCTTTAAATTGGTCATGCACGCATTCAGTAGTATTGGACCATGAGCCAATATCTAGAGAAATGTACAGGAACAACTTTTGCCCACAGACGCTTGATGATTCCACAGTAACATTTAGATTCACTAATGAACCAGTTCTAAAACTATTTAATGAACTTTTTGTTGTTGCTAAATGAAAACTTAGAGAAACCTATCATGAGGAACTTAACTAGCTGCCTTGGGAAAGTGTGGATATACTTTATTAACAATGACCTCTACCAATTGACTTAATTATTTCAAAAAGAAAACAAAACCAAAACCAAAATTTGTTGGACAAATAATCAGATTGATTTACAGTTCATGTACTTTTAGTCTTTTCATGTCTTAAAGATCTGTCCTGGTTTCAGCTGGGATAGAGTTAATTTTCTTCCCAGCACCTGGCACAGCACTGTGGTTTGGGTTTAGGATGAGCAGAATGTTGATAACTCACTGATGGTTCACTTTCTGCTGAGCAGGGCTGACACCAGCCAAGGCCTTTTCAGCTTCCCCTGCTCTGCCAGGAGCACAAGGAGCTGGGAGGGGGCACAGCCAGGACGGCTGACCCCAGACCATATGGTGTCATGCCCAGTGTAGAAACTGTGGGGAGTTGGCTTGGGGGCAGCGATCACTGCTTGGGGATGGGATGGGCATCCATCAGCGTGTGGTGAGCACTGCATTGTGCATCACTTGTTTTACATATTCTATTATTATTATTTATTATTATTAATAATAATAATAATAATTTTTTTTTTCTTAAACTGTCTTTATCTAAGCCTATGGGTTTTCTTTTTTTTTTCTGATTCTCTTTCCCATCCCACTGGGGTGGAAGTGGGGAAAGTAAGCGGGTGGCTGTATCATGCTTAATTGCCAGCTGGGGTTAAACCACTACAAGGTCACAGAAATTTCTTAAATAAGGCTTATTGTTTAGCTCAGGATCAACTCTTTCAGGGTCTAGTTTTTCAGAATATTTTAATCTTAAGGTATTCCAACTCTGATTCTTTGCAACTAGATGTAGTTGATTACTTTTCAAAGTCACAGATACAAAATGCATATAGTCCCCATTTTCATTTCACAGGAAAAAGGAAATATTAGATATTCTTAACTATACATTTTTGTTTTATTTTTATAAACCCCCTAATGGTGTTTTTCCATATCTGATGTTGATATTTTTGACTTTTTAAACTTTTTTAAATTTAAATATATGTAATTTCTTTTTATTGTGCTTTCACATGTCCTTTTTCAGCCCAAATTGCTTTGAATGTAAGCTTGTGAAATGTTTTTTGAAGCAAGCAGTATGATGTCTCTGAGTTTATCCCAGCTGTTTATAACACCTTTCTCGTACCCTGCTCTTCTCCCCCAGTTGTAAAAGCCTGTTCCCAAGAATATGGTGTAGGTTTTTTTTTTTAATTAAATTTTAAAAAAATTCTTCAGAAAGAGTTATTATAGCCTATAATGCAGTGTTAAATATTATCCTCACTAAATAAGTACCCAAAATAAAACAGTCTCATTTTAATAAGGACCTATCATTTAAATTTCACTTGTTTTGTGAGTATTCCGAGCAGAAGTACCAGTCTTGTGCTAGTACCTGAAGCTTTGGTTTGGGCATAAGTTATGTAGCTTTGATGGCATCCTACCTCACTACACTATTTCAAGAGAAATGAGAAGAAAATAATGATCTTTTTTTCATTCCTCACTCAAATAATTGTCAAGAAATAGAAAATTCTACTATTAGTGTATTTCTGAAGTCTATTATCTAAAGAAGAAAAAGGAAGGAAGGGTGGAGTATGTGAAGTGTGTTTTCACAATTGTAATACATTCTACGGTTTCTTGTGGCAGAGATGCCAAAGCATGTAACCCTTAGTATATATCTTGCTTTGTGTTGTGTGGCAAGTCAATGCCCAATACCTTCCTTTCACTCTTTCTGAATGCAATGTGTCTTTTCCTTTGTGGCCCCTGTAGAAGTGGTTTGGAGAACACAACTACCAATGGGGGACACTCATGGAAAGTATTCCAAAGAATACCCAGGGGGGTTGTGGAGTCTCCTCCTCTGGAGATATTCAAAGCCCGCCTGGATGAAGTCCTGTGTAACATGCTCTAGGTAAGCCTGCTTTAGCAGGGGGGTTGGACTAGATGATCTCTGGAGGTCCCTTCCAACCCTTGCCATTCTGTGATTCTGTATGTGATTCTGTGAATATTAAATAATGGACACATAAATAAACAATATTAGAGAAAAACAGATCTGTCTTTTGTTGAAAGGAGCACCTCACAGGCCTGTTGAAATTCTTCAAATGAGTCAGTATATGTGGGAGATACCACAGGCATAAGCACAGGTAAAATAACTGGTTCAAAGACAGGAAACATGACCTGTTTTCATACTGGGGAGGAGGTAATTGCAGAGGTCTAAAGAAAAATGAGAGGTGGGCAAGGAACCTTAATATTTTGAATAAAATTATACACGTAAACTAAATATTATTGTTCAAGAACAAGATCTTAGATTTGTAAAATGGGAATATCAGATCATCAGCATTTAAGAAAATAAATAAAATGGTAAAAACTGTTGTAGAAATATAGAGGATCTCAGGATGAGCCTAGCTAGAATTGCAGCAAACTCATGTTGAGTAAGGCGAACAATACTTTATCCTATTCCAGATTTTCAAAAAGGAGGTAGCAGAATTGAAACAGGTTGAAAAACAACAAGAATATGTCTTGGATATGTTAAACTGTGAAATATCTGAACCTGTTCAATGTGGAGATAAGTATTTTAGGACACCTTAAATTCTATAAAATTTTAAATGGCATGGGAGAAGGTGAATAAGAAACAGGAAATAGCAAGTGGCAGGTTCAAAACAAGAAAAATCAATGCTACCGCAGGTAGTGCAGGCTAGTGTACTATTTCATATGGTACAGTGGAAAGTAGAAGTTTATATGAGCACAAAACCACTTAATTAATGGGAGAAAAAACCCCTATCCTATATAGTTCAAGAAGGTGAAATCACCACTGATTGAATATTTCATGTTCTGGAAACCATTGGTGTGCACAGTATCTCGAGAAAATATTGCTCCATATGCCCTCTTATAATGTTTTGCAAAGATCTGATATTGGAAATGCTACATCCAAAGTAAAAAACTGTCCTATGTAGACATTTCCTTTAGTCTAGCCAGTTTGTTCTTAATTATTCTGTTTTTCTGATTTCTAAAATATTCAGATCATAGATCTTGATGTTTTATGGCAGATGTTACTTTTTTGTTGCCATAAATAGAAACAACAAATCTTACTAGATGTGGTTCTGACCTGAAGACAAGCCAATTTAGCCATTGCAGAAATGATTATAATTTTCCTGTTAATTAAGATAGCTAAATCTACAAGCTAAATCTAAAAGTATTTCCAAAAGCCATCACAAGTTGTTTTTGTTTTGTTTTGTTTTGTTTTTTTCTCTCTAAGGAAACTGAAATAAAGGTGGTTTAAGGAAAAATAATTCAGCTGCTTTGTCTCCTCACTGACTTTTAGATAACCTGGGCTGATTCATACAGAAAGCTATGTTAAGCAATGGACATAGGGACAGAGAGGTTGGAAAAGTTGCCTTTTTCCTTCCAGAGATTTATTCTTTCATTTCTCACTGAGCATGAACACCTACAGGTGTTTATACAGTGCTAGAGGTATCGATGTTAGTATAACTGTACCATTCCTGGAAGATAAACCAACATTTTCTAAATTATATATTTTTTGGGAAAAAGTTTCTACAGTTCTCACCTGTCTAAGGTGATAGAAAAAGCATTTATTCTTTCTCAGACTGCCTTCTGTACGGCCCAAAAGTTGGATAGAATTCAGTTGCTAAATATGTTCAGAGTCAAAAATGTGTTCATGGGCCACATTAAATATATCAAAATATTCTATATATTTCTAGTGTAAATATTCTATATATTTCTAGTGTAAATACTCTACTGAATTTCTGTTGTAAATTTAAATAATGTAAAAAAGAGTGCACACACAAAGGTCACTGGAGGATAGCTAGGGATGGAGGAAACCAGAGAATTGTACAAGAAACCTTGTAGGTTTTAACAACCTAAGCTTACTTTTAATGCAAATGATGAAATATTTTTAAAACAATATTGGGATTATTTCAAAAGAGAGTTTGGCTTTATTATTATTTGGCTTTATTTTCAAATGTTCTTTTCTTCAGTAAACTTTGAAACACATTTTATTGCAAACTGAAACGCTTTCAAAGATTTGGAAAGGAAATTGTAAAAGTGAAAGCAATCTTCCACAGTATTGTTATGTGTAGAACTTTTCCACAATACTGAAGTTTTTAGCTACAAGCTTAGTACAAGTTTGAGCCAGTAAAGACTGGCAACTATGCTTAATAACAGGAGCTCATTGATGTGTGGCTGGAAACTGGAGATAAAAAGACAGACAGTTGACCAAGCTTGATGTGCCCTCTGCTGAAGCTTATATGTGTAGTTTTATAAAATTTTCTTTTAGCCTTCCTCCAAAATAAGAGCTGAAATATTTGAAAAAAACCCATTACTCCTCAGTGAGCTGGCTGGACTTTTGTAATATTACTATGTATAGTTTTGTCAGTTTGATCTCTGGGAGGTTTTTTTTTTTAAAAATATAGTGCCGTGCTATTTGTGCTGCTAGAAATAATATTTGCATTGGGAAAACTGTTCATGAAGTGTTCAAAGCTCTTTTGAGGTAAACAAATATCTACATGTTTCAGAACAGGAAAACAAAATGCTGAGATAAAAAAATGTGCTTGTAAGTTTCTGTGATACCACCAAACAGATGTGCTTTTGCACTGTTTACCAGTAACACCTCTGATAATGTGTTTACTTCAATTGGTTTAAAGGGCTCTTTTGTCATAAATTAATTTTCAAGCCCACTAATGAGCATTTTTGTTGCTTATTTGCTGTGAGAGTATCTCTAATGTACAGCCTTGACAATTTTTGACCTTGACAGATCCTGAGAGGCTGTAGGAAGAGAACAAAAATTCCTCATTTGTGTAGGCTGATTACTATTAGTAAAGTCAGTATTTAAGGATCATTTATAATCACATTTGGAGGTGATTCTCTAATAGCTATTGGCGGGATCTGCTTTTAATTTGGTACTGATGTGCTTCAAATGGAGAAGTTGTAACACCCTAAGGGAAAAAGAAAATCCACATCTGAGCAGATACTGGTAATTCATGACGAAACTAGCATTTTGAAGTGCAGGCAAGACACGGCGCTTCACAGGCATAATTCTTCAGGGGAGTTCAGATGTTGTGAACTCTGGATAAATAAATTAGTCAGAAAGTGGCCTGGAGTAAGCACAGTTCATCTTTAAAAAATAATTCATTCTGTGTATGAAATTCTATTTCCACTTGAAATTAGGACACTGTAGACTCTCCTTCCAGATATCTTGTTTATTTAAGTTGGTTGTAGTGCTATACAACAGAACACCAGTACAGAGATTTATAACTCTACAGCTGTTCATCTTTTTAAAAATAAAAAAAAAAAAAAAAGAAGAAAGAAAAAGTAGTGACATCCTGGCATCCCTTACAGGTTATGAGAAGTGTCATTTAACTCCAAAAAGCAGCAGTGAAACATAAAGGCAATAACGTCTTATATCCTATTATGTGTTATTAAGGCAATTATGTACTTACGTTTGAGTTTCCAAACACTTCATTGTATTAGTGTAAATTATGCAAGGAGTAAGGCAGGTTTTGCTGTGATGTAATAACAGAGCATCGGAAAATACATCTCAGATGCTCACAACTCATATGAATTTGTGCTCTGTAAGCATACCTGACATAAAAGACACTTTTTTCTTGATACTTTTAAGATGTTGAGGAAGATGTTTCTCTTTCAAAAAGTAGTAAAAGTGGTTGTATTACTCTTCAGTTTTCTGAATTACTTATCTTTATCAGTCTAAACAACCCCCCAAAAGCACATATTGGATTCAGAGTGACTTAACCTCTTTAACTGTGATTGATGTATTCCCCTGAAATGGAGCACCAGTTCTTAAATGTAATGTAAAACCCACTCTATTAACAAACTATTAATAGTTTATTTTCATCTCTAGTAATACACTTATATATGTGAAAGGTAGTCATGTAGACAGACAAATCTACTGTCTATGCAAATGTCTGAGATTTCTTTTAGTTAATTTCATATGTCAAAAATTAATTCCTTGTCTTATTGTGAGTTATGTGCAGCTACTTCAGTTTATATGGTTTAGGTTAAATATTATTTTGGCATTCACCTGCATATTTTTCTTTCAGAAATCATACTATGAACCCTGAAGAAACAATTTTTTTTTTTACCCCTTTAAAGTTAATGTCTGCATTTTGTGGTTTTTCTCTGTTAGTTGTTACATCAACATAGATTAATAAACAATTCCTAAAAAAATTTCTTCTGTTATTAAAAATAGCTATCTATTCTGTAGTACTTTCTAATATTCAAAATCTGTTAAATATTTGATAGCCTTTCCCCCCCAGCCCCCCAGTGTTCTATAGCATTACCTGTCTTTTTCTTGTGTGGGGTTTTTTTGGTTGCTTGGTTGGGTTTTTTAGGAAAGTAATTATGTGTTATGAGCTTTTACATAGCAACAACTGGTAAAAATCAGTAGGGTTTTAATTCCTTCCTTTTTTTAGTGAAGTTTTTTACCCACTAGATAATCTCTCTCATTATCTTTTATTTTTGAATAATCCCTGACTTTAGAATCTAGGATATTTGGGTTTGGGTGGGGTTTTTTAAGGAAAAGCTTTCACTTCATTTTGGAGATTTTTATACAAGAGATCTTGTAGGAGCATGAGAACTTCAGACAAAATAGTTTAAATATTTTGATTACTTTCATTTGAGTGCTACTCCCAAATGCTCTTTGTTACTACTTGGGCAGGCTTTAAAAAACTGACCAAAAAAGAGTCCTTCAGAAAATCATTAATGCTGTTGTTTCTGAAAGAGAATGTGTAATCTGTTCCATAAAACCTGACAAATATTTATTGTAATTGGAATAAGCCTTCCATACTCTTTAAAAATTCCCAGTATAATAATAGCTTTGGGAACTTTGTTATGGGCTTCACTCTATGTGGTGGTTTGAGGCTAAAGGTGTACTACTAGATTATATTCAGCTAGTTATAATTATTTATCTATCTATTTATTTATTTTCTTGCTGGATTAGGTAAAATGGATGAATTAGGCAGCTAAATTAATATTTTCTCAAGATGGCAAGTCCTTATTGTTTGGATTTATTCAGTTGGCAGTCTATTTCCTCTCCAGACTGAAATTTCAAACAACTTAGGAAATTTTAGAAAGTACTGGAAGAATAATAATAAAGAATTTATTGTTCAGTATAGTGAAGAGTTGTTCCCTCTTTTCTGACTCGTTTGTCACATTATGAGGGGGAAGGCTGTGGTGTTCAAAAACTGCTCACATTAACAGATTGGAGGTGGGAGAGGGGATGGGGTGATGGTAACTGAGTAATATGGTCTTTACCATATGGTAATGGTTATAAAATAAATTATGTTCTATGCTGGATGTGCTATTACTGGATTATTCCCTGATATAATTTAATATATCTGTAATCTGTGTCAGTTGATATTTCTGGTATATTATGTTTCTTCTCCTGGTGCCCAGGACAAGATGGCCAGTACTTAATATCAAAAAGAAGACAAGTAAACTGAACTCAACAAATTTCACTTATATATATAAATAGAATAGTCATAAAGGTTAAATTCACATTACAGTTGTTCACTCAGTGGAACAAAAATTTTCTATTTAAAAAAAACCCCAACCCAACAGCTTTTGCCAAAATACAGACTACATATCTGACAATTGTAGTTAAATTTGGCTACACAGTATTTACCTGGAAAACCCTGCCAAGCAAGCTCTGAGGTCCCTGTTTTGCCTCCACAGCCTGAATTCTACTGTACAAAGCCTGGAAGTTGTGTGATCCCTGGGTCTACGCCAACCTGAATTTTAAGGTTTCCCCATTAAAATGCAGCAAGTTCTGTTGAAAGTCTGCCATGTGTCATTGCAACTGACACTATATCACAAAATATTTTGCTTTTAATGATCACCTTTCACAGAAAAGTTCTGTCCTCTTCTGTGACAGGCATGTCATCTATGGTAGCAAATTTACTTGTTCTCCTCACTGGTGATCCATTTCTAGAAAAAAAATGCAGATTAAACTTGACAAATATAAATTTTGTCAATTAAAAATACAGGAGGTTTTTTTCTATCTTTTCATCCTATCAGTTAAGCATACATCAGGAGTGCTCCAACATCAACACAACTCATCATCTTTCCCAAAGATTTGTTTTAGTTGAATGTTTGTGGGATGCTTCTTAGTCTCAAAGGCAATAGGCTTTCTTTAAGTTACAACCTCTTCTAAATTGCTGTCCTCGAGCTCTTAACTGGCTCTGAATTTTGTGGTAGTGGATAGTACTTGCCAAAAGAAAGATAAAAATATTTTCTTTTCTCCAGAGTTTAATTTTCTACATGCTGTAGAAAGCAAATTTTAATCTTATTAATATATGTTGCATAAGAAAAATTCTCAGCTTCATGTTATGCCAGTATTTTATCATTGTGTATATAATAAGAAACGGGGAAAAAAAATCTTTACTTTCAGGCACAAGAGTCAACAATCATCTGTAAAAACTTTAGTTTGCACTGTGATCACAAGGCCAATAAATTAATGATATGAAATGTTTACTCCAAAGAGAGCAATGTTAAGCAGAGATTACTAGCCTCCTTGTCTCCACTGGGTAAAAGGACTAGTTTAACCTTAATTTCAGAGATTTTCTTCACTAGAAAAAGAGTTATTTTCAGAAGCTGATTTTTTCAGGACATGTTCAGAATATAAATTGCTATGATTCACCTGCTGAAATGAATGGTCTTGACTATTAAAGTTATGCTACTGTTTTTCCAGCCTGAGAAAACAGGAAAAATCTTGGTTAAGATAGATCTCAGTCATAACAGGTTTTACCTTGGAAACATGTTATCAACAGCTAGAGAATAAAGTGCCCCACTTCACTGGCGTTCACTCTTTCACTGCTACCAGTGTTTTCCTGCACTGTCCTTCCTGTGTGAGATATGTCTTAATTAGTGGGGCACAGACTTCAACAATCTACCATTTCTAATTGGGTTGGGTGATAATGACACTGTGCTTGCAAACTATTTCAGAATCCATATGAGCATCCCTGTATTGGAAAAAGAAACTTTTTCTTTTTTTTTTCCTTTTATTCCCAAAGAATATTATCACTTTCCTTTGAATTAATACAAACAATTGTTATTGTACTATCAGTTGCAAATATAAATGGCTGACTGGAATGCATGAAGAAAATGTGGCTATTAAATACTCTTAAACATATGAAACAAAGAGTTTGTCCATGGGTACATATGCATAGTTTAGGACTACAGGAAAAAATTCTCTAAAATTATATCGTTGGGTGGTGCTTGTGTGAGAGCACTATGATATGCATATGCTGCTTTACCTTTAATATTTCATAATTTTAAATTCAGATGATTCACTTGAAGGGCAATAACTGATAAATTGGAAGTGCCAGAGGATGTATAAAATTCATAAAGCAGGAAAATAATCAGATGTTGTATGGCATGATGATGGTTACAGAAGATAATCGTTCTCAGCTTCATCAATCTCACATAACGATCTTCTTTTAAAGGTCAGAAATAGATTGAGGCCTGCACTGAAAATGTATTATTCCACAGTCAAGCTGGTTACTTGCCAACTGAGGATCTGAACTCAAGATGTATATGATCCATGAGGTTTGGGGTTTAAATTGCTGGACATCATAAAAATAAAACGCAAATTAATGTTCACTGACTTTTCCATGAGCTCATTTAAAATATAACTGGATTAATCTATTTTTTTTACAGACAAAAAATGTAAAAACTTTTAAATATGATTTAGTTTGAGTTTTATATACTTTTCCTCATGTCTGGCAAGCCACATGATGTAGTTTGAGTGTGGAAACCTTCCCCTATTTTTGAAGCTCTTTATTCTAGACATAGCTATGGGAGATTTCTTAAATGGCTTTTTTTTTTTTGTAAGTTCAAGTGTTTTTTAATGATTTCACTTTTTACAGCTTCACTTTTAAGCAGAAAAAACTGAGATTTACTAGTCCCCCTCTAGATCAATGTAAGCCATAATTTACATGAAATTTCACACTTTTCTTTAGCATTGTCACTTCAGACAGCTTTGTGAATCTGAAGGCATTGCTTTTTCCTTTTTTTATTCTCAAAAAAAATTTTTCTTGGAAATAGTGCTTTTGTTAAAATCTTCTAAATTCGTTGTATCAATAGCTTTTTGTACAGAATTTTTTGAAATTGATGTTTGGTTTTAATGTATATTTTCCAGGTTTCTTTTGTGTAGTCTGCTGTCAATACCACATTGTTGACACTAAATACAAGCTATTATTTAATTTTTATGCAAGACCACCATTAGTTTTGTCTTGCACATAAAATGATAGTGACTCTCCATTAAACTCTCTTCCACGCTGACAGAAACAAGTGAGTAGCAGAATTTCTGCATTTTCTCATGAATAACTATTTTTTGCCATCTTTTCCCTTAATCTGAATTTGATAGTGTTCTCATACAAAGTCTCCTTTTAAACATAAAGTGGAACCTTCCATTCTGGAGGGAGAGTAGTACAAATTATGATTTATATTGCATCAAACGAGACTTATTTACAATGGAATTATAAATCCTAAATTGACCTGAATTATTTCACTGTCTACATTGACAGCATGAATTCAGGCAGTAAATCTCAATTAGCTGCACCGAAGTTGGATGATTTAACTGAGATTAACATTCGTTACATGTAAATCTACTCTATATCTAGCTTATTGTTTTAGTGCAAAACTAAAACATTTGTTAACAAATAAAAACCTGTGAGAGCTAATATTGAATTGTTCATCTAACATTCAATTGTTTTAATGACAAAGAACTATTTAGCAAAGGTAATCTCTAAGAGGAGAAAAAAAACCAAAACCAAAATGAAAACCAACAGAACCCAAAAATTAATGCACATCATGTATTTGCATTGAAGCTCTAGAGAATCTTGGAGAGGATGCCATTATGAAATTTTCCCTCACAAGGCAATAGTTACATAAAAAATAAACAAAATTAACATTATTAACTTGTCAGTGCCCTTCAAACTACAGTGTGTAAGCTCTTGTTTAACTAGTGGTTACAAGGAAGATATTCTGAAAAAAAAAATGTTATTTTGTGCACTGATGTGTCTCACAGTCCTTATGGACTTTGAGGAAACCAGTGTCTGAACAAGGATAATATCCAGCTAATCTAAATCTACTTAGATTTTTCAAAAGTTCATTCGGGTACTCTATCAAAACATCTTGAAAAACGTAATCCATCATGGTATAAAAGGGGAAGATTCTCATATGGATAAACAATAACTGCTTAAAAGAAGCTAAGTAGATTTGAATTTTGAAGTAGCTAGGTCAACACTGGAGACCCACATGAGTATCAGATAGTGCTTATGCTGTTCTACGTAGTCATCTCAATACTCAAGCCTTTTATGAACAAGTAGGGTATTTGTTTTAGTAAAAAAAAAGCCAATTGCAAAGAGTTTCAGAAGGTCTTTGGTGCTGAATAACTGAGAATTAAAATGACAGACAAAATAAAATACAGATAAATGTAAAATGGCAAAACTGTGAATAGACAGTAGGGTCAAATCAGTAATAAAGCTAAAAGATTGATAGGCATTATGAAGAAATAAGAGAAAAAGACAGAACATACTTTTGTATGGCATCTTGAATGTTCAGCAAAACCCTCACAGAGTGCACAATTAACTTACAGGGTGTTAGAGATGATAGACATGTGATTCAGAAAGCAACAAACTGTGTTGTGGAAGAAAACTAATGGAATGGAGATACTGACGAGGAGGGACTGCTGGAGGGCAGTTACTTAAGCCTCCCATTCAAATCATGGACTATTGCTAAGTTTACATCAGTAATTGTCTATCTAAGTCTTGAAAAGCTCCAAGTATGGTCATTTTGCAACCTCTCCAGCCAAGCTCTTCTATTAGTGCACTAACCTCATACCTAGAGGTTTTTATGTTGTCCTTTTTGAACCTCCTAAATGACAATTTGTGGCTACTGTCCCTTGTTTTACCATCTGGCACTACACAGAAAAGTGTCTTTTCATCATCATCATAACTTTCATAGAATCATATGGAGGTCATCTAGTCCAACCCATAAGTTGCTATTAGATCCTTTTACTCACAGCCTGCACTCTCCCAGGCTTCTCCTCATAGGTCATATGCTCTTGCCTTAACAGTCTTGGTAACTCACTGTTGGACAAATCCAACATTACACTGAAAATGGTATATCAAAAACTGAATGGAATGTTCCAGTTATGACCACATCAGTGCTGATCAGAGAGGGATGATAACGTTCCCCGACCTGTTGGCTATGCTGGTTTTTTAACTCAAAATAGAACACACTTTTCAGTTATTTTCAACCTGATGCCCACCCAACCTTCTAGTCCTTTTCATCAGAGCTGCCACCCAATCATTCAGTTCCTGGCCTGTACCTCCTGCACCCCACTAATCCCCACCATGAGATTATTCTGCCCCAGATGTAAAATTTGCACTTCTGTTTGTTGAAATTCATGAGGTTTCTGTAAGACTGACAGAGTTTTAAAATTTCCTCTAGACTGGAGTTCTACCATTTGGCATATTAACTGTTTTGCCCAAATTTATTATCAGCTGAAAATTTGTTGAGAGTGCTTTCTTCTTCATTATCTAGGTTGATGATCGAAGTGTTAAGTCATATTGGCCTCAGCAGCAACCCCTGGGTTAATTCGCTTGTTAGGAGCCCACTGCTGGGTGTCAAGGCATTGATTTGAGCCTGGAGTTTCAGCCACTTTTAATTCTATGTAATGATTTGTTCTTTCAGTCCATATCTCCTCAGCTTCCAAATGAGAATGCTATCAGAAAGTGTTAAAGGCATTCTTAATCATGGTATATTGCATCACTCTTCATCATCACGACCTTTTGTGATCACTGTGGTCATGAATATGACAAATATGCATTGACTGTTTCTGAGTATCTTATTGTCCTAATGTGTGTGGAAATGGATTCAAAAAAACATGGTTGGGATCTTTCAAGGATTGAGATTAAAAAGACCATAGTTCCTCAAACACATGTCAGTCCTGATATGGTTATTTCTTACCTTTGTCTTCTGAGCTTCTTCCCTGTAATAAATTTTATCTATGTATATATGTATGCTCATATTATAAAGCCTTTTCACTTTTGGTTAAAACACTCTCTTTTTTCTTTTTTTTTTTTTTTTTAAAGAGCTTTCTACCATTTAACAAGAAATTTCCAATTGCTGCTGAATGATTATAAGCCTTAAAAATAAGCCGTCAGCAAAAACGGTCGTATGTGTCAAACATACATTTCGTTAACATTGCTGTTATCAGGCCAGAAGAGCACTTCACAATTGTAGAAAATACTGTGAAGCTTTCAGAGCTTTCATTCAGTTAATAGAAGCCAAAAGTTTACAGTGAAGAAAATACTGAGCAGGCAACTATCTTTGAAAGCGTAACTGCTTGGCACACAGAAGAAAGCACTATTTGAACAAGATTTTTAGACATGCACACACAAAAGAAAGTGTATTACTGTTCTCTGACAATGGAAGTTCTGTTCCTAACAGTCATGTTTGTATTAATGGAAGTTAGTGTGAAATTGCAAAATCTATTATTACATTCTGGATGAACAGCCACTCTCACAAATATCACAAGGAGACTATGTAAGAGATTCTGTCAGTTCTCTGATGGATTGGGATAATAAAAAGGTATAAAGGCCATGCCTGGCTGAACCAAGTACCCCCACGTCATCTTTTTTCTCCAGAACATTTGGGAGATTATGTTTCTGAGAGTAACTAAGGGAGAGGAAGTCAAACAACACATATCCTGTAATACAGGAGATGTCTCTGCTGAGATGTGAGATACAGGCATTACGGAAAGTGTTCCAAGGATGCAATGAATATGATCTTCTTCAGTTTAAGAGAGACCATTTCTTTTAATTTAAGTCTCAGATGTCAGTCTAGAGTGGGTGGGGGAGAAGGGGCAGGGGGGAAGTGAGAGAGAAAGAATTTATAGAATCATAGAATCATTCAATGGAAATGACCTTTCAGATCACCAAGTCCAACAGTGAAGCTAGCACTGCTAAGTCCACCACTAAACCATGTCCCTAAGCACTGCATCAAAACATCTTTTAAATACCTCCAGGGATGGGGACTAAACCACTTCCATGGGCAGCCTGTTCTGATACTTGTCCATTCTTTCAGTAAAGAAATTTTTCCTAGTATCCAATCTAAACCTCCCTTGGCAAAACCTGAGGCCATTTCTTCTTGTCCTATCACTTGTTACTTGGGAGAAGAGACGAACTCCCACCTCACTACAGCCTCCTTTCAGGTAATTGTAGGGAGCAATAAGGTCTCCCCTCAGCCTCCTTTTCTCCAGGCTGAACACCCCCAGTTCCCTCAGCCGTGCCCCAGCAGCCTGGGGCTCCAGACCCCTCACCAGCTTCGTTGCCCTTCTCTGGACACGCTCCAGCCCCTCCATGTTTTTGTTGTAGGGAGAGGCCCAAAACTGAACACAATATTCAAGGTGCAGCCTCACCAGTGCCGAGTACAGGGGCACAATCACTGCCCTGCTCCTGCTGGCCACACTATTCCTGATACAAGCCAGGATGCTGTTGGCCTTCTTGGCCACCTGGGCACACTGCTGGCTCATATTCAGCTGGCTGTTGACCAGTACCCCCAGGTCCGTCTCTGCCAAGCAGCTTTCCAGCCACTCTTCCCCAAGCCTGTAGTGTTTCATGGGGTTGTTGTGACACAAGTGCAGGACCCAGAACTGAGCTTTGTCGAATCTCATACAGTTGGCCTTGGCCCATCGATCCAGCTTGTATAGATTCTTCTTTAGAGCTTTCCTACCCACCAGCAGATCAACACTTCCTCCCAACTTGGTGTAATCTGCAAACTTACTGAGGGTGTAGTCAATCATCTCATCTAGATCATTGATAAAGATATTAAACAGAACTGGCTCCAGTACTGAGCCCTGTGGAACACCACTTGTGATCAGCCACCAACTGGATTTAACTCCATTCACCACAACTCTTTGTGCCTGGCCATCCAGCCAGTTTTTTACCCAGCGAAGAGTACAACCATCCAAGTCATGAGCATCCAGTTTCTTCAGGAGAATGCTGTAGGAGACAGTGTCAAGGGCTTTACTAAAGTCCAGGTAGAAAACATCCACAGCCTTTCCCTCAACCACTAAGCGGGTCACCTTGTCATAGAAGGACATCAGGTTGGTCAAGCAGAATCTGCCTTTCATAATCCCATGCTGACTGGGCCTGATCCCCTGGTTGTTCTGTATGTGTGATGGCACACAAGATGATCTGCTCCATAACCTTCCTTAACACCAAGGCCAGACTGACAGGCCTGTAGTTCCCCAGATCCTTCTTCCAGCCCTTCTTGCAGATGGGCATCACATTTCCCAACCTCCAGTCAACTGGGACCTCCTCAGTTAGCCAGGACTGCTGATAAATGATTGAAAGGGGCTTGGTGAGCACTTCTGCCAGCTCCCTTGGTACCCTTGTGTGGATCCCATCCAGCCCCATAGACCTGTTAGAGTCTAAGTGGTGTAGCAGGTCGCTAACCATTTCCCCTTGCTTCATCCTGCTCCCCATCCCTGCCTTCATGTTCATGGGCCTGGGTGCCCTGAGAACAACTGATTAAAGAAGGTATTAAGTATCTCAGCCTTTTCCTCATCCTTTGTCACTATGTTTCCCCCAGTGTCTAATAAAGGATGGAGATAATGCTGATAGTATCTTCTAAGGAGCAACTTCATCTGTAGTAGTAACTGTGGTAACTACAATTTTGAGTTCTCTGTAAAATTGTAGTTTTGTGTTCATAATCACCAAAATGACTTGAATGTTTTTGAACATAAGCAGATGCAGAATTTGAGATTGTTTTTCTTGTATAACTAGTTTTTCTGTCCTGTGGATTTCAGACATTGTATTGATTTTAGATTTGTTCTTATTTTTCTTGAGATTATGTAAGTCTAGTAACTCTGAAGATTCATTAATTTTCAAATTTATCCATTGATTTAATAGGTAAACAACAAGATACCTGGTCATTTTTTCATAACATGTTCATAGTTCTCACTCTTATTTTGTTAGTGAATTATATTCGCTGGATCAATTTCTTTTCTTCACATGTCGAGGTTTTGAGTGAAAAATGGAATTGAATTAAAAAGCAGAAAGACAGTTCTAAACCCAGCCTTATTACCTAATATAACCTGATGTTAAAGTGTTTGACTGATGGCACATTAGGGTAGATTTCTAAAGTGACAGAAGTTATAACTTCTTTCTCTCTTTCTCTAAAATCTAGGGTCATGGTAACGATTAGAGATTGAACTGTTTGCTGGTTATAGTCATAACTTTTACTGCTTTTTTCACTATGCCATTTTCAGAATAGCAGACTGTGCTCTTTAGACAAAAATCTGGGGGTTAACCATCTATGAGTCCAAATTCCCAAATCTAAACCCAGAAATTGTTTTAACTTGTTATTATTTTGATTCTTTTATAGAAATCAAGCTTCCTTGCTGGAGGCCAAAAGATTTATCCACATTTTCAGTTTCTTTGGATGACTTCTCCTTACTCTAATCAGACCTCTTTCCTCCATTAATGAAAAAAAAACAGATCCCAAAAACCTAATAATCACGGAGCCCAGAGAGCCTGCTCTATGTTCCTGAATCACAGGCTGATATAAGGCATTCAGAGTCCATCATGTTTGTGTAATCCTTTCCTGTGTTCATGTTCTTAACACAGGATCTCAAGGGTCCTTTTCCAGAGGACCACTGCCCTCACATCCCTGAGGGTTTGGAGTGGATTTGTGCTGCATTTCCCACACATCCCCTGTACAGTTCCATTTATATTCAGGGCTTAAACTTTCCTGGAAGTTTAATGACATCTTTCATTAGTCCTTTATTTTTGCTTCATCTCTCACTTGACAATAAATGGCATAAATGTCAGTTCTATAGTAAAATGTAGAAATGTGATGTCAGCACATATTTCTTATGAGTCTCACTGCTTAAGAATTGTGGTCACAATTTATGCCACTGAGGGCATCAGTCTTTCAAGTGAAGCTTTGCAAATAGCAAACCTGTGTTATATATGGTCTTCAACAGCTAGCTGATTATGAAGATGATGAGAGATGTGAAGCTTAGTTGACAGTAACACTTGAGTAACTTTGCAGGGACATCATTTATTAAAGATGTAGTTCAGCAACTCCCTGATTCTTCTTCTGTGCCCAAATTATATTTGACGGAACGTTTACAGGACCATTATGAAGATCGTTAGGAATAGTTAATTGTCTGGGATGGTACAGAACTAGTTCAGAGACTTTAAAAAATAAAACAATTGCTATTTCTACTATGAATGTGAACCGTTGTTCATTTTTCTGTGCCTGAAATGAAGGTTAACCCTCAGATGAAATCATATATCTTAAGAATCTGAGCAGAGAGCAAAAAGCCTTCCTCTCGTTCAGCATTTCATCATCCTCTGATTATATGGGTAATTTTAAATATTACAGTTTTGACTTTAAGAAAAAAAAATCAACTTTAAAGGTTTTGGGCACTGTAATGACCATACAATGCCATCAATTCTAGGTACATAACTGGAGGATTGCTAGACGTATTAGATAATCTAGATGTGCACTGGAAAAAAAGTATGCTTCTTCATTAACTCTTAGTCTTCAACTTCCTGGCTGAATATGATTTCTGAGTACTTTGAGCCATAGAGAGTCTAAACAAAATGATACCATAGTACAAAAACCAAGTCACAGCTGAAAAATTGCTACTATGCATGTAGACACATTTGCAGCAGTGGACCTTTAAAGATATGCCATAACGTATGTGTGGCATTTTAGGTTAGACTTTCTGCCTTTATGCTGA
The DNA here is from genome assembly GCA_034008185.1 of Gorsachius magnificus. NCBI lineage: Eukaryota > Metazoa > Chordata > Aves > Pelecaniformes > Ardeidae > Gorsachius > Gorsachius magnificus. The sequence goes on from CM067109.1 coordinate 79,084,592, forward strand.
AAAAATATTGCTAAATAAACACTTCTTCCTACAACACGATGACAGTCACAGTGCTACAGGTGAAAGGATGAATGAAATGTCCCAAGAGAGTACATTTTAGAACAGGAGAATGAAAGAAACCTAGATCTTTGCATGCGTGGAATAGAAAGTCAGCAGAGGCTTGTGGTAAGGCCAAAGCACATGTACAAAGAGCTGCAAGCTCGCAGCTAAGTGACTTTGTCTTATTAACAAACAAGGTACTGTCTTATACCTTTTTTGCCACTTTTGTTTTAATAAATTACTAAATATTAATTTTATCACCTGCAGCTCTAGGCTACAATATTTTAAAGGCCTTGAAGATGTTATGTGCAAAAAATACAGCAAACTCCTCTGAGGGTTGGGCGTGTAACTTCCTAGACTTCCTGAGAATCCTAGCCTCAGGTCAAAACACAAAAAAACCCCCCCAGAAACCTGTTCTGATTAAGCTCAAAACAGTAGCCAAACCCCTTAGTTATGTTAGTCCTAACGATTGTTCTGTGTTCGAGTCCCTTGTGCTATGAAAATGATTCTCCTGTGCATTGTAGGAAAATTACTGTCCCTTGTCCTTTTGCCCTTTCAATAGCTAGCAAGTGTATGTTCGCTGACAGCAGCCATTTTCTTGACATCACACTTCTGAAAGTTGAAATCCTGAGTTGATAAATAGGATATAGCCTTTTGCTAACCCTCTTTTCTTAACTGTTGCATTAGATGTGATTTATGAAGACTGCCGCCTATTGCTTTCTTTCGTCTAATAGCTAGAGCTAATAGTAATTTCATGCCCTTAGTATTTTGACCTGAAGAGGATAGCACAAATAGAAAGACTTCAAGAAAGTAAGGTGATTTTCCCTCTCCCTCTTAAGTAGAAGGAAAAATGTTCTATTAGAACTGAGAGTCCTGAAATTCTAATCTAAGAAACAAGATCTCCTGCTCCATCTTACTAATATTGAAACCTCCCACCCACCCCCTATAATTTCATACAACAGGTAAATGAGAAAGGAAAGAACAGTGTGTAGAGGACTGCAGTCTCAGAGTTCTGTTCTGCATTGCACAAGTAGCTTTCACTGATGCTGCTAATTTTTTTGTTGCTCTTAGACCGTTACAAAAACTTTGTTACTTTACGGTAAACCTTATGTAGCTCATCTGAATAAAAAAAAGAGTCAAATTTAATTAAGGATGCTTTTTACACCATATCATTTAGCTTTCAGAAATTAATTAATTTTCTTAAAACTCTTGGCAGAAGAAGCATCGTTATAGTTTTAGGTATAGGTTGTTTGGCAATTGCCTAAGATATGGTGGACAGTCCACGGGACAGAGAAAAAATTAAGAATGCCCACTCTAAATTATGCAGTCATGTGCAGTATAATGCTCTCCTCTGCCATGGGAGGTAGAAAGAATTATTTTGTTTGGATCAACTGAAAGATTTGGATCAAAACTCGGATAAAAATCCAATGAATTTGTGGGTTTATGTGCTAAGATTTTATTGGCCTAGGTTTTGTCTGAATTATAAATCTACCCCATTTTTACACTTTTTTAACTTCATGAACTGATGTGGGAACTGAAGTCTTGATCATTAGACTCCAGAACATTATGTGAATAAGATTAGTTCAATGAATCTATTACTGTTTATATGCATAGTTATTTGTAAACAGCATACATCAGTATATATATGTTCATCAGTCCTATAACTCTAAAACTAGAACAATCTGGATTTTCTTGCAAATTGCTTACATACAAATCTCAGCAGAGAAGCTTGACAAATGGGTATGTAAAATAATTAATTAAAAAATTTTTTAGAATTCGAGCTTTCTGTTTTATAGCATATTAAAAGCAATCATGCTGAGGATGACAAATAATCAGGAAAAATTAGACAAATTCATCCACAGAAAGTAAAATTACATCTCCTCCTAAGGTGCTAATCCTGGGTTTGTCAAGCAGCAATTGTTCCACAAGAATCATGTGAACAACAATGTTAATATAGTCAACAAATTATAAATGATATCAACAACAAAATTAAACCTGCTGAAAGAAAGAAACTATAAGTTACATCTTCACTAAATGTAAAATATTTGTATGCTCTTACATTTCAACTATATAAACTCTCACTTAAAAGATGGAAGATATTAGATACAGCTTGTGGCGATAGTTCAAGGCATTTTGTAAAAAGATGCTAATAAAATCATTCTAATATTTTGCTTATTTGAATACCTAATTTATTTTTTCATTATTTTTGTATCATGGCTTTATAATAAAATGGTCACAATGTTTGTGAAATTTACAATCAAATATATGCAAATAAGAACAGATACTGCACACTGACTTGGAACATTTTAAGGTTTATATTCACATAGAAACTTATTCAAGGTAGCCAGCATGGATTTCACTCTCTGGTTTATTGTACATAATTCTTTTCTGTGTAGGGAGGAAGCCTGTAATCTTTCCCAGTTTAATTAACAGGCCACAGAAGGATTTTTGATGGAGAGGCGTGTGTTACACATACACTCAGAGTATGGTTCTCTATATGCATTTATAGTACTGTATCTCAGGCTCCATAATCATTCAATTTTGCTGGTGTGTTTCCATAGTCACAATATCATATGCATATAAATTATTTACAAATTATATAAAACATCATCTGTGTTTGCACACTGGCGATGAATTTTGTTATAAACAAAAGAACATCTAAAGGATTCAAGATTGGGTTTTCGCTTAGAGAGAAGGGGATACTGAGCGTTTTGCAAGAAGCAATTACCAGGAAGCCCCAAGGCATCTCCTCACTTTCCTCCTCTACTGCCACACACTCAGGGACAGCAGGTGGTAGATTTTATTTTCCAGACTTTTGCCAGCTTCAGTGGATCCTTTATCAGGCCCCAAATGCCCAGACATACCCAGCAGTTCAAAGAGAAAGTCAAAGCGAGCCTCTTCATCGCAGAGTGAAGCTCTCACAAGTCCTGGCTACCAGGCTGAAATCTCTCTCCTTGCCTCATTCATGATCAACTGAGAGCATAACTGTGAACTCTTAATTACTCCACAGCTTGGGTTCAAGCAGCGATGAGCCATTATTTGATCTGTTGTCATCTTTAACTAATCTCAGACCTAAAACAGGGAAAGAGTGCTCTGCTGTTTGCACTGGGGTCATCAGACCATGGTGGCAGCTGCCAGCTTGCTGACAGTGCTTTGGCAAAGGCACAAATGACGGGATCTCTACCTGATGGCACTTCAGCACAACCCTGATATCTCTGTGCCCAGGTGCACAGGCAGAAGCACGGATGTCATAAATAGACTGGTACAGCACCTCACTCTGTCACCCTTCTGTCAAATAACCTTGGTGTTCTTTCTGAGGTGTTTTTTTATTGTTGTGGATTGGTTTGGTTTTTTTGCTATTTTTATGTACTGTGAGAAAAAAATATTTGAAATATAATTTCTCTTGTCTAATTATTCATTCAGATAGCTATAGCTATGTTAGTATATAATATTAATATAGTATATTAAAGACATGGTGATAACAGTTTATTGAAACCAGAGCTGATAAAAATTTCTTGGTGTCTTGAAGGAAAAAAAAATTCTTTTCACTAAAAAATTCCTTAGCTCTGGGGTTGTTTCTTTCATACCTTCCTTTCCACACCATCTCTTCCTGTAAGACAGACTGCAAGAAGACTGCAGTTCACAGGGGGGAGACATGGGAAGGTTATCTAGCTGTCCAGCTTTGAATAGCAGTATGAAACGGAAAGTTAGCTATTAGTGAAATGTATAAGACAAAGCTGATGCCTTTTCTAGTATGTGGCTCTCACTAAATTAGCTTTCATACCTTTAAAATCATAGCTTACACTTCAACATTTTCCTTGATTTCTTAAACACTTCATTCTCATTTCAGCAATGACGAATTTGGCAAGTGAGTATGTAGTAAAAGCTGTTGTGTTAGCATAGGGTGACCCATTATTTTATTGCTTAGTACTACAAATATCCTGAGGGATTCACTGCTTCAATAACATTTAAAAACTTCTAACCACCTTCTCTATAGTTCAGCCCATTGTCATCATACCCGTACTTTTACTAGCTTTCAGTTACCCATTTACAGGTTTCAGCCCTTATTTTCAATGTACCTCGGCATGCAGGAAATTTTTTTCAAAGAATAAATATTGATACTCTAGCAGTGGAAAATAAAGCATATAAAAATTAAGTCCAATTTTTCTCAGTTGAGAAAATAATTTTATGTCCTAGCTTCAGCTGGGATGGAGTTAATTTTCTTCCTAGTAGCTGGTATAGTGCTGTGTTTTGGATTTAGTACTAGAAGAATGTTAATAACACACTGATGTGTTGGTGGTTGCTGCATAGTGCTTAGACTGGCCAAGGACTTCTCAGCTCTCACCTCTGCCAGGTTCATGAGAAGATGGGAGGGGACATGGCCAGGACAGCTGACCCCAGCTGACCAAAGGGCTATTCCAGACCATATGATGTCCTGCTCAGTATATAAGCTGGGGAAGAAGAAGGAAGGGGGGGGATGTTTGGAGTGATGGCATCTGTCTTCCTAAGTCACTGTTACGTGTGATGGAGCCCTGCTTTCCTGGGGATGGCTGAGCACCCACCTGCCTATGGGAAGTGGTGATTGAATTCCTTGCTTTGCTTGTATGCATGGCTTTTGCTTTCCCTATTGAACTGTCTTTATCTCAACCCATGAGTTTTCTCACTTTTACCCCTCTGATTCTCTCCCCCGTCCCACGTCGGGGGGAGTGAGCCAGTGGCTCCGTGGTGCTTTGTTGCCAGACGGGGTTAAATCACGACATTTTATAAAACAATCTTTTTTTAACTGGGCTTGGACAGAGCATATGTAGCCCAGAAGCACAGGCAGAAAGTTAGACCAGGCTGGCAGAAGAAAGAATCTTGTTGCTAATGCCGAATATTACGAGAATTACCTGCCAGGGATTGCCATAGATTTTACTGAGCTGCACTTTTCAAAGTCAAGACTGAACATTACTAGAAGATGTGTTGCAGTTCAAGCAAAATGTTTCAGATGTCTATGCTAGGTAACAGATTGGACATGATGTTCCTAATGCTCTCTCACGGCCCTGAAAGTTGTGAATAAGAGCTAAATGTCCTTAAGGAATGAGATAAAATCACCACAGTGTGCATCTGGGATGCACAAGCTTTCTAGGGAAACAAAAGAAAAATGTAGTAAGGACTTTGCTGTTTTAAGATCAGTAAATGTAATGGTGCTTGAGGCATTTTTGGTAGTTAAGATATATTTTTTGTTCATTATCCTTCTAACCCTTTTTCATTTGTTTGCTTCACCAAAATTTCTCCTAAAAAGGTGACTAGAAAACCAGAGATTGCATAGCTAGTTGAATCCTGAGTGTTCTTCCAAAAACAATTATGAATTGGGATGGGTTAAAAATAATGTTTGCATAGAATTTATGGAGAATTCAACAACTTTTTTAGACTTAAAACTCCCCATTAACAGTATAGATTACAAAAGCTTTGTCACAGCAACTCTACAGACACAGTGATCTGATTTGATTACTTGTTCAATTGTGTTCCAAACTTAAAACTGCTGGTCAGAAAAAAACATATGGTAGCCATTTTAAACCATGAACTGAAAAGAAAGGAAAATCCTGCACTTTTCTGAGTCAAAGAAAATACAGTTCTCTTACACTACATAACTTCTCTGTTAGTTGCCTCTGCCTGGAGATCTCATTATTCAGTTAGGAACCTATTACATGTGACCATCATAAATGTTTCCAGTTAAAACCAGAAGAAAAATGTCCTTTAATGATAACAGATTTCTCTGAGTAGAGCTTGGATCCTTCAACATTTCTGACATCGAATTCATTTTTTTATCTTTCTGTAGCAACTCAATAATCAGAGGTACACATTATTGTTAAAAACATATTTGCATTTTAAAATAGAAAAGTCATTTCTAGGAGAATAGCAAAAAATGCATTCCTGATTCAAGTGATGCACCTAAGTGCACAAAGATATGTAATGGCAATTACAGTGGAACATAATATATTATTTAAGCTATAGTGACAACACACTGTAAAATTTTATTCTAAAGTTACAAGTATTCTATGTATTCTTCATTACTTCGTTACTTCTGCACAAAAGTTTTATGCATAAAGAATTTAAAGATACCATTTGCACTGATGGTTTAGTTTATTTTATATGTTACATAGAGGAAATGTGCCAGTTCATTTTAAATTCTTCAATCTTACAATAGATTTTAATGGTGCTTTACACTACTCCATAAAGCAATGCAGTCATTTCACTGTGGTTCACCGGATCAACCTATAAATATTACAGTAGCTGCAAAAAAATAGATGATTATAGAGACCAATTTTACAGAAAGGACATTCTAAATAGTTCTGTGCTGCCACTATGTGAACTAAGCAGCAGCCAATCTTTTTGATATGCACTGCTGGCAGGTAAAAAAAGAGATGAAAATGAATGAATTGGGTCAACAGCAGCAGGGCTTGCAGTGAAGGAGGGGACCAGAGAATCCTCTATGTACATACATATTTCCACGGCAGGTTCCAGCTGCAACCAGCTTATGTCAAGGACTGAAGTTTGTTTGGGTTTTTTGAACTTTTCTTATGTTTTCCAAAGTTGGTTTTTTCCTCATTTCAATTTAAAGTCAGGTTTCAGGTTATTGCAATATAAGTGTCTGAATGTTGCTGTAAGTTTATATTAATGTAAAACTAATCTTTACAAAATCATACATAGGATATCAATATTACACCACAGGTATGAGTGACATCTATGATATTAAAATAAATGCACGTTTGAGAACCACTTGGTTTTTTCAGTATTTTGACTATGCTTAACATTTTCTCAGAACAAGAGAAAGTAAAGGGGCTTTCTGAGCACTTGAGTGAAGCCTGAAATAGCTTTATCCCATAGGGTACTTTTAGTTTTTAGGACAATATTAATAGGACTATAATAATAATACTATGACAATACTAATTTCTCAAGGGTACAGCGGAGGTTTATGCTTTGTCTTACAACAAAAGCTCTAGTTTATAATTCATATTAAAACAAACTGCCTAGCTATGTATATTGCAAACAGACAAATTCTCACTGTAAATAGTATTTTACTCCAAAAACGGCTCTATTGACCCAGGATGACTGAGGACTTATGTATTATTCACCATGTTTGAGTGGTGGTAGGACTCAGCCTTTAGTTGCAGAAGAGCATGAAAAAAATTTCCTGATGTAAGATATTTAACAGTGGGGTAATAAAGATAAAGTTAAAAAGAGAATTTTTACTCTCTAATTAGCCATTTTTCTTGTAGTAAATAAGTCATTCCTCCTTTCAAAAATGTTAACAATTCTTCTAACCTCAGTTATGTTCCACTTTAGTCAATTATCATATAGGCTAAATTACCTTGTTATCTTTCTGGTACTGCAGGTGTGTGCAATATAGTGTATACTGCTGTTTCTAAGGAGGTTGGGACCTTAATTTCTGTTTGCTTTCAAAACTGATCATCCTTTTTTTTTTTTTTTTTACTTTTTTTTTTTTTTAAAGACCATTTGAAAATTAATGATGGTTCGAAAACAACTTTTGGAAGTGCCATCTGATTTGTGTTTGAGATTTATACTGTGCACACATGTCTGTGCGTGTGTGTGGTTTCTCTGACTTTTATATGTGTTAACAACTGTGCATGTTAAGCTTAATCTGGCATTTTTGCTATCTTGATTAAATTATCCTGACAAAATTTTACCTTCCTAATCATCCTATTACTAATTACCCTTTTTCTAAACAACAGCTTTCTTCAGAATACTCTACAATGAACGCTCTAGAATTATTACTTATCAGATTGCCAGTTGTTGTTGAGGTAAACTGTATGTTTTGGTTTTTATCTTGGATGTTGGATTCTGGAAAGTAATATAGACTTATTCATAATATGAAAGGTAAATTCCTATGTCTAACACACAAGGAAATATTAGTGAGATAAGATGACTTAGAAACTATAACATGCATATGTGGAAAGACATGAGTGAGAGAAGTGCCTGATAGTATGAGCCTTAAGAGGGAGAAGTAAGAACATAAAAGTTGATAAAATACAGGATTAAAGAGGGTTTGGAAACTATCCACAGTTACAATAATCGCTGACAATTTTAGCAGTGATTATTCAATATTTACATTCTGCGATGTCAGAAGGTTATCTAAGCAGAAAAAGGTAGAACAGGAAATTCAGTGGGTATGGGGGCTTTGGGTGTATGCAAAAGAGTTAGAGACATCAACATTGCATAAACAGAAAAAATAACTCCAAAATTTAGAAGCACAATGTCTAAATAACTTTAGCAAACGTATGTTTTCGATGCATAGTAGTTTTTGCAAGTGGTTCTCATTTTTCTGCAAGGAACAAAATATCACAATACTCTGTGTGGGATGCATAGTGACTTTTATATTTCATATTTCCAAGGCAGAATATTCATCTGGATGAATCACTCTGTCAGACTTTTATCCTGATGTTCTTGTTGCTCACAACTTGGGTATCACTAATCCTCACCGATCTGGCCAACCAGTTGAGGAAATACTTCTAGTACAGTCACCACCTAGAAGAGATCAGCATAGGCAGCAAATCTCATAAATGAGCAAATAAACAAAAGTATGATTAAGTGAGAATTAATAGGATCTTATGTCTCACTGTAGGGCCATCCAAGATCTGGTGTTGTTTCTTGGCTCAAGGTACATGGCCTTGATGACTTTAGGTGTGGGCTTTACTTCTCACTGTTTTCTCCCTTCTGCTCCTCTGCCTCATCATTCATTCTGTATAAATCCATAATTAATTTATTCTGTCGAGTCACAGTTGTAACAGACAGCTGAGTTTCATTTTGTTACTCTTCTATTTGTTGCATTCTTTAGAACTTCTCAAACTCTCATGATATTAGATTAGCGCTAGTTTAGGCTCAGAACATGCAATACTGTCTTTGTTCCCAGGTAAGCATTTCATCCGGTCCTTGCTCATCAGTTTTTTGTCCAAGTGGTCATTGCTCATGTGGTGTCTGATACTGTCTACATAAAAATGCCTCTCATTGATTCTGTAAAGTGTGTTTCTAAACCTACGTGGTTATGTCTAGAAAAAGCAAATATAGCACAAATATTCCAGAGAAATGTCAGTTGTAAACAGTGACAAAAGAGAATTTATATATACTTTATATATATATACACACTTAATAATATAGTTTTGGAAATAATCAGTTTGTATTTTTCTAGGGGAGACCATCTAACATTGTACAGAAAAGAATGAAATCTCAATAGCTAACAGCTCACTATTTCATTTTTTTTTTTTAAAATATATCATTTTAGACCTACAAACCCCATTATTCTACAAACCTTAGACACTTTCCTAGCCTGTGCGCACGAGTGTCATGGTTTAACCCCGTCTGGCAACAAAGCACCACGGAGCCACTGGCTCACTCCCCCCGACGTGGGACGGGGGAGAGAATCAGAGGGGTAAAAGTGAGAAAACTCATGGGTTGAGATAAAGACAGTTCAATAGGGAAAGCAAAAGCCATGCATACAAGCAAAGCAAGGAATTCAATCACCACTTCCCATAGGCAGGCAGATGCTTAGCCATCCCCAGGACAGCCGGGCTCCATCACACGTAACGGTGACTTGGGAAGGCAAACACCATCACTCCAAACATCCCCCCCTTCCTTCCTCCTCCCCAGCTTATATACTGAGCATGACGTCATATGGTCTGGAATAGCCCTTTGGTCAGCTGGGGTCAGCTGTCCTGGCCGTGTACCTTCCCCGCTCCTTGTACACCTGGTGGAGCTGAGAGCTGAGAAGTCCTTGGCCAGTCTAAGCACTATGCAGCAACCACCAACACATCAGTGTGTTATTAACATTCTTCTAGTACTAAATCCAAAACACAGCACTATACCAGCTACTAGGAAGAAAATTAACTCCATCCCAGCTGAAACCAGGACAATGAGCCAGCTGAAATGTATATTATCTTTCTCTTTGAAATTAGCTGCTTGTTGCAGCAACTGTGTTTATGAAAAGGATTAGGTAGTTCATTGTACTCAACTGCTTTTCCTGTTGAATTCAGTTTAAGCCTTCAGATATATGAAGTTTACTGATGACTTCACTAGAAGTTGAGCATATTTACAAAGCCAAACTGAAAAGCAACAAATTTACACAAATGTAAGCATGTTTATAAACATACATATGCTTAGATATATTTCTGTTTCTTTTGCAGGCAAACCTTTTCTAAGCTTTTTGGAAAAGGATTATATTAACACACAGGAAAAGTTATAAAAACTGAAGCAAATCAAAATAATATTTGACTACTCAAATTCATTGTGATAGGCGTGTGCTAAGTAGTTTTTAAAAAAACTCCAAACAAAACAAAATCAGACACACACACCACACCCCACCCCCAAATGAACAAATAAACAAAAACCTAAAAAGCCAAGCAATTTAGTTGCACCAGGAATTTCTTCAAACTTATTCTTGTGCCAGTTACTGGGACAGGTAGTAGAAAACAGGTTAAGGAGCCAAGGTATAATATATTTGTATTAATTAAATTACTACAGTTTGTTCTAGATCAGCACATGCAAGTTATGAAAGACAAAACCTTGATGAACATGACACAGTTACAACATGCTCATAATATCTGGTTGTTGAGCTCTGCTAAATTGTTGTCCTTATGACTACCATGTTAGTTAATTTAAAAGCATGCAAGTGAATTCGAATGAGTTTTAACATGAGAAAGGCAACAGATGTGCTTGGAAAACCAAAGGGCTCATTTACAGTCTGCCAGGATCTGGGATTTCTGGCAGAGGGCAAGGATTTTAGGGTTTTTTTTAATTATGGGAAATGGCAGCTCAGCTGACCAAGACGATAGTGAGCTCATTGTTATCAGGCAGGTTTGCAGCAGAACAAGAAAGATTGATACACACATCAGTGAAATCTGGAAATATTTTTCACAGTTATAAATGTTGAGGTCACTTGATCATCCCAACTAAACTAAGTATTAGTATTCAGTATTTTAGTATTAGAGATATCAAAAACCAACCATGGAAATCATCATGTGAAAACCTTTAATGTTTTTTGACAGTAGCGTGTAGGTGGCAAATGAGGAAAGGATGAGTGAGGAAAGGAGCTGTAACTCTTTCAAGTGGTCTGTCAAGCTAGTAGGCAGCTGAACTTCTGCATGTAGTTATAAACACTTGACTTCGCACAAATTCTTCTGTATGCACATGGAAAGGGCTAGTTTGCTGCTTCCCCAGCCTCCTCACTTTACTTCTTACTAACTTACCATTTCTTCTTTTCCACAAGACCTTTTCTACTGAGTAAAAATTTTGCTTTTTTCCTTTTTTGCCTTGTCTTTGATGATAATTATTCAGGTGTCAAGGAGTCATAAACATCTTTGTGTCTTCTGATAGTTTTAACAAACACCTCTAACAAATTCCTGTAAAATTATTTCTGTGTTCTTTATATTAACTCACCAATTTATGTCATATCACACCCATATGGCATAACAAAAAAAATCTGTGCAATACTTTAGAAGAAAAAATCTTTCATTATTTGCACTGCTATTAAGAAGAATTCATAATTCCAGTTTGATTTGATTTGATTTGATTTGGTCAAATATTTTTCTGAGCTGAGAAATAGAAGGAATTTGATGGGAAAAACATTTCAGGATGAGCATGAGACAGACAGCCATAGAAAGAATACCATGAATGTGGAAATATTCCTTCCAAATCCTCTTATTTTTACATATGTAAGTGGTTTTGTGTTTTCAAATATGACAAAGTAATTCAAGTTTTAAGTAATGATAGTAACTGGTGCGTGTGGGAAAGGGTATTGGTTGTGTCAATAACCACAAATTTGGAACAAGTGACTTCAGTTCTCTCCTTGGGCACAGGCTTCCCATATGTCTTTAGCCAAGTCACCCATGATGACATTTCATAAGCACCTGGGCCACCTAGGCCTTGAAATCCATTTTCAGAAGTCATGTAGATAATCAAACTGAACTTTCAAAGGGGAATAAGCTATTTTTCAGAATGGTACTCTATGGATTACAGAGTAGCTGGTAGCTGTAGCTAAAATTCACATTACTAGCTGACTGATGAAAAAAAACCCCACAGCCAACAACTATAAAACCCTAGGAGCTTAAATGTCCTTTTGAAAATGGACTTTGGAATCCTTTATCACTTAACATTTCCTGTTTGGTTTTTTTTTAAATTATCAATTTCTGAATTTCTGTTATCACCATATTTACAGAGAGAGAACAATACCTTCAAATCTGCAGGTTAGGATCTATTCATTAGTGGCTGTGATGCTATCACAAATTTTTATGAGCAAGATCTCAAATGAATAAATATTCAGTGATTACATATCTTTCTTTTACCTCTGGCACAAAGATGGTTTTTGGCTAACATTAAAAGAAAAAGTCACCCATTTGCCTTGGAAACTTACAGTCCTAGAAGGACACCACTTCTTGAAAGCTGAGTGGTTATGCCTCAGCAAAGAAATGTCTCCTAAGGACTCACATTAAGAGAGTTTTACCAATTTGTTTTATGTATAAGACTGTAGATTCAAACCAAATACAATGAACTAGATGCTAGGTGATTATTCTATTATTTGAGTGTAATGTTACAGTAGTGGAATTCATCCTCAGATCTAAAGGACTAGAGTTTCTTCCTGCTGAAGTTGTGCTCCAGCAGCTAATTCTCAACCACCCCCTTGCTGTACTCTCCTCTGCTTTATAGCATGTTATCCAGGTGTGTGGTATTTTGAAAGGACATTGTTCAGAACATCACACCTGTATTGCCTTCTCTCTCCAGTTTCCTAAACATGTTGCATTTCAGATAATCTAATCAGAAAATTTGATGGCTCACTGCTCTTGGCATACTGTACAGCTTTTTGAAAAGAACTGTGCTTTTACTTTAATTTATTGTTTTGACTAGAGATCAAACCTTTTTCTCTAAAATGTGACTTCCTCTACAGTGCAGTTACACATTTTTTTCTGTGTTTCAATCTCAGGTTAGAGTCTTGAGATTAGTGGTTTTAAATATATTGCCAATGCCAGGTAATAGGGTATTACTGAGCCAAAGATTTTATTTGCATTAATAAGGTATTATGCATGACTTCTAGCAAAAGGTAGATATCTCATCTCTAGCTACTAGATCTGATTTCTTGTATAGTCTTTAACATACAGACATATATGTTAAAGAAGAATGTACTAGCTGTTCCACAGAGGGTTAAAGTCAGCGTTACAGAAGGGAGAGAGAGGGCAAATCTAATTTTACTTACAAATTCAATTGCATGGGAGTGGGCAGATTTAGACAGTAAATATAACTTGAGAATTAATGAGTAGGTCTGGGGAGGAGTTTTCTCCAGCAACCATGTATTAGTTTTTCTTCTTTAAGTGCTGTGCATTTCCATATCTCAAAGCAAAAAAAAAAAAAAAAAAGCAAAAAAAAAAAAGCTTCTTAACTGGTAGCATAATGAAAGTATTCTTCATTTATCTTCACAGTAGAGAAATGTAGCTAATATGCTGTGTTTTTCTGGACTTAGCTATCAGTCTCTGGGTGTGTCTGTTATGATGAATATTATAAAGATTTAATCCCCCGCCCTGGCATTTGTCCATATTATTTTATTATTTAAGGGTCTCTATGTGTCTATGTAACAGCTCTATTTATTTTTTTTTTCCTTTTTTGACCACTGAGCAGTGCTCTTCCATTATTTCTCCACTTTTCCACACATATGCAATGGCACTGAGATAATAAAAAGCTTTACTTAATTATTATCGGGAATTGCCAAGAAACAGACATTATTAGGTACTCCTTTGTTAACATTTTATTTTGCAAGTTTCTCAAGTTTTTGCCTCTTAACATTTGCTCTAGCCTGCTGTTAAATATTCATAATGAAATTCCCATTTCTTCTAGTATTCATTACTAAATTTCATGATTTTAGGCATTTCAAACAGTTTCAGTTTTGTTAATGTTTTTATCCTTCCACCAAGCATCTTTTTTTAACATTACTTTTCCCTAGTAGGTGCATAAGGAAATCTATTAGCACATGTTGTCCAACCTAGCAGACTATGGTGTCATAGCGTGAGCCTGGCTTTCCTTTCATTCTACTGTATATTCAGGTTACTTCTGTATTTGTTACTTGTGAGATATCAGTATCAATATCAATATCAAAATCAATCAATATCATGCATTTTTCTTTATCCTTGTATGTGTTATCCCTATCCTTATCCTTATACTCTCTTTCAAGAAAAAAGAACACTGGGACAGAACTTATGAATTAATCTTTAAAAATAATTCACTCTTGACACTTAGAATCATAGAACCACAGAACAGTTGGGTTGGAAGGGATCTTTAAACCTCATCTAGTCTAACCCCCCTGCAATGACCAAGGACATCTTCAACTAGATCAGGTTGCTCAGAGCCCCGTCCAACCTGGCCTTGAATATTCCCAGGCAGGGGGCATCCACCACCACTCTGGGCAACCTGTTCCAGTGTTTTAACACACTCAAGTTTCTTCCTTATATCTAGTCTGAATATACTCTTTTTTACTTTAAAACCATTACCCCTTTTCCTATAAGTACACACCCTACTAAAAAGTCTTTCCCCATCTTTCCTATAGGCCCCCTTTAGGTACTGAAAGGCTGCAATCATGTCTCCCTGCAGCCTTCTCTTCTCCAGGCTGAACATCCCCAACTGTCTCAGCCTGGCCTCATAGGAGAGGTGCTCCAGCCCTCGGATCATTTTTGTAGCCCCCCTCTGGACCCGCTCCAACAGTTCCATGTCCTTCTTGTGCTGAGGGCTCCAGAGCTGGATGCAGTACTCCAGGTGGGACCTCACCAGAACGGAGAATAGGGGCAGAATCACCTCCCTCGACCTGCTGGCCATGCTGCTGGTGATGCAGCCCAGTATACAGTTGGCTTTCTGGGCTGCCATCGCACATTGCCAGCTCATGTCCAGCTTTTCATCCATCAGTACCCCCAAGTACCCCCAAGCTCTCAATCCCTTCATCCCCCAGCCTGTACTGATACAGAGTGTTACCCCAGAACAGATGCAGGACCTTGTACTTGGCCTTGTTGAACCTTATGAGGTTCACACAGGCCTAACTATCCAACTTGTCCAGGTCCCTCTGAATGGCAACCCATTCCTCAGGCATGTCAAGCACACCACTCAGCTTGGTGTCATCTGCAAACTTGCTGAGGGTGACTTGGTCCCACTGTCTATGTCGTTGATGAAGATATTAAGCAGTACTGGTCCCAGTATGAACCCCTGAAGGACCTAACTCGTCACTGATCTCCATCTGGACATTGAGTCATAGAAGGCCATTTACGTTGGCAAGACTTACTCTTGGTGAAGCCATGCTGGCTATCTTGAATCACCTCCCTGTCCTCCATGTGCCTTAGTATAGTTTATAGGAGGATCTGTTCCATGATATTCCCAGCCACAGGGGTGAGGCTGACAGGTCAGTAGTTGACAGCATCCTCCTTTCTACTCTTTTTAAAAATGGGTGCAATGTTCCCCTTTTTCCAGTCACTGGGGACTTCACCTGACAGCCATGACTTTTCAAATATCATGGAGAATGGCTTGGAAACTACAGCAGCCAATTCCTTCATCACTCTGGGATACATCTCATCAGGTCCCATAGGCTTGTGTATGTTTAGTTCCTCAGATGGTCACGAACCTGACCTTCACTTACAGTACTGGCTCCCCTAGTACCTTCATCAAGGTCCATCCATTAGAGAGGTGTGGTTGCATCAGGTCAGAAAAAAAAGAAAAAAACCAGTTTTCTCAATAAGAACAGGACAATATTTGGAGAACAACTCAACCGGTTGGGAAGAGTCAGTCTGAAATTTGCTTTGTTCCAGAGTCTGCCATCCAGCCAATTCAGTGCCTCTAGGAAAGCAAGATTTAAAGGTTTAAATTGCTTCCTCATTGATATAATTGCTCTGAGACCATAGCCCAGGAAAGGGTCTGTGGTAATGCTCATCTTCTACAAGAAGGTTTAGATCACTTCTCCAACACTTTCCACTGGAAACCTGTGTGTGAACCTTTTAATCTTAAGCTCATCTGAAGTCAGGACTGGGCTGCTATACAAACCTGAGTACAAGAGTCTTAGAGTGTAAATGGGAATGTGTGTGTAAGTATGGCATAACCTTATATTTCAGATTTTTATTTGGAAATGGAGGAAGGACAGGTGGTCCACAGTTATTTTGCAGTTTTTGTATATTGCAAAAGATTATTAATCTATTTTTCTTTTTATTAAAAAAAAATCCCTCAATGAAAAGTAATAATAAGGTAATTACTTTCAAACATATGGAAGAATAACACACAAAAAATACTATAATTATCTTGATTACCGTTCATTTCAGCATAAGCCTACCAAGAGTGTTACTTCCATCTTCATTCTGGCAAGAAACCAGCATGCACTGGCAAGGGAGACAGAGGTGTTGGATGTAAAAAGCTATACAGTAGCGCTGCCAAGGAAATTCCAATAACGAAGAATTATCCAGGTGACTAAGAACAACAGCCAGATAAAGATGGTGACAGAGATTAGGCAATTCTCCCAGAGAAATTTTTGCAAATGATATTGCTTATATGCTACTGATATTGAGGTAGGAACATGAAGTAATTTAAGTCATTAAAAGATGGTCCTTTTTTAATCAAACTCTCAGTCAAATTCCTCATAATCAGTTTAATTTTAGTTGTTTTTTTTATTTTAGTCAGAATAATGTCTAGAAGAGAGGAAGGAGTCAAACGATAAAATCGTGTTGCCCTCAATAAAGAACATTTACTCTCATATTTCTAAGGAGTTTTGTTCAAAGTTTGTTTTGACTATAGTAGAAAGAAGGAAATGTTTCCATAGGAGATTGCCATCTGAAATTCTTGTCAGTGAGATTTTATATTTTCTTTTTATGCATATATTTTGTCACGGCTGGACAGAAGATTCAGAGGTAGCATTTTCATTTGATGCTGTTCCTGGAGACCTGGGCTTAAACCCTGTCAGTGAAGCCCAAAGTGAATCTCACAGGACCAGACACGAAGGTCTCAGTAAGATGTGCAGTTTGGTTTAGTGAATAATGACCAGAGCTGGAGATGGAGGAAAGAATCAAAGGAATAAAAAGTGATACTGCCTTTCTGAAGCAGGAAGATATTTTTCGCAAGTGTTATTTTTGGTATTAATTATGCCTTACTGATCAAAAGTGTTTTTTATTTATATCTTGATCTTGTAAAATCACTGCACTTGTATACATGAGACATTCATTTTCACTCACTGGTCTTTTCAGATGACATTCTCCATCCTCAACACGTAGCCATCTATAGAGTTGAGAATGCTTAAGATCCACCTGACCCAGTGCTTTCTTGTATGATATCTTACTACCCTAATTCTTTTTGTGTTCCTCCATTCTCCATTGACTCAAGCTTGAGGTCAAGAACTTGTCAAACTTGGAAGCAGTTTGTTTTAAAGTACATTTACCTAAAGCCTGCCTTTTTTCAATATTGGTGAGACCTTTGCAGGTATTACCAGGGGACAAAAACTCTCTGTGAAGCTGAAGTCATTTTATCTGTGATTTGCATTAAATTCACCATTTAGCAAGAAGTTAAATCTGTACTTATGTGTCACTCACCCTCATCTTTTAGAGTTGTGTTTCTTTTCAATACTTAAAAAAAATTAGATATTTAATCTTCTGACTGATGAAGCAACTTACATACAAATAGGTGTCTGTGTATTTATGTGTGCATAATCTATATTTAAAAACTTATCTGCTATACAGTTAAAGAGGCATTTATAATTCTATATCTTCACTAACATGTTAAAAATCAGTTCTAACGTTGCTTTGACCTTAACATTTCATGACAGGCAAAGGAATAATGAAGTGCAAGATTAGGTTTGTGCACCTTTCCCTGTGTTTTACAAGCACCTGACTACTTTGGGCACTCCTGAAATCTACATGGTGAGGAAAAAAGAACTTTTAAAAGGTTAAAAATTAGCAAACAACAAAGGGGAGGAGCAGGAAGGGAAAATAAAGTCTAACTCATAAAGTAATTTGTGAGTAACCAAGGATCCAAGAGTGTCTGTTCCAACTGGAGCATCTAATATTGAATGACAACAACACCTTTAAGGGGCATTGCACCAAAAAAGACAGAGGATGCTTTATCTGCCTGTCTTTGGACTTCGAACAACAGTCTTGGTACCACAAGTAGTCAGGAAAATCTGACTACCACAGAAACATGTAGCAAAATTATCAGTATGTATAGTCTTCAAAATACTCAGGAAAAAATGCTGGGACACTCCCCAGACAAACAGACCTTTCTAGTGAAAGGGAGTTTAGTATCTTTTGACACAACTGTTTGACCAAATTTCTCTCCTTGTGACAATCCATGTTTTTATAGACATTGTGATTAGATAAATTAACCCTGAGGTTTTGAACAATTAAAACTTTTCTGTTCTTGCAACTAAAAGAAAATGAGAAGTAAACCAGGATGTGTCCTTTGTGTAAAGATGTCTAAAAATCACATCAAACTTCAGGACTCTTGCAGACAAGGGAAAGGCAGAAGATATAAAGATAAATGAGGAATAGCAGTGACTGGTGCACTAGTATCTTCAGCAACAAACCAGGGCATCATTCCTTCCTAACCACCCCAGGTGACTTCCTCCTGAATAAAATCCTGACTGTATTCATTTTTTATTCTATAAGTTGAGATCTTTCCCATTTTATAAAGTCAACATTACTAAAGACACATAGTTCATATGTGTTTTTAGTTCATCTAGGCTATCATATCCTCCTATCTCCCTAGCTAGTAAAAAAAAAGGGTTAATGTTTGCTAGCTAAAAGACTGACTTTTCACACAATTACCACAATTACTTACATTTCCCCAGTTCCACCATGAGATAGATGAAGAGTTACAGTTTGTAAAGGCAGGCCCTACACAAGATTGACATTATATTTCCATCACAATCAGTATTTCAGAATCTATGCAATTTATTTCAGTATCTTGTAGATGAAGATAAAAATGTATGCTGAAGCCTGTATTATTGGACTGTGGCAGTAACTTAAACTGAAATTTACAAAACAGGAGTAAAAAGTAGATAGACAGTAGTGGGTAGGTAGACATAAAAATAAAAGAAAAATACATGAACTTTATAATGTTTTTTAGGAAAAGCCTATGTATTTTAGGCCTAAGGTTTCTTTTTTTTTTTTTTATGATTTGTTTATTCTACTCTGAATTGTCTCTCACCATCTACATGAAGACCTGTGTATTTAACATTATTCATTAAAAAAGAAAAGAAAATATTAACATTCATGTCTGTGTAATTCTAGTTTCAGCACTTAGGTGAGTTCTGCTTTTACTTCCTAGTACACTTTTCCATACACAGTTTCATGTAAAGAAATCAAGGTTTCTCCTTGACTCGTCCCCCCGCCTCCCCTCTCAAGAACTCAAGAGAAGCAGTAAAGATCGCTGTTCCTCTAAAAAGCAGAGTCTGTTATTTCTACTTCTTTCAATTCCATACAGATTTATCTCTACAGAAGACATAGTAAATAATCAGAATTTATTTCTGAAACCTTGCAGACCTTAACAAGATTTGCAGCAGCTACTTTCCTCAGCTTTTCTTTTTGTCCATGTATTGCTGTTTCTATATTTTCAGCATTCCATAACAATAGAGTCCTGAAGCGGTCGTTTTGTAACAACCTTCACTCACATGTAAAACAAGCGATTCACTACAAGAAGTTTAAACTAAGCCACTGTGGATTTTTCCTAAGCTTATCATGCAAGCTAAAACCCCGTATTCTGAAAACTGGAAATCCACTTTTGCATCCATCTCTTTGTAGGTCCAAGCCTGACAGCAAGCTTTTTCTTTTTTTCTCCTCTTCTTTCAGCCATGAGAATTCTCCCTTTTAAGCTGGCTGGTCAGATCTAGATTTGGCAGTGAAAAAAAGCATGACATGTATCATAAGCTTCAACTCAGTGCAAAGGTTTATGCCAGAGGCAGAGCTGCAGGCACAAATAAATTAATAAATTCAAGAGGTCTGAAATGATATTGGTGCGTAATGTCATAGTTACTGTGGAAACCATCTTACAACTTTTTTAATGCCTCAAAACCAACCCCTTTCTCACTACTTTCTCTACAGCACAATGTTTTAGCTGATTGTAAACTAGTAATGAACTGCTTGAAAGGCTGAGAAAGCTGGGGTTGTTCAGCCTGGAGACGAGAAGACTCTGGGGAGACCTTATAGCAGACTTCCAGTACTTAAAGGGGGTTTATGAGAAAGATGGGAAAAGACTATTTAGTAGGGCCTGTAGTGACAGGAAAAGGGGCAATGGTTTTAAGCTAAAAAGGGGTAGATTCAGACTAGATATAAGGAAGAAATTTTTTATCATGAGGGTGTTAAAACACTGGGACAGGTTGCCCAGAGAGGTAGTAGATGCCCCCTCCCTGGAAACATTCAGGCTGGACATGGGTCTGAGCAACCTGATCTACTTCAAGATGTCTTCATTGCGGGGGGGGGGGGGGGGGGGGAGCGGGGGGGTGGACCAGATGGCCTTTAACGGTCCCTTCCAACACAAACGCTTCTGTGGTTCTATGATTCTACTTATGAGATAGAAACAGGTTAAACACAATATAATGATCCTACACATTTTTCTAGGAATCAGATCAACTTAGTTCTAGCTTAAAGCTTTATATTTTTTAGAAACTAACACATTTTACTTTCATAGTCAGTCCGTGTTCAACCTTCTTCATAAAGTGACTTTGACAATAGGTGCATGTAAGTTTAGTTCCATAGCACTCGTGTAGGTTTAATTTTATAACATTTGTTCAGGTTCCTGATCCTTAATAAAGAGTAATACTATTAATTCAAATTGCACTGTTCATGCAAGAAGGGTTTTCTTGAATGAGTAAATTAGCAGAATCATGCCTCATTGCTCAGCTATGGACTGCTTTTCTGTCATTCTGCTGTGAAGCAGTTAACTTTTGAGTAGTTTTAAGAGGACTGAAAAGTTGCTACCACATAAAACATGACAACTGAGTTACATGACCACAGATAGCACTCTCTACTGCTGCACAGAGAATAAGCTAGTATTCTAACTTAAAGAGATAAATTAACAAAAATGTATATTAGTGTTGTATATATCCTAGTAATTACATTAAAACTGTAATATTGTATATTACAAAATATTTTATTTTACAGTCTTTTGAAAAAGCCAAAAATAACAATGTGAGTAGAAGTTTTCAGAATGAGTCCCTAAAACATGATGCAGGTATCCAGAACAATTTTAGATTTCCAGAAAGTATAAAAATAGATTAATTCACTAAAATCTGACAACAACATGAGACTTAAGTTTTTCATTGGGTTTTATACTACAGGACTATTAGATTTCCTTGCCAATAGTGTGGTACTTTAATAGGGTTTGTGTGTCTCTTTTTCTTGCAACAGAGCAACAGAACTGTGTCTTGACAATGATGCTGTCATGTGCCAGACCAGAGATGGGATGGACAGAAAGAAGTCTCAATCACTCCTCCTTCAGTCAGGCTAAGCACTCATCTTTGTGACTTCTTAAATACCTTCAGTAATTGACCGTGTGCTTTCTGGATAGTGGGATAGCATTGAATCTTCAGCCCGTTCTGAAGTCTGTGTTCATAGTACTGTAGTAAAGCCAAATTTCTGAGACTAACAATGCAAAAAGTAGTTTACTACTGCAGTGAGTATGACCACAGTTGGAGTGTTTTTAATGAAGTCTTGTAATACCAAAATGATTTAAACAAAATGGTGATGATAGCAAAAGGATTACAGTCATCAAAACAACTCTTTTGGCTTTCTTGAAGTGACTGGAGGATATCCACACTGATTTATTTCTTCTTGTGATAGACATAACTTTAAAGAAACTCGGCGGTTAATTTAAATACTCACTGCAGTGAATCAGGATGTTATTCTTCATGAGGACTGCTTAAAGGGGTGACCTTTTAACAACCTCAGTCTTAGATTAACATGTATTTGTACAAGTGACTTGTTATGTTAAGACATTGAAAATAGTGCTTAATGTGTCTTTTTGTATATTTTAATAAAATCTTGCATGGTCTTCTACTGAAGTCTAAACTTATGTATGAAATTTCAAGAATGAAATAAAATTAAAAAGGCTTTTCCGAAAAATAATTATTAAGTTAATTATTAAGAACTTACAATTCATATATGCAAAATGTAAATTATCATCAAGGTTAGCAAAATCAGAAGAAAATGTCTAGAAGCAGAGCAGGTTTGGTTTATTCTGATTTTTTTTTAAAGTAATGTTTCCTATGTGATTATCAAATATAAAAAAATTATCATAATATCACACATATTTAAGGAATATAAATCTCTGCTGAACATACCTTTTAATATCATGGGTCTGTCATATCATAGTGTAATTTTTACAATAGTCCCATAGAATTTCACCTATGAGAAGGGTAGTATGACAACAACTGGAATCTTAAATAAGATAATGCAGTTACAAACCTGTTGCTTCTTGCTGAAAGATATTCTTTCATGGTTAATTTTAAGATGATGTAGAGTTATGAAAAAATAATTTTCACCCATTTAAGGAGGACTAGATTAATCCTACAGTTTTATGCCTATTTCTGTATTTAAGCCATAAACATGATACAGGATTTAATTGTTTACCTCTGAAACTAAACATATAAAAACTGTGGGATAACCAAATATTACTAAATCTGAGGATTTGTCTGCTTTTTTTTGCAGAAAGCAAAGTAGTTGGCGGTTCAGGAAGAATGTTGTCAAGCATATTTCTTCTTTTCAGAAGTGAAATGAATTACATTCTTTTCAAAAATATTATTGTCATTCTATATCACTACCTAATAACATTTCTGTCACTGAGATCTTTCTGGGTCGATGACTGACAAGCTGGACCATCAAACAAGTTATATGAGATATGGTAACCATCCCCAGCATTGGTGTGTCTTCTTGGAGTCCTTGAGCTTGTTCCTTAGTTATGTTGGTACCTTGAAAGGTTGAGTTCAGTAGTTATGACAGAAAAACCCCTCTTATCTTTCTTCATTCATGCAAAATTGTCCTATGTCTATAGGACACAGCAACCTCTAGAGCAACTGTTAATGACAGACTAGCTCCAACTTTTTCAGCTAATGTCAAAATGTTTCTTACTGGAAGGTATCTTTTACCCTCTGGATATTTGGAGTTGAACATTTGCTAAATATTTCCTCAGAGTATGAAATGTTCACTAGGGATTATGGTTTTTTTCTTTCCTACACCAGAACCTGTTACTCCAGACAGAGTTACTATGCTCGTTGTGTCATTTTGCACAGCCCATTTGCTTTCAGTCTTTGCTATGTTTCTTTCATTTCTGCCATGAAAGCTTAGTGCTTTCTTAGGAATGAAAAAATAGCAGACAAAACCTCAGGGAAATCTTTCAAAGTGGCGTGTGGAGACTGAGACAAGGGAATGCTGTGCGCTGATAGACTTGCGCACTACTTTGAAAGTATCCTCCCACCTCTCATGTCTGTTATGGCTTGGCAGGGGGCATTTAACTTAACTTTTTATTCCTTTATGTGTTTGGTGTTTTTTTTAATTAATTTACATATATTTATTTGCACTCTTGAGCAATTCAGAAGAAAGAGTCTAGTCTCCAGAAACCCATGCATGCCTGTATTTCACTTGGCAATTAAAAGCCCTTTGGAAAGCACGCTCTTTGAGTTGTTTACCTTTGCTTTATGCAGCTTGAACATGTAAGTGCTTAGAAGTATGTAGTTTTATGTACAGAATGTAAAGCTGGTCACACATAGCCCTATCAGTATTTGGGCAAACCAACACCCTAACCTCAAGGTCCTCCTACTGTTTCAAGTAAAATAATTGTGTGCCAGTGTGTGGATGTTTGTGGATGTGTGCAAGCCTATATCTTTACATGTGGTTTCAAATGTATTTCAAAACAAATATTTTGGAAAATCGATTGTATTTCAAAACATATATATATATATGTATTCTTGTTGTATCTAAGGGGAACAAAAGCAAGCATTCAATACTGCTCCATGTTTAAGCAGATAAATCTTACAAATTTCCTTATACACGTGTGTATTTTTCTTGTCAATGAAAAACATTCATTTGGCAGGAGAATTTAGGCTTCCTGCACAGTGAGATTTGGCTGGTAAATAGAGGCACTTCTCTCAAACACATGGTAAGTAGTAGAGGATGCAGTAACTGTATTGGGTGTTTATGAAGAGGAATTCTGCCATTGCCATTGTTAAGCTCACAATCCTTTAGTAAAGATGATTACTACAGAAGCACCTTCCTTTGAATCAAGTTTTGGCTAATGTTGGTGTGGTTTATACAGAGACGAAGAAAACATGAGGAGCTCACTGCTGCAAATTCTCTTCAACCGGCAACAATGCCTGACAGACAGAGAGAGCAATAGTGTATCTGCAACAGAGAGTGACTTATGTTTTCTATTTATAACTTCTGCAATTTGTTGTCATGGAATGAAACTCATAGTTTTATACACTATTTACATAAAAGTAATTGCTAATGGTACAAAGTAATGTTGGTCTGTGAGTGTTTAAATATTTCGCAATGACAACTTAGGGACCTATGTCATAGCAAATGCAAATCACTGCTTTCTTAACTAAGGCTCGTACCAGATTTACGTGAATGTATAAACTGACAGTTTTCATAATATAAGTTGGACTACAAACTGCTACATAGTATTATCTTACATATTTAAGGTGTTTAGAAGACGAGACTGTGCATCACCAGCTGCATACAATAATTACAAAAGGTTTAGTAAAACAACTGTTTTGCAGTTCATTATATGAAGCACATAGTAGTAATTGCTATGTTATCTGAGGTAAATTTTTAACAATGACTTAGATGGGATAGCTTGACAGACCATTAGGAAGACCCTATTGTGAATAACTATGTATAAGTTACAGTCTTGTAACACACATGCATATTAAGATTTATGTGATATGGATATAGAACATGTATTTCATCAGAGAGGACGTTAGCAAACTTAATCTATGATGTTTTCTGGCCTGAGAGGAAAAGATAAAACTGATCTAGCTCCCACATTAGCAATGCCTGTCATGCATTTACTGCTAACCCCAGTTGTGTAGCTTTTCCTTTCTCCATTCACAGAGGCAGTATGTAGCAGCAGACTTTCAATTTTTTGATAGGTTGATGTAGCAATCTAAAATGTTTATTTAAACATTTAATTAAAAATGTCCAAAATTCTAAGCGTCTTGAGTCCATCTCATTTTTAGTGAAATATTAATGAAAGGAATTCAATTTCTGATTGTACTAAATGTCATTTAAAATTTGAAATGTCTGTAAATTAACAAAGCTGTTCATCATTCATCACAAGTCCAATGGATCAAGAACCTTGTTTTAATAACGCTAGCTGCTTTCATCCATTTTGTTTCTCACATTTTATTTAAGAGTTCTTGTCAAGTATTTCTTCACCCTTCTCACAAACCTAACTAGCATTCAGGAATTTATAATTAGAAAAGTGGGAAAGTTATCAATTCTTCTGTAAAGTATTCAAATTTCTTGTGCTTGGGACAATGCTGTCACATAATTTACAATCAACTAAAGGTGACTATAGTAACAACAACTTGTTGCTACATTGCTCTAGTAACTACAGTGCTACTGCTGCCGCAACACACTGAACTGTTTGCTGAATAGTGAGCACAGTAACGAGAGAATAAGATTCTGAAGTGAACAGTCAGACCTGAGCACTCTTTAATGTAACAGCTCAACCTGAGTGCAGCCAAGTTTTCTTCTACCTGGGGCTCCAAAGTTGCATGTATCGATAATGGAAGTAAGAAAACAGAAATATGGTTAAGATACTGTGCCACTGGAGATATTTTATTTTCTCCAAGAAACACTCAACAGTGCTTCTTGTTTATTTTTTATTGTGAAATGGATTAAAAGTAACATATATATGAACACTTCAATGGAAAGAAAATTGACTAATATGTAATTTTATTAAAGCAAAAGTCTAAAATCTTTAAATACAGCTGAAGATGTATATTTCTCTACATTTGCACATGCATATTACAACATAACCTTTAAGACAAAACCACTCTGACTAAACAGTGTAAAAAAAACCCCATGAGATAAAATGGTAGTGTGCCATATGGGTTAAGAGGTGGACCACAGAAAATCATTGGAGAATTCCCGAAGTAGAGACTGAAATGACAAGTGGATGCTTCAAACCCAACAGAAGCATATGGATTTGTACTGGTACTGGGAGTCATAAGTCTGTCAGTTGTAGTTCTTACTGATCAGCTCAACATGTTTAAATTCAAATGGCATTTTGAGTGAGCAGAGACTTAAGAAACCAATTAAGTCTGGGAACTTGCACCATTATTGAAAGATTTTCTTGGGCTGCTGTGGAGGAGATGCTAAACAGATGGAGTAATATGATTTGATTATTTGTTAGTTTTACTTCAAAACTCTTGTTAGAAAGTGAATACACAGTTTTCTAGCAGTAATTTTCTAGCAGTTAATAATAAAATATTTTCCCATAATAATCTAATAATCTAAAAGATAATACAGAACATAATTTTCTGTAAGCTTTCAAAAGAATTTTCCTTTCTTTTCTTTTTGTCATCCACATTTTGGGGACATATTGTTGTTGCCATTATGTACCAGTTGAGTTACGTATTTAACATTTAAAAGTGTCACAGACTAACTTGAGTAGGAATTTCATTGTAGAGATGGTTGATATCATATTAGAAATCTGTTATCAGATCACATAACCAAAATGGAGTTTAACATGGGAAAAAAAAAAAAGACACCAATAAATCACTGAAAACCACATTGTGAATCTTAAGTTCCTCAGCAATTTCTTTTTAATATTTCCAAACACAGATATTGCTGATGTTAGAAAGTTGTCTCAAAAGATGCTCTTTCTTCTTGAATTGTGTTAAAAAAAACCTGGTGGAAATTCAAATGATTCATGCCTCTTACAAGCTTTGCACAACAGATATATATTTACCAGCTTTCTTAAAAGTGTTTATCAAAATTGTTAGAGGAAAACAAATCATGATGAATCTAACAGTCCAGGAGAGACACACTCATTGTCCCCAGGTCCAACCAGTAGCAAAGCTGAAGGCATATCCCCAGCGTGGAGAATGCACAGAGCACACTTACACACTACATATGTGCATATATACATGACTGGCCACACAGATCACAGGCAAATATTCATGGCAATGGGTTTCCAACCTGGACACTGGGGCTGGGACAGCCCTGGCAGGGGCCTGGACAGGATGTTCAGTTCTCAGGAATCCTTAATTTGGTTTCCCTCTCCCATTGTGCTCATTCTGCAGATGGACTTTTAATGGACTGATGGACATTGTGATGGGTCTGGGAGTAGTCAGGTTATTATCTGGGCTTCTACTCCTGCCATTCCTTCTCTGAGCTCCTTTGGGAGTATGCAGACGAGATTTATCACATAACCTAACAAAAATACTGGAAGTAAATATACAAAATCTCTCAAGACATTCAAGATAAATAGACAATTGCTTTTATAGTCAAAGAAAATTGGAAGGCAGTGTTGACTACGGAGAATGACTGCATTCTACCTGTGGGAATGACTGTTAAAAAATTAGACACTTTTTTTTTTTGAGTGGCTACAAACTGAAACAGTAATCAGAATGCACTGCAGTAACTTAATCTAATAAATATGATAATTTGAAAATTATATGACAAAATACAAATAGGCATGCCTATGCCTCCACCAGCACACAGGGCAATTAGCAGACTCTCCCATCATATGGCAGGGATACTCCAAATACTGCAGGTTGTAACTATGACTGGAACCAGAGCAAAAAGTTAGTCCCTTAACTGGCCATTTTAGGCATCACATATTCCTCTGAAACTATTTCTCCTTCCTCATGATTGTGACTATACTGCAGCCTCAAGCTAGCAAGATCTCACTGAACTGTACAATCTTCTTACACTTATGTAAATCCCCAGAAATTGACTCAGGGCCAGCAGAAAAAAAAAAAAAAAAAAAAAAAAAAGCAAAAAGCCCTGAAACTCAGCTTTCTCTAATCTGTTTTGTCAACTTCACTGTCTCACATAACTCTTGTGTGGTATATAATATTACAGACATGCTTTGAAGGTGGAAAGAACTCCATGATAGGAGACAGAGGAGGGATGAGACATTGCAACAACCATGTAATTTCTAGGCCTGTTAATAGCTGTGTAAATAAATTCAAAGCATAAATTATTTATAATTAGTGTTTAATTCATTATTTATAGATGTATTCAATGCAAAAGCATCCAAGAAAATTAGAAAGTATTAAACTCTGTAGAAAGGAGAGGAAGAAAAAGAAGCTATTGAATACAACCCTCAAAGCATGAAGTGCATATGGGCCAAGAAGAGGAGAGGGCTGACATCAACATTCAGAGGCTCCCTGAAGACCCAACTACTAGGAAGCAGGTAAAAGAAACTGAGGAAGCGGCAATAGAAGACAAATGCTTGGGAGGAAATAGAGAAGGGGATTATTTATTTATTCCTCTGTCTTAACGTTCTGGCAGCTGAATGAATTGCAATGGATAATTAAAACAAAATCAACAACAAACACCAAAACCCCCTAAACCAACAAAAATTCTGGGAAGAATTGCCACAGAATGAGGATAAAACTGGCCCACATCCACAATGAACAATTAAAGCAAGTCAATCCATAGCATGTGCTTTGAAAACTGAAATGACCTTAGCAATGAATAAATAATTTTCTACCGAAGTTATGCATGTCTCACTGTGATGGTGTAGCCTCAGATTTTCTGGTCACTACAAAGAGGACCCTACAGTCCACCGATAATTTATGGCTAAATGGTATAACTCACACCTCACGCAGACAGCTCAGCAGGATGCAACTGAGGAGAATTGCCTGCAGCTAAAATCAATCCTATGACGAACTGACAGTCAGGGAAGAGATATTACAGTAGTTTAGGGGCTATTTAGTTTAGGTTTTGTTAATAACTGAGTAGCCGTACATTGAATGAACTGGTGCGGAACCAGAAAGATGTTTGACATCTCTACAAACAGCATTACTGTAGCCAGTAGCTTGTCAGGAAAGAGACACACATCAAATACATTTGCATCCTGAGAAATGAGACACAACTTAGCAATGCTTTGTGTAAGTATAGAAGAAATTCTAATAACATTGGCACCTGAATATATACTGACATTTAGATTCCCAGTACACAGCCAGAGCATTAATTGTTAATTTCGTAGTCAGTAAGATGTAACTTGGTATGGAAACAAGAACCTAGAGCCACTCACCCTTCCAGTGTCTGTTTTTCAATGCATTTATTTTGAATAATTGTTTTTGTATATCTCAGTGTTATTACACATCTGACCAGATCCCAGCTGAATCAATATTAAGCTCTAATGACTGAGAAATCAGAGCTTCAGCAGCCTATCAATGAAAGCTCATGAAATGTTTGTGAATGTCTTGCCAGTGGCAACATGCAAATTGGAACTAGTAAATAGTCCAGAGGATGTGGAAAAGTATCCTGCTGACATAAAATGACATCTGTTAGATAGGTAAGAGCAGAAGCAATGCAATCAGAGCACTGCCAGCATGACACTTACATTCAGCTCATTCTAGCATGATATGATGATCGGTTATATCACTCAGAGGTGGTTCTTAAAGCTTTGTTCTACCCTAAAAATGTAGCTCCATAAAAACGTCACACTAGGGGGTTCACATTTATTGTCTCTAAATGACTGCAGGTCAAAATTGCACATTTCACAGGATTTCTTCTCCCTTGTGCTCACAGCTATCCATTTTTATATATCAAACCTTAGGATCTGAAAGTCAAGCTGAGTTTTTTTTTCTTTTTTTTTCCTTTTTTTTAAATTTTTTTTTAATAATAGGTGCCTACTACTTTGAGGTGAAAGAGCTATGGAACTGGTTATCTAGAAAATTTCATTTCTGGTTACTGCTTTTATGATGTGAGTGTTTGCCACAGCTATACAATCTCTGGGCAATAAGTGAGAGAGTGCAAATGGCTTGAGGAACAGCATAATCTGTGATTTGAAACAAAACAAAAGAAAACAAATACCTTTCCCCACATAGCCCTTAGTACTACTATGGCCACGTGTCTAAGTGAAACTGACTTTGAAGTTACATGCTTCAGGTTAAAAAGAAAAAAACAAACCAAAACCAAACCTAAACCCATATTTTGGTCTGGTCTGGAATGAGACTGTTGAACACTTGGTGTGTGTTGTGTGTTCAACATTCTCTTTTGGCTGTAATGAAAACAGTTCAAAAAACATCCTTGGCCACGTGTTATTTGCCACTTTCCATGTTCTTCTGCACTTTGCTGTTTTCTAGGCATTTGGATTGAAAGAGTTTGGAGAGCTATTGCACAAGCGGCTAAAACTACATGAATGGAGAAAATGGTTACTTTTGGAAAAGGACAGTGATGAAGACAAGTTAAGGTACACAAGTGCACACGGAGGGGGATGTGTGAACATACTCTTGTACATCTGCTACTGACATTCACTTCCTCCTTTCTGAGGGCTGGGGTGATCATGTAACTGATATTTATTAAAATTTCCTGCATCAAGTAGGGTAGAACAGGTTGGCTTATCACACCTCTGCTTTTCTATTTTAAGATTAAGAACTCTGCCGTGTTTTGTGGGCAGCAGCTCCTTTTGTGTGCTTTCAGGAGCGGAACAGGGCTGCAAAATCCCAGAAGACTTGATCCTGGCACCTGCAGAGGCTCCAAGGTCTTTATAATACCTACTGAGCCCTCCTAAGGCATGAGTGGAAATGCAGCAGAAGCAGAGAATTACTTCCCACAGAAACAAAGCAAGTTGCTCTTTCCCCCCATGCAGCATAGCCCAGCAGGATCCCAGCTCCACAGAATTCAGAAATTCCCTCTCTCTTTCCAGTCTTATTAAAAATGCTTCATGACAGAATATTCATGAAACTTTTCAACAGCATCTAAAATCCTAAGCAGTTGCCCAGTGAAGAGCTTTTAAGCACATTACCAGCTTTGCAGAAACTTCAGGGTCAGGAGCTGAGATTTTCCATTAGGGAATTGATAGCGATGCTTTTATCTGCCTTCCCTTTATACATTGTTGGCAGTATATAGGTCTGGCCTAAAAATGGATGTCAAGACCTTCCTCACAAATATCTTTTCATACATAAGTGGAAACATTTTCTTTGTTGTATTTAAGGAAATTTTCAATTCTCTTTTTCCATGTATTTTCTAATAAAATACATTTGAAGTCCAAATCTTTTACTCTAGATGGACAAATCCCTTCTAATCCCATTAGGACATTTGGACAAATGTTTAGAAGGCTGATGAGTTCAAGAAATGTACATGAAAGCATAATTGTCCTTCAGTGTCTTCAAATTGCTGGTAACTCACGAGCTTAACTATCAGCCTATCTGCAGAATCTCTGGGACAAGTTGTTAGGAATCAGATCTATTCTTCTGTCAAAAGTAAAAAATGAGCTACTGAGTAACAAACATAAATATATGTTATATACATATAATATATGCATTTTATTTATTTATATTTATTTATATTTTATTTATTTTTTATATATATTTATATTTATATAATATATAAGTATGTTATATTATATATATATAAGCCCAAGATACCATACTTATTAAATCTTCTAATAGGTAAAAATTGGTTTTAAAGCTAAGGCAATGCAAGCCTGAATAGTGGAACAATCACTAGTAAAAATTTTCATACCTTTGCAGGGATGAAACTTGCTTTTGAAGATCACTTCAACAGAAATAGGAAGTGTATTAAATACTTTCACATAAGCAACAAATACAGACACTAGACAAATACAAACACTAGATTCTAACCAATTCAGTATAGAGTGTTTCTCTGTTTTTTCAACTGGCATGATTTTAACAAGTAAAGGAGAATGGGTGACTGCCTACATATCGGTCTCTGAACACTTTCTTTGTGTCCTGGTTTCAGCTGGGACAGAGTTCATTTTCTTCCCAGTAGCTGGCACAGCGCTGTGGTTTGGATGTAGGATGAGCAGAATGTTGATAACTCACTGATGGTTCAGTTGTGGCTGAGCAGGGCTGACACCAGCCAAGGCCTTTTCAGCTTCCCCTGCTCTGCCAGGGGCACAAGGAGCTGGGAGGGGGCACAGCCAGGACGGCTGAGCCCAACTGGCCCCAGGGCTATTCCAGACCATACGGCGTCATGCCCAGTATAGAAACTGGGGGAGGGAGAAGGAAGGGAGGGGATGTGAGGAGCGATGCCCAAGTCACCATTACGCGTGATGGAGCCCTGCTTTCCTGGGGATGGCTGAGCACCCATGGGAAGCAGGGAATGAATTCCTTGCTTTGCTTTGCTTGCACGTGCAGCTTTTGCTTTCCCTATTAAGCTGTCTTTACCTCAACCCATGGGTTTTCTCACTTTTACCCTTTTGATTCTCTCCCCCATCCCACTGTGGGAGGAGTGAGCTGTGTGGTGCTTAGTTGCCTGCTGGGGTTAAACCACACCACTTTGACAAGGATTAAAAATTGCACTATATTTACACTGGCAGCACAGTTCCCATTTCCTAAGAATTTTTTATCAGTTAAACAGTTATTGGTCATTATCCCCAGGTTATCAAAACTGAAAGAGAATAAAAAATATTCTTCTTACTGACATTTTTTAGTAATCATATTTACCTATTGAAGAGTTCAGTGGAAACATCTATCCCATGTATTCCTTATTATGTAAACCACTTTTACTGAGGAACACAGTTTACTGTGAATCTTCTTCAGAGATAAAAAAGAAAATTACACTTTTTGAAAGGATTGTAAGCTTTGCAGCATAAGTAAAGTAAGTATCTAATTTTAACCAGCGCTGAGCACCCTTGGTCCTCTCTGAATTCATGGAGAACTGTCAGTTCTCATCATCAGTAAATATCTGTCATGCAGTTTATATACTTGTTAGCGTGGTGATAGTTATGTAGTGTGGCATTCTTACTCCTAGTTTTACCATCCTCTGCATCTCCTAATGACTTTTTCATGCACTACACAACTGCAATATTTTTTTCCAATTCAGAGACCATCTTCTGATAAGAAAATGATTTAGAAGACTATAAAAAGGATAATATTTTAAACTGTTACAATAAATAGTCTTGGGAGTACTGGCGAGCCAGAGCCAAGGAATCCATTGAACTAAACACAATCATTTATCTTAGCTAGATTACACGTGTACTTCTCAGTAAAAAAAGAAACCTTTTGCATTGTTTATTTTGTTATGAATAGCCTGACATAAGTAATTTGCAGTCCCATGTACACTGCCATTTTAAAGCAAATTCAACTTCAGGTAAATTTTGATTTCTGGTATTGTAAATCTGGCTTATAGAGCATGGTTTTCTTTCAGGAAAGGGATTTTTAGTTGATTCAGAATTGGAGTCTACCTTTTTCCCTGGATTTTGCCAGCTCAGCACCATGATATCAGCCAGTGGCACTGAATAGGACCAAAACCTGAGATGGTCTTTGAAATATCCTCATATTTCTAATGGGATATTATGAACAGGACATAAAATATTTTGAAAAGAGAAAGTGTGTGTTTTCAGTGATAGTAGAACAGCAGATTCAGGAGAAATTCAGTTAAACATCCAGGCACTTGTGTGTCTGTCCAAAAGTTTTCATGAGTATCGTCATTATGCATAAAATTAGTTACTTCTGTTGCAGCTACTTCTTGCTCTTTTCACAGTTTAACCTCACTAGCAAGACATATTTGTTAACAGGCCTGTGTTTTTTATGAAATACCAAAACTGGAAAAGATGAAGTAACTAGTCTACACAGCTATGTGCACGTCTATGCACTATGAGTGTAGAATTTGGCCTTTATACATCTTAGAATTATGAGCAGATTTGTAATATTAATAAAAACTTATATGATATGTGCTATTTAAGATCATTAGCTGAAAGCATGAGTATGAGAATGTTGCTGAAAAAATATTTTTTTTTGTACTGTAGAAGTAGCTTTTCATAAAGAATGGAAAGTTTCTTTCCCCAACTGTCTGTCACTAATGCTAGAGAGAATTTAGTATAAAATATGAATGATTAACAATCATTAGAAGGCACCACTATCAGATTTGTAATAAATATCTGCCTTCCTAAATAGTTAATTTCACCTTTTGTCAGCTTTCTGAAATAATTAAATTAGTATTATGAAATTAGTCAGATAAAGCATGTTAGTAACACTTCTACACGATGTACTCTTAATATAAAATTAACATATTGATAATAAGTAATTTCTGTTCTTAGTACATTGAATATCAAAATAAGGTTGACTGAGAAAAGGGAAAACTGAAATTATAACATCAACCAGAATGAGCACAGAACCATTTATCTGCAGAATTATCATTTTACATGAGCAACCACTTTTGCATTCAAAATTATATTAAAAAATATGAATTTCTGTAGAAAATTTGATATGTTCACACACTAAACATAAGTATAGTCTTTAATAGTTTATTTAATATAATGCAAATAATTGTTGTAATTTATTTTTCAGTTACCAAAAATTGCCAATATACCAGAAAGGTGTATTCAGTTGTGTATATTGCTTTCCAGTCATGCAGTTCAATATCTATGATATCTTTGTTGATGTAAAAGATCCCTTAAAGTTATGAAGAGAATTGTTCACCATTTAACAGAGCATAAAGATTTAATCATACTCCAGATAACTGCAGAAAAGTACTTACAGTTTCAGGAACCTCTTAGATTTGGTATTGGGGAAATTAGTTTTCAACTTCTCCTATTGTTGGGATAACGATGAGGGACAGAGTCTCACAGAGAATGAAGTATTCAAATAATTTCTAGAATTCAAAGATCAAATTTGTGATATGATAGTTCAATTTCCTGTTCTTTTCTATGGTTATATTTTGTACTATTGCTCATATATATTACAGAGTGAACCTGACTTTCAGTTGGTCATGTGTTGTGCTAGGGAAGAAGAGGAAAATGTGAATTTTTGTCCCTTTATCCTCTTGTTGAGGGCTTCCCTTCTGTTATTTTATATGAGACCTAGGAGGCTGCAGGTGAGTGTTAAGGGGCTGGAAATGTGGGGTGCTTTGTCTGTCTTCATATGCCAAAGTCGTAACAATGTACTACTGTAGTAGGTGAGAACTGTATTTCCAGTGCACCATCTACCAGCCCAGGCTTTGACCTGTAAAAAGCTGGTTAGCTCCCAATTTCTTCAAGACCAGTTGTGTGGAAAGGCAGCTTCTTCATCAAAATTGATTTTGATTATGTACAGATTGTTTTGACTTTTGAAAGGGAGAGAATCCGCCACCTTTCTGAATAAACATGTTAAGCTTAATTGACTAGTTCCATGTTACCAGTTCTACATTTCTTGGGAGTCAGTTACCCATAAATGTGTATCTTAAAATCCTTCTCTTCTGTCAACAGTTGTTTAATTTATTGTTTCAAGAAATCAAATAATTTGACTCCTCAGAAGTGAAAACTAAGAGAAGCAAGAGAACACACAGCCACAATTTGGAAGAAGACTGTAATAGAAGAATACAGAATAATATGCTTCCATTTCCTGAGCGTTAATCTTACTGTTTTCATACATTGTGTGTATGCAGAGTAGATGTTCTTCTTTGAAAGCCTACCCAGAGGCACTAATAAGTTTATACAGACATCCTCTTTTTAAAAACAATGACAGCATAAATATAGTGAAAATACTAAGTCTGATGGAACTTGATGACCAAAACACTACTTCTTGTAAGTGTAGGGTTTTTCTTGAAATGCCTCTCCTCCATGCACACGTGCATGCACGTTCGTGCTGTTTCCTGGAAAGACTACCAATTCAGCACACTCATAAACCATTTATAGGAATTGCAAACTGCTGCTCCAGGCAAGATTTGCAAAGTTCAGACTGCAAACAGCAAGAGCAAGCAGCCTACAACCTAAAGACTCGATTTAGCCAACAGCCTTTTTGTTAGATCCCTCTTCTTTGATGAAAACTTGGCATCTGAGACATGACTAAGCTCTCTGACTCATTAGGTGAGTTCTCTCTAAGAGGTTAATATGAATAAACAAACAAAATTTCTATGTAAACATAAAATAAAACAAATTGTAAATATAAATTGTTCATTTGACAATGTTAATTTAATCCTGTAATGGGACTAACTCATTCTGCACATAGAGCACTACTGTTTGAAATTCAGCCATGGTATATGTTTATAACAATAAATTTTCAATATGATACATTTTTTTTCACACAGAATTAACTAATGCTTTTATTATAGATTAAATACTTGTGATCATAAAGTTGGGGGGTTTTAATGTGTGCTTTTTAAATATTTTTTTTCCTCTCTTGACAGTTATTGTTTGTACTTTTTTCAGTCCACATGAATAAATGTACAACAGTATGCATTTGCATGTATGTGTGAAATATTATTTCAAATATAAAATAGACACTGAATGCAGACATATTTTAAAGTGCAAAACATACAAGGCAGATTAAGCATACTTCTATTAATACATGCCAAGGGAAGGTCACAACAGTAGACACTGCTTTAGGATCCTGTCTTGACAGAGAAATTTAATGGATGCTTAGCTTTATCATATAGGAGTTCATTGCTGAAGACAATGTGGACACTCAGACTTCAGCACCTTTTTCAATGGGATCTTCATAAAGTAAATGGGATGCGTGCTACACTCATATGTGATTATATTGTATTGTGTACATGTACAAACGTTTTAGTCATCTTCTCAAGACTATGTGTTTGAGACCTACTTGGACAGAAATGGTGACATCAGTGAAGTCTAACAATATTTAAAATAAAAAAAAAAAGAATTAATAGAAGAAGTTACAAAAAGAGCCAAAGAAACAGAAAAAATAATTAAAGGTTGAATCAATCTTCCCCTTCCACCCACTGTCAATAAAAAAGGATGCTATCCATACGCACATGGAGATATAGGCATACATTTACTAGCACAAGTTAGCCACTGTGAATATATGGACATCTTAACTGACGCCGAATATGAACTCAAATAAATTTATTGTAATGCTTAATTTTTCCTAACTAGGAGAAGACGAGATGGCAAAAAAATTGCTTGAAATGGATCTTGAATTTTATTTATACATTTCTATCCATGGCTTACAGGTATTTACTTTCCGCATTTATTGGATTTTTTTCTATTTATTGCATATTACTAGAAACTGTTTTTGTTTTGGAGCCCATACCCTTTTCATCTCTCTAGCTTTTGTATCATCATCATCTAATACACTGGCAGTGCTACAGAAATATTGCACTAGCTATTCTCTGCAAAAATCACAAGAGTTGTAGATGTTTGAATAAAAAAGTAAAAATTTCTGCAGTTATTTGTCAAGAACAAGATTTTAATACATTCTCTCATATTGCAGAGCCAAAGAACAGTTAATTAAAGTATCTAACTTGAATAAGACATTCTGAATTGCATGTTCAAATGTATTTATCTTGGCCTCTAATTCTAGGGCATATCCAAGCAATATGTTTTTTACTGTGGTTTAGTCATAAGCCTTGAGAAAAGGGAAATGATTTAGCCACTTGCAGCTTCTTTCTTCTGCCCTGGTTACTTCCTCACATATTACAACTGTTGTTGTTCATGATATTCTTCTTTCTCTTTTGTTGTTGGAGAAAGTAAACTCTTCAATGAAAAAACCCCTGAGATTTACCATAACTCCACAAATGTGCGTTTCTGTTTCTGTATATTCCTCTAGATCTCCATATGCCAATATCAAATGGGCCGTGGACAGAGTTGTGTAAACATAGGTCCATGAGAATGACCTAAAATGATCATTAAAATGTTTATTTAGTTATTTCTGTTTTCATCCCAATGACTGGCATTCTGAAGCAGCCTTTGGGGCGAGAGATGGATGAATAAGGGAAAGAACAACCATGAACTGAGGAAAGCAAACTGAAGTAAAGGAACTGATGTCAATGGCAGATAATTCCAGCAGGTGAACTCCAGCTCCAGGGGAGGGTAAAAATTTCTTAAAGATCCTTTAAATTTAACTTTCAGGCTAATATATGAGATGCTCCAAATCTTGTGATTAGTATGGCTCTGAGAATGGAAGAAAGCTAGGATTGGTTTTTATGTCCTTTTTATCATTATTTGAGCAGCATCTTTTTAAGATTGAGAGAAATAACTTATTCTCACAAAAAAGTTCAGTGACACATGGACAAGTTCCTACAACATGGGCACACTGCAGTGACTCAAATTAGAAATATCTTTGTCACAGTCAAAGGCTTTTTCACAGTGAATTGCAGATTAATTTAATTTAACAAAAATAAAAAGTTAAAATAAAAAATAAATATTTAGTTTATTTTGTAAACAGACTCTCTTCTAGTCGAGCATGGTCATATTCCTTAAAGTTAAATCACTAAATAAGACTCTCAACTATGCTATCAAATCATACTATCTGAGAACACTGGTCCACTGACTATAGAGATATTTAAGATTTTATGTATAAGCTGCTAATATTCAACACAGTGACAGCAATTCAGAACAGTCTTCACACTGACTGCATCTGAATACCTAACTACATATTTGGGAAAAAATGTGGAAATATTTCTCAACTATTGTGCTCAGAGGGCCTGTAGTTGACTTTTTCATCTCTCATTTTCAAATTATCGTGTGCTAACAAATTAAAAGCAAACATTTACTTTCCAAGTAGCGCGTTATTTGGCTGAACGCATTTAGAAATTCCTCTTTTGTTAACATTAACTGAAAAAGTATGGGTGAAGAAATTAATATGTTTCAGGAAGGGGTAACTAACAACTTTGAATTCAGTGAGACTGTATCTCTGAAATAGTTTAGCTAAGAGATTTAGGGAAAGTGCTTGTGTGCCTGTGCTAGAGCAATCTCTAGAGTTGAGTACAATGTAATAACAAAAATTCTGCAGTGGTGTAAGTGGTACTTCAAATTCTCTTGCACTCTCCTGGCTAACTAGGAAGCTCGACTGAAAGAAGCACAAATCGGTAGATCAAAAATATTCACATAATAATCTTTGGTTTGTGATACCTAATTTTTAATTTTTGGATTTTACAGTTCCAAGTTTTCTTGGTATTGTAAAATTACTTTATTTATAAAATTACTTTATTTGTCAAATATAGAATGATTCCTCCTCACATTTTATTGTTCCTAGCCACATACATAAGTCTTGTTTTCCTTAACATAAGAGACCTAATTGTCTGCTAGTACACCTGCACAAGACCACTTTTACTTTTGGGATGATGTAATTACATATTTTTATTACTACACTAAATTTCTAAAGTGCTTAGTTCTCTGTAATTATTAACATTTCATAAAGAAAATGCTTTAAAAATAATTTTCAAACAAAATGTAATGTTTCTTACTTTAAATACAAGTGGTCATTATTCCTAATTGAGTTGAGAGAACACCTCATGTAAAATAAAGGTCAACATCTTAGCAATCAGATTTTAAAAATATTTTAGAGGAAGGTGTTATTTTTTGTGTTAATTAATTTCCTTTAAAAATGAAAACTCCTCAAAGACTACCCTTTAACTTTTAAAATCCATTTTAAACAATTTAGAGATCAGCTTATATTATTGTGAAGAAAGTTAACATTTATTTTATGTAATTTAATATCCAAATTTACAAAAATAGTTAAGTGTTCTTCTTTAGTTATAGTATACCTCATATAAACTTGGAATTTAAGCAATGTCTTTGAGTGCTTTTCAGCTACAGGGAAGATTTAACATGTGGTTCTGATGTCAGCTTTTGCTTCTACCTAGGGAAGGGGGGAAAAAAAAAAAAGACATGAATAGCCACTGTATTTGTCAACATACAGTCTGTGTATCGCTATGACGATTCCAAAGTAACATCTATTATGGTAACAGCTTATCCTCACCTTATCCTCTACTGTAGTGCAAAACTGCTATATTAAATATTATTTTTCCCTCATACAATGGAGAAGCTGAGAGTTAAACCTGACGTGTTGGAATCAACCACCTTTAAGGCAGCCAGATTTCAAGCTGACAGTGAATGTTTTGGCCGGGGAGGTGTATAACTACTTCAGTGGCCCATGTGAATGTGCAAAACTGGGGCAGCAGTCTAATTAGGCTAACCTTGTTACCTGAAGATAGTGTGTCAATCTACAGTATTGACTTTTCTGCTGTGAAAAGTTTCTCATAGAAAGCTTTTTTGAGGCACTTTTTGATAAAACATTTTGTGTCATAGTCCTGACACTGTGTCATTGACAGTAATACTATGTTCTGTTCATAATTGTATGATAGATGTATTATGATCATACTGCAAAAGAACAGCATGTATATGACTTCATCAATCACATTTTATTAGTATTGAGGGTTTGTGACGACATTAAGAGTGAAAGTACTTTGAAAATAAAATGAATTAACTGTTCAGATTTTGAAAATTAATTGATTGAATGAAATGAATCACACCTTGGTGAATTAACAAGGGAAAGGAGTTTTAATAACTAAGAGTCATAAAACCAAAACACTCTGAACTGCAGAAACATTGTATTTTACCCCCTAATACACTCAAAATCACAGAATCACAGAATAGTTTAGAATTGATGTGCTGTCTGGAGGTCATTTTGTCTGACCATCCTGCTCAAGTAGAGTGACCTAAGGTAGACCAGGTCCTGTCCAGCACCATGTCCCAACAGTTTTTGAATAACCCCAAGGATGGAGACTCCACAACCTCTCTGGGCAACCTGTGCCAATGCTCAGAACATAGATGTTCTTTGTTCTCAGACCTCTCACCTCAGTGACATAAAGCATACTTGTTCTCTGAGGAAAACTATGTTTTAACAAGATTCTTATGGAAAAATAATTTAAAGAATAAACTAATCTAAACAGAATATTTCTGTCCTGTGTTTTCTTCTTCCTGTAGATGTAATTCTACCTCTACTGAGTCAATGAGAGTTTTCTTGCTTAACGTTACCTTCAGGTAAGATCAGGTTCTCTCTTATTTGCACTCTCAGAAATGTACCTCTGATCTAGAAATCAATATATGAACTTTTAATATCCTATATACCATTTTTCAATGGTTTGATTGACTGTAAACAGAAGAGTAGAAGAATGAAAATGGAAACAGACCCCAAATCAGCATTTTTGTTCTAATAAGTATCCAAAAATCTTGCTGAAAGAAAGAGAGACAGAAGCAAAA
Source organism: Gorsachius magnificus (assembly GCA_034008185.1). Lineage (NCBI taxonomy): Eukaryota > Metazoa > Chordata > Aves > Pelecaniformes > Ardeidae > Gorsachius > Gorsachius magnificus. The sequence goes on from CM067109.1 coordinate 79,125,755, forward strand.
TTTTAAGGATTTATTGTTTATTTTGGTTTTGATATTTCCATTCTTTTCTCTTTTGTTTTATATATCTCTGTGGGTATCAACCTGCATCTGTAAGTTATTGTCAGAATCCCCTCCAATCCCACACAGGATGTTGTGGACATTCCAAACCAAACTGGAGGTGAAAACTGTCCAGATCAACCTCCCAAACCAAAGCCAAAGTAACAAAAATCTACCAGGTTTACTATTTCACTGACAGTTCTCACTGAAAAAAATAGTTCATTTCAAAGTCTTCTTCACAAACACGAAAAGAGCAATGCTAATGAGACTACGAATTCTAACTTCAGTCCCAAGATATTTATACTCCTTTCTTGCATGTTTTTTTTAGAAACCTGTGCCACATAATACCTAAACTGCAAGAAATGCTTTTGATTTTCACCTCTGGTTGATTTATTTATGCACAACTTCAATTATGGTCATAAGCCAACATACCGTTGCCTTCACCTGCCTTATGGAATGGCATCTGTAAATACAAGTATGATTGAAGATGTACAATTTGAAGTAACTTTCCCACCACAAGGAAAATACGCATTTCTAGCACCCACAGAAAACCATGGAACTTTAAAGCACCTTAAAGGCAGTGGAAATTTTGCCATAAAGAACAAAAAAAGTTATCAAATTAAAACTTCTAACAAATATCAACATTAAAATTAAGGAAGAAACAAAATAATACAAAAATCTCTAAAAAGAAATCCTTTCTCTTCAACCATTAAAAATTAAAAGCATTGCACTTTACTTATAATCTTTGTGTGTGAAACACTTTTAAAAAGACTTCATCTCTCCCTGAAAACTCGCTCCATCAATCTTTCTGGAAATGTGAATCATGCAGCACATATTCTGAGGTATTATGTCCAAGTCCTTAAAAATATTACCAACATGAAATAAAATTCAGATAAAAGTCACAAGCATCTAGTTTTCACCAGTTTTGGTCTATTGTCTTTAGAACTTATCTTGCTTTTGTATTTTCAATATGGAAGATATCTCTATTAATTTTATTTTCTTTCAAATCTAAAAGTCCTCAATGCTTCAGCTTTGATATAGAAGAACTACAGATCTATTTCTCTTTCAACTGCAAATAAACTGTAAATCAAGTTATTTGGTATATCATTACATTCATGGTATCACAGATTTGTTGTACAGTTTAAATGAATTTTTTTCCCTTTTGCAATAATATCTAATTTTATTCATGGATATAAATTATTGTTTTGATTAAAGCAAATGAGAAGTAGCAGCATTTTTGTGAATTCTACTCCCATACTATCTTTTCACTCAGGATTATTCTTTTTTAGCACAAACCAAAATGCTTATATTACCTTTAACAACAAAAATCAGTGCCCGAATTTTTCAATTTTAGTATGTAGCTCTGTCTACCTATTAACTCTTCTGCTCCTGATAATCACCAGGAACTCTCTGTCCATTCCATTTCAGGTGAGAACAAATAATACCAGACTAACACTTAATAAATGGCAACTAATTTACTAGTCCAAATCCCATGTATTTATTTAGTGGTTTGGGGTTTTTTTATTACCATTATTTACTTTTTTTCTTTCAACCAATTGAGGTTTAAATCTGACAATGTATAAAAAAGAATATATTTTATAACTCATTTAATTAGAAATGGCAATTTGTGAAGACAGACTATTTCCACCAATGCTATCCTCATTAACACTTCTGTTCATTGGAATTTGAAATATGACCAGAAGCCAACAGATAGGGGACCATTTTGGAAAACAGCATATGTTGCTTTACCATGGAAAGGAGGATACTGAAAAGGAAAAGGAATTTTCTGTAGAAGTTTCTGCTATCTGTCTAGCTTAAGGGAGCACTTATTTCAGAAGAAAAAAGGTTAAGCACACAACTAATTACCATGCTGTACTCCCAAGCCAAGAGAACTCTAGATCTGAGGATTTCACCCTTTAATATGCTCCAAACCTCTAAACTCCCATTGTAGCAGACATTTTTTTTTTGTATGCTTTTGACTTCTCTTCAATACTAATAAAAAATAAATTCAGATAAAAGACACTGCTTAGTTTTGTCTAGGACAGAGTTAATTTTCCTCCAAATAGCTGGCACAGTGCTGTGGTTTGGGTTTAGGATGAGCAGAATGTTGATAACTCACTGATGGTTCAGTTGTGGCTGAGCAGGGCTGACACCAGCCAAGGCCTTTTCAGCTTCCCCTGCTCTGCCAGGGGCACAAGGAGCTGGGAGGGGCCACAGCCAGGACGGCTGAGCCCAACTGGCCCCAGGGCTATTCCAGACCATACGGCGTCATGCCCAGTATAGAAACTGGGGGAGGGAGAAGGAAGGGAGGGGATGTGAGGAGCGATGCCCAAGTCACCATTACGCGTGATGGAGCCCTGCTTTCCTGGGGATGGCTGAGCACCCATGGGAAGCATGCCCAGTGTAGAAACTGGGGGGAGTCGGATGGGGAACAACAATATCTTCTCAGGGATGGGATGGGCATTTGTCAGTGGGTGGTGAGCGATTGCATTGTGTATCACTTGTTTTGTATAATCTGCATGTTATTATATTATTATTATTATTATTATCGTTATCATTATTATCATTATCATTATTATTATTGATTTTTCTCTGCTGTTTTTTTAAATTGCCTTTATTTCAACCCAAAAAATGTTGACCTTTTTTTCCGATTCTCTCTCCCATTCCACATGAGGGGGTGAGCAGTGAGCAAGAGACTGTGGTGTTCAGCTTCCTGCCAGGTTAAACCACTACAGACACTTGTTCATACTGTATAATGGAAACATGAAATTATATGGGACTACAAGAAAATCCCTTCTAAAATTGAGAGAAGCCAACTTAATATTTTTTTCTCATTTCTACAAAGTTTTATTAATATTTAAACTAATTGTAAACTGTTTTTTTAAAACAAAATCTTTACAAGGATATTTTATTTCAGTATTTCAATTTGTCTGAGAAAACTAAAACACATAATTGGATAGGTCTAAAGTGTATTCTTTTTGCCTGGATATTAAGCTGAAAACTCAGCCATTTCCATAGCTCTGTTTCAATGGTGTTTATTTATTTCTTTCAGTTTAATCGTTGTTCAAGGCACAGTATTTCCCATGCCTCATGGTCCTCACTCAGTCACCACTTCCACATGGCTCAAACTCTTTCAGTGAAACTTTGGGGAAAAGTATGTATTTCCTCATGGTACAAATAATTTACACTGTAGTGGTTTCATTTAGCTGAAAATCTCTTTAAAAGTCTATACATATTTCCTAATAAAAGAAATGATGCAGGAATGTTATGGAAGTACAGAAGCAGGTATAATAGAATATTTTTTTAGCTGCTTCAGCCTGGAAGACACAGAAATTTTTAGCCTCCAGTATTTCAGTTTGAGAAGAATACAATCATACTCTTATACATACATGGCATAAAAGCACTTCTGCATAGTAGGACAAAAGCTTGTTCAGTGTTACTGCAGAACTGCTTTTTGCACTACCATAAGACTGTCATTAGAGATTTGTATGTGTATTCAACAATATTTTTTCTTCAGTTCTGTTACCACACTGAAAATAATTACATAGAAAGAGAGAGAAAGAAACAGAAAACCACAAGAGAAATCTGTATCTAGTCAGTCATTAATGTCAAGAGGAAGAATAATTGGGAAAAAAAATCATTAAAGACATAGAATACTTTGAGACATTTTAAAGCACATAAAAAGACAGCAAGAACGGTATTTAATACAAGAAACAGACTGTGCAACATTAGCATTTGAAGCTATTATTTAGTGTATATACAGCTGAAGGTGGAGAAGACTTTACCAAAAATAACTCCTTTCTATGAACTTCAAATGAGAACCTTCCGTGTCTCAAGCTCTGCTTCCACGTGCTTTCTGCCTGAGGGTAAGGGTCTACTGTATTTTTGTGTCTTGTGTACTGTTCCTTAAAATACAATAATAAACAATAGTAAGAAAAACTAAACAAGCTAAGATCTCAAAATTAATTATCAGATATATTTTGTGGCATAGGGCTATGAAGTATATGTTTTCTTAATATATTCCATAATTAGCTACTACCTTGAAGCAGATCGTGTTCCATCATGGAGTAGAAGACAGGATAAGAATTGGATGAAGGCATTACTGCCTTTCTTCATGTGTTGAGTATTGCAATAGAATGTTTCATGGTAAAGGTGTTCCATGCTGTTTCACTTAGCCCTCTTTGCAGAAGGAAACATCTGAAGAATTTACGGTCTTCTATGTAAAATACAGTGTCAGATTTAATTATTTCACGTGATACAGCCATCTGGGAAACTCAAAGGTTACTTTCAGAAGCAAAAACCACAGCAAAAATACTGACTATTCTATAAATTTTGTGCTGTGTCATTGGTCTCTGAATCTGTAATCCAAAGCCCATTAAGGAAGTAAAAAATGTTCTCAATCTGTAAGGAAGCTATGCTGTAGAGAAGAAAAAATAATGAGAAAACCTAGCCACTTCCCTATTTTTTGTATATATTTGAAATACTTCCGAAAGAGTCATCCTTTTAAACATGCCCTTTTCGTAGTGTTTACACACACACACATTTATATACGAAAAAGAGAAAAACAACCCAAGGGAGTTGGGGAAAAACAACCCAACACACTTTTGCAAATGTAATAAATAATAAAAAAAACCCCACACTTTGAACATACATGGATACTTACTTTGACACTGGGGCTGACAGAGGATTACAGTGATATCCCTGTAAAGGTAGAGGACAAAAATGGACCAGATCCTCAGTATTTCACATGTATGACAGTACACTGGCTGAGAGTATTTAGAAATCTTTACAGCAAGGCCTTGATTCTCAGGTAAGCTCTGCAATGGTAAAGCCCCCATGCTTCAGGATACTGAATTAAACTCTAAATGAAGATGGTATCATAGTTGCACAGGTATGTATAATAATAAATTATCTGTATTACCTTCTGAATTATTTAATGGCTTTGCAACTTGCACTGAAAGATTTTCAGGTTTTATTGCTGCTTGAAGATTCTCCATTCTGGTTTGTGCATTAGTGGACAAAGCAATACTCATGAAGCTATGGCAGTAAGTCATATTGCCTTTAAGTATAATATTAAAAAAATGTTAATTTTTTTTTTCTGAAATGGCTGCTCTTATGATTATATATTATTTTGCAACCACATTGTATGAAATTCCTTTACCTGGTCCATGAAGAAGAGACAGCAATTTTACTTCTTGGATATATAAAACAACATTTTAAATCTAAATTATTCTTCTATTCTTTATAAATTACTTTTCAGAGAACATATTTAAAATCTGTTCTTTGCCATAGTTTTTATTCAACACAGATAACCTACAAATATGTAGAAGTAACTTATGATAAGAATTTATTAAAAAATCATTATAAGGCACAATAAATACTTATGCTACTTTTGCATTTCCATGGTTTAATCCCAGTAGGTAGCTAAGCACTGCACAGCCGCTCACTCGTTCCCCTCCAGTGGGATGGGGGAGAGAATCAGAAGGGTAAATGTGCAGAATCTCATGGGTTGAGATAAAACCAGTTTAATAGATAAAGCAAAAGCTGTGCATGCATGCAAAGTAAAACAAGGAATTCATTCCCTACTTCCCATGGGCAGGCAGATGTTCAGATATCTCCAGGAAAGCAAGGCTCCGCCATGCGTAACAGTGACTTGGGAAGACACACACAATCTGTCCGAATGTCTGCCCTTTCCTCCTTCTTCCTTCCAGCTTCTGTGGCTAAGCATGATGTCATATGGTGTGGGATAAGCCTCTGGTCTGTTGGGACCAGCTGTCCTGGCTGTGTCCCTTCTGAATTTCTTGTGCATCCCCAGCCTACTTGCTGGCAGGGGAATGTGAGGAGCAGAAAAGTCCTTGATGTTGTCAAAGCCCTGCTCAGCAGTAATGAAAACATACCTGTGTTATCAACACCGTTTTCAACACAAATCTAAAACATAGCCCCATACTAGCTACTATGAAGAAATTTAACTCTATCCTGGCCAAAAACAGTCCATGCATTCAGTGGAAATATTGGGGCAAGGAACACAGTTGGGACATACCAAGATTACAAGGTTATATAAAGATTAAAAAGATCTACAACCACTACCTTTCTTTAAATTGTTCTGAACTGTGTTGGTAAAAATCTTAAGAACAGTCTGTGGATGCAAAATATATTTGCACAACTGATTAGTTAAAGGTGAGTCTTGCAATAATAGCAATACTAACAGAAGATAGCACTGCATTACTAGAATAGATTTAGAGCACTCAGTCGCAGATAAAGGTCTAATTGTAATAATTTGAGTAATAAATTCAGAATGAATGATATGCCTCTGTTATTTGCATATCTTTTGAATGCAAAAGGACTCCTGTGTCATTATTAGCTCTGATACAGTGTCCTCAAATTGGGAATTTATTTCTGAATTCTGGGATAGGATTAATGAGCATGATTGACCATACTGTACCAGAAGTATGAAGTTTCTCCTTGAGCTAAGACCACAACTGAGGTTCTCATGTTCACTGACTTAACATCTGCATGACAGGAGAAGGTTCTGTACTGTCTGAAGATTTCTTGGCTTTCATAAAAATGTGGTACTAGTTAACGGCTCCCTGGATCGGTAGACATGGCAAGAGGTCTTCACTTAACATGTAACCTTGCCTAATGATCTTCTGTCAGTGCAAAGAGGTGATTTGTGCTTTGTGAATAAAAATGGTGCATGCTGCTTCTGAGAATAAAAACGTAATGAATTAACCACTAGAATACTGCCTGACTGCCTCTAAGCCATCCTTTCCTCAGATATTTATCATCTAATGATCATCTTTTTATTCAGTTTAATCATACATGCATCTTGCCCAACAGGGTTAGGAGCAAACTAACTGGGGTTGTCTATTAATATGAGGTGATGTTGATTAATTTGAGAAACAGTAAGAAAACTATAGCAAGGGCTGTGTCTTCTGTATATGCTTAAACAGTGTACCCATTACTTGTTTCCTGAATTCACAACCTACACTTGATAGAGCAAATACAGCAGCTATTTACATTCACCATTTTCCCCATCTTTTTCTTTTTATGTAGAGCTTTCAAATTTTTCTAAGGACAATGTAGCTATGATTATTTTCTTTACCACAAGACTGCCTGTGGTTATGACTATTTACAGAGATGGACTTTTGGGTGGAAAATATAAAGTCAGCTCCAATATTTGTGGCTAAAAATATTTTTTTCTGAGTTTGGATTTTATATTTCATTCTTTATAGTGATTTGCTGGTGCAGAGATGATTGTGGTTTTATCTTGAATGTTTATGTTCTAAACTAATATTGATTCTAATCTGGAATAAAGCTTATTTTTATATTTCAGAAATAAATTATGATCAACTTCTAGTACAAGCACTTTTCAATTGCATTAATAGCAGAAACTACTTATTAGTAAAATATTACTCTATATTCCTCTCTATATGTAGGTTCTTTCATTTCATACACATCCGTTCTCCATCCAGAAAATATTTACACTAGAAATAAAAAGAATTTCCAACTGGTGATCATCAGAAAATAAATTGAATTTGCACTCATGGGAGCTGTACAGAAAGGAATGATCCATACAACTGAGAAAAGTTTAATCTGTCATAAACAAAAATATATATTTTTTCATTTTTATAGACATGTCCTTCAATCATTCTGATTCTTCCTTTATCTGCAATGAATTAGTAGGCAACAACATCCATTGCTGGATGATTCACATTCATTCCAACACTTGGTCATTTTCTTACAACGTCCTGTGGAAAAAAACCAGGGTGTGACTGTGTAATGAAAAACTATTTCATAAAGTGTATGAACAAAAGGACAAAATGAAGATTTCCCCCAATCATGTAACTTTTCAGAGTACATGATAACAATTTTGTGGGTTTTTTTGGCATTTACTTTGTAGATATTGTAAAACAAATCAATTGGTTCTACAGCAATTTCAGCAAAAGTGCATCCACTTGAATTACATACCAATAATACTGAAGGCTTTTAACTCATTGCATAAAACTTTGACATGTATGTTATCTTCTAATGACCCAGCAATGGGAGACAGGTGATTGGAGGATATAACAGTAGATTTCAAACTGTTTCCTGATAGAAAGATGAGACTCAAAAAAACACCTCAAAAGGTCTCATGTTCACTTCTGTCAAACTCACCATCTAAGCTGTTATTAGTCCAGACTTCCTTCTTCCATTTTGCTTCATCTTGCCCCAAACCTGTTGTCCTCATAAATTTATGTCCACCATTGTCCTTATTCAAGGTCTGTTATTCAGCAAATCCTACTTTCCTTTCTCCCCTTGTCTCACCAGAACTCCACAATTTTTTACTGAATCCTACTCCTCCCACTCAATGGGTATGTTTTCTTCCTCCCATCCCACTGGATCCCAGTCACTTACACTACCAATTGAAGTATTATTTATAGTTAAACTGAAATCATTATCATAATGAATGATGAAGGTAGTATAACCATGTCAAAAATATGAATCCACTTTCAGTTATTCCTTTTTTATTTGTTTTGTGTTGTTCATGGTCTTTTTGAAGGTTTTGTTTCTTTTCTTTTTTTTTGCTTTTCTTTGTAATTATCTCACAGCCTCATATTTAATTTAATAGAGTTGGGCTATTTTCACTGATATCATCACATATTGAAATTCCATTTCTACAGAAAGCTTCTATATAAAATAAGTAACTTCATTGGCTATGGTGCTCCTTATAATAGTGTTTTTGGGCTGGCTTTATGACCCTTGTTCTCAACTTGTCAAGAAAATTAATATTGCTTTCTGTTTTTCAAAGAATTTGTATGAAGCTCAAACGATGACATTGTGAAATAAAAGCAGTTTTGTTTTCCAGGGTCTGAAAGACCTGTACTTTATCTTCATAGAACTGTAATTATCTATTGAGTTTGCAGTTCCATGCATTTTAAATTGGATTGGAATTGTAAGAACTTAGAAAATAAACAATCTTTTCATAGATTTCACAATACTTAAAAGAAATAAAGACTTTGAACACTGCAGAAAGAGTCTTTTATTTAATGTAAATGGAAGCCATTTTCTTTGAAATCCATTAGTTGGAACAATTGGCCAGAATCAGAACTTGGGAAGTAATACCGACTTAAAAGTACAAAGACTTTGATGTCATATAATTGGTTTTATGCTTTGCTATGTTGAACACTTGAATAATTAGTTAAATCAAAGTTATTCATCAATTAAGAGTATACAACATTGTATTAAAATGCCTCTCCCTCTCTTTTTCTCTTCACACTCTCTCCCTCTCTTCCAAGATTAAGACTTCCTATTTATGGTCATTGTTAGCTATATCATCTCCTCAAAAACAGCTAAAACTGTCTCCCTCCCTGCATATATGATGCTTGCTTAAAAAGTTTAGGCATGCTAAATTATTTTTTCAGGCTTAAGTAGCTTTCAGACACTTATGCCCAAACTAAGTTACATCCCAACCATGATTTTCAGGAAATGTGACTAAAATAGATTGTTTTACACATCAGGATACCTATGATAGAGCTGTGAAATTACAGAAAATACACCAGATCCTGATGCTCTCTTTGGTCTTGAAAAAATTAATCCTGTGAGGCATTTGCATTTTCTGTCACAGCTGTTGGGTAACACCACATGAAAACAGCACTTGTGGATCTATTTCTCTGCATCCACTCACAGGGAATTTCTAACGCTTGCACCATGGTAGGAAAAGACTGGGAAAAATAGAGAGATAACAGCTGAAACAAAAATCAGTAATTCAAGGCGTAATACAAGGAAAGTGCCTGATCGTTATCTTATTCCAAGCAACTGTATCCATGCTGCTAACACAATACTTGATCTTTTATCTGTATTTTAATATACTACCATCTTTGTTAGATTAATCATAACCAGTTTCTGTAAAGATAAAACCAATCTTTCTGGTCAGATTAAAGGTCCATTGTCCCGCTATCCTGATTACATAGGTGGTGAGGAAGGGCAGAAGACCTGAAGCTGCCCACATCAGGCTGCCTCTGTGTGCTGTCTGGAAACATCACATTTGCTATCACCACCTTCACTGCCTGCTGCCAGACTTCTGCCATCATTCCTGCTGCTGTTGTCTCAGATGCTGGTGCACAAGATCACCCTACTAGTAGCACTATGTTGCTGTCCATCACTTGGGGTTGGATGACCCCTAGGGGTCCCTTCCAACCCAAAACATTCTATGATTCATTACCAAAAGCAATGTGTAATTCTCCACAAAAAAGGCCTGATGCTCCTTTCACAAAGGACACATTTGGAGAGCAATTCCCTCAGCCTAGAGAAGGAATCTTTTTACATGTGGTGTGAAATCTGGTTCTTTTTTCACCCAGATGCACCAACATGGTTGCTTGGGTCAGACAACCTGGCCTACCAACCAAGTGGGCAGCACCTCCACAATTCCTAATAGTAGGAAAAGCCATCCCTTGGTGGAGAAAGACCTTGGTGCACACAGTGATCCAAACTAAAAAATTAGAACAGAATAGAGTATTTCCAGTTGGAAGGGACCTATCATAGTCAGCTAGTCTGACTTCCAGAACATCTCACTGGGTTTCTGACTACTCCTTTTTCCCCTTTCCTTTTTTATTTTTGTCCCCAGACAAATCCCCAGCATAAGCAGGATCTTCTTATCACTCTGCTCTCAGCCCTGGCCAGGCATCTGTCTATTGCATCTGTGGCAGGAAGCTTGACTGGGGGATCTTGGTAATTTGGAGCCTGTTTGCTCTCCTGTCTCTTGTCTGCTCCAAGGTAATGAAGTAAGTCAAATTAAAACTTTGGACTGCATGTTAAATATAATGTAATGATTTCACCTTTGACTATTTTGTCTGTGTTAGAGGGAGAAATGGCCTTCTTTCACAATGTGTCAGATAAATCTCTGTAAAAGCAGTTTCTCTGTTTCCATTGCTAGTTTGTTAAGCCAATTTAAAATTGTAACGCAGCAACTAAAATACCTCTGTCTGCCATTTTAATTATAAGGTGATGTATATACACTTAAGAAGACATCACTGTGGTGAATGTATGTTGCTGGGACATCTGAACAACTCCAAGGAGGGAATCTAGCTACAGAGGCAAGATTCAAAGCATCAGATTAGGAATTTCATATATTTGAAAGAACTTTGTACCTGATTTACCTATTCTTAACGGGCTCTTTAGAGGAACGTGAACTTCTGCCGGTCTTTACAGTCTCTTGAAAATCAGATTCTAACAGATTGAGCATACTCCTCAGTATGAAAAACTACATCACTGAAAATTTGATATTGATCTTTTTAGCTTTTAAATTTTTGAGTCCAGAGGGAAGCAATCTTGGGAATAAAGGTAGATTTATTTTAGAGCTCAGGTGGCATCTATTTTATTCTGGCATATCAACAAACATTTTCAGTCTGCCCAGCTGCTTCTTTAATCCACTGGATGCTTAAATCAGGAAACATGTTAAGAATGACCTTTTCTGCTTAGATTTATAGTCAATTTTAGATGCTTATCAGTAATGAAAAATGTTGGGCTGGTTTTTAGATCAGATGTAACCAGATCAGATAGATAGTTCAAAATCTGCATAGTTGCAACAACCCAACAGAAAAAAATTCAGTGCATCTAGGCTGGAATAAGTTGTATCAGAATCCAGCCTGCACTTGGATAAGCATTGCACATTATACAGTGAAAAAAATGGAATAATTTCTTTTCAATTCAATACAGTCTCACATCTGCAATAATACCTGGGGCTCAAGAGTAAGACAGAGGGACAGTGAATAATGATTATCTGGGTCAAACTGATATTTTAGAAGTATGTTTTCAAGTTACTGGGCTTTTGGGTTTTTGTTTTGTTTGTTTGCTTTTTACTGGAGTATTGAGGCAAGAATGACAAATAAGTGCAAGTAATTTTTTTCCCCTTGGGGGTTGCTTTAATTTTTAGATTGGAGGTAAGACATTTATTTTGTGGAAAAACCATTCACAATGCGGAGAAGGGAAAAGAGAGACTATAGGGAGGTGTAGGAAAGAAAAAAAGAAAACCCATAAGTGTGGAAAGTGGCAAACTGTTCTGTGAAATGCACTTTAACAGCCTGGTTCTTCACCCACTAAATTCAATGAAATTTCACAGCTATCCTCAGTTTAGAAGGCTTTTATAGAGCTGGCTTAGGGAGTAGTTGGAGTTACAGCTTGTAAAGGTGCTGGGCTCTGGGATTTCTCTGCTATCATATACTATTTCTGTGGCTCTAAGTAGACAGAGGCACATTGGAATTGCCCAAAGGCATGTCATTCTTCACTTGTTTCTTGATTTAAACATTTAGCGGATTATAATAGCAGCTGGGCACATGATGGATCAGTATAAAATTTGGCAGAAGTCATAGCAATTGCTGTGTAGATGGACAGCTATAGAATGTGAGAAGCATAAGAGTATAAAAAAAACTTAGTTCCCTGTGCTGTCTGCAGCCTAAAGAATCTCAAGAATTGGTGCGATATTTCGGTGATCCTGAAGAAATCTAGTACAAGGTTAGTCTTCCACTCCTGAGCTCAGCTGATCACACTGTGTTGCTTCTCAAACTATATGTGCTTAATAACAGAAAGAATCCACAACTAAAACTGGACTAACAGCTATGATTATGATGGGAAGACTGCTTAGATTTCATGTTCTTCATCTTGACAGTATTGATCCTAGAGAAATAGCAGTAAATATTTTAGCTACAAAAAAAGAGAAAAAAAAGAAAAAAAAAAGTCACTATACTCTTTGGACAGGGTTTCTAATAAGAAAGTGTATCTTGGGTGAATATCTCTGGTGGCTTGAAGGTTACCTGTTCCAGAAAAAGCTGTCATAATATATTAGATTTTTTTTCTGACAAGCACTGCATTCTTGGAGGATCTCATCTCTCAAAATATGCTTCCTAGTAGACAATCTGTACACTGCTGTGAGCTGACTAATCCCAGCTGATGGATTGACAGGAAATTGTAACTCGGAGTGTAGTCAACTCTGTTTTTCATTCCAGGCAAGTCGTGGTGCCTGTATGATTAAAGGACGATCTTTGCATTTCAGGCATCATATGTTTTTATACTGAGATGATAATTTGTCATCTGGGGAGGAAAGCTTTTATATATCCTTATATAGTTACATCTAAGGAATGAAACATAGTATGAATTGAATTGTTGATGGTAGAGTGTGCTAACTAATCAGTGATTCAGATGTTATTCCTTGATCCAAAATCTCAGAGGTATGGGCCTGTAAAGAAATGCACATGCAGAAACAAATATAAAACAAAATTCAAATAGGTCCCCTAAGGAGTACATATTGGTTCTGCCTGGAATACATATGACTAAATTAGATAAAGAGACAGATATCTTCACAGACAGAAGGATTCTGAGCAGAAAGAAAAGTCAGTAGATCAGTGACAAGGTTCAGCTTCCTACCCTACCAGTGCCCCAAGGTGTGTTCTTCTGGTCTTGGTATTTGACATTTGATAAAGTATCTTCTCCCTTAATCATCATTAAACTTCAAAATCTTGGTGACAGATTGACAGAAACATCATGGAGCTCAACAAAGATGAATAAAATCTTGCATGTGGGTGTCACGATCCACTATTGGGTTGAACAATTTGGCAGAGATTAAACCCCCTTGCTTTCCAACCGACCTCAGATAATTCTGGGAAGCTGGGGGTGGCTGGGCTTAACTTCTGATTAACTCCAATATTTTATCATGACTAGGTTCCTTTTATATTCTCGGGAACAGAATTAAGACTCAAAACGGAGTCAAGTGCCAAGTCACTTTATTTGGCCAACAACAAATGCACAAGAGAAAAGCAGAGAAAGAGAGGAAAAGTGAGAAAGGGAAAGAGGGGGAGAAACAAACGGCACGGGAGTGTTGTGATAGCTACCACCATGGGTCTACGTGCTGTCCCTGCGGCCTGAGCGATCCACGCGGCCCACGCGGCTGGTGCGGCCCGAGCAGTCTGGTGTGCCTGATGTATCTTCGAATCTGGTGGAGGGTAGATGTTCCTGGATGCTCCTCTTGGTCTCCGCTGGTTCCCCCTTTCATAGGGTTGTCTTTTTGCATAGTCAATGACTGTTTTGCATACCCACGCCTCCCACTCGGCAGTGGGGCGCATGCCCAGTACCGTCACTAGGGTATGCTGGAAGGTTCTAGGGGGTCCGAGCCCCCTCCCCATTGTCAGTCAACTCTGGGCCCAGGCGCATGCGCAGAGGACGTGTACTCCAAGATAACAGGACACACGTTCCTGTGGGGTGGGTCTCAATGGGCTGAAACTGCCCTACTCGATTAGGTCATTCTGGTGGGGTGGGACTCAATGGGCTGAAACTGGTGATTAAACTGCCCCGCTCAGTTGCCGTGGTGATTAAGCTTTGGTAGTTAAGCTTGCCTGCCACCAATGTTGAGACAAGTTTCTAGTCCCTTACAGTGGGATGCAATATTCTCATGCAGGCTAGTCATCATATGGATAGAAATCAGCTTTGCAGTGCAGGGCCAAGGGTTCTTGTGGACAGAAAGCCAAAACTGAATAAACTGTGCCCTTGCAGCAATGGAGGCTAATTGTATGCTGTGCTTTATAAAGACCAGCAGATCAGGGGAAATCATTATTCCCATTTCTGCAACTTTTGTGAAATCAGATCAGATTGTACTGTAGATTTTAAAGAATTGCAGTGGAAGGGAGTTTGTGTATCTGTAAAATAAAGCAGGCACAGTCCTACAGCAATATCATAGATCTGGGATTACAGGTAATAAATCTGTGATTTACACAGAGACAACACAGGTAACAGTTTATTGGTTTTCTCTAATGTTATTCTTAAGAAAAATAAAGTTAGGCACTGTGGAATACTTAACCTTAAAGATAATTCATACATATTTTATTTCATATTAAAGACCATCAGATCTGCTTTCCAGAAAACTTTATGCGCATATAAAGAATTTTGAAGCTTCCATTAAATATATATTTTTCAATTTTAGCTCAGTCTTTGAGAAAAGATTAGGTCTTCTTTTAATTTCAGATTATTTTTTAACAGTAGAAATGTAATCTCATTAAGTAAAAATATGATGAAATCTTCTCTTTTGAATTAGAAAAATAATAACACTGAATTTTTTGAAATATTTTATGAATAATGCAGATGTTTTCTGAAGGAATGTCTAACTTACTTTTAAAAATCTTCATGGAAAAAAAAAAAAAGTGCTGTTTACCCTTTTCTTATAATAATTAAGAGCTACTGCAAAACCTGAAAGTCTTCCCCCTCACCTCACAGCTTTCTTTTTTTAGATCAAACAAGGCCAAGCCCTTCAGCTTCCCCCCACGTATTGGATAGTCAAATCTTTCAGCATTGTTATTGCTGTTCTATGGATTACCTTTAATTTGTATGCATCTTTCTTATAATAGAGTTTACAAAGGTAAACACTCCCAACTCAGATTAATCCAGAACTGAGTACAGAGGAATAATCCCGTGTTTCTTATGTAAAATTAACTTTCAATATACCAACATAACATTTACTTTTTATGTCAAAATGTCAAATTGTTGACTTTTAAAATGTGATTCAGCATCCACTTTAAAGTTCAGAACTTTTTCTCCAGAACTTTTGCTTTCTCTGTTCCCATTTATGTTTTTTGATTTCTCCTTCCTATGTATAGTACTGAGCATGTGTCTGTATATAGGAGACCTATATTGTTGACAAGAAAAAAGGAACTGCAGAATATGAAGTATATGAAAACCCTTTTTCCTTCAGAAAGCTTTAGCAAATTTCTTGATCAACCTGTCAAATAAAAAGAGTGAGAACCACAATGATTATCCATAACCACTGATTCACTCTTTTCCTCTCCTAACTCTGAAAAATCAAATGCAAAGAATGTATTCTTTTTAATTTTTAAGTACTCAATGTAGCCGAGAAAGGTCATAGTTTGTTTCTCAGCCTCTACTTATTAAAATTTCATGTATGAAATTAAAATGTGAGGTCTCTGATGATCACAAGAGAGGGCATAATAAGGTAAATTAATATCTGGTGTAATTTTATTGCCCTTAACAGAATTACAGCAAGGCTGAATCTGGATGACTGGTTTCTAATAATATAGTGACATCACTGACAGAATTTTGATTTTAAAAGAATGCTCTATTGTCCTAGCACTACAAGAAATTTCTTTACCTTTTTTCCTTTTATTTATTTTAGGTACTTGGATTGCCTTTTTGTATTTTAAATTGTTACTCTTGTGCAGCAGCTGCTGAGTTGCTCACACAGATTATGGCCAATGTGTTTGCAGTGCAATAACTTATTATTCAACAAACATAAGAATTTATTCGTAATAATGAATATTGATAATTTTGATGCATCTACCAACACTGAATGAGAGAAGAGTGTGTTATACAATGGCATAAAATTATACTGTGACATCTAGATAGATTTTAACAACTCAAATAACTACCTCCCTATAAGGGTCATCAAGATGTTCATGATACTTTCTGTTGAAGAACTTAGTAAAATAAGGTGGGTTTAGAGGTTGTCTGCAACTAAAATTGAAAAAAAAAGTGTGATTGTTAGAAAATAGTCTCTCTATATGGAAGCAACTGCACAATATGAGAGGTGTCAAAAATTGTGTGACGGTAATGTGAACCGGTATGTTTGTCAGGAGGTGTGAATAAATATCCTAAGAACATTTGCTCTGTGTTTCTGTCAAGTCACTTTATGTGGCCTTCAGAGTAGGCTCTGTCTGAATGGGATGGGTCAGCATTTCTAGGCACTAGTTTCCTGCATCATGTTTTATATGGATGAGAAAGAGTTAGTGTCTTTTCAGTGATAAACAGCTTTGATCCATGTTTTCTAGCTGCAAACTAATTCTTGTATGTAGATCAATAGCATTTTACAGCATGGTTTTCTCCTGTTTTCCACACTGTGCAGAGACATACCGTAGCGAGTGTACTATACTTCTGCACATACAAATGACCACAGCAGTCACACAACACTGAAAAGTCAAGCCTCATTACCTATTCCCAGAGCTAGATAAGACCCCCGTTGATCTTGACTTCTTTTCCTGTGCTTACAGAATAGAACAAGCAATACTCCAGAATAATGTATGTGTAATTAACAGGTCTCCTCAGGAACAAATCTGGCATAAGTGGTAACAATATGGTTTCCATAGTGAGGATACAACTTCAGTCAGTGTATTAGTTCATGATGGAATTATTGGTAGTAACTTTTTTATTGTAGCTTTGGGCCATGCTAGACCTGATTTTATTTTAACACGTTATATCTCTGATAAAGCTAATGGAACAATAGGTTAAAGGTTGAACACATTTTGAAGTTTTTGGGTTGTTTTGGTCTTTTTTTACTATAGATATTTTCTCAATTTTATTCCCATGTCATTCTTTGTCTCCTCTTTATTATTTTGCTTTTTCCTCATACTGTAGGTCCTCGACTGTGAAATCTATGTCTATAATGAATTAATAATGCCTATAGCTATGCTTTAGTTTCTTCTTTGTTTCTCTACTCCTAGAACAATGTTGCTTTTCGGAGGCATGGCGACCTGGTTCAGGAATGGCACTGCGACCAACCCCAGGCCACTCGGGCCATCAGCTCACAGACACCAATGTGGTGGATGGCAAATGGCGTTTATTGGTGGGTGACACGGCATTATATAGGTTGGGTTTATGACGTCACTTCTGTCTGCTTACATAAACCGAACGCTATTGGCTATCAGGAGAGGGGCCCTATCTTTCCATACAGCGCGACATCTTCCAGCCGCCAGACTCTAGCTACCTACAGAACAAGGGGTAGACCACTCTTTTATGGTCATAAATTTCACCTCTTTTGGTTAAGCTACCTCTCTCAAGGAACTTGATTTAATTCCCAACAGAATTACTAGAGAGATACCTATAAATTCAGTGTCTCCCTGATGGAACAAGAACAAGGATTGTTGCTTGCACCCTTTACAGTTTGCATTTTTTTCTTCTTTCCTATCTTCACCATGAAATTGCCTATGTTTTTTTAATTAGGCAGAGTTTTTTCATATTTTCTGCCAATGCCTACATCTTTGTATTTCAGTTACAGGTTATCATTTCATGTCATGTTCTCTATGACATTACTTTTTGGTTTTAAAATAATCTTCTAAAACTCTTATCCACTCTAATTTAATTATATTTCTCAGTTTCTGTTCCTACTTTGACACCAGAAAGCACAGCTAGGTTTTTTTATGAGAAGTTATTAACATGTTTAGCAAGAAGTCTAAAGTCCAGGAGATGATATTTTAATAAGCCAAGTCAGCTGAATAAAGTCTCTTACTTCTCATTATAATGTTCAACATTTATGAAATAGAAAATCATTAAAATTTCAATACACTTAGATTCCCAGAATATAGGGAATAGAATATACTCTGACACATTCTTTTGAGGCTTTACATAACCAGCAATATTATTAAGAAATCAGAATAACTGCACTCAGTACATTTGATTGCCAATTCATTATCTCAACGAGAAAAATAACAGTTTAAATGCATATCTTTAATTTTCTTTCTCAACAAAACTTTATTCCTCTTCTTTCATATTTCCAAAATGAAAAGTGGAGCATTAAATTCAAGTAATGCAAGAATAGAGAAACTGTGTATGAAGGAAGCTAATGTAATTTAGATGTTGTGTAACAAGAAGATGCAAGATTAAGCTATAGAAGGGAATATCTTAGTTTGAGACATTTTCACATTCTCTTGTCAAGTGACTGTCTCACTATGTCTTTCCTAGGTATTCTTCAACTCAGAGTTGCATCTAACATTCCCTTATTTTCAAACCATGTGCGTCAAAAGCCACAGACTAGAAATAAAAGGTATGTGTGGGTGAAAATCACATCTTGTTAAGTAGATGTGACAGTAAGTTAATTGTGAGGGAGTATAGGCAGTCTTTTCAATTCAGTTCCTAATTATTTAACTTTATTAACTTCATGATATTATTTATTTCCCCAGCAATATTATTTTAACTTCAAACAAGATTAAAAAATCCCAGCTCATCTCAAAATGATCACTTCAGAGCTTCCTGATCTGATCTGCACCCCTGAAGAATTCTTTTCTTTTAAACAGATTATGGCCTTGATAAAGATAAACAAGTGAAATTGTTGTAATTTGACCAAAATACATCTATATACCAATGGACCATTACAAAACTCTGAAAAGATGATTGCAGGTTCTGGTACCTTTCTGGGTTTTAACTAATACAGAGCACAGCAACAGGACCCAGAGGATACAGAAATGTAATTCTGTAGCTGTCCTGGAAAACTACTCCAACCATGGGCATAGAAATCAAGGTTTCCTATTGACAGGAAATGTCTCCTACAGATACTCATGACATCTGCTTTTCTGCTTACCCCAAGCTCCACATTACACAGAAAGGAATTCCTTTTTTTTTTTTTTTTTTTCTTCTTTTTCTGAATTTCTGCTGGGACCCGAAAGATTTGTCTTCATAAGTCATTAGACCAAGACAAATCTGTGAACAGGACTAACTTCTTTCTAATCAATAGGTTAGTCTATAGACACTTGGTTGTCTATGACTTTTTAGATTAAGACCTGTTCAGAGATTCAGGTTTAGACTTGTTTGGGTCATACTTATTTGAGCAATGGAAAATGTTTACAGTGTGAACACAGATTTAAGACTAGCTCATGCCCTGTGTCATGAAGCTACAGAATATTTATGTTGTTGGTATTAGCAGCCATCGTTACTAGCAGGCTTTTCTAACAGTTTCCAAAATGTATTTTTACTGCTTGCTGTTTCACTGATGAAAATTTGCTGTCTGTGTTCAGTAGATTTGACTTTCAAGTTAGATGTCAGAGGCACCTGTACAGTCACTGGAATGAAACAGATATTGTTGTAGTAGACAAATGAAACAGATGAGAAGATTTATATCCTAAAAAGGCTATTTCTTTCCATTGGTTAAAAAGTATCGTATAGGACCAGTTACCTGTAGTGTCAAACATTCTATGAAATAAATGGTAACCTTAGCTTCCAGATTCAAATAACCTTACAAGGGCACTTATACAGTGAACTGAAGTTGTGAGTGCTTTTGGGACCCATCTGTGTTAGAAGTTTAGGTGTACAAATTTTTCCCAAAAGAATGAGGTGCTTAAGGTGTTTTGGGTATAGGATTTTTCACCATCATCATGTGAATGATGGGGCAGAGCACACCCTCAGCAAGCTCATTGATGACACAAAACTTAGAGAAGTAGCTGATATGCCAGAGGGTTGTGCTGCCATCCAGAGGGACCTCAACAGGCTGGAGAAATAGGCTGGCAGGAACCATTTGAAGTCCAAATGGGAAAAGTGAAAAGTCCTGCACCTGGGGAGGAACAATCCCATGAAACACTGCATGCTGGGAATCAAAAGGCTGGAAACCAGTTTTGCAGAAAAGCTGGAGGTCCTACTGGATGACAAGCTGAACATGATCCAGCAATGTGTCCTTTCAACAAAGAAGACCAATGGCATGCTGGACTGTATTAGGAGTGTTGCCAGCAGGTTGAAGGAGGTGATCCTTCCCCTCTACTCACCACTAGTGATGCCACACCTGGAGTATTGTTGCCAGCTTCGGGCTTCCCAGTATGAGACAGATGGACATACTGGAGAGAGTCCAGAGAATGGCCACTGAGATGATTACAGGACTGGAGCACCTCTCCTATCAGGAAAGGCTGAGAGAACTGGCATCCTTTAGCCTGGAGAAAAGACACTCCACCCTCCCTGCTTCTCAGGCTCAGCTTCACTCCCAAATTCTCTACCTCATCCCCCCTCAAGAGGCACAGGGGGATGGGGAATGGGGATTAGGATTGGTTCATCACATGCTGTCCCTGCCTCTCCTTCCTCCCCAGGGCAGGCCCCACTCCTCCCCCGCCGTCCCGGGGCAGCTCTTCACCAACTCCAGCATGGGTCCATCCCTCCCACGGGGTGCAGTCCCTCAGGAGCAGATGGCTCCAGCGTGGGTCCCCGTGGGGTCACCAGCCCGGCCAGCAAACCTGCCCCAGCCTGGGCTCCTCTCCCCACGGGGCCACAGCCCCTGCCAGGAGCCTGCTCCAGCGTGGGCTTTCCACGGGGTCACAGCCTCCTTCCTTCGGGCACCCCCTGCTCCAGCGTGGGGTCCTCCCCAGGCTGCAGGTGGGGATCTGCTCCCCCGTGGGCTCCCTGGGCTGGGGGGCCCCACCATGGGCTGCACCAGGGCTGAGGGGAATCTCTGCTCCGGTGCCTGGAGCTCCTCCTGCCCTTGGCACCCACCTGGGGGGCTGCAGGGATGCTCCCTTCACAGCCTCGCACTCCTCTCTCCGGCTGCAGTTGTGCAGGGTTTTTTCCTCCTTAAATACGTTATCCCAGAGGTGCCCACTGATGGGCTTGGCCTTGGCCAGCAATGGGTCCGCCTTGGAGCTGGCCAGCATTGGCTCTGTCGGACATGGGGGAAGCTTCTGGCAGCTTCTCACAGAAGCCACCCCTGCAGCCCCCCCACTACAAAAACCTTGGCACTCAAACTCAATAGAATGTGATTATTCACAGACATATGGGGACTCTGTCTGCTGCATGGAGATAGGGTCCCAGAAGGAAAGTGTTCATCATTGAAGACTTGCAGGCAAAACTATAATACAAGTACATGAAAATAATGATACTAATACTCAAGAGTAAGGGAACTGCAATTTATCATAAAATAGTATGAAAACCATGAAGTCCTACTCCCTGATATTACCGACAATTCAAGCATTCTATAATTACAGAACAGTTACAGGAACATCTGCTTTCCACTCCAGAGTAATTTTACTCACTCTCTGTGGTGAAAGATACCATGCACTTCGTGGACAAATATAGCATTCTTAAGTATTATTGATCTTATCCAGTTTCCATCCAAATGGATGATTGCTTGGGTTTATATCCCAAGTCACACCCTTACAACGATGCAGGAACAAATTTTTGTATTTCCTACATTTTTCTGAGGAGTTGTCCACAGGAGAAAAATAGACATTAGAAAAGAAAGTTGAAGCCTATTTTATTTTTCTTTTCTACTTTTTAATTTCCCCTTTCAGAATGGAAATACTGATCTTTTCTTTGAACTTACATAACTATGGAAGTATTTACACAGTAGAGACCCTATGCAAGTCTGTCTTTTAGCTATTTTAAAGATGGAAAAGGGGAAGAATAATGCTATTTACTTTCAAATCAGCTACATCAGCTATAAAATGAAGAAATATCTGAGAAATGCCTCACATTAGTCACTGTATACAGCTAATAAATATCACTCCTTTTGTAAACAAATAACTAAAGAGTTCTCAGAACTATGAATTCTATCCAAATATATGATTAATTACTGACATTCACATAGTCTGTTCAAAGCACACTGTGATTTTACCAGTGTTACTTGAAGACACTGCCAGAAGAATGTGGTGATTTCAGGCTTTGTAGTCTTTCATTGCAATAATAGGCAGAGCAGGAAGAAGGCTCAGAAACCAGAACAAAAACACCAAGCAGAGTGAGCACAGCACTGAAAAGCTACTGGGAAGGTGCTCTAGGAGGCAATCAAAGATTCTCCTGATATGAGAGGATTTCCTGGGTAGACAATGCCAGTAACGACTCCTACAGCCAATGAGTCTCTGTGGTTTGAAGGAGGGGTTTTAGAATGAAGGCAAGTATCCTGGGCTCCAGCTTGATGAAAAAACTCTTCCAATCCACTTTCTAATCACTTTTGAAGAGTCCTAAATTATGTAGATGCCTAAAGCATTCACGTTTCCAAGAAGGGGTGGAAGAGGACACTAACATAAGTGAATGCAGGGACATCTTCCACAAGATCAAGTTGCTCAAAGTCCCACCAAACCTGACCTTGAACTCTTCCAATGCTGGGGTATCCACAGCTTTTCTTGACAACCTGTTCCGATGTCTCACCACCCTCATCATAAAAAATGTCTTCCATTTATCCAATCTGAATTGACCCTTTTTAGTGTAAAACCATTTCCCCTTGTCCTGCCGCTGTAGGCCCTGGAAAAAAGCCTTTCTCCATCTTTCTTATAAACCCCTTTTATATGTTGAAAGGCCACAATAAGGTCTCCCTGCAGACTTCTCTTTTCCAGGTTGAACAACCCAAACTTTCTCAGCCTTTCTTCATAGGAGAGGTGTTGCAGCCCTCTGACTCTGGGCCTGCTCTAACAGGTCCATGTCTGTCTTGTACTGGGGACCCCATAGCTGGATATAGTACTCCAGATAAGGTCTCCCAAGAGCAAAATAGAAGCGGGGAATTACCTCCTTTGGCCTGCTGACCATGTTTCTTTTTATGTAGCCCAGGACACGATTGGCTTTCTGGCTTGCAAGAGCCTATTGTCAGCTCATGTCCAATTTTTTGTCCCCTGCTATCCCCAAGTCCTTCTCCACAGGGCTGCTCTCAGTCCCTTCATCCCCCCACCTATATTGATACTGGGGGTTGCCCTGACCCAGGTGCAGGACCTTGTACTTGGCCTTGTTGACCCTCACGATGTCCACATAGGCCCATTCCTCTAGCCCATCCAGGTCCCTCTGGATGGTATCTCTTCCCTCAAGCTTATCAACTTCACCACTCAGCTTAGTGTCATCTGCAAAATTGCTGAGAGTGCACTCAGTCCTGCTACCTATACCATTGATGAAGCTGGTACTGGTCCCAGTATAGGCCCTTGAGGGACACCACTTAGTAGTGGTTTCCACTTGGCCATTGAGACATTGACTCTTAACTCTGGATGTGGCCTTCAACTAATTCCTTATCCATCTAACAGTCCAGAAATTCAGGTAGATAGCATTCGTAGCTTTCCCCTTGTCTACTGGTGCAGTTACTCCATTGTAGAAGACCACTAGATTAGTCAGACACACTTTACCCTTGGGAAAGACATGACGGCTGTCTCAGGTCACCTCCCTGTCCTCCATGTGCTTTAGCATAGCTTATAGGAGGCTGACAGGTCACTAGTTCCTAGGGTTCTCCTTCTGCCATTTTTATGAATAGGTGCAATGTTTCCCTTTTTCCAGTCACTGGGGACTTCACCTGACTGCTATGACTTTTCAAACATCATGGAGAGTGGCTTGGCCACTACAGTATCCAATTCCCTCAGAAATCTGGGATGCATCTCATCAGGTCCTATGGGCTTGCATATGTTCAGGTTTCTCAGGTGGTCTCCAACCTGATCTTCTCCTCTGATGGGAAGGACTTCATACCCCCAGACCCTGTCTTGATTTTCAGGGCCTTAGGAGATGTGGAAAGATAGATTACCATTGAAAACTGGAACAAAATTTTGTTGAGTACCTCAGTTGGTTGTCACCAACTCTCCTGTCTTAGTAACCTTTTATTTAATCTTCCTTTTCTGTAAAAGCTCTTCTTATGATGCTTCACAACCCTTGCCAAATTGAGCTCCAACTGCTCCTCAGCTTTTCTAATCCAATCCCTACATATCCAGGTAGTGTCCCTGTGTTCTTCCTAGGATACACATCCCTGGTATGTTTGCCTGTGCATTTTCTTCTTACACTTCAGCTTGACCAGGAGGTCCTTACTGAGCCATGCCCATCTCCTGCCTTTTTTTGCCCAATTTCTTAGATGTGGAAATTGAGAGCTCTAAGAAAATTTGAGCTCTCTAAGAAAAATGACCTTAAATACCTGCCAGGTTTGTTCACCTCCTTTGTCCCTGAGGGCAGTTTCCCAGGGAATCCCATCCACTAATTGCTTAAACAACTGTAAATTTGATCTCCTAAAATTCAGTGTCCTGACTCTACTCTTCACCTGGCACATATTCCTCAAGATGGTGAATTACACCAGGGCATGGTCACCAGGCTGCCACCAACTTTGACATCCCTAATTAGTTCTTCTATGTTGGTAAGCAACAGGTCCCATAATGTTTCTTCTCTCGTCGGACTGTCTACCACCTGGACTAAAGTTATCCTCGACACTCTCCAAGAGTCTCCTGGACCACTTACAACTTGCTGTGACACTTTGCCAGCAGAAGTCAGGGTGACTGAAGTTCCCCAGTGGGATTAGAGCCTGTGAGAATGATGCTTCCCATAGTTGAAGTAAGAATGCTTTGTCTAGAGGCTCCCCTTGGTGGGGTGGCCTGTAGTGAAACACCAACAAAGAGGTTTTCTTTGTTAGCTTGGACCCTAATTTTTACACATAAGCTCTCAACCTTTTCACCTCTGTTTTTTAAAGACAGCTCTGTGCAGTCAATCCATTCTTTTACATAGAGCAAATCCCCCCCCCGCCCCTCCTTCCTTACCTGTTCCTTCTGAACAGTTTATAAACATCAATTGCAGCACTCCAGTCATGTGATTCATCCTCCCATGTTTCTGTGATAGCAATTAGTTACTAGCTTTCTAACTGCACAGAGGCTTCCAGCTCCTCCTGCTCATTACCCATGCTGCATGCATTGAAATAGAGGCACTTCAGCTGGGCTATAAATGATGTCACCTTTTCAGAGGAACATGCCCTAATTCCTCTGAGGTGTTACACAGGTGTTTTTCCTCTTAGTTCCTAATATATCAGCAGCCTCTGGCTCTTTTCTGTTGCTGAAAACTCCATCCTCTGGTCCCTAAATCTAGTTTAAAGATCTTCATATAAGTCTGTCCAGCTTGTTGGTGAAGACCCTCTTGCCCCACTTGGTAAGGTAACTTCCATCAGCTCCCAACAGACCCAGATTCTCAAAGGTAGATCATAGAAGCCAAAATGTTAGTCACATATTCACCTGTTCAATTCATGTCCTCTTTCCTAAACCCTTACTCTGACTCGAAGGGTAGAGGAGAACACCACCAGTGCTCCGGATCCTTTTAACATTGCTCGATGGTTCTAAATCGCCTTGTTGCAGTATCATTGGACCCCATGTGGAATGGTAGGAGCACACTATAATCTGGAGGGTTCAGCAGGCTCAGCAGTCTCAGTGACATCAGGAATGCAAGCTCCTGGCAGGCAGCAAACTTCTCTAGAGAAATTGCCTGGATGTCATATGGGTGCTTTGGTGCCTCTCAGTAAAGAATCTCTAGTAACTAATACTTCACATGCTTTTCTGCTGGTGGATGGTTGGATCATCTTTGCATGGTTGGCTTCTCCTGGATCCTGCTCATTCCTCACATGCTCTTCATTAACCACCCCAGAGCACTATATCTGTTATGCAGGAGCAATTTAGGGGGAGGGGCGAGGTTCTTCCTCCTTCCCCAAGCACAAATGCAGACATCATTTAGGGCTCTTTAGTCTTTTTCCACATAACAAAATACATATTTCTAATCAAACCATCTAAATAAGACACAAAATAGATTGTAATGAAAGAGGAATATCATAGTATGTCCTAATCACATTTAGCATATAGGGACAAATACAGAAAGGCTTTTTTTTTTTTAAATGTATTTAAGCATGTCTTACTTTAATATCAACCTTTGACAATTTCAGTATCATCACCACATACTTTCCCTTTCTTTTTTATATTTTCTGCTTTGAAAAAATAAACTGTATGTGAAAAAGGCTGTGACCAAGAAATACTGATTCATATATGGTAAAAGAGCGAGTTCATTTCTTCTGTCTTATAAAGTCATAGAATATTATCTTACTAGGACTTAAAGGAATTAGCAGAGAACACCAGAATAATTTTAAGTATATGCTAATTTAATGAAAGTAGAACAAGGAAGATTACTCTGTTCCTCTTGTCTGCCTACCCAATAGTATTACTGCAGGGAAGGCAGCTGACTCTTTGTCTGGGGCAAACTCAGCTTTCCTGATGTCTCCTGATAACTCCAGTGATACAAGCTGCTCAGATACTCCCTACCTCCTTCAGTACTGCCCCAACAATGCCCTCAGAAAGCTTTCTTTCCCTCCCTTAAAATCCATTGTAAATACCCCTCACTACCTTCTGGGGTTTGGTCTCTGATTTGCTATGAGCAGGTGTTTGCAATGGCAGGATTTATCTCCTTTCCGTCTTCTTTCAGCTGAAAAGTCTTAATGCTTTCAATCATTCCCTGGGCATTTGTTTATGAGGATCTCATCACCCTTGCTGCTTTCTCTGGATTAATTTATTTCATTTGGCCCATTTCAATTTGGCTGATGGCGTGACATGGTGCTTCAGCCTAGATTGGCCAGGTAGAGCCATAGGTCCATTTCTCTTCTCTAGCAGCCTTTATTCCTGTCTTAGCATAGTTTCCCTTTATTTTAACCACGTGGAAAGGTTGACTCTTCTTCTCTGTGTAAGATGTCATTACGTAAAACTCTTTTCTACAGCTCTTCTACTGTCCACTCTTTATTTCTGCAGTTTCTAAGTATAATACCTCTCATGGGAAATTATAGCTCAAAATGCTGATTGGGAGTATGTGCCAAGGGGTAGACATGCAGCTATATATATGGCAAAATTGAAAAGGTAATCTCTCCTATTGTAGATTACAAACTTGAGAAAATCTTATAAATCTAAAGGCATAACGTTATATAATTTTTTCCTAAAACATTTTACTACAGTGACATGCATGTAAGCGATTGAACTCAAGCACTGTCTTGGGGTACACCCAAATTCACTTTCGATGTCATTTCTATTTTAGAGCAAGTGCTGTCTTCACATCAGCAGTCTTCTTCCCTCACCTTTCCACAGAATGGATTGCTGACAAGTTCTCCTGATGGCACCTTTCAAGCAGAAGGAATGAAATATATACAAATATGGAAAACTTTTTTTTAATAACATGCTTTAAAAAATTATCTGATACATTGTTCCAGGACATGAATTCACTTGGTGTGAAACTGAGACATTTCCAAGTACTTTCACGTACCTGTGAGAAAGCAACTGATATAAATGGAAATAAAGAGCTCAAGTGTTAGATTTAAGGTGCTAATAAGATACAGACCTTTATTTTTGGACACAAGCTGTTTCAAGAAACTTTTTTTATCTGAAAGTGATTTAATCTATCCAAGGAGACAAAGTGTCTCTGAAGCTACCTGGAATGTTGAAATGGGAAATCTGTATGCCGTACCAGATCTGTCTTCCAGTTTATTGTCTTTTCAAACTGGGATGATAACAGAGGCATACACAGAAGGTGCAAAATCCATCATAAATGGTAAAAGTAGAAGAGATTAGATGTAGTCGTCATGTCTTTGTATATATTAATAATAATTACCTGGGTTTTCTTGAAATATAACAGTGCATTTATTAAAGTTCTATGTGAAGTGTTATCCTTGTGAATGTCTGATCTGAGCTTGAGTTCCTCTGAATACTTACATTTACCGTTTTCATGTCATAATGAGTTTGACATTTAAGAATGTATAAAATAGAATTTCCTTTAGCAGTTTCATATTTGTTGCAGTTTGAATTTACTAATGGTCCCTTCAGTTAAGTGATGGTGCTTTCACAATGTTAAAGTCCAAACTGCCCCACTGAATTTATTGTTTATTTTTTGCCGAATAGTATTTCTGTTCACTTCAATATTAGGTCATCCTTAATGTGCAGATAGGTAGCATTAATTTGAGACAGAAATGGAAGCAATATTCTCACAATAATCCTTTAATTAAGATTAGGAGATAAAGGTTGTAGCACTAAATGAAGAAAAATGCTTAAGCAATGTTTTAGAGGGGACTGTATGGTACAAGACTGTGCAGAGTTTGAAGAGACTATATTTGTCAGTGTGTGTTTGTACTCTCCCATGAAATCTAACAACCGCATTTGTATTAGAAGGAGATTTTCCAATGCCATAATCCACCTTAGTCTCATGTTTGATTTTGGTAATTTGTAGCAAATAGAAGACCTGACTAATCAATTAGCTTTAGGGCAGTAACACCAATGCCAGCTGGTTTATTTGTTCAGAGTTTAATATTAGATATCAATTAAAATTAGCCATGGCAACAAACTGTTCACTTAAATATTTAAGCCATGAATCAGAAGCAAAAGTCACCATAATGTGCCTTCCTTTCTAATAAGAATCTAGGAAGAATATTGCACCACGATTTCATTGTGAATCTGTCAGAAAATCATTTGCATTTTCTTATGACAGTATAGCACACATGGATGTCTGTAATTTTACCCATGAAGTTCTAAGCTGAATTTACAATGCCACAAAATCCATACAAATTTTGGATTGCAATTTCACACTTTGAGAGCTTGAACTCATAGTAGCCTTGTATGCAAATACAAA
Organism: Gorsachius magnificus; assembly: GCA_034008185.1. NCBI lineage: Eukaryota > Metazoa > Chordata > Aves > Pelecaniformes > Ardeidae > Gorsachius > Gorsachius magnificus. Next base: position 79,154,867 of record CM067109.1, read on the forward strand.
AGCAAAGAGAAATTTCCGGTAATCACAAATTGTTAAGACATACCATTTGACACAGATTGTGGGTCTAGCCTAGAACTGATTTTTTTAATGAGTGCTGAAATTTAAAGATGAAAACCGTTCATTTTTTTTCACCAATATTTAACAATATAGAAAGTCAAGAATCCTTGAATCCCTTCTGTTCCTTGCTGGAAATGTTTAACTACCCGAGCTTTATCTGAAGCTGGTAATTTAATACAGTAATGAAAAGCAGGTGTTATTTATTTATGTTTTACTCATTTTCTGTAGTTACAACATTAGTCTTTTGATCTGATTTAATACCACTGCTGAAAGCAGCAATAAGACCTTACATTTTAAATGCATTTAAAAATTGCACTTATGCAGTGTATCTAGCTGTACAATGAGATGAAATGTAAAGACAAGATAATCACAGGTTTGTGAGGATTTTTCTGTGGATTTCACAATATTAAGAAATGCAGCACATTCCCATGCTGCTTTTCTATTGCTCTTGCAAAGTCCAATGTGACAATAAGACTTTCAGGCTAGCTACTGGTAAAGCAAGTTTTCCATGGTATTTATAGATAATGAAAACAATTTGCCTGCTTTTAAAAGTATGCTCTAGAAATTGCTGAGCTTAAAGTTGTGCTTTAGAGGTGTATTGCTTGGAGGAGGAAAAGGTTGTGTGATCCTCAGTTTCTGACTGTGCCTACTGATTTTGTAAGCAAACAAGCAAGGATTCTCTATGTATAAATATCCATCCGTAGCAAGAAAGCATGTGTAAGTAGTATGAAGTTTTACCACAATGTATTCACAGCCTCATAACACAACAGAAAAAACTGAAGTTCTGTCTCTGGTATTCTGTATTGTAAGAATAGTTGGTTAGGCCAGTCTACTATGTTTTAAATTGCCATGCCTAACATTTTGGGAGGGAACATGTGAGACATTTCAAGTCAAGCACAATGTCTGAGCCAAACTTCTGAAGGTACATTCACAGTCTGCACTCATGAATGCTACCACGTCTAATTTGGAAATGGTGGGTCCCATACCAAGTTTCAAATACATTGTTCAGATATGCAATGTCTGAACATGTTCAAATACACATTTCAGACTGAAAAAGTAAATATCCAGCCTCTGCAAGGAGATTCACACAAATGGGTGAGATGTACAGGTTTTCACACAGTCAGTTGAAAGAGCTGTGTTCTACCTGTGCTTTCAGACCACCTCAGAGTTTCAGTCATGCTTGAGACAGAGCTCTTCTACCTACTACACAGCCCAGATCTTGGCTATGTACTCACTACCAGGCAGGCAGATGGGCTCAAGTAAATCCTAGCTGCTGCAGGCGGCAGGAACACAGTCCTGCCTCAGGCCCAGGGATGTAGGCATCTCTAGCAGCTGGGATGCTAAACTCTCTTCTGATGGGAGATGACTAAATGAACAGGAGTTGCTCGTTAAAAGAGACAACTGTATCTTAAGTATGGTACTCTGCCTGTTAGAGTGCTGCAACTGACTGTGTTGCCACTAGAAGAGCTAGGATGAGAGAACAGGTATATAAGAGAAATTTACATGTTCCCACTCATCTGGGAAGAAACAGAACTGAATTCTCAGGGTTTAATCCAATAATTGCCTCATGCTAAATTCTTAAGGTATCTTAATATTCTTAAGAGATTGACTTCCCATTTCCCTGACCCCAAGGTTCTCAAGGTCTGGTGGTAACTCCATGACTTCTCCACTCCAGTTGCTACAGGAGGATACAGCTCCCGCCTAGATTCCAGAGCCTGGCTTGTAACTGTAGGTTTTGGCCCATAAGTATGAAGGTAAATGGAAAATGGGAGACAGTGCAAGTCTCCTCACATCAAATCTTTCAGTCTTCAAGGGACTTCTCTAACAAGTATGGTGTTATGACAAATACATTCAGATCTGACCACATGCTTGCAGCGAAAATGTCTGCTCACCCTCCTTAATGTCATGCCAACAGTAGGTGTCTATCATCTTCTGAATATACTAATTTCACACCCACAAGCAATTTATTTAAGCTTCTGTGCAGACTCTTCAGTTTGCCGGAGACATCTACTGAAAGATATTTTATTTCTGGCTATCCAGAATTTTGTCTTAGTTCTCTGTTAAGCAGAGCTTTAACGCATCTTTGTTACCATCATGTTTTTGACTATGAGGAACCAAAATCTTCAGAATTATCATGTGGGAATTGAGAATTACAGCATCATTTAAGTGAAACTGTCTTCACGTGTCGGGAAAACTACACAGGAACCATAAAGATCTCTATTTTGGCATATCACATAAATGTCAGGTCTGAGAAAGATGAGCATGACTATCCTCAGTCTGAGACCTTTGATCTCTAAGGGCAAGCTCTTAGCATTTTATTTTTTTTTCCAAGCCTTACTCATGCTTTTATGATCTGAGTGACAGAAGTGTGAGGTTCGTTTTCTTGTTTTACAGCTTTAAGAGCTGGAAAGGGCAAGCTTCTTGTGGGTGAATCTTATGGAGGCTGAACTAAGAGAGAGCTGCAGGGAAAAGGTCACTGGAGCAAACAGTAGAGAGGAAGCTGTACAAACGAGTGAGCAATGATGATGGTTTTGGTATGGCAGAGACGATAGCAAGGAAAGAAACAGAGCATTGCTTTGTGCAAAGAAATCAGAATGTCTCGTACGCCTGTTGGAAACAGCAAGGCATAATTAAGGCACCACTGAAAAGCAGGGTGGTTCTCTCTGGACCCATAATAATAAGTGAAAACAAAAAGGAGCTAAATTAACAAGATCTCAGAGACAGACAGAGTTGTATGTAGTTTCACGGAGGCTGAGCACCACAACCCCAAACTTAAAATTAAGCAGCTGAGACACAGGGAGGATGTTTATGAAGACTTCAGTATGCTTTTAACTACCTGAGTTCAACAATCCAAGTGTAAATCAGGGATTACTGAGTATTAGAAGGAAAGCTCCTTGAGCATGGCAACAGAGTTTACAATTTGATAAATATTCTAGCTGAGTATTCATGGTGAGCAGTGTCTTTTTCAAGTATGTGCACAGCCTGTGAATTTATTATCTCCACCTAATGTTCTTCTTTAGGGCTTCTACTCAGCTGCAAAGTGGCGAACAGTTGATCAGAATCAAGGATTTTATAACAGATGAAAGCAGATATCTGGCTGGGAGATCATGTGCATGAAGATGTTAAACAAAATAACTAACAGACTACCTATTTTATCACCAAGATGCATCCTACCCAAGAAGCAGGAAGCAGTCAGCTTGCTGATTTGTACATTTTCAAAAGACAGACTTTTTAGCAACAGCTTAGTCATTCGGTAAGGAGCTTTCTGGTGGCAGATCTGTTAAGTCAGTGCACGTCTGGCAAGATCACTCTTGAGGGTAGGAGAGACCATACTGATATGGATTACTGTGTGAGGCTGACATGTCATTTTATTTTCTTCACCTCACACCTCACACCAGCCTTCATCTTTATAGCTCAGAGGACAGGCTGTAAAATATAGTAATTTTAGAAGTGGATCTATTGTTACACAGATGCAGCGTGGTTAGTTTACAAGCTGCAAAGCTGAGAACAATAATAGTTTGCCAATATTGAAATCACTGGCCTACTTTTGGGTTCTGTAAATACCTGGAGCTGGTCTGGGTTTGACCAAGGTACTGATATTCTATAATGTGCTGAAGTCTGAAGACAACCCCCAAATTCTGGAAATTCAGTCTGAAGAGCTAACATGTGATACAAGAGAGGGTAGTCCATGCATGTTAAAGGTCAAATTGATGCAGATGCATTTTCATGCTTTCATCTCATTGTTTAGCATTTTTGAAATGCTAAAAAAAGTATGTGAAAATTCTTGTACACATGCTTGCTACAAGCATTTGAAGAGTAACCAAGAGATTTCCTCATATATCTTACAGATTATGAAGAGTAACCCATTATGCTACCTCTATTTTTTTTTATCATCAAGAGTTTTAGATATTTGTAAGCATTTATTTTGCAGGATTTAAAATTTTTTTTAAAAAAGAATTAATTACACTGAATGAATCAGTGTCATAGAAACAGGAAGCCTATTTTGAGATGGATAAGTCAGAATGTAGGGTATGGGGTGAAACATTACTGAAACCTAAGAACACCTAAACCATTGAAAAGTTATATTATCTTTTCCTTGGTTTTCTACATTTTACATTAATGAGCTTTAATCTAGAGTTATTTGCTGCAGATCAGGTTTCAGCAATATACTATAATGAACAAAGCATTTTGCTCTACAAGTTCTTTTTAAACATTGACATGTGTAATATTTGTAGCCTAATTACCCATTTCTGGGATTTTATTTTATTGTTCTGTCTGGAATACTTCAGAGACAACTTTGACACACAGCTCAAGTCCAATTGCACAATAATACAATGCTGCCAAGCTAAGAAACACCAATGATTATACCTATTCTACAGCATGCTTAAACGACCGTATTTTCTCTTCTCCTTGTTTAGTTTTTTTACTATGGGAGTGTGCAGGTTGTTTATGTATGATTCATATATGCATTTACACCTTTATTCTCCATCTTTCTCCAAGATAAAGCAGGTTTTTCACCTTAACTGTACCCTAAAATTTGATACACCAGTATCCTAATGCTTAGTATTCCTAAAACCTGTGCTTCTAGGGAAATGACAGGCATAAAGTTTTTTTGTTAACATAAAATGTCAAGCTGTTTCAAAAATACTGAATCGCTTCCCCCCAGGAAAGCAATATAGCCTGATGATTAAAATCTACAGAAGCTGTTAACTGGCACAGGCACTAGTCATGGTGTTCCGATAGCGCTAATAATAAAATATTTGGCTGAATGTGTCACCGTTCAGTGTAAAGATGTACCCTGTGATATCCAAAGCTTGATATTAGAAGACTATCAGCTTTCAGAGACGTCACATGTTAATGTATATAGTAACAGGAAATAAATAATTTGAATGTCAGTAATGCAAAACAAACAAACCCCCCAAAAGAAACAAAACGACCCACCATAAATAAAAAAAACCCACAGCACCCTTACTTATATCACATCCACATTAACAAAATTATGTCTCTCTCTTAAATGAAGTTTCTAGTACAAGTTTGTTGACTATTTCAGGATACAAAATCTTATTGATGCTATTGCATGGAGATCAGATCTGGAATTTTAGTTGCTGAGGAAATATTCATTAGCTCTTGGATAACAAATAACCTTTTACAACCACAAAGTCTAATTAGAGAAAGGAAAGAGATTTCCCTGGAAGTGGTTTTGGTTTTGGATTTTTTCCCTGGCCTGTCCAAGGGATGAAAGCCGTTTCCTATAAGGGGGTTTGCAGAATTGGTAAGGAAACTTTCAAAATGTTCTGACCCGCAGCCAAAAGTGATAGTGTCTTCCCTGTGTTAATGCTGCAGTCGTAACAGGGACAGCAAATCCAGTTCTGTCAGTTATTTCAGTAAATTATCACTAGTGTGGAAACATCCAGAAATCTGGGGGTTATGGAGAATCTCATATTAATTAGAAAGGTTCTTCTCATAGAAGACTTATTTATTTATTGACTTACAGAACAACAAGCAAACCATACTCTTCAGGTCAAACACCAAACACCTTCAGGGAGCCAATATGACTAATACAACCAAGATGTTATTTGTCTTAGGCTTCAGCCTTAAATGAATTATTATGCCAGCAAATACCTTCAGTGCTAGGCTTCACTGAAGCCACTTCTATATAAGACATAATTCAGGAGTGGTTTTACAGTTATATATGTGTTACTTATACCTGTATGTTTCCCTTTATATGTATACAAATGTAGATTGTGTACTTCCAAAATACTTTTGCAAAACTTTATTTTGAAGGTGTTTATTTACAATGATCAATAAACTAACTGTGTATAACTGTGTGAAATTATTCCTCATCCCATTACAAACCCACATAAATTAGAATCACATCGCAAATGGGAGAACAGTCTACACTGGAATGAAAAACAGTTTATCTTCTGATGCGAAACACTTTTAGGCATCTAACACATTCATTTTTATTCTTTCCTGTTGTGGTTTCACCCCAGTCAGCAACCAAGCACCACACAGCTGCTCGATCACCCTCACCCCCCACCCCATGGAATAGCAGAGAGAAATGGAAGGGTAAAGGTAGTACAATTTGTGGGTTGAGATAAGAACATTTTAATGACTGAAATAAAATAAAATAATTATTATTATTTTAAAAATTGTAATGAAAAGGAAAACCACAAAAAAAGAGAGAGAGAAAAAAAAAAAAAACAGGGAAAACAACTGATGCAATCACACAATGCAATTGCTCACCACCCACTGACCAATTCTCAGCCCATCTCCAAGCAGCAGTTGCTGCTCCCCAGCCAACTCCCTCCACTTCATACACTGAGCATGGTGTCATATGGTGTGAAATACCCCTTGGGCCAGTTGGAGTCGGCTGTCCTGGCTGTGCCCCCTCCCAGCTTCTTGCATACCTCCTTGCTGGCAGAGCATAGGAAGCTGAAAAGTCCTTGACTTAGTGTAAACACTGCTCAGTGCAACTAAACTATCAGTGTGTTATAACACTATTCTCATCCTACATCTGAGACACAGGACTATACCAGGTACCAGGAGGAAAGTTAGCTTTATCCCAGCTGAAACCAGGAGAATTATCCCAGCTTAAACCCCAAAAGAATTCTTGGGGAAAAAAGGTTTTACTGCAGCTACCTAATCTTTTCTTTCTTTGGGCTTTCAAGATGTGCTTAATTTATCCACAGGCAGACTCCAGGTACTTCATGATAGTAAGTATAAGAGAATATGCATTATTCAATAGATTGACCAAATGAACAGAGCATAAACATCTTAACCTAAAAGTGCTTTTCCTTATATCATAGTGCACTGTGTAACCGGTAAAACTGTACCTCTGAAGTGCAGAACACAATATTGGCTTTGATGAAATTGTTTTGAGGGGCTTTTTGAAACAACACAATCTGATCAATCAAGCTTGGTCTGAGAATTAGAAACTCTGGATTTCTAAGACCAGTTCTGATATTCTACTAGAAAGAAATCATAGCCCTTTTGAGTTTAGCTTTCCTTTGCTTATTAAAATTGTAGATTACATTATTGCAAAGTATTCTTGAAAATACTGGTTAAGGCACATATGTGTCTAATTTACATATGTGAAAGATTATAATGTATATTTCTACACATATGTGTCTAAAAATATATAGCATATTAATACTGCTGCATATAGGTATAATTTCTTTATAAATCAAAATGGATGTTTACATTGTGAATGTCCTCTAGTGGTTTTTTTACAGATGTAAATTTACAGGTTTGGCACATTTTTTTTCTCAGTCACAGCAGTACCATATGTTAATCAAGGATTTTCTTGAATAGCAGGATGAAAATAAGGAGAAAGGATTGTATATTTTTGCTATTTAATTAATATGGAAAAGTAAGGGATCCTCCCCAGAACTTTGCTGGGTTTGCATATAAAAAACCTGCTTTTTCCTTCTCACTTCCTTAATTATTTCTGAACCTATCAATAGAAAACTATCACCTTTATCCTCATTCTTACAGCAACTTGATTGAGGGGAATACTTTCTTTTAAACTAATTTTAGCCTTTTTCCCTAATAGATTGTGTAGAATTTTCTTTAACGAAAGATGCTGAGAAACCTTCCTTTTCCTCATAACGTGTTGAAAAATGTAGGTAATCATGTTGTACAACATTGAGCACAATTATATTCTGAAGGTCAGAGAAGTATATATAGCACTTCAAGTTCAGCAGAAAGTACATCTGGTGATACATCTCTCCAATCACTTTCACCTCAATAAAACCCAGCCTACTAAAAAGCTAGAAAGTGGTAGGCATTTGCAGAGATTGCATCATACCAGCCTATGACAGGTTGGAATCCAGAAATAAGGAAACATAAGACACTAGAAAATTAAGACTACCTCTTTCATAAAGCACTGGAATGGATTATTTTAGGTTTTTTTTTTTTTCCCCCGTAACTATCATCCCCGATACATATTGCATCTTTTGAAAAGTATTGCTGTGCTTATCAAAATGTCAGTTAGTTGCAGAGAAGTGTGCTAAAATAAAACAGTTGGAGCACAAAACCCTGCTTAGCCCACACACAAAGGAAAAACATGAAAGATGCTTCGGGGACTCTGGTGATGTCTGGCCTTGTGTGTAGCCAGAAGAACATGCTCTTTCGATATTCTGGTGCATGGACACAGTAAGCAGGATGATAATTGCTAGAAGAAAATCCTAATGATTAGCGCAGACGAGACAGGGTGTGAGAGGCCTTTTAAGAGTCCATTGCAAAATGGCAATGGTGGGGTTTCAAAGCTCTGTGTTCTCTCTCTCTCATCTGATATTAATGAGAGTTGCAAGTGCCAGCTCCTTTCAGGAGCGGGTCTCAGATTAGCAGCAGCCTTGCTTACTTGTAGACAGAAAACCTGGGAGTACTCATGCTGTTGGCATGTAATGAAGAGGAGTAAAATTGACTCAGGAGTTAGAGATTGTGATCTTCCAAGTATCAAAGGCAGGATGATAAAAGGAAAATTGTTGCTTTAAAAATACTCCCTAGAAAATGGAAAAAGAGTGGCAGGAACGGGCATCAGTTTTTCTGAGCCTATAGCTCTCAGTCCATTTGCCCTGCACATGTAAAAGCAGGTATTAACCTTCCTGATATTCTCATTGTGATGACTGTCTGTGCATATGTTTTTTAAGACAGAGATCTAGTTCCATATTGAAAAATAAACATAGTATAAAAGGTCCCATAAGAAATGAACCTGAGGAGAGCAAAGAAAAGGCCTTTATCTAGGTCTTGTATTGCATTCCTTGTAAATTGTCTGTCTTTTCTTCTGTTTTGCCTGTTTTTACCTCTGTAGCCTTCCATAATGTAACACAGTAACTCACCTTAGCTATTTTCTGGTAATATCTTCCCTGGTATAGATCACACAAATATGCCCCCCCCGCTTCCCCCCCAAACAATCCAGATTCCAAAAGAACTAAATCATGCTTGAAGTAGAACATCTAGACAAGTATTACAGTTTAGTATTTAAAGAAAATTGCATTTGTTAAGTTGCATTTCTGTTTACAACCCTGACTCTGCTTGGTGTTGTTGCATAAGGTCTCAGCTGGTCCCAAAATCAGTATCTGACTTTTCGGTTAGTGCCTGATTCGACCTCTGCATTCAGGTCAACGTACTTCAAGGGGGGCTCTGATGTTCCATACACCAAGTGAAATATTTTGATGCACAAACACTTACTGCTTCAGCTGGTGTTTTTTAAAGGTTTATAAATACTGTGGCTCTTCCCTAAAGAAAACCAGCTCTAGAGAATTGTTATTGCCATAAGCACTCTGGTTACAAACCCATCTGTCCATGTCTGCATTTTTGTGTGTCTGGATTCTTTCTTTCAGGCATTATATGTAACATTACCACTTGTGCTTAATAAATTATCTTTCTTTAAAACTACCAGCAAGTTTCTGGTTTGGTGTTGTTGACAAAACGTAAGAAGGAACAAGCAAATTTAAGTTCCAGCCTTATTATTGCATACACTTTATGCTTTTTATAGGATTTTTATTTTAATTTTATAAAACTGGAAAAAAAATTCTCTTCAGATAAAAAGCAAAATCTGTAGCCTTGTTGCTCAGGGACAGTAAATAGTAAGATTCTTATATAAGAGAGAAAAGGATTCAAGATTTAAAATGCCTCCAGAAACCTCTGTTCTGCTTACAAATTCAGCCCCCACACTGCAGTTCTCTAATGAAAAATAATAAATTTTGTAGGCACTTCTACCTCCGAAAAAAATCCCTGATGGAAAAGAAACAAATATCAACAGAATCCTTCCTGCTGCCCATGTGTTTAAGTGAAAACTCTTCACCTGTGGTAAGGTTCTCACATGTCTTTAGTATTCACTGAGATAAACCACTTTTCTCCCCAAAGCTCCAAACTACTAGTTTGTTCATTTCAAATCCCCAGCTGAAAAGTTTAAAGCACGTGCTGGACATTGTAGCTATTTCTCTTTTACTTTACACCTGAAGGAAGTTCAGAGTTGCACCTTTTGCAGTTTCTCTCAAACAATTATGTGTTCCCAGTTTTCATTTTGATCAACGATGTCAGGTGTGGTAATTGCATTCTTTTCCCCCTTTCCCTACTCTTAAAAGCTTTGCATCACTAAGATGCTGGCTATGCTGGGACAAACAAAAGTGCAAAAAAGCACAGCTCATAGCCCGTATATTTGTCATTCAACAGGTTAAACCTGTGAACATCAATCATGCAGCTTTGTTGTTTTCAGACGCACTTTGTATAATGACTGTTTGCACTTAGCTGCAAGTGCACCTTTTAAAGATGATTTTTAAAAAGAGGTGCATTTTACAGAAACCTGCAAGAACAACAATTATATTACAGAAAAATTATTTTTGCAAAGTTCGACCATGGATTAGTAAAAATGTTGCTGAGTCAAGAAATTTGAAGTACTGCAAGCTTAGTTTGCATGGGAATACGAATCCAGGTGCTTACTGAAAACTCACTTGGTACATCATTCAGCAAGTCCAACCCAGCTAATAAATTAAACACACAATTCTACTGACACATCCTAGCTTGCATTTAAAACATAGAGCTGAAGTCCGTGTGCACACATATGTGAAATAGATTGAAGAGGTGAAGGCAGGGTTCCTCCCCTTGGAGAGCTGAACTTCAAGGCTCTGTGAAAATCTGGTAGGAGGTTAGATTAGTCAATAGGTGATCTTAACAAATTCAAACAATTAATTGAACTTTTTGTGGCTAGTGCACATGGGTTTTCCAAGTCTCTTCCCACACCACTGATGTATTAGCTTAGTTTAAGAAAAAATCAGGATCTGTATGTTTCATACTAACATTCTGGCTTTTCTCAGCCTAGAAGCATGTTTTCTTCCTGAGGAAATCAGATCCCAAGGATCGGACCATCCATGCCGAGGATGTTTTTGAATACAGGAAGAGTAGCCTTGTCCTGGGGAGTCGGGAACAGTGCAGGCCCCAAAGCTCAGACCTGGTTATGGTTACTGAAATGCTATGGAAGGCCAGAAATCTGGTGCCATTAGTTCACCTTCCACACAATGTCACCTGTATTTCTTCCTTTTTCTCACTTTACTCCTCCTCTGTCCCCAACCCCACTGTTTTTGTGTTTCTACTCAACAGAAGTTGTAACTCTGGCACACAGGTTAGGTAATTATTTTGTCTATCTTTAATTATATTCATGAAAATTGTGTGAACAGAAAGAGATATTAAATAACAGTTTGTTATAGACTTGTACTTTTGACAGTAAATGTCAACAATTTTAAATAATACATTGCATTATTTCTGTGAAAACACAGACAGGTTAAGCCCTACTTGACTTAGTTCCTCAGTTAAGTAAGTTACAGTTAAGTACAGTTAAGAGAGGTAGGACCAGAGGAAATGAGAAGTTGTAAGCACTGCCTTATCCCCCTTATCTCATCTTAATTTAAACCAAATCATCTGGCCACCCTGTTACTCACTGATGAGTCTGTACAACGTATGCTTACTGCCATCCCTAAGCCCTGGCATGATCTCTTTGCAGACTGTGCGAGGAAAGCACGCAGCTCTCAACCATCCACACCGCTCCAGGACCGTTGCACTTCCAAAGAAACAGTGGGCTGCCCTGCCTGCATTTTCTGCACCTAGGACTGGAGAACAGGCCTCATTTTTTTCTTGCTGGAAATAAATTTTAATGTCTAAAGTGCAAATATATTCAAGGACATAATTTTACATTGTTATATGCATACATAGGAGATATCACCAGGTATTGCTTTTTTCTTTTTTTTTTTTTTTTTACTGTGTTAAACTTGGAACTTCTGTAGCAAGCTCCACTACTTTTTTGTTGTTTCCATATTCTCATCAATCACTGAATGAAATGGAAGGAAGGAGACCTCTGCTGCTATCAGGGATACCTATTTCTTAAGGCAGCATCTGAGCATTAGTTCCACTAGAAGTAATGGAGCAAGGAAGCTTCACAGATGATTGGGTAAGCTCCAAATACCACCAATGTGGGCAATAGTAAAAGCATTTTATGAGCTTGATTCCTCACAAACAGAAGTTGTGTGAGGTTAAAGACTGAAACTTTGAACATATTCACCAAAGGTCACATGAGAAGGTACAATTTCATATTGGGAGGCACTGGGTTTTTTTTTAACAGATCCCTGGTTACATGTCTGGAATGATACCTTTTCCATGACCTTCAGACATACAGAAGGTGAAGTTTACAAAATATCAAATGGACTATATTGGTGTGGGATAGCAGGAAAAATACAAAAAGAATAAAAAACAAAGGAAGAAATCTTCAATGAAATATTTTACTGGAGCTACAAACTTACCATTTCTTTTATTAATCCATAAATCAGGAGTGAACTGATCTTCTTTTTCAGAGTCTATGTAATTTTTGCAACCTATTGGTAATATTATTCACAAGCAACATAAGAAGCAATAGGTTTAAAAAAAAAAAAAAGCAGCTAAGCAGTACCTAAACAGAAATGATCCTTTTGCTTTCTACCCTAGTTGTCTGTATAGGAATGTGCTGGTTTGACCCTGGCTGGATGCCAGGGGCCCACCAAAGCTGCTCTATCACTCTTCTCTAACCAGACAAAGGAGAGAAAAGTAAATCAAAGAGCTTAAGGGTCGAGATAAGGACAGGGAGAAACCATTTTATCAGTTACCATCCTGGGCCAAACAGACTCAACTTGAAAAAAAAAATTAATTTATTACCAATCAAAATCAGAGAAGGAGAGGAGAAAAACTGCTAAATCTTAAAAACCTTCCCCCCCCCCCCCCCCCCCTTCTTTCTGGGCTCAACCATACGGGGTGCTGTCCCTCAGAAGTTTTCCGGGGGAAGACTCTTCCTCTGCTCACGCGTGGGGTCCCTCTCACGGGATACAGTCCTCCACGAACTTCTCCAGCGTGAGTCCTTCCCACGGGCTACAGTTCTTCACGCACTGCTCCATCATGGGTTCATAATTTCCACGGGGTGCTGTCCCTCAGAAGCAGACTTCTCCAGCATTGGGTCCTCCATGAGATCACAAGTTCTGGCAGCAAACCTGCTTCAGCATGGCCTCCTCCCCCCATGGGAGACCTTGCCACAGAAACCAAATACAAGGAAATTACTTATATTTTAGGAACATGACTGAGGCAAGTTCAGTTTGATTATAGTTCTTAATATACAGAGCATCTGGCTGTAAAAAGGGTTAAAAGAACATTTTCTCGACTCAACTAGTATCTAACAGAGGAAAAGAGGATAGGTTGCATGAAAGAAGAGTGGGAAAAGGATGAAAGAGAACACAAGATGAAGGGACAGAAGTAGAAGCCAAGGAGGAAAAGTCAAACGGCAATTGTTCCTATATATGTGAAAGCTGAAAAAAGAGGAAGACTGTAGAGGAAACTGCACCAGAAGGATATCAGAACAAAGGCATGCAGTGAAGGCAGCAGATTAAGGGAGTCAGCAGGTAACTGTCTTTTCCACATTTGAAAAAAACCACACAATAACAGCAAAGGTAAAAGGTACTGAATTATCTTTAACACAAAATAAGCATCTTTAATAATGTTTTGCCTTTCAGTTCACGGTAGTTTAGATAAAAGTAAACACACAAAAATCCTGCCCTCTTTGTTTTGATTGCAGGACTAGATCCTGAAGGATTTTCAGTGCTTGCTTCAAAATACTCACCAGAGGCAGCTTGGATCACTTCAGCACCATCTAAGAAATTTTGTTTCCTTACTTTGGATGGTTGTACTGCTCAGGTCAGTCCACATCGCCCTCCAAAGGAGGGACCTCCTCCCTTCTTACTGTTTATATAGAATAAACATACACAAAAATATAAGATTCTTAGATAATTTTGAGAAGTGGTGTATGGGCACTTTTGATGAGGGAACTGTTTGATCACTAACATTAATAACTATTGAGCATGTGAAAGATTTTAGCAGAAGGGAGCTGAGCCCCTTGAGAGGTTTTCCTAGCAAGGAGTTCACACTATTAGACTTAATTCATACTATGGATGTGTGAATTACATTTTTTTTTTTTTTTATGCTGGTTGGATAATAAGGCACTAAAACTTTCTGATGTGTTAATGTGTCAGATTGGAATGTTTTGAACTGGGTGATGAGGATGATTTAATAAGATATTTTCCAATAGTGAAGTTGGGCTGCCTGAAACCAATGATTTGAAAACATAGTAAAGGCAATGGACCATTAATGATGATAGAATGATGTAACTGAACTGATTGAATGGGGTTTTGTGAGGGATGATAATATAAAGATATAATTTATACAGATTAGATTGTTTGAGTTCTCAGAAAGTACTTTCATTTTTAGGACATGAATTTTTTCATGATATTCCTTTTTGCTGTGTTTTTATAAAACACTGATATAGTATGCACAGCAAGCTAGCAAAATAATGCTTTGCAAAACACAGCATTAATTCTAGTCACAAAATGATGTTAACTATGAGTACTGTTTGCTTTTGAAATATGTCTAAATCTTTTTCTAATGACTTAATTCAGTTAGTCAAAATAACAAATATAAGTCAGGTTGCGTGAACATAATCTCAGTTTAATCCTACTCTCACTTGGTCATTTAAATAAATCTGCTTTTGATTTAACAAGTTATTTTATTTTACTTCAGTTCACTATATTACTCCCTTCAGCAATTATTTTTAACTGACAAGGAACAGCACTGGCAAGTGTTTTATATATATATATAAAACATGCACAGCAGTTGTTTTCCAACTTGTTTCTTGTGCCAGTTCTATTGCAAGGAAAGAAAGTGTTACCCTTATGAAGGTATGCCAAAAAAACCCACAAACTTTTAAATGTACTTTTTATGATGTTTACCAGCTTTTTCCCCCTACAGTGAAACTTAACATTTTCTAGAGAAAAAATAGAGAGCCCTATGTATTCTTTCCTTCAGCAGTATTAAGAGACATTAAGCAGAAATGTCCTGCTGAGGAAATTCAAGCTGGCTCCAGGGGAAGGGCCTGGGAGCACAGGAATGGCACCAGGGAGCCAGCAGCTATTGTACTTTCTACATGAACGATAACAATTTTCCAACCTGATTCTACCCAGGTGGGGACAGTAGAAAAGAAACAAAGCTGCCAGCAAGCCAGACACAAGCAATACAACTCCTTGGAGAAAAGGTAGGTTTTGCTGCAGGAGGGAGGCATACTTCCTGGATGTTTTTTAACAGACAGAGCTTGCAGCCCAGCCTTGCTACCTCTGCCTATTCAGCAGCATGAATATTACCATTAAGGTGCAAGTCTCCTATTTTGCAGGCAATGCTATTTGTTTGATACTTTTACCATCATATATACTCATGCTTTATCAAACAGATACTGATAAGTAGAATAAAAAAAAATATCAACATCTAAATAAGTAATTTTAAAATAGGTTTAAAATTCTGCCATTTAAAGGATCAAACATTCCTAGGATCTGATTAGAAATTAAGAAGGTGATTGCTGTCTTTTGATGTGACTCTTAACTAACCCAACTACAGAATAAGACTTTCGTGCATTTAAAGACAACAGTTATCTCCAAGCAGAACTTAAATGCCTCACTCAGAAGCTAGAAGACCATATGATAATGGCTAAGTCAGCCCAGAAATCTTAATGTGGTGGTTAAAACTTCTCATCTAAGTAGAAAGAAATCCAAGAACAAGATGATCTGGTGGCCCAAAGACATCAACTTCAAACATGAAACAAGACTTCAAACATAAAACGTTTCTTTAAGAACAATGTAGAAGACAAAGAGGTTTCTCAATGTAAAATCTAGAACGTAAGTCCTGAAAATGAACATTGGGGTAGACCTTTAGCTTTTGAGGAAGCAATTGAGGAAAAGTTGCATTTGAAATACTGGTGGGGTGAGGAAGCTTTTTGTAAGTGCAATAGTGCAACACCTGAAGGAAGAAATGTATAGCAAATTTAGTAAATAATACATACACGTAGAGATCTGAATTTGAGACCTCTGCATTCCAAAAACTGCTTTTCCTTGACAACCATTAGATTGTGTTTAATACTCTCACGTCAAATGAGACGGCAAAAGCTCAACAAACAACATATATTACAATGAAAAATGCTGCGTTACTATTCCAGTAACATACATTCAATCTGATGCTGTTTTACAAAAGCCAGGAAACAAAGAGAAACAAGTACCTTTCCCCCCTTTATGCATTTCTGAGTGCAGAGATGTGGCTTCTTATACTTTTCCTCAGAACAATATGAAAGGCAAAGAGAAGTCTATGGTTAATCTCCAAGCCAAACTCTATTGAAAGCCATGAAAACATTGTCATTGATATGACAGCTTTAGATCGGAACCTGGAGAATGTAAGAATTGAGACTGTGCAGATTCGAAAGTGAAGGAGACTCATCTGTGGAGAAATCATAAATGTTAAACATTAACTTTGTGAAGTAAGCTATCTTTAACTTTTCTGACCAAAAAGAGCAGACAGGATAAGCAATAGCAGAAATACAAATCCCCTAGGGTATTTTGCATTGAGTATCTGAAGCTCAGAAGAATTTCTGTCAAAAGTTAAACAAAGAAAATATTTCTACTTATTTACTAGCCAAAATAAATGTGTTAAGACCCCCTTAACTATCAGATGTTTTCTTGGGAATTAGATGGTTCTTTGGCATATCAAGGCATTGTGAAAGAAAAACCAGTTAAACTAGTGAATCTGATAATATTAAAAACCGAGGTAACAAGAAAGTTATTAAAGGACACAAATATTAAAGCATGAAAAATGACATACTAAATGCTCATATTTAGGCATCACTGAAGCTGTATGTTTACAAATGACATGCTATATTACAATTTACAACAATTAGATAAAGAGCATTAAACTACTAACTCCTGGGGTAATCTGAATTTGTTGAAATAAAATACCACCAAATCAACAAGGGAAATATTACTATGAAAACAGCAAACATATTCATAATGGCAGCTGTAAGTGCAGAAAGGCAAATGGAAATGTTAATAATATAGCTAGTAAAAGATAGACATGTTTATCTGAGCACCAATAATGTAGTTTATGATATACTGTATCTATTGAGCACAAAGTGTGAAATGCTGTGGGGGAGCTGATAGTGTGAAATATGATTAATCAACACACAGCAAGAAAAGTGCCTGCTGTATAAAAAATCCCCAGTAAAACATTATATAAAGTGTGGTAAAAATAAAAATAAACAGAGTTTAATTAGAATGTAGTGCATGAGAAGTTAATTAAAGACAAAGTAAAAGAAGGTTAATAAATGTAGATCAAAGGAAAATTAGTGATTTATTGATGAGAAACATCTTAGAAAGAAGACCAAAACTCCTATGACAATGAAAGCTGATATTTAGCATAACTGACAGCTTAACACTGCTTTTCTACTGCTAGGATGTAAGCCATGTACCCTACCAGAGAAAATCAATTACTCTTAAACTGTACATTTATGGGTCAGAAAGGGTGCTGCTTAAAAGAAAAATTGAGTAATCTGAATCGCTCTTACTTTATCATCTGTGTATGGTACCACAGAAAGATTCAGATGCACAACTAATCACACATATAATCCCATTATATCAAGTATGACTATACATAAGTTACATGTACATTGTGGCCTAATTTAAAATATATCTACTATTTGAAATAGGCTATATGTATCAGAAACTCTCCTAGTATCATTCTTACTTGCATCAAGTGGGATACTGGTTTCAAAAGTTTTGAGGGACAGAAGCAAATAAAACCACAAATACTTGCTTTTGATCATATTGATTTCAGTGGAAATATTACTGTGCATATACTGCAGACCATATGTAAGCAACTGTCAATGTGTTTTAAATCAAGCTCAAATCACAGTTTTATAACACAGGAGTAGTCTCTCTGCTTTCAGTGGGAGGGGAAGCCTGACAGACTGACTGTGCTTCCACACCTGGAACAGCCTAGGGTCAGACTTGGACAGAGAATTGTGCAAGCGAGTTCACCTCTGGAAACTTCAGGGCTTGCATTGACACAACAGTAATCGCTGCTCTCATCAGCATACATTTCATCAATGTGCAATTATGAAGCTGTCGGATGCTGTATTATGCAGTGAGGCATGACTTACAATGAGCTTAGGGACTCTCTTCTTGTGGGCTTACCTGACAAGCCAGAACTGCAAGCCTTTAGACCTGAACAACTAAGCATGGACACGGAAACACTGTAGGAAAATGTGGTGCCTAAAGGCTGGTGAAAACCCTTGAGTTCACCTTAGAATCACAGAATCATAGAATGGTTTGGGTTGGAAGGGACCCTTAGAGGTCATCTAGTCCAACCCCCCTGCAGTGAGCAGGGACACCACTAACTAGATCAGGTTGCTCAGAGCCCCATCCAACCTGACCTTGAATGTTTCCAGGGATGGGGCCTCCACCACCTCTCTGGGCAACCCCTGCCAGTGTTTCACCACCCTCGTTGTAAAGAATTTCCTCCTTATATCCAGTCTAAACCTACCCTGTTTTAGTTTAAAACCATTACCCCTTGTCCTGTCACAGCTGGCCCTACTAAAAAGATTCTCCCCATCTTTCCTATAGGCCCCCTTTAGATACTGAAAGGCCGTAATCAGGTCTCCCCACAGCCTTCTCTTCTCCATACTGAACAACCCCAACTCCCTCAGCCTGTCCTCATAGGAGAGGTGCTCCAGCCCTCGGATCATTTTTGTAGCCCTCCTCTGGACCCGCTCCAACAGTTCCATGTCCTTCTTGTGCTGAGGGCTCCCGAGCTGGACGCAGTACTCCAGGTGAGGTCTCACCAGAGCAGAGTAGAGGTGCAGAATCACCTCCCTCGACCTGCTGGCCACGCTTCTCCTGATGCAGCCCAGGGTACAGTTGGCCTTCTGGGCTGCCATCGCACATTGCCGGCTCATGTCCAGCTTTTCATCCACCAGCACCCCCAAGTCCCTCTCGGCAGGGCTGCTCTCCATCCTTTCTTCCCCCAGCCTGTATTGATACTGGGGGTTACCCCGACCCAGGTGCATGACCTTGCACTTGGCCTTGTTGAACCTCATGAGGTTCACACAGGCCCACCTCTCCAGCCTGTCCAGGTCTCTCTGGATGACATCCCGTCCTTCTGGTGTGTCAACCACACCACTCAGTTTGGTGTCGTCCGCAAACTTGCTGAGGGTGCATTCCATCTCACTGTCTAAGTCATTGATGAATATATTGAACAGCACTGGTCCCAGTACGGACCCCTGAGGGACACCACTCGTCACCAGTCTCCATCCGGACATCGAGCCATTGACCAGTACCCTCTGGATGCGGCCATCCAGCCAGTTGCTTATCCACCGAACAGTCCACCCATCAACTCCATAGCTCTCCAATTTAGAGAGAAGGATGTTGTGGGGGACCGTGTCAAAGGCTTTGCAGAAGTCCAGATAGATGACATCCATTGGTTTTCCCTTGACACTGATGCTGTCACACCATCATAGAAAGACCTTCTTGCTGGGTGTGGAAATTGCAAAACAAAACTTTTCCAAATGTAAGCCAGAAAAATTAAAATGTTAATGCCACCCTACCAAAACAGAGAAAATTACTGCTACTGATCACAGACTTCTGGTGGGTTTGAAGGAAGAAGGAGTATAAAAAAAGGCTTTTATAGCTACAAGGGGGAAAGGATGAAAAAGGCATAGTTAGAAAAAGCATTTAATCAGATACAGCCAGGTGGATCTCACTTGAAAGAAGAAAATCAGAGCAATTCTGTGATTTATGGAAAAAAAACATATTGGAGGGAAGGATCTGGCTCTAAACTTCATGCCCTTTCCTGAAACCTGAATAGGGAACAACAGAAGTGCTTCATCTGTGCTCAGAAAACAGTAAGGATGGAAATAGCTACTGACTGTGATTTAAGGAAGCTGAAAAGTGTTAGTCAGCAGGGTAAGGTTCAAAACCTTAGGGTCCTTGTAACACTGGAGAGTTATAGGCCACAAGTTTACAAATAATTAATTGTCTTCTAATATAGAAGGTATAGAACTCATACAGGTAAGATTTGTGTTTAGATAACTAAAGCTGGGGTGACACAGTAGTACATACTATATACCGGAATACAGAAAAGGTCAAGGACACAGCTCAGTTTCTACCAAGTGCTTGTATATTTTCTTAAATCATTGACGTGTTTTCTGATGCAGCTTTGCTCCATGCCAGCCAGCTCTCACCCAAGCATTTCCTGGGCCAGCTGAAGGCACAGTGCAGGGCAGTCCCATTAGATGGTATGAACACGGACACCTTCGGGGAGGAAAGAAATTTTAATTGTATGGATGAGACCTCTGCCACTTGTCCCTTATGGAGTGAGAGAAAGTCTTGACCTGTTTTATTTCTTAGTACAGGTGCAGTGAGTAAATCCCACTTACAGAGAATTAATGTTCTCTAAGAGCTAGATATAATGAACCCTACTTTCCTAAGGACAGAGTTACTGTAGCAGATTGATTTTTGTGTCTAAGCAGTTGCAAAGTGCTGCTGAATTTTTTTTACTCTTGGGTCATGCAATTATAAGGTCTCCTTTTCTCTCATTTCCAGCAGTACATGAGCTCAGCTTTCTTCATAGCGAAGGCATTTGCAGTCCATCTTCTCTTATCTCCTTGCAATTTCTGTAAAACTTAAAAAATATAAGAACATGTGAGACCTCTATCTCAATCTGTAAAATTGTGGAGAATCAAAAGTTATTATTGAAGAGGAGACACTGATAAACAGACAGTGGTTAATAATTACTAAGAAACCAACCCAAATATAAAAAAGCAGAAATAGGAAAATAGGGGAGAACATGGTACATACCATTCCTTTGACTATGTAATAACAAGACGAACTCTGCTTGTCTCCTCTCTGAAATCCACATTGATAAATTTATTTAACAGTAGCTAGTAAATATTTGGAAGTTTTAGTTTCCAAATATCTCCAATCTCATTTTCAGTTTCTTAAGTAATTTCAACAGCAATATAGTCTTTCCTGAATATTTCTGAAAAAAACCTGCAAGAATCATTTATAAACAACACTACAGGTCAACACTACAGTTAAGTTCCATCTCTATGAATTTATTTAAATATTAACTAACTCTCCTTTGTACAAGGATATCTTAGCTACCTTTGAGGCTACTTTTCAGCCAGTTATAAGAGAATGTGCCCTTCTGAGTTTGCAGCAGCAAGGACAAAAAGACTCAAGTTGTATCTTTTTCTTAATCTTTTTCATATGATTTATAACAGTTACGACAGTATTTTAAGTATTATTAGCCAAGACTTTTGGAATGCCATATTATTACATTCTTTGCCAAGAAACTATGGTATTTTTTCTTTCTGTTTTCTTAAGCAGGTCACATGGTCCATATTCATTTAGGTACTTCTGCAGGCTTGTGGTTACAAAGGTAGGTATAAATAGGGTGAATATAATTAAATATTTGTGCATTGATAGATTTTATTTGTTCACACAGGCACATCAATGGCATGAAAAAATGTGGGTCTTCAGCATGTTCCATGGATGTGCTCAATAATGCTCTCAGCTGGTGAAGTCCTGTGCGCCTGCATGAACTCTAAGGTAACAAAAAATTAAATGGAAGAGCTACTATTGCAGGTTAGGTTAACCACAGGGCAAACTGTGCATTTGGGATAACACACAGTTTGTTTTTAATCTCCATTCTGATACCATCATATTGATAACTTTAGAAGAAGGTTACTACTTGCTCAAGTGCATGTTTACAGAATTAAATAAATGATGGGACAGAAATACATTTTCATTTAAAAACCAAGAAATGCCCATATTAGATACTGCAGTGTTTTACTAATAAACTAAACTTACTGTTATGGAAAGTGTGGCTCTTGCTTTAACAGCTGAATGGTTACATTTCCCCTCAGAGGTGCTGCAAAAGGCCAGCTTTGGTATGAAAAGTACCTGTATTTCTCCATAAGGCTGCAAAATACTATGGCAATACTACAGGAGGAAGAACAATTACAATGCACAAGCTTCATTACACAGGCTGATACTGCGGTCAAATGGCTGCATTTAGTGACAACCAGTTCCTTAATTTTTCTCCCCATTGTGGTTGTAGCAAACATAAAAAATATATCTTCTTTCTTACTTGTTCTGGAAGAGACAGAAATAGATTCATTAACCCTCTTTCTTACTTGTAGGTGAAAATGGATTAGGCTTACAATTTCAGAGTGAATCACAATTTAATACATACAATGCTTCCTGCATTCTTTCTGAGATAGGACCTCTGTAGGACCTATACTACCTCTCTGCTTGTTCCTCATTCCAGAAATGTAGAGGATTTTGGATACAGACTGCAACTCTTTAAACAGAAACGTGTAGATCAAGACCTATAGGATTAATACAGGGATTTAAGGTCTACAGTATTGCTGTTGATCATATCTTCTATTTGCATATACCACATGAATGAAACATAAAGAAGACAAGTGGTATACTCACTGCTATTTGATATTCTGTATATTTTAAGAGGTACTTTTGAGATAAAACAAAACTGTGACCAGGACTGCCAAGCTGTGAAAAGAGATGTGAAAAGAAATCTCATATTTTCATAGAATTATAGAATCCTAGAATCATTAAGGTTAGCAAAGACCTCCAAGATCATTAAGTCCAACCATTAACCCAACACCACCATGTCCCAAAGTGCCACATCTACACATTTTTTTAACACTTCCAGGGATGGTGATTCAACCATGCCTCTGGGCAGCCTGTTCCAATGCTTGACCATTCGTTCAGAAAATTTTTTTCCTAGTATCTAATCAAAACCTCCCCTGGCAGAACTTGAAGCCATTTCCTCTTGTCCTGTTGCTTGTTACTTGGGAGAAAAGACCAACTCCCACTTCACTACAACCTCCTTTCAGGTAGTTGTAGAGAGCCATAAGGTCTCCCCTCAGCCTCCTCTTCTTCAGACTAAACCACCCCAGTTCCTTCAGCCAATTCTCATCAGACTTGTCCTCCAGACCTCTCACCAGCTTCATTGCCCTTCTCTGGACACACTCCAGCCCCTCAATACCCTTCTTGGAGTGAGAGGCCCAACACTGAACACAGGATTTGAGATGCAGCCTCACCAGTGTCCAGTACAGGGGCACCATCACTGCCCTGCCCCTGCTGGCCACACCATTCCTCATACAAGTCAGGATGCCATTGGCCTTCTTGGCCACCTGGGCACACTGCTGGCTCATATTCAGTCAGCTGTTGACCAGTACACCCAGGTCCTTTTCACCTGGGCAGCTTTCCAGACACTCTTCCCCACACCTGTAGAGTTACATGGGGTTGTTGTGACCAAGTTGCAGGACCTGTCACTTGGCCTTGTTGAACCTCACACCATTGGCCACAGCCCATCCAGCCAGCCTGTCCACGTCCCTCTGGAGAGCCTCCCTACCCTTGAACAGATCAACACTTCTGCTCAATTTGGTGTCATCTGATAACTTACTGAGGGTGCACTCAATCCCCTTGTCCAGATCATTGATAAAGATACTAAACAAGACTGGCCCCAAAACTGAGCCCTGGGGAACACCAATTGTGACCAGCCACCAACTGCAGTTACCTCCATTCACCACAACTCTCTGGGGTTCGTCCATCCAGCCAGTTTTTTATCCAGCAAAGAGAATACCCATCTGAGCCATGAGCCACCAGTTTCTCTAGGAGAATGCTGTGGGAAATAGTTCAAAGTCTTTACTAAAGTCCAGGTAGACAACATCCACAGCCTTTCCTTCATCCACTAGGCAGGTCACCTGGTCATAGAAGGAAATCAGGTTGGTCAAGCAGGACCTTCCCTTCATGAATCCATGCTGGCTGGGCCTGATCCCCTGACTGTCCTGCACATGCCTGATGAGCGCACTCAGGATGAACTGCTCCACAACCTTCCCTGGTACCGAGGTCAGGATGACAGGCCTGTAGTTCCCTGGATCCTTCTTCTGGCCCATCTTGGGGATGGGCATCACATTGGAAAGCTCCAGTCATCTGGGACCTCCCTTGTTATCCAGGACTGCTAATAAATGATGGAGAGTGGCTTGGCAAGCTTCTCCACCAGGTCCCTCGGTACTCTGGGGTGGATCCCATCCGGCTTCACAGAGTGAGTGTCCAGTTGGCACAGCAGGTTGTTAATTACTTCCTCCTGGATTATGGGGGCTTATTCTGCTCTTCATCCCTGTCTTCCAGCTCAGGGGGCTGAATATCCTGGGGATACCTGGTCTGACTATTAAAGACTGAGGTAATCTTGCATTAAGAAGTGGTCATTCTCTAAGCTCTTGATGTGAGTTGGCAAAGGTAAATGACATCAAATAAGAATATTATTTACATGCAATATGAAATCTTAGAAAAGTGATCTGTGCGAGAAGGTAGGTGTCTGTATGCACATACGCATGAAGTTTAGTTTTTATGTGCATGAAGAACATCAATTCAACAGTAAATGTACTAAATCCTCAGTATAGAAATAAACACCTAGCACTTTCCAGGAAGCATCTTCCAATTCTTTATAAAAGGTCTATTAAAGTCAAGTCTTTTCATTATTAGCATTATCAAAATTGGATAACACAGACCATGTTGTAGGGAACAAGAGTTGGAACCATTAGAGAAAAGAGCTTAACCTCCTCTTGTTCACTTCTCGAGTCACTGTAAAACAACTGCCAACCCCATCTTGGTATTCCTTGTGGCTTTCAAGCCATGTGGAATCTCAGCTGGACTGAGAAAATGATCAGAGATAGTCCGGCAATCACTGCTAAATTAAATAGTATTTATCATTAATATTCATATACACACTGCGCCATAGAGGATCTATAACTTTCTTTCTTTGCACCTCTGTTGTATACAGTCTTCAAAAAGCAACAGCTTCTTAAATGTATGCTGAACTCTAAGTAAGAGGTATATGTTCACTACCTCTTTTTGAAAGTGTGTTTGCCTGATCTTGGACCTACAACACACAACTATGAGAATGTTTTATAAAGGGAGAGTAAAGCTTTCCAAATTGTTTTAACTGAAATTGTTAAATAAAATAAATTTAAAAAATTACCTAGATCACAAAGACAGCTGTAGTTACACTTAAGAAAATTCTCTTCAATGTCAAAAACAGGGAAGTGAAGAACATGCTAATCTTTTAATTTTAACATTCTTTCTAATGGTTTCCCAGTTAACTTAAGGGAAGTAACTAGGAATTTTGTGAAATTATCCTGCTAAAACATAATCTCATTGTAGCTGAATGCATCTTTAAAACAGGTAGGTTGGTGCATGAGGTCCAAAATCATTGTCAGTCTTTTTCCTTTTGTTTCATATCTTTTTCAAAAATAAGTTTTTCTTATATTTGAAATTTGAATTTTTGACATTTTACTTTTAGAAACTTAATTCATGGTACAAACTGGTTTTAGAAACCAGTATCTGATAAATTTATCATTTCAAGCAAACAAACCCAAGAAAATGAAAAACTGATTAATTTGAAGAGAAATATCTATAGAACAAAATGTAGAAGCTTGTATATATTTTGATAATCCTCTGATAACTTCTTACTCAAGAGTACATACAGCAAACCCCTATAATTTTTGCAAGTTTTGATTCTGAAGGGCTGATCTTCTGAAAAACACATCTTGCTTTTTGTATGTCTCTTTAACATTTCTTTTTAGATATTTGGAAATCAAATAATGTAGGATAATACTGATAGCTTACTGGTGTTCCTATACTATTAGTCATAATCTTCAAGTTTTTATTGAACATTCTGTGTTCATAATATTTTTATTTTTAGTTTTCATTAGTAGAAGAATCTGAGGAAGAAAGATGATTAATCTTTTATTCAATGACTTACACAACAGGCTCATTCCAGAATTAACTTTTGTTCGTATTAATGTAAATGAAAAAAAATCTAGTGAAGTCAAAAGAGTATCAATGAAGTAAAATTAATGTGTTCTGGAGGAATTTGGCTCTCGGAGCTTATAGTGTAGAACAAATAGCCTATTAGTGAATGCTTTTAAAGTAAGTATGGAATTTGCTAACTTTCAGTCTTTATGATAGATCAGGATGTGTACTATATAATACATTAAATCTATTGCAAAAGTACTTAGAATGTTCTTGGAGTATGGTGGAAAACTTGCAGTACCACATATGGTCTACTAGTTGTATGCACTGAGATTTTTGCTCTCCAGCTTCTGAAAATAAATTCAGTAACTTTTTAGATCAGTTTCATGAATTCTTGAGTGTTCAGATTTGCTGCTACTTTCAGGGACAAGAATCATATCAGTGAGTACAGTAGTGCTAAATACTATAAACTTATTTTACAGTAAATGAAAAAATAGCAGTAAAGTCTAATCCTTTATGTTACTGTGAAGAAAAAAATACAGCCCTTTTAGTAATTATAATGGCATTTTTAAATATTTACAGTAACTTTATGCAAACAAAATTACATCTATTATCTTCTTCATACAACATGGCACTCTACTCTGGAAATGTTTTATCACAGGCTTATTTCCCTTTCTTTTCAACACTTCACATCTACACATATATACCATGTAAAATTAAATTATTAAAAAATTTACAGTTTATGCTATTTCTTCTCAAAAGACAAGACTGTCTTTGTTTCTTTCTTTGAGATTGAAAACTATTTTACTGAGGAAATAATTTGTTTATTATTTAATAAAGTCAAAAAAAGGAAATTGGATCAGAAACAGAGCAGTCTGATTTGAGTTCAAAACAAAACTCTTTATTCCAGTTTTGGCAACAAATAAAAAGGAAGGAGAGGAAAAAAACCCTAGTACAACAAAGAATTTGTTATGGTCCTCATCATAACAAACATAATTCCCTACCACAGAGCATGCTTTGAAAAATATACCCCACACTGGGCACTTAGCTGTGCTCTGAAGCTCATTTTTGCAATTTTAATCTAGTCTAAAATATTCTCAGCTTCATCATTTTTTGCAGAATTATGAGTAAAACAAATTCCAGCATGTATAGTAAACTCACATTCTTAGGATAACATAATGTAGTTTTGTCTGCTTCATTGTCAATGCTATACAGGAGGTTTTAGCAATATGACAATTCATGAACATTCTAGTTAATATATTCAATTTTCCTTTCAGTGAAATTATTCTAGAATCAAACTGTAGTTTAAAATCATTCTGTTAGAAGAAGAATTTTGCAACTCCAACAAGATAAAGACGCTGAGTCGACACTATTTCAAACCACTAAGATAAAACTCTGAAATAGAAAATTAGGTTTGGTAACTAAGTAAAATCTTGATCTCTATAAGAACCGTCCCAAGACCTGTTGATCTTCAGGGACTGTGTTTGCCTCAGTTCTTTTGCTTGACATTTGGTTGATTTATCTGGTTGCAGTAACAGATTGTTTTGTTTAAGTTCTGGTTAATAATCTGGTTGCAGTTTATTGAATATTTATTTCTCCAAGGCATAATAATGAAAGTTATGATGAAGGTACTTTTAACATCAAGATGCTTATAAGGGAATTTTTAATATTGCAATTAGTGTAGCTAACTGTAATTGTAATGAGCAATCAATTATTTTAATTTTTCTTATCCTTTCTGGAAAAGGGTATTACTATGGTTCTGATGTAAGAAAAGAAGTTCATCAAAGCATATGCAATTTATTTCCTCACGTATATCTCAAATCCCTAAGAATTATTGAGCTGAAACATGCCATTAAAGCAAGCTTAAAAGAACAAAGAAAACTAAATACACTTCTAATAACTGAGAAGTTCTTCAACTGGAATATTTTATTGTGGTTCATAGATTTTATGACTACAAGAGATCAAAACTGACTCTTGTATAAAATCAGCCTTTAGTATTTCCTGAATTGAAAGAGAGTGTTAGTTTTAGAAGGAAAAAATAAACTTAATATGGTTTCAAAAATATTCAGCAATCCAGAATGCACCACAGTTTTGGTGGACTTAAAATGGTAGTTATTAGCGTTAAAATGTATAATTTATGCAAAATTTATTTCTAATCCATGTGGCTTCAACTTTTTTCCATCAGGTAATTTTATACTTAGAAAATGCATCATGGTCTTATGTTTTCCTCCAGACTGTTTATAAAAAATGCTTAAAAAATGTACTATACAGTTCTTTTGAATCCTATTACAATCAATACAACTCTTCAACTGTAATTTCTCACTTGAATTTTGAGACCTACAGCTAGATAAATTTTGACATAAATGATATGTGATAAATGAGGGGGTTTAAAAATATTTTAGGATTTGGGGAAATATAAATCTTTCCATTTCTAAGTCAAATGTCTTTCTTAACAAACTTATGGTTCATAACTTTTATATCAGACAAAGATTCAATTTCTTTAAAAATCTTCAATTAATTTGCTAAAATCTTTTCACCAAACACTTGTTTTGATTGGCATTTGTTCTATAACATGCCTTATATTCTTTATTAATTGTGTCCCAAATCAGAAGTCAAATCAAATACCACAACTTTTAATTTAAATCATCCCTTCGTTGTTATCTCTTCCTGACTGAATTATTCCAAAATATTCAGCATCTCTGATTTAAATATTCTACACTATGGACAGCAGAAATTATAGTATTGAAGTTTAATTAGTGCAATATGTTCTGGAAGATTATGTTCTTTTTAATAACTGTTTGCCAATATTTTTTTCTGTTCTGTCAAGTTAACACTTTACGGCAATCTGGGATATGAAGCATCAGGAATAGGAGAGCTGAATGTTTATTTTCAACTTATGCCAAAAATAGTGCCCCATTTTGCCCCCTTTGCTGATAATGAGTCATATATATCACAAATCCCATCAGCTGATTGATAAGTTGTCTATGTCATACTTGCCTGTAATTTCAGTTGGAGTCTTCACAGTTATTTTCAGCTGCGTGAAAATAGAGGCAACCGCATTCTTGTTTTTATCACTTCTTTATACTATCACATCACAAAAAGAAAAATTCAACTAATATTGAGGTTATCTGTGCCATTCCAGAATTTATTTTTTAATTACAGCCTAGTAGAGTGATTCATATGTGCTACATCTAGATAATGCATTATTAACCTCTTTTACTGGCTTCAGCTCTTCTCACGAAAAAAATTAAAGTAAGCTGAAGACAAGACGAAACTCAGGTACTTAGCACTACATCAAACTCAGTGGAATAACAGGAAAGCTGCTAAGAAACCAGCAACCAGTGGTCTGCAAAACTATTCTTCAATACTAGACAAAACCCAGCATGTTCTGACAGTCACAGATTCACTGTGTCAGGAAACGAGTAGTGTACCACAATTAGGTCAAATAAAGTATCTTATGGCTGGACATGAGCCAACAAATGTGTGCGAGAGGGATTGTTTTATTTTCAATTGGACTTGGAAAAAAAAGGTAATCCCCAAGCACAAACTGTACCTCCAGAACCAGGATTTTTTCATCTCAGAGGCTGTATTTTATTTCAATTAATTTCTCAGAGGAGAAAGGAATTATGGAGGAAAATTAACCTTAAATTATGTTTGAATTGCTTCAGGATCATTGCCTGGTGTTGGTGTAAGCTTCATGCAGAAAATCACTGAGAATAAATGTCTCAGAAGAATAATCTATGGCAATTGAAACATCGGTCTGTGTCAAAACTCAAGTAATTTACAGTAAGAGGTTTAAAGATTTTCTATAATCAGTAAAGAGATTGTTAACATAACGAAGGCCAAGAAAACCTGTGAAATTCTGTTTAAAAGTTGGTGCACTGAATCTTTCTAATTGCATGAAATTTTTCACATACAAAATGTCCGCTTACCTCACAATTTGAAAGATTGAGATCCAATGGATCAAAAAAAAAAGCTTTCTTATTTTCTAAATTACTGGATGTTATTTTGGTTCAGATAACAGTTTCCACTGCTGGAATCATCTACTGGTAGAGACATTTAAAACATCAGTCTAACGGTATCGGTTTTTCACCATCTTTCATTACTTTGTGAACGTTTGTATTTTGATGTTTGATGATGCTTTGGTGTTTGTTTCTTGGAATACCAAAAAAAACCCACCTTAATCCTTCCTCATAAAAAGGCTATTTTTGCTTCAAATGAAGATTTTTTGGTTTTGTTGTTAATGTTCTTAAATGAACATTAAATGAAGGGCTCAAAGTCATTTGAGTGATTCAAGTTAACCATCAGATCTTTTGGTGTTTATCAAAACATTGTTGACCTCCTATTTCTTTTGATAACTTGTCTATCAAGCTATCTGGACTTTACAAACCATCATGTAAATGGCAATGGTCCGTCAGGGAAGAAGATAGTTCCTGGAGACAGTAGGAGGAAACAATCCTGGCATATTTTAATCTAATGCTTTAATTTTATTTATTTCCTAATAAGAAGATAAAGAAAAAACCCTTACTTTTCCACCTTGAAAACTATATAGTGTAAGCTGTTGTCTCTCATCACTTTATACCAGACACAGGAATGTAACAGAGTTATCCCAAACTTGTTAATATTTGGTTTAGAGACTTTATCTTTTGACCCAGGGGCAGGTTGATAATTGTTGTCAAACAGCTGGCACAGTGTCAAAGATTTTTAAACTTGCTTATAAATGAATATAGATTCTTTACCTGTTCATTTGTAAGTATCACCTGAACTATATCTGGTTAAAATGTCATGTATATAATTCTTACAGACTGCCCAAATTACTCATCTAAATTTACATCAAATCACCATGAGCATTACTCTATTATTCTGCTGCTATACTGATAGAGTTATTGAAATTTAACCTTGGCCTAGATTACTAGTGAAAGACTTTATTCCAATAAATAACCCAAATGATTCTGACACAGAAATACCATTTTTTTCCTTTTTTTTAAGTTCATTATTAATTATGAATAACAGTCTACGTACTATAGCATTAGGATGCCCATAGTATATCGCTATGTCAAATAAGCATATGCTTATAGAGGTTTCTTAAGATCTGGTTTTACTGAGGTTTTTTTGGCTCTGAAACACTAAGTTACCCTCAAATCTTTGGACAATAAGTATTCAGACAATATTTGGACAAATCAAAATTCAGACAGTAAGTAGGTGTGTTGTATTCATAAAAGGAATAGATTTCTGTCTAAACCCCAGACAATTTCTTAGGAAACTGAAGAAGCCAAAGCCTTCAACTTGAATAAACAGTAGAAATGAATAACAGCAGTCCTGATGCAAAGATCAGACACTATGAGTTCATTGTCACAGAGGAGAGATGTTATTATCAATATTCTTGCTTTAAGAAATACAATGAAAATATATTGTCACAAGCCTTTGAGTCTTGTGTTGGTAACACATGAAAAGTTTCCTTTGTTGGAGGGAAAAATCATTATCTCCACTATCTCCTCAAAGCATTTCCTGCACCTTGGAATGGTTACTATTAAACCAGCAGTTGTCTAGGTGATTAACTCGTGTCAATCATGCATGGTAATATCTGCCAGGCTGTCAGCTGTGTCACTGTTCAAATGTAAAATTGAGGGTTATGAAGCTACTGAAAGGAAGTATTACAGTCCAGAGTGTCAAAGGTCCTCTCATGGGGGTCTTAGATGTGTTAATGAGGAGAGGGGATAGATTTAATCCCTGCAGGATACTCTACATAAGGGCAGTGGAAGAAAGAGCTGCTGCCTGTCACATCACACTGTGATCAGCTTGAGAAAAGTCTGATGCAGGTGAAGTACTTCGCCATCCACTCTTGGCTATAGCTCATTATGAAATCCACTGCTACATTTAAATCATGTATGTCATCCCATCCTGTTTACACCCAGAGGGCAGTAAGTGCTCTTTTTATGTGTTCTTCATCTCACACTCTGTTTGGCTGCCAGCAATATCCAAGGAAATATGGAACATGTAAGGCTTTTTGCAATCCACAGATAAGTTTGATCAAGTTACCTGGAACAATACTTTGTCTGTTCACTTACTGTACTTTTCTGGTCTGAAAATATCTCCTTGATCTACTGGAAAGTTCCAGAAGGAGAAAAAGACCTGAAAACTCCTGAAATACATGGATTTGTTCAGTGCAGAGAGTATACTTAACTGGGTATGTCAGTAAAGTTCACTGGCACCCTTTGTCAACAGTTATTTGAAAGAAATATTGGTTCAGTATATACTCCATTTACAGTCAATAAAAAAGAAATTTCATGTCATGAGGTCTCATGTAACAGTGATTCATTGGCTTTTTCATTAATATGTCATGTTGGAAAAAACTGTCTTTGCCTGCATATGTAATACACACCTGCACACACGGATACATACAGATATGCAAGATATACAGATACGCAAGATATGCAAGGTGTGTGAACCCTTACTATAGAAGTCAGAAGATGGGAACAATGAACAATCTCATAAAAAGACAGTGTTTAAATGAAGAATGAAGATGATAACTACATCTGCCTTACTCTAACCTAATGAAAAGGCATGAACACACTGCTGGGTTTTTTTAGGCGTCATCCACACTCCATTAGGAGCCAAGCCTAACTTTCATTTTGTATGTAAATATTTTTTGTGTTTAGTACTTATTAAAACTAGAAACCTAAGACTGGGAAGAATCTCTCCCCCCAAGTTTTGTCTTATAGCACAGGTAATTGTGTCTCTTTTGGGGGTGGGGTGGGGACAGAAACTAATTAAATTGCATCTTAAAATGCAGTAATCTCTTGCTGTTTGTCTTCATTCGGAAACTATTCCAGACCCATCCTCACTGATATTTTTTCAACCCAGCTTTATTCAGGGTCATTTTGTATTCATTTGCTTTTACACTAACAACTCCTTCTTTGATTTTTCTTTGAGAAACAGTCTACTTTACACGAAAGCATGATAAATGGAATAAAAATACAGATAGCTTTTCTTTATTTTCACATGGAAAAAGATGCCTCTGGTTCAGAGACTGGCTAATAGGATTGTCCTGTGCCTGATAAATGCTAGAGATAGGTTAGCCTTTCCACTGGTCATTCAGTTTTCTGTGACCAACAAGTAATTTTTTTTTTCCTCGTTATCTGGGTCCAACCAAAGACCACCACTCTTTGTCCTTAAAAGTATGACAATGCTTTCTGGTCATTATGTTTTATCTTGGTACTATTATCACTTTACCAAGTTGATGCAGATTTTCCAATCCTCCCCCCTATATTTAAGATTTCCATCTCTACCTTATCAGCAAATTTCATCAGGATGGACCTCTCTTTTTTTCCTGACACAACATTGGTACCAACACCTATCCTTCAATTTATTAAACTTCTCCAGATTGAGAGTTTGTTTTTCATTCAGGATACTGTAACCTCCATTTCGGGCAACGTAGATGTTCCCCAGTCATGTTATCTTCAGTAGACTTCCTGTACATTAAATATTATATTTTTATCAAAGTTCACATAGATTAGATCTACATCATTTACTTTGTCTAGAAAAAGAATATTATATTATTCTAATATGATCTAACTTTGGTAAACTCATGTCTTATAAAGTGGAATTTCATACCTGATGCAGCATGAAATGAATTCCAATGGCTCCCCCAGTGATATTAGCCAAAAGTAATTGTTAAGATAGAAGATAATTTTATTTCAGTAGAAATTCTTGTGAACTGTAACATCATTAATTTTTTTCATTATACATGAATTGATCCTCAAAAAAAAAGATTTTTGTTTCAGTGGTACTATACCAAATAATAGCTGTCTATAACAAGTCATATCAACTGTGGATCTAGACCCAAAATTTTTATTGATGACAAACATAATTTGATTATACTGTATGTCATATTACTTCAGAAATAAACATTGTCATAAATCAAAACCAAATTGAAATTACTTTTAGCTTTCAAAGTTGAGTGACACATCAAGATATGTTGATTTACCTTAAAATAATATATAATTTAGATTCTAGAATGTATTTACATCAGTACAGGAGGAGAATTCAATTTATAATATTGCAAAAGAAGGAAATTAACTCACAGTTGTTCAAGAAGTCCCTGAATTTAACAAGTTTGGATGTGAGAGTATTATAGAGATGTACATATACATGTCCTCTTACATTCTCCTGCAGGTTTTTGTTCTCAGTCTGGCTGAAACAGAGTTAATTTCCTTCACAGAATCCCATATGGTGCTATGTTTTCAATTTGTGACTACAAGACTGTTGATAACACACCAATGTTTTGGCTGTTGCTGATCAGTGCTTGCAGTGTGTCAAGGCTTTCTGGTGTTTCCACTTTGTCACCCCAGCAAGTAGGCTAGAGGTATGTACATAGCTTGGAGGGGACACAGCTAGGATAGCTGGCCTGAGCCAGCCAATGGGGCATTACGTGCCATGTAGTGTCACACTCAGCAATAAAACCTGGGGAGGTTTGGTCTTCCAAGGTTTTCAAGGCTGAGACTCAAAGACTGGCTGGGCACCTGTCTGCTTGTAGGAGGTGGTGACTGATTGCATTATTTGTCTGGGTTTTTTTCCCCCTCTTTCCTTGTTTTATTTCATAACTTGTCTTGTTTCATAACTGCCTCAATGCAGGAATCTTCGCAATTCTTCTCTTCC
Source organism: Gorsachius magnificus (assembly GCA_034008185.1). Taxonomy (NCBI): domain Eukaryota; kingdom Metazoa; phylum Chordata; class Aves; order Pelecaniformes; family Ardeidae; genus Gorsachius; species Gorsachius magnificus. Next base: position 79,189,306 of record CM067109.1, read on the forward strand.
TGTTCTCTCCTTTCCTCCTAGGAAAGGAAGGAGTGGGTGACTGTGGGTGCCAAGATGCTGGCTGGGGTCAACCCACCACCGCGTGCCTTATTGCAACTACCGGAGAAAGGATGGTTTGGTCTCAGATAATAGCTATAATGGAATAACTATAATATGGTGTGTTGGAGTCAGACGACATAACCTCAAAACAGAACTCAGCATGTCAGGTAGTCCAGAGTAGTCCAAGTCCAACCAACGTTTCAACAGCCAAATCAAAATATGTCAGTTTATTATTAGCCCAGTTACAAAGACATACACTTACGAGTTACACATTTATGCAGATGGTTAAGACGCACAAACTTTTAATATCTACCCCTGATTCTATAATGATATGCTCATCCTCCCAGTGCTGCCCAGCTGCTGCCTTCCTCTAGAGGATGCCTTGGGGTAGCGGTAGTGGTGACCAGGACAATGCATCAGCATCACAAGCAAGTCACCAGATGTGTGCTGTAGGTGGTACAGATTCTCTCCACTTCAGTCCTGGGCTATAGTTTGGGGTTATTCTGAGGCATATTCTAATATAATCTTTTTAATTCCTCCATCTTTGGTTCCTATCTACTGTTTGACTATCTTCACTTGTTGACTGTTATTGAAATTACACAGTAGTCTCCCAGAATTGGCATAATGTTTGTTACCTAGTGACCATGAGGGTATGCTAGAATTTTGTTGTATATGGCCCACACAGAGCTAAGCTATAACAAGTGAAATAATAGCAAGATTCCCCCTAGCCAATTTGAGTCACAAGTAAAATGAGGTAAAGTAATTTTAGGTCAACACAAGCCTGGACAACTGCTGAGACCTGCAGGGTCAGGTTAGTAAAGAGGCTTTTACTGGCAGTGACAATAGTATCTACACCAAGCCACAAGCCAGAGGAAACACAGACTTCAGTGTTCAAAGACCTATTCTCTATCACCTCGAAGAAAAAGAAGTGCTTCTGAGGCTACATTAATCCTGCTGGCTGCCATTTGGACCACACATGGACCTGTTTCAGCATTCTGAGTTAATGTGAGTCTGTGAATGTATTTGCTTTTTTTTTTTAATCTAAAATTCTAACCTGTAAGTGTTCAATAATGGAGTGAAGAGAAATTAACTGACCAAAAAAAAATAAAAATGTCTGTAGAAATACAAACATGATAGAGAACGTAATTTGTGCCACACTGCAATAGGCTAAGAGAAAACAAGTAAAGAATGAAGGAACAAAACCATGAAAAAAAACAGCTTGGATGAAGAGAAAAGAGAATGCCGTTCAGCCCTCTACTCCACAGTTTCTAGACATGCCTAATGTTGGAAGAGCTTCCCTCCACAGTGGGTGAAGGAATCTCTTGAAGCACAACATACCACAAAGAAAATACATCTTAATTCTTTCCAGATTCATGATCTTTGGGGAACAGCTATGAAATCCTTTCTCTTTGTGAAGTTTATGAAAGGCTAATGGTTTAGTTTCACCCGGTCTGACCTTAGGGAATCTGTGGGTATGCAGCATAAAGGACAGAACTATAATGTCACAGACATTAGGGATTCCTTTTGTCCAAACTCCTGAGAATACAAATTTCCTTCATTTTTTTTTTAAGCTTGCTTCATAAATTCCACGTCGAGCTGTTTGTATCACTTCATAAACTGAGATTGCTCTGCAGTGTAACAGAAAGCCTGGCTAGTCATCTTTACAAATACAGACAGACTGTTTTCCATTATGCATTTTGGCCCAACTGTACAATACAAAACTACACAAGAATGATTTTATAGAGACTTGTCAGCGTTAGAGAAACACTTCAAATTTTTTTCATCATTCCTGAATGGTAGCTTTTGTTCTTAATTAAACACACACAAAACAGAACAAAAAACACAAGCTACTAGTATTAAAAATATAATTTTCCCCCAAACTCCTTCATTAGGAAAAATGAATAATATTTAAAGTGTGTATAACTATTGCAGAAAAACATCTCATTAACCTTGACAAAAGACCCTTTTCATACAAAAGGAGACTTCACTAGTAATCAGAATCAGGTGCCTTAGTTGACTGAGAATTTCTTTTGAGCAGATCAAGTATATGCTCTTAAATGTATGTATGAATGCAAGTTAAGGCTTTTTTTTTCCTTGCCGAAACAATGAAGATAGGATCTATTATAGTATTCACCTTCATTGTTTTAGGTAAAGCTTTAACAGCTTCTGCCTTTAACTTTGAAAGTTCCCTTACCTTTCATATTCTTTCACATAAATACCAACTGAAAAAATCTCTTCTGAAATATTTCCTAGGAAACATGGCACAGGAAGGGAACAGAGGATCCTGGCAAAAGATTAACACATTAGCAAAGTACTTCACCAACAGATATAAGAGAATCCACCAGATCTCTGTCTAGGCTCCCATGAGAGCTACTTATCCTCCAGATCCTGATGACAGCCTATCATCAGCTGTGCTTTTCTGCTCCTGTATTATTCATCCTTTTGTCACTCCTCTATCAATCCTTTGCTGTTACCTCTTCTTCCTCCAGACAACTAATAAATTATGTTTATCATGTCCTATTGCACTACACAGTTCCTGATTTCTTTTACATTAAACTGCCCCTGTTCTCTGCCAAAAGGATATTTGTTTCCTGAGAACTCTCAACTTTTGTTTGTCCTGTACTTCCCTTTCAAAATTTAGGATGAACTGAGAGAAAAAGTCAATGACAGAAAACTTCTTAATATTATATTAATAACATGCAAATACTAAGAGAATACTTGATGAAGATTATAAACTTTTTGCCTAATGGACACTGATACAGTAGATTGACATTTTGCTCACAATTACTTTTTTTCTGTCTAATAAGGCTAACAACCCCAGCCAATCTTTCATCTTTTTTTGCCTTCTGTGTTTACCAGTAACATGAAAACTAAACAACAAAAAAAGTAATGCAGGCTTTATGAGGCAATATAAACCTTTGTTAACTATGATATTGAGGCATTTTTAAATCAGAATCTTTCTTTGGGAACTGTATTTCTTTTGCCACACATTTTGAGAGATTTTCTTCATGCTTTTATAATGCAATGGTGTGCATTTTTATGAATCAGCTTGAAACACTTCCTGAATATCATACATGAGACATGAGTAATTGCTATCCAAAAGAAAAATTCAGCTTCTAAAAAATTAATCTAATATAAAAAAGTAAACATACAGCAAGAGGTGACTGAAAGAAGCAATTCCACTTTTTAAGATTTCAAGCCCTTGGTTTGTTCTGCCCTGGAAACTAAACTATTTTGAATGTCTTTTGAAGTTCTTCCTGTGTATTTCTTTTCATTGGCATTTAAAAACATCACCTGCTTCATTTTGGAAGGTAGAGCCTTGCCGAGCTAAGAGAAGAAGATGATCGGGTTACAGGAAGGAGTCTTCCATTTGGAAATCACATACACTCAGATTTCTAAAGACCAAAGTTGTTGCTCTCATCATCACTAGACTAGAAAAAAAGGAGTCTGCCATTCAAATAATTATCTTTCCTCTTTCTCAGTTTCTCACCCCCCCTCCCCCCCCCCCAAAAAAATCCCTAAAAATTACTTCTGGAAGTTTTTTTTTATTTTAATGGGTTCAGAACCAGTCTAATCTTAATTTCTTGAGAAAGTTGGGGGGATGGAGTTTTTTTTTCTATATTCCTAATTTTTTTTGTTTTATATAAGCAGTAGCTTATTTTTATTTTATCTTTGTTTCATATAGTTTCACTTTTTGAAATAGCAAACAGTCAACTCACATGTGTAATTCCTTGTACTTAAGTTCTCAATAAAATTTTAAATCAGAAGGTTTTGTTTCACACACTTTAATATCAACCTTTGAATAAAAAACCCACATACATTCAAATAAACCCAAAGCTCTTTGCTTTAAATAGAAATTGAACTCTGCATACTGTAGACCATAATCAAAAGCATTCATCTGCAAGACCAGCTTGAGCATTTTAGTTGTAATTTACAGGTCACTGACTTCTTCATTATAGGCAGCCCTTGGGAAAAGCAGTTTCTAATACAAAGGCACCTACAGTAGCCAAGCTCCAATACATGAGCACTGCAGTGGTTCGCCTGTGACTGCAGGGTTTGAATATGCATTTAATAAACATTTGCATTCCAACTTGATCTTACTAAACAAAATTAGTTCCTACTGGGAGAGGAAGTAAAAGAATGGACAAATAAAGCCAGACAACAGTTTCAATGCATTTCAAAGAGCCATATTTTGCAACATTAAGCTTTAGTGTCACCAAAGGCCTATAGTATTTTTATGGTCAGAATACTTTTTTGAACAATAAATATACGGAATGGACAAATTTTCTCAGCACCTGAATTCTGACAGAGTAAAATAAGAGTTGTATTTCATGCTCAGTAACATTATTTATATATATGCCATTCTTTTTGTAGTTATATACCTATCACTGGAAAGTCTGACTATTTTCAGATTTTTTTCACCTAATAAAATCTTCAACCTAATGCAGTATAAAAATCAAACCAAACTACTGGACATCTGAGAGTCAAAGTTTTATGCAACTTCAAAAGTACTGCACATACATATGTTCTGTTCCACAGCTTCATTAGATACCAGATGTGAAAGGCAAGCAAACCCACAGTCCTGATGAGGTTTCTCTGTGAAAGGAAGGCAATGCTTAGATCATCAAAAAACCCCTACACTATTCAGCACAGTCCAGAGGTAGTGATACTTATGCTTCCACAACAGAGATTAAATTTTAGACAGCAACCAGAGTTTGAATATTTTTCTCCCTCATTTTCCAATCTCTATCAATTTTCCTCTTTGTGCACATGTGTGAAGGCTCTGAATAACTTCTTTTCTCCTAGATCACCCTAGATCAGATATAGCAGATATTCTATCACATAAACTTTACAGAAAGAAGAACAAGAGTTCTATAACTCACACAGAGCTCTCCAGGGTATTTCTTGCTTACTGGGATTCAGACATGACCACCGTATTGGAGGTAAATGATAAACAAGTTCTTTATTTTTTCTAATTTCAGGATCCCTTTTAATTTTTGAGTGAAATGCTAGTGTACACAAATTTCAATGTATTAACACAAAATTTTATCAAAAGGCTTACTACATAGACAGAAACCACCATTTAAACTTGCATTTAGAAAGAAACTTAAGAATGTGGTTATTATGCAGTACTGTATCTAATTTTTATTTATTAGTTTATTTAAACTGTTTTCTTCCAAAATTCACTGGTTCCACTGAAACTAAAATAGGGACCAAACTGTGAGCAAGTCTTCATAATTTAATAATTAAAGCATTCAGCTCAGAAAATACTCTCACATTCTAGACACTGTTCCAATATATGTTAAAATTATGTGCGTGTGTTGTCTATGTGTCTGTGTGTCTGTGTGTGTGTTAACAATTCCTTTACGCCATGCCAAGTAGTACAGATCTAGCAAGTGGATTCAAGATACCCACTTTCATTTTCACAGCCTATAAAATTAGTCTGAGGCAGATTCAGATTTTTTTAAGGGCATAAATTGAAAAAAAAAAATCTTTTAATTCTTGGATATGTGTTCCTGCCACTTAGATTGTACAAATATAAACCTGGAAAACCTGAGTCAAGGATGTTACATATTGTTAGGTTTGACTTCACCACTCTGAAGGTTAAAGACATCCCTCTCATTTTCTACCTCAGTGTATTCAGTGTATTTCTATAAATTTTTTAACTTTGCACTTTAACTTAAAGGTATTTTCAAGTATTTACCTGCCTTTTGTGTCTGTAAACATTGTTCCCGTCTTTACTCAACATTTGGAGGCTTCTAAAGTGCAAATAATTTAGGTTTTTTATTCTAACATGTATGTATTCTTGGATATCCTTTTCAATAAAATGAACTCTTGTGAAATCTAGCTTCAGGGGCAGCTCTCTGCATCAAGGAGGCAACCACTCAAGGTCTGGCTCTCTGCACGTTACATTGTCTTCTCACATTATCCCAGAAAATGCACCTGTACTGTCAAGTACCCATACTTTCCTTTTTTTGTCACCTCAGGGCATGCAGCAAATACTGTCACCATTGTACTGTAAGTCATTCCTGACACAGTATTCATTCTTTCAGGCTCATTGAACTAAAAAGGAAAAATAGTAAATATGAGGTAAGACCTAGTGTTGTGCAATGTAGACACTGGTAATTGATATGGATTAGCTTGAGGTAAATATTTTAGATAATCAAGACCACGTTTGCTTTGCTAGAATACACAAAACAACCCATTCTCTCCTTTTAATGTACAATTGGACTTAATTTCTTCAAACGTCTCTGTACCTATTTCGAGGCACATCCAGACTAACCCTTCTCATACATGACTGATTAGGCCTGCACACGGGTGATGGTTCCACACATCTTTACTCCTCATAACAGATTCAGAAAACAGCACTAATTTTTCCCATACAGCATATACAGCTGTATAATGAAAATGAGCACAAGCAACTCCTTCTCCTCTTAATATGAGAACTCTCATGGAAAGCTTATTAAGAAAGGTCCGTACTAAGATCCCCACAACTGAGGTAAGAAAAGTAATTTGCAGACTGCAGATACTTACAGTTACCCTAATGGCTCTTAAAACCCAGGTGCTTCTGAGCATAGCTTACATTTAGGGATCTCAGGAATTTCATCAGTGGAAAATTATGTGATTACTGATGCTAAGAACTATCTTTGTTAACTGGCAGCTGACAGGAGATGTAAAGACTTACATGTTTTACTCAGAACCCTACAAGAGCAGTTAGGCCACAGTTTGATGCCTAAACCCTTTTGTTGTTTTTAGCCTTCAATAAGGAATCCTTAACTTTCTTTTCTTTAGGTTTGTAACCCAATCTGAATGCTGAGCATAGATCCTCTGGTTAATGTAGATGTATAACTCTGATTTTGCAAGATTCTGCTTTGAATGACCTCATAAACAAAATGTTACTCAGGAGGATTAATATGAAGAAAGGTCACTGATTTCACAAGCTGGAAAATTCCACCAGACAAGAAAGCTGTTGAATAAAAAGCAGAGGCTTGCCAGGCTTACATTAATTTAGCTTAATTAGTTGCTTCTTGTAACTCAACCAATTTAACGGAAAAGATGTTTTCTATTTAAGCCCCTTTTCAGAGGGAGTTTCTAGCTCTGAGACTCCTAAAATGTCTAGCATGAAAAGTCCCTTGACGGCCAATTTTTTTGAGGTTAACTGAAATTCATATTGCACTCCACTTTTTATGACTGTCCAAAAGAATTAGAGTAGTAGATGGAAATCTTAAGGTGCATAGATTTAAACAAACACTGCAAATATAAATCTTGAACCAATACCCAGAATCATCAGTGCTTGCCATCTCTGCTCCCCTCTTAACAAGAAATCTCCACACACTTTTAGGTGAAATTATACGCTCTTACTACTCAAATTATGCCTCTTAGATGTATAGATTTATATTATTATAGATTTATATATTATCTATATTATATAAATTTATATTGTATTATAGATTTATATATTATTTATAATTTTACATAGAAAATCGACGTTTTCTTTATGTTGTGCAATTTGGTATACTACCTATATTGGAATTCTTCAGCATAACTTGCTTAGGATTAGTACCTAAATTTGCTGAAGCCTTATTCCACAAGCTGTGAATTTTCACCCAGATATGCTAAAGTTTTACCTAGATAAGTAAAAGAAAGCCCCAGAGCTGGTTCAAGCTGGAAGATAAGGAAGCAAGGAAGGCCACTGCATTTGTCAGCTGATGCAGCAACCTTAGAGAGAAGAAACGGCCCGCTTAGAGACAATGAAGGGAATGAAGAATGAAGAATGGGAAGACCCCAGACCCTAATATTATTACAACTAGACAAAACTGTTGTGTTAGCAATGGGGAATTTAGATTGTAAGGGTATAATTGCCCAGGGATTTCTTTGTTTGGGGTGCCTCTTTGGAGGAACATGGCTCAAGCTGATCTGCATGTCAGATAAATAGACCACTCATTTACTCAGTGGATTGGCGACTCATCTTTTTTGAGCAGGAAACTAGAGCCGAGCCCTGTTGACAGCGGAATAATTCCTGCAGCTGGCATAATTCCTTCAACACTATATTTAGAAGAAAGTAAAACAGCATTTGTGAATCTCAGTTTGACTGTTTATTATTGAACCCTTTTATGCCTGGCCTTTAAAAGAGCTAAGCAGGTGACAATAAAATCAGCTCTGTGCTGCAAAAAAATTAAGAGTGTTTTCTCAAAAAAGGTGCCAATGGATTCTGCTATCCACCTACAGTTGAGACATGTTATGTGGGATCCTAGAAATAAGCATAGGTAGCCATTTGAATGAATTACCTGGTTTGGTCATTAGTGAATTACTTGAGTAATTGGTTCTAAGTTTATATGCATCCTAAGAATAATGCTAATAGTACACATGGAGAGTGTCCATATTCAAGGGAAGATGTCTTCCTTGGACTCTATTACCTGGCTTCATCTGGGACGTTTTGGCAATAACCTCAATAGTAAAAACAGTTTCCCTTTCTAACATTTTCTGAAATCAGCCTCTTCCTCTGGGATTGCTGCTCCCTGGCCAGAAACGCCAAGTCCTGGCATGCTCAGTCCCCTTCAGCCACGAAGCCACCCCTGGAGATGCCTACCTCTGCTCCCACAGCCCAGCAGCCACAGGGGGTTAATTTCCCACAATGATCATCCTTCATACACCACAAGGTCCCTCCACCCCACTGACACCTACAATGGATTCAAGCGCACTGAGAGGGGGTTGTTCCCACTAATACCCTGCCTCCTGGTCCCCCTTGGCTCCCCAGTGAGACTGCCTTCTCTCACTGGCTGGCAGTGTTGTCGCTCAGGACAGCCCTGCCATTGCCCACATAGCCCTTGGATGTGAATGCCCCTCCTGCCCTGTGGCCATGGCAATGCCTGAGCCACCTGAGGACTGCCTCCATCTTCAGCCATGGTGGGGTGCTTGTGGGGCGATTCCTGGTGTCATAGAATCATAGAATCATAGAATGTTTTGGGTTGGAAGAGACCCCTAGAGGTCATCTAGTCCAACCCCCCTGCAGTGAGCAGTGACACCTTTAACCAGATCAGGTTGCTCAGAGCCCCGTCCAACCTGGCCTGGAATGTTTCCAGGGATGGGGCCTCCACTACCTCTCTGGGCAACCTGTTCCAGTGTTTTACCACCCTCATTGTAAAGAATTTCCTCCTTATATGCAGCCTAAACCTACGCTTCTTCAGTTTGAAACCATTGTCCCTTGTCCTGTCACAGCTGGCCCTACTAAAAAGATTATCCCCATCTTTCCTATAGGCCCCCTTTAGGTACTGAAAGGCCGCAATCAGCTCTGCCCACAGCCTTCTTTTCTCCAGGCTGAACATCCCCAACTCCCTCAGCCTGGCCTCATAAGAGAGGTGCTCCAGCCCTCGGATCATTTTAGTAGCCCTCCTCTGGACTTGCTCCAACAGTTCCATGTCCTTCTTGTGTCCAGGATAGGCATTACATGTAGGAGTTTTGCCTGTGTCTAAAAGCCATGCGTATAGTCCAAGAGGGTACAAAAATGAAACTAATTTGAGGAATTCATCCAAGTGCTACCTATATGTTTGGGATGTCTTAAGGTTGAGGTTAGTGAACACACGGGCTGAGATATGAATTCTCAGTGAGACACACACAGATCATGATGTACATAAATTCAGCATCTAATTTGAAAGAAAGTAAAATACAGGAACATGAATATACAAACTTGTATATTTTCTTATGGGGTTCCTTAAAAACGGTTTGTGGTAAAACAGAATATCTACTATGAACAAATAATCACACCTTTAGTCAGTCCTTTGATAAGGTTTTAGCAACTCCCAATTTCATCAGACAGGAACTGTATCCCTAAGACTTCTTCTGGCAACAGGGTGCCCCAGAGTCTGGAAAATTACCATAAACAGTTTGAAGAAACTTAGAGAAAAGATGACTGACTAAAGATAAGACTCTGAGATGATTGGCAGAGACCAAAATATTGCTGTTAATTCCAGGGTGGTAGGTGTCAGCTTCTGCTGGGAACAGAAGGGAGGTTCCATAGAGCCATTATCTTGGAAACCCCACCCAGGGTGGGATCATCAAGTGCTTCCTAGCTCTCTCTAGGTACTGGGAGATGCCCGCAGAAGAAGTCTGTCTGGAAGGACGTTTCCATCCCATGCTCATCATAGGTATTGCAATCCCTGAACTGGCACAGTTGATTCAGAAGTGTTTGAGATTGACTGTTGATCAAGCCTGTCTATTCCTATTTATTACCAGAAGTTCCTGCCCAACTCATACTTAAGCATGTCTGAGCAAACCTCTTTGCTTAACCCTTGCAGCTTCAGATCTGACCTTCTGCTTCAGCCAGCATGGCTGTGAGTCAGTGGAGTGAATGTCTCAAGCTGTACAAGTTTTCATTTGTTCAGCGAGCCAACCAAAACACTGCAAGAACGATGAGTATTTTAAATACTAAAATTGTTATTATGGGATGAAACATGATTGAGAGCATCAGGTTAGCCAAACGCAACTAACCAAGCAAAGACTCATGCCACCCTGTCCTGCCTACTTTGTTCATGGGGGAAAACTTCCGAGTTCTCCTATATGCTTTAACTGATCTAACTCTTGGTGTAATCTGGCATAATGGAATAATGCTTTTAGGAAGATGTAACCTATACCTAATGAAATAAGGGATAAAGATTGGTAAAGTGAAGAGTACAGCTTAAGAAGCTGTACTGGCCAAATAGGGTGGGGATAAAAGAGGAAATGAAATCTGTATAGTACTGAGATACTATAAAAATATCCGTTGTGAGATAAGGAACCATCAGTTGAATTTTCCTAAAATTAAAAAGAATATAAGTACAAGCGGTTCTCATGCACAGTCTTTACTTAAATAAATTGTAACAAGGCTATTCTCCTTAACTAAATCAAAAAAAAAAAGAAAGAAAAAAGGATTCTTCTTCTTGAAGGAAGAAGAATGAGTGATATGTGGTGACAAACAAGGATTATGAACTACTGAGCCTTGATCTTCATGAACAAAATCAAGACTGTCCTATTCATTACAACATTTAATGTTCACAGTTTTAAAGCTGTTCATTTATGGATACTCAAGGTGGTTCACCTCTCTAGAATACCTGACTATATTCTCCTTTGTTTGCAAAACCAAGTAGATTACAGGAAAGACAGTCAATATCTCAACATCTAAAATTATGATTATGGATAATCATAGCTGGAAGCATAAATAATTCACCATATGCTACACTATTTTTCCATGTTGGAAAAATTTTTTCTTATATCCTGCTGCCCAGTGCCCAACTGCTTGAAATAATTGGTTAGGGGTATCCAGTTTTCCTACTTCCTCAGTAGCATAAGAAAGCTTGCTAGTCATGACTTCTATACCTGCATCAATAGCTGACATATCTACTCCAATAAGTCCCATCCAGTCCTTCCAATCTCTTTTAACTCTGGATTTCAGTGTTTCTGAATGCTTGAGATTGGCCCTTTCATCCTTTCCTGTTGTCTTGTTTTCAAGTAGAGAGCACACAAGGATATGATTTTGGAGATGTTCAAGCCATCTAATTGGACCTGGATTTCTTTAAGAGAAGGTTTTGGGTATCTGAGTATCATGGTATCTGAGGTACATGGAGACCAATTGCAGAATATTTTAAGTCATAAAGGGGCATTTCATTAATGTTGGAAGAATCAAACACGTAAGTTGTTTGATTCTTTCTTCCCAACAACAATGTATAGTTCCCTTTCAGACCATCTCTAGCATTAAATGACACCTTCCCAAAGATTTTTAAGCAGGTAACTGGCTTATCTTTACTGCACTTCTCCATTCAGTGGAATGAGCCCATCAGGGGGATCTTTCTGATTCAATTTAAATTTTTGTAAAATAATTAGTGAACCACTGACATTTCAATAACTTGGAAATCACCACTTATGAAAAGACCAGACCCTGTTAAGGAGAATTCCAAAGCAGGGACGTCACTTATGCTTTTCACAACCCATTAAAGGTACTGAGAAATACCCCACTGGCCGTTACTTCACATTATGTGAACAAGAGACATATATGCATACACATATCTTATCTCTAGAAAATAAAACTGTGTTGGACCGTGATTCTCTTCACCTGGCCTGATCCTGATCCTGTGGCCTTGGCCTGGCCACATCATTGGTGACCTGACAATGTCAGCCCAACCTTTATCCCTACTGTTCTTCTGCCTTGTTTTAAGAAGTTGTGTAGGAAGAGCAAAATGTTTCTGAAGTAATCTTAGCAATCTTAAATTTTTTCTATCAGTTCAGAAATTCCTGTACATTCCTGTGCTTCAACCTTTCTTTAAGAAAAAACAGAAAAACAAAACAAAAAAAAACCCCGAAAAACCAAACAGATTTTTGGGTAATGATTACATTTTCAGAGATGATCTTCTTCAGCTTATTCAGGAGTAAACCGGAACTGCCTGAACAACTACACAAGCCTCTAGGCTACAGATAACACTTTGAAGACCATTTTTGCCAACATCAATAGCAGTGCCCCTCAGCTAAATGCACGCTAAACCTGAAGACGTGTAATTGAACTTTAATGTTGTGTTTTTTTCTGTAACTACCAGGCTAACTTAGTCATACCAGAGATGCCACTGAAGTTCACAATCTGCATTCATGCTCACTTCTCAGCCTTTCCTCATAGGGGACTGGAGCATTTCTCCTATGACGAAAGGCTGAGGGAGCTGGGCTTGTTCAGCCTGAAGAAAAGAAGGCTGAGAGGGGATCTCATCAACACATACAAATATCTCAAGGGTGGGTGTCACGAGGATAGAGCCAGACTCTTTGCAGTGGTGCCCAGCGCCAGGACAAGGGGCAATGGGCACAAAGTGAAACATAAGAGGTTTCAGTTGAACATGAGGAAGAACTTGTTGACTTTGAGGGTGTCAGAGCCCTGGCACAGGCTGCCCAGGGGGGCTGCGGAGTCTCCTTCTCTGGAGATATTCAACCCCTGCCTGGACGCTGTCCTGTGCAACCTGCTCTGGGAGAGCCTGCTTTAGCAGGAGGGTTGGACTAGATGATCTCCCGAGGTCCCTTCCAACACTTGCCATTCTGTGATTCTGTGATTCTCTTAGTTTCTAGTTTCTGTGCTACCAAGGTGAAGAATGGTACATTTAAATCAATGGTATTCAATAACAACAGCATTCTTAGTTAATTAGAGCTCTAAAACTACTCACAGACTTTCTGGAAGCTTCAGAAACTGAGGTACTTAGAGGTGAAATTATTAAACCTGCATCAGGTACACTGTGTTTCTTATGCAAGTGGATTTGTGCAAGTTTGAAAATTAATATGATTCAATATAAAATATGGCAGTGGAATGTCATCTTTGTTGCATGGACAGATGCTTGGCAGAGTACGGATGTGCTGAGCACACAGGAGAACCATCCAGGAAAAACTGAGGTTTTGCCCTTGTGCAGCCATTGGAGCTGCGAGCTGAGGGCAGGGGACAGCTCTGCACTTCTGGGGGACTCACGCCATTCGAAGGCAGTGGCACGGCTGCAACCCAGCTAGCAACTACAGCTGTGTAGCGCCTGAGCAGCGCTCTGGGCATGTGTGGACACTTAACAGCCAAACTCTATTAAGCCTAACAAGTAAATGTGGGAATAGCAAAAGGATCATGCAGCACAAGGGGGACATAACCCCACCAAATTTAAAAAAAAAATGGGAACATTTTAACTTTTCAACTAAGTTGTTGTATATAACCCTTTCTTTACTACCTTTCTATATATTTGGGCGTGCAAATGAAATAAAAGATTGTTATTGAAAAAATTACCTGGACTCACCTATAAAAGTTTGTCTCTAATCAAACACATTATATATTACTCTCTCACAGTCTGCTTTGTCAAACTTTCCCATTTTGTTTTTGTTTGTTTGGTTGGTTTGGTTTGGGTTTTTTTTAGTTATTAGTACTGTTATTTAAATTAATGAATTTCAAAGCCAGTCCATTTATCAGGGATGCTATTCACCTTCCACACAGTATGGCTTTAAAAACTCTCAAGTCGTGATCTGTTAGATTATGGCAATTTTACTTCAAGGTTCTGGTTTAAATAGGCTGTTACTGATGAAGAACTGGAGAACATAAAAAAATCTAAGTACAGAACTGAAAACCACTTTCACAGATGGAATGGTACTGATAATAAACAACAACAAGTCATAGATCAAATACAAGTTTTATTATATTATATGATTGAGAATAATGTTTTACTGCAGCGAGGCAGCACACCAAATAAATCTACTCTAATTTGGGGGAAATATAAAAAAAGGTGTTCTACTTCCATTATAGATTATAGGTGGACGTATGACACAAAAAAGATTACATTGGGAACAGCTTTGATTCCATAGCATACAGAATCATGAAAACAAAACAAAGTGAATCAGAAAGAGTCCTGTCGAGGCCTCTTGGTGAAGAGAGAAACACCAGTCAGATGTGAACTTATATAACTATTCTGCAAAGACCTATTCTTCTCATGGTGTAATACAGAAACTCACATTAAGATGATATTAATTTTAATTCATGCAGTTCTTTAAAAAATACCTATAAAGTCTGAAGTCTTCTATCAAATGCAGAAAATAAAAAAGTTAAGAAAATTTTGGTCTCCTTCAGTAGAGGTTTAGTTCAATACAAGTATTCCTAAGGTCAAATAGTGTGGTATATATTTAATAGAAATATTGTAAATCTTTTGATGCGTTCAGCTTACACCTCAACTTAAGGCTTTTGTTTGAATTTAATGGCTTGGACAGTTTCTAAAACACAGGATGTGAAAACTGAAATCACAAATAAATAATGAGAAATATCAAAAAACCTGCTGAAGACATAATCTTGAGTGACAAGGAAGGCTAAGAACAGTCACACTCAGTTATAACAGAACTGCACTCAGCCACAACACCCTGTATCTTTCAGAGATGATTGAAATCTCAGTTGTCTTTGTCATATGGATGCAAGAAGGAAATAAATCTTTTATTTCATAGGTAATATGAACATTAGCAGAAAATAAATTCCAAACATCACTGATAATGTTGTAGGTGAAACCTTCCACATTTGTTTGGGGAATTAAAAAGCAGTTGTGTTAAAAAAAGAGCTCCCAAACGTGCTGAGCTAGTATATTTAGAACAAGAACATGATGATGAAATGGAAAATGGTGAGTTACTAACTGACATGTAGTCCTGTGAGGCACATTTATTTTCAGCCTGGAACTACATATCATGGTACTCTTAGATAACACATTAGGAAAACTTTGAGACTATATTAGCACATATATATGTATATGTGTAAGAATGGTCCACATTTTAGTCTTTGGGGCTTAACAAATTTCAGGAGCAGCATAAATACTTCTCAAAATGTCTATCTGACTTCCTCAGTCATAGTTATATTCTGATGGTTCTATCTATATTGGGCCTATATTGGTATTGTAGAATAAAAACCATACATTTAAGAGAGAGAGAAGTACAAAAAAACCATCTGAGAACAACAGACACAAAAAGACACCTATATGATTTTGGATTGATTCCTTTAAGTAATAGGAATAGAAATACAGTTTAAAAGTGTGGCATTGCATGGTATATAAATAAATACACCCTGACATAATATTAGGAGGTAATTAGAAACACCCTAAACTTTTGATTATCCTTTCACATTTTACCTGCTAGTTTTCTATAATTCAGATTGTGACACATTACTTACAGTCTCTGCTTCGGGTGACATTCCCAAGATACTTAACCCTTCCTAATTAAGTATGTTCCAAATTGTTAAGTATGTATGTATCATGAAAAATTCCCATTCAAATAAGTGAAATTTAGTAAGATTCTGAAGAAATGAAATAGTATTTTGTAAAGAAAATAAGAACTATAACAGCAAGTGGTATCAGTCCTATAACATCTAAGTTAAAGGAAGAATTAACTCCAACACAGAGTAATATGGGCTTTATGTGTGGCTTATGGTTTCATTTCAAGGCTGTTTCAAAAATATTTTAGGTTTTCTACTTGTAGAGGTCCAAAATAAATGAAGAATATGTGAATTTGTTTCACTTCAAAGGAGTTAGAAGGAAGATATTTCATTCAGCATAACTGTAATACCAAATGAATAATATATTTCTCAGATAAATAAGAATATATGCTGTACGCAGACATATTCCTTTAGGATCAAGTTCTCCTTTCAGAACATTGCACTATAAATGTATATTGCCTGCTCAGCACTTGCTCTGCCAGAAGTTATAATAAATGTTCACAAATAAAAAGAGTCATAATCTGAGAAAGAGAAATGTAGTACTGATTAAAAACAAATGCTCAGAAAGATGCTTGCATGTACAGGGAAATTTTTCAGTACCTGGCTTTTTCTAAGATCTAACCATTCCATCTGACTATTTCTAAGGTCATGACCATAGAAAAGATCCTAAACCATGCTACTTCATGATCAATAGAACCTTTAGTAGGTCAATTATAAATTAAAGTCTAATAAGTGATCTCAAAGAAGAAGACTATTATCTAAACTATCACTGCCTAAGCAGAACTTTTCCATCATTTCAAACTTACAGAAAGTTATGAAGAAGAAAATGTGACTTCTTTTACCAGGTTTTTTTCATTTATCTTGTCAGGAAGCACAGAATTTCTTTTTATTGCAGATAGTGAAAATTCTTTTAAAAGAATGAAAAGGTAAAGGGGACCAATGAGAATGAAATGCCACATTCTGACCTTGCTCTATACACTCTAAGAATATTTTTTCTCCTTTTTTCAGGAAAGTATCAAGTGGGAATGGACACTGGATTTCTTTTCTCTAGCAGTAAGATTCTTCTTGACTCATCATACTTATCAAACTCCCAGATTTTTATTGTCTTACCTTTCTTCAGGAGGGATATTAATACTGAGCAAATATATCATGTAATCAGTCACTGATTGGCTAAGAGCATGAAAGCCCTCTCTCTTTTAAAGTTCATACAGGTACAGATATTTTAATATGGTAAATCTGAAAGACCCAACAAAATTATCAGAGTAGCTGTTGCATTGGAAAGAAAAGTTGGAATTTTAGTTTAGGGTAATATTCTACACCAATTTCTGAAATCATCATGTGTAGTGCCTGTGAAATATTAAAGAACTATAGCACTTTTCCCAGAAATGGCAGTCTCAGAGTGCTAGGTAAAATAATCCAGTAAATACGGAACCTAATTTTATTTCTTCTTAGCGTCAAGAAGAGTAGACAAAATCGTAGCTAAAAAGTCATATAACTTTTCAACCAATTTCAAATTAAAACTGAACACATTTAAATCCTCTACAATCCTATATTAAGTGATTTGGACGTAATGGTATATGTGCATGTATTCATATAGAGATGATAAAATTGTTTGTGTGAAGGTTGTAGCTTAGACTAAACACTACACTAAAGAGCGCCCTCAGTTATGCTAATGTGTAAGTTAAACTCTCGTTTCAAACTTTTTATATAAAACTGAATAAACCTCACTTGATCTGGTGATTTCTCAGCACAGCAGAAAGTCAAGTGCACTTACTCCGAGAGTATCCAGGGGAGAAACTGAAGTCAGTTGGCAGGATTTTCCCATTTGTGGGAATAATGCTCTCTGACTGCAGCCTGACTTGCGCTGTGGGGAGCCTTAGTGCCACTGGGAAACCAGTCTTCTAGATTGGCACGGGTCTGTTACAACTTCTGTGTCTGGACCTTTCCCTGTAGAAACCAGGGCAGATTAGGGACATGGAAAGAAGGGATGTGCAGTCTGATAAGTGGGACTTCATGGGAAAAACCCCCAAAAACACAACCAAAAAAGACATACAGTTTATGCCAAAAGACTAATATGCAAACATGTATGCTAAGAGGAAAAAAAAAAAAGTGGATTTGTTATTTTTCTTCCTTTTCTTTTTTTTTTTTTTTTTGTTTTCCATGTTGTTTTGGGACAAAGTAAAAAAAAAAATTGAAATGAGAAAATTAACCATTCTCATTTGTGGAGATCAGTCCTCAGTCCTCAAACTGCTTTCTTTATAATCTCTCTTTTTTTCCTGATTCCACCTCCATATATTGCACTTCCTGTCTAAACTACACCTAAACTGAAACTCATATAATTTGTTGGACAAGAAAAAGATGTCTCATTAGAAAACATTTTAATCTTTTAATATATTTTCAATCAGATTGCAAATCCCACCCATTTACTTTAAAGACCAGTGTATATCAATATATATTTTTTCTATTTCAACCATACTTCCTCTTTGACATTGTAAGCACAGGAATTTCTCTGGTGAAAACTCTCTTTACTGCTCTAATACACAGGCAAAGAATAAACATGTAAGCACTGTCAACCAGAGAAATTAAGAATAAGAAATCATAGTTCTACAGTTTCAACAAAACAATAAAAAAGCATCCCTTTTCATTAGTAAGCTATAGCAGATCAGTCAAGAAGTATAAAACTTAAGTAACAAAACATACCACAAAATATAAACCAATGCAAAAGAAAAAGAGATATCAGTTTATTTACATAAAAATGTAAGAGGTACTTCTATGCAGTTTGAGCAACAAAATGCAGCTGTTCCTTGGCTATTTAATATACCAGAGATGAGAAGACCTAGGTCAGTATGCAAGTTATGTGCTTCAGCCTACCTCTAATCATCACATGTCACAGTCCAAACCCAATAGATCATAGATACTTATCTACATTTATAATTAGATGTATTGGGTTTGCATGGCCAGGGTTTGGTAGCTGAGGAGGGTACAGGGTGACTTCTGTAAGAAGCTGCCAGAAGCTTCCCTCATGTCCGACAGAGCCAATGCCATTTGGCTTTAAGGCAGACCCACAGCTGGCCAAGGCTGAGCCCATCAGCGATGGTGGTAGCACCTCTGGGATAACGTATTTAAGAAGGGGGAAAATACCCTGAGCAACTGCAGCTGGAGAGAGGAGTGTGAGGATGTGAGCGGAGCAGCCCTGCAGCCCCCCAGGTGGGTGCAGCAGGAGGGCAGGAGGAGCTCCAGGCACCGGAGCAGAGATTCCCCCACAGCCCCGGGTGCAGCCCATGGTGGGGCAGGCTGCCCCTGCAGCCCAGGGAGCCCACGGGGGAGCAGATCCCCACCTGCAGCCCGGGGTGGACCCCATGCCAGAGCAGGGGGTGCCCAAAGGAAGGAGGCTGTGACCCCGTGGAAAGCCCACGCTGGAGCAGGCTCCTGGCAGGGGCTGTGGCCCCGTGGGGAGAGGAGCCCAGGCTGGGGCAGGTTTGCTGGCTGGGCAGGTGACCCCGTGGGGACCCACTAGGAGCCATCTGCTCCTGAGGGACTGCACCCCGTGGGAGG
This sequence comes from Gorsachius magnificus, assembly GCA_034008185.1. Lineage (NCBI taxonomy): Eukaryota > Metazoa > Chordata > Aves > Pelecaniformes > Ardeidae > Gorsachius > Gorsachius magnificus. The sequence continues at coordinate 79,208,618 of CM067109.1, forward strand.
GATGGACCCACGCTGGAGCAGTTGGTGAAGAGCTGCAGCCCGTGGGAAGGACCTAGGCTGGGGCAGTGCGTGGGGGACTGTCTGCCGTGGGACAGACCCCAGGCTGGAACAGGGGAGGAGTGGAGGGACAGCGTGTGATGAACTGACCCCAACCCCTATTCCCTGTCCCCTTGCTCCACTGAGCAGAGAAATCAGGAATGAAGTTGAGCCTGGGAAGAAGGGAGGGGTGGGGGGAAGGCATTTTAATATTTGTTTTTATTTCTCATTACCCCACTCTGATTTGATCATTAATAAATTAAATTAATTTCCCCAAGTCATGTCTGTTTTGCCCATGATGATAATTGCTGAATGATCTCTCCCTGTTGTTATCTCAACCCACAAGGTCTTCATTACATTACTCTCTCCCCTGTCCAGCTGAGGAGGGAGAGTGATACAGTGGCTTGACAGGCACCTGATGTCTAGCCGGGGTCAACCCACCACAATTATTGCACTTCTCTGTCTTTTTACGCCATGTCCCAAAGCTTTCCCTATTCACTACAAATGAATGAAGTGAAATTGAATGGCTGAAATACGTGGATGTAATTAAATTAATGAGATTCTTGTGGATATAATATTAAATATTGGATATAACTTCAGATATTGCATTTACAGACTTAGTCTCCAAATATGATCAAGTAACAAATTAATTTGTTTAGCTGATAATACTTTTTCTATTTCAGGCAAAAAACCCTACAGCTTTTCTGTCAACCAGTTCTCTCCTGTAAATAAATTGTCAGACTAAGTCTTTATTCTACTATGTAAAATTGTTTTCCTGTTTTTGCTCAGAAGAAAATAAAAAACAAAGAGGTTTGGTGTGGTTTATGAAGAAGAACAGTTACTTTCTTGGCACAGTTAATAATAAAGCTTCAGTAGACTAGACAAAACTTTGTACTACACCATAAAGCTTAGTTTAACATTGGTAGAGACTGGATTCACTTCTGAATGGGGTATGTTCATGCAACTCCAGGTCCATGATGGAACAGCAAGGTCCTTGGAAATTCACCAGTTGAGGACACGACCTCGTCATTTGTTGAACAGCAAGAATAAAATTTGTTTTGTTCTTTCCCAATCAGAAATACTGAACTCAAGACCCTCCAGCCTGAGAATGACCTTGAGAGGCAGAGTTGTCTTTATAAGTTAAAGTTTCACTTCCTTGTGTAAAACACAAGGTAGTTTTCCACACAGGTGGAAATTGCTTTTTTTTTCAAAGAAGAATGAGAACCTATACATTTTGAAAAGAACATTTTGCTCCAGCTACAAAATATGGTGTTAAAATGACAGAAACAGGTAGTGAAGCACTGATAACGAAACACAAAGGAATTTTTGTTTGTTTTAGTTTGCTCCTCTTCAATTTGTGTTATTTCTTTCACTATTTATATGTATTACTACTTAAATATTTATGAAATGTGTTGCTATTGCTCTTCAACTCATAAGTTCACCCAAATATTTAATTAATTTACTTTGGTAAAGTGTTATAAATTCAACTACATCAACAACAGAGATTCAATTGCCATGTGGCACAAGCATTACTAAAGCTATACCCTCAGAACAGAAGAGAAATTATGGTCTTTAAATATGCATGCTCATAAAGTAATGGGTGCAATTGATCTGCTTCTGTGGTTCCAGAACTGATTATCAATATATTATTATTCTGAATGCTCTCCTGAGAGGTGTTGTACAGCAGTATAAACTGCAAACTTTTTTCCAAGTCAGGTGTGGTGTACAAGGTGAAGGCAATGAGTCAGTTGAATCTGATGCATGAACTTTGGTCCACTGAAATTACAGGACTTGTGTTCATTTAAAGGTCTGTCCACTAGCCTTTTTTAGATGAGTTTGAAACAGTTCTCTCAGTATAATTTTGAACATGCATTTTCCATTCTTTCTTGCTATGTGTTGTGATGTCAAACATCCCTGATGCAATGCTAGTTGAATGATATGCACTTACGTGTTTCAGTTAAAATCTCAGCAGTACAGAGAAGTCAGTGGTCCCTAAGGATCCACAGATCCTTGTAAAACAGCTTGCTGTAGACCAGCTCACCTCTTATTTCATCATTTCTTCCCATGAGTCAGAGTAATACATTTTTTTCTTCAGAAACTAGAAAATAGATTTTTGTGTTCAAGGGTACTCCATATTACCAGGAAAAATATCTTAAAATGACCCAAATATTTCCATGCAGGTGCTACTGTTAAATACTGGAAACACGTTTGCTGGGAAGAGGCAGTATGTGCTGTCTCTTGTATATATTAACAACCTTTCTCCAAACAAATGGTGCCCTAATAAACTAAATAAAAAAATTATTTCATGTAGTTTTGGCTTTTAACTACATTCACCAAGTAAATTAGTTCCTCAATAAGTGAAACTTTTTCTCCTTTTACCTCATTTCTTAATTTTCAGAAGCTATAACATCCGTGAAAAGAGTGGTCTTTTGAAGTGATGTCACTACAATACAATGATTTCATTAGTAAAAGTACCATTGCTTTGAAACTGTTTTTTTTTCCCTTTGATTTTATTTCAGAGTCTTCACTGGTTGCAAAACAAACAAAAAATATTATTTTGAATTGCATGTATATTACCATCCTTATTCCACTTTTAAGCACAACAGCCACAGATAAATATTAGTTTGATACATTAAACAATCTTAAATCAGTTATTTAGATGGCAGCCTCAAGCCAGTTCCTTTGCTAATGAAGACAACTTTGAGTCAGAAGTATTCAAACGCTGGAAATAAACAGGAACTCTTTGAACTAAAACTGTTTTATTGAGGAAGACATTATGTCAAACAGCTGTCTACATATTTTCTAGGCATTCATTTTATGAATCATCATTTCATATAATGGATATTTTACTATCATATCCATAGGATTTTTAGGTTGTTTGTTTCATGTAATAAAATTAAGTTCTGGTAGATTTTGTTGCAAAATGTTTCAGTCTTTTTTGCACAGATTAGAGGCTAATCTTGATTTACAACCCGCACTATGAGTCAGTAAACCACTTCTGTTTCCATACAGGGGAGGCCCAGGGATGGATGAAGAACACTGAGGATATGGTATAGAGGGCAAACAGGGAATGTTAATAAGTGGTTTTGTAATCAATGTGTGGATTTCATGGCAATGAAATGTTCTTCTGTATCTTCCCCATTTGAAGGATGTTAAGAAATACCTTGCACTCCATCAGCATTAACATGGCTCATAAAAATCTAGCACAAAAAGAACTTGCTCTGCTGCACGTTTTCAGAATATCAATGTGTACAAAGTACATTGCAATAGTACAGAGGTTTCACAGGCCTTAAAAGGTTTTAAATCCAACATTATGATAACAATCAGTGTTTAAAAACAAAAGCAAACCAACAACAGAATAAAGATAAAAATATTAAAAACAAATTAAATTGTCATGAATAATATTAATTCTTAATTTTTGAATCATCTTCATTTTTTAAATCACTGATTTCATGGAGCATAGACTTATCATGAAAAATTTATCTTCTAAAACTTGGCAATCTCCTTTTTTTTTTTTTTCTGTTTGAACTGATCTCAAAGGTAGCCCCAAGTGTTTTTAATAGGCTGGTGTTAGGCTAAACATTATACTAAACCCATCCTGTGATTTAATGGACTTAGGAAGACACCATTGCTCCTGTCTGTGTTGTAAAAAGGAACAAAATATGACGTGCTGTTTCTTGCTCAGGATTCACATGTGTCGTACAGCGGAGGTCAGAAATCATTGCCTTGCACACTTCTTTCAAGTTGTTCCTGGCCTGTAGTTAGGAAAAGTGATGTCTGCATCTAAGGTCTTTTTCAATAAACACAAATTGTCTTCCATCAGCTTTCATGTACTTTAAGTCGTGTCCACCTCACATATGTAGAGCTGTCAGAGTTAATGAACTTTTTTTTTTTCTTTTTTTTCATGAAAACGTTGTTTATATATGTTGCAGGTAAGTAGTTGATACTTAAGCAAATGGATTAGAAGAATTTTGTAAATCATGAGACAACAAAATAATAAGCTGGTTATTATTCTATGATTTTACTTCATGTTCAATACCAAAAAAAAGAATGCTATAATAACAATCTAATCATCCACACAATCTCCTAGCAAAATAACAAATACTCTTCTGAAAATAATTTGTTTGGGAAGTAGTGGTAAAGATAGAATCAATGCTTTAATTTATTCCCAGAAAGAAATATTTACCTAGGAGATTTTGAGGTAAACTTCTTTGTCTCTCAGAGACACGTATAAAATTTTATATAGCTCCATATCTTTGTAGAAAATGGCATGACAAATTTTTACATAATTAAACAGTATGCTACACAAGACAACAAAGACTGGAAAGCATTTGAGGCATCATTTGCTTATCCTGGATCAGGTAGAAAAGGAAGCTGGGACTCTTTTATATTACATTTTTCTCCGTCATGTTTTAAAGTGCTTTGTAAAATCACATTTATGATTTCTACCAGTAAAGAAATACATTCTGTGGAATGATGTTTTCAGAAGAAATGAAAATCAGATTCCAATTAAGACTAAGTGCCATCACAGACCTCTCCAGAGATGCTCTCTTTGTCTTATTGATGCACTGCAGATGTTCTGCTCAGGCTAAGGAAAGGGTGGAAAATGCAGATAATTTCCCACACAGTTGTTATCCCCCTTTTTTTTTTTCATATTGTTAAGGGCTAATGTTGCCTTCTTATTACCTACATTTCCCATGGAGAAATAGTAAATGTTTTAAGTGTCTTCTTTTAAGAAAGGAGAGAAAAGGAAAAGAAAATTTATCATAAGCGAAGAGATTTTGTCCCAAGAGAGCTTTTACATGTTAAAAGTGACTATTATTGCTTTTGAAGTGGAGAAATGTAGCACTGTATTTCAAACTTCATGGTTCATATTTTCTAAAAATCCTGGCAAAGTGCACAAAATCAATATGAAAGGTCAGTGCAGCACTTCTGGGATTAGAATATTTACATTTATGAAATTGGTATTACAAGTCTGCTCTGCAGCAGACACCAAATTATTTTACAATATCTCCCCAAACAATTTTCTTTCAAAAGGACTGCAGGTGCTACAGCTTCACTCTGAAAACAGCTGTTCCCTCAACTAAGCTACTCAAAATACTGTATTTTCTAAGGGGCTTCATCAGAAATCCACTGTGATCATAAATTGGCTCGAAAATTCCCTTGTTCATTTGAGGTCCTTGGTGATACATGATATACAATAAAACCCTGTGCTTCAAAAGTGCAAACTTCCATCTAGATCAATCACACCAGCAAACAAACTGTGGTGTTGGCCCAGTTATTCAAACTCAGAGTTTGGTCCAGTAATTTTATGGGACAAAATATTTAGTTATCCATACCGCCGTACTGTAGCATTGATATATTCCAGCTATTCCACAGACAGTCATTAGTTTGGTCCAGCTGGTTTTGGATTTTCTTTCCAAACCCAAATATTATATATGATGCCTCTAAAGGCAATTCTGATAATTACAGACCAACCAAAAGACGATTTTTTGAAGAGGTTCTACCTGATTTGTTTGAGGCTTTTTGTGCACCAATTTTTCACTCTTTAATCTAAACTCTGTTCTGTGGTAACCTGTCAACAGCTGCGACTAAATGATTTTTTTCTCCAAGGACAGTCACAGACACTATAAAAGCTAAAGGCTGTCTCAGTCTCTCTGGATAGCTCTTTGCCTAGATGCAAGCAATGCCATAGTTATGATGTGGCTTGGTTTGGCATTTGCATTCGCACGGCTGTATGTTCTTAGCCACAGTCTATGTACACTATCTGCCCTCATGGCAATTTCACTCAGCCAGTGCCAGGAAGACAGGTTAGCTATGGGTTGGAAAAGCAGCATGCAGACAGCCAATCATCGTTTGATGATTTTGCTCACCAAAGCAAAATCGGAAATTTCTGCACCAAGTAAATTTGGGTTTACCAATTCTGCTGCTTCTGATGGCAGTCTACCATTTCTGGACATCTGACTGCCCAGATGGAGATGCTGGAAACATGGCTAATCCTCATAAATTAACTGTATGGCTTATGAGTAATAGGATGAAATGAAATAGAGCAGCAATGTGAGATGGATTTCTACCATTGGCAATGGTGGAAATGGTCTCCTGTTTGTGTTTATTATGTTCAGGAAAATAAAACTTAATGATATAAAGAAGAATTCTTTACAATGAGGGTGGTGAAACATTGGCAGGGGTTGCCCAGAGAGGTGGTGGAGGCCCCATCCCTGGAAACATTCAAGTTCAGGTTGGACAGGGCTCTGATCTAGTTAGCGGTGTCCCTGCTCCCTGCAGGGGGTTTGACTAGATGACCTCTAGGGGTCCCTTCCAACCCAAAATATTCTGTGCTTCTATGATTTCAGAAATTTAAAAAAAAAAATACAGTGAAGAATATGACTACCTAGTTTTCTTTAATTTTATGAGTGAAAGGAGTGGAAAAGTCAGCATTTTCAGGGAACAATCCATCTCATCCTGAAGTAAGATTATTCAGGCATTTTCATTTATTATGACTGTAGACCACAAGGCTGGCATGAAATACCACTTTCTCTAATACTGGTTATGCAGTGGCAAAGAAAAACACAGCTCACTTTATTCTTTTATTATAATTTTCTTTGATCATGTTTCCTACTTCCAATTTCATCTGTTCTGTGAAACCTAAGAATCCATGTATTAACTCAAAAGCTTTCTACAAAATCTGGGAAAAATAAAAGCCAGGTGGTACGTAGCAAGTTAAGACCACATCCAGATGAAAAGTATTCTCTGGCTTGAAATTATATGTGCATGAGTAATTTATGTGTAAGATGACTTCTTTTAAACCATTATTTTTGTCCTGATTCTATTTTCATAAAAATATTATTTTTAAAATTAAAAAAAAAAAATATTTCTGAGGGTGTTTCAGTCACTCTTTAAAATATATTCCACCATTTTATCAAATTTTTTAACTAAATCTATCCAAATTTTTAACTGAATCAGGAGAATAAAATATATTAATACTATTTTCCTTGAATTTTGAGAAAATTTCACTCAGCTCTACAGAGAAACTTCTTAAGACCTACTGTCTGCACGTCTTGTTTCCTCTCTTGCAGCTGTAAGATATTTTGCAACAGACCTGCACATGGTTTGGTCTGTGTTAGTGATCATGAGAAAACAGACCGATTTGGCTTGAAAAACTGGAACAAACATGAGCACTGACGGAGGCTGATAGCCAAATGTAAACTGGTTTACAGCTTATCACAAATACATTGCCAAAATGTTAGCTGTCAAGACACATAAATTGCGTTCCAGGCTCAGCTGATGAATTTTATGTCAGGCTGGGCCAGCTGTCTTAGTAAAACATCCTAACACTGTGCAGTGCCCAAATCATCATTCCTGAAGGGCTGAGTGTTGATATTTTTGTTTGGATACATAAAGGCCATCAAAGCTGTGAGTGAAATTATATCTCCGGATGGTGATATGGCATGCTGTTGCCTTTGAAGTATCCTGAGTCAGCAAAGTCTTCCTTCAGGCCTTCTTGTAACACCACAACAGGCAATGAATGCCAGTGACTCATTTCCAGACAAGTATCTGTATCCCAATTAGTATTTTAAGAAACAGTAAAAGCACAATATTGTGTATATAATGCTAGACTGAATATCCATCCAGCCTAGCATCCCCTCTCCAGAAATGATTGCCAGCAGATGCCAGGAGGAGGACATGGAACAGGTCAGGTGTTATACCATACAGGTATTAGGTGCATTTTTCTTCCACAATTGAATTTAGTCACTTTTTCAATCCATGTCCATTTCTACCATCCACAATGTATTGTTTCAGAGAGATTAATAGTTTCACTGTGCACTACTTGAAATATCTCCACTTTGTGTTAGTTTAAAAATGTTTATGCCTGATTCCATTTGATAAAAATTTTCTCATTAAATGACAAATTAAATTGGAGATTATTACAAAACAAAAAAAAAGGGTCTGGATTTATTAGTTTTTGCTTTATGACATTGTAGGATGAAATTTAGAGTTTAAGACTTAGTCTGTTATACTCTGTACTAGAACTTTAAAAGTTAGACCTACAGCTATGGATTTTTGAAATACCAGAGTCTTTATTAGTCGTGTTCTTGTTGGGTTTTTTCCTTTTACTTATAATAAGTTCTTCAAACCCAGTTTCAATTTATGATAGTAATGAATCCATAACATGTTTTGTTATTGAACATTAATTCTTTTCTTAGGTTTTATTGTCCTTCAACTGTAAATCGTTAAAGTTATACAAAGAGGTATTTCCCTGCTTAGTGTAATACCTAACATATGATGATACGTGATATAAATTAGAAATAACCAACATCCCCACTCAGCAAAATCACCTTCAACTAGAAAAAGAAGAAAGAAAATAGCTATGAAGCTATTTGAGTGGATGATGGAAATTTGTGTTTCTTTTTCACTGTTTGAGGAACATTGTATATGATGAATCCATCATTAGAAATTACGTGCTGAGATACAGAGGAAACCACACTGATGATGAACTCTGACTTGCAGAAATGTTTTGGTGTCTGATCACACAAGTTATGTAAACACAGGTCTGCTCAGACCTTTGATAGGCTGAAGGCACAGATCAAAGAAAAGTCTTGAACGACTGGGGCCATGTGTTCGTGAGTGAAACATGTCTTTGACTAACTTTGAGCTGGTGCCCGGTCTAATTCCAAGAGTTTTTATCATTATGCTAAATGCAGTATGTGTAATACCTCATTCGTATGCAGTACTACAGGTGCTTCAAGAAATAGCATATCTTCTCACTACATCTTCCCTACAAAGTCAGCAGGTGCATTGAATACAAACTAGTGTTGGCACCTCCCTGCAGCTTTCAATACTTTAATCTCTCTTATTTATTACATGCTGTACTGCCTGCACTGCAAAGTTGTGAGTTATTAGTCATTAACAGCAGTATTATTTTGCAAAGTGATAAAACAACATACACTCTTCTTTTGCTTCATATTCCATAATTCCAGTAAGTATGTATAATAAATGCTTGGACATTTTTTTCTTTGGAAAAAAAAGCAAAAAACAAATCCATGTTCTTGGTGAAACCATGCCAGCTATGTGTATGATATTCCTGCCAGTTCCTTGAAACAGCATTAGTTAGAAACACACCTTCAATCTTGCTAAATGCTATCAGAGATGATAAGCTGTGCACATAAAATCCCCTCAGTGAGTTTCCTTAATCAGTTTTTAGATTATCTTTCCACATCTGAATGAAAATGTGCTTATAGTAAATAATAGCTCCCATGTCTTTCCTGGGCAAAGCAGAGAATATTTAAAATTTGATTCAGTCAGAGTGGAAACAAGCACGGATATGAAAGCTGCTGTTGAGAGGAGGTAGAATCACTCCAGATACTCAGTGAAAATCACCAATACAGGTCAATGATGATGCTATTTTGCCAACCTTTCTTTGACTGATCCGATAACAAAGTATTACAAGCTGACAATTCTGTTGTTAGAAGACGGGCAATCATAATTTCACATAATGATCTCATTTTAAGTATCTTTAGTTTAGTTTAGTTTTGTTTTGCTTTGTTTTGTTTTGTTTTGTTTTTGCTAGCCCTTTTTAGACTTAATTATATTCCGTGCCAATTTTTTATGGGGTATAATAAAAGAAATATTAAGAACTACAGTCTAGAAGGTCTCTAGCAGGGATGTTGAGTTAATGGTTTAGGGAAGATCAACAGTATCAAGTGCTGGTGTAATGTACTTTAAATTTTGTCTTGCTTTCAGTGGTAACTGGGCTACCCAAGGAAGTTTCATGTGGCCCGGTAAGCCACTGTGATTTAAGAGCACAGGTGCTATATACAGTAACAACACAGTTGGTAGCTGACTTTGACAGATACTGGGAAGTACAGTAAGAGGAAAGACAAAGTGGGATCCCTACATTCTGTTTGGAAAGACCCCTAACTGGAAGCTGTAAACAAGGCAATAAACATGAATAAACAGGTGTAAAATCAAGCCACTCACCTTATAAGGTGAGCTGCTATAGCATGTCTTTTCTAAAACCCCATAAAATTTTCTCAAATCTTCTATCACCAACCAAATGAGTGTTTCATTTTTAAATTCATCATTTTTAAAAAGTGCAGATTTACATGCAAATAAATTACAGTAGATCTAAGGTTATGGCTTAGTAGACCGAATCACTCTAATTTTAACAAGTTGCATTTAGTGTTGTGGATACCTTTATTTCAAAATAGATGTACATTATTATCTTCAAAAGGGACATATGTGTATATATGCACATAATAGTAGTTTATAGGCATACCTAAAACCTAGAAAATTAATAAAATACCTCTTCCCTTTCGCATGAGGCAACATGTTGGAGGAAAATTTAAACTGGCTTACAGGGATATGAGGTAATTCAGTCTATCTCGCAACAGCTTTCTATATGGTTCATGGAAATTATGCTTTGAAAAAATGTATCCTAAAGCAATGATGTTTTACCATCAGATTACTCTCTGTTTATTGCTTTTTGTATTAATACTACCAGTATTGATACATAATTAAGAGAGTCTTGTTTCAGTTTTGGTTAAAAATTTAACACTCTTTCTTAAAGGTTAATATTCAACCTTTTTCTTCATTATTTCATTTTAAAAGTTCACTTCAGTAAAATCTATGAATTGTAGAATGACCTTTTTCTTCTTTTTTACCTTTTCCCTGGAGGAAAAGAAAATATTTTTATTCTGTACTAAACTGTATTGGAAGTGGAGGTATCAGATAGATCAATCAAGGTCACATAAAGCAATGTTCCTCTGCTTATATATTCAGTGAAATGTGTTTAAATGACAGACACTTCACAGTGACCAACCCTTCTGTAGGATCTGTTCTTACACAAATAGCAGTGTTCCCTGAGGTTTGTATGTTACTCTTGCCTGTGCCTGGAGATAGGAGCTTCTTAAGTAAAGCTTTATTGACTATATAAAGTTTATCACCATTCACTCAGGACCAAACTGAATCTGCGTTTGTGCCCTGTATATGACAAGTCATATAATTGAGCTGCTTTGCAATGCCTTGACCTGATGCTATGTTAGAATTACAGTCTCACCCTCAGGGTTCGTAAATAATGCTGTGGGTGGTACATACCATTATTACTTTAAATGCTCATGGTTGCAACTGTTGTTTATTGCCTGAAAATCAAAGCCTGACGGACATGGTTTTATATGTTCAGTAATGTTTCTCAACATACTCCAAGTAAGAAAATATCAAAGAACTGTAGCATATAAAATTAGTAAACTGTGTATTTTCCTGTGCCTTGTTCCACCTGGTACACATATACATGACTCAGACAACTCTCTGTGGCTTTAGAAAAGATAGGCTCCTTCAGCAGCACATCAGATCACTGAGCAGCTCTACATCAGTGAAGAATTGCTTGGATAAATTGCCTTCAGAGCAAGGGATGTGTGACTAGCTTTTCCAAATTGTACTTGGCCTTTGGGCACACCTTAGACATGCAACTGTCACACAAGAATCCCCACTGAAATCTCATTTTTGATAAAATGAATCAGGAATAAATGGATATAGCAGTGCAAATATAGATGAACGGAAAAACATGCCTGCAGATTTTAAGAGAATCCATTAATCTTTGCCATTACTTTTCTCGATTAGCAAAATAAATAAAAATATTTGGCATGATATCACAAGGAACATGGATTTGCTTGTTGTTTCTCACTAATTGAACATTTTCAAAGCATTTGTTATATATACTTACATGAATTATAGAAAAAGAAAAAAAAATTAAAGTATGAAATTATGTCCTTACAAATCCTCCCATCATTAATCTTGTTTACATTCCCTTTCATACTTGAAGTACAAAAGCCTAGATATAGGTTACCAAATGGAAAAGAAAAATGTGCTGAAGGATTACATCTGTCCTGGGTAGTTAAAAAAAGGTATTTTGGGGGCAGGCAGTGACTGGGGAAAGTTACAGATATGGATAAGATACTGACATTCCTGAGAGGATGCACTCCTACTGTTAGGAGCCAGTCCAGGTGGCATCATGATAATGAATACACTAACTGGATCCTCTCATCTCATGGTGATGTATTTTCTATTGACCATATAGCAAATACTGTCATAATAGGTTCATTATAGTATTTGAGCACCTCTCCATATTCAATACATTAGCAATGACAAAGTGACAACTTTTGGCTTCAGTCTATTTTCAGATTATTGAAAGCACTGGAGAAATTTTTCTTCTGGAAGGGACAGAAGAAAGAAGCAGAGAGCAAAAAAGAAATAGGTAAACAAAGGGGTCAGTTTTGCTTCCTAGTGAAATATATCTATCAAACTAGGATCCCCATCACCTTTTGCGATGTAAATTCTGTAACACTGCAAGCATCCTTTCTTCAGATCAGACAAGTTCAGCTTAGACAAAGCTTTCTTATGTAGATATTTTCTGTCTTAACTTTGAGCATAAAAGGAAAACTGTCACAATCTTTCTACTTTGAAGATTTGAAGGTAGGCCACAGAAAAAAAGAATTCTGTAACAGGTAGAAGTAAGCTGTATCCTTCTTAAAGAAATTGTTTTCTTTAAGGAAATGTTAAAGCTTTGTGTATATATATACATCTAAATATACACGGACACACTCATAACAATATAAACGTGTGTGTATATACATATCTATTTGTTCTTCACATACTCAGGAATATTATAGTTTCTTACCTGATGATTAAGATAGGGGTGTTTGTTCTACTTTTGTCTGTCCAGGCAGCTTGTTCTTTGTCTCTTAATCTCCTAGCTGAACAATACTTTTTGTCTCAATAAAAGTATAAAAACTCAATAGTTGTAAATAGTGTTTTGTATGCTGAAACTAATGGAAGTGGTGGTCAGGGGAAGCTCATTTGTCCCAAATGTGAAACAGCTATGATGTATTCTTGAAAATCAAGCAGTATTTTAGATGGAATTACTAGTTACATCTCTGGTGACACAAGCGATGGAAACAGGATGACAAAGGTTTGGTTTTAGACTCCAGCAATCATTAGAATCACTGCAAGGCAACCTTGTTATTTCTTTGAATCATTTCCAGTATCAAAAACGTTATTAAAAATATCCAAAGGAGTTGCAAAATTATTATCTCATGCAGAAGATGTGTGAGGTCCAATAATTCGTAGCTGATAGACTGAATCTGCCAGGAAACATGTTCTGAACGGTGTCATTGACTCCAACTTCGAAAAAACGATGGAATCCAAGAAGGTGTGCTGAGTGAATTAGAGAGATAATAAATAGGAAAACATCTCAATAAATTTTCTTCTTCCACAAGAAACTTCATGCACTTTGGGTTTACCCATGAAGAGTTGTAGTAAATCTTGGTTCTTTATTAAGAGAAACATTTATTTTTTTAAAATTTAATTAAGAAAGGTCACTAGAAAGGATTTCTGGGAATTCATTTGGACCACAGACACTACATTATACAAGGGATTTTTCCAAAGCAGGGGAAGATGATTAATAAAAATCTAAGTAAGGGAAAGCACAAAAAAGTAACAAATAGTTTGGTTTGGGGAAAACAAAACATAACAAAAAAATGAACGCCCCAAGTAAACCAGGTTTTCTGGTGAGGAGAGAATGGAAAGATTGTTTTTAGTCCGTGGTTACTACTGGTGTTTTCATGTAGTCACCCAACATTACTCAATAGGTTTTGGGACACAACACCTTCATTTCTTGGTATGATGTACGTTAAGGTATGTGGAACATTTTGTGAAAGAAGGCAAATGCCAGAGAAATTTGGATGTAAAACTTAAAATACACAAGTAATGGAGCTTAAAATCCCTTATATATCAAAAAACTGCACAAAACTCAAACCTGAAACAAACAATAAAACCCCAACCCTCATAACTCTGCATAAGTATACGTCTATATCTAGCAGATAATGCTTGTACTCAGTTATCTGGTAGTCATTTAAGCTTATACTGAATGAAAGACAAAGTTACTATAAAGCACCTACTAAAACTTTCAAACTTTATGGTTTTTGTTATTTGGTTATTTGTGTATATGTGACTATTTCAATATGAGTTTCAGCTAATTTCAATTGTCTTCAAGCCATTTTAGAAAGAAGAGCATAGCAAGACAAAATCTGACCTAGAATGCATTGTCCAGAAAAGCAGAATTTATACACAATTTTTTAAGGAATTTCATAAAGGATATGAAATGTTGGTTGGTGAAGAAGCTTAAAGGTTTCTGAGAATAAGCATTCTAATATTTGCTGTGGTTTGGACCTATGATGTTTGGGAGTTTTAGGGTTTTGGTTTCATTTTGGTTTGTTTCTTTTTTTTTTTTCTGAAAGGAGTCTAAAGAGAGCAACCCATGAAACACAGGTTGTACAAGCCTTGCTGTGTACAAGTCATTCTATGAGAGTACCTTTATCATGTTAGACAACCTGCTCAGTAAATATCTGAGTATCCCTTTAAATATCATGCTGTATGTGAGACAATATATAATTATCTAAAAGTATAAATTAATAGGACAGTACTTTCTCATGCATTTACATGCATTTCTCATAACCTAGTATAGCAATAGCATTTGCAATAATAGTTATTATGCACTTTTCTAGTTTATAGGATTTCAATGGCTATAAAAAATACTGTGGAGGACCATGCGATAAGGTACTACAGGTGGGTTTTATGGTTGTTCTGCTTAGGGAGTAGAAGAAAGAAGATTAAAGCCATTTTTAACCCTAAGTTATTTAGAAGGTCTTTTGTGACCACATGAGATTAGCAAACATTGCTTAAGTTTTCCCTTCCCCACTGCAAGAGCTAATGATTCATTGAACAATTTCCTCAGAAAAAGCTTTATAAAAAAACCCCCAAGATTTTCTGTAAGCGATGGCTTTATTTTATTCTCCGTGAGTATAGAGGCAAGTATGATTTCTTTGAAACTGCCTGGGTTTAAAATGAAAAAAATATGGGCAATATTTCTGTGATAGAACACCTGAAGACATGTATTGTGTCATGCTGAATCAACTAAGCATACAGCACAAGGAAATTTCTTATCTTCACAGAATGTCTGCAATTTGTGTTGTCTTGTTTCTGCAGGCAACATTTTATGTCTCCAAGATTTTACCTTAAAATTTGCATATTTAAACCCTTACTTGAGTTCCACACAGTACCCAAACTATTAAAAAACCATATGTGCAATATATGTTACTCTATCTTCTGATATAGTGGAGGCATTGACTCAGTGACTGTTTTATAACATATATTTCCAATTCCAATTCCGATTCATATGGTATACTTATAGTAACAGATAAGTGTAATTATCAAGGAACACTGCATCTTTATTTTCTCATTTCTACTGTGACAGGGATAAGATGCTTTGTGTTTTAACTTTTACAGGGATATGAGCAATGGAATTATTGAATGTTGCTTTGCCTTGCCATTATCTACAGATAAGACTATATATTCAGTAGATTCCTGACTACAAAATCAGTCTGTGACACTGCTGAATCACGATACCTCCTTCTGTCATTCCACACTTTGATTTACATACAGATGCATGTGACAGTAGACTGGTAAAGACTGGCTTTTTTCTTACATTCTTTTTCTGGAAAGCTCTAACGATTAATGTCATTAATTGCTGATCAGATCTGATTTTAAATCTAAATTATCATTGTTCAGTAGTGTAAGGGATTCACATATTCCACAGAAAAGTAGCTTCCCCTTCCACAAATTCTATTCTAACTCTTTTCCTTGTTAACTGTCTGTTTCACCTTTAATGATGATATATACTTACTGAAGAGTTTCATAGGTTTTTGTGGCAAATTAAACATCTGGCTCTGCTGGCTTGACATGAATATTGCCTTTAATGTTCTTTTGAAGAGAAGAGAATATAATTTCTGGAAGTGAACATGCTGTACATTTAAAAAAGCTAAACAAAATAGTTGCAGTAGCAGGAAAATAGTTACTGTGATGCCTCACTTATGCATTGTGAGTCCTCTCAGGGAGCTGTTTACATCTGACAAAATAAACCATAGCTGGATAAGCTGGGAATTAAAACCAGGCATGAGATGTGTAAGAAACTACTTAAGGGGCAACGCCCTAGCCTGTAATTATGGAATGTACCTTGAAGAAATAGTAGTGTTCACTGGGTAAAGTAATCCCCAGAAGTTGCGTTCTGATGATGTGCCTTGTCCAAGGAACTACATTTTCCTGGGTATTTACATTCATGAAACCCTGGTCTTAGTTCAGCCTTGCCCCAATGACTTACAACTGCCTATGTAGAAATAATTTTTTTACCTATGCAGTCATGCCGCAGAGCTGAATTCAGCTCTGTGAGTTAGAGGAATGCCCCTATTGTATTCTCCCCATAGACTTAGTTAATACTGCCATATCCAATTTCTTATGAAGTGGATAGGAATCTAGGCTTCTGTGTTGTCTGCCTTATTCAGTGGAAAAGCAATTTAAATGACAGTTTTCATAACAAACTTTCTCCAGGGGAAAGCTTATATAAGCATGAGCACAAGAGAGAACATGATCCATCATGTACAGTTTTTGTATAACACTCTGAAAAGTTCTGTAAATTAATCCAATTATTTCATTTCTAGAACTTTCTTAACAAAGCTAATCTACATGAGTCACAATCAAAAAATTTTCTTAGAATCCTTAACTAGTTTAAGTAAGTTGACTGTTTGTCTACACAATAATTTAGTGTATTTTAATGGCCAAAATGATTATGTAAAACTGATCCAAACTGTATCGAGTGAAAGCATTTTGAGTTTTGGGCTAGCCTTCAGTAATTTGCAGGAAGCAGGTCAAAAAAACCCTAACCCTGACAAGTGAAATAAATAGGCTTATTATAGCTGCCTCACTTACAATGTTAATGAGTATGTATTCTAACTTGAGCCATAGCTCCTGCAAGCAATGGGAAGGAAATAGTCAGGGTTCTCTTGTTTTATGTTAAATACAAATTTTTAAATTTAAAATTGGAGTAAAAAGATTTAAGTTTATTTCAAATTTTGATATTCTTTAGTTATCAAATTTTTTAACCTTATGTTCCTTGTTGAAGAAAAACTATTTTGTAGATAAAAATAATGTTAGGGTGACTAGAATAAATTAATTGTTTTGTTATTCATGAATTCAACTATTTAAGTCAGGGCAGAAGTGTGATCAATACGCTACTTGATATTTTAATGTAATCCTAATTATTCTAAAACAAAATAATTACATTGTCATCTAAACAAAAATTGGCTGAGGGAACAGAGACATAACTGTAGTTTTGTCTTTTGATGACAAGTATGCTCCTTGGTAGTCTCTGATCAAAATGACTCGCAAAGGACAGCAAATACATGCATTGAAGTCCTTTAGTGATAAAGTATACAATATGAAAGATTAGATAGGAATTACTTTTCCATAGATTTTAGTTTCTTGCACCTAATGGGCCTGGTAATAAAAAATATTTAGGTATTCAAGTCCCTATTTCTTTTTTCAAATAAATCAAACCTCAAAGTTGGGAAAAGTCTTTGGTGGACTGTAGGGGCAACACAGTCACGGTGTTCATGGTAAGTCATTTTACTTGGGGAGTCATAAATAACCTGTTGACATATATATTCTGTATTTTATATGCTGTTCTAGGATTACGTGCATACTGGATTGTTAAGCACAGAAAGAACTTCCACAATGTTTTGTTGAGGTGAAGATAGAAACATAGCAGAAACAAAAAGTTCTAGATTTTACTCTAAAGATTTAGATATTGTTCTATAACTGCACAGTGCTAGAATAGGAAACTTGACAAAAGTCCAAACTGCTGAAGAATCTTGTAAAAAAATAACAGTGAGGAAAGCTACAACAGTACAGAGGAAAGTTAATAATTTTCAGTACTCCATTTTGAGACTTACAAGCAACTGGATGATGGGCAAGATAGATACCTGTTACTAATGGTAGAGCTACTAAACTTTACTACAGTACTCTTAGAAAGCTAAGGCCTGTCTGGGATAATTAACTTAAAAAATAAATTGATGAGATTTATATAAGAATAAGAAATTAGTGCCAATATTCTTCTGTCAAGGTTATGTTTACCTATGTTAAAACTCTACAAAGAATCAGGATACAAAAAGAGCTGGAACAACATCATGCAGTCAGGCCAATCTGTCAGTAGTAATACTTGTATTTTACAACTCAACAAAAATGGGGAGACTGAAGGCAGACTGAAGGCAGACCATGATGTAACACTGGAGTGAGGGAGTTCTTATCAGGTTCAAGGTTCAGGCTTCCTCAGCTGAAAAATCAAAAATGTATTTGGACTTCTGTACTACTAACATCTGTCTTAGATCTTCTCATGGACTAACTGAAGGCATGGGTAAATACTTTTTTTTTTTTATAAAATGAGGGTAATTCTACTTTTTCTTGCCATAATTACAAACTAAAATAACAAAAAATTAATTTGGTTTGGTTTGGCTTTGTTTTTTTTTTTAAATGCAACTGAAAAGGTATTAAACTGAGGAAGTCTGCTTACTCATCTCAAATTATTTGAAATTCTATTCTAGGAATGGTGTTGATCTAATACTTTGAATGTGGAAATACCTTGAGTTTACAAGGAAATATTTCCACTCTTAGGATTGGCTTTGTATTGGGCCCAGAGACTCAGTTTTAGGGTCTCTCAAACTGGAGGTGTCCAAAACTTCTGAAAAATAAAGTCATTTATGCAGGCACTTTTAAACATTCTCAGCATCATTCTTTCTAAATTTATTCTTGGCAGTTTAGAAACTTATGTCATTCCAAATTGTCTTGGCAAGCATGAGACTACAGAAGGACAGCTTTTTGCTGAAACCCTCTCTCTGCACCACAGATTTCTCTCAGAATTTTGAGAGTGTTTGTGCACTTTGAAAAATCTGTTCATGTACATTTATTTCCACCATTAAAAGCCCTTCTGAATAGATATTTAGCTCCCATAATGGGTATTTTTCAAAGATCATAGTGTGAGCAGAACATAATCATATTTTTTCATTACATTACATAACTTCAATTTCAGACCTTCTGGCTTTCCTAATTCCTGAGCCATGGAAATTGCTAGGTGAAATGATTTCTTCCATGACCTCACTGCTGAAACAGAAAACAATGTTTTTGCTGCAGATTTTATCTTGCTCAAATAAAGAATTGATGGTTCATTTGTTACTTTACTCTTAGAAACTTTTTTTTTCAGTTATCTGAAGTGGATCTCAGAAAAAACAAACAGAAAGAGCAACAGTAGTGTTAACACTGTGAACTTGCACTCAGAAGAAGGAATCAGCGGCTGAGGTTGGAAGAGATGTCTGAAAGTATTTTATTTATTTATTTGTTTGTTTGTTTGTTTACTTGTTCCTAAGTATGGCAGTTTGGGAGCATAGTGTTTATTTTAGGCATCCCATAATTTTATTTTTGAAATATGATTTGTGAACTATCCTCCGCTCAACTTTTGGTGAGAAATAATATCCTTCATAACCACAAAAACATATTTGATATCGGCATACTCTTCACAACTGTGCATCCATTGACATTACCATAGATTTTACAAGACCTCATGCAGTCAGAGCTGAAAACTCGTGAAGACTTCCACTTCCCTCACTCATATTTTGTGGAATAAATTATAGGAAATGTAGGAACAGAACTGGGAAACTATGTACTTAAGTGAGTTCAGGGAAGGACCAGATTTGGTGAGGAGCAGGTCAGTTCTTATCCAGTCTGTCTATGGCTGTCTTACTATGACTGATGGAGCTGCTGGAATAAATAAAACCTTCTGGAGAAAGGACTTTGTGAAGGAAAGTTGTTTCCTACAAAGAGATGAGATTCTTTACCATGAGTCTGGGTATGGAGGGAAACATTTGTCCTCACCTTCTTAGCTAGCAGCTTTACTAATGATCAGGCAAGTGTACTCACCACAAAACCCTCTTAATAAAAGCCTTCCTTAATGCAGGTGTCTTCTTCAGGGGTTGAATGTGTAGGTTTTTGTCATATTCGACTAGCAGTGAATCAGCTCAGGCAAAGGCACAGACCTCCCCAGCAGAACTGGGGCTGAAAGAGTTGGTTTGAAATTTTACAGCAGATGAAATGACCCAAATGTGGGATTCCAACCTTTCCTAGATTCTGCTCAGAAGCAGTTCAAGACGTCCAGCCACTGGCTGTGGACGCATTCATGTCAACTGCAAAACCCTTCAGAATCTTTTCTTTCCTTTTTTTTTTTTTTAAATAAAAAAAAAATGAAAATAGTGGATTCTCTAACAGAACTGAACTGAGATTTTGGGATATTCTATGAAATGGCTATGGCAAAGGAAACTTGTCAGAATAAGATTTGATTGATATTTGCATGCCGGGAGGCTAAGAAATGGAACTAAATATAGAAGACCTGTGTGGGAAAGCACTGCTGATAAAAGTGCAAGCTTCATAAGCCTCCAGATTGTACCTGGCAACGTTTAGCCAGCTGAAGTCAGACAACCTGAGACAGTATTGAGGAGTTTATTTGAAAGTAGAGAAGTTGAGAATGTGGAGTGATGTCCGCCTTTACATGAATGTCAGAGACAATATTTTAAAGTTGATTTGGCCCAAATTTTACCAAGGGGGGGGAAAGCTCTATCCACACATCCAGTAGTGACTGCCTTCAGTATTAACATCTATGTCAGTTTCACTGTGGGGAATTGTCACAGAATTGTTAGAGATAATCAGCTAGAAAGTCATCCACTTGGAAATGTACATGGAGAAAGTTTAGCTACATAAAGCAAGATTAAGATGTCTCAATTTTTGTAGCATATTCTCAAAGGCCAAAATGAGCAAAGGTCTAGGACTGTGTTCTTACGTATGAGGAAATAAAAATAGACCTCTATCATTCTCCCAAGCATGAGGAGCCTCTGGCCAGCAGGCAGTTTCTTCACTTTTTTCCTGAAAATGCCAGTACAGGGACTATGCTAAGCAGCACAGATTGTCCCCCATAGCTTGCACCACTCAAAGCAGTCTCTTCTAAGTAAAGATGAGAAGCACATAGGAGAGAGAAGCTCTTCCACACCAGGCAATAATTTTGAAGAAGAACTAGATTTTAAGAGATCTATAGAATATAAAATGAAGCTTATTAGTGAACATGTGTGTATGAAACATAAAACGTACCTTCCCAACTTCTAGCAAAGTTGCTAGAGTTCTATATGGTAAAGAATAGCCTGAAATGCATTTAAAAAAAAAAAAAAAAAAAAAAAAAAATTCACATTAATTCGTCATAAGAGAAGTGCAGGTAAGAAGAGGAGGGATAAACCAAAACCAAAATTTGTCTGTTTGTTAGTGGGCAAACTAATTGTATCTATTAAATATCTACCAAGTTGGTATCTGTCATCTGCAAAAGTAATTACGTGTAGTGACCAAAGTCTTCCGCTCTGAAACCCTAGAGTGCACAATAGCTCCTTTAGGAAAACTCCCAAATATCTTAGCTGTCTGCTTCTTGCTAACCTCTTAAGCAGAGTCTTTAAACACAGTTTCAGAGCAATGCAAACACTAGTATATCAAAGGATTGGAGAAGACTGTACTGCACATAAAACACAGCTTGGAATTGACAGAGAGAAAAATTGAAAACAACGATTCTCTGAGGCAAATAATCTCAACTCGTGTTGTTTTCCACCCCTGCAGTTCTCATTTGGGAAGAAGCCAAACAAGCTAATCTAGCAGATGTCTGTGCCACTGATTTAAAGTCAAAGGTAGGACACTTCCAATATCCATCTAATTCAAACAAGGAAGGTTTCTACGGACAGGCACAAAACAGGACTGAACCAATACTCTCCCACTAAATGGGAAGGTCAGTAGTTATTGCTCTTACACAGGACTGACTTGTGTGATTTTGAGTGACTGAATGATTGCTGCCCTAAGCAAAATATCCCACTAGCAGGGATAACCTACAGTTCAAATATTTCCCATTCTGCAAACACAATGGAAACATTGTCAAGCACTGGAACAGGCTGCCCAGGGAAGGGGTTGACTCCCCACCCCTAGGGGTATTTAAAATCCAGGCAGATGAGGTGCTTAGGAACATGGTTTAGTGGTGGGATGGCAGGGTTAGAGTAACAGCTGGGCTTGGTGATCTTAAAGGTCTTTTCCAACCTAAGCGATTCTATGATTCTATGATTCTATGAAATAATAAAATAATTTTAATGTTGGCTAACTGCAAGTTAGCACTGGGCAAGATGTCCTTCAAAGATCATTTAAGATAGAGTGGTATTCACAATTTGAAGATTCAACTCTGTTACACAAGAGTATGCAAACTAAGCCTATCTTAGCTATGGTTATGAAAAAAACCCATATACACTTCTATCATATGATAGTGGTCTAAATAAGGCTGACTGGCCAGGACTTGGCAACCCTTTCTCTGGTGCCTGAATCTAAATTTTCTATTAAAATAGTATAATGCTTAACCATTTTGCTTGTGAGCAAAAGATGTGAATCAAATATAAACTCATAGTTCAGCATGTCCTTGTGACTTCTGTAGCTTGAAATCACAGTTCTAAGGAAAGTGATCGTATCCATTTTGGATTGCTAAGATTTGAAAGTAAGGATAACAGTCTAAATAAGAACACTATGAACCTTTATTTTCTTGATCAAGACACACAAGAAAGAAGAAAGATAAATGTGTTACAAAGAAAGGAGTAGCATTTGATTTTCACATGAGAGTTAGGCATGGCCAAAACAGGTATCCTGTTTGGAGATGGAAGCTGTTGCTTTCTTTCTTCTATTCCTTCTCCCCTGGACACACTGGAATTCTTGCATCTTCTTTTGCTTGTGTCATTAGCATCTTATTTTTCTTAACTCTATTTATTTAAGTTGTCCTTTTGGTGTTGCATTTCTTATATAAGCTATAAAAGGTGTCTTAGTAGAGAGAAGAGTCTGTATCTCTGTATAAACCTGTATGGACAGTGAACATACAACTATAGTCATCAATTAGATGATCCAATTAGACTAAATAACACAAAATCCTGCTCTTATCTGCACCCAACAGCCCATTGGACACTCCAAATCTGTTTAATTGATAGTAAAGTAGACAAAAGAGCTGTCCTGGTTTCAGCTGGGACAGAGTTAATTCTCTTCCTAGTAGCTGGCACAGCGCTGTGGTTTGGATTTAGGATGAGCAGAATGTTGATAACTCACTGATGGTTCAGTTGTGGCTGAGCAGGGCTGACACCAGCCAAGGCCTTTTCAGCTTCCCCTGCCCTGCCAGGGGCACAAGGAGTGGGAGGGGACACAGCCAGGACAGCTGACCCCAACTGGCCCCAGGGCTATTCCAGACTGTATGGTGTCATGCCCAGTAGAGAAACTGGGGGAAGAAGAAGGGAGTATGTTGGGAACGATGGTGTCTGTCTTCCCAAGTCACCATTACGTGTATTGGAGCCCTGCTCTCCTGGGGATGGCTGAGCACCTGCCTGCCCATGGGAAGCAGGGAATTAATTCCTTGCTTTGCTTTTCTTGTGCGCGTGGCTTTTGCTTTCCCTATTAAACTGTCTTTACCTCAACCCATGAATTTTCTCACTTTCACTCTTCCAATTCTCTCCCCCATCCCACCAGGAGGGAGTTTGTGGGGGAACGGCTGTGTGGAGCTTAGTTTCCCACTGGGCTTAAACCATAACAAGAGCCTAGGCTCAAATTTTTTTGTCTTAGCTGGCATGCATATTAATTACTGTTAGAGCAATCAAGCCTTGTAGTACCTAGCTTTGAGGAAACTTTACTCTTGACAGAATTCACTGTAGAGGTTGTTAATGTCAACCCATCTGTGCAATATATACAGGCAATTAGGTGCCTAAAAAAACTGTCATGAAAGTCTGAACATTCATCAGTTTAACTAAACAGTGGGAAATGCATACAACACATCCCAGCCCAGCAGAGCAGACAAACCTCAATGCATTGACATGAATTTTGGAACCTCTTTTTTCTCCTCCCAGTTCAACAGGCAAGAACTCTCACTTCTACAATCATGGTTTCCTGATGTGCAAAGTGTGAAGCAGTGGTGGGGCCTCCCAGTGTTGAGAAGGTCAGAGGTGAGCCCCCTTCTTTCACGGCAAGACTAAGTCTACACGTCCTGCCTTGCAGGGATGAGCACATTGCCCTCCATGTACAGCAAGCACTTTCCCTTGTGTGTAGAAGCCTCTTAGATGGCCACTTTAGCATTGGTGCCCACTCTTGCAGAGGGAGACTATAGCCATGCTTGAGATCAGGTGTTTCCAACATTACATTGCTAAATAAACAGGGATTTGGCAATGAATTTTTTTTAATTCATATGTGTCTTTGCATTTCAATAATTCATGGATCTAGCTCCTGCTGCTTTGAACATGTATTCCCTCCCAAACAGACACATACTTCTACTGTATTTCAAGTTATGTCCAGGTGCAAATATGTTATTTCATAATAAATGTATTAGATTAAGTGCAGTTACTACCAAATCTGATAGAATAAACAGCCTTTGAAAGTTCTTTATGCTATACCAATATATAGTTCTACAACAGGGATACCTGCATGGATTTTCTTTTCCTCCATAGTAAAGCTTAGAATTTCTATAGATAATTTTTTTTTTTAAATTCTTATTTCCTATAGCAGTGAAGTTTGACTGGATACTAAATAATACTATTTGGGAAATGTAAAACTATAAAAGTGCCTTTCATAGTAAAGGGAGAGGCTGAGTATCTGTTTAACAGTGGGCATCCTCATTTATTCAAAAACACTTACTTCTCCAGGTAGTAATAAGAAAAAATTTCTGGCACTGTATATGAAACAGAGAAAGAATCTATGACTGACTGACACATTACATATCTTTAATGTATTTTTTCTTTTTCCTTTGTTTATATGCACCTTTGTTTATATGCTTTCTTTAATAAATGGCATGTACAAAATAAGAAAACGTAATTAAAAGAAAAGAATCATTAAGGACTCAGAAAGATAAAAAAGACTGCATGACCTTTAGAGGATGTTTCTGTCTCAGGTGCTGAACAATAAAATATTCTTGCATTCTTATATATTCATAGGGCCTCAGGCAGTTCCAATACAGATTTTTCTGTACTGTGTGCTTTCCTACAAATCAGTAATTGAGGGCTGCTGCAGTGTACAAAGTCCCAGTAATTTAACATTTTCTGTAAATGTCAGCAGAGGGTTATTCAGTTTCTGCAGGTGGTAAGGTCTTCTATACACCATCTAACCTAAAATGGTGATGCTATGAGAAGCCAAGGGGAAAAAACAACAAAAAACCTCCTGCTTCTTCTAAAATTGAGGAAAGCTGCTTTGACATGTATTTACATAACAAATAACGTTGCCAAATATCAGTAGCAAAAGTTAGCTGCACTAGTTAGTGGGTATGACACCAGGAGGAAGCGTTTGAGGTTGTAGTCACTTATCTAACTACATCATTTAACCATGATTTAAACTCTGTGTCTGGTGAGAATAATAATTAGATGACCCAGATATTTGTCTTCACCCTTTGAATAAACAATTCTCCAAGAGTTTAGATTTCACATGAAAAGTGAATTGTGAGATTTGAGAACATAAAAGCATTAAATAAATAGAAAAAAAAAGGTAGCAGTAACAGCATTAAAACAGAAACAGAGTGGGCAGACAGTGTTTACAGGCATGGTTTATACAATTCTGAGTTTTGGTAGACATTTGTGTGGAAAACAGGTACAACAAGACCTGTTGCATCAATTTCTTATTTAACGATTCAGCAAGATTTTCCTTCAAGCTGGAACTGGGAATAGGTGGGGAATGGACATTTTCACAGCCAGGTGCTGTGGTACATCTTCGATAATTCCCCCATTGCTTACTATGAGATTCTTTTCAAGGCAGATTTAACTGCAGGAATTATTAATAATTTAATTACAGTGGATCCCACTCCCAAGCATGACAGACATCTGGTTTCAGAATTGACAAGGGTGCTGAATATGCATATGAACTTCTCTGGAGTCACACCTTGCATAGCAAATTTGTGACTGTGGCTCGGTTCCCAGTCTGGCACTTGTCCCATGTCCTGACTCCATCATGGGATGCCATACAGGAATGTAACAGCTCCATAACCCCTGACACTGTAACCTGGTTTCCATGACAAGGAAATCTATGTGTACCATCCAGATGGGACCATAGCAACTTCCAGCAGATTTCTTATCTCTACAGTGATGGGCCCAAGACCTGGGAGCTTTCACACATATTTTTCCAGCAGAAAAATTTAGTAGAACCTTCAGTATCTTGATATTGCTCAGAATAAGGCTGGAGCCCAAAAGCATATTCCAGGAGAGGTAAATGTAGCTCCTGGACTGGAATAACTGAGTGTGCACCAGAGGTTATGCTCCCTTGTCGTTTACTGTAAGAATGACAATTGTTTAAATATGTTCCCTAAATAAATTTTAGCCTCATTTTTAGGGTTCTGAATGTCTGCACGCTAAACAGAAATTTACATTATCATTGGACCAGCCTCTCTGAAATAAGTTACATTGCATTTGAAGCCTGATTTCAGTAGACATATATGTAGCAAATTTGAAAAAGTTGGCCTTACTATACTGTGTCAAACAGGCTGAATTCTTTCTGTCTCTTATTTAAACATAGACGAGAGCTTATCTCAGACAGGGGAACATGAGAAGGATAGGTATGTGTGAATTGACTTTGTTTGGATCAGAGAGCTGGAAGGATCCATTTCAGAAGGACAATGTGGTGAAAACATTGCTCTTTGAGCTTGCACTGAGTATACCTCTTACTTTTCAATTTTACTTCTCTTCCTTTTTACTTTTTTTCCCCAGAAATAGTGACAGTTAGATTTAAAAGTTACATGAAAGAAGATGCTTGGCCTCACACAGGCAGAATGGGGACAGCTTGCAGGGTGCTTTTGTCACTTCTTCCTTTGATATGTTGCATCATTTTCTAATTACCTCTTCAGCCTACATTTTATTTCAAAATACTTAAGAGGTTTAACTGGTTTTGGTAACTGCCACATGCAGCCGTGCATTTGTCACAGATTTCTGACAAATATTTTCCGTAAGTAGTACTTTCTGTGTAACAGTCATCTGTATCTCCTGATACTTGAAACATATCTACTTTTGTGTGTGTCTGTTGACAGATCAGCTTGCTAGGCATTTTTGGTAGCTTAGGTGAGCCATAAAGTACTCAAACTGCTAGAAGCTTGATGACAGACAAACCTCAGCAGCCATGTTTGTACTCATTTTCACAGTAGGCCCATGGTAAAGATCGTGGTCCATTACCCAGTAGAAGTCTGTGGAGTCTAGGGGAGTGCAATTGGCAGTTTTGAGGATGTGGTAAGGCCACAAAATATTTGATTTCTGGGAATAAAAAAAGAATGCTGCAAAAACTCATTGCTCCTGCCTTCCCTGAACCATGTTTCCTGCATGAGTAACAGAGCGATTTACAGTTTGCTCTTCTTTCACTTTCTATATGTATCCAATGGTACTAAAGTTAATGTTTCTGTCATTAAATTAAATTACTTAAGTATCTAAACAGTGATATATGCATTTGTTCTAGTAAAAAACAGATTCAAATAGTCAAGAGAATATTACAATCTGAGCCAAGCATTATTTGGTTTGTGTCTCTCTTAAGAGAGACTGGAAATAAATGGAAGGAAAATCCATTTCTACTCTGCTGGTATCCTCTACAGGTTAAACCAGTATTTAATGGTATACTTCATTTATTCTTATTATCCTTGTATAGTTCATGTGTGAACCTTACATATTTCTGTCATTTGCAATGCTGTTGGTTGTTTTCCATAGTGACAGTTCTCCTGACCTCCAGGCTTCCATTTGGTTTTAATGCCACGGCAATATAAAATTAAAGGGAAACTTATGATTATGAAAAGTGCACACCTAAGTTTGTATCCTAAGACTGTTACACAAAACAAAGGTTTTGACGCTCATTGAGATCTGTTGCAACTGTGATCACTGAACGTATCTGATCTGTTTAAGTTACCATATGCAATATAGTAATTTTACAAGCATTTGCTTGTAAAATTAGACTGTAAAACTGCCTATAAACATGCTATACTAGCATGTGAACAGAATTCCTCTTTCATGGCCCCTTCATATTTTGAGGCGTTACAGAGAATGCTCCTTCTGAAAAAGCAGGCTCTGCTTTTAAAGCCTTAATATTTCTTTAAATTGTTATTACAGGCAATTACAGAGCCAAGATTTGACATTTGTGGCAACAGTGAGAATTTGGTACAAACTAAGGTCAAATACAATTTCCATAAGTGAAAGTGCAACAATTTCATAATTCATTCAACTATAGGTCAGTGGTTTAGATTGAGAACTTGGATATTCATCAAAAGCCCAAGTTAAATGTTGTATTTAAAGGTTGTAGTGAGATCTGATAGTTGGTCTGGCATATTGCTGTAGAGCGCTAAATCCAAGAAAAATAAAACTGCAAATGAACTTGTGAATGACCTAGAGTCTTCCTGCATTTAAACCTCTTTCTCTCTCATTTTGTCTCCCCTGACTCTTGCTACAAGAATGTATTAAGGCAGAACTAAAATGACATGCTGGTCTCACAGCAGAAGGTTACGTCCTTCTTCTTGCAACCCTCCCTCATGGGAGTATTTCCACTGAAGCTGCAGTATTCCTAAGTGGCAATTTAATTCATAGTTTTGAAGGACATAAAAGACTATTATCCCTCTGTTTTGACCTGTTACACTGCCACAGAATTATAATCAGTAATTATTTTTGAAACATTCTTAACATCCATTTTGGTATTTGTCCTCTTCTGTGTGTCTATGTAGTAGGGTGCAGACAGGCTCTGCAAGCCCTCCTTGCCAACACTGGTCCATAGGTTTGCTGTTGTTAACTTAGCACAGTGCTTGTGCTAATAAACTCAGCCAAGTAGCTGAATATATTATCTGAGGCTTGTTACCACACTAATGTAGTTAAATGGCTGCTAATTGCATTTTATTAGCTTAGAACTTGGGTGGGGTGATGAATAACTGCTTGCAATTGAGTTTATACACGTGCCTTCAGTCCTTAATTTCATGAACGAGCACAATGTTTGCAGAATTTAGGTCTTAAGTTACCTCACCGAATACAAAATGTATCTGGATATCTCAGTGTGCAAAATCTGACAGAGTGTCTCCCCTAAAACGTCTTTCCTCTAGACATGATTGAGTTATGCAGAACATTCTCAAATGTGTGCAATTAGACAATTTCTGTAAATGATCAAGAATCTTTATAAATAACATTTACTTACATAGATATACATGGATATACAAATTTTCTACAGGCTTACCAATTCCTTTTCACAGACTCAGGCAAGTTAAGAACCTGTGAAAATATCTAAAAACATTATCAAAACCGATAAGCCAAGGTGGTTCTGTCTTCTGGAAAGGGAAGCTTGTGTGCTGTTGGGGTTTTTTTTTTTGGGGGGGGGGGGGGCGGTGGTGTGGTGGCTTTTTTTCCTGAAGAAAATTGAATAGGAAATATAAACCATGCTTTTATTACAAAATGTACATAGTCTCAATATTGAAGATTTTCACTGAACACATTCAGTGAAATTTGGGATTTTTTGAAGGCAGTGGTAAAACTTGTATTTTCCTTGCAGTTGAACTGCAGGAGGAGTTGAGACACGCTGAACTAAAGCTTGCTTTCTACAGATACACTTTGACAAAGATCTTAATGCTCCCGCTCTGCAAATAAACCAACAGTACTGATCTGAGACATTTCCATAAAATCAGGAGAGTGTGGTACTAATTCACTCTATTTCAGTTATGAGAAAATACAACCCTCTACTTAATAATCTGCTGATTTAATTTACCCTGTAAAGTAGGCACAATGTTTCAAAGGACAACTACCAAACATATTTTCCATGTAAGAAAATATTAACATGTTTGGGCAATCTTTAGTGGAAAAAACAGATAGCTTTCTGAGATCACCTGAGGTTCGCCTGAATGCATTGTCTACCGAGCCTGTATTGGTGTATAGTCAGGAATAGGTACTGCAGTTGTCAGTGCTGGCAGATAAAATACCATTTACACTGCATTAACTCACTGTGGTTTTTTGGATCTCACTGCTTTCTCTAGAGGCTGAGGATGTTCTCCATTGTACATGATCCCTGCCACTCTCCCCAGCTGAAAGAGGCAGATCTTTACTGTGGTGTTGGCTCTTGCAAATGAGGTTTTTGTGTCACTTGTGAGGACATACATACTTACATTTTTTCTAGTTTTACCTGCAATGTAATTTTTCCCTCCCATAATACTAACGCCAAATTAAATGTTAAACACCTCCCTGTTGGGGCATGGGGGGTATTATTAATCTTCCTGCATTCACAGACCACAGAGGATCACAGTACAGCATTCACCACGTGTTAATAAGCAGCTGAATTCCCAGTGTGACACTTAAGAAGAAATGACCCAGAGGGAACCTCCCTGCACCAGTCCTCCACCCTCTGGTGCATGATGAAGTTGTGGAAGCAGCGGAGGAGGAATGGGAAAATCACACATCAGCCTGGGGCAGCGTTTCTTTCCTATTGAAATCCCACTCCTGTGGTGTTACTCAGCACCCTACCTGAGGTTTTAAGACAAGTACCTGAAGGGGTATTTATGCCTGAGGACCTTTCAAAATTAATTTGAAATGTTTCTCTCAGAGGAGAAGGGAACATGCGAGTAATTCCTTGTAAGTGTGGCCGTGTAATAGCTCTTGCATTGGGCATGAAGGAAGATAACAACCCCTGAGGCCGATGTACTATTTTGACACAACTCGTTCAACATATTTAAAGTGTCTCCCACTGAAAAAGAACATTCTTTGTGTCTGTGCCATGTTTTCTGCGAGAGAGAAAAGCTGTGAACATTTTCAAAGTAATTCAGGTAATTAATGTAAGATAATGTATTTTTCTATGGTAGTTAGTATGTATTATGTGATGCCACCATCAGATTCATATTTAATAATAGCTGTTCTTTCCAAGCCTATAAGTACAGGGTACTGCAATTATCATACTAATAGGTAGTTTATGAACTGTGTGCTTTTTAATGTGTACCATTCAAATTAGACTCTTGTTATTTTTGATAGGATAACTACAAGACCTAATTGTCTAGGTGTTGAAAAATACTGATAAAATATCTAGTGAAATGTTATTACAAATGCAGGGATATATACAAAGAACACATTTCTAACACGGGAATAACCAAGGCAGGAATGATAGGCAATATTATCTATTAGTGTATTTACTCTGTTAGGTAGTTTCCCTCAGCATGATCTTGCAGTGTGCTTCAGTTGACTTAAATTTGTATATATTAAAGATCAATTAAGAGGGACTGCTTCATAAAATTAGTCTTACCAAAGACTACTAAACTGAATGGACAATTAAAACAAAGTGAGCAAAATTTGCTCTAGGGATCTAAATTTTAAAACTTTTGCTTTATTCTGAAGTCAGCTTGTCTACTCAGCAAGATTTATTTAAGACAAAGTTAGCTACATTCACCTGTCTCTTGACCACTCACACTACCTGGCAATCCCGAAGATTTGAAGAAAAATACAATTTTAAGAGTTACTTTTTGTAAGGAAGAGTTCTGCTGCCCTCCTCACTAACCATGCTTGATTTTGATGAAATCCCTCGCTTTCTGTGTCCCCATCAATAATTTATGCAGCACAACAAAGTTGTTATGTCACTCATAAATAAAAAAATGAAGTAAACATCATGTCCTTCACTGACTGAAAAATCTTGGTATACTGGACTCTTGGATTCTTTCAGCAAAAAGTACTTCTATGTGAACATAAATGTATCTGTCTGATGGGATCAGGTTTTATAACTTCTCCTGCATTACCAAACTACCTTAAACCTGCCATAAATATTACTGTAAAAATATTTTTAATGTAGGCCGAGATATTTTGTTTTGATTAGCTAGAAAGAACTCATTTCTGCTTTGCTTCAATAACATGGAAGAGATCACTAAATTTGCACCAATGTATGAATAATTTCTGCATGGTTTGCAAGGACAGGTGGTCTCCCTCATATATGTCCAGTTCCTCTTATGTCAAAGGGTTACAGGGTGAGACCTCCTCACAATTACAGCAGCAAGTGGATTTGGAATTTTTCCTACTCCGTCCTCCTCTGTCATCCAAGTCACAATTTTTCAAAAATTAAAAATAGTCCTAAAATGAAATCAGTATTAATGGCTCTTCTCCACCTACTTGAATTAAAAATATGTGAAAAACTCGCGTTCAGCTTTTTTTGAGCAAAGATATTAAAGTCTTTCTGTTGGCATAACTTCAGCTTTTGTTATCTGACAAACAAAGACACTAACCAAAAAGATCACACTCAAAGTAAATTACTTCAAATATACAAAAAAATATTTTTTCCACATTTTTGTCAATGAACACTGGGAAAAAATGTGCATGAAAAAATGTGAACATTATACTATTTATGAAAATTTAGGATAGAACTGTGTTTCAATACTTTTAATGTTTTCACAGAATGGGAAAATGCTTCTTGCCTAGATCTTAAAGGAAGATATCAAGACTGTTTCTGGAGTTATATGCACAAGCATTAAATTGTAACTATATATCAAAAATCTGTCATTATCTTATGCCCTGTCCATTACCCTTTATAGTTCGGTTTTTCAGGTCAGTAAAGAAGTAGTATGTTACAGAAATGTACCCGGAGCAGAATTCAAGACTCTGCATATTCACCACCACTGCTGCAGTCACTCACATAGTTACCATCAAGCAGCAGGTCCCCAAATGGGACTTAATTACAGCTGTGTGATTGGAAAAATACTATTGCCCTCTTCAAATAAAAATAATCCCATTGCAAGAGGTCACTTAAATACCAAATGGACTTGTTGTCTTGTATCACAATAAAATACACTAGGGATATAGTCAAAAATATCTCTATGTTTTCACACATTTAGAAAGGCCAAAGGGTTTCCTATGATTAATTTTAGAAGAGATATAGAAGGCAAAAAAGACCGTTTTTTTTTTTTTTAAAGCCCTGTATGTAGACAGTATCAGTTAACCATGTGAAGACTATGGTGGGTTGACCTTGTGCATCTGCCAGACATCCACCCAGCCACAATCTCGTTCCCCCTTCTCCAAAAAACAGAGGGAGAAAATAAGATGAAAAGCTCATGCGTCTAGACAACGATGGGAGATCATTTTCCAATTGCTGTCACAAGCAAAACAGACTCAGCTTGGGGAAAATTTATTTAACTTATTGCCAATTAAAAATATAGCTGGATGTTTAGCAACAAAGACAAAAAAATAAAGCACCTTCCTCTCAGTCCCCCACTGTTTAAATTTTTCACTGTGTTGTATTGGTCAGACTTACCCTGTGGACTTCAGTTGGATTTGCAAAATACTGTTGCTCAATAACTTAGTATAATGATGGGAAAAAAGCATGTAGAGATGGGCAATGTGCTGGTGTAAATGGCTCTGATTTTCAAAGAGAGATAAGGATTTTAGGAATCTAAATTTTTCTGAACTTCAGTAAGCTTAGATGCCCAGTTAACTCTAATTCATTTGAAAAATCACAATAATAATCTAATATTTTCTTGTTCCAGGAGAAGCAATTTTTTCCTTGGAGAGGAAAAACATTCAGAGCCACCCTAAGCCTAATTTAAGTTTCTTCAGTGAAATAGAAATGAAGGGGAGTTAATTTTCTGAAAGCTGACCTCTCAGGTACACTCTACATCAAATCTATCAGTGCATTTCATTCCTACCGTGTGGGAGATTAAATAATTCTTAAAACTGAAGCCTGCTAAGACACTAGGTTTTTAGTATGTGGTCATCAGTCCTGCCACAGGTCTCCATTAAACATAACAAACATGCCGTTACTCACTGGCTAAATTCAATACAAGTTAATTTTCACCTGTTCTAAATATAACTATCACTCACTTACATTTATCATCCAAGAAATACATACTCAGGCATAGTCAAGCGTATTTCAACATTCATATCCTCTTTCTTCCATGAACTTCCTCATTCAATTTTTGTTTTGCTTTCATTTTTTTCCCCCTCAGAGTGTTTATTCGTACTGGTGGTCCAGGTCTAAATATAAAATACAATTAAAGCTTTTTTTGGAAACAGGGATCCTTTAAGTGAGATGAGTTCTCCTAACCTTCACACCTTATTAATAATTTCCAACTATAAGAAAAAACTGTAAAATGCTACCTTTATGAATACAAAGTATTTATAGCCTGCTTTCTGGAAAAAAACAGGTAGTGAACAAAACACAGTGAAGTGGAAAACCAGTTCCAATATGCATCTGAAATAGTGTATTTTCTGTTGATAGTAAATCTTCCTTTTCTTCTATGCCTTGTAGTAAATAAAATATATAAATAAGTCCCAAATAAATTTCAGAATAGTTTGGAAAAGGAATTATACTGTTTTTCTAGAAGTTATCATACTTGACATAAGTAATATCATAGACTTTTGTTAGTCTTTATATTGACATTTTTTAAATCTCCCAGAAATTTATAAGCAATGATTCTCATCCTCTGTGTGAGCCCATTAACACTTTTTAAGATGCAGTCATTGTGAGCAAGATAATTTAGGAAATTGAATTAGGAAAAAGAAGGGCAGCAGACGGAAGGGCAGCAGATGGAAGGGCAATAAGTAGTGCCACAAAGGAAACGTCTTAATATGTACTTCAGATACATCAGTATTTTCTCTACACCTTGCTTTTGAAAATAAGCAAGATCTGTATATGGATATATCAATACCTATTTTTAAAATTTTAATATCAGAATTGGATTAGAATTATGACAATTCTAGCAAGCTGTTGGAAGCTCAATGAAAAAAAAACCTGAAAATATCAGGAAAAGAAACATGACTGGTTATGTTGAATGTATTGGGCTACTAAAAAAAGAGAGAATAACAAAGGTAGAAGTTGGTCCATTATAATTAACGTCTACGTGAATAAAGAACAAATGCCAACAAAATGAACTTACTGGATGAATTACTTTGCCATTCTGTAATGGGGATGAAAGATGAAATGAAACTGTAAGCTGAAAATGTTAGCAATGGCATTACTTGTTCCTAATATCACAGCTAATCCTAGTGTAGTTGTATTCAACAGGATTAATGTCTGTAACCCACTGTACTTGATTGTGTAAAGTCATGACACTGTTTATTAACTAGCCAGATAGTCAACATTTCTGGCTTATATTTAGCATAATTTGGTTCTTTTTTCTTTTCTTCTTTTTTTTCCAGTAAAACCTCTGTTAGCGTACACATTTATTCTTGACTAGCAATTTCGTCTCTGGGAATGAGAAGGAGGTATGCCTTCAAGTTGCTGTCAGCAAGTAATAAACAATATCAGAGACACGTGTGTTCATGATCCATCATAATAAAACTGTTAATTTTGTTATGAGGTGGGGAAAAAGCCAGTGGCATTACAAAGCCCAGAGTCTTATTAAACTGATCATTTTGTATTTGACGTCCACATGCTTTCTGACTGAATCCCTTTGCAGAGACAGTTTCTAGAGAGATTTTGTTCAGCTTAGTGTGACTGTCATAACGGTTTGAGTAGCGGAAGATGTAAAAGTAAATCTGGCAACAGAAAAGGGACAATAGTTTTGAAATCTAGCATCTTTTTAGTCTCTTAAGTGCTTAAAACTACATCTCCATAAACGTTCACAGAAAGGACCTGAGAAGCAGTTTATAAACCTGTAAGATAATTTTGTTTTTCCTCTCACTGAGTTCCTTCTTCCAAATCAGTTTTGTTTTCCTAGCAAATAAATGGAAACACCAAGCAACTTCTGTGTGCCAGCTGAAGTTGGCAGGGTGATATTTTACAGCATTTAATTTCTAAAAAAGCAATACAGTTTATGCTGTGTATGTAAGAATATGTGAATTTCCCCACCCATTTTTTTTTAAACATATTGTGCAGTTTTCAAATGCATTTGGCAGGAAGAAATAATCTCAGAGGTATCAAGTGCTTAAAATTTTGGTGTTTATAAGTAGATGGAAAGAGGAAAGAGCTACTATGGGTATTTCCTAGTCAGTTAACTTTTCCTGGGACTATTTTATGGCATAGAGATTAATTAGCATGAAGCTGCCTGTCTTTGTGCCAAATAGAGAGTCTACTCTTGCTTGTGTTAATTCCTGAGCTTGGTGTTATTTTGGAGAAGTTAGTTGGTCCAGGACAATAAGAAATGCCAGGAACAGACTGAGAAACTTCAGTACTTGGTACACCTTTGGTACTGGTTATTTTTCTTTTACTGATACATCTCTTGGTAGTCCACAACATACCAGGAAATTCAACCATGAGCCATATAGCCATGAAAAGTAATTTCTTTTACTTGACCCCTTTGGGAACTGTTGTCTTTATTTTAAATTTGAAATGAACTATATTTCAAATTAGATAATTAAAAAAAAATACCACAACTAATTCATGTGTCTAAGATATTAGAATCATACAATCATAGAATCATAGAATCACTTTGGTTGGAAAAGACCTTTAAGATCATCGAGTCCAACCTTTAACCTAACCCTGCCATCCCACCACTAAACCCTGTCCCTAAGCACCTCATCTAGCCTTCTTTTAAATACCTCCAGGGATGAGGACTCCACCGCCTCCCTGGGCAGCCCATTCCAGAGCCTGACAACCCTTTCAGTGAAGAAGTTTTTCCTAATGTCTAGCCTAAACCTGCTCTGGCGCAGTTTCAAACCATTCCCCCTCTTCCTATCATCTGTTACCAGGGAGAAGAGACCGACCCCCACCTCACTACAGCCTCCTGTCAGGCAGTTGTAGAGGGCGATCAGGGCTCCCCTCAGCCTCCTCTTCTCCAGACTAAACACCCCCAGTTCCCTCAGCCGCTCCTCGTATGACTTGTGTTCCAGACCCCTCACCAGCTTGGTTGCTCTCCTCTGGACATGTTCCAGAAATGCAACATCTTTCTTGTAGTGAGGGGCCCAAAACTGAACACAGCATCCGAGGTGCGGCCTCACCAGCACCGAGTACAGGGGCACCATCACTGCCCTGCTCCTGCTGGCCACACTATTCCTGATACAGGCCAGGATGCCGTTGGCCTTCTTGGCCACCTGGGCACACTGCTGGCTCATATTCAGGCGGCTGTCAATCAGTACCCCCAGGTCTTTTTCCACCAGGCAGCTTTCCAGCCACTCTTCCCCAAGCCTGTAGCGCTGCATGGGGTTGCTGTGACCAAAGTGCAGGACCCGGCACTTGGCCTTGTTGAACCTCATACAATTGGCCTCGGCCCATCGACCCAGCCTGTCCAGGTCTCTCTGCAGAGCCCTCCTCCCCTCGAGGGATCAACACTCCCACCCAGTTTGGTGTCATCTGCAAATTTACTGAGGGCATACTCAATCCCCTCATCCAGGTCATTGATAAAGATATTAAACAAGACTGGCCCTAGAACTGAGCCCTGGGGGACACCGCTTGTGACCGGCCGCCAACTGGATTTAGCTCCATTCACCACGACTCTCTGAGCCCGGCCATCCAGCCAGTTTCTAACCCAGCGAAGAGTACATCCATCTAGGCCATGAACTGCCAGCTTCTCCAGGAGAATGCTATGGGAGACTGTGTCAAAGGCTTTGCTGAAGTCCAGGTAGACAACATCCACAGCCTTTCCCTCATCTACCAGGCGGGCCACCTGGTTATAGAAGGAAATCAGGTTGGTTAGGGAAGACCTGATTTTCATGAACCCATGCTGACTGGGCCTGATCCCCTGATTGTCCTCCATGTGCCTGGTGAGCACACTCAAGATGAACCTCTCCATAATCTTCCCCGGTACCAAGGTCAGGCTGACTGTAGTTCCCCGGATCCTCCTTCCAGCCCTTCTTGAAGAGAGGCGTCACATTTGCCAACCTCCAGTCATCTGGGACTTCCCCTGTTCTCCAGGACTGCTGGTAAATGATAGAGAGTGGCTTGGCAAGCTCCTCTGCCAGCTCCTTCAGCACTCTTGGGTGGATCCCATCCGGCCCCATAGACTTGTGGATGTCCAGGTGGCATAGCAGGTCAAAGACTGCTCCCTCCTGGATTATGGGGGGTTCATTCCACTCTCTGTCCCCATCTTCCAGCTCAGGAGGCTGGGTACCCTGGGGATAACTTGTCGGGCCATTAAAGACCGAGGCAAAGAAGGCGTTGAGTATCTCAGCCTTTTCCTCATCCTTAGTGGCAATGTTCCCCCTTCCATCCACTAATGGATGGAGGTTCTCCCTGGCTCTCTTTTTGCTGTTAACATATTTATAAAAACTCTTCTTATTATCCCTTATAACAGTGGCCAGGTTAAATTCCAGCTGGGCTTTTGCCTTCCTAATCTCCTCTCTGCATGACCTGACAAGATCCCTGTACCCTTCTTGGGTTGCCTTCCCCTTCTTCCAGAGCTGGTAAGCTCTCCTTTTTTCCCTTAGTCGCAGTAGTAGACCTCTGTCCAGCCAGGCCGGTCATCTTCCCTGCCGATTTGTCTTACGGCACATGGGGACAGCCTGGTTCTGTGCCTTTAAGACTTCTTCCTTGAAAAATACCCAGCCTTCTTGGACCCCTTTGTCCTTCAGGACTATCTCCCAAGGGACTCTCCCAACCAGCGTTCTGAACAGGTCAAAGTCTGCCCTCTGGAAGTCCATGGTGGTGGTGTTGCTGACCCCTTTCCTTACCTCACCAAATATCAAAAACTCTACCATTTCATGATCACTAAGGCCTAGACGACCTCTGACCACCACCTCTCCCACCAGTCCTTCTCTGTTAGTGAATAGGAGGTCAAGCAGGGCACCTCCCCTGGTAGGCTCACTTACCAGCTGTGTCAGGAAGTTATCTTCCACACACTGCAGGAACCTTCTGGACTGTCAGGTAACTACAGAACTTTCTGTAATAGTAAAAAAGATGTAAATACATTAAACTTTTCTAATCACACAACATTATGTTCCTTAAATTTATTCTTGAGCTAAGTGTCTCTCCTTTTATTCTTCTTTGCAGTTACTAGACCATGTGGAGGCACCGTCCTTTTGTTTGGCAGAGCTACAGCTACTGAATAGCAAAACAAAATGAAGAGAGAAGAGGAAAAAGAAGAGGAGGAGAAAGAGGAAGAGAAAAACCTAATAATAAATTTTGGAAAGTATTTCACTTTCTGGGCCAAAACTAGGAGGTATGTAATAATACAATGTGGAAGCAGAGTAGGCCACACAGAATGCCAATGACAATGTTCAAAAAGGAGTGCAACAGAGGAAAAAGGGGGGAGCATAAACCGGTGTAACCGATGAGAGAACCCATGCAGTGGAATAAGGCTCAGAGATGACAGTCAAGGATGATGTACTCATGAAGCTCAGAAGAGCTGTCACAAGGGAAGCTGACCTTAACACAAAGGGCACCCGAGGCTGGCTTGTGTTTTAGATAAATGGTTATACCTGTTGAGCGGATCAACTGGTTGTGTAAATGTCCTTCCCTGTGATACTCAGTAGATAGCATTATCATCCTAAAAGAGCCAGTCCTAGCATGGGGACAACGTATATGTGGCTTAGCCTAACATAGACTATAAAAATCAGACAACAAAATGAACTTTGAAGAGAGCGATGGGCTCGAGCTGACTCAATCTATGTATTCCTTTGCAGGGACTGGGGACACGCAACACCACAATGGTGAGCATATAGACACTGTTAAAGGGAATCACATTTGTATTTTGACCTGTGTGTATATTGCAATAGCTACACTGTGTTTGTGTTGTGCTTTCAGTGATACAGCTCATTGCTGTATCACTCGCTACATCAAAATCCCCTGTAATATCAAATATCTTCAGAAAAGTGTATTTGGTACCAAACATTAAACCTTCCTCATGTAGAATATCTAAAAGAACCTGATGAGAGAGCATTGGACTCATAACTGGAAGGGAAGATAAGAAAAGGTGCTTGTAAGCAAACAATAAAAGTAATATCTGAGTATTTGGAATAACAAAAAGATACAGGTAAGAATCAATGCAGATAAGAAAAGATAATTTATTAATCTTAATTTACATATTATGTTCATTTTTTTGTAATTTTATTTGTCTTGGTTTCATTTTTTTTATAACTATGAATAACTGAAGAGGGAGATTTCAGAATAGAAAAGCTGTTGTTATTAATTACAAAAGATGTAAAGGTAGGTATTCCCCAAATGCATACCCCATTAACCTATACACTATCCCATTAACCTAAGCTCAGAAAGGTCATGAGGCAGTGAACAAACAACAGTATTTTGTCTTTGGGCAATAAACAACTTAAATAGATGAATGTTAATATTTTATTATAGTTTTCCAGGTGGATATCCTGCATTACCATAAATATTGAGGAAAAGGAAGGACAGAATATTATTTCAGTGAAAACATAGTTCTTGCAAGATCATAACTTCAGCTCAGGATTTTTTATGCTGTTCTTTTGTATACTCAGAGAACTGACTGACTGACTATGGCAATTTTACATACATAAATATCAGCCGAATTGTCTCAGTTTATCCACCCTCTCCACTCAAAATAAGAATGTGCATCCTGTAGGCTCCCCAGGTCAAAGCATGGATGTATCATTTGTACATATATAAGTTGAGGTCCCAGGGTGAAAAATCAGACAATTATTGGCAGCTTCTTTGTCTCTTCTGTAGCCAATTATACTGGGAATGTACATGACACTCTGTTTGTAGATCTATTTAGTATAAATTCATGATAGAGATTTTAATGACTATAATAATAACTGCAGGGGGAGAGAATAGGTAACAAGGACCCAGGATATCAACATCTTGAATTTCAGCAAGATTCAAATAGGAAGGAAGTGCAGCCCATAAAAAATTAATTAAGTGCCTTATTGTCTTACATGACTGAACAAACGTGAGCCATTTAGCAAATTCGATACTGCCAGGATATAAGGACAATTATAATGCCAGTTCCCTCTTACCAGAAGATCCTGGATGACCCTAAAAACCATAAAAATAAAATTAATAATAACATATTTTATGTCACATTGTGAATGTTCAAGTTATATAGTATTTTTTTAATTAGAGTTACATTTCTAGGGCCAGTTCTAGGGCCGGTCTTGTTTAATATCTTTATCAATGACCTGGATGAGGGGATTGAGTGTGCCCTCAGTAAATTTGCAGATGACACCAAACTGGGTGGGAGTGTTGATCCCTCGAGGGGAGGAGGGCTCTGCAGAGAGACCTGGACAGGCTGGATCGATGGGCCGAGGCCAATTGTATGAGGTTCAACAAGGCCAAGTGCCGGGTCCTGCACTTGGGTCACAACAACCCCATGCAGCGCTACAGGCTTGGGGAAGAGTGGCTGGAAAGCTGCCTGGTGGAAAAAGACCTGGGGGTACTGATTGACAGCCGGCTGAATATGAGCCAGCAGTGTGCCCAGGTGGCCAAGAAGGCCAATGGCATCCTGGCCTGTATCAGGAATAGTGTGGCCAGCAGGAGCAGGGCAGTGATGGTGCCCCTGTACTCGGTGCTGGTGAGGCCGCACCTCGGATGCTGTGTTCAGTTTTGGGCCCCTCACTACAAGAAAGATGTTGCATTTCTGGAACATGTCCAGAGGAGAGCAACCAAGCTGGTGAGGGGTCTGGAACACAAGTCATACGAGGAGCGGCTGAGGGAACTGGGGGTGTTTAGTCTGGAGAAGAGGAGGCTGAGGGGAGCCCTGATCGCCCTCTACAACTGCCTGACAGGAGGCTGTAGTGAGGCCGGGGTCGGTCTCTTCTCCCTGGTAACAGATGATAGGACGAGGGGGAATGGCTTGAAGCTGCGCCAGAGCAGGTTTAGGCTAGACATTAGGAAAAACTCCTTCACTGAAAGGGTTGTCAGGCTCTGGAATGGGCTGCCCAGGGAGGCGGTGGAGTCCCCATCCCTGGAGGTATTTAAAAGAAGGCTAGATGAGGTGCTTAGGGACATGGTTTAGTGGTGGGATGGCAGGGTTGGACTCGATGATCTTAAAGGTCTTTTCCAACCAAAGTGATTCTATGATTCTATGATTCTATGTTTCAGGTTAGGATGTGCACACAGACTCCTGGCATTTCCTCCCATTTCCATCTCTCCTGTTGGACAGACTAATTTGAATTGCCAGGCCAACAGTGGGACCATACAAGGAAAGATTCCTGTGTTATCTAGTAGAAAAATAGCAACTTGGATCATCTGGGGCCAAGAGTGAGAACTGAGGGGAGTACATAACGTGTAATTCACAAAGACAGTTAGGGGAATTTCTAGCTCTCTTCATTTGATAGCTGGAGAGGGGATAGAGAGAAAACATTTTGTAACCACACAGCTCTCCATCTTGTTTTTCACCACACTGCCACCTTTTAAACTGAATGAAAATGCTACTTTAGGTGCGGTGAAAGCAACATACCTTAGAAAATGCAATTTTTAAAACTTATTGCACACATTTAGAAACCAACAATAGCCACTTACGGGTCTGAAATAATAGCTATATTTTTCTTTAACAATTACTTAGTAATTCCCATTTCAGAGAAAGAAATTTGTTACAAATTATACACTGGAACAGAGTAAAAGTGCTTAACCTTTATTTTACTTGTGAAATTTTTTATTGCCATTGCTAAACCTTGAATTGGTAAAAACATGCATAATTTTAAGTAAAATGCCTTTTACTGTGTTTCTAGTTAACCTGTTGTTCAGAATTCCTAGCCAATTGCTCAGTGAATCTCTAGTATTGCTACTTTTTCTACTTTCATCTGATCATTAAGAAAATAATATTCACAGGAAAAAGTCATGCAAATGAAAAGAAAATAACCTAGCTAAATTCAGTGATATCTACTCAGAGTAGCTACAGGAAGACAGTAATGCTCTACTTTCTTTTAATTTTGGTCAATTCGTTACAGCTTCCCGATATGAAGAAACTTGTTAATTTTTTGAATTATTAGATATTTGTAAGTAAACCAAAGAAATGTTTTTACCAGGTGAAATTAAACAGAAAAAAATGTCTGATTTTTGTGATTACATAAGGTACATTTAGAAAATGTATGTAGAACATAAAAACATAAACATAAAAATAAACCTGACTATGGCTATATTGGAGTGGAGAAGCACAGATTGCATTTTTTTCACATATATCTTCTCCACTTTCAAGAATTTGTGATGAGGTACTTCTGGAGCCAGACTTAGATGCAAGTTACTGTGTTTTATATCTTATAGTGGATATTTTTCCTATTAATTTGTCTAATGGCTT
The DNA here is from genome assembly GCA_034008185.1 of Gorsachius magnificus. Lineage (NCBI taxonomy): Eukaryota > Metazoa > Chordata > Aves > Pelecaniformes > Ardeidae > Gorsachius > Gorsachius magnificus. The sequence continues at coordinate 79,251,708 of CM067109.1, forward strand.
TCTGAAGGCATTAATATTATTGGCATCCAAAATATCCTGTAGCAATGAACTCTGCAATTTAATTATGCATTTTGTAAACTTTTTTTTTAATCCATCTGCCTGCCCATTTCATTTGATGCCCCCAGCTGTTATAGTATGAGAAATAAAGAATAACTGTAACTCATTGACCCTCTCTGTGCCATTCATCATCTTACTTACCTCTGTCACATTACATCAGTCATCTTTTCCAGACTGAAAAGTCTTAATGTATTTTATCTTTTTATATAAACTGTTCCCATATTCTGATATTTTTCCTATCTGCATACATTTTTTCTTTTTCAAAAAAAAAAAAAAAAAAAAGGAAAGCAGAAATAAGTTGTGTCCTGTTGTGATATCAGCTATATAAGGCTAACACAGATTTTCCTGCTACAGCTAAGTTTTCTATATAGGTGAACTGAAAGTTGTAACTACCAAGGTGTAAAATATTTTACTTGAGAAATTCACTAAGAATTCTGATTTCAGTCCAACAAAGCAGTTGTTAAACAAGGGCTACCTTTCCTTTGACTTCAGTCAGGTGATTTATGTTCTTCAATTTAAACATACATTCAAAGTTTTATAGATCAAGAAGTGCTCAGCATTTGTTAAGCAATATATAGAAAACATTGCTTTTCTTACAGTCATATCTTAGAAAAGTTCTCAAAGCTTTTTTCAGAGGCCAAATGAAAGGAAAACAAAAATAGATAATTTAACAAAAGAAAGGTAATTATATGGCCAAGATAGTTAAAGTGATAATAAAGTCTAGATAATGAGCCTTGTGAAGCTTGGGACTGCAAATTATAGCTAATGGACATCTCAAAAAACCGCCAATTAATGGTCATTTTGCAGTCCTCAAATACATGGATCTCTTTTATGTGTGTATCTTTTATTAGGAACAGAGACTTGAAAAGGTGAGCATGAGCATGAACGGTCGGTCATACTATATTCTTAGTACATATAGTGATGAGCTGCAACTAACTTGTTAGGTAAACCAGCAGCACACTCACCACCTTCAGTGCAGTTTCTCACTAAATCTCTGCCATGAAGGCTGTCACCCAGGAAGGGAAAGATTGACTTCTGCTGCACCTTTGTATGGGCCAAGTCTCCACCTTGCTGAATTATTATCTTCCCTTCTCTGTTTTCTTTCCTAGGGCTTTTTACTCTTATCATAGCAGTGCTTCTTTTTCTCTGAATATTTGACAGTTTTACTTTATTTTCAACTGTTACAAATTAGTATCAGCCCAGCAGTCTGGCCCTTCTTTGTCCCTATTTTCTGAACTAGCAAAGCTTCAGATACCATGTGCTCCTTTGTGGACAGACCAAAATTATAACAATAATTATGGCTGCTCATTCGTTTCTTCCCATACAATTGACACATGGGTCATGGCTTGACAGGACTTTATCTGGGCTGTGGAATTGAGATCACACAGCCCCAGTATGTCCCAGCATGCTGGTCCATCAGGGCAGGGATGCAGAGCACCCTCTGCATGCCGCAGCAGCCCGTGGGGACTCTGCAAGGCATGTTGGAAGGGTTTGCCTCAGTACCCTGTGGTAACGTTAGGATATTGTGCAGAAGCGTTTCTGTACCAAGTGCTGAGGAAATGCTCACAGCTGAAAGATAGTCGGACACACTGCTTTACTCCCATTAAAAAGCCTGAATTCTTTTACAAGGTAGGAGTCTAAATCAGGTCATTTTTCTTCACAAAAACCATCTGGACTTACTAGGTCCATTCCAGAGTGAACATATGATAACAGCTTTAGGACTAGAGCTGTTTCACTACCTCAGGGGAGAAACAGGACTTGGGAGTGCTGTGAGTAGCTGGTTTTGAAGCCATGTTCCTAGTCTTTCTTAGATGTGCATGTGCAAAAACATTATTCAGACAACACAGACACTGTTTTATGCAAACTGGGAACACTGTGTGTCTTAAAACCTATTTTGCATGAATGCAGTTATTTAGTGCTATTACTATTTATTTAAATATATGCACATATATTTTTCAGTGTATTTCAGATGCCTAGGTTTGCAATTTCACCTAGTGTTTAATTTAAAACCAAAATGAAATAAAGTATTTCAGAAAGAAAATGAGAATGCAAACAGATTTTTTGGCTTGCACAAACGGCCTTTTCATATTCTCTCATACCTTTCGTTCTCATTTTTAACTTTGAACATCTTTGATTATTGAGGTTAAAGTAGAACATTTTATGATTTAAGTGCAGTTAGTTGAATAATACAATATTAAGGACTTCAAGAGCTTTACAATACAGAAGCTTGTCACAGTTAAAATAATTGAAAGATTAAGGTGCGGTCACTAATGACAATTCCCTGTGATTATATGTGAGGTTGTTTGAAGGACAATGTTGAATACCGGGAAGAAGAAATTTTTCATATATATATATATATATATATGAGGGTAAAGAAATAACACTGGTTTGTATTCAACCTCTTAACTCATCAGATAAGCAATAAAAATTTTTGGCCAGTACTTGGGTTTCTTGTAAAGTGAATTACATGTTAAGTTTGAAAAAATGTCTTGTAACCATTTCTGCCATTTGTGTTTCCTTTATTATGATGTTTTAGAGCTTCAAAGCAAAACCAGTAGGATTTAAAAAACATCTGAGGAAAGCAGAAAATCACTTAGGTTGGTGTCCCTTGGAGGATGTGTGCCCAGTCTCAGTGCATGTCCACGTTGTTGGAGTTACACAAGCCAGAGGAGAGCATGCCTGACTTTTTGGCATAGGGCAGGCATGATATTTTGACCATCCTGGGTTGGCATGACCAGTTGTCATCACAAGCGAGGACTGTCCCTGCTGGCTCTATGGCATGTAGTGTTTGCAGCCAGCAGCAAGGCAGGGGCAGCCTCACACAGCTCTTGGGTAGGGTTAGGACAGGTGGCCTTACTCACAAGAGAAAGAAGAAGACATGTAGAGACCTTAGGATCATAGGACAACAGGGCTAGGAGGAAGTTCAAGAGGACACCCAGGCCATCTGCAAGTCTGAAGGTGAAAATAACAATGCTTATATTAAATATAGACAAGGTTTGTTTTTCAAAACTCCAGTGTTGGAGGTTCCCCAGCCTCTTTGTCAGCCTGTTACCATACTTCTCCTATCCCATCATTAGGACATTTGGCCACTCAGAACAATTTAATCATCTGTTTTGGTTTTCAACTCACTGTCATTACATGGCTAATTTGCTTCAGGTGATAGAAAAAAGTTCACTTTAATTTCTTTCAGGTCAGTGCATGAAGAACAGAAGTTAAAACTGACTAGCAAAAGAAAAAAAAAAGCATTAATTTAACAAGTTTCCACATACAGCATTGTGTTTGGTTTTTGCTACCAAATATTGAATAAAATTGTTATATGCAAAACAGAAGCACATGGTCGTCATATAAAATGATGGTGTCACTACTCTGTGGCTTAGGAATGAAAGACACGATGAAGTCAGAAACTGATCAGGCCAAAAGTCTCATTGTTCCTACTGATTGATGAAAATCCATGAAAAAGTTTGATAATAGTTCCAGTGAAGATTACGGAACACCATTATAATTTTAGCTTTCAGATTTCAAGGGCAATCTATCAATGTCTTTCACAGTTAGTCTTCCAGAATACAGAAGAGACATTTCATATTCACACGTTTCTATACCAGATCACTAATTTTCTACCCAACCATTTTGAGAGCACATTCAAATATATACTTTGACCTTCAAATACACTCATACACACTATTAACAATACTGCCTTTAAACAAGTTCCATGCAGAGGAAAATATAACATTCATTAACTAAAATTTGTGGTTTCAGAACTACACTTGTCACATCTAAGTTCAGAAATATATTCTACTATACAGCTAGTGGTGGGAATAGTCAAATTATTGTACCTAATTTGTGTTCAAAAGACAGAAATGTTCTTATTAGTAGAGTAATATTGTAGACAGCAATAAATGAAGGCATAATATAGGAGTGTTGTGTGTCATGTTCTGTCACTGTTTCTCTGGGTGACATGAACAATATTTTTTTCTTCCTATGTTTCAGTTTATCTGGCTGCAAAGTCAACATTATGATTTAAAATGCTTGAATTAATCAGATAAAAATCTACATATTAAAAACTAAAGCGAGGTCCAATATAAGACATAGGTGCCTACAAGTTAGGTCTATAGAGAATTTAACAATTGGTTTCTTCTGACTTTACTGGAGCTTACACAGAGCTTAAACAGGGGCAGCACTGCACACAGGTAGAAGCAGAAACCTAGCACTACAAGAAATGTTCTAATCAAAATGTTAACAGGTTAGGGAGTGGCTGGGAAGGTTTGAGATCACAATTTCAGACTGACAGTCCTTATATGTGAGACTTGCACATTAGGGTTTAATTTGCTCTTTTCAAAATAGTCCTAATTACTATTTATTTATATAGTGGTTCCATATATTCTCTAAAAGCAGGGTCTTCATTTTCTTAAACTATCTTCTGAACGATATTATATGATAGCATATGATTATGAATTGCACTTCATTAGCAAGTGCGCATTTGTATCAAGGATGGAATGTTTGAAAGTTAACTTCTATTCTTGGTCAAATTTTACTATCTCTGCCTGAAGAAAGATAGAATTGTTTAGGTTGGAAAAGAACTTTAAGATCACCAAGACCAACCGTTCTCCTAACCCTGCCACCCCACCACTAAACCCTGTCCCTAAGCACCTCATCTGCCAGGCTTTTAAATACCCTCAGTGATGGGGACTCGACCACTTCCTTGGGCAGCCCCTTCCAGTGCTTGACAACCCTTTCATTGAAAAAATATTTTCCTAATGTCTAACCTAAACCTGTCCTGGCACAACTTGAGGCCATTTCCCCTTGTCCTATCATCCGATAAACATACACCTGAATTTACAAATACAATGCAACTTTGTAAAATAGAAGCCATAAGATACTGAAAAAATTTGTCCCTTTAACTTATCATTTCACCTAATAAACTCAGCTGCAGGTATTATTCCTTTTTATGCGTCATATTAGAGATGCTAAGTAAGAGTTGTGTCACATTAAAAAGCTCTGTATATAAGTAATGAAGTGTCAGTTTTTTCAGAAAAAAATTTTCTTCTTCTACTCCTTAATTTACGCAGCAGAATGAGCCAGCAAGATAAACAGCCCACAGAAACAGGAAGACTTTAATAGTATTTTCTCACTGCAACATCAAGCCATATTTCCATAGTCACTGTTGGTATTTGTAACTTATCACTGGAATGAAAAGTCAGACTGCCTTTTACAGAGGCAAAAATTGCAGGTGTTACAGGTAGAGTGCTAAATAAACTAGTTCATTGTCTGTTTAAAAAAATATGAGGGTGGTCCCATATTGATCATATGCTAGCTTGAAGGACACCTACAATAACAAAAGTTTTCCCAACATATAACATTTGATTTTTCCCTAGACATACTGCAAGGCATGCAGTATGTAAAGTATTTCCAGGTCAATCTTATTAACTTTAAGAAAACTAACCATGTGGGACAACAGCAGGTAGAATTAGGGTCAGCATTTGAATTGATGCATATCTTTAATTACCAGCTTATAAAATATTGATCTTTACATAGAAGAAAAAAGACAGGGTTATACTACTTCACAAGAGTTAAAATATATAAAAATTTGCCCCCCTCCCAGGCCAGCAGGTGTTGGAAAATTTTCAAGATTCCCTAAATTAAAGATGAGAAACCTGATGGCTGGAGAAGCAGCTAAAGTGCTGATCTCCTTTGGATCTGCAGGGTCCTTCCAGGAGTCCCTTCAAGACCTGGTGCCACAGCAGAATCCACAGCTTTGGGTGATGTGCACAGGCTCCTCTATCAGATTCGGGGAGAAGGACCAAAATAAACAGTGTACCAACTAAGAAATCACCCATATTCATCGTCTAAAAATTCTGAGCACAAGGGAAGTGTTTTAGATCATGTGGGTATCAAAAAAAGCAAGTTGCCAAAGCAAGGTTCATGCTAGCACATCCCTCTTTTTGAATCCTGTATTAATTTCACATCCCTTTTTAAAATAGCAGGTTAAGAGGGCAAATGCTGACAAGGGCGCTCAATAACTTTCAACCACGCTGAGAAAAATACTCAGTTGGAAAAACATAAGCAGTACCTGAATGCTGCCTAAAAAAATGGTCTGAGGCAAATGTAAAGTCTTTTCAAGGTGGCTTAAATGTTGTTCACAAAAGATTACAATTATCAAAGTATTATACTTAGTACAGAAGAAAATAGGCTTTCAGGAAGGACCTAGCAAGTTGTCACCTTGAGGAAGTTCAGCCCAAGCTTTCTGATTAATATATCTGTAACACAGCCCATGCACAGGCCTTTGATAAATCTGATTATTACTGTATCAAATAAATGGCTCATTTATCAGCCTTTGTGTAGCTTGGCTGTGTTCACATACATGCCCATGGAAGATAATCACACAGAGCTTGCAACAAAATAAATTGGTTTGTTCTAGCTGGTGTAGTAATTAGGAGAAACTGGGGGAAGGAAATCAAAGGTTCACAGTGTAAGAAGTAGTGAGTGCTCCACAAAGGAAAAATAAAAACAAAATTATCCTGGCTGAAGAGTATTGTTCAAGTTAAATGCTTGCAATAAAGCAAAAAATTCATTTCTTGACAAGCACTCCAAAAAAAGCTAAAATACATATAAAAGCATAAATGATCTCCTGGGTAATTACCAAAAGTAGAAGTAAACATTTGAATTTTTAAGATAGGCTCGTATAGACATTTTTTACTGATGTCCATCATGTAACAAATCTCCTTGGGCAAGACTGTGGTATAACATTTGAGTATTTCCATACAAAGAAATGCCATAATGTCGTGGTTTAACCTGGCTGGGAACTAAGCACCACGCAGCCGCTCGCTCACTCCCCCCCCTCCCTCAGTGGGATGGGGGAGAGAATCAGAGAAAAGAAAAAAAAGTAAGACCCGTGGGTTGAGATAGAGACAGTTTAATAAGAGAGAAAAATAATAATAGTAATAATGAGAATGATAACAGAATATACAGAATATATAAAACAAGTGATGCACAACGCAATTGCTCACCACCCGCTGACCGATGCCCAGCCCGTCCCGAGCAGCGATCACTCCCCCCGAGCCACGATCACACAGCCCGAGCTGCGACCACTCTGCCCGCGACCGATCGACCGACTCGACCGACCCAACTGACTAACCCCCCCCGAGCATGACGTTCTATGGTCTGGAATAGCTCTTTGGACAGTTTGGGTCCTAGCTGTGCTGTACTCCCAGCTTGTTCTGCACCTGGCCGAGCAGGAGAAGCTCAAAAAGTCTTTGAGCAGTCTGAGCACTGCTTGGCAACAACTAAAAACATCAGTGTGTTATCAACATTCTTCTAGCACTGAATCCAAAGCACAGCACTATGCTAGCTTCTGTGAAGAAAATTAACTCTATCCCAGCCGAAACCAGGACATATAATATGGCCTTCTCATTGCTCTACTGCTGACCTACTGTGTATTGTGCTTTCATACTAGTTTCTGGTCTTCTTTATCCATGCACTGTAAATAGCTAAACACAGTAAAAGCTAAATGGAGCATGAAACTTAAACAAAAGCAAAATGAGAGAAGATGAAACAAGGCCTCCAGGAGACAGCAGAAGAATCAAACAGGATGACAAATGGCTGGGGACTGGGTGTCAGTAGTCATCGTCCCTTGTTTGAGGTTGATAACCCATTTGCATTGTCTACAATCACTTTTTAAAGTTTTCATTGTATTAAACCTTTTTCTCTGCCAAGAGATTTCTGAGAGTCCATAAGCCACTCCTTCGCCAGGAGAATCTTGGTTTTGTAGTATCCAGCCCACCTTCTTCCACACTTTTCACTCTAGTGGGATGTTTTGTCAAATTGCACTCATTCAACCAGATGGCTCAAATCCCTCTACCAATAACCCATTCACTTTGTTATTTTTTACTGAACATCTGCAAAAGTTACCAGCAGAAAAATGGACCTGTATTCAGCTATGTACTAGCTTTTCTGTGCTCTAACGACTTTTAGAAACTAATGCTTGCCTACAAAAGCAACAAGTGGCAAAATGACATAATGTTTTCCTTCCCCTGTACAGATTCTCTGTCTTCTTTCCCTCCCCATCAGTGAACCCAGAACACTGTACTATTGGTTTTCTTCTTAGCATTTAAAAAAAAAAATAAAGTTTTTATTATCCTCCTCATACTCATTATTGATAATTCATTGATTTTTTTTCTACTGATTTTTGTGACAGGTATACATTGCCATCTAATAACCACCTTTTATAGGCTTATTTTTTAAAATGATCCATAGAAGATTTCACAACTTCTGAACAGGATAGCATCCTGATCAGTGTGACATTGTTCTTCCGGGAATCCTCTTTTTGAGTATCTCATTGATATCTTAAACTTCCTCCACTTTCTGTTAATGTTTTTTTACTTGCCAGTATTCTGATAAAAGATTTCATTAAACTTCCTTTTAAAAATAAAAAATGTATTTTAGGTCATATTCCCTGTGCACAGCATACATAAAATTTCAATACTCATTGAAATCATGAACACAATTGGAAATTCAGTAGTTACTCGTTTATAACTGGTCTGTTTGACTCTCTTTCTGTAATACTAAAAAACAGTGGAGATGAACAGAGCCTTAACTGTTGTAATGCAATGTGATGCAATTCAAAGATCCAGAATAAACATCCCAAGTTTATTCAGACTATCTTTGACCCAAGGCAGATAACTCATAGTGAAACTGTCAGTAAATTTTCCACCCTGGAGTAGTCACTTTTCTTCTCTGGAAAACTGCTAATGGCCCCCAAATCCATAACTTGGGCAGATTCACCTTCCTGCTGGGGCATGACTTTACCCAGCTCAGAAATTGTTATTACAACTATATTTATGAAGCAAGGGAATCCACACTTGAAGTGCTCTGTTCCTTCATGTTAATGCCAGGAATAACAAAAACGACTTTGCAGTGTAATCCTCTTTGATGTTGATCCAGCAGAAGGATATGACTGAATGGGACCCTTGACTTCTTTTGAGGTTCCTCTCAAACATTTTCCTTCTCCAGCTTTGGTCAGGTCCCCATTCCCTGCTGCCTCATAGCGGCACCTGGCCAAGGAAAGCATCAACATCTGACACATCTGGTGTTCTCCTTGAATCCTTTCTCTGCCCAATGAAAAGATTAGGATGATTAATTAATGTATTATATCCCTTCATAAAGATTCAAATCCTATGCTTTTCATACATAATGAATGACCGGTACCTTCACAGTAAACTGCCTTGTCCAGTCCTGGGATGATGGCTACTTGTGCAGAAAGCCCATAATGCACAGCAATGAGCGGGCTGCTGCAGTCCCTGCCTGCCACAGCTGGCTTTTTCCCAGACAGAAAGGCTGCTCACAACCTTTCACAGTTTTAAGCTGGAGGCTCTCAAGTCTGAGATACTACAAGTGAGGAAGATCTGTTTTGTTCCTAACACTAAGAAGGCAGCTCTTTGCTCTTGGACATTTTTATTAGATAGAGATACATGATCCCAAGGTGAGTTAGCACTGTATTGTAACAGAGAGATCTGTGCTGCTTCTCTGTTCACTTCACTTTTTCTGTTTCAGTTTCTCCTGCATAGACTGTAAATTTCTGAAATGTGTTCCTCTCTTGCAGAACTTAAAAAGAAAGGAGTAAAGACAAGAGAGATCCCAGAAATTATCCCCAAATGGAAAAGCAAACAGTCTATCAGATTGACAGAGGCTTGCAAATAGACAGAAAGTCTTAGCTGTTTCTTAAAGAAAGGTGAAAAATGTAGAAGAAATGTTTAGATGTTATGCTAGTACCTTCCTTTGTGACAACAGGAGATTTAAAGCACAGCATATCACATGTCACCACAGTGAACAGTAAGCACACAGAGATACATGCAGAAAAACCTGTGAATGCCAGTGGTGCACCTTCTGACAGGTACCTGTTACACATAAAGGCAGTGAGATATCATGGTATTAACATAGGCAAGTAGATACAGAGCACCAAAATTATAAGATGAATAAATAATAGGACTTGAAACTCATGAAATCTAATAGCCAACAAGCAATGTGGCACAGCTGACAAGCACAAGATAAAAAGAAACTTCTTGTTTTGAATGTAGCTATGTAAAAATAATCTTTCACTCTTTGCCTGAACTCTCCTCTCACTGACCTGTACATTTCTGGAAATCATAGTGTGGTTAAATATTTAACTTTACAGGCACTTTAGCAGTGTTTGAAAATGAATACAAATTGCAAATGTTGGAAGCTATTTCATCCATTCATGGGGCCTGTAATGGAGAATGTTCCTGCATTAATTGCATATGCATGAATACCAAACAGCAGTCAGCCCCATGCACAGTAGATGTTCTCTATGCATATTGCCAGCATTAAGTAAATAACATATCTGTGGGATAAAATCTCTTTTAGGCAATCCTAGTCACCAGCTGTGCATTTGCAGGTACCCAAAACACCCTGCACTAATAGGCGTGCACAGCATGTTGTCATGTACGGAATAATAAAGATATAAAAGCTACTTTGGTCACCTTTAATTTGGTACTTTGTTATTTCTTTTTTTTAAACCACTCTTAAAGGAATCAAGTATTTGTGCTCTGAACTCTTGGGAAGGCCATATAAGCCAGCATTTCCATTTCTTTCTGCAGTGTGGTGTCTCTTTCTTCCCCTCCCTCTCCAAAAAACCACAAGGTCCAGCTAACTAACTGATGCCACAGTCTGTCCTGCCTTAATTGTTTAGGTTAGCACAGTGTAGATCTTTTTCTGTTTGTTTGTTTCTCTGGGGTTTTTTTTTGTCCTTTTTTTTATTTATTTTTTTGGACAGGCATTTTAGGGTGACAAGAAATGCTAACCTTTGAAGTGAGTTCAATAAGTATTTGAGCAATAAAAAGATTACGTTTTCCTTCACTTCTCCACATTATATGCACTGTTTGGGGGTTATTGCCTTTATGCAGGCTCAAACTGATCAGAAGGTTTATAAACTTTACCAATAATTACCAATGATATTGTGCAACACTGTGACCTTTTTTATTGCCTTCATATGCAGTCTGTAAAAATCCTGTTATGCTACTAGAATTAAGTGGCAAAATAATGACCCTCTAATTCTGGAGTAGTATTCAACTGCCCGCTCAAACAGCTTAAGGCAGGTTTAATTTCTAGGTATTTATCTATCTATCTATCTATCTATTTATTTATATTTACTCCAGAGTTTTACAGATTTTCACTGAGGTATGTAGCCTCTCCCTTCTCAAAAGTGTCAAAAATTTGGGAAAATTGGCAAACTCTATAATGTGACCTGGATGATAAAATAACTATCTTATCTTACAGTCTGGAGAAACTTTTAGCAGCCTGTAACATGCGCCGTGGAATGTGGCTTTCAGCAGGAGAGTTCAGTTAAGTCAGAGAGGATACGCAGTGGTGTTAAAACTGGCAGTAGTTAGTATCTGTGCATATAGCTACCATAACAAAATACCCATTTTGTTTAAAAGCATGGATTGCTTTCATGCTAACGCCTGGCAAAATGAACATGAAACACGTACGGTGTTTTCCTGCGTTTCTGTACTAGTGACTGTCTCTGCTATAAAGTACTGTACATCTTAAATGCTAAAGATAAACATGCTTTAGCAGTATTTCATAATGAACAAGATAGATCTGACATGGCAGGCAGAAAGGATTTCCCAGATTAAATTTCACTTAGATATCAGCTGAGAGTTTATTTTTCCTTTGCTCATTTTTTTCTGAATAAAATTATTTTTTATTAATATTTCATTAAATTATTTCTAAAGGAAAATAAAAACAGTTTCTGCACAGGCTTAGCTACGCACTATAATTCAAAAATAAATATTTAGAAAAGAAATTAATTTTTCTTTCTTCTTCTATAAAGGGTTAGCTCTTTGATCTTCAAAGTATCTCACTTCAAAATAACTGTAAATTATATCTCTTGTTCTGCTAAAATTCAGTTCCATGTAATTATTTTTTTCACAGGAACTGTTTGCAGGTCCCTGACACTGAACTGCATGTGATGCATTGCAAAACTGATTTTATGTATTCTTTATATTTTGTAACTTTCTATCCAGTGCTAATGAGTGGGTTCCAAAACAGTCTAAGTAATTAAGGAGTGTAAGTGCATGTTCAAAGGTGACAAAGATTCAGAGCTGTTTATTGAGGGATAAATCCACAAAAGAGCTAAGGAAGGCACAGAATGAGGTGTCTAAATAAAAGCACAAAAGGTCACTGATCTCCTAAAGCTTTTTTTTTTTTTTTTCCCTGCTGTGATTGAACTGCAGTCTTTCTGGTAGTGGGCTAGTATGGGACTACCTTTAGTTTTGATGACAAAGACCTGATGGCAGACTGGTAGAGTTTTAAAGGGCATTTTTGATAGATTAAGCACACAAGAAGATTGAGATCTGGAGACTTCACTGGCTGGCAAAATGCCATTCCCTTTTTTTTAAAAAAGCTTGAAGAAAATTGGTTCCCAGAAGTTAGGAAGAAAAAGATTCAGATTTCACCCTGTGCTCTGCTGGAGCCTTGGACAGCAGCAAAGGACTTTCCTGTTACAACTGGTCCAAACGGTGGCATGAAGTGAGAGGAGTTGGGTTCTGTATGCCTCTGTCCTTCCTTAGTTTACAATACCAGCAAACTAAACTTTACTTCTCTCTCACTTCTTCTGCCTTTGAGGTCAACAAAAAGATGTTGACCCTCAGCTCTCATGTGCTGAGTTTTTTATAGATAACCTAAAAACCGGTTTCAAGCTAAAGCTCCATTAAGGTAGGGATTCTCACTGGCAGGTTCATCAAGGAGTTGCATTATGATTTACCAACCCAGACCCACCTGCTTTCCACCAGAGCTGAGGTCCTCGGTGCTGTTATCATGCAGAACCGCTAAGAATAAGCACAAAAGAGAGAGCAGGAAATGTGCTGTAAATTTACATAACACTGAAGTTACAATTACTCCTTTAAGTTGCTTTTAGAAAAGTAAACTCAATTCTGATAACATCTCTAAGACTGATGACAACATTATCTAAGCATATATAAAAGAGTTTGCTATCTATAATCTTTCTTTACCAAAAGGTATTGATTTTATAACTGTATTGTCCCTATAGTTAGATTTTTCTGAGACAAATTTTTAGTTTCTTAATCAGACAGAATAAATATCAGTTCCAGCACATTCAAAAAGAGCTCATCTTTGACATTTTCTGGAAAAGGCTGTCATTATTATAGCATACTTTAATCAAAGGGTGATAATAAGATTTTGGACAACTGTTTATGGCAATATTTTATCTACCTAAATATACTCCCATTGTGAAAATATGTATATGTCTTAGTAATAGTTTTATTATGTGGACATGAAAAGGAGTACTTGTTTGAAGAAATAACTTTGGAAGCTTTCTGCCAACCAAAATCTATCCATAGAATGAACAGGAAGGGCAGAGCACTGAGTGACACAGAGTTTATGAGAATTTTATCTTTTTAAATTCCTGTTTCTTGTTAAATTGCTGAAATTGTCTGCTCTCTAAATCACTGATTTCAGACCCCTCTTTTGCACCCTGTTGATAACCTACCCAGGTAGTCCTACTGTAGTCCTTAAAGAAAATTATGCTGATCATCTGAGGAGGAATGGAGAAATGCTCAATAAACTGTTTTTCAGATACTTACAGATCACAGGAAGTGGTAAAAACTCAAATCAGCCTTTGAACAAAACTCAAGTAAAAGAAAAATGAGTGGTATCACCATGGAGAACAGATTGTCCAAGAAGTCTGTGCAAGGGCAAAAAAAGTAGAGACACTTTCTAGACACCTTCTTGCAATGGCTTGTTCCCATCGCTTCAGTAAATTAGTCCTGCCTATTGTGGAATGAGAGGTGTTTTAATCCTCAGAGCTTCTTCCCTTGCAAGTAAAGATGATTCCCATTTTTTAGAGAGAATCACAACTTTTTCCATTACATAAATGTTTTTGTCATACTTGATTTCGTCCAAACAGGACTTCTATATAAATAACTTTCCAGGTTACCAATTAGGTACCAGTCTTATTTCCTGAGAGCAGCAGAAGTGAGACTCTGCCCCATTGAATCACCCCATTATTAAAAGGTATGGGTTTTTTTAAGAAAGAAGACTGGGTAGGTAGTATAAATTCGTTAGATCACTGTATGCAAAACCCAATCAAAACTACTAATAACTCCTAGGCCTTAGAAGGTATGAACTAGAAGATCAAGCCTTTTTTAATGTCTTTTATCTGCATTAGTATGATATAAATTTTTTATTCTATATTTGCAAAAGACTTTGAAATAGTTGAAAATGAAAACAAGTTTGTTTCCTATTTGGAGAAAAAAAGAAGCAGACTCTTAGGATCATCTTGTGTTTACTGAAGGTTTCCTTGGACTATTATCTAAATGTGTGGCATCTTGAAAGTGAAATACATTGTATAAATATCTTAAATATCATCAGTTTCATGAGGATTCACTTTGTTCCTGGTTTTTTTCAAAGCAGCCACTTGCCACCTGGAAACTCCTAACATTCAGTTGCATTCAGGAAATTTTTAGGCGGATGTGATTTCTGTCAAAATATTCTCGTTGTAGCTGTTGTTAAATGTAATGCAAACTATAACAATAACTGCTTCTGGAGGGTAGGCCTTTTCTTCTGAGAAACATTTCATCTGAAGCGATGTTAGGCTTAATGGCAGTAGTTAGTAATCCTGACCCTGAGCAATGCATGGTTAAATACCTACGGGTACTTGTACCTGTCAGTAGTACTTTAAAATTGTACTGGCTGTGGTTGCCAAACTGTGAGGGCCACTTAAGAAGCCAATTTCAAACACCAACACTTGGATATTTCCTGCAACTTCAGAAAAAAATTAATTACAGTTTGAAATTACTAAAATTGGGAAAAGACCTGGGGAATACTCAGTAATATCTTGAGCCTTTCCTATGTAGCTTCAAATACAAAAATAATTATTGAAAGGCCTTAGCTTCACTCTTTTCCCACATGAAAATCATTCTATGTATATTTCATTATTTTTCTACATAATCAGTGAATTATTACTATAATGTAAGCCTGGCTAGAAATAAATAGGGATTTTAAGCAAATAAACACCAAGAGATGACCTCCAGACAGAAAGCTGCTAATGTGCATTTTGCATTACCAAGTGTGCCTTCTTGATAGTGTTCATCTTACCTTTGGTGGGTGTTGCAGGGAATTATCTTTCTACCTTCTCCCACAGGTTAGGGAGGACTGCTCAGAGGAAATATTGATATCTGGGGGGCTTTGGAGATGGAATACCATTTTTTCATGAGATTGTCTCCAAAATACCGGAGGCTGTGCTAATCTAGCCACTCGTTCCCGTGGATTCTACTGAACTTTTCTTCTCTGCCTCCACAGTTGTATTTTCTCTTTTTGCTCTATTTAATTGTGTTTAAAAGGGATTTTTAATGTTGGGTTTTGGTTTGGGTTTGTTTTTTTTTTTCATGAACTCACTGCTGAATGTCCTTGTTATAGTCTCCCCACACCCTTCAAAACAAGACAGATATGCCTGACTTAACCTTGCAAGACTTTGAACTGGCTCCTTCACTTTTATCTTTCATTTCTCTCAATTAGCTTAACACATGAGTGGGTCTAGGAATAGGAGGGAAAAAAGATCAGTACAAAAATGCATAAACAGAAGTAATCTCTGCACTTACCCTGCTTAGGCAGCTCCCCAGGGTATTCTGATCTCTTGATCACTGAAGCAACTACTCAACTCTATAGCCTTGTAGCCCAGAAAATATGGCATTGCCATTTCTTGCAGGAGGCCACAAGCTTTGCTTTGAGGTAACGAGGGACTTTTTCTGGTATTATGTTATTTGGCTGTACCAGCAATTGTCTAATTCTTACTACTATGTTTAGTCTGAAGATCTGGAAGTCTGTTGAAGACTATGTACACGGCATGGGATGACAGCAGAGGACTTGAAGGTGCAGGCACAAGATAATACTGGAGGTCCCAAGGATATAAAAAGCTGTCAGTCAGCTGGTGATCAGCAGAGGAATACAACCTTGAGAGCTGGGCAAACCCAGCTTTAGAAGTAGCAAGGAGGCTGCAGAATACGTACTCAATGTACAGAAAAACTTCACTTTATACAGAAAACTGGGATGTAGCATGGGACTGCAAACCTGTAACGAAAAAGAAAGATATAGAGCACACTGGCAAACACATCAAAATGTCTCTGGGGTGGTGCTGATGGCACCTCATATCTCCCCAGCAGGCAGAGGCCATCTGTGAGAAATCCCAGAGATAAGTATAGCACCAGAAGAGAAGGGGTAGGTACTGGAGCATTTCTGTATGTATCATTTAAACTGGCTTTAATCTGAACTATGGAAGTGTTAGTGTCATTTTGACCAGACAAATAATGGATTAAGCTGTTGAGACTTGTCCTGGTTTCGGCTGGGATAGAGTTAATTTTCTTCACAGAAGCTAGCATAGTGCTGTGCTTTGGATTCAGTGCTAGAAGAATGTTGATAACACGCTGATGTTTTTAGCTGTTGCCAAGCAGTGCTCAGACTGCTCAAGGACTTTTTGAGCTTCTCCTGCTTGGCCAGGTGCAGAACAAGCTGGGAGTACAGCACAGCTAGGACCCAAACTGTCCAAAGAGCTATTCCATACCATAGAAGGTCATGCTCGGGGGGGGTTAGTCGGTCGGTTGGTCGCGGGCAGAGTGGTCACAGCTCGGGCTGTGTGATCGTGGCTCGGGGGGAGTGATTGCTGCTCGGGACGGGCTGGGCATCGGTCAGCGGGTGGTGAGCAATTGCATTGTGCATCACTTGTTTTATATATTCTGTATATTTTCTTACTATTATTATTATTATTATTATTATTCTCTCTTATTAAACTGTCTCTATCTCAACCCACGCGTCTTACTTTTTTTTTTTTTCTTTTTCTCTGATTCTCTCCGCCATCCCACTGAGGGAGGGGGGGGAGTGAGCGAGCGGCTGCGTGGTGCTGAGTTGCCAGCCGGGTTAAACCACGACAGGCTCCAGTTAGACTAATAGTAAATTCTTGGCTCTGCATACACAATGTCTTGCTTTTGCCCCCCCCCAAAATAATTTGAATGTAACAAATTGGTGGGAACTCAAGCAGGTTGTTTTGTTACTTGGATGCTACAAATTGGTAACACCTCTTGATGGTAGCTTTGGCAATCAGGCTGTAAACGGGTTTATTGATGTGACAAGGACTATATTTTACCTGTAACTCACTACAGGCACACAAGAAGGCCGCTAGTCCTCAAAGTAGGCAAGAGTTTTAGACAACTGATCATCCAAATATTTTTTCCTTGCACTACACAGTACCTGTGTCTTCCTTTTTGTGCTGACAACTAAATTTTTTTCTCTCCTGGAAGGGTGGAGTCAATAAGAAAGACTAAAAGGGAAACTGTATAACTACTTTCAAAAATGTTATATGACTGACAGAGAAAAAGAATTGTACTCTCAGTTGTAAGGTAAACAAGTATTATTAGAGAAAGGAAGATAACAAAACCATACAACTATTCTTATACTGGTAGTGTAATTGTGCCCGGTTTCAGATTGCTTGCATATCAATATTATTATTTTTGCCTTTCTAGCTAGTACAGGGAAACCTGAGATTAAGAAAAACATCCATTTGTTTTGTCACAGGTTTAATCTTTGGTGAAGAATCTCATGCCTCTCTGCTAATTATTAATTTCTTTTATCAGTTTATGGGTCAAACTCTTCCAAGTGGGGCCCTATCTGTAAAGCCACTTTGCCTTCTGAAGAAGTGGTGCCACTGGAGAGTTTGATCATCTGCAAACTGAGGCTGCTAATGCTCATTGGCAGGGGGGCTGCAGTATTAAAGAGCAGCAGCTGACACTGACTGAGAGGAAAAGCAACACCAACCTTCATCAGTCTTTTCTTAGCAACAGCAGAGGGCTATAATTGTTATTTCAAAGGAAAGTGCTGTATTAAACGATCGTATCAGGGGAAGAGAAGCAATATAATCCACTGGTAGTATTACCGAGTTATCTTTCAACCATTTTGCAAGGAACTTAATGGAACATTTTGCTTCTGTCCTTTGGAAAAATGTTAACAGCATCCTGATTACTTTTTCTATGTCTGATCCCTTGAACTGAAGATGGGCTTTTTACAGTGAAAGGTGTTTTTGAAATGTTTTCTTGTTAACATTTGTCCTTTTGAATTAAAAACAAACAAACAAAAAAAAGGCAAGTCAACATATCATGGAGTGCTACACAGATTAAGTTAGCATTAATCTTAAAAAAAAAATTGTTGAGAATGAAGGCCTTGAGAGAAAACCAGAAAGCCACAAATGTGTGAATTGCTCAAGATTTTTCTACCAGATGCTTAAACCATAATTGCAACAAATGGATGTCTCCCACATAACCACATTTATCTATTCCTTAAAGTGTAGAAAATTCTCCAGATCACAGAATCACAGAATCGCAAAGGTTGGAAGGGACCTCGTGAGATCATCTAGTCCAACCCTCCTGCTAAAGCAGTTCTCCCAGAGCATGTTACACAGGACTTCATCCAGGCGGGCTTTGAATATCTCCAGAGAAGGAGACTCCACAGCCCCCCTGGGCAGCCTGTTCCAGTGCTCCGTCACCCTCAGAGTAAAGAAGTTCCTCCTCACGTTCAACTGAAACCTCATATGTCTCAGTTTGTACCCATTGTCCATTGTCCTGTCACTGGGCACCACTGCAAAGAGTCTGGCTCCATCCTCGTGACATCCACCCTTAAGATATTTGTATGTGTTGATGAGGTCCCCTCTCAGTCTTCTCTTCTTCAGGCTGAACAAGCCCAACTCCCTCAGCCTTTCCTCATAGGGGAGATGTTCGAGTCCCTTTATCATCCTAGTTGCTCTCTTCTGGACTCTTTCTAGGTGTTCCTCATCTTTCTTGAACTGGGGAGCCCAGAACTGGAGACAGTACTCCAGGTGGGGTCTCACCAGGGCAAAGTAGAGGGGGAGGAGAACCTCCCTTCACCTGCTGGCCACACTCCTCTTAATGCAGCCCAGGATGCCATTGGCCTTCTTGGCAACAAGGGCACCCTGCTGGCTCATGGTCAGCTTGTCGTCCACCAGGACTCCCAGGTCTCTCTCGACAGAGCTGCTTTCCAGCAGGTCAGCCCCCAGTCTGTACTGGTGCATGGGGTTTGACCTCCCCAGGTGCAGCACTCGGCACTTGCCCTTGTTGAACTTCATCAGGTTCCTCTCCGCCCAACTCTTTTAGAATAACACTCCTTTCAGCTTCAAAATACTCATATGAGCTATCATTTGTTTGGAAAATATTATCTTAATAATCCAAGAAATACAGTTTTACAACACAAAGCCCCAATTTGCTGTTTTCATCAGAGGGAAAAATATAAGCATCAGCAAAAATAAAAAAAACAAAACCCAAATATTCAAATGATATGAGAATTCAAACATGACAGCATATAATGAACTAAGTTCTCCAGATTAAAGTGTTGAGAACATTAATGCATACTATGAATGCCTACAGATGTACACGATAAAACACCTTGGTAGATAACTACTTTAATCTTATTGTTGTTGTTGTGATAAAATTGAAACTTTTCCTTCGGAGGAGAGATTTTGTTTTCTAGCATAGATAAAACAAAGTACTTAGGTTAACAGAAAAAAAAATTATTATTTGTAAATTAAGTAGAAAAATCATTTAATGAAAGAATTATTTAAAAAATTCAAAATATAAAATGGGACTATACGTTTTCTTTTTCATTTTTTTAAATTTTAGGATAAATTTTAATAAAATGAAAATTTTTCTAAAAAACCTTTTATTTTTGACAAATTAGTACGCTTAGTGAAGAGCTTTGTATGAAGAAAATTTCCAACTCTGTGTGTGTGTGTTGTGCAGATGCATACCCCTATACTTCAACAGGTTCATAAAAGAAAACCTGATGAGGACTTTGGTTCTCTTTTAACAGCTCTGATCTGCAGTGCTGAAGTTGATACCAGCTTTGTAATTTACTGCAATTAACAAAGAGTGAGCAGTTTAAATGCCACTATTCCCTTTTCAGGTCAGTGTGGCATTTTTTTTAAATGATACTGCTTTTTACTTTAGCATTTCTACATTAAGTGAACAAGATAGAGACCAATGTGAATCTGAATGGACCTACTCCTTAGTACTTCCACATTTAACTCCTATTGATTTCTGTGGATTTGGGCACAACCGTTGGGAACATGTGCTGAACACAGGATTGTTATTGTTGTGCTCACCCAGGCTAACTTTTAAACACTTCCTCTAGCTCTCTACCCAGTTTCAAGATATCTGAACAAGGTAATTTAAAGTTATTGGTCTCTGGGCATGTATAAGTAATTCAGACTATAAAGTTCTAACACAATATTTAAAAGAAAAAAAAAGAGAAACAAAAAAGGAAAGAAAAAATGTTCTACAAAACACAGTTATGTTCCATGTAGCTGTTTTAATGCCCTCTTTTTCTCTTTTGATTAAAATTATATTTATGTGTCTTCTGATACTTCTGACAATTGTAGACTCTCATGATTCCATATTCCTCTGAATTTAACTTGCCTATTCTGAATGAACTAGGACTTTTAAAATATTTATTTATATATATATTTTTAATATACTGCCAAGGCTTATCTTCCTACTGTATCAATCACAAAATAAATACAAAGCATCAGTCATCATAACACTAATAAACTTCAAATACCAATGTAGTAAATGAAAGCTTATTTTATAACAGTGGACAGCATCTGTTCTGTGGTGATGATATGCAAATTTTACATATAACAAATTAGATAGAACACAAATATATAATTAAAATTAACCTCTGGGTCTTTTACACAACACTTGCATAATTAACAAAAGCTGAATTTAAAACTCTTACTGTAATTGACTTTAACCGATTATAAAACCTCAACTCTGAACAGCATTTTTTTCTTCATTAATATGCACATCTTTTATTGCATGTACATTCCACATTGTTTGTTCCATATATTTTCACACTTGACAGTATGAATATTCTCCCTGTACCCATTCTAATTAGAAAGGATGCTTGAGACACCTGATAACGAGCTCAAGTCTCCATGGGTTTGAGTTCATTCTGTATTTCAAAGACAATTTCACATATGACATAAATTGCTATCCATATACCTTGACAAGAGCAGAACATGCTTATAATGTGTAGAAGAAATAGGAAGATGTCTTGCGTACATCTCGCTTGTAGTGTGTCTTGGTAGTTCTTCAGGAATGAATGTCCCTTTGAGACAGAGCAGTGAAGAAATGGAACAAAGTGCTTCTTTCAGATTGATCCAATAGTCATACCTCCAGTGAAAAGACATGAAAGAACAACCTGAAGGGCATTTTAATAAAAACATTTGGAAGATGATGAACACGAAGTTACAGTACATGCAGGCATTCCCTCTGACCAAACATTCTACTCACTAACTTATCTTTTAGAAAAGAGAGTCCTTGCCCCAGTTCCTGATTCAGAAATAAGTGTACTTAAAAATAGGGTTGGGCAGGGGGTAGGAAGATCATAATTTGTATAATGCTACACTTGATTTTAACAACTGAAGCAGAGACAACATAGAACAAATAAGAACATGAAAGGCAAATTCAAATTTCAGCAAACTTTAACTACTTTAAAATTAAAAATAATGCTTACCAATCAATTATAAGTAATAGCTTTCTCCTATAAGTAAAATGGAAGAATTTCTAAGTCAAAAATTTGAAAGGATTTGCCGAAGTATACACAAAAAGTAATATTTTACTGGTAGTTCAATACTATTAAATAAAATTATTTCCATTTTGTTTTCACATCACTATAATAATTTTTATATGGCTAGAGGAAGCAACCTGAGGTTAGGAAATTCGGTATGAAGTTACACAGTTACTCCTACAATAAGAAGGGATAAATCCAGCTCAGCCTTAAGAAGTGATGCCAGAAAAGAATTTCCAAGACTACTTTTTGACTTATTAATATTTTTGGACAGTTGTGTCTTTTCTATTCATGTTACTGGTGTTAATTATAATGAAATTTTACTGGCCTGTAATATCATTTGATAATCCTTCTGTATGGAGTTTTCATTCCGATGTGCTGCTAGGTAAGTAAAATAGAATAATTACATAAAATACATCTATTTACTTACCTGTACATTTCTTATCAGAATGGAGTTGTGTACCTCTATTCATTAGAATACTCTTAAATTTTTTTTTTCTGATAAACATTAATTCTCATAAGTGTCACATGCTGAATAGTAAAAAACCCCAAAACAAACCAGAAACAAAAACCCAGAGTTGGTTCTGAGAATAAAAGTGAAGATACATTATTCTGCCTTTGCTGAACATATGTGTGTTTATTTCAGTGAGAATCTTACTGAAATGTGGAAGGATATGACCCTCATGTGTTAAGTATATCTTTCCTCAATGCCATAAAAATATGTTCAGACTTAGCTAAATGAGTTTCTAGAAATCATGTAATCCAGAAAGACTTTTTAAGTTTGGAAAATGCATGTATCTGCTACATGTTTTTGAGGTATGCCAGAGGACTGGTGTTCATCATTATTCAGCCATCCATTCAATAGCAATTTTGTGCTTGCAATTTATAAATAGAGATTTTCTTCTGATTATATAAAACACCCCCTTGTTTTAAAGGATGTCACATGCTATAGTACTTGTAGTATACTCTACCTGTCTAGGTTTTATTAAATATCAATACAGCAGCATGAGTTTTGTCAAAACGACCTTTTCAATATGCAGTTTTAGAAAATAGAAGTCTGTCTTTTTTGAAACACAAATTCATCTTTCTCTTGTTTAGATTTCATAAATCAAATAGGGTCATGTTACTCTGAAAGAGGTAAATGAGAACGTAAACAAAATCAAAGATAATTTTGGAAAGAGGAAAATTGTATTTTAATTAACTTAAAGAGCTAAAGTACTCAAAGATGCAACTTCCAAATTTTATAAGGATATATGACTTGGTACAGTATACAGCAGTGTACAGTAAAAGAATGTCCCTAATTTCTATCCCATTGAGATGTTGGTGCAAGAATCTGACGTTGTGTGAATGTTGACCCAAAACTAAAATATAACTATTTAAAGCATTTTTTACTGTCCTTTTCCCAACTATATCATATTTATTTTTGAGCTTTCAAAACCCCTGAGGATAGGTTTAATTGCTGCCACAGAAGTGATACCAAACCCTTTTTTTTGGACACCAGCTGAATCAGAAAAGGACTGTTAAGCTCTTCTGCTGAATCACAGGACTAAGCGAAATCAAATAAACTTCAGGGGTTATGATAGAGAAGAATTACCCATTGACTTGGACTGACTCATGTGCTTTCATTTGAATTTAGTTTACTTTATGCCCTGTGAAATGGAAAATTCTCTAGGAGATGGTGCTTGTTCTGAGCTCATAAGCTCTCTGACAGTATATGTGTCGTGGTTTAACCTGGCTGGCAACTAAGCACCACGCAGCTGCTCGCTCACTCCCCCCCCTCCCTCAGTGGGATGGGGGAGAGAATTGGAAAGAAAATAAAAGGTTAGAGCCGAGGGCTGAGATAAAGACAGTTTAATAAGAGAAAATAATAATAATAATAATAATGAGAATGATAACAGAATATACAGAATATACAAAATGAATGATGCACAATGCAATTGCTCACCACCTGCTGACCGATGCCCAGCCTGTCCTGAGCAGCGATCACTCCCCGAGCTGCGATCACTCTCCCCGCGACCGACCGACCAACCGACTAAACCCCCCCCCCAAGCATGACGTTCTATGGTATGGAATAGCTCTTTGGACAGTTTGGGTCCTAGCTGTGCTGTACTCCCAGCTTGTTATGCACCTGGCCGAGCAGGAGAAGCTCAAAAAGTCCTTGAACAGTCTGAGCACTACTTGGCAACAACTAAAAACATCAGCGTGTTATCAACATTCTTCTGGTACTAAATCCAAAGCACAGCACTATGCTAGCTTCTGTGAAGAAAATTAACTCTATCCCAGCCAAACCCAGGACAATATGCTACTTTTTTCTCTTTTTAAAACTGTGTATAATGTGAACAATACTTTAGATAGCCTTCTCTGTGTTCAATAAATTGCTATTATCATTAGAAATAATTACCTCCTAGTTTTTTATTAGAAATCTTTCTTGAACTTTTATGTGTATGAAAAATTGTTAAAGAAAAATTGTTTCTTCTTGAAAGTAATTATTTACCGAAGCAGGAACTATTATTGAGAGAATTAAATTTAAAAGCAAGACTGTGATCAAGAGAAATCTGGTATTAGCTGTTTTACATTTACAATTAGGTTGAAATAATTGACTATTTTAAGTTATTTCCTTTATGTGTCAAGATTATTACTTTAGGAAAGGTAAATTTTCTCATAAACACTTGAAAAATTATAAAACCACCAAAGCACTGAAAAGACATTCTGTACCCCCAACACACAGGAAACAATTAATTCCAGTGTATGACTGATGATACTCACCCAGAGTAAAGAAGGCCTTGCTCAATCAAAATCATATTAAAGCCATAACGTGGTTTTGTTTGTCTCATTAACTCTGGATGCGAGAATGAAAAATGCCAAGTGATACCTGAAGCAGTCAATGCTTACATTAGTTAAGACACTTTGAACTTCAGCACTGTAGACTTCTACAGCTCAGCTTGTCAACCAAGGCTCCCTTAACAATGAGTGGAGAACAATTGGTGCTTTTGATTTATCCAGTTTATTTTAGAGTTCAGCATGAGGATGAAATCAAACATGCCTTAAAAGTGGCTTTTTCACCCTAACTGACACAAAGAGAATGTAGATAGATATCTGTAGGGGAAATGTACATGTTCAACCATGTGGATCCATCAGGCATGTTAAAAGACCATACCCAAAAGTTTTTGAAGATAGTTCTTGCAGTTCAGAGAACGAATATAATTGAATAATGACATCAGTACATAGGTGCATTGTTTTGGTGTGACAGTTTTTGTTTGGTTTTTATAAACATTCTTTTGTAAACAGGTTATAGGAATCCATCTCAATGCTATGAACTACTATCGTGCAATTCTGCAGCTCAACATAATTCCTGAGCTAATTTCAGGTCAACTCCAGAGCCTTAAATTGAAGGGTAAGTTTCCATCAGAAAATAAGGGCAAAACTGCATATTTAACCAGACTATCTACCAGGCAAGCAAGAAACAGTGTTTAATGTGAGATAAACTGTGATCACTTGCATGAATAAAAATAATCTGAATACACATTTATTGTCCCTGAATCCAAAGACTGATTCATTACAAATAAGGTCTATTGATTAGCTATGCATATATTTAAGCTCTTGTGCTTTTGTTAGGGCTTGTGCAGCAAATTACTTATCTGGACATTGTTTAGCAATTCTCAGAGGAGTAAGTGTGTTTATATGCTGTCAGAATTATCCATTCTCAGTCATTATTTTCTTATGGGTTAACTTTTCACTCTGTTCCCCCTGCTCAGTGATCAGAGAGACTTCTCACTTACTGACCATGTAGCTTCTGACTTCCGTGACCTACTCAGATTTCTATTAAGTTTCCATCAAGTAAAATTCCTTCTAGAACTGACCATATAATGGCTTAATGTTATTATTATCTTACACAGAACATTGGTTAAGGGCTCCACAGCACTGGAGATGGTATTCTTTCATTATCATGGTCTCTTTAATTTTGTATTTCCTCTATTAACTTACCTCATACTGGACTCTAAATGAAAGCTATTCTTAGTTCTATTTTTTTCCCAAAAAGTTATATATAATGGGATGTTTTAAGAAAAATCCAAGAAATAGTCAGACTTTAATTTTCAATAGTCTCAGAAATGTAAAATATAGCAATATAAATCTTGTAAAGCTCTGTCTCTAATAACTGTTTAAATGCAGAAACAAAATGGATTTTTGAATTATGAACTCTGTTTTGATCAGCTATTGAAATTCTTCTGGTCTGTGCTACAAAAGCATAACAATGAAACAGGAAGATGGATCATGTCTGGACCAATATGCAGTTTTTGGTTGTTAATGTCTTCTAATTCAAAACAGTGAAGAGAAGTGCTTATCTTCAGTACAATGTTGTAATAGAGAACAGCTTATCTTTAATATTAGGTAAGAATTGTGCATGCTTCAATTGGTTAGAGAAAGGATTCACAAGTAAATAGTAGTGAAAATACTGCAATGGTTTTAATTTAGAGCACCTTTTTTTCCAATTTCTAGCCTCTGCCTTTGCTTCATAGCTCTAAACATAATCTAAAGTTGTTGTACTGATAGTATTGGAATCAGGAAAAACAAACGTATTTGTTGTGGTTAAACCCCAGCCAGTAACTAAGCCCCACACAGCCACTCACTCACTCCCCTGCTCCTAGAGGTATGGGGGAAAGAATCAGAAGAGTAAAAGTGAGAAGTGATGGGTTGAGATAAGAATAGTTTAATAATTTAAATAAGTAAAACAATAATAGTAATGGTATTAAAAAGAATAAGAATTAGAATAAGAATATAGAATATACAAATCAAGTGATGTGCAATGCAATTGCTCACCTCCTGCTGACGGAGCAGGCTGTTCCTGTCCCATCCCCAAGCAGTGATCGCTGCTCCCCCACCAACTCCCCCCAGTTTCTACACTGGGCATGACGCCGTATGGTCTGGAATAGCCCTGGGGCCAGTTGGGGTCAGCCGTCCTGGCTGTGCCCCCTCCCAGCTCCTTGTGCCCCTGGCAGAGCAGGGGAAGCTGAAAAGGCCTTGGCTGGTGTCAGCCCTGCTCAGCAACAACTGAACCATCAGTGAGTTATCAACATTCTGCTCATCCTACATCCAAACCACAGCGCTGTGCCAGCTACTAGAGAGAAAATGAACCCTATCCCAGCTGAAACCAGGACAATATGTGTCACATTTGGCCTTAGGGAATAATCAAAATCCAAACCAAGAAAGAAGGTTTGCACTTACTGGTTTTCACAGGTGTTAAACTCATTGAACATTATGAAAAATCAAAAGCTCTGAAAACCAGACCATTTACTCCAGAGTCTAAAATGGATTTAGGGGTTATAGTGAAGGCTTTAGGATTCAAATTAATTTAAAATTTTTATTTGTTTTATATCGGACCTTAGTCATTGCTCAAAGCTTGGCTTCTGCAAAGGTTAAGTACATACACTGCTTTGCTTTCAGAACTCAGGTGGGATTATTTCTATGAATAAATCTATATAAGTGTATAACTGTCTTCAGGATCATGAAATAAACTCCAAAGACCTGTAAATATGCTAACACAATTGGAATTTTAAGCATTGTCTCTTAAACTTCCATACATATTAATCATAAATGTCTTTGTATAACTCAGACCTTTATTTACTGGCATTTCTTTGGATAAGTAAAACCTCAAAAACCCAATTACATGCTAAAGTACTTTATAGTACTTTAGTAAGCTGTCCAGATGTGAGGGGCAGAGTTCCTGTTGGTTTTCTGCGATGACACTGAAAATGACTGATGTCTGATTTATGAAATCTACTTCCATCAATCCATTAATGGAATTTAAATACACTATTTTTTTCTATTACATTACCTATATAGATTCATGTATGCATTATATTGACATTCATATGTTGTATATATAATGCTTATCACATGTTCTTGATACATGCTGCACTTTAATGCACAATTAATCAAATCTATGTTTTAATGAAGGCAATGTTACATGTTTATTTTTACTATTTCCTGATGACTTTTCTATGGCCTTTTAGAGATCTGAAAATTCCGTGCCATTTCACAACAGAAAAAACATGAACAGTGTTTTCTTTAAAACATCCAATTTTCTATTTCAATATTTGTCTGGGAGAGGAAACATGCAGCTATATATTTCTTTTCTCAAAAACCTGTTCATTTTTAGCTATCAAGTCATCACTATCTCATACTGAGACTTACACACAAGTGTTTGAAACCTGTTAAGCCCCAGCCTAAAATTTCAAAGAAATAGTTCCCCATGACTTTAATAAGCTTAAAATTAGGCTTTAATTGTAAAAGAGGAAGAGAACAACTTCAAGCAGACTGGGGATTTTGAAGCTAATAAGAATCTGAACAATAATAAAATAAAAAAAAAGAGACACAATTTTAGGCTGTTCATGGGCAAATGTCTCATCAAAGAACTCTTTTCAGATGTTTCCCAAAGGGATATTTGGAAACTCTAGTACTAGGTTAATTTACATTAGAGAGGGCAAGGTCTTTTGAATATACAGATAGAACAATGTTGTGACAGAAATTTGGACATTTCTATCTAGTAGAATTTATTTTGCACTAATCAGGCTTCTTTAATCATTTCTAAAAATCACAAGTGTTTTGTTTTCCTTGTTAATTTTATCTATATTTGTTCGGTGGGAATATGCAATTAATTATGTAAAGACAGTTATGTACACTCAGTAGCTTTCAAGACTACTTTTAAAAAGTAAATAAGAATATTACACATATTCCAAAAATGGAATAATACACATATTTTATGGAGCGGTCTTTAAATAAAACCCCCCAAATTTAGTTAGAAGATAGAATAAATTAATATTCTAATACTGGTATTTAATAATATGCAGTAACAACATGCTTTTTAACACACACAAAAAAGAGAGCTATAGAATACAAATCTCTGAAGGTTTTAGTTCTTTGAGTTTTACAGTTTATGGATTGATAGTGCAAGCTATTTCTGCATTATATGTATTTCTCATTTATTCTGCTGAGTAAAAGCCATTAAAAGTTGTTCTGCATATTTTTCGCCAAAAGTTTTAAATTGAAGTTATACATATATAAGGTTGTGGGAAGAAAACAGGTCACAAAAGAAGAAAGCAGAAATTAAAAATCCTTTCCTTACCACTAACAATGAAGAGTGCATAACACATTTCTGGCAGTATATCATGACAGTTAAGCGTCTTCTTTTAATAGTTGGGAGGGTGGGGGCAAAGAGGGTGAGGGAAAGAGGAATGAAGAGACCAATTTCTAACAGCTTTTTATCTTTCTGTAAACTCAGATGTTCTTTATCAACAAGGATTACAAAAGTACCTGTATATCTCCCTGAAGCAGGACCCCAGGATACCAGTTGCAATACAGACTTTTTAAAAAAGACTGCCTTTGTTGACCTTTGCTTTCTACATGTCCTGTGTTTTTTGCTTTGTTTGACTCTCGTGCTGGTTTTGAATAAATTACGTTTTTGTCATTTTTCCACTTTCCAGACTTTATTCTGCCCACTTTTAATTTTGCTATATGTAAAATAAAAGAATGATATAAGTAAAAAATACAGCAATTAAACTTTTAATAAATTAAATGTTCCAGAGCATTAAAGTGCCAAATTATTCTTCACACATACCTGCATTTACAGGAACCTTGCAATACAACTGCATTTTTAGAGTAAGTCTTTCAGCCTGATGCGCTCTGGTATAACTCACTATCTGATTTGAACATTTGGTTCTGCAGAAAATGTTTGGGACAGCTGGCAATGAAGAATGTGGTCCACAAAAGTAAACATCTGATTGAACAATTACCTACTCATCTAGTTGCAGGTTCTAATTCTGCTTGATTTCCCCAAGTTTGGGGTTTTTGTTGTTGTTGTTGTTGTGGTTTTTTTTTTTTTTTAACAGTTGCTTGAAAAACAGATTATTACTCAGGCTAGGATAGGCTGAGCCTAGCAAATCAGGCAAAGCTTCTCATCTGCAGTAAAGACAACCTGATGAAAGTCATTCACCCAAACAACCTGGCTGGGTTGCATCTCAGATTTTATCCTACCACCACTACTGATTGTTATCCTGTAGTAAGCAAAAAGGACAGACAATACGGAAGAAGATGTGCAGCAGTTAGAACTGGGTTCCCAGATTAAAATAATATCTTATATTCCAGGTCCTCCATTGTGCCAGTACAGCAGAGCCTTGTCAGAAACAGTGTAGATGAAAGTTACTGTGAAAAGGACTGAGGTAGAAGAAACAACATTCCATGTCTGTTTCATTATCAAAAAGAAAAAAAATTGTCATTGTACCTCTATACATATGCAAACTTATTTAAAGTGTATATAAATGCATAAATTAAAGACTTTAGCTAGGAAATGAAGCCACTAAAAATATTAATATATTTAGAAATTCAGTATATTACCCATCTATATGTTCTATGTAGGAAATAAAAAAAAAAAATCAGGAAATTATTTATATAAATTAGTTTAGTTATCAGATGCACTTGCTTTGGGGGGAAATGAATGTTGTAGAAACAAATAATGGATTCTATGTGAAGAAATACTGCACCTATACTCTGGAATTACAAAATAATATCATTTGTTACAACATGAGTGGCATATATCCCTTTTCAGCTCTGCAGATTAGCCTTCCATGTATCTGTTAGAAAACCTTTCCTTCTTAAATGACTTAGTGGAAATAGTTACTCAAAGCTGCAATGATTTCTAAAATAAAATTAACTGTGCAACAATGGAAATCTCCTTTATCTGTAAGAGTTGATACTTTGAAGCAATAGGCAATCTGGCAGCTTAAAAAGTGTCTCTCTCAAACTGAAAGGTAAACTGGAAATGTTCATTCTCTTTTCCTGGATATTTGCAATGACAAATGCATAGCATACATAAATATGTAAGTTTTCCATTCATGAAGGAAATTTATTAAATCAGATTCATATGATTCCCCATACACATGACACAGCTTTGCTGGAAATATCAGTTAAAGGGACCCTTGGAGTGGCCAAGTTCTATACATTTACTTGAAAACTTGTTAAATATTACTATCCATGTGGGAAAAAAATACTATACAAATAGGAACCTGTCAGCAAAATTTATAAGTTCTAGCATGTAGAACGCTGGTTAAAAGAAAGAAAAACGTGACAATATTTCCAGTTACTTCAATGTGGTTTAGATTAAACCCTTCAAATTTGAGTGTACCTGAATGGGTAGATGTCTGGAAAATATATAGACCATCTTTGTCCTAAACCAAGCTGATCATACCTAAGAAACAAGGAACCCAGATAAGATAATAGTAGTAAGACCATATATATATGTAAGTAAGACTAGCATAACTGCTCATGTGCAGCCCAGAGAATGTAAGTGATGTCTAACACATACTTTAAGTAAGTTTTGTTAGTAATAAAACCAAATAAAAATAGTGTGATTTTGATAAGCACTAAGAAGAAGGAAGTGAGGACAGCCATAAATATTAGTCATTGGAAAAAGTAGATCTGAAGGACAAGTTCACAAGGAGCACCTGGGCTAGAAAAGACCAGGTTTGTTCTCATACCAGATTAATGAGCTGCCTCCAGAATTTCACCTAGTATCTTCTGCTGAAAGCCTAAGTTTTAGCTTTGGTTCCACAGTTCCTGAAGTTTAGGTATGATTTAGGAGATTATGGCTCTTTCCTCCTGAATCTGCTAAACCATGTGCTTCTGCATGGTTCATCACGGGCTGTACCTTTAAAAGATGAGTGTTCCTGAGACTGAAATCTGCAGGATTTCATGTAAACTGAGGATGGGGAATTAGGATTTACCTTAGTGACACATTGGTAAACTGTGGCAGGGAAAGAGATGGGGAACAGTTCCCATTATTCATCTCACTCATCTTTCAGCCACCTGTGTCCATTAGTAAGTCCATCCCAGCTTCAGGCACACATTGTAGCAACAGTACTGATCCTGCCCAAACAACTATAACAAGAAAGGCAGAAATTCTATTAAATATGCACCATAACATAGGTATAAAAATGGCTAAATTACATTTAAATATATAACCTTAATTCCGACTTTTTCTGACTTTCCTTTTTTTTCCTGACTTTTATATGCACCATTTCTCATGCTTAATAACGTTTCTGTAGCATAGTTTGGGCATATTAACTTCTAGGTTATATAACTACGTGTATTTTATTCAAATAAAGGAAAAAAACAGCCATACTTTTGGCTGGTTCTGCAACCTCATGACTTGTTGTGCAAATTTGTCATCTGAGTAAAAGACCTACTAGGTACATGTTGGTATCCTGCATGAGGTTAAGAACAAAATGTTATGAATAAATCAATAATAATAAAAGATTTTGCCCAGTAGGTTTGGATTCTACACCCAAACCCACTATTTTCAGGCTAGTTTATGCACTACACATTTCTTCTGGAAGAAGAGCCATAATGTAACTCATAACCTTTTCCTGTGCAAGGATGTAGAATCCAAAGGCTTTGCGTAGTAGGTTTGGACTCAGACCTATAGCTTCAGAGAAAATCAAGCTCTGAATCTAATTCTTTTCCAGGCTTTTATGAGTTACGATCAAAGCCTAAAATTCCATGTAAAGACAGTTCAGACAGACAGCACCAAACACAGAATATTGGTAGAATATGATTCCCCCAAAACAGCTTACCCAGATTTCCTCCTTTAGTGACTACCACCCTGTCTAAAATTGGCTGCTTTCATGGAGCAAACTGCAGGCCCTTATTCGTCACCTGTAAATACCAACCAGGTATTATGAATCTTCACTTCCAAAACTTTATTCTGCTGTGTCACTGATAACCCGAATATCCAAGATGATCTCCTGTAGGAGGCCAGGTGTGATACCAGGTTTTCTGCAACCATCTTTCTGACTGTATTTTCCACTTCCTCAGACTGCATCAACCCAAACTAGTAAAGGAACCAAAAGATCTGCTCACCTCTATTGAAGTGGCAGTTTAATGTAATGACAGAGCTGTAAAGTTTGTGTTACTGTTCATTTAGACCAACAGGTCTGAATTTTATCATGACAAATGTGAAAATGTAGAATGCATTGCCATATGGTTTCATAGCTATATCTCTTAATTACCACAACAGGCAGCTGTGAACAATTTTTATTTCAATTCAGCAAGTTCATGCCTCAATCCAGGTATAGAATTAATGTTCCACAGTAAAACTTTTTTTCTGAAGATTCAGCATAATCTGTTGTATTGGTAAATACTACCTCCATAAAGACTCCGTGAAACAGTATTGGGGCAGGCAGGGATAGCTCTAATGAGGAGATAAAAAGCATGAGCACTATCTGTTCCTAAGAAAAATCCCAGAAACAACCATACTGATGAAAAAAATTTGGGATCAGATATGCAAACGGTATTATTTCAGTTATCAGTTTGAAAAATTAGTTTTGGAGCATATATGGTTTAATTATTGCAAGACAGGTAGGGATTATACTTGGTAACAATATCTTCTGTAAAGATTACATAGATGGTATAAAACATACATTTTAGAAATATAAGTTCAACTTCTGAAGTTTCTGATCCCAGGAACTACCAATTAAAGGTCTAGAGACTTTAAATTACACTTGGAATAAACTTTGTAGACATTTTGAGCTTAGATACTACTTCAGAGCGTGCGCAATTTTTGACTGAGATTCTCAACCAGTGTCTGATTATTTTATGCAAATATATGCAGATTATGTTATAATGTCAAGACAAAACAATGTCATTGCAATACTATGGAGATGAAATTATGAATAATAAATTGAAATAAAATAAAACCAATCCCAGAGTGTGCCTATTGAAGTGATGCTACAATGTCAAAATTATATTGGTATATTTCCCTGCTGACCAAATTGTGATGTCCACCCTTAAATAACAAATTGTAAGACGACTAGAAATTCTCTTTTAGTGCTATGTTATGAAAGGAAGGCAAAACTGAACAAGCTTATGACACCATTCCTCTTTTCATACTGTAAATTCTAAATCATAACTTCTCCTTTAGTAATAAAAATCAAAATTTGGAGAAGTTAGAAGTGAACTGAAGGCAAAATCCACTTTATTACTTCAGCTGTAAACAGAAAAAAAAAAAATAGAATATATAGCCAGCTACTCATTTTGCATAAAATGCACTTCCATTACAATCAACAAGCAGAAGATTGCTATATTTCTGAAGCGTGTGGGGGCTTGTCAGAGAAGGCCTTTGATGACCAGCTGCAGGAACCTGGAGTGAAGGAAGGTGGAATGTAACCTCTTAGGAAATGAGTCAGAATAGCTACTGTTCATTTTATTATAGCCTGTTTTGCAGTATCTCAGCTCTGACAGGAGCTACATTCAGCCAACTGTTTTCTAAGAAGCAGGGTGCAGTGGTGGGAAGGAGGGAGTAATGTACTAAAATCTAAGTGAGGTTCCTGTGTGAACCTCGTTTACGAAATGTGATGGACAGCAACAGCCTCGATCTGGACTAGAAGGTGTTTAGGTTCCAATTAAACTCTCATAATTCAGTGTGATGCAGAGAGATTTCTGAACATGAAATTCTTCATTTTGGAACATTTTCATTTGGACATAATGGAGAGAAGGAGGCACCGTATCTGAATGTGAGACAAGATACAATTGTAATCAGCTAACTATTGAGATATAAACCAGTGCATAGGCTTACTGAATTCCAGTTATTTCTAGGCAACTCTCCACACTTCTGCTTTATACAAGAGAAATAAAAATTATATCGAGCTCCAGTAAAAACTGAGCTAGTTATTTTGCATTTACAAAGGTTTTCTAGCTTGCACATGGTTACCATGGAGCAACTGCTGCAGTATAAATTCATATGCCTGAAACAACATAAGACCACACTACAAATCCAGACTCAGAGCATTTCAGTTATTGCTTATCTAATTTTCCTTACAGAAGCCTAAAGTGTGCGGGAAGAGACAGTACCTTAAAGTATGAAACAGGACTTGAATAGAGTGAAAATGCTGCAGAATGGCCAACCACTTCTTTGATCTTTATAAGTGGTACGCACAACCTTCTTGGAGAATAAGTTCCTTCAAGTATCTAGAGTTCACCTCTGCCCATTCCCATAACAGCCCCATGATCTACCTTCTGTGTAGACTGAGGGATCACCTGTGAAGGACCTTGATCCTCCAGACCTTCAGACAACTTTGCCAGTACAGCCAAACATAGTATGATGTATGTACATATCATACTGGAGCAGAGAGGCAATTCTTCCTTTCAGTTCCACAGACCAGTCATGAAAATAATTGTTTTGACACTTCAGTATGAAAGTAAGAAAATATCAGGGAGATGTATGTTTTCTATCACTTCTAATGCTGCAAGTCTTATTTTCTATTCTGGCTTCCTTTGCAATCCACACGAAGTGGGAAGATTTGGCACATTCTAGATGATTTCCAAGCACTTTGGTCTAGAGCCAGTGACGAAGGCTCAGCGCTGTGAAATAAAATAGCAGAGAAAGGTTGGGGTTGTACTGCCCCTGCATCGACATTGCCCGGGCAGGCAGAAACAGAGAGGCAGCATAGTCAGGGTGAAGCAAATGACACTCTCGCTCCTGGATTCTCAATGGTTACAATTAACTAGTAGGTTAGTCCCTAGCCTGCCACAAAAAACATGAATGCTGAAAATAAGGTCGTAACACATTAGAATCCCCAAACAGCATAATTAAAGGCGTGAAATGCTTATTTTTCTTAGTGAGTTTCCATCCTTAAAGTATTTTGAGCCTGATGAGGCCAATGTTGTGTTTTTACCTTTCTGGTTATGCATGCTTAAATATTGAAATATGACACCTAAATTATGCAGATAATATTAAGGTCTGATTATGACCCATTCTTGGTGCTATGAAAAAAGTTACTTGCACACACCTTTGCTGGCAAGTGAACTAATAAGAGGGAGGTAAATGCTTTAGTTTAATAGAGTAAGTATTAAGAGCAGTCATTTAGTAAACACAAGGAGTATTTAATTTTAATTTAAATTAACAAGATATAAAGGGTTAATAGATTCCACAAAGTCCATCAGGATTTTATAGTATTAGGCCTTTCCTTGAATTTTAGATATTCTTTTAAATTCTTTGTAGCTTAAAGAACTTTCAGATTTTGCAGCTTATGTCTTTCACATGTTTGCCTGCATTGCGTTTTGTATCCTAATGTTATGACCTCCAAGATCTATGCAGAGCTCCCAGAGAATTTTATATATCTTGATTTTTTTTGTGGAAGTTTTACACACTGATTTAATGACCTTATAAGAGACATTACTTAGCAATGGAAAATCTGTATTTTCATCATACAGTTGCACCCTTTGAAATGTTTTCCTACCTAAAAAAACCCCATCAAATCCACAATGATATGGACTTCTTGTAAAACCATGATGACACTGCAGTTAAAGATCCTGAAGTCGGGAAGATTTTCTTAGAGATGATGGCACATATTTCGAATTAATTTTTTTTCTATTTCATTTCCTTCTCCTCTGTCATCCTTTCTCTTTTATTTGTTTTTGATAAATCATCAGTAAAAGAGTGTTGAAAGGAAATGAAGCAAGGAGGATATATTTCCCACCACATAAGAATAGTATCTCTTAAAATTGCAGACATGAATTTCAGATTACGTTTCCTGCTCTTTCCTGATGTTTTTTCTCAGAACAGACAAAGTATACATGGAAAAAGAGCATGTTTAACCTTCAGGTTTGTTCAGATGTTGAAAACAAGTGGTTATTTATTACCTTCTGTTATATTAAAGGATTTCTAGCTTCTGTTGCTTAATACAAGTTTATATTAGAACACT
This sequence comes from Gorsachius magnificus, assembly GCA_034008185.1. Taxonomy (NCBI): domain Eukaryota; kingdom Metazoa; phylum Chordata; class Aves; order Pelecaniformes; family Ardeidae; genus Gorsachius; species Gorsachius magnificus. Next base: position 79,288,175 of record CM067109.1, read on the forward strand.
CTGGAAGAAAATTGTCTGGAGTCTTATTCCACCAGTTTCAATGTAAAAACTTTACAGATTCATTTGTTGTGTGGAAAACTGTTCCATGTAAAGTAATCATGTTGCCTGGATTGACTAGTAGGGATGCTGTAATAACATTACAGGACTGAAAAATCAACATGACACCCAAAAATAGCTACACTGACACCACAGACCTTTATCTTCTTATCAGTTTGATCTCAAGGATCCTCAATATGCAAGTTCTTAGTCACCTGATGGATCAGGTTTCTACAAAAGAAATCAGAAAGTTCCAGTTCTGGTAAAGCAGAAAAATGAAAAGTGTACAGAAAATGATCTCTGCTTTCAAAAAAATAAAAGCCATATGTCCATGATTTGTTGTAGAATTAGGCACAAAAATAAGTCAATTTAATTTCACAGTCACACTACTATTAAGCAAACATTTTTTCAAAAATCTGCACATTTTCACATTTAGAGTGTTTCAGACCTACAAATATTATGTTGAAAACCCAAGCTATGAATCCTTAAAAAAAACCCAACAAAACAAAACGAAAAATCCCACCACACCAACAAGAAAAAACACTAAAGCCAGAAGTGTTTAGGGAGAAATGATTGTCAGCATTAGAGGTTGAAGTATATTTTATGTACTACTTTCAGATGTACACCAAGTAGTATTTCAGGAACTTTAACTTCATTACCATAATTGATATGCAATTGTCCACTAAAACTATAAATAAATATAATAACAATAAATAGTTGCATGTCTTTCTAAATTCTTAATCAGCCTATAGAAAACAAGACCTTATATCAAATTGAAGATAGTACCATTGATCTGTATCACTGAGACCCCACCTGGAGTACTGTGTCCAGTTCTGGGCTTCCCGGTTCAAGAAAGGTGAGGAACTCCTAGTGTCTGGAGGAGGGCAACAAAAATGATGAAGGGACTGGAGCATCTCCCCTATGATGAAAGGCTGAGAGAGCTGGGCTTATTTAGTCTGAAGAAGAGAAGACTGAGAGGGGATCTCATCAACACGTACAAATATCTTAAGGGTGGAAGTCATGAGGACAGAGCCAGACTCTTCTCAGTGGTGCCCAGCAACAGGACAAGGGGCAATGGGCACAAACTGAAACATAAGAGGCTTCAGTTGAATATGCGGAAGATCTTCTTTACTTTGTGGGTGACAGAGCACTGGCACAGGCTGCCCAGAGGGGCTGTGGAGTCTCCTTCTCTGGAGATATTCAAAACCCGCATGGACAATCTCCTGTGCAACCTGCTCTGGGCGATCCTGCTTTAGCTGGGGAGTTGGACTGGGTGATCTCCCGAGGTCCCTTCCAACACTTGCCATTCTGTGATTCTCTGATTCATGAAAAATAAATATCTCAAATAGTGAAATGTTTATAGACTAACCATACATTTTTAAAGACAGCGTATTTTTTTCTGATATAAGATTCATTGGACAATCCATTGATTTCACAGTTTTGTTTAAGATTATTTCAGAATGACTATAAATTCAGAAAAAAAATGTCCTGGTCTCTTTATGTTTACCTGGGAAGCTATGTTTTCCACATATGTGCACATAGTTCTAATTGAAGTTGTTTGAAAACTGTCTGAATGGTTTTAAAAAAATCACAACTGGTCATAATTTCTTCAGTTAAATAAATCTAGAAAACTCCAGAATTATTTTCCTACTTACTAACATTCTTAAGCTTTAACTTGTGTAGAATATTTTAAGCATTAAATGTTTCTTCAAGTAATTTTTACAGGGATATTTATTCAGATGTTTGAAAATCTTGACAAATCCAAAAGGTTTAAAGTCACCTACACCAATATTTCTGGCCAGGTAAAAATTCTGTACCTGCACCTGGTTAAAGAAAATTATCTGCAGCCATTTCTATGATTTTTTTTTTTTTATTTTAGAATGATGTACAGAAAACCAGGAATATGGTGAGAGTAGTCTCCTTGAAATACTTCTTTTTGCAAATGTAGCCCATGTGTCAATTTGCATTATTTGTCCCCATTTTTGTGTGATCTACAAAGAACATGAATTTCAGCTTTGAAATACAGTTCACTAGCTGAATGTGTAAATATTTCTCCTTCCAGTTCCAAAATATTTCTTAGGACAGTCCACAGCAGTAAGCAGGATGGTGATCATCATTCAGACATCCCCCAGGACTCATTTTTAAAGCGTAGGATATATCTGATGGAGTTCAGTGACAGAAGGACAGCACAGTCCAACTAGAATATCAGTTTCTGAAGGGGAAAGTCTGGAGACATAAAGAAAATCCTAGTAATCCTACACTTCTTTCTACTGGCCTTCCTAGTCCTACTTATTTGTGTATGTCTAATGCCAGTTCAGAGTTACACAAATATTACTCATGGCATACTTGCAGTCTTTGCCCCCACCCCCAAACATTCAATACTCTTTTCTTGCTTTCTGTCACCTTCTGGTTTGTTTTTACTGTCTTTTGTTTTCCATTCTTCCCAGCCACCTACTTACTACCACACTAGCTGCTGTGTTTTCCCTGCTATTTTTGTTTAACCTATACATACCACTTAGGTAACCCATCAACTAACAAAAAGAAATACTCTGGGGGATTAATGTTGTTTGTAATCACATTGGCTGAAATTCTGCCACTATTAAAATCTATGGGAGTTTTGTAATTGATTTCAGCTGAGCCAAGATTTCATTCCCAGTGTATTGAAGTGACGTCAACAGCACACAGAGGGAACTAAATTTGAAAACACAAGGTTCTCTAATTAAAAGCTCCCTTTCAGGTAATTGACTTTAGAATAAACAATCTGCAAAAAGAATTCCAGTGACATTGAGAATTTTTCTCCACTCTGTCATCCTACGTCAATTGATGGCATCTAACTGACAGCACTATTTAAAGTTATACTTTTTTTTTTTTTCTGTAGCAAGTGCATAATCACTAACCTATGTTCACAGTTAATGCACTGCAGATTCCTGATGTTAAAGGCATCCTACCTGGTGGACGAAATATCATCTCCTTCCACACAGAAATCACCATTTGTTTACAATTTGCATTTGATGACAATCAAAAGTATTTCTCAATTATAATCTTTTATTGCTTTATATTAGAATCACTTTTTTTCCACGCATAAGAATTTTCTCAAAGTAAGAGGACAGAGTGTCTTATTAATTGCCGCAAGAATGCCAAGCATTTTTCACATCGCAGTTCTGAGACAACAGATGAAACCAGAAAAAAACAAGAGAATCATCTCATACAGGTTGTCAGTGGTACAGCATACATCATTTTATAGAAGGAAATCAGTTCCTTTAATTTGGTTGTACTTTCACAATAAATTCTTCAGCACAATTTTGCAGTCTCACCGACAGATATGGATGTTACTGTGAACAACAAGCTAAGTTCCTGTTTGCAGGATATAGTACGTAATAAAACTTAATCAACTCCCTTTCTTAATATCCCATAACAAGTTTCATGTTTCTGTGCCATTGAAGACTCTATCTCTCTCTGGGGAATTCAGAATAACAGGAAAATTAAAATCCCAGCTCTGACAGAGGTCTTTTCTTTAGGTGATGTTTGGAAGCAATATAACACCATTGGTTTTATTAGTACTGTTCTTGTCTGCCTATTTTTATTTTTCTTTCTTTTCTTTTTAAATGTTTATCTTTTCCTCAGACATATTATCCTGCTAGGTTATACGCTGATTCCTTTTTTCTCTCTAGGAAAATACTTTGTCTTCTTTTTTTTTTTAGCCTTTTGAGTCCTAGTACCCCCACCCCACTACCCCAAATAGTTTTATTTTAATAGTCCTCCTCAAATCTTGTTATTTCCCAGATGATTTTTAGTTTTAAGACTACGACACAGGGGGTGCCTTTGGAACTGATACTTAGCTTTAGGGCAAGATCAGGACCGATTAGACCATGGAAAAAAAGAAAAAAAAAAAAAGAAGTCTAAGCCACAGAATGAAAAGCTCAACAGAATATACAAGAAAGCTGAGGTATAGCTGTAGACTGGATCTTACACAAAGACAGAGCACTAAGGCTGGCAGGCTCAGACTGCTGCTTCACAGGATCCCATCTTCTTTGTGCTGAGCACGATTAAAAGGTGGACATACTTTAAGGTCAAGATGAGGGCAACTTCAGTTTGACTTCTCCATTTCACAAAGGGAGAAAAAAAAAAATCCATGCAGTCAGCATATTCCTCTGAACAGCTCATGTTTGTTAATTAAAAGTTGTTTTCTCATCTATTTTCTTTCAGTCTAATATCCTTTTGTCAGGTCAAAACTGCTGATCTGATAATTTCCTTCAAAGTGACCTGCCTTGCTGAAGTCAAAGGAAAAATTCCTGTTAGCTCCAACGAGAGAAGCATATTGCCCTGAGTCCTCAGAATGCACATCCCACCTACTATACAGTGAAACAAATAGATGAAAAGCCTGCATATAAATCTGTACAACTGCGTGTGACCTCTATTTTGAATTAACTAGAGTTATTTGATGCAATAGTTAACCTATATTATCTTTTCCTTGTTATGATTAATCTCGCTTTTAAAAAATAGTGTTAAGCCTATGGGGATTTTAGAGGTACAGAATAAATTGTTTACCTGTAACTAAGTCAGTGTGGAGCAGTCTTTGTCTTGGAGCACTTTTAATTTTTTTCTCCTGGTGGCACACTAGTATTTGCTAACTCCACAAGCCCATCTGAGCTCTCCTGTCTCCCCTCTTGCTTCAGCTTTGCAGCACTTCTCCTTTCATATATTCCTGATTACTCACCAGTCCTGTTTCATTTTTAAGGTCTTTATTGTCACTGTCTTCCAAAGTTAGCATCCTTTTGAACAGCTCATCTAACGAAAATCTATAAATGGTTACAAATACATAAAAGTAGCTACAAGACCCAAGCTTTTGATACATGAAGAGAAAGAATTATGCCTCAAATGTAGGACTTCTCAGAATAAGAATGGGATTTTTCACGAGATTTCATGTCAGTGTGAGTAGCTGGGCTATATGGACAGTGATACTGAGTTTCTAAAGCTTTTTTTTAAAGAAAAAGAGATGTTGCAGAAATAGCTAGGTCATTATGAATGCCTCAATACTTTTGAGGACCGTGGGAAAATAAACTGCCTTTCTCATAAAATTGCCCTTACAAGTAGATAAATGTTGTTTTAAATGGTCTGGTTTAATACTTCCAGTGGATTTTCAGCTTTGCACAGATTTAAGTCTGTTCAACATTTTTTTTCTTTAGTACTCACACCAGTCAGCTTGGCATAGTTAATGCTGTTTGTTAGGACGTCATTAAAAATATCTTTGCTTTTAGGATGCTGAGACGTATCCAGATGATCAAAATGTCCAGCCTCATTATCATATATAAAACTTTGAATATCTCGTACAAAAATCCCCAACTGAATGCCATTTTTTTGTACATCATACATATATACATTAAGCCAGAGGTCCCAGTTAAGATTTCAGTCTTACATTAACCCCACACACAGACATGCCAAAAAACCCAAAACCACGCAAACAAAAAAAAAAACAACAAACCACATAGAAATGGCAGCTAGCATCAAAGCAAGAATTTGACGCACCTCTGATCCTGTGCCCGTGAACCATTACACTATTTCAAAACATTCAGCCAATTTTCTTACTTCCTTCCCAATTACTTGACAGATGTTCTGCTTTTATCCTCTCAGTTTATGCAAAAAACAGATAACATTTATCATAATAATGAAAAAATTTCCCAGTAATTCAAAGACCAAAGGGTTTAAAAATGTGGTTGCTATCTGAATGTTTTTTTCATCTCCCATGTGCACATGTATAGAATTAACATTTTACAGTTGCATAATTAAATAAATATATTCTCTTTTGTAAGTTATGAATGACGGAATTTGGAATACTTCCACTGGTGTTAAGGATTAACATGGCAAGAATTCAGCCTCTTATTATAGAATTTTTTTTTTTTGCCATGAAATTGTAGTTATTGAATTAGAAAGGACCTCAGCAGGTTCTGTAGTTTATTCTTTTGTATCATGTAACACCAGCTGTACTCAGATCACTTTTAAGAAAAGTTTGTATGACCTGTAATTAAAAACAACCTATTGTGAAGATTTGCTGTCTTACTTAAATAGTTTTCATCCATTGTCTTTATGATTATATTTAATTTTCCTGGTGTTCAGCCTGAATCTTCTTACTGGCAGGTTAATAAGGTGCAATTTATTTGTTGCATATTGTTTTGCTTTGCAGATGTATTTTCAATATTTGTGGGCCTACATTGTGTTGCCCATTCATCTTTATTTGCCCAGACTAAACAGGGTTTTTTCAGTTTTGTATTTTTCTTCTCTAATCTTCCCTTATATATTTTCATCATTGTTTTAATCTGGAAAAGTCTTGCAAACATTCCAGCAGTTAATTCTCATCCTGTCTGTGAGTATCTCTTACTTCCACCAAGAATACGACTCTTCTCTTTTGAGTTCTGTTCTGCCATTAGATTATTTTCCAATTTGTGAAGATCACTTTAAATCTTAACTTTGTCTTCCAAACTGTTGCTGGTCTGGTACCATTTGCAAGTACGACATGAATGCTACCTTCAGCTAGAATGTTTAGCTCAATAGTCAAGAAAATATTAGGTAGTACCTTGAACAGAATAGATCTCATCTGAAATATCTTTCTAGTATCACAGTTAACCATTGATAATTACTTTGAAAGTGCAATTCTGCATGAAGGATTATGCCCCAAATATGGCTGTTTCAATAGATTATATTTCCCTAGTTTGCCTGTAACGTGTCACATGAGACAGGCCAAAGCCCTACTGAAGTCAAACAAAACAGCAGTTCCTGTGTCATCCCTATTTGTAAGGTCTGTAGGCCAGCCAAGGGTATAAAGATGAGGATAAGAACACTGTAATATGATTTGTTCTTGACAAGTCCATGTTGACTGGCATATATTTTGCTACCTCCTAAGCACAAATAACTCTTCCTTCATCTCTGCATTTTTCAGTTCGGTATTTCTGCTTTTATTTGGTTCTACCAAGTAAAGATTGAGAATCTCTCTTACAAGTGGAGAAATAGAAGAGAATAATCTGTTTCTTTGATTATTCTTCCCTGTTAATGAGATAATAGCTCTTGGTATGAAGTTGCCATAGGACTTAGAAGCTGCTGTGGCAGCATCTTCCTTTGTCAGAGTGATTATCATACCATTTGCCGGTGTCTTCCACACATCATCTTACCATGCTTCAAAAACTGTCCTCATTTGAAAACAAAACAAAATTAAGAGATATGCAAAGACTCACAGTTTTACGAGGATATGTACCAAATTCTGCTGCCTTCTGACAGAAATTTCACATTTTTTAATACAGGAGTTACAGCAACGTTGCATGGCACTAGCAATCATTTATTGCCCTGTGTTTTTCTACAACTGCTGAAGACATACAAGGCAACAGGAAAGGCAACAAGAAGTAGACATGGTGAATGTTGCTTATCATTTTGATAATAAGCAAAATCTGCGACAGTTTTCAAGCAATGACACAGTTAGATTTTCCTACTGGAGAGCTTAGAGCTTATAGGACCTGAAAAAGTTAAGGTCAGAGAGTTGTGCAGTTCCCTGGCATCAAAGTAATTTGATGGTGAGTTTCCAGGGAAAGAAGAGCTGATCATTTGTTGCCCTGGATTTAGTGCCATCACTAGTATTTCTGCAAAGATATAATCACCCACAAATGTCCACATGTTCTGATGTACATGGAGTAATCAATGAACACTGACTGCAAGAGTAGAAAAGGGAAGAGCTATGGATGTCACAGAATCATAGAATCATAGAATGGTTTGGGTTGGAAGGGACCCCTAGAGGTCATCTAGTCCAACCCCCCTGCAGTGAGCAGGGACACCACTAACCAGATCAGGTTGCTCACAGCCCCATCCAACCTGGCCTTGAATGCTTCCAGGGATGGGGCATCTACCACCTCTCTGGGCAACCCGTTCCAGTGTTTCACCACCCTCATTGTAAAGAATTTCTTCCTTAGATCCAGTCTAAACCTACCCTGGTTTAGTTTAAAACCATCACCCCTTGTCCTCTCACAGCTGGCTCTACTAAAAAGATTTTCCCCATCTTTCCTATAGGCCCCCTTTAGGTATTTAAAGGCTGTAATCAGGTCTCCCCACAGCCTTCTATTCTCCAGGCTGAACAAGCCCAACGCTCTCAGCCCTTCCTCATAGGAGAGGTGCTCCAGCCCTCGGATCATTTTCATGGCCCTCCTCTGGACCCGCTCCAACAGTTCCATGTCCTTCTTGTGCTGAGGGCTCCAGAGCTGGACACAGTACTCCAGGTGAAGTCTCATCAGAGCAGAGTAGAGGGGCAGAATCACCTCCCTCGACCTTCCGGCCACGCTTCTCCCGATGCAGCCCAGAGTACGGTTGGCCTTCTGGGCCGCCAGTGCACATTGCCGGCTCATGTCCAGCTTTTCATCCACCAGCACCCCCAAGTCCCTCTCGGCAGGGCTGCTCTCAATCCTTTCTTCCCCCAGCCTGTATTGATACTGGGGGTTACCCCGACCCAGGTGCATGACCTTGCACTTGGCCTTGTTGAACCTCATGACGTTCACACAGGCCCACCTCTCCAGCCTGTCCAGGTCTCTCTGGATGACATCCCGTCCTTCTGGTGTGTCAACCACACCACTCAGCTTGGTGTCATCAGCAAACTTGCTGAGGGTGCATTTGATCTTGCTGTCTAAGTCATTGATGAAAATGTTAAACAGCACCAGTCCCAGTACGGACCCCTGAGGGACACCACTCATCACCGGTCTCCATCCGGACATCGAGCCATTGACCACTACCCTCTGGATGCGACCATCCAGTCAGTTCCTTATCCACCAAACAGTCCACCCATCAACTCCATCTGTCTCCAATTTAGAGAGAAGGATGTTGTGGGGGACCATGTCAAAGGCTTTGCAGAAGTCCAGATAGATGACATCCATTGGTTTTCCTTTGTCCACTGATGCTGTCGCACCATCATAGAAAGCCACTAGGTTCGTCAGGCAGGACTTGGCCTTGGTGAAGCCATGCTGGCTATGTCGAATTACCTCCCTGGCCTCCATGTGCTTTAGCATAGCTTCTAGGAGGATCTATCTGGACTTCTGTAAGGCCTTTGATACAGTCATAGAATCATAGAATGTTTTAGGTTGGAAGGGACCCCTAGAGGTCATCTAGTCCAACCCCCCTGCAGTGAGCAGGGACACCACTAACCAGACCAGGTTGCTCAGAGCCCCATCCAACCTGGCCTGGAATGTTTCCAGGGATGGGGCCTCCACCACCTCTCTGGGCAACCCATTCCATTGTTTCACCACCCTCATCATAAAAAATTTCTTCCTTATATCCAGTCTAAACCTACCCTGCTTCAGTTTAAAACCATTCCCCTTCCGGCCCAGATTGTTCCCATCTTTCCTACAGACTCCCTTTAAGTACTGAAAGGGTGCAATAAGATCTCCCTGCAGCCTTCAGAACACCTCCCCACAGTCCCTCTCTTTCAGTTAGAGAGATATGGATTTAGTGGATGGACCATTCAGTGGATGAGGAGTTGGTTGGATGGTCACATCAAGAGAGTAGTAGTCAATAGCTCAATATCTGAATGGAGATCTGTTACGAATGGCATCCTTCAGGGGTCTGTACTGGGACCAGTAGTGTTTAATATCTTCAACAACAACATAGACAGTGAGATCCAGTACACTTTCAGCAAGTTTGCAGATGACACAAAGCTGAGTGGTGTGGTTGAGATGCCTGATGGATGGGATGCCACCCAGAGGGACCTGGACAAGCTTGAGAAGTGGGACCACATGAATCTCATGAGGTTCAGCAAGGCCAAGTGCAAAGTCCTGCACCTGGGTCAGGGCAACCCCTGGTATCAATACAGGTGGGGAAATTAAGGGACTGAGAGCAGCCCTGCAGAGATGGGCTTGGGGGTGCTGGTGGATGAAAAGCTGGACATGAGCCGGCAATGTGCGCTGGCAGCCCAGAAAGCCAACTGCATTCAAAGAAGGGTAGCCAGCAGGTCGAGGGAGGTGATTCTGCCCCTCTACTCCACTCTGGTGAGACATCACCTGGAGTACTACATCCAGCTCTGGAGCCCTCAGCATAGGAAATACATGGACCTGTTGGATTTGGGTCCAGAGGAGGGCCATGAAAATGATCTGAGGGCTGGAGCACCTCTCCTATGAGGAAGGGCTGAGAGCGTTGGGCTTGTTCAGCCTGGAGAATAGAAGGCTGCGGGGAGACCTGATTGTGGCCTTTCAGTATCTAAAGGGGGCCTATAGGAAAGATGGGGAAAATCTTTTTAGTAGGGCCAGCTGTGTCAGGACAAGGGGTAATGGATTTAAACTAAACCAGGGTAGATTTAGACTAGATATAAGGAAGAAATTTTTTACAATGAGGGTGATGAAACACTGGAACAGGTTTGTCCAGAGAGGTGGTAGATGCCCCATCCCTGGAAACATTCAAGGTCAGGTTGGACGGGGCTCTGAGCAACCCGATCTAGTTGGAGATGTTCCTGCTTATTGCAGGGTGTTTGGACTAAATGACCTTTAAGTATGTCTTCCAGCCCAAACTTTTCTATGATTCTATGATAATAAAGAAAGTCTGTTCTGACATAAAATGCCTGGCAAACTATTTAAATTAGATAACAGGTAGAAAAAATGACATACAACATACAGATGGATGAGTGATAAGGCAGTGCTTTCCATGTGCTGAAAGATATAAAATATCAATTCTAAAGTGAGTAGCAGTTTATGAACGTGAAGATACCTTATCTGAAAAGCCGGATGGTATATTAGGGTACACACAAAAAGCAAGAGTGTGTCTGTTCTGCCAGATAACTTGAGTCTTGCAGCCCAAATATCATGGACTTCCCGACTGCTTGGACCTCATCCCCATCTGGTGCAGACTGGCTTCGTCTCCACTGCACATTTGGCCTTTCTCTCCTCTATTCTGTGTGGTTTCCCTGGGATTAATGAAAAACTTGTGTGGGCTTTCCCCCATTCAGGACTTGAGTTACAAACTGTCAGAAGTAGGATGAGGTTATGTGAACTGTGGCAGGACACAGAACATGCAGCTTCCTAGAATGGAGGGAACCAGAACTGCTGGGGGTTTGTCCATCCTGCCTCTGTATAATTAAATGAGCCTGGTGGGTTGACCTTGGTACCTCCAGGTACCCACCAAGCCAGTCTATCAGCCCTCCCTTCTCAACAGCAGGGAGGAGAAATAATGAAGAAAAGCTTGTGGGTCAAGATAAGGACAGGGAGATCCTTACCATCTTCCCAGGTTCAACTTCACTCCCAACTTCTCTACTTCCTCCCACCAGGCGGTGTAAGGGGATGGGAAATGGGGGTTGTGGTCAGTTCATCATACATTGTCACTGCCACTCCTTTCTTCTCACACTCTTCCCCTGCTCTAGTGTGGGGTCCCTCCCACAGGACACAGGCCTCTCCAAAGGTTCAAAGTTCCTGCTGCTCTGGTATGGGATCCTCCATGGGCTGCAGGGTTGATATCTGCTCCATCATGGACCTCCATGGGCTTAAGGGGGATAACCTGCTTCACCATGGTTTTCTCCATGGTCTTCACTAGGGGCTGTGGGGGAATCTCTGCTCCAGTACCCAGAGCACCTCCTCTCCCTCCTTCTGCACTGACCTTGGTGTCTGCAGAGTTGTTCCTCTCACGTATTCTCACTCTTCTTTCTCAGCTGCTGTGCACAGTGTTTTTTATTCTTCCTTAAACATTTTATTGCTGAGGTGTAACCACCATCACTGATGGGTTCAGCCTTGGCCAGTGACGGGTCCATCTTGGAGCCAGCTGGAAATGGTTCTATTGGATATGGGGAAAGTTTTTGGCATCTTCTCAGAGAAGCCAACCCTGCAGTTCCCTCGCTACAAAAACTTTCCCATGTTAACCCAACACAATACAATTTCTCACTTTTTACTATCCCAAGTAGAAGATTCTGGTGGCCCTTCCTGCACCAGGTGGTCATACTGTGTCTTAACCCAGACATATACCCACTGATTGGATTATATTATTTACTTTTGCATCTTTTGGTAAGGCAAAATAATCATTAGACCAAAACACAGTAGAATTACTGAAGTCTTAGGTCACTTAGCTTCTTTTAAAGTAGCAAATGGAATAACATAATTAATCACATTTAAATGTCCATCTTTACCCCAAATTTGTTCAATGATTTAGCAATGTGGCTTCTTTTTCAGACCATGATTATCCTTATCTTTGTAATCTGAATACTCCATTGTACCTTGTAAGAATTTACCAACTTCAGTTCATTTGCCTAATGACAGCTTTCTCTGATGTAGTTTATGATGAAGAATGTTTGTTAAGTAAGAAGTACCATTCACATAGCTAACTGTGTCTACTTAGATGGTTTCCAAACAAGCTTACGCTATGCTTAGTGAAAGTCTGTGAGTTTAATCATCCTGAATGTTTCCACATGTATAAACCATTAACAAGCTTAGCAAAGACAAAGTCAAAGAATTATATCTTACTTTTAATTTGAAGAAAATTAAAAGATTTAGAAAGCCATAAAGGCAACTAGAGTATTTAGCAGAATTACTCTAGATGTGATCATACTTGATAAAATACCTTGCTTGTGAAACACTGTGGTTTGTATTTATAATTCAAATTGAATGCCATCAAGCAAGGTACCTATTTCTGATTAAAGGTTTAATACCTCATTTCCCTAGTTCTGTGTTCTATATTGGAATATAAGGTCATATAATGCTTTGAAATATGCTGGGTGAATACTGTATTACTGCATTCCTTGTGCATGCAATTATAATAATAATAATTATATGTAAAAACAGCTATTGAGTATGCACTGAAATAACTGTAGTTTGTATGAAATGACTTGGATAAAATAAGAACTGCTTGGATATCTGCCTACACTTGAATTAACAAGATATAGGGCATATATACAGTATACACTTGTATTTACTCTCCGATTTCTGCATGACATGGGGTGAGTATTGCCTGAGTGATGATAGGAAGATCAAAACTTCACAGAAATAAAAAAACCTCACAGTATAGTGGCTAGGTGCCAAATAACCCTGGTGTCAATAAGAGGTAGTCATGAGACACAAGTGAGAGTCACACTGTACAGAATATTCTCCACTGCTTCTTAGCGCGTTCCCTTACACAAATAGCCTCTTGAAGTGAGAAATGGTAAGCATCAGGGTAAAGTTGTTACAATAAATTCAGCTGATTACACCTCAGCTATACTATAAAGCCAATTTGCTAGAGCAAAGAGCTTGAGACAGTCAAATACTTAAAGTAAAATTTCATTCCAGTCATTTAGTTCTTTGGTATCGGTTCTTGGTTATTTTTGCAACGGCAAGACTGCAACTTTTTAAATTGACTTAAAAACTCATTGCTCTCCATTTTGCTAAATGGTAAAGAGTTCATCCTGCATCAAGCTAGTAGGTGGTCTTTAACAATAGACTAAAAGCAAAAATAACCGCAAAAGATATCGTCTGCCTCTCCATTGTAACATTTTAGTTTCTTCTTATTGCAAGTGTGAACAATGCATCATTTTAATCCAAAAAAATTTGCAGTCCTTCATGTTGGCAGCTGATGTTGCAGGGAGGCAAATAGGAACAACGTTTCTGACCAAACACACACACACACATTTGCACACACATATATAAACATAAAATACTTTCCTTCTTGATTCTCATTGGTTCTTCTTCATTTCCTTCTTGGTACAGTATAAAATAATGTTTTGTTTTCATTGTAGTTCTGCCAGAAAATGATATTTTAAACCTATTTTTTTTCCCCAACTATGGGCAAGTTTGTGTTGACTATGTGTTTGTTTCATCCTTTAGTATTTTCAAGGAGAGATAAAGAAGTTATTTAAACTCATTTATCATCTTTCAAATGTTTAGCAATGGCTTGGAGCCCAGTCCAGATATTTGTAATGAAAATAAAGAAAAAGCAAGGGAATCTGAAGACCAGACTGTAAACAGGTTTACAGCATAGTAGACTACCCATTGGATCCTTAACCTACTAATGCATTTTTGATTTGGCCAGTTGCTTTGATGAAAGCTTTGATGGAAAAAGAGATGGCCTCAACTGTCTCTGTGCTGTCAAACAGGAACCAAGCTTGGGAACTGACTATCTTTCTCATACACACTTCTGCAACTGAGTTTTTCTTACTTGATTTTCCTCTCACAGAAACTCAGAGTAGCTAAACGCTCTTTCTTTTTCTCCTCACTGAATCCTTGCTGCCCATATTTCTAAAACAAACCTCACATAAAAAATATGTACTTACCAGTCTGTTGACTTGTCCGTGTTCTTTTATAGGTCAGTGATCTTTGCAGAGTTGAGCCTGATGAATTAGGAGACTGCCATTTACAGGCCTGCTGGAAATGCTTGTGCCAAGTCAGATGTGTAGGGTGGCTTAAAAGTTTCAGTCACCCAGGTGTAACAGCTCCAGTCCTCACCTCCTGACCAGCTTTCTCCTCTTCTCCATCCTCCACTTGCAGGGCAACTTCTTCTTACCCCACCTGTTGGTTTTTTGTTGTTGTTGTTTATAAAGGGCATAGTTACTGTCTGTAAACTCATTTGGCAGAATATGTCAATCCTTAAATTTTGCCTTTAGCTTTAAGAAAAACTTTGCCTTATTCCATAGCAATTCTCATGACTTCTTCTGTAATTGTTTTCAACGGCATTTGAGTTATATGGAAGAGATGAGGACACAATAGCCCTCACTGAGACAAGAGAAAAATGCGGGATTTTCTATTCTTTCCCTATTTGTGCACAGCATGCATAAGAGCAGAAACGATCTGGCCCAAAATGCTGAAAGTTACTTCATACCTATAACTCATGGAGGCTTGCCCAAAGCAGATGATTACCACAGGGACGTTTTTGAAGGATCTGGATGCCAGAAAGTCTCAAGTCTGAAGCAGTTACAGACAAACTCATATGGAGCAGTAACACAGAACAACTCAGTTAGTCTTGCACAGTCACCAGCAAGTTAGAGTGAGGTCTTGCATATTGACCCACAATTATGGTATGGGTCCCATGCCAGCTATGCATAAAAAGAGATATGTAACCAAACTACTGGATTTTTACAGCTCTTTTGTGTGTTACCCTCAAGACTATGAGCATCCCAGTTACGATATTAACACAACACTGTATGTCCATAGTTGGTCATTTCTGAGGCTCAAAAGTCCAGGATAAACTTTCATCTTTGCCACATACTCATACTGGACCAACATGGATTCTTGCTCTCCTGGCCTGAACCTTCACAGCATCACCATATATCAACTTTTCTGCTGATCGCAATGGGTTTTAGCGATGGACATGTTTTTAAAACAAATCCAGATTAAAGTTTAGGCAGCAGGAGAGGTAAGAGTAGCATGTCAGTTCTGTGTGAATGTGGTATGAAATTACAAAGTAATATAACTATAAACAGAAAAGATTACAAGAGGGACAAGAGGAGATACTGTAGTGGATTTCCACACTGAAGCTCTGCCCTGTAACTAAGCATGTTTATAAGATGAATGTTTTGCACCGTAACTGTGGATAATAAGGAGGATCTCTCTAGGCCAGTCTTGGGATCTGGAGTATGGGGTATCTGATATGAGTCCTTCTCCAAAGGTCACCTTCCTGCATGAACAACCTTTCCAAGAGCAGTCACTGGACTACATGGTGACCATGCAAAGGGCTTTAATCTACTTTAGGAACATCATTGCAATTTCTAGTTGTGCTGAAGCAATTATTTTATGCACCGTTTGCTGTGGTTAACAGGCCCCACACTCCACCCACCTGACAATAAATAGAGGAACTTTCCTTGCTGATCGAGAGCTGAATCCCAGGTACTCTGCCAAGACATTCACCCCCCATCAAACAGAATGTTCTTTTGTGAATGAAAAGTGCTTCTTTTTTATCCATCAGCATGTCGTACTTGGAGGAAAACAAAACAAAACAAAACAGGTTGTTTTCCAGGAAAGTTAATGTTTCTACCTGTCAGCCTTGAAGGTGACTCTTTTAAGGTTATATTAGTCTCTTTTAAAGCTCCTGTAATGGGACAAAAGCCAAGTGGTAAAACCACTGAAGCCTATGTCTCCTAGTATGTCTCCTAGCACCTACAGGTCTAAAGATCTTATAAATGTCTTATTCTTACATACTAAAGGAGGAAAAAATATCAGATTTGCCACATATCATTCATTACTAAAGGTACTATTTGAGATTTATCTTTTCTTTTGTGGTTTATCTACCATATTTGTTTAGCTGACCCTTGTCTACAAATTAATTTAAAATTGTTCAGTGCCATATAATGGTTTTGTTTGTTTTATTGTGAAATAGCATTTAATTGGAATTTTATTCTAAGCTTTAAATAAAAGATGATTTGAAAGGACATGCTTTCTTCAACTGAGGCCCATGCAAATTTTTTAGAATTTATTTTCCTCTGACAATGTCTGTCTTTTTTTGACTGTGCTTTTGGGAAGGTGAATTAATTTTCTCCATCTCAAAAAAGCAAAACCTAAGAATTGGCCTGAATCATTCTTCTGGAATATGGAATAACTGAAATGGTATATGGGTGCATCCTCCTTGTTGGGATATTTCTCTGACTTACAATAGAAAACCAGGTGTTCTGCTCTGCGTGCTGTGAGGAACATTTCAGACTTTTAAAATTAAAGTGATTTTATTTCCTCCTAAGAATAAATCCAGCTTCATATTTACTGCAAGCCCAAGTCTCTGATGATGGTAAGTCAGCATCCTACAGTAATGTCATCACAGCTAATGATTGCTTTGCAATCAGACTTCAATATTCATTTCATTGTTAAAATTTCCCTCTGGCTTTACGTTCTTCTGAGCCGATTATTGAAACAAAGTAAAATGCCAAGAGGGCAATTTCAGCAAAAAAGTGCAGTTAGTACAGATCATTGAACAAAGTATTTTTCTGCTGGCTATTCTAGTTCCAGCCAGGCAAAAAATCTACATCAAAATATGGACATTGCCATTATGAAAGCTCATTCTCCTCTCCTTATCCCGTCCCCCCAAATACCTATATGACAATAAGGAAAACATTGGTATAAGCTGGTAATGTCTTCCTTCCCCAGGTAATATGAATTATTTGAAATAAGAGTATCCTAATTTTCATCTCTCACTATTTAATTAAAAACAACAAAAGCCTAGTTTTGATTATTGATTTTCTTATATTTCGACACCTTTTGGACTTCAGGCTGTAGTGTTCTGTTTGAGTTAAGTTATGGTGCATAACTTCTAAAACATAATGATGAGCAAAAAGCCACCATCTGTGGGACTAATATGTCATTTCCGCTCCCGTATGACATAAATACAAAAAAAACCCCAAACAAACAAAAAACAAAAGCAAAGAAAAATAAAAAAGAAAGCAAATAAAATGTGGCTAATGAAGAAAACTGCAAAAAATTATTGAATGAGTGTGTAACAGAATACTATATTAATTTGTGTGGGTTGGTATGTTTCTTTTTCCTCCATAAAAATAAACAAAATCAGGCTCCATAATAAGATATTATTATGCAGTTCTGCTACTGCGAGATTTTTCTTCATCCTATTTTCCAGGACTAAATTTTCTGCAGAACAAGTTTGGTTGGTGTTTCAGATGGTTACTGAAGGACACACAAGATACCTAACTTGTGGAATTATTTAGTTTCCCACCTTTGGGAAGGGCCAGTTAAGAAAATGTAACTCTACTGTCAGCACTGATAATAGTCTTTATAATAAAGCTGCCCACACACACACACACACACACATACACGCACACAGAATCAACCAGGGCTTAGTGTATAAATTACTCTGCAATATATGAATCACGTTTTAGGCAGGGCTTTGGGTTTTGTTTTTTTTTTGTTGGGTTGTTTTTGGTGGTGGTGGTTTTTTTCCTTCTTTAATAGAGTTATACTCACTACCTCTTTGGCTTTTTTTGCCTGTTTTTCTTGTGGGACTAGAAGTTAAATCAAATCAGGTCATAAACACCTAAAAATTCAGAGTTGAAAATTTACTCTAGGTCTTGTAGTAGACCCAGGAAATATCCTCTCTTCTTCTCAGGGATGCAGCACATCTGCTTCTTCTCATCCACCCTCTGGGGCTGGGTGTTGCAGTGATGATGAGTTCATGATGCTCTCTGGAGCCAGTTCCTGCAGGCACAGCTCCTCAACATCTGCAACACAAACAGGCCATGAAAACAGGAGGGATTCCTATATTATTATGATTACTATTTATTAATATTATTAACCCATTAGTTTGTGCTGCTGCTCTGCTGGAAGCCCTAGAAACGGACAGCCCCAGCTTGCTAGTGGCTCTGGCTCCTCTTTCCACTGCCACACTAATTTTCCTCTCCTTTCCCATACAATAGGAACTTGGCGCCACTCAGACCAACATCCTACCTTTGGCTTTTCCACCACTGACATCAAATTAACTCATCACCATCCTTACAAATGAACACCAAAAGAAAATGAGACACATAGCAGTGCTTCATCCTGTTTGAAGACTTTCAAGACTATATTTCAATGGTTGCTAATATAGAATGAAAGAACAAAGCCAGATTGCTTGAAACTTTTATGTTCAAAAAACCAAACTTCAGTTAATAGGAATGTAAATCAGATACTAGTTCACTCTGTTCGTATACACTTTGAGCCATTATGCTGTGCATGTAAGCAAGGAGTAATATCTGTGTCATCAGAACAATACTGTGCTGTAGACAAGCACAAAAGAGATGTGAAACTATATGGCATAAAGTCTAATCTTAATTATTATAAAATGTGGTTAGGTCTTCAGTCAACCACATCTGCAGTCGCAGCAATACTTTATTTGTTGTTGTTTGGTATTCATATTAGAGATTTAGCTGCTGAACTGTAAGAACAAGGAACTCTCTGAATTCATAATTTTCAAAATGCTGATTGTTTTGAGGCTTTTGTGCAATATTTTTATACACACATACACATTCATACAGTGATAAAATATATGAGCACAAGGAAACTAAATGATGGTGCTTTATAAAGCATCTGTTGGAGACAAGTGATCAGTCAGAGCACTGAATGGAAAAGCTGCATGACAAATCAAATAAAAGCTTTGGAGGATAGCTCTGCAGTGGAATATTCCAAATTGAATGTCACCATTTAAGCTTTGACTTTTATCTGGTAGATTAACATCAGCTATTCAGTCAGAATTTAGTGTGTATCCTTATGTCAGATGGAGGTGTGGACAGTAATGGAACTGACATCTCTGTTTCTTTGTTTATTTTAAACAATCGAATCTGTTTCACCTTTTATTATAGAAAGACTGGTGGAATGCAATAGGCATATTGTTTTTACAAAACTGTTTTGGGGAGCCCATGTCGATTTATGAGTCCACTCAATTTATGTAATGGCATGAACACTGAAATTAACTTAAAATTTCAGATGCAATCTAATTTATCCTCAGTATTATACATGTTATTTGCTGTTCACTATATGAATATCTCTCAGGCTCTGAAATCTGAAAAGTACAAGGTGACAGAAGTATTCAAGATAAACTGAAATATCTAGGACAAACTAGAACTTTAGAGATAAAGAGACCATCTCTTAAAATTCACTGACCATCAGATGTGCTCGACAGGTTGAACCACTGGGTTATTGCAGAGATGTTCAGCTTCCTGACAGCATTTAAAAGGCTAAGTCCATGCAATTGCACTACCTCTGGGGTGGAGATTGTGTTCATCAAGGACAACTCTGACCCTAAGCCCTCTACAGGGCTACATATATATATATGTAAATTGATAATATTTATATGTAAATTGATATTGCATTTCTCTATTAACAAATATGAAAGCAAGAAAAGATTTTTGTTTAATCTTTGGCCAATCACTTCACTATCAGAGGAGATACCTACAAACCCAATACTATGGGAGGAATGTGAGGACTCTTGAGACCTTAGAGACAAGCCTTGTTCTAGCTGTTCAACAAACTTGAATTGTAAATAATGCACCAGTAAGGCTGGTTATTCTGCAAGGTAAGTTTGTCATACAATAAACTCTACATTCATTTACATTATGAGACATATGAGCTACAAAACATGTTTTTTCAGTATTTCTTTCACCATTTCTATTGAGTAAAGTGCTATATGTTGTCTAATTTATGAGAATGCATATGTCCTGGCATCAGCTGGGATAGAGTTAATTTTCTCCCTAGTAGCTGGCACAGCGCTGTGGTTTGGATTTAGGATGAACAGAATGTTGATAACTCACTGATGGTTCAGTTGTGGCTGAGCAGGGCTGACACCAGCCAAGGTCTTTTCAGCTTCCCCTGCTCGGCCAGGGGCACAAGGAGCTGGGAGGGGGCACAGCCAGGACAGCTGAGCCCAACTGGCCCCAGGGCTATTCTAGACTGCATGGTGTCATGCCCAGTAGAGAAACTGGGGGGAGTTGGCGGGAGGGCAGCGATCGCTGTTCAGGGATGGGATGGGCATCCATCAGCGGGTGGTGAACAATTGCATTGTGCATCACTTGTTTTGTGTATTCTATTATTATTATTATTATTATCATCATCATCATCTTCATCATTATCCCTTCCTTCTCTGTCTTATTAAGCTGTCTTTATCTCAACCCATGAATTTATTTTATTTTCCTGATTCTCTCCCCTGATTCTACTGAGTAGAGGGGGACTGAGCTGTGTGGTGTTTACCTGCCTGCCAGGTTAAATCACAACAATCAGTTAATTTATTTTAGAAAATTATTCCAAATTTTTTCTTAAAATGAGAACAAGATAAATATCTATAGTCATTAGCTGTGTCTGGTCATGCTAGAACAAAATTTTCCACTCGCAAACAGAATTAAGTCTAGATAAAAGTGCTAACTGTGCATAAAGCCCACTCAAATCACATGTGTAATCCAGGGAAGGACCAGTGATTCTACAACTGCAACTTGAATTATTATCGTATTAAAATTTTATTATTAACACAGTTTCCAGTTAAAAATAATATTACTTTATTGTAGTCATTTAGCACATACACATTGTACTTTTGCAGAGGATAAAAATGTGACTGGTTTTGCAATGAATTTATTAACAATGATTGCAAGAATAGCTGTACTAATATTGAATTAGAACGCTTATATTTTACATCATTAACCAGTCTTTTCTACTGTAAAATTGAGGTAGAAGAATAATGCAATGCAATTTTGGCAATATCCTTTTATTGTAACCAGACTACCTACTGCATTGTTTATGAAGTGATGAGCCTTGCACTGAATGGAAATTTACATATAATAAAACATCCTAGAAACTGTTTCTTGCATAGTGAGAATAAAGTGGTAGATGAATAAAAGAAAAATCTTCTGCTAATTTTTCTCCTGGACACTGTTATTGTGGAAGTGTACCCTCACTTTTTCCTCTGTAGTTAATAATTTATCTCAGACTGAATGAGATGAAAACTAGACCTTTTGTTTCCTGGGGTGTAAATACGGTCCTGGTTTAGCCCTAACCACCAAGCATCACACGGCTGCTCCCTCACCCTCCCCCCTGCTGGTGAGATGGGGGACAGAATTGGAAAAAAGAACAACACAAAAACATGGGTTGAGATAAAGACAGCTTAATAGGACAGAGGAAGAGAAAAAAACCCCAAGACCTGTGATGATGATGATAAAAGAATATGCAAAACAAGTGATGCACAATGCAATTGTTCACCACCCGCTGATGGATGCCCATCCCATCCCTGAACAGCGATCGCTGCCCTCCCGCCAACTCCCCCCAGTTTCTCTACTGGGCATGACACCATGCAGTCTAGAATAGCCCTGGGGCCAGTTGGGCTCAGCTGTCCTGGCTGTGCCCCCTCCCAGCTCCTTGTGCCCCTGGCCGAGCAGGGGAAGCTGAAAAGGCCTTGGCTGGTGTCAGCCCTGCTCAGCCACAACTGAACCATCAGTGGGTTATCAACATTCTGCTCATCCTAAATCCAAACCACGGCGCTGTGCCAGCTACTAGGGAGAAAATCATCCCAGCTGAAACCAGGACACTGATAAAAAATATTTTTAAAAATTATACTGGTTTTTGAAATAAATGCAGAGATTGAGTAGTGTTCAGAAGAACAGCAGAAGGAAGTTGTCAGGCAGAGGTATAAAAGGTAGACCACAGCGCTGAGGTTTAGTACTTTTGTATTTTGATATGGATTATATGAGCACTTGAGATATGGTGCCTTGTACAAAGTCGTTTTAGCTATGATTATGCATCGTTAACAGAAATAACAAAGTTCCCTCACCCCAAAAGAGTGTGGTGAATAAGGGCTAGAATTGGAGGCCTGTTTGCCTAAAGATTTGTGTCCTTTCCCCCCTACACCTATTTTCCATTCATACCACAATAATCTCTTCTCTGTATTTAAAAACTTTATGTAATTCTCACTCAGCAAGAGACAGCTAAAATATCAGTCTGTCTGCAGCTGCAAGTATGGTGGCCACCATGCCTATGCACACATGATGGCTGGTTGCCTCTTGACAATAGGATGTAGCGCCTCCTCCCCCCCATCCCTCATGGGAAACAGCAAGTTTACTTTCTCTCTTTTGCCTCCTCCAAGAACTTCCAGCAACTTCATTGTCTATGAGACTGTACCCATCTGTCATACCACTGGGTGGGAAATGGAAATGAAAATTGTGCTCACACACAGTCCTATACCAAGAATTCTTATTCTGCAAGAACCCTCTTCCTTAGAAAACCCATCATGATTTTCCACTTTCATCACAAATTCTGTTAGGTTGGTGAGCAAAACCCAATATCCCTAATGAAATCTGAGGGACTGTATCTGAAGAGTAGGCACTCTTCACTCAGAATAAAGGTTTAAGAATTCAATACTTAAATAACTACTATAGCCCATAGATTCATCTTCAGCTTCTGCACTGCAAATTAAACTACAGACTAGAGTGACAAAGACAAGATAATTATCTCCCTTAACTTTTAGCAGAGATACCTATCAGTGTCAGTCTTACTCTCCCTCTCTGTGCTTCAGTAATTCCTAGTGAAGGTCTATGAGAAAAAAAAAAGAAGGAATTTTTTACACATTAAGTACCTTTCATAGTCAAAGTTTCACAAAGCCCTTTAAAAAGTAATGAATGCAGTACTGACAGCAAGACTTCTCTAAAAGCAAGCCCTGTACCATTATATCCAAACCAGTTGTTCCCAGTCAGCTTTGTGCTGAGGGGCTGTTTTCCAGTGGCAGCAGACTGCAGACTCAGTGCCCCACCTGGACTGCAGCCTGCTTCATCTGCCACCAGTCCCTCAGGCTGCTGAGAAAGCATCAGCAGTGACCCTGCAAGAGCAACCAAGTCACCTGCTAGAAATGAGTGGGGGGGACGTTCCGTATTTTCATTCCTGAGCATTCACAGCTGACAGATATATAAGAATATAAGAATTTCCCTAAACTTTAACAGTTCCTTGCTGATTAAAAAAACCCTAGCACCTTTATGACAAATGTATAGGGATGTGTTTTGTAAGGTTTCTACCATTTGTTGTAACAGTTCTGGCAATATTACATTTTATAGGCTAAAGGGAAAGTAACTCTAAGGATTATTCTGAAGGATATTGAGTTAGGATAAGTCATTCTCCTCAACTCATGCAATTCTGATCATCATAACACATTTCATTCCCTGAACCTCATGTTCAGAAGCCAGTGATGACATTGAAAAAGCAGTCTTGTTCTGAATTCAGACCTAACACTATTCTCACACCAATATTTAAAGAAAAGGCTCAAGTGTCAGTTTTATGAAGGACAGTGTACTTCCTCCTACATGTCATAAGGGCCCTCAGAGTTTGTGTAAATGAAAATCAGATTTCAAATATAACTTGTACTTCCCATTCTTTTTCCTTGACTCTAAGTGTCTTAAATAAGACTTTGAATTAATACAAAAATAAGAAGAATCATCTCCTTCTTTGCCTTTAATTCTGTGAAGGCAAGTTTTGACTTATGTCTGCATTCCAGCAGAATGAAGGACAAACATTTAAAAACAATAGCACAACAACACTGGTAAATTGCACAGCGTTTAAAATCAGAAAACTTGTGATGCTGTTAACAAGTACTTCTATTTTGAAGAAGTTCTCCTTAGATTTGGTCATCAAGTTATAGCAGCAAATTGACTTTGATAATTACACATAACAAGGCTACATAATGTAACGCAGGTAATGAGATTTTAATTCACCAATCCATCTTGTGAATGAGTACAAGAAGTAGCAGTCAGCCTCCACGCTACTTTACACAGTTTTAGTGCTGGTTATATTCCGCATGTGTGTTAGCCCACCTGCAGTGCCATTATTTATTCAATCCCATTAGGAAAAACAGGTTTTGCTCTCATTTCAGAGACCTATTACAAAATTAATTCAGACAAAGATGAGTTATATCTTTTTAATAGTTTGCCTGTCTAAAGAACAACACTAGGAGACATAGTTGTCTTGTTGTGCCCTTCCCTAGTGCTGGCAGTGGGGAGGGAGGGAAGGGGGTGATTGCACAAGGAAGTACGGTTTTCATTACTGGTACATGCTGTACTATTGAAAAAAGAAGCCACATCCCAAAACCATGAATCTGACTGTGTAAAAGAAGCTAAAGAAATTGCAACTTGTTAACTTTTATCCTCTACATCGGCTCTTTTCTACATTAGTGACATAAAACCACAGGCTGTAAAAAAAGGGTAGGTTTGTATCTACAAGTCATATGGAAATATTAAAGGCATAACAGGATCCAGACCATCTAATCTAGGCATCTAACGTCCATTTACTTTTATGTATGGAATGAAGCAGCCTGTGTGAAATAAGTATTCGTGTTTCTGTGCAGCTAATGGGGAGAGGAGGAGCCTTTAAAGATCTCTGCAGAGAGGAAAACTTTCCAACCTGGATAAAATTGCAGTTAGAGGCTTTCACTGCCACAAATGCCTTCATGACTGGTTGGACTCCTCAGGCACTTCCCTTGCAAGGCCTACTTTGTTAAGGGCCAGAAAATTTAGATATGGCATATTTGTCTAAGTTAAGCGGAACATGTTCCACCCATAGTGTCCTGGATTGTGTATGATCATGTTGTTTAAGAGATCATACACTTGACATATAAACCACAATGACAGGCAGCTATTTATTTTTTAAAAGCTAACTCCCTCGGCCCGTTAGGAAGACCTGGGCTTATGTAAAAAGTGTGGCTCTGCAAAAAACTGCAAAATTTCAATAACTTTTTTTTCAGTCCAAAATAAAAATGTTCAATGAGGACACCATGTGTGTCAGAATCTGTATCTGGATGTGTTTCCTGGATCTGGATAAAAATGCTATGCTAAAATTTGTACCAATTTATGAGGTAAGATACATTCCAAACCAATGTATTTTCAAACAAATAAAAAGGAAAATCTGGTTCCTAGAAGTTGTAACAAAATGTTTTGAAAGTTTCAGTATGTGCTATTTTGATTTGCTTTTTAGAAATGAAAATTTCTCAAACAAGTTCCTGAAGAAAATTTCATTTTTGATGAAAACACACTTTCCAACTGAAAATTTCAAGCTGATATACTTTGTGATAGTTTTCAATATAGGTGTAAATCAGCTGGCAATAGTGGTCTTTCACTTGCCTGCGTCTCCAAAAAGATGTTTATACAATGCATAGAACGGTTCTAGGATCCAAGATTTGAAAGTAGCTTGTTTTCCAAACTTTGGAATACTGGGGAGGAAGGAGGAGTTAATAAAATAATTAGATTTTGTCATGGTATTAGGTACAAAGTTTATTTTTTAGATAATTCAATAGCTCTTTTTTAGACCTTTTTTTCCCAGTTGTTTACAAGCTTTTGCATTTTAACTATTTGAGCTGGAAATTTACCTAGCTTTGTATCTTCAATGACAATGCCATAGTCACAGTTTCTTCAGCTACAGAAGATCTGGGGGACTCACAGTTGCTTGGTGTTAGAGTTTAAATCCCTTGGATTCAGAGTGCTATGTCTGATTAAAAAGAATCCTATGTTCAAAGATTTGTCTTTTGCTGAGTCTCTCACTACTTTTGTCAGTTCAGTAACACCTTGGAAAAATAAAATAAATAAAAAATTATCTTATGGAAGCTCAGCACAGACTCAGTAGTGTTTACCAGGTAAATTTTTCTGAAGACTTTCTTAACTGAGCATGCTTTAATCCCTCACAATTTCTGTTACCATACAACTCTTATTGCTATCAAAAGGTTGAAAATACTGAATCCTCTGAAAATTCCTTCCTGCAGTGAGAGTAGATGTGGAAAAACAGATCCTATAAGAGAGCCACAGGATATATTCCAGGAAACTTAGAAAAGCTTAACTGCAAACAGGGAAGATGCTGACATCTATGACGGAATAAACTGGAGTTCGGGATGAACTAAGAGTCAAAAGAAGAGATTGGGGTGGGTGAAGGTAAAAATCAGAGAAATAAAAAAATACACCAGCCCTTTAATATGGGTCATTGTATTTTTTCTCAGATTCCTTTTACTTCCTTCACTTGCTTTCTCCTATTCCCCAGGGTGAAAAAAAAGCACTTGCCAGGTGGTTGCCAAATAAACACCTACCAAGTTGTCTCAGCTGGGAACTAGTGTTACCCATTTCACACTTGTTTTGAAGAAAACCTTCTGTATAACCATTTAATTGTGATTCCAGAATGTGAAAATCATTCTGCATAATTAAATGTCCCAAGTAAAATGTTAATAGAACACCTCCTGGTGTTGGCTTCAGAGCCCTCCAAGTGTTGCAGAGAGACTGTGAGGTTTTGAGCCATGGGCAGGGGAACAAGGATGGGTGCCCAGAGGAGTCATCTGGAGGCCTGGCAGAGGCACGCAGTGCACCTTGCAGATTCACAACCTGCAGGTGAAGGTTTGGGAAACTTGTTCACAGACTTCTCTGTAGCTCTCACCCGGAACTCCCTGAAAAACAACTATCAGCCTCCAGGAAAATGGGCCTTTTTTTAAATTTCTTTTTGAATATTTTGGGTAACAAAATCATCTTATGTCTGTTTAGTGTCATCTTCCTAATTATTTTGATGTTAATAAGTATATCCTTTAAAAAGTTTGAATTTAACCTACTGATTAGCCAGAAGAACAGTGAAATAAGAGCCTAATCTAATTATCAAACTCTTATATTACTATAAGCTTGTGTTCTTATTTTCAGCATTCTCCCTAAAAAATACATTCTTTAAAAAGAAAATCTTTGGGGTTTTGTAATTCATTACAGAATAGCAAAAATGCAGGCACATCTCAAAGAATATGTATGTAAACCCATAAACTAATGGCATAATTTTTTGCAAAAACAGTCTTATTTACAGTTGGTGTTTGTTATCTGTGTTTCTGCTTGTTTTCAACTCATGACTCTTCTGGTGGACAGCACTGCCTAATGAACTTAACTGTCAATATTTGCTTGTATTGTGAATTGAGATGCACGGTTTTCACAGGTTTGTCAAGTTAATATCATTTAGTGGGCCAGTGGACATGGAAATTGTGACATATCACTCTATAGTAAAAGCTCAGTAATTTCCAGATTTTTTTTTAAATGGTGAAGCAAAGAATGTAATAAAAGCATTCTGGAAATCTAAGTGTCAATTCCCATTTTTAAGAGTTGTAGATTAATAAATATAAGAGATAAGCTAGCTCCTTCTGAGCTGATCCAAAGGCTTCAAATTAGAAAATCTGAAACCTTTACAGCTAAAAGTATGACAAACACATTTGACAACTTGTAAATGGTATTAGGTCTTCATTACTAACTTGATTCTTTTTACCAGTTTCATTCTCCTGTTTTCCTGATACTACTTTTAAAATGTTAACTAAAAGGTATTCACTAAACATCTCAATATAAAAACTCTGCAGGTCTAGAGACTTTTTTTTTTTTATTGACAATCAGCCCAAGAACAGATACCCAGAAAAACTTTAATGACATCCTAGGGTGATTCTATCCTTGAATCCGTCCTCTGTAAATAACTTAAACCAGTCTCTGTGAGCTCCAATTTCCCTTCTTTAACATGTATCAAGTTGAGGGAAAAGCTAAAAGTAGTTCAATATTTTGAAAATTAAGGAGAAATCTTTCTGGAGGAATGAAGAACCAGTAGAGAGATAAGGAAAGAATAGCTCAGAGTTCAGAGATTTTTGAAAAAGTTGAGATTTCAATAACACAGGTCTGTGAGTTGACGCTATTTAAAAGGGGAGACAGAAAGGAAACACATGCATCAGATGGAGTAAAATATTACAACCCTGGAAAAGAAGATGTTGCTTTTCTGGTATATGATTTCAGTTTCCTTCTCACGTTTTTATGGAGATTATTGGAAGGCCTACATAAAACTCTAAGGAAGTATGACAGAATAAAGAGCCCTGATATTTAGATTAGCTACCACTACTTTACTAAATATTATTCATCTGCTCATATTGCAACAATAAATCATAACAGCTTAACCAAAAGAACTAAAATTTTGGGGTAACTCTGCTGTTTTCCCCTAATATATAGTCTATGTTTTCTCCCTAATTTTACTCCATTTAAAATAATCAAATTCTCTCATATAAGCAATTGGTTCATCTCCCTTAATGAATTACTTTCCACAAACCCATACATTCTTTGCTTATATTCTTAGTTAACTTTTGTTGATAGTACATATTTTGAACTGTTAGATCTAGCTTCATTGTTCTTTCCATCACAAACCAGAAAAGGGAAAAAGAAGTAGAGTGGGAAGAACAACATCAACAAAAAAATTCTGATTCATTTTGTCTGTAATAGCTAGATAAACGTTATACAACGTTCCTGTGCTTTCTCCCCCTAAGAAAATTTAAATTTACAAGCCTTAAAAGACAGTCTGCAGTCTTTACTGGCTCCTGATTGCTAATCCTTCCCTCCATTTCCTAAAAGAACTTTGTCCTCAAGAGATGAGCACAACAGAGAGAGAAAAAAGTGAACCTTTTTTTCCCATTTCATAGCTTGATGCCATTGCCTATGATGGTCTCACATATATTCCAATGTTTTTATCTCTGTCATAACTGGTATCACAAACGTAATGTGCACAGGTACTTCTAAAGGCTCAGTCACTTCTTGACCAGAAAGCGAGAATTTAATGTTTCCAGTGCACAATACTCACATAGGAAACTCAAAATGAACTTAGTTCCTTTCTGTTCTTCTCTTTTTCCAATCTCAGTACAAGGTCAGAAAAGTAAGGACTAAGATTTCAGAGTGGTGTTGGAGAAAAGTTACACATTGAAAGTTGGAGTTTCTTTTTCTTGAAGTCTGCTGCTAGACTGTTTCCTGAAGCCCAAAAACTCTTTGGTGAGTTTGTCTGAAGAAATTAAGTAGTAGATAGATGTGCAGTCTTTCTTCTCTGCAGCAGTTAAGGATAATAGCAGTTCATAATTTTCTGGTAAGATCAGACACCTAAAGCACTGGGTGGCCACAGCAGATATGGCTCTGAGGTTTCAGGAGAAGCGACAAGCAGCTAAAATGAGTTGCCACTTGTAAGTACAAAATGTAGTCTGTTTCTGCAGAGCCGTTGATGAACATCATCTTTGAAGGACCGTTTTACATCTTGATTTTCTGTCATATCATAAACCATTCTTCTCAATTTGCTTCAGTTGTGTAATCATAAAAAGTGATATAAACCCCTATTGATTCAGTTAAATTCTGCTCAAAGATGGAAGACCAGGCAACCTGCTGAAAATACAATGAAAGCCCTAGCAAGCATTCACATGGTTATTTATACAGAATTACTTATGAACTATTTGCATCCTAAACTGTAGAAGATTCTTACACGGAATTCTGCAAAAGGGTAAAGCATTTAAACTGAGATTACATCTTCAAAAGGAATGTGTAGATGATCTTCCTTGTTGTTTAATATTTGATTTACTCATAGGTGATTTGAAAACAAAAAAATTTTTTCCTGAGCCAAATATGTTCTAAAATTATTAAGTAATATTTGAAATAATTAAATAATTATCAGCTTTCTAAAGAAATACATACATGCATAAATAAATATTTCTGCTCTCTATCTCACATTCTATTTCTCAGCCAAGGGACAGATATTAGAGGGCTATTGGGAATGCTGATGCAAAATTAGTAACAGCATTCAAATCCCAGTGCTTTCTACAGGTAAGGAGAGAAAATCTTGGGGTGTTCTACCTCGGGAAGTAATGAGCCTTCATTATAAACTTTGTAGAAGGTTGATTAACAGTTCTCTGCCATGCTTTGAAACCTGGATTCCCAGATACTTGTATCCTTACTGATGTGGTAGATTTGAGGCTGCAGCCTGGGAGGTGAGCATTACTGAAGTTCACTCAGGATTATGCTCCTCACCTCGAATCTGTCAGTGACACCAAGTCAAACTTAACTCCACTAAAAGTTTCAAGGAGATGAAGGGAATTGCTCCAAGAGTGCAGGGTTACTCAGACTGTATAAATGGCAGGACATATACCTGTAAGAGGTGATAATTTATGGAGGCAATGAAAGTTTCTCCTTCATGCTGAGAATGTGCATGAGTAATCAAAAAGGATAGACAGACAATATAAATCTCCCAATATATACTACTGTCTTATCTCCTTTTTATGTTTTATTAGAGATGTTACCTACAAATGGCTGGATTTCTATCTCTCAGTTATTAATGAATTTCTAATTTTAATTCAGTGGCATCTTATACGCTTTCCAGAATGGCTTCTTGCGCTCTATCAAAATGTCCCGTATCAAAATTCAGTTTGTTCTTATCCTCCCCAAGCTGCAATCTGATCTAGACAGTGTTGCTTGCACTCTGCTTGATTTATTATCCCTTTCACTTCTGCTCATTATCACTAGGTAACCTAATTTACCACCAAATTCAGCTATCCTTTTCATGTTGACTAAAAAAATATCTCTCCGTTTGATGCAGACCTGATTCCTTCTGGCTGAAACAAAGTGGTGATCCTCTGTCACTTCTCTTTGTTTGAATGAACAACTACTTCTTCCTGCAGAATTCCCATATTTTCCCTTGCCCTTGCCCTTTTTTAGTGTTCACTGGGGAGTATGTATTAAAGTTGACCAGTGCATGCCAGTTCCTAATATTGCTGTACAGTTCATTCTCTGTTGCAAAGAGCAGGATGAAGGCATGAATTCTGCAGCAACATTTTACTGACACTGGCTACTTTTTCCTATTTTCTAACAGCCCATTTCATAAACTATCATATCAGAGTCACTACAAGTACACTGAGAAGTTCCTTCAAATAGCTAGTGCCAGTCAAATATCCTTATAATTTTTCCTGCATGGCACTTGGAATGGCTCTCAAGAAACTGGAAGGAGGAAAGAAAATTGGACTTTGCCATAATTCCCACTGAAATGTTGTGAAATGCTGCTATTTCAATTACTACCTATCATCAAAACTGCCAGTGCTGCATAGGTGCTTCTAAGCACCTCTTTTGTTATTATTCATACAGTGTTTTCTACAGTGCCTTATATTATGTCCTATTTTGGGACTAAGAATTTGCACTACAGTGCAAATTACAAATTATTATGATGAAGTTTAGGTGAATTTATAACCAGTCCTATGCAGAACAACTCTATTCTCCCCCATTTCTTACCTGAAATTCTTTCTGTACACGTCTGAAAATAGCAGTGGCTTTTGCTTTCTTCCCAGTGTTCCTGCACTGTGAACCTCATATTTATTTTGCTATATATCACCCACTGATCTTTCTCACATTTTTAATACATTTATCTAGTCAGGAGGACACTGTATTATGCAATTCTCTCCATTGCAATCAATCATTTTCTGTATGTCACTGTCTTTAAAAAGTAAAAGCAGGCACCTTATTATTCTCTTAAATTCCCTAGTGCCAAGTAACACATGCATCAATGTCTATACATATGAAGTTATCTATGATACTTTTTTTTCTGCTTGTGTACCTGTTGTGTACCTTTTTGTGGCTCAAGGTCATCATCATACTAGCCTATCCTCTGCAAATGGAAAAAAATGAGTGAGCACTTGTTATTCCAAGGGCTTAAGGAAAGCTCGTGATCAGGGTAGTTGTCCTTCAGGCAAATCTTTCTTAATAAGCAGCAACTGGAAAAAAAAGTAGGATGTCATAGTAATACAAGAAGATATGTATAAATTAACTGATTGTTGCTTAGTGTTAACAGGTAAGTTAATTATCATCTCACCATACTTTTTCAAATATCAACACTGTTTTTAAATTGGATCTGAAGGAACAGCCTATTTCTTAATAGTATGAATCATATATCTAGCTGTTTCTAATACCTACTAGAGGATGTATGTAGAAGGTAGACTACATCCTTTATCACCCAATAACGAATTGTGTAGAATTTATTCAGATTTTATTTTTTTTATTATCAAATCATTAATGAATGGCTCCAGTGTTCTTCCAGTCTGTTATAGCCCCACTGACACACAAAAAAAGTTTATGCAAAATACTCCGTTCAAATAATACAGCAAAATGCCTGCCTTGGTTATAAACTCTCATTTGATAAATAAACCAGTAGCACAGCTGTATACCTGTGGTTAAGAGCTTCTTGGTGCTGGGATCATAATTATAACTACAAATACAATCAGCTGTAAAACTTAGAATAGTATTCCAAAAGGGATGGTGATCCACAGTGTTATTGTCTTCAGGAAACCTTATTTCTGATAGTCTACTTCTTTTAGTAACTTTTTTTATATAAATAGGTAAATATGGCATAAGCAAACACGTGAGGAATCATAGACATTAATAGCAAAAAATTTTAATGTTTCTTAGGAGTTTTAATACCTTGCTTAAAGCTGGCACCCATTTTTGCTGCCACCTTACCAACAACTGTAAATGACGATACAAAATTTGCAGAATACCTAGTGGACACTGAAAGGAAATTAATGAGCAATTAAAAGATACTTGGGCATCAAAAGTTTCACATGATAGCCTTCCATATCTGTACTGTTTCAGAGCTAATTCAGGTTACAGGCTGTTACGAAGTCTTAATAGGGCTCTGTTTTCACTTGGAAGTTATTGTCATCGTATTACTGTGTTGTGTGACTACACACCAGGCACAAGCCAGAAGGGTAAAGGCAAGCCTGTTTTGTCCCTCCTTTATCTCCCTTGGCTGTAGATATGTTATTGTTTTATTTCCAGCAGGCTCTTCGATGCATATGACTGCAGAAAAGCTGAGTTTGCCTGAAATACCTCTATGCCTTTAGGTAATAAGTAGCTATTTTTAAAGTATTTTGTCTTCATGGGATGCTATATTTAACATGGTGTTTTAGAGTCCCCACTTCATTAGCAATATTGCTTATGGTAGAGGTAACTGCAGTTGTTTATTTAATCAAGTGGTGGGAAACTGAGAAAGGGTCTTGAAATATTGTTTATGATTCCCACTTCAGAGTGCTGAGTATAACCAGCTGCGTCAGTGTAGCCACAATGGCTTAAAACAACAGAACAAGACATATATCTTTTTTTAGATCGATTGATAAAGCTGGAAAGAAACAGACAAATTTCTCAGGAATCCAAGTTCTTCCTTAGGTGTGAAACACGAGCAGCAGACTGTTCTCAGCATATACTTCCTTGAACTTTGATGTTTATGATTCAAATCTGAAGAAGGGTTTGGGTAACTGAAGTAATTCAGTACCTGATTTCTTAAGTAACTAGTAAGGAAAGTAAGATTAACACTTAAAGTTATATACTTTCCAAAGGTAATTTTGATTATGATTCTGTGCAAAAAATGATCAGCTTACAAATAACAAAAGCATGGTGTAGTATTACTGACAAGTAAAAACTCCTCAGTGATTATGATCAGTTTTGAAATCTTTATCTAAACATTTTTGTGTCCATCAAAAACTATGTAATAATTAATTGTGTTTCATGACTAATGGTTAGTAAGGTGTGAGCAAAACAGACACTTGTCAGTCTGAAGAACTTTGAATCAGTCTTACTGTGTCTAGAAAACTAAAGTATCAGGACCAAAGTAAACATCCTAGTGAAATTTTGTTTGAAAATTCAGGGTTATGTATATGCCTACAGAATTTTTTTTTTGTAATTTTTTTCAGAAGAAATAAGCAAAGAAAAAAAACCAAAACCCCAGGGTTGGTTGAGGGTTTTTTTTTCAGTAAGCAAGGAGAATTTTCTGCTGTCTATAATCAGTGCATCCAACCTTCAAGGTTGAATGTCCTTGCTTCTAATACTAAAAATTAGCTTTAAACTTTGTTTAAATGGCTAGTGTGGGATACTCTCATACCTAAAGGGAGTTTTCAAGTGACTGGACAGCTGCTATGGCATATCCTTGCTTTTCATTTTCTTAGTATATGAAGTGTAAAGAGAAAATTAAGCCAGTTTTGTGTAGCCCTTTGTGGGCCTGAAGCAAGACCTTCCATAATTCAATGGCAATCTGTTAGTTAACATTGATTAAACATCATATCTTGTTCTATGGTATGTTTGATGGCCCTAAGATCAGGTAAATCATAAAATAGTAAGATATGAAGAATGCTTTATCCACTTCACTCCATCTCTGTTTCTACATATATTTTTATGGTTTTATGATTAAACTATTATTCTGGAGGAGTTTTCCACCAATTTCTGTCTGTAATTATTCCTTCCTGTTTTCTCCCCTGTGGCTCTTACACTTTTTTTAGACTTGAGCAATGATATTTATTAAAACTATATAGAAATTATACAGATTATTTAGTGCATATTAAAATTAATTTATCTCAGTACCTTGTCAATCCGCTGGTTTATCAGAAGAATAACTCAGCTGTGTTTCTGTTCATAATCACAAATAATTTTTGTACTTAGAGATCACCAACATGCAGTGTATATTAAAATATACCTTTGCTTTTTCAAAAGATCTGATAACATGTTCAAATCATGCAGCATACTGGGAGCATGCAGCCAAGTTAAGAGTGCTATGATGAGGTTTTTTTGTCTGTAGCAGTTTTTGAATCAATTCTTAGAAGAATATGAACTACTGATCAAAGTTAGATTTATGTGGGTAACCTCCAGCACAGAACATATAGTGCTGGATAAACAGAGAGA
This sequence comes from Gorsachius magnificus, assembly GCA_034008185.1. Lineage (NCBI taxonomy): Eukaryota > Metazoa > Chordata > Aves > Pelecaniformes > Ardeidae > Gorsachius > Gorsachius magnificus. The sequence continues at coordinate 79,323,108 of CM067109.1, forward strand.
TCAGGACAATGAATTTGGTCACCTTTTTGACTCTGAGGCATGAAAATGCTATACCCTACACAAATTCCTAATAAAAAATTTTGAAAATGATACATTTTGGAGATCATCCATTAGCAAACAACTCAAATTCCTCCGTGTCCTCAGCTGAGACTTCTCGACTCACATTTCACTCATCTCAATTCATACAAATAAAATAGAAGAACATTTCAATGAGGGGAGATGACATTATTTTACAGCTTACATAAAAAAATGTGTTGGCACAATAGGCCTAGCATGCAAGCCTTCATGCTGGCATTGTGGGGTTCATCCAGCAAAAGGCTTCAAGTAAATTCAACCCACACTGAGAATGACACATGTGCCTCTGCCCACAACAGCTAGCAAAACCATTTACAGCTTTGAAACTGCACAGAAGTGTAATGTACACATTTTTCTCTAACGAAGTCCCTTATACCAAATGGTACAGACCCCTTCAGCTGAACTGAGCTAATGGGAAATTACTTCACCTCAGCAGTTAAGTGGAAAGCAAATACAAAAATGGGCTTTGAAACATCCCCATGAAATAGTATCTGGATGCACTGTCAAGCAAAACACCAGAGGTATTTTTTTTAAATGAGGACACAAAATAGGAAATGTAATAATTAAATAACATTGAATATGTAACATAAGAATGCATAAAATACAAAGTTTTGCATAAGAAGCATTGTCTTCATGGCTCTAAAAGTTACACTGATCAAAACAATGGAGGTTTATACTGAAACCATAAACAAGAATTAACTTTAAAGATGTTTAGTAAGCTGGGAAGCAGTGATTTGTAACATTAGGCCTCAATAGGCTTTACTTATATTTTAAATTATTATATGCATTTAATCATATTACTTCAATGAATATTTACTCTTTTCAAATATATTTTTCATTAGCTAAACAGACACAAATTTCCATTGCTTGTGGTAAAAGAAGAAAGAAAAGAAAAGCCTTTACTGAATTCTGGATTATAACTCATTTGATCTTTCAAGTTGGCTCAGTCTTAGTGACAAAAAACATAAAAGCATATTTTCATTTTGAAGTACTCATACGGAATTGTTGAGTTTCAAAAGTAATTAAAGAAAAAAAAATAAAATTTACATGAAGCCAGACTAATGGACCAGTATATGTTCCTTACTTCAATGAAGTGTAAAACTTAGGAGGAAAGCTCTTCAGTGTTCATAAAACACATGGCAGATGAAGCAACCACTTATTAGGATTTTAAGGGAGGGAAAAATAATTTTCATTCATGAACATTCAGCAATTACAAAAGCAAAAAAGGATGGGAAATTTTGTAAATAATGACATACATAAACAGCACCCATCATCTAATGGAGGTTTGGCCCATTTCTTGTGCCTTTTCTCTGTAGCAAAACTGAGTTCATCTCTGTACAGCTTTTAACTCCTTACCCAAATGCTGCTACCCTTTTCTTCTCTTGCACAAACAGTAAGTTGAAAACAAATTTGTCTAGCCATGGAAAGCACAGGTATAACTTGACCATCAAGAAGAGCCTTCATAGTATTTGAATCTTTCTGCAAAGTGATTTTTCAAGTTTGGAAAGGAAAGCAGTACACATGCTCATGTTAAAGGTGGCTAAGTTTTTTTGAGGGCAGTTTCATCCATATAAAAATGGAATATGCTTAAAGGATTTTTTCCACTTCAGCTGTTACAATTAACTTTCACATTTGGCTTCTGATTGACTGAGTCTCTTTTTCACTTCAAAATTACTTTCATAATTTTTATCTTTTTGTTTTGATCAGTAGGCAGAAGATAGTAGAAGAAAAGTAGTAACAAACCCAGAATTTTCAAGAATTCTTTTAAAAACAAAATCTGTATTTTCTCAGTCATTTATTATATTTTACATTACTATACTGTCCTCTTCAGAATAGAAAGTAGTATTATGATATGTGGCCAGCGGTATCTAAATGTTTTATCCAAGGATAAATTCTGGACCCCATGACAAGTTTAAACAAATAAGTTTCCATGAGGAAGCAGGCTAAGATTCAGAGGCCAGCTTGCTGGCAAAGATTCGCAATCTCTGGAAATTCTGTGTTGCAGAATAACAGAAAGTTCTATTTAATTGTAGAAGAGGCCCCATTCAGTTTGCATCTAGGGAGCACAGAGGGTTGAAGTTTTTTATTTGCTTGGGTTTGCATCTTCTGCATATCACCCTGGCATCTTGATAATCCTAGACAGAGAAGATTTCTGTATCAAGTCCATCTGGACACAACAGAAATACATCATAGATTTAGTTAAATTGCTTAATATTATGAAAAAAAGTTTTCCTTGGAGGGGAAAAAAATCAATCTCTGGCCAATAAACAGGTGCCAAAAATGATGCCACTTAGTTCATCCTTTTAAGAAAATTGATTTTTATTAACTGATTGTATTTTGGCAGTAAAATACCATGAAAAAGGGATATATATGGTTTTCAGAATCTAGTGACTTCCCATTGAACAGCATCATTAACTTACATCTGTCTGGTTGCTTTACATACAATTTTAGAATTATTTACCCACAGAATAAAGCTTACAAATCCTGTACAGAAGTCACAACTTCAGGCTCTCCATCCAAGGGAAAAATCGAAATTTGGACCTTAAGGAAACTGATAAGTGATACAACGTTGGCTCAAAAAAATATTTTTTTTCCATTTATCTGTGTGTAAAGTAGATTTTTTAAAACTAGAGGTCAGCAAACATATAAATCTGTAGTCAGATTTGACTCCCAAGCACAAAACTGTAAAATTATGAACACATCAGAAAAAGAAGAAAAGCCCCAAGCTCTATTCTTTCCTTGTAATTTTTTAAATTTGCACATGAAAGAAGACAGTTTTAGCAATCATTAAATCCAAGCTATCAGGCTGAAATGAAAACAAAATTTTCCAAGGCAGAGACCCTTCTTGTTAACACCCTGTCCGCAAACCTCTAGTTTTAAATCAACACCGCACAACTGTAGAACAACCTTTTGATGATTATTTGTACTGTCATATATGGCCCCTGCTGTCCCAGACAAACACAGAAAATGCCATTGCTTATTCCAGCTCTCTCAAAGCCATCACATTTCAGCAGGTCAGAGTCTTTGTTTTCTGATGTGTCACAGTTTTGCAGCACAGCAGTTTATTATTTTGGAAATATTTTACCTCTTCTGTAGAAAAGCTGCAGTGTATGTAATACATGCTGGGAGAATGTCTGAATAGATTTACAATAAAAATAATGTAAGACTTTGCCTTCCCCCCTTAACACAGCTCAGAACCTATAATTAACCACTTATTAAAAAAACCTGCAGTGTCTGGAAAATAAAGGGTCCTATATTTCAACTATAAATGTTAAAAATTTATTGTAAAATTACAGCAATAAAACATTTAAAAAAAACCAAAATACTTTAATATGACAGAGTATCCATAGTGAAGAATGGTTACCATTTTTCATTACAGAGTTTTGTTTTCCACTGCTTAAAATTTTTCCATGGAGCTTTTTTTTTTTTCCTTTTTTTGGTCTCAGTATATTTGCAAATATTTGCAAAGTCCGATCTAATGCAGGTTCAGACCTTTCTGGAAAAAAGTTTACCGATCTAATGAAGGTTCAGACCTTTCTGGAAAAAAGTTTATCATAAACTAGAGTAGTTTTGTTAGTTTTAATTTTACCCAAATCCCCAAATACTGAATTAGGAACTTGACATTTGACAGAAGCCAATTTTAAGGAAAGATGGGCTTCTTTTCCTATGTAAATGCCAGAAAATGAGGCACTGCTTAACATCTAGAAGTTACTCTAAGAAGTTTCAGAAACTCTTTTTCACAAAGCTTGCTCATAAAATATTTGTGCATCGCCTGCATTTAAAATCAGGTTTACAGATTTTTTTACATGCTAGCTCTATTTGATGTGATCAGCAATACCACTCGGTTTCTGAAATTGCCCACCCAAGTGCTTTTCACTGACTGCTGGAGGAAGTTAATCCACCCAGGCTGATCACAGTGGTAATTCTGTGGGGACTTTCTGCCCGAAGTGCACCTGATTAGTGTAAAGAGCTGAAAAACTGATACAGATTATTTCAGTTGAATTGTTAGTGAGGAACCCGAACAAATCAAAAACTCAAAAGAAAATCTGAAAGTGCATTGAGGAGCAGCAGCAACCAAAGCAGAGCATGAGTCCACATCCTTTGGAGGTACATTCAAATAGCCCTGAGGAGCCTGTTAAAAATAACTCGTAATATGACTATGAACTTGTATTACTTGACCAGAGAAAAATGGTGTGACAAAGCCATACGTGTGGGCAGAAAGCACCATTTACCAGGGAAACCAAAATGTTTCAGGCTCATATAAATAGCCAGGCTCACTAGCTGCTTTTCTTCATGAGGAAACAAAGAAAGAGGGGGACAATGCAAAATCCAGAGATGTTGAGGTTACTTTCACTGAAATTGCTTTCTGTTCAGTCAGCCCCGGTGAGAAAAATTTTTCTGTGAGCTGGGATAAAGATGGCCATAATTTTGCTAATCTGTGATGAAGAACAACATGGAAAAAAAAGAAATCTTCTGTATAATACCATTTTGATTGATAGTATATTCCTTACTGAAATCAGGAATTTATGACTTTTGCCTTCTCCATCCATTTTTCACTAAGGTTGGACACTAAACCAGAATCTGAACCAACTTCCCCTGGTGACCCTTGCCTTCCGTGAACATCAGATGGGATAGCCCATCCATCTCCTCCAGCACTGGCTGATCACACACTCTCAACTAGTCCTTGGAGGCATGGGCAGCTGGAATGACCTTATATTCAGGACTTTGTGGCAGGACCCAGGGTATCTGGGAATCAGCTATATGATAACCTGGCTGTGATCATAGGTCAGCTGCATATTCATGCTCTGGTACCCTGTGGGACTCTCCTAGCAGAGAGGTCATTACCTTTGGTTCATGCTTACCTGCTATGGCTAGATGAGATGAGTTCCCTGTGCTTACCCCACATTTTGCTCTGTGTTGTTATTTTCCTAAAAAATATCTTCTCACACACAGAGGTTTTCTGTTTTAAAAGTTTTAAGGGTTTTAGCAAATCACAGCACTCTCAAGGTTAATTCCCTTACATGCCTGTGCATATTTTATAATAATTATGGAAATGAAATACGAATGTCAATGATAATTATCTCATTAAATTGTTTTTATCCTAGAGGGAAAAAAAAAGAGAATTATTTCCATCTACAAAAAAAAAAGTATTAAAATATTTTGTGTTTTGACCCTTTGCTTCCTTCTGTGCAAAGGATTAAAAAATCATTGTGGCAGTTCATAAGTTCTAAAAGTAAAGCACTCTTTTGAATAAGCCATCAGCATTGACCTAAAGACTCTGGAATACAGAAGAAACGGCAATTTAAGTTGTATTTTTCCCCGAAGAAGAAAAAAAATTGTTATGTCAAGCCTAGAGATAGACAGAGGAAGAAAATTTGGAGGTATGGCAACAATATATGTGCAGTTCTCTGATCAAAAATAGTTTAGTTGACCTTGTTAGTGTGTACGTCCAGTTCCTCCTGTCTAGAGTTGGGATAAGTCTAAGGTATAGAACTTGTTTCTAGTTATCAGGGTACTGCATTTCTTCTGCAAATTCTTAACATAAAACTTCTGTAAGTCTCTGAATTGCCCAGTGAATATACCTGGATCAGACACTAGGTATTGATTTTGTTGGTCAAATCTACCATGCCTGACAATAAACTGCAACAAAATGAACAGTATAGCATTATGGAGAGAGATAAGGAAAAAGAGAATTACAAACTTTCTAACAGAATTTGCTAAGCACCCATCTAGCATTTCAGACCAGTGGAACAATAATAGCTATTTCCAGCACTTCATTGGAAACTAGGTTCATATACAGAGAGGTGAATTTAATCTCAGCTAAATTTTCATTTAATCTTTGAAGTCAAGTAATAATCACACTGATCAATTTAAATGTGAATATCTGGACTATCTGACTGGAAATTCATCAGGGAGGTGAGTTTCATACTAGAGAAATGGCTCAAAACTTTCTAAAAATTGCAAAAACTAAATGGCTAACAGGCAGCAATTATTATATTCTCACAGCGAATGAATGATGCAGCCATTTTCTAGTGAATCAAGTAGCTATTTGTAAAGGATTTTTTTGTGTGTTTTTGTAAAGGATTGGATTTGTGGTTTTACTTTTTATAAACCAATAAAGCAAACAATAGTCATGTTGCCAAATAAAATAAAATAAATAATAATTAAAATTGTGTTTGAAATTAATTTGTTTGTTATCACTTTATGACATGATTAGAATAGCTTAATCATGGTCTTTTTGTTGTGGTAAGGGCCTGCTGGCTCTAAGAAGAAACTAAGCATGGCAAAACCCTGGCATATATTCAGCAAAAAGAAGATGAAATTAAAATTAACCTTACAAATATGTTGTTTGTGGGGAATACTTGGTCACTCAACACTCATGGACATACACTGCAAAATGTTCTGAATAAATTCATGCCTACAGAGATGCATGCTCTCCTGAGAAGTGAAACGGGTATTATGTCTTATACATAAAGACACACAAGTAGTTGGTGCACTGCAATTGATCACAGCCTTCCAGAAGGAACATCCTTCACACATCCGTAGCGCGGGTATGAGTTGTGTCACTCTAACTAATCATAGGATTAGTTTATTAGGCATCTGGGAACTTACCTCTGTTACTAATCTGTTAGTTTCTGAAAGGTAAAATGGAGATTGTGAATTTTCTGTGCAATTCCCCAGACAGTTATAGTTAAAAGCAATGCTACCAGTAGACGACTGAAAATGGCCTTGCTCGGTTAAGGGAAAAAGGAAGTTTATTATAGCTTTCAAAACTCAAAGAAAAGGCTATTGTCCTGGTTTCAGCAAGGATAGGGTTATTTTTCTTCCCAGTAGCTGTCATAGTGCTGTGGTTTGGATTTCATATGAGAAGAATGTCGATAACACACTGATATTTTAGTTGTTGCTGAACAGGGCTTAGACTCATCAAGGACTTTTTCAGCTTCCCATGCTCTGCCACAGCAGAGCCACAACAGCTATACAAGAGTTAAAGGTGAGAATGTATATGTTTCATTTGGTAAGTTGAGAAATTTAAAAGGGACTTCAATTAAAAAAGAAACCAGCAACTGAAGTCAAAACTTGTGTTCCCGAATCACATTAAAATTTTTGGGTTTTTTTACTTCTAGACTCTTTTCTGAATAATTTTCTTCTAACTTTAAGAATCAAATTAAAAAATAGGCTCCATGTTCTCTTTTTAGCCTCCCTGAATCCCTGCTGTGTTTTACTAGAGACTGTCAGTTTTGAAATTTTAAATCACGTTATTCCAAATATTGTGGTTTTGCTTAAGAAGACCGTGATGTTTCAAGGGGATTAAATTTATTTCTTTAAATATAAAAAGAAGGTATGCTAGCAGCAAGAATTCCTTGACCTTTTTCTTTGCTATGAGGTTGACCAAGCCCAGGAGGAATTCCACCTCTAATAGGTTATGCCTTGAAAAAAGGGAAGGGAAGGGAAGGGAAGGGAAGGGAAGGGAAGGGAAGGGAAGGGAAGGGAAGGGAAGGGAAGGGATTGGATTTTCAATAAGTTTCATATTACCTGGTTTACTTTATGGCTAATTACTTTTTTGTGACCTCCATTGGTCTCAGTTATTTAATCCTCACATTTACCGCAGTCATTCATTGCTGAAAATGGGATTTCCCTCAAAATGAATGGAAAATGGCACTTGTTTTTCAAAATGTTATGATGGAATTCGTTCTGCCCAGTGTTACTGGATGGCAGGGGGGCATTCAAGTTAAAATGTTTCTCAGAGGTTTAATTAGAAGGTACACTACAGGGAGATGGTACTGTATCTTCCCTGGATTGGTGACCCTTAGAATCTATGGATGAGATGGACTACCTGGCTCTGTTGGAGCTTGGAAGAGATATACGGGTGAATGATTTCTGCCAAGAAACTTTTTCATTTTCTCTCACTGTATATCATACACTGACCAACTATTTCTGTGATGACATACTTAGTGTCTCAGAGCTCAGTGATGTAAGACCAAAGTGTTTCTGCCAGTCCCAGGAATGACCAAGTCCTGGAGGAACTGTCTTTTAACGTGAGTGAGAACCAGGAAGGGAGGTTTATGCTGGATCACTACAGATGGGACAAAAATGCAGATACGTTTGGCAGATAACCTATGGCACTTATGAACAGGGGATTGTCACTCTCATCTATAGTGAGTATGGATACTGAACCGAACAGGGATTTTATGCATATTCCTTCAAGAGCATCAAGGAGACTAAAGTGACATTTCTTCCCATTAAATAAATGTGTCAAAAAACAGGGACCTCTGCTTTTTCCCTAGCAATTCACATCAAAGGCAAAATTTCCAAACCAAACTGACTTTCTACTGGTAATAATTAGTATACTAGGAAAAAAAAAATATTGAGAAAGTAAGGAATTAGTTGCTCCTTCCAGCTATTTGGCCTCAAGAAGAGCTGGCACAAGAGGAAGAAATAGTGCCTTGGAGTGTAATTGCATGGCATTTGTAACCTGTCTTGAGAACCATGTTAGCTGTAATTGGAGAAGCTATTGATTTTGTAAAGACACATTGCTGCATTATATTTGAAGAATTAAAATGACCTAACCATTAAAACAGCTGGTGCTACCCCAAATTGTTTTGCAGACTTAAATCTGCATTGATTCTAACATTTTGTTACCCAGCAGGCTGCGTACTTAAAGAAAGATATTTGCGTAATCTGTTTTTGGAGAAAAAATTGCGCTACATGCTAATGATTTTTTGGGCTTACATAGAGGTAAGTGGCAGCTTCAGCCTTCCACTAGAGTATTTCTGTGTTAAATATTCAATATTTAGCTTGCATACATTCAAAGTTATCTGGATTAATCACACAGATTCATTTTATCATACATATAACTAAGTCTCCTTTTTCTCCCTGTGGCAGAATGGTTTTCTTTCCTCTAGAGGAAATTCAAAAAACTGTGTGTATAATGTGTTTAGACAACCAAAGATCTTACTGTGACAAATTCTCCTGTCTCAAAACCACATATGAAACTCTGATTATATAAGTGAGTATCCGTTTCAGTGTTTGATACTGCAGTAGTCACTAGATGAAGCCATTACTAAGGCCAAATCTGGAAAGCCAGTTTTTCATTTACAAACATTTTTTTCCAATACATAGCATTATACTTTTTTTAATAACAAAATCAGACTGGGGAAAAAAGAAAAATAATTCAAAAACTGCCTCAAATCAGCCTGTGGCAAAAAAATGCAAGCAAATAAAGCAATATATGCTAAAATTTAATTAAAATCAAAATGTTATAAAATGTTACACTGCTGCTCAATTTTTGAATGGTTGCCTTCCAAAAACACAAACATGAAAACCTGGTGTTGTAAATTAGTTTCGACCCATGGTAATGAATCTTATAAATATTTCCTATTTCATGTAATGGATAGTCAGTGCTACCATTTGGGGATACTGGTGAAATGTAAACACCAGCTTCTCCATTACAAAAATGTGGCATTTATACATAGTATTACTTCCTCAGTATAATTCAATGCATCTTTATAAAAAGATTGTGAAGCTAAAACCTTTCTTTCTATTCAATTTTTATCTCATAGCTTAGGGAGCTTCTCAGTCTATAGAAGGATCAATTGAAATTAGTGAGAGAGTAAATATAAAAAGGTAAATCACAAATCAAGCCCTAAACGTTTGTTAAAATATTGCCATATATTGTTGTTTTTTCCCAGACTTCCAAGTTATATCTTCTTCAAACAGTTATTGAAGATAAGGATGCTTTGAGGTGCAATTTTACCAAGATATTTTACATTAGAAATCTGTAGAATAGGGGAAAAACGGAAAAATAAAATATTAAAACTCCATAGCCTGCACTCTTACATAAGAAACCAAAGTATATTTTGATATTCAGATTTAATGTACTTAAACAGTGCACAGGATATAAGTTGTATTCTACATCCTATCCTGCCCTGAAGGCGAGGTGATGAGAAATAATGTTGGCAGAGAGAAACAAGATAAGCTAAGTTTGATCATGTGGTTACACTCCTAAATAGACAACTATGTAAGTAAAGAAGTGTGAGTTTGAAGAGAATACCATGCCAAGTATGAAAGATTTTGCCAGCACAAAGGACTGACACACTGCTTGTCAGTGGTGAATGGACCCCAAAGGGCGAGCTGCAAAGGACATGGGATGAAGTGATGTCCCTCTGCCTTGGGTGCAGGAGAGGGATGGGTGTTCACCCTTGGCAGGCAGCACAGTAAGTCCCATCTGCTCTTCCAGCCTCAGTTGCTGCCAGCATCCCAAGCATTTATTTCTGTAATGTAAACTTAACCTTCCCCTATCCCACCCCCACTGCAGACAGCAACAGTAATCAGCTTATTGTACTAATTCCAGAAAGATGTAAAAAGCCACTGACTATATTTCAGGATCTAATTGACAATTCACCTCTGAAATGATCTCTGCAGGTACTGCAGGTGGCTAAATGTTGCAAGTTAGCAGAGCCTACAGATGAAATTTGGTTATAAACTGGAAAATCATACTTATTTATTCTCCAAATATCCAACAGAGAACATGAGGGGAAACAGGACATTGATGCTGTAGTAGATTGGTCTTTGATAGGCCTAATAGGGACATTCCTGCAGTCTTCAGTGCACAAAAGGGAAGCCATCGCAATGGACATAGCACCTCCATGCATCTTAGGACTTAAAGTCCAAAATATCAGTGACTTTTATTCTTTTAAACCTCTCTTAGTTGTTTTTAAAAAATACCCTTTAATTTTTCCTTTTCTGTAGTTGGCACCAGCTGTGATTATTTATTATTTGTTTAAGGCTGCTGGCAGCAGGTATGCATGACATGTTTGCTCTCCCTTGAAAGGGCTTTTGGATCACTATATCGGGTTTTTCTTTCAGTTTTGAACCGGAAAAAACATTAAAGAATGCATTTTATTTGCAACAATACCCTCAAAACCACAGCCACTTGTTTTTTTGACAGTTATTATGGTACACTAGGACATACGGGCACTTAGTTTTTAAGAAATACTGAAAAATTATTTTCACAGTAACTTTAAAAATTAATAATAAAAGTGACCCGCTTCCCACTCTTATCTATTGTTTACTCCTTCTCCTATACTGGTTATAAATATTTTAAATTCAACATTTTAACAGGAAGGACAAACAAAAACAACTGTATATTCTGTATATTATGCCAAATTAGAACTAATGGTTGAAAAAGAAAAGAACACAGATAAGTGTAACATTGTTTCTTCAGTGATGACAGTTAAGTACATGTAAAAAATAAATTCTAAAATCCAGGATTGTGCTGTGAAGCAGGGGAAGAAACACAACCATGCACAAGATGGAGATGCTTGCTACACTGAGGCAAGACAAGAAGACATGAGCTGCCTCATAGGCAGGATAAATCTGTGGGCCAATTTTTTAATGTGAGTACCTGCTCCCACAATATTTAATACTTGGAAAAGGTGGGATTTTACTCAGATATCAAGGATTTATAAAGAAAATGCCTAAATGGGATTCTGGTTTCTTTTCTTGCATCTAGATTTTGTAACATTTCACAAAACGTATGGAAATTATTATAGGGTTGGGTTCTGCTAGTCTTGGTTTTTTCTTTGAGAAGGAACATACTCCTTCAGTAGTTCAGCCAAATTCAATACAGCTATTTGAGCAATCAAATAATACTGAGCATGAGTCAATGTGAGAGGTTCTGGTTCAAGAAGAAAACAAGCTATAAATCATAGCAGATGATCTCATTAGAAATCAAACTCTAACTGCTGTCTAACAAAATGATTACAAAAGCCAATAGAAAAAAAAAAAAAAAAAAAAAAAAGGAAAGGGGAAGATCATAAAAGATGCTGAAAAGGAATTTTTAAAAAACAAGTAAATAAAAGCACAGGTGACTCACAAATCAGCATGCTGCTCTGATAGATTTTTCTAAGAATTTGCTGAGGAGGAATTTCAAAAGACAGCCTGTATTTTGCTTACTATATGCTCCTAAGAACTTGTCACTGTGCCTTTAAGTTTCCATTTGTTTGGAAAAAAATATATACTGCCCATATTTACTGAGGTTATTTTCATGTCCTGGTCACCAAGATACGCATGGTCACTGAAGCTAGTTTTGCAGGTCAGGATTAGTCACTGGAAAATTATATATTTTCCCCAGAACATAGCTTACTCTATATCAGCACATACGCTACCAAAAGCTAGGGTACTGTGACATATAATCACCTAGAAGGAGGAAAAGCATTATAAAAAATAGTAGTGCATAAAGCACTGGACAACAGCTGTCAACAAAGGTGCATTTACAGATAAATCAGCCAGCCTATTTTCAGAGATATACTGAAGCATTAGAAAGTAATTTAGTCAGTCAGTGAACTGCATTAAGTGCTGGAACAAATTATTTAGCATTCCAAGCCTCCATAAAAACTTTGGATTTGATTCTCACTGGAAAAAAAAAAAAAAAACCAAACCAAACCGAATTTAATAGTCTGAGCCAAGCCCTGGTAAATTAAATGGGAGGCTTTCAACTCATTTCAGGGAACTTGGGTCCAGACTTGAAATAGCCTGCTTTGGTGATACAGTTTTTTTCCTTTTCACACCGTCACCACCCCAAGAACTGAAAATCTACCTCTTAAGAAAACGTTTTCCACATTAACGAAGTGAGCCTGGACTTCCCTAAAAATACACTAAGGCTGGGACACGGCTGATCCTGTCATGCGAGACTAGTGACTACTGGGTTAAACTTAATTTACAGCCACCTGTGCCAGGAGGATCAGGCACAGAAACAGTAAACATGTTTCATCCACCTTACAGTAATTTGTTAAAGCTATGCTATTTTGATAACATCTCAAAACTCTTCGGGAGAAAAACACTTCCAATGGCTTTGTGGAGAATTTTCCCATGGACAGAAAAAACATAACTGTTTTAGTTGTAATAAATAAAGATATGGAGTCGCATCCAGAGAGTGGCAGAGACCACTTCGCTTTGTATAAAAGTTTATTTTAACTTTTAAAATCCCCCCTCACACTGCCCACTGTAAACAGCCAGCATGATAAAGTGAGTGAGCAAGAAACATTGAATTATTTCCAGGATGCAAACTTCCTGTCATTGAAAAATGCATTTGCAGAAATACTGTTCCCAAGGAAGTCACCCTTGCAGACTCATACTTAGCAGATATCCTGTGGGAATTTACCTTCACTGTGTGCCTGTGACAGTGACATTAGTTGTATACACTTTTTCCCAGTACCAAGGCTGTCATAGCTTCTGAAACATAGGTCCTAATCTTATCCAAAGTCAGCATAATAATGAAAGTCCAGGTTTATGCTACACATCACAGACCAGCTTAACAAGGCCAAGGGTAATTCATCCTTGGTTTTCTACTTATTTTAAAATACCTTGCAGATAAGAAACATTTGATCTGTGCTTTATGGGATTATTCAGCTCCTGAATACCATGCTGGGCAAAGGACTTCTGCTGCTGCTGTTTCTTTTTTTTTTTGGCGAGGCAGCATCAAAATAATATTGAAACACAAACAGGAATTTCAGATCAGATGCACATTTTAACAGATAGCCTTGCAAAAGTGCACTAAGGATAACAGCTTTTGCTGTTTTCCTCAGTGCTGCTCAGAGGCACATCATAAATTCTTGACTTCTGCCAAGCACAGAGAATTTTCCAGCAGCAGCTCACAAGAAATATGCCAAGGCCAGGGGCATTGCAGTACAAGGAAAATGAACGTTTTAATAAAGAATAGGTTAGCCAATACTTCCACTGGTAACTATAGTAAAATATGAGGAGTCATTTTGCTGGTAGGACTGCTGAATGAAAGTTCAATTTACTTTGTCTACTGTGTAAAAGCACTAAGGCAATGACATAGAACTATAATTTTTTTAAATGGCTACTTTCTCATCCCTCGTAAACTCTGAATTATCTTAAAAAGAATGTACATGTTTCTGTTCTGAAGGGCAGCCTATTCAGATCACAGCAGAAGTATTCATTAATACTTCCAGAAGGTATTTTTTAGTGATTTAAGTATGAGAGATACATGGCAAATACGTAGAAAAATTATATGCATCAACTTATGTAACTTAAAAAGCATCCTCATCCTGAAATTTCACCACTTCAGGGTTACAAAAATGCTTCCTGGATCCTATATTATATGTCTTTTTCTTCTGGACAATAAATACTTTCTGAGCTACTCCACAATCTTCCATCAAAGCTCTACAAACAATTCATCCTCACTAATAAGTCTGTAAATGTAAAGACTATAGACCATAGAAATGTAAAGACTGTATTTCCCCAAATCTATAAATTTGTGAAAGAGTCAAAGGATTACTAAATGACTTGACAGAATTCAACAGGACAGATTGTGCCCAGCCTGACTGCAGAGTGGAAGCAAACTAAAGGGATAATATTTCAGTCCTTCTGAGAATCTTAGAAACATTTCACATTTTCTGGATCTTGAAGTGACAAACTGGACTGAAGGCAAACAGCCTTTTCTTATTATTTTTTTTTTTTTTTCACTCCCTGACTGTGCCCATGATAATAGTCACCACCTTTAAAGTGCCTTTATACCTGGAAAAAAATTACACCCCAGAGCAACAGAAAACAAACATGTGTTGTGTTTTTTCAGTGTCTGTTTCTGATATTCTTGTTTGCTCTGTGCACTGTTTGCTTAGGCAAGTGTTCCTTTTAAACACAACGTAAAACTGCAAAGTGGGCTGTAAATTAACTAGCCATTGTGACACACTTGTAACAGCCCTTTATAGGATAAAGTAAGAGGTGTTTGATTGTATGCAATAACTACAGCCACATCAATAATTTATAGTAAGCTGTTAACTTGATAGACTTTGTCTTTTATGCTCATGAGGTGTATCATGTTGAGGTTCACGGTGAGTTTTCTTTATGCAGGATTTTAGTGCATCATTATTAGCAGTGGAAAAGGGTTAGCACAAATACGTGGTGCCTCACACTGAAAGGTCCAGATTGCTTTTTTCCCCTTCCTTTCCTTGTATCTCATCTGGTCATCTAAAGAGTGTGGCTCTTTGATGGAGTAAGCATCACTCATAAAGCAATCAGAAAAAAAATCCAACAGCAGCTCACTGTATAGCTTTACATCTCCATATGGGAGATACCTATTTAGGAAATTAAAATTGAACCCACTGGGTGATACATTAGAAATCTTACATTTTCAGAGTCACTTTTCCTCAGAGTCTCTGTGGAAATGCCTCAGGAATATTTTCACAGGCACAGTATCAGGCCACTGGACAGAGATTGTTTAGACCATCAATGCATGCTGAGCTTTCTCAGGGCCATGGCACAGCAAGCCACATCAAATGCTGTGATGGAGAGCAATGGCTTGGTTTAATCCTTATTTCACATGGTGTAAGTTGTTGATGTAGAGTCTGGTTTCTTGGTATCCAGGCTGCACTAGACATTACCTCAACAACTGGGGCAGGAACAACCCTGTGAATAACAATTCAATTGCTCCAAATTGGATGTTTCTTTTCAGACAGGTTTTGATCTGAATGTATGTATTCTCTAGTAAATACAATTCATTTGGGTTTTAATACACAATTAGAAATCAATGATACTGCAAATGGGCTTTTGATATCCAAGTGTGAGCTTTTGTCGTGCTTGATTTAGGATGCTGATGCCACATCAAGAGGCATGCTATGCTAAAAGTTATGAACCAGATGTCTCCTTGCTGATAAGAGGGAAGTCAGATGCCTCTAACGCGATATACCCTGCAATATGTTTCGGTGTTGATGCCAAGGCAATACTGTCAACGGGGGAACGATTTTAAAGACTTCCTTTCTATGAAATAATGCAAAAATATTGTTTCTCTAAAATGAGTAAATACAACAACCTTCAGTTTACAGAGCAATGTTTCCAGACACAGCAGAAATCTCTGTTACTGGTCTAACAGAGGACTGGTAGGAAAAATTACCTGTCTTAAACATCATTTTCTCTTCCTGTGCAGGTGATATATCCAAAAAGGAATCATAAAGCAAAAATTACCAATACTTTAGTGCCTTTAACAAATGTCATGTTCTACTGGTAAAGATGCCAAGTAAAAATAATTATACTTTAACCCAGAAGGAAGACATTTATTAGATTAAAGAAAGCAATAATTCCTTTCAAGTTTGATTTCTTCTTTCCTACTTTATTATCGGGCCTGTGCCTGGAAACTTCAGCTCTTTGGCCTTCTGCACTTTTTGGTATAGATTTAAAGAAAGGATAAATATATCCTATGACACATGAGTGTAGGATTTATTTAATAAACAAAATGAAAACAAATGTTCCTCAGTAGCTGCGCAGGGAACGTGACACTGGCAGCTTTCGATAAAACCCCACCTCAGACAAAACGATGTGCATGTTTATTACGCAATGGTGCAAGCACCTTCCTTAAATGTGGTTCTTCTTCACCTTCACTAATCTTCTGTGCTCTTTTTACAACAGAGCTTGTTGAATGTAACCCCAAGATAGGTAGTGTTTGAGAGCAAATACCATAGTTACAGACTGAATGTGAAGTACCTTCTAGATCCCTTTGGGGAACTGTTTTTTTGTTTCCCAAATGGTTGAAAAAAAAAAACTTTGATTTACCATATTTTTTTTCCCCCTGAGAATCAGACAGGGTTGAAGGAAACTTATTTCAGCAAAGACACAAATTTTCATTCAGTTCAACTGTCAAATACCTAGTTTGATACCTAGGAATATTGATCCAATAACGCTATATAATTCAGTAACTAATGTTAATTATCCCTCACTTATTCCACTACTCTACACCAGAAGCTACTGTTGTTTATGTGGCTTTGATAAGCACGATCATCAATGGCTTACAATGATTTTCCTATTTTAGATGTTAACTGTAACAGACAATAAATTATGATATATGCACAATTACTTAGAATGAGGCATTGGCCATAAGCAATCTTCAAGCTAATTTTAGTCATCTATAAAATCCACAGATAGACTAAAACACAGATTCATGCTGCAAGAACATTCAGTCTGTTGAAGACGGAAATTAGAGAAGATACTGCATAAATCAACATAGTTCCCTGAGCTAAATGAAAATAGTGCAGTTTACCCAGCTGAAAATGTGCCTTAGCAGCCCCAAGAAATTTTAAAAACAAAAGAAAACAAAACAACCAAACAAACAGAAACCAAAAATAATAAAAAACCCCTCCAAAACCCAGGCAGTTTAAATAGAAATATACTGCTGTAACTGACCCAGAGGATGGTTCTGTCTCTCAAACAGCTTTTATAAATCTTATAGCTGGGAGGCAGTGGTTTTATTGACCAGGGATAGCAATTCTCTGTACTGAAAAAGGCATTTGCAAGTATACAGGTGAAAGGAAGGGGGTATTTTTTTTTGGATATGAAGAGAATATCAGGAACAACAGGGAAATGTGATGAAAGGAAGAAATATGCGGGGGAAGGTGGAGTGATAGGAAAAAATGATTTAGCACAAATTAATCAGAAATAAGAAAACTCCTCAAGAATTGGAATTGAAACATCAAACAGCCATCAGATCAGGAGATACCTAGGGATGAACACAGGGAGACATGTACTAAGAATTGTGACTGAAGAAAATTTTAGCAACTGTGTTTTGCTCAGACTGGAAAAACAAACAAATAAACAAACAAAATAAGAAAAAACTGGGTAAGCCTATGGTATACTTTCTGAATAAAGACTTTTAGGGCAACAGAAGTGAATACAGATCACTGTGCTTATATCAGCATTGTAGGCAGAATTTCATTTAGTCTGAGTAACACCTGTAAATAGTCAGACAGCAGTCTACTATCCTACATGTTTACACAACAGGTGAGAAAAGAGAAGAAAGAGTTCACCAAAAATGTGTCAGTGTCCATTGTGCATGAGTCTGGGATTTAACACACAGGTAATATAAGAGGAAAAAAAAACATGGAATGAAGTAGAGCACGAAAGAGAGGAAAGGAGAAGAGAGGAGAGGAGAGGAGAGGAGAGGAGAGGAGAGGAGAGGAGAGGACAGGACAGGACAGGACAGGACAGGACAAAGTACTCCACAAGGTTTTCTAGGGGTATGTTATGAATATAGTATAAAAAGCTTTCTTTTTCTATGCTGCATTAAAGAATAGCACCTGCAAAGGCCTGGGGGTACTTGCAGTCACTTAGCTTATTTTCTATTAACAGAACAGGAGTTTTTTATAACCTCTTAAAGGGCAGCCCATATATATTGTACAAAAGCATATCTCAGGGAGAAATACAATGCAAAATCAATTCGTGTATTTCTCTATCTTCATGCTCTTTCAGTAATAAACCCTGCTAAACATAACCATAATTCAGCCAAAACTAAACTTTTAGCACTCCACCCCAAAATGCCAACTTATACATGGACGTCCTGTACAGTACAATTATCTCACACTCCGTATCCCTGCAGTATCCTTATAAAGCAGTGACTTGCAGAATAAAAGATGAATAGAAGGGTTGATCTCATAAGCTGTCTTCACTATATGTCTGTGCCATTTATCTGT
This sequence comes from Gorsachius magnificus, assembly GCA_034008185.1. Lineage (NCBI taxonomy): Eukaryota > Metazoa > Chordata > Aves > Pelecaniformes > Ardeidae > Gorsachius > Gorsachius magnificus. Next base: position 79,341,665 of record CM067109.1, read on the forward strand.
CTCTAACCCATGAGGGCCCTCCCCTGCTGATATGGCTCTTTTGATCTGACATACTAAACTACCTGGCATAAATAGTCCTCCACTGTTTTAAGATGTCACCTGCCTTAGAATTTTCCATATATTCTGCCACTTACTGTTGAGTATAAGGGTGAGCTTTCAGACAGGGGAAAAATCGGTCTGTAAATCTGCTTATAAATTCTAATAAAAATAATCAAAAAATAAGGAAAGGTAAGTGCATACCTACAGTAATAATGGATCATGAAGGATCATGGATATAAAGAAAATGTTGGTAGAAAATTAATTTTTATGAATACACATTGCAATACAAAAAAATTTTACATACAAAATATATAACTGTAAAATTGAAATAAAAAAATAGCATGTATTAAAGATGCATGTATTGGGATACTGTGCAGAACAATGTCATGACCAACATCCTTGCTTATCTGAAAGAAAAAGCAAAGAGCTTTAAATAAATTTGCCAAAGATATTAAAATAAGGGGTGCCTGAAAGATCAGCTATGATGGGTCAACATGTTCAATAGACGTAGAAGAATTAGGTACTATGTAAGAACAGTGTAAAGACTACTGAAGTTGTAGAAAATATCATTTAGCTCAATACATTACAGAATTTAAAAACAAAACAAAACCAACCAAAAAAACCCCCCAAAACCCAAACCCAAACAACAGTCTGAAGCCCCTTGTTCAGTGGGAAAACCTAAGCTAAGGATAAGTAGTAACATGCCTGAAAAAGACCATGAGTTGCTCATGTTTTGACATTTGTTTTTACTGCTTTTTCTAAAATAAAAGGTCTGTGGGTTTTCCATTTAGCAAGGAGTTCACCTGGCTAGCTACAACTAATGCTGAAGAAGCTCTGGATTTATTTACCACCATTCCTCTCACTGCCATAACCATGCTAGAGGCAAATGTGTTCACTCAGCAATCAGGCTAAAGAAATGCTCTGAGGAAGGAGCATTCTTCCAGGAGCATGTAGCCTGTAATACACATGCACGTGTAGGATGAACACAAGAAAAGAGTGCTAATGTATACTAGAAGGATACAGTAAATGGATAGGAAAAAATAAAACTTGTAAGTTTAATTAAGAATTTCAACTATGTCTATCTACAATAAATATTAAGTTGAATTATGTTACTCTCATTTCTCCTTGTCATTTGAAAAACAAGGTTAAGGTGCTATATAAACAGTATTTCTCACTGCAGATTACAAAGATTTTTGCCAGTTAGAGGCTACATACATCATGACAAAGGTAAGGGTGCTTCCTGCTCGAGCACCTTTTAAACTGCTGTGCTTTACAAGAATAAAAGCAGTGTAAAATCATGTGTCCATTTTCTGTGTTTACGTAGTCTTTTTGTCAATAAGGTATTGTTGTAGTCTTATTAATAATAAGCTAATTTTTGGTCAAAATTCACTAGATTCTAAAACATCAATGAGCTGGTGTTCTAAAACCTTGTGACCACATTTATTTCTCCTTATTTCCTTATTAGGTAATGCAGACAAGTTAGCAAAACTGAAGGAGATATTGTTAAAGGCAACCTTCTCAGAAAGTGGAAGGAGACATCACAGCTGCAAAAAACAAGGGCTGTAGAAACAGAATGCTATAAAATTCATCTGTTTTGATAATTAATTTGTTAAGATAATTTGAGCCCAGAGAACAGAGTTGTCACGGTAGTGTTCCTACAAGGCTGTGAGCCATTTCTGTGTGTTCCGCGGTGGATTTGTGAATAAGCGAGGGTAGCAACCACATGGTTCAGCCTTTATATTGCCTGAATTGACATAATGAAATATCCCTCTGGAGAGACTTGAGGGAGTTAGAAAACCATACTGCTCCCCATGCCTGCTTGCGATTTTTCTCTCTCAAGGGCTTTGCACAGGTGATTTACAGTACATTATGTATACATTGTGTCAGGACTGTGAAACTCCAAATGATATTATGCTTCATAAGCTGCATTGCAACAAGCAATCAAAGATGTTAAGTCACCCATTTTAAAGCAGTTTTATAGAGAAATATTCAAGTTCTGGAATTAAGCTCCTTACACTACAGTTTGAGGATAACACTTACAAGCAAATACAGAAAAAGCACATGAAATGTGTAGATAGGGGCAAACATAGTCACAGACGTTTCAAAGACTGGTATGTGATTGTCTGCTAGTGATATGGTGAATGAAGTGATAGAGTTATACCACAACAGCAGCCCAGTGGACACAGGGAGGATTGTTCATGAAGACCCAGGGATCACCCTTGATAAAGTGACCTGGACAGTTTTCCAGGTCTTGCTAACCTGGTCATCAGAAACAGTGGTTGACAATACAGAAATCTTAACTATTTTATTTCATGAATGTCCCCTCTGTGTGGGAACTAACTGTGGTCACTACAGCTACAGTGTGTTTTGCTACATATATGGACTGTAGAGGGGACAACCCCTTGGACAACCTGCCTGCCCATTATTTTCACATGGTCAGCTTCAGTGTAGCCCCAGAACATTGAAATCCAAATTATGTGTAGTGATCAAATACTGGGGAAAAAAAATGTTAGTGTTACCAATGAAAATTATCATTTTTAAATGATTATTTGCTAAGGCAGCTCCTGATGGGGAAAATGAAGACACGGTTCAGGAATCAGAGTTTACACAATGAAAAACAGATTGATCTAAGCAAGGACCATGTCACAGATAAGCAACAGGCACCCTTACTGCAAGCTGTTACCTGAATTTTAAAACTTAAACCTTAGACTTGTTTAGACAGGCTTTAATAGGCGGGCAGCCTGAGAGCAATCCAACTGTTTAACTGGTGTTGGTGTTTTTGTAAGTGTTCCAGATGCAAAGTGTTTGCACAGGGGCAGCATGTAACTCCTGCAACCTCAGAGTTGCACTACACTACCTAAAATAGCACTTCATACTTCTGTTTAAACATCTGAATCCTGCTTGCAATTGTGCAAACAGGACTTGGAAAGAAATCTTTACTTAAAATCTTTCTCAGCCAGTTATTTCAGTCTTACTTTTTTTTTTTTTACTTCATGATGAACTTGAATGTGAGAAGAGGCCAAAATACAAGGTTAAGTATTATAATTTGATAACTTGGCACACTGAATTTAAATAATAACTTCTAAAATGGCCTAACAAAAGAGAAGAATTGGAGTATCTAATTTTATTGTGGGGATAATTGAAGGTTGAAGATGACTTTTATTTTTTTAAAGCACTGGGTATGAATAATGTAGGTTCACTGCAATTATGAATCTCAGTTCACATGTCATTTTCAGTTGACACGATTTTTTCTGTAATTCAGATATTTCAGTTTCTTGAAAGTGACATTAATTTGAATTGGTTTTGTTCAAGAAATCCAAGTTTGTGATGATAGTCTGCATGTAATTCACCATGATGGTAGTTGAGAAAACATGGGTTAGGTTTTCTAAAAGGACATAGAGTCCCAGATACCAAAAAACATCAATGGAAGGTATCTACCTGGACAACCTTGAGAAGCTGAGCCTTAGCCTCCAAGACCTAAATCAAAACTTTTTTTTTTATGTATATATTCTGTACACATGCATATATGCACACATACATATATGCTTTCACTCATTATTTATTACTTGTATTATATGCATATATATGTATAGTTATTTATGTATATAGCCTTACATGCATAAGTGTATGGGTTTGAGACTCTGCAATCCATGAAAAATGAAATCTAATGCAAATCTGATGGTATTTTATCCTCAGTATAGCTGGCTGAAGATTGCTATCTGCTTTGGTGGTATCATCCAGTTTCCTGTACCAGAAAGCATGCTTCTGATCTCACAGTTTCACAGTCATTATGTTCACACTATCTTTAAGATCTCTGCCAATGTTCTGAAATTGTATTTGTAAGTGTATCACTCTTAGTATTGTAATAACATAAAGGCTAAATTCTGGATCCAGAAGTTATGACCAGAAAGCTAGAATTTGTATCACAGGACAGATTTACCTGGAGATACAGGATTTTGTAAGAAAGTAAGCCAATATGATAATTTTCTATTACAGCTCTCTGTTACACAAAAATATGAAAACAATGTAAGTTACTAAAAGGCTGGTTCTTGCAAGCACAATTTGTGTTGGCAGTGTGCTACTGTGCTTCAAATTCCACGAAGCTAAATTCATTGCTTTAGGCAAGTTGTTAATCTGAACTCCTTGTTTCATAAATCCGAACGAAATCTTGCTGCTTTGACAAGTGCCACTCTAATTTGCATCATTGTAGCCCCCAAATCATGGTCTCTCACATGTCATAAGCATAAGAGGTTTACACTGCAGCCTCTGTGGAAGTGTGAAAAGGTTTTAACATACAAGTAATTATGGTAGCATACTTCAAAAGCATCTCAGTCTGAATGTCAATCAGATGTATAATTTATATATTCATGTACATGATTTATTTTTCTTTATATTTCCTACTCAGTCCATGAGGGTTTTTTTTTTGTTTTTTCCTCATCATGAAAATGTAATGCACTCAGAAAGCCAATGACATACATTTTCCTAAAGGATGTTGGACTAAGATCCTATGGAGAAGACTGGGAAAGAGGAGTCCAGAATAAGATTTGAGATTTATGTTTAGAGGTGCTTAGGAGAAAGTGCAAAGTCTTTTAGTGGTGTTGATGGGTATTATTTTATTCCTTTCCCTATTTTTCTTGATATTTTGTTCACAAGTTTTATTTTGACACCAGTACATTCTGGCAGCTGGTTTTTTTGTATGTATAAGCATTGAAGGACAGTCAATCCTTTCTCGCTCAACAATATCCCAGAGGGAATTGCTGTGTGATATGTAATGACCCACCTGAACATCGCAGATCTCTTCTCCCTTCAAACTGTGGAATCAAAAGAATGTGATTGATTTGATTTCTGGTTTTGCTTTTGCCAATATGTAAGAAAGCTACCTTCACAGTGCTCCTCAAGGTTCTTGTGGCAATACATTTGTTTCATTCAAAGATTGCACATTTGATTTATTTTTGGCTTTATAAATTCTCGTCACATTGTCTCTGTCCTGTTCTTCATGTTCTAACCACATTCTTCTTTTTACTACCAGCACAAATACTGCATTCATTTTTCCCTCAGTGTTGCTTTTTCCTGCTTATTAACATCTGAATACTTCTTCTCATTTAGAAGAAAACCTTAATTTGCTTTCTTATTTCACCTCTGACTTTCCCAGGGCCCATCTCTAGCTAACATTACACATTTTCTTAGAATTGTTTCTTCAAGGTCTGTTGCAGCAACTGATTTTAGTTGGAGTTTTACTATCCATGCAACAACTTAGGAAGCCATTTCCTTTGGTTTGATTTCTTTATGTAAAACTTTCATATATATTTCCTTTCTCTTAATTTGTTAAGGTAGTTTAATTTTATTAAATACTTCATGCGATAATTTAATGCTTCTGTCCAGTTTTCTGTTCGACCACATGAAATAGAAATATGCTGGGCAAACACACTGGATTAACTCAAAGATTAGAAAACAAAAACAGCCTTTAAAAGTGTTTATCAACCTCTTTTAGATTAATTCTTTTAGGATTATTTGGTTTGTATACATCAGCAGGTCTCACCATCATGACTTCAGTCCTTTGAGAGGCTGAATACCTTCCACTTAAGTTAATATCAGTAGAAAATGTGGGAACTTAATATCTCAGTGGGGGCATGTAACTTCACAGATGTATAAACTAATTACCAGTGAAACCTGTGATAAGGAGTTAAGCGATGAAATTTTCCATATAGGTGAAAGAGCAACAGTGAACTTTTTACCACCGATGAAACCTTTCTATTTGTTTCTCATTGTGTGCTCCCTAAATGTATGCAACTTCCTCTGCAAATACTTAAATCATAACAATACAAATGAAAATGGAAATTGAAGTATATTACAAAGGAAATAAATAATAATAAACAACAAATAAAATAACAAATAAACAAAAATTGCTCATTGAATTCAGTAAAACATAATACAACCTGAAATGGACTTACCCAGCAAAAAGCATTAAGTATTATGATATTCTTAAAGCAACTCTGTTTTCTGTCCTTTTCTGGTTGGTTTTGGAAAACTGGGGAACTGCAATCATAACTGGTTTTTAGCAATTACCCATTGTAACAGTTACAATGCAATCTTTTTCATAAACTTAATTTTTTCCTTGAAAATTTACAAGAAATCACTACTTTTCCCACCCCCAAGACCTTCAAATTAGTCACTTTCATAAGCTGTTCCAGGACCTCACTTATCCTAACAAGAGAGCCTCTAATTCCTGGACCAAAAATCCATTAAAATCCATTTCTTTTGGCACTAACATCATGATCTCACTTAAAAAGATGTCTCCCATGTCCAATCTCTATAGAAATCATTTTCTTTTACTAGTTCCAAAGAAATTAACAGGAAATTTCACTATTGTTTTGCACAGTTTGATTATCTTTTTCTGTTGGAAATTCTTTGATGCATCTGAGAATTCATTAGCATTTTCTGAATTTTGGCTCTCTGATTTCAGTTAAAATGTATGGAAATTTTCCTTCCTCTCTTTTTTTCCAACTGATATACTTACATTTTATAAAATAAAACATATAATTCCTCTATTTTAAAGTTCTAATTTGATTTGGGTGGATGAGATATATAATCTTCCCAAGGGTAAATTAAGAAAATCTAAATATTATTTAAGGGTGATACAGCCTTGATGTGAATTGATAAAGATACAGCTAAATCAAGCCTATAACCTGTAACTAAAGCCACGGGAGTTCTTTGATCTGAGATAAATGCCTTCCAATAGCACTGCTCCATGAATCTGTTTAAAATTATTTTCTTCCTTATATTTGAGTTAAATTTTCATATGACTTGACATTAAATGAAACTCCAAGATGAAGCAGTAAGTGGAGTGAGCCACTCTCAAAAAATGCCAATTTTCCATCATTAGGATAATTCATTAAAGTATACTCCTTTTCTTTAGTACACCTTACTTTCATTTTTTGTAATATTTTCCCTTAGATGGAACACAACCTTTCAAGTTTCAGATTTAAAATAGCAGACAAACACCAAGGTGAGGGTTTTCCTTTGCTAGTTAACTTAGCTAGGTAACTGGGTATTTTAAAAAAGTAATTCTTCAGAGGATTTCTATAGTGAAGTGTCAGTGAATATATAATCCCTTTCTTCCAGTGGATTTAGTGTCCTTTTTGTCTAATAGTGCAAGAAGTGTGCAATCTCATGATAATTCCCCTACAAATCACAGAAAGAATACACTGGAAAAGAAATTGCCTATTAGGTGAAACATCTTTTCTGTTGCCTAAAAGAAAGGAGACACAATCAGGATTCATTGGCCAATTTGATTTCAGAGCCTGACAGGCTGAAGAAGTCATGAATTTGTTATGTCCTAAACTATGCACGCATCAATTTGCATGTATCTATGGCCTGCCAGATGCAGTGCTCCAGTTGATTCCAATATAAACACTGTTAATGTACTGTGAAATGGTTCTTCTGAAGCAGCATAAACATTTAGTCTTTTCATTAGAATAGTAAGTTGTAAATTACCATATTTAAAATGGAATACAAGACTATATTAAAAAAATTAGGTGAACCTGACCCTATAAAATTGATTAAGAGGTTGACCTTGAAAGTTCTTGGCTTCATCAAGTAGCTAATAGATATTAGGCCAATAAGATGTTCAGGAGCCTAGCTTCTTCTCTAGGAATGTTATTTTTAAAATTTTAATATAGGTAATGCTGTAAGTTATTCCCTGTGTAACTGTCAGACAAAGACACTTTTCCCCAAAGTGAAGCACAAACCTGCAATTTCATTTGCATGCCTGACACCCAGTCATCAGTTTTGGCAGATACCTTCTTTTCCTAAACTGTACTTTATTTGAATCGATGGCAAGACATCCCATATTGCTAAAAAACATTGTTTTGATACATTGGATTTCCATTATATCACAGCTGGTTAAATCATAATATAGTTTTGGAGACCATGAGAAGCAATGGAAGAAAACAGGGGTGGAGAGGAAGTTTTTTCCTGAACTTTATTTCTGTTGCCTGGGAAACCACCTACTCAATATCTCTATAGATTACACTCACTGTAGCTGCTTCATTTAAAGCATGATGGACCCAGGTAATAACAGGCTCAAACACATAATAAAGTGTATAAGGTCTGGATCTAAACTGTCGCTTTATTTATTTTCTAAAAGGAACAATTGTCCTCTTCTTAAGTTTTTCTGAAATGCGATGAAAGAAATTAAAAAATTGTTTATAAGGCAGAGGAGATTTAAAGTCAAAATGGAAAGAAAACTGTGAGGGCATGGGACATCATTTTAGCTGTGTGATTTCCATGGCATCTCCATTTCTCGAGAAAAGAATGGCCTGGAAATTCAGACATTAATTACTACTGCTCCTTCTCAATGCATCATATGTAACTACATAAGTTTATGGGGCTACTGATGCTGTGGAATTAATGCTTTGAGAGGAAAATTATCACTTTAAATTAGAAGCATGTGTGTCCAAATCGATGAGTAGGACAAATCTATTGCATTTTTACCATCATATTACAATGCACATTGTCATCAAGTAGATAAAATGAAGATGTTTAAGCACTGTAGAAATTGACAAAGAAAGGAATCATGTCATTTGCAGATAAAAAAGCCCTCAAAACCAGTCACTGCATTTTCATTTTTACTTTAAAGAAAGAAGAATAAAGTCTTGGACAGGAATTTCCAAGTTGCAGAAGCAATAGATTTGGCATATCACATTTCAGTAGTACAAGGAAAAGAACCAAATTAAATAACTCTGTGGGAAGACACTTGCTAGTTCTATAAAAGAAGTCATAAAAGTCTCTGTCTTTTACTAGCCACTTGGGTGGTGGTATAAAATATAGCTGTGATATATTGGGAGTGCAGTATATAGTGAAGAAGTTATTTGTTAAAATGAAGCTAACGTGTCACCTAGAAGAAAAAGCTGTTATTAACTACAATAAGGTGTTATTAATCATTCAGGCTAACTTTCAAGTGCTCCCACTGACTTCTCTCAGTCTCACAGGACAGAACTTTCTGAGAGTTAGGATTCATTTCAGTGCCAGTTAGACCCTTGCTGTTCCAAAATCCTGGAAAACCAAACGTTGTTCCCAAATTCTGAGTGATGAAGTGAGGGGTGTTTTGGACTACTTCAAAATGTGGTCTCTCTGATGTCAGAAGGCCTCATATGAATTATGGATTGTATGAAAGAGCACAGATAAGGCAAATGATTGGATTGATGATCACATAGGACAAGTATAAATTATGGCATTGCATCTTACAGAAAGGGACCACAAAAAGAACCAATGTGAGAAAAAAGGCATCAGATTTTTCATGTAAATATGTAAAGAGGAATTTTTCACTAAGCTGACATGAGATCCTTTTGGACACTGTCTATATGAAAGAGGAAGGAATACTATGATTAATGAGGAAACTTGCTGGCAGTATTATTAACAGATAGCAGTAGAATAAAGTCCAGACAGCAGAAAGGCCTCTTGCTTGCAACCTTTTGTCCCGTCTGTCTAAAGAATGTGTATTTACTCAGTAAGTATTAGTCTTGGTAGGGATTTAGAAATATTTAGAGAGGTAAGTTATATGTGAAATACTTCCAAGTGTTACTATTTAAGGTATTTTCAAAAGCAGATTTTATATATATTTAGAATGTGTTTTGCAACTTACTGATTCTAGACATAGCAAGGGAAAGCTTTGCTTCAGACTTTTTTCTGTGATGTTTTGTTGACTCCCTAACTGTTTTACTAACATCAGTTTTACAGTATACTTATTCAAAAGTTATTCCAATATGTAAGATATTATCTATATTTGTTATACTGTATTTTTGTAAACTATTAGTTCCTCCATAAGATTCTTTGAATTAACAACTTTCTGTTTGCTTGCTTGTTTTTCAAATTGCACCATAATCTAGAAGACAGCCCACTATTAAAGACATTTTAAATGTGCTGCATCTGAATAGGTCCTAGTAGACAACCTAGTGTAAAAATACATGTAATTAGGACCACATCAACATGTGTAGACAAGTTCTTTATCAGAACAGTGGAAAAACACAGATACCACCTACTCACTAGTCCTAAATCAGATGGAGTTTAAATTTTAACTTTTAATTTTTTAACTTTTCCATTTTTTTCCTGCACACTCAGGTCATGGCTTTGTTTCCCTGCCATGTTGGCAGACAGAAATTCTGGAAACTGTGCTGGTAAGGTGCACGCTGATCCTCCCTGTTCTGTCAGGGCATTTATGACTAAGGAGCATGCCTGAATCTCTCACCTTTCTTGAAAAATCTCACTTCAGTTTTCATGATGCTGGTAAGAAAAAAAACCATGTTCACTTTAAAACAGAGGGTGCATATCAAAAATTCATCATTATTTATCATGATTTTCAGCATGGTTAACTTTGGGACAGGGATACATTTCCTCTCTCCATCACATGGAGGAATTGTGAAGTGGTGCTGAGAGGAGCAGGGAAATACTTCCCTGAAACCTTGAGTACCAGCAGGAGACCTCTAAGCTTTAGGTCTGCTGAAAAAAAACAGTAAATAATGGACTTAGATAAATGCCCTCCTACTCAGACTGACAGAATATAATAAGTAAACACAGGTTATGGGATGAAAAAAGGGGAAGAAAATCACAAAGTCAGTCAGCCACTAAACTATTCTTGCCTTTGAAATTTTCAACTTACATGTCTCAGGACCAGCAACATCACAGTAGATTGACTGAACCACAGATCATTTTTTTCTGCTTGACTGATGAATGAAAAGCTGAATCTTCAAACTCTAAACATATGTATGATAAGAGAATTTCAGGGAGCAATTATTTTAAAGCCAATGCATCCAATTAGAAGCTCTAATCTAGGAAACATTTAACTGCCTTTTAATATAAAATAAACGTTTCTGAATTATGCACTTATTCTCTCAGCACCTGCACTCAGAATACCAAAAGGCAGCCATAGCAGACCATCCTAAGTTATACGGATGCAAGTACTCAGCCCTGACACAATATATTTGATTTTTGTACTTACTTATTATTCACTAAATGATTTATATAACATTCACCAATAATTTCTTGCACATTATAATGGCCAAATTTCATCACTTGACTGTTTTGTGTGCAGCAAATGAAGCCTAATTTAATTCAGGTTTCTTTGAGCACATGCTCGCTGATTATTATTCCCATCCATCCAGCTCTAATACTTGGATTTGTAAGGCTGAGAGAAAGTAAGTTACAAAATATTTGAGTGAAAAAGAAATCTGAAAGTGCCACCAATTAAAAACAGAAATTAATTATATTTGAGTACGGAACTGAGTCAGATGCATATACGTGGCCTGGTTTGCTTCTCACTTGCACCTGGGGAATCAGTTACACCTAGACAAAGGGAGTGTAAAATGCTGCCATCCACTTAGGATTTGGGATTCATTATGGATTTCCCTGAAGTAAAAACAGTGACTCATTCTGCATAGGTGTGAACACAAACCAGGGAAATTCCGTATGATTCAAAGACAACTTTACGTTTAGAAACTTACAAGAAAAAATTTGCAAAGTTCATGGTAATTATGTCTTCAAAAAAGACATAAAAACACAGAATAAGAAGTTTATAGGGCTCCAAAGTTGTGATGCTCGTACATACACAAATCCCCATAGTGGCACAGGAGGCCTGACTCAGTGGACATCAGATGATGTATGTAGAGGCAGTCTGAAATAGGGCTAAAGCAGAAGTGTTGAGCATTCCCAATAGTATGAAAGTTTCACTGACAGAGTATTGGTAAGAAAACAGTCAAACCTGAAGCTGAGCCCTCTGTGTGGAGGGGGCTACAGTGGGGATGTGTACCTTAAGTATGTTTTTTTGCCACGGACTTTCATTCTAACAGAAAGTTGTATTTCCAACTTGTTATTAGAGGATAATTTTACATTACATCAATCATGAATAACACTACAGAAGAGGAAATGAAGATCATGCATGTCTGAGTATATGTCATGTACTTCTAAACATCATAAAAATTATCAATTTATAAAAAGCTGTTCTGCTATTAAGTACAGTATATCTTTCCCTTTACGCATGAACTTCTAAACTTATCAGATGCATGAACTTGTACTAGACAATGACAATTTGTGTTCCACCATTTGTGCCCCATTCTTTGTTTCTGTTTTCTTCTTTTCTCATTCAATCTTTACTTGCATGCATCTACAGATGATCTAATTTGACTGAATTCAACTGTACGTAAGACTTCAGCTGTCTTACCTATTTTGGTTGCTTGCACATTATAGCTGAAAGGAAATTTTAGAGGGATACAGAGTCATGCTATCTTGATGAATCTCAACTGAAGTCACACAAGCTTTAATGAATTTTGAATGACTTAATGACTGTTCAGTTGAAGGAACGCTTTGCAAGGTTTTCAAGTGCTATAACAGTGTCTGTAGTAAGTATTCAGACATGTTGTAATTAATGCAATTATTCATCTGGACTTGAAATTGGGTAGGTGCATGCTAGTACATTGAAAAGGATAAAGAAAACAAAACCAAAAACCAGCAACAGAAAAAAACAATCCTTTTATACTTAGAGATAAAACACACCTCTGTCAATCTCAAAAGAAGCTAGCTTATATTTATATTCATACACAATCAGTTGTTCATGAGGCAAAACAGAAGGTCTGTTGCATAGACTCATCCTTAGCAGGAGTTACCACTGTTAATAAATTATCTAACATCACCTGACTCTGCTATTTAGTACTACCAAATCATAACCCCTAATAAATGTCTGGGAACTTGACTGAACATGACAAATTAATCCACTCAGTTATGGGACTTAAAAGATAGGAAAAAATCCTCTGTGACTAGAGGAGGGCTTCCAATTTTTACTGATCAGAGAATAATGAAATGTTCTTAAAGGAAAAGATATCCAGGCTTATATAACTAAAACCTTGAAGTCTGAAAGGACGCAGAACACCAAAAGAGACTTTGCCAAAGCTGAACAGCATAATTACTTCACTAATCTTGCAGGCTACACTGTAACTCATGTGACAATCGCCTTTTTTGCAACTGTATGCCTGTGCTAGAACATACTCAGCTGGCCATTGACTATAATTTCAGATATTTTTTCTTTGCAGTAAAATATCTATTGAATTTTGTCTGGTTTTAATCCATTTTGAACTCTAATCCATTCTCCAGGGTCCTTTTAAGCCATCTCAGATTGATTAAACTACTAATTTAAAAGTGAACATTGTTCATTCTATTGACTCTGTAATTAATGAAAATATTGCTCATCTTTGCACAATCTTACTTGATATATACATTCCTGCTGAAAATAAAGCATTTATGGTAATTATAAGTATGGTTTCCTAATCACTTTAACATCATTTCTATAACATTATACTTCTATAATTATATGATTGTATTTTTTTAACATGAAAATATGTTTCAAACTGTGCCAAAAGCCTTGCTATAATCAAAATATGTATCAACTATTTCCCATCTTGTTGCATGAGATTTGAATGGTTTGACATGAGTCAGCATTTCCTATACCTTATTCAACACACACTTCCACTGGAAAATAACTAGTTTTTCTAAGTAACTTCTTGCCAGGATTTTTGTGCTGCAGGCTGATTACCTATTGCCTCATTACTTGTAGTAATTTTATTAGCCCCATTATTAGCTGATCTTCTTAGCGAAAACTGTAGCCAAGTCAGAAGTTTGTTGCATACATGAATTAGTAGTAGACTAAAAAGGGTACAATTCATACTTACTTGGCTTGAAACCAGACATAAACTCACTGGAATAGCATAATTGTGGCAGTACGTAAGCAGTTTGTAAAACAGCTAAGCATAAATACACGATTAGTGTTCAAGTGTAAATGGGCAAATGGACAGGTGGTATAGTCGCTCAAAGGAAGTGCTGGAAAGAACATTTGAGTGCTAAATTCTGCAAGAACAAAGTTTGTAGCGTAAGTGGGAAAGATGTGTGGTGAAACCAGAAAAAATCCTGGTGTTCAAATTAAGATTAACTATGTTGAGAGTAGATGCGGCTGCCCCCTTTTATTTTGGGAAGGGGACCGAGGAGCAGGAAAGAGGAGAGAAGGGTAGAAGAAGGCTGCCCACTCCAGTCCAGGCTGCATCATTTGGATCTCAGTCACTGAGTCCATCAGGGACTTTCACCACCAGCACTTACTGTATGCATCAGCTCTGTGTCATTCTATACACAGAACTAGTTTATCATAATCTTCTTAGGGGCTATTTGTTTGCATAAACAATGAGAATGCCTGACAATGATTAAGGGCTAACCATTGGCAGTGAGTGTTATTAATGAGTGTCAATCCCATGGAGTGTTGCTGTGAAGTTTGAAACAGGGCTGATTTGTCAGTCTTCTAAATGCTTCCATCAATGTCATTATTTTCTTAATCTATACACAGATCTATACAATTGTATATTTAGTGTATATTTAGTATATATTTGTATATACAGTGTAAATTTGTATGTGTATATATAGAGAGAAATAAAACATACGTATCTATGCAGTTGCAACAAAACCAGTGGTCAAAGGGTGTCAAAACTTCAGCCTTAGAGCTGTCTGTGAACGTTGTTCTTTATTGACCTCAGTCTTCCTCATGCTGCTCATATACTCTGGGAATGATATCTTGTCACTTCTCATGTCCTCTTCCAGCTGTATCTTATTCTGTGATGAGACTTTTCCAATTTTGCCCTTCCATTTGTGGATGGTACATCTGCTAAATCTTCATTTCATGTCAGATTAACTAGGCATAAAGTCAGCTCATGCTTTGTGGTATTACTAGATATCCAGACTACAGCAATAAACTAATTAATCAAATGTCTAAAAACATCTATACTAACAAATATAACCTGTGTTTTTACTGTTAACATAAGTGGTATGTTAGATTTCATTATTATCTTGTCAACCAATTGACCTCAGGCTACTCAAACATTGTTATAAACTTTGTAGATTATACATGAAGTTAGATGTGGTGCTTTGTTTTGTTTTGGTTTGGTTTTTAAATGGCTTATTTTCAGGCTAGTTGAACTGTTTCTTCTCCATTTAGAGGACTGATCCTTTAAATTGGTTTTGCCCTTTAATACAACAGGTGGGTATGTGTAGGGGGTGTCCTATGCAGGTGGGAGAATTAAGGCAATAATTAAACAAATGATGTCCTTGTTTCTTTAAAATATCTTTTTTACAGGGTTTTTTTTGGTAGGAAGTTAGCTATAATTAGATACCCACTTTATTGACTGATATGCAGTGTGCTTAAATATTCTGTAGTCAAAAAATATGACCCCAATTTTAAGGGTTTTTTTTCCCCTTTTCCTGATGTGCATGCTTTCTTATTCCCTAAAGCCTCACCATATGATTATAAAAATATTTTCTTTCAATTTATAATGGGCTACTGCATAGGAGGAAAATTCTCTTTTTATTTTTTCAGGTTATTAAAGCTAGCATGAAGTAAAATAATTTTACCTAGGAACATGTTGATATATACAGAGGAGGAATATTCCTGTCTGATGTAAATTGAAGTAATTATATTGACATGACAGAACAAGATTTTGGAAGAGATATGCCAGTTGACGCCTCCTAGATATTTGCTTATACTCACCGATGTGTCCTGATCAATAATAATATCTCATTTCCCTGTCTTATAATCCTGTATATTCTGATTTATCTGGTGAGCTGCTTTAATTTTTATCCTCAGTGTACTTAAGGTAATTTCAAGTGTGTTATTCTAGTGTCTGTATATCCAGTCTGGAGTATACTGCAGGTTTGCAAAATAGCCTTCTGTGAATTCATCATACCTTTGCATCCAAAAAGTCTGACAGAACAGAGGTTTCCAAGGGAGGATCTAGTCTCAGCAAGTTGTCCATATTCAAATTAATTTTCCAAATTGAGCCATTTTATATGAGCTTCAAGCTGCCAAAACCAACAAGAAAGGAAAGGAAAACCCACCGTTAAACATACACATAAATCAAATTAGATGACTGCAGAAGTAAAGATATGAACAAACATAAAGATCAGAGGAAAAGTGATAATTATTCATTAGTATGTGCAAGCAGAAATGCTACCTTCCTTATTATCACCTAGTCTCTTATGGAAAATGGATGCAGTGGTGAATGTTATCAAAACACATCAGCATTTCAATCTGTTTGACAGTGGCAGAAGAGACTTGAATGCAAATAAGCAAAAAGTACGAGTACGGGAGTATATCATTACTGAACTCTGTGCAAAAGTGCCTTTGCCTATGCACATCAGTCAAGAATAAAGTGATGTCCTTTACATCTCTCTGCACACTTATGTCACCATTATTTAAAAAGATACATGTCAGCACTTCACCACAGAACATCACAGCTGATGAGATTTAGGGAGTGAACAGGTTATTCAAGAATACACTGACCAATTCCATATTAAAATCAAGATGAGCATCTCTCTATAACAAATTAATATCTGTATAGACAAGTATTTAAGAATTTCAAGTTTCACCTCTAATAAACTGAGACTCGTTGATTTAAAGACAACCAACAAGGCATCACCAAGGGCAAATTATGCCTGACTAATCTAGTGGCTTTCTACGATGGAGTGACTGCATCAGTGGACAAGGGAAGAGTTACAGATATCATCTACCCAGACCTCTGTAAGGCCTTTGATATAGTCCCCCACAACACTCTTGCTGCTAAATTGGAGAGGTAAAGGTTTCATGGATGGACTGCTAGGTGGATAAGGAATTGTTTGGATGGCCACATCCAAAGAACTACAGTCTATGGCTCAATGTGCAAGTGGAATCCAATAACAGGTGGTGTCCCTCAAGGGTCCATACCGGTGCATACTAATTAATGTCTTCATCAATGACATAGACAGTGGGATTTAGTGTACCCTCAGCAAGTTTGCAGATGACAACAAGCTCAGTGGTGCAGCTGATATGCTAGATGGAAGGGATGTCACCCAAAGGGACCTTGACAGGCTTGAGGAGTTGGGCCCATGAGAATCTCATGAGGGTCAACAAGGTCAAGTGCAAGGTCCTGAACCTAGGTTGGGGCAATCCCCAACATCAACACAGACTGGGGAATAAATGGACAGAGAGCAGCTCTGCAGACAAGGACTTGGGGATACTGGTGCATGAAAATCTGGACACGAGCCAGCAATGTGCACTTGCAGCCCAGAAAGGTAATTGTATCCTGGGCTGCATCAAAAGAAGCATGGCCAGCAGGCTGAGGGAGGTGATTCTGCCCTTCTACTCCTCCCTGGTGAGACACTACCTGGATGTCCTGGTTTCGGCTGGGATAGAGTTAATTTTCTTCACAGAAGCTAGCATAGTGCTGTGCTTTGGATTCAGTGCTAGAAGAATGTTGATAACACGCTGATGTTTTTAGTTGTTGCCAAGCAGTGCTCAGACTGCTCAAGGACTTTTTGAGCTTCTCCTGCTCGGCCAGGGGCATAACAAGCTGGGAGTACAGCACAGCTAGGACCCAAACTGTCCAAAGAGCTATTCCATACCATAGAACGTCATGCTCGGGGGGAGTTAGTCGGTCGGGTCGGTCGGTTGGTTGCGGGCAGAGTGGTCGCAGCTCGGGCTGTGTGATCACAGCTCGGGGGGAGTGATCGCTGCTCGGGACGGGCTGGGCATCGGTCAGCGGGTGGTGAGCAATTGCATTGTGCATCACTTGTTTTATATATTCTGTATATTCTGTTATCATTCTCATTATTACTATTATTATTATTCTCTCTTATTAAACTGTCTCTATCTCAACCCGCGGGTCTTACTTTTTTTTCTTTTTCTCTGATTCTTTCCCCCATCCCACTGAGGGAGGGGGGGGAGTGAGCGAGCAGCTGCGTGGTGCTTAGTTGCCAGCCGGGTTAAACCACGACACTGGAGTACTGTGCCTAGCTATGGGGTCCCCACTACAAGAAAGACATGGGTCTGTTAGAGCAGGTCCAGACGAGGGTCATGAGAATGATCAGAGGGCTCGAACACCTCCCTTGTGAGTAAAAGCTGAGAGAGTCGCAGTGTTCAGCGTGGAGAAGAGAAAGCTCTGGGGAGACCTTGTTTCAGCCTTTCGATATATGAAAGGGGTTTATACAAAAGACAGAGACAGACTTTTAGTGAGGCCTGTAGTGACAGGACAAGGGGAAATGGTTTTAAGCTGAAAGAGGGTAGATTTAGATTGGACATAAGGAAAATATATCTTATAATGAGGTTGGTGAGAACTGGGACAGGCTGCCCAGAGTTGTTGTGGGTGCCCCATCATTGGAAGTCAGCAAGATCAGGTTGGAAAGGGCTTTGAACAACCTGATCTAGTGGAAGATGTTCCTGCCCATGGCTGGAGGATTGACTAGACGATCTTTGAAGGTCTTTTCTGATTCAAACCATTCTATGATTCTGTGATTCTATGATTTTTGTTCAGTTGTATTGAGTAGTTAAAATGCAAATTCAAGTCATGTAATATTTATGTTTGCAAAAGGCAACTCTGCTTCTGAACAACTAGTGATGATTATGCATGCCAATGGAATTACAGCTGACCTTCTGTAGATATCTACCAGAACGCTTTCTTTTTGCAAGCATTTTTGATGCAAAACTGGGGCAGCTGTATTTAAAAGCGATCATAGGTCAACCCTGGAATTGTCATTATTCCCAGAATAAAGTTCTCACAATGACAACAAAGTAATTTTACCAGACAGCTCTGTTAGTGAAACTCTTGCACAGCTTCTGTTTATTGTATTTTTATGATGAATCCCATTCTCCCTGATCTTGAGTACATAGAGTAGAATCAATCTCATCTAACTTAAAAAACTATAGCTGTCTAGTCCAAGTAGTTTGATAGTCAAAGGAGGAGGACTATCTATTGTGTTTAGAGGCTACAATACATAAAATGTAAATAAAGTTTTAGTTTGATTCTGGAAAAAACCTACTTGGGGGCAAATATATTTCTGATGTAGAAGCCCTTAATAAGAAATGAGCTTTTTTTCACAAAATGGTATGATAAACCAACATAGCTATAGTGTCATAAGATCTGGTAGACATGAGTCACTGTCAGTCTCATAAAGTGAGTATGAGTAAAGTGAGTAAAATGAATGATTGAGGAAATTAATTCTCATGCAGATTTTGGTCAAGAAGACCACAGTCTCTGTTTCGTGGATCAATTTCATATGCCCTAGTCTTCAAATTCTCTGGAAAGCATGACATGAGGAGAGTGTTAGTTGTTTATAATAAACACTAATGGCTGAATAGAGATTCAGGTTCCAGCCATACTACAGGTCTGTTATGCACACAACAGGGAGGATTGAAGGTGAGACAGGATACCTCAATTTACGATATGAGAAAGAAACCTCTTCAACTGCCCTCAAGAAGAGTTTGATCTTCCTGATTGTTTATGATTGCTGAAAAGTTGAGTTTTCTGTGGTTATTAAATGATCATTTTAAAGCCTACCTGCGTTGTGAAAAATTTTATAGATTACAAAAGAGACCTCAGCTTTTTTATAATCTAGCAGGATAAATTATTATTTGCTCTTATTCTATAAAACACACAATATATACAGATGACTCTCTTATCCAACCTCAAAACTGGCATTAAGAATGAGATTGAAATCTCAGAAGTTTGTGATCACTTTTTAGCATTCTGAAAAATTTCATGCCTGCATCAATTAGAGAAAAAATGCAGTAAGATAGTTATAAACATTTCTCTGTGTTTTTCTGTCACACTAAAGCCATATCCTGGGAGCTGAAGTATTTCTACATTCTACATTTTTTTATTGTCTATATTACTACCCTAATGTTTACGAGTCTCTCCTTACTTCCACAGGGCCACTTAAATTCATTGTGACACAGCTCTGAGAACAGACCCAAACACCACATTACGCAGGTGGTCCAGAACAGAAAGGATCTACTCCTGTAGCCCTCCAAAAGAAACACAGCAGGTCAGAAAAGTCTGGAGACTACAGTTAATTTGGTCTGTAATAGAACTCTCCTCGATTTTCAGATTCCAGTCACACATTAAAAGTATGTCATGTAAAGGCCATTTAATCTCTGCATGGGATGAAGTCTGAGATCTGTCTGCTTTTCTTCTTAAGGGTCAGAAATAGAGGGTTTCCAAAATGTTCAGAAATCCAGATCAGATAAGGCTCTCCCAAAATGTCTATTTTTTTTTCCAAGCTACTTGTTAAACATAACTGATAAGAGTGTTCTCATTGAATTAAACAGTTTATAAAGAAATAAAAGCTGGTTGCCATAACTGGAGCTCTGTGTTTCCAGTTTTTGTCAGACTAAATAGTGAAATGGTGTTTAAAATATTTTTTTTAGAGACATTATCTAATCTTTTAAAATATTTGGCTTCAATTCACAAAGAATTTTGGAAGAAGGTAATGTCTTGATTTGATTTGAAATGGTTCGTATGTTCGTACGTGAAAGCATAAAAATGATTGTATTGATCTAGAGAGACAGTAAGTGCACTGTAATAGATAAATCACATTCATTCTGCACCCAGACTTAATTTTATCAAACAGTTCTTGAAGGAAAAGATATTCCTCAAAGATATCTATTACAGCTAGGATTTGAAAAACACGCTTGTTAAAACCATTTATATTCACAGATATGTCAAGCTGTGTATGGGAATACATTAACAAAAGGCAAAGTGACAGACTCTAATTAGTCTGCTTTTAAAAAGTGAATATAAATATTACATAGAGAGTTTTTATGAACACAAAGGCGAAATTAAAGTGATAAACCAACAGCGGTTTGCCAGGACATTAGGCCAGTCTGTCCTGCAGCACCAGCAAACTTTTGCACACTGATAAGGAAGGCTATACAGCAATTTCATTACCTACTCATTGAACCAGAGTGCCCTGTTTGTCCTTGGAGGATCATTACAGATGTTTGTAATTTAGAAGAACATTCCTAAACCCATTAATCCAGGGTCCACTTCCAAAGCACGATTTGATCAATGGCATTAAGTGGTTGTTTTCCTTGTTTCAATCTCCAATCTGAAAAAAAAAACAAACGAAAAGAAATAAAGAAGCAAACAAAAAAAGGCTCAGCACATTTCAAAGACAGTTTATTTTTCATCTCCTACACAAGAAAATATTATGGCCTTTTCCATTTTGGCATAATCTAATCTTTTTAATATTTTTTTTTTTTGTCGAATATATATTAACTAGGTACATCTTAAAATATGGTGTAGCTATTCTTCATAAAAGATATGGGTCAGCATCTGAAATCCTGAAAAAAATAATTTCTCAGAGTCATTGTAATAAAGATACGTAACATTTATGTTATTTTGATATGCTAGCTAAAGTGTTAACTAATTGAATTTACTCTTCCACGTCAAAGATTGGTATCTTACAGCTAGGCAGATACTTCAGCTGAAGTAGGGAGTAAACCTCGCAACAGAATGCATACTTAGCAGTTAGCATAACTATTGTCAAATTCCTCCTAAGGAATGTAATTTTGGTTTCTGAGAAATCATAACAATTGAATTTATATTAATATAAATGTGGATTTTAAAGCCTAGCATCTCACATGCATTAACATGATATTATATGTAATATCTGAAGTTTCTACTGGATATGTCTTCCAATACATTTTTTCTCACATTTACATGAGACAATATGATTGAAAGATTATGTTGTGACATATCATGATTTAATTTTTTTGTTGAAGTTTATTTTTGTTTACTTTGAAAAAAAGAATCAAGAAGAATTAAAGCATCCATTGGATTATTCTGCATGCTCTAATATGGCTGCCTTTTTCTAGAAATTTGTGAGCAGGAACAAAGAGTGTTTGTTATTCAGAGAAGAATGTTTGAATAAAACTACAAGATTTTAACTTTAAAGCCTTTCTTTACTACATTAGGAGATTTACAGTTCAAGGTTAAAACTACCACTCCCTTAAGTCAGGCGTATCATCTCCTTGTTTCATAAATGTAGCACTACAATATAAAATAGAGCATACAGAAGAACATGGTCTAGCAAAATGTAAAGGTACACACTGGTCTAAGACAAAAGAGTTTTTATACATAGAGGAAAGCTTTTTTAAAAAGTTTCTACTAGACAAGTAAAAACTTGTTATATATGATTCCTGTGGAAAATCTGCAGTATACTTTCACATAACAACATCCCTGAACTGACTTCTCTGTGGTTGCTGCACAACCCTCCAACGCAGCACAGGAGTCACTTCTTGGAGCAAAACCTCCTTCTGTTCTGTACCTGCAAGATAGAAGCATTTCATTGCAAATTTAAACCTTCGATTACGTTTCAGTAGCAGCCTGCCTCTTAACGGTTATAAATTTATGAGCTCCTGTTAATTTTTAAACAGGGAAACAGCAAGAGTAGCAGCACATATTGCTTCAAATTCATGTTTTAACATCAGTTGCTTCATAAAAGTAGATCAGAAAGGTTATGGAGCCAATACTTGCATAGTCAGCGTTCATTAAATGAGTGGCCTTGGCTTCTCTGAAGCTTGTACATCCTGGCATACATGTCAGAAGGCTTTTTCTGAGCACTGGGGAGAAAGAAAAAGAAATCAGGGACTTTTTGTCGAGCTTGAACTGAAATAAAAATTGCCGCCTCAGCACTCCGTGAATGAGTGGCTTTCCATGACCTTCTTAGTTTGACATAGGCATTAGACCATGCAACTTGACTGAACTCAGGTGAAGAAAATAAATAACAGGAAGTTTAGTAATGCGGCAGAGCAAAGTTTCTGTCTTGTTGCTCCAGGAACATTAGTAAGTGGAAACTTACTGGAGAGGTGAGGATAAGTCATTGTCTTGAGGGGGGCTCAATTTCTGTGTTTCCTGGAATGTTATTGACTGTACTCATTGGGAATTTCATCTTGCCAAGCTTGCCTTGACAAATGCATGTCCTCGTTAACAACCTCACCTTTTAACTGCAGTTCCAGTAGTGTGCTCTGTGTTGAGCTACGCAAGGGTTTCTACGTCTATTGCTTAAAGACGAAATTCAACTGCGGTTCGAGATCTGAGTGCTGAATTCTGAACCCAGACCTGATGTTATTTTTCTACAGCAACAAGAGCTCCTGCTTTTAATTTCTGTAGCTTAATGGAAATAACACCTATCAAAACAATGAAAATAATAAGTACATCTGTCGGTTCTTGCACAATTATATCACATTTCACCTAAGCTGAGATTTTTTTCTTCTATGTAGTTGTCTAATTGACATTATTTATTTAGAATTCACTATTTTATTAATACATGTCTGTGGAGCCTGAATGCTATATCAAAACTGGTGGTCTGCTGTGCTGGGTTCCATATAAAGAGACAAAATGTAATCTTCAGTTTCAAAATTAACTTGTTTGCTTGTTCAGAAATTATTCTATTATGTACTCATCACTCCATCTAAAATACTGTCTTTTCCCATTGAAGAAAACTGTGAAAGAGACTTTGACCTGAAGTGCTGCACATACCCAGTGACACTGGCCTTTTTTTGACATACCTGTAGTATTCTGATTAAGGGCAATTTATTTAAAGGTTTTATCAACAGTTCTGCAGAACTCTCTAGAGCAGGTTGAGACTAAAATATGTTTCAATTTTCTTATGAAGTCAGGAGCACCTCAGCTACATAGAGGCAGGCGGTCCATGAATAACTGACACTGAGACTACCTGCTCCTGAAAGGAAGACACGGATCAACTGACCAGTATCTTGCATCAGATAACTAATTTTTTTACAGTTCAATTATCATGACACAAATATTTGACTACAACTTTAGCGTAGGAGTTTTCAATGTAGGACACTAAGCCTAAGTGTCTAAAGATTGACTTGTTTTTAAATGCTGGAATGATATACAGATAACATATATATATTTCATGATGTCTCACAGCTATCATATAGATATATATGAAATACATATATGAGCACAAAAATATAAATCTAGATAATCAACTTCTGGTAGGTAGGCTTAAAAATTTGGCCAAAGATTTTCTTAACAAGAGGGTAGTTGAACTCTTGCATTAAGGGGTTTCACCTTCCACAGTTTTAGATTGTGTTCTTCATCACATTTCCAAGAGTTTATGATTAATTGACCTCTCAAACCATTAAACTCTTCTGACTGGTATTGTTAGTGTGATTGTAAATCAGCTCAATACTTTTCCTAATATTTTTAAATGGTCTTAAAGATAATGTAGTTGGAAAGACAATGCTCTTCTTTTCAGGATACACACTTCTTAAGGAGCGGTTCCAGTAGTTTTGTGTTTAGAAAACCTATAAGCTGAGTGTTGTAAGATCATTTCCTTTAGAAACCTGGTAGATGAATCTTCATAAATGAGCTCTTTGGTTAGGCTAGAGGTATCACCCAAAGTTCAGCCATGCCACTCACTCTGAGTGAACTCACCTTACTTTTCTCATAAGCAGTTGAAAGTGTGACTGCCCAACCAGGGTGTGAACAGACACAGGAAAATAGAATGAAAGTGTACATAAAAGTGTTTATCAAATACAGTGCTTTTACAGTTTAGCTTAATTTCTTAGGGGAAAGACTCTTTTGTATATCTACCACTTACACTGCTTTTTTTTTGTGTGTGTGTTATATCTGCCCATTTAATAGAAGTTCAGATAACTAGCAGACAAATTACCAGGAGCTTGTGGGCACTTGAGACACATACAAATCCCTGTTTTGATTCAGCATGGAACAAATTGACAGAAAGGCAACAACACTGAAATGTGCAGTCCTTTTTACTGGATATTAACTTGATTTTTCACATTGTCATTGCTTCTGGACCTCACCATGTGCATTTTCCTGATAAGCTTGCTCCCTCCTTTCAGAAGACCATACTGCTGACCTTGCATTCACTTGGAATAGAAAAACTGGTGCTGGCTGCAGCAGATTAATATGAGCTCTGATCATGTTGGTTTTGATTAAGGTGCTGAGGTTAGAGAAATGTAATTTGTACCCCACAAGGTACCATAGTATGAACAGTGACAGAAATTAATCCTTTGCCTACTGATGGCAATGATAAAATACCTGCTGCTGCTTCTAATAACTTAATTCATGTTCCAGAAAGGAAAATTTACCTGTCCCATGAAAGAACAAAATTAAACTTTCCATTTGTTTGAAAATTTTCAGTCTTTGAAATCAATGGTTGTTCTTAGAAAAGCCAATCTATTACTTTAAATAGTATTTCTGAGGTCCTTATTTGCCATAATAAAGAAAAATTTGGATTTCTTGTGAAAATTAAAAAACTGTTGTAGATAAAGATTTTTTAAAAAACTTAAATAAAAAGGAGAAATAAAAATGCAGAGTTGCTACAGGGAAAAAAAAGATTAACTCTGAAACCATGTCTCGTGTGATTAAACAAAATCTTTAAAAATCTAATGATTAAGACTCAAATACTAATAAAGCCTAAGTATGTGGTTTCTCTCACAAAAGAGAGAAATGTTGATCATTTTCTCCAGGGAGACACAGTTTGCAGTAGTATTTAAATTTGTTATTTATAGATAATACTGTGTATATTTTCATCTATACCTTTAGAGTATCATAACAATATTGGAAAAAAACAGGCAATTATTACATATTTTTTATGATGTCCTGAGAGAAATAATGTATTCGGCTTCTCTCACTATTAACTTACATATTAAATTGCTTTCCATTTCCTTCCTTCATCCTTTTATAAAGAAAAATTGCTACCAAAAATTTATGTTCCTTTACCACACTAATGCACCTCATCACTGGAGTTGTGTCTATACCATAGCTTCACTTTCCCAAGACCAAAGTTACTTGCTGGCAACTTATCAGGAACCACATTGAAGCCACATCTTCAAAACTGGGATATGGGAACACATAAAACCCTGTGCAGTCTCTAGCTACCCCACTTTCCCTTTTTGAGGAAGTGCATAAATAATGCACAGATTTGGATGTCCTGAAAGAACCATGATGCTGCCTGTCACAAACCCTCCAAGTTCTGTATCAGCCTGCATGAAGCCTGAGTTTAAGCTTCCTGCAAAGGTATTATGGACAAATACAACTGGGTTGTGGGAAACATCAGGAATTTAGGGAACTTTACGTGCAGTTTGAAGGTCTTATATAGATGAGGCATTGAAAACTATTTTCATGCATTTATGAATATTTGTGGAAATAATTTAGTTAATTAGGTTTACAGCAATGGCTTCTAAACCAATTGCAACAGCTGACACTGAATCAAGCAAGAATGGAAGCTGAGTGAATAATTCACTGAAGTTAAAGCAATATTTTACATGCCATAGACCATCATTCTTATTTCATCCATGCATAATTGGGTATGGCAAAGAGAAATAAGGCAACAGTCTGAAAAAGGGATATTGACAATTTTAGCTACTCTATGAGTGGACTAACAGCTTTAAACCTTTATTTTTATTTTATGTTGTATTTTATATGTATTATAGCATAAAGGATATTAGCTTGGACAAAAATATGCTTCAATTATCAGGCTCCAAGGGTAGTGGTTAAGGTGTCATACTCTTCCTGGAAACCAGTAAAAAGTGGGATACCTTCACCTATGACCTGGGGGTGACAGAGTCATCTATTCCATTGTGTCTACAGGTGCCACTGGATGTCCTGGAGAGCAGGGGTGCTACACAGAGAGGCCCAGCCAGGCTGGAGGAAGAAACCAGGAGGAGCCATACCATAGTCAACAAGGACAAATGAAAAGTCCTGCCCTGGGAAGAGAGAGGAAAGACCTGAATAAACTGGGGTGAGATCAAGGGAGGCTACCATGGTGGTCAGGGCTGGAGACCCTGCCCTGCAAGGAGAGGCTGTAGGAACAAGACAGGTTCACCCAGGAGAAGGGATGTCTTCAGGGACACAACAGCAGCCCCCAGTGCCTGCAACGAGGGGAGGTTAGGAGATGGAGTCAGGCCCTTCTGAGCAGTGCATGTCAGCGTGACAATAGATAATAAGAGGTTTTGAGTGGATATGAGGAGAGATTTTCTCCTCATGAGGATACCAGGCAGTGGGGTAGGTAACCCAGGGAAGCTGTGCAGTCTTCAGCCCTGGAGATTTTCAAGGTGGGACTGGAAAAAGTCCTCAGCACCCCCAGCTGACCTAGCCCTGCTTTGAGGAGGAGGTCGAACAGGAGACCTCCTGAGGTCCCTTCCAACATGAATTCTGTAATTCCCTAATTCTGTTGTATGGTTCTGTAATAATGAAGGTTCTTCCAAAGAAAATTTAAATAGTGTTACAGTATCTTGTGCCCTTTGTGACTGTTTCTTTGCTCATAAGGAGAGAGAGATGTGATAGGAAGATGCATTATGTAGAGGACCATTAAAGGCTGTTGGATAATCTTTGTTCCATTTAGGGAGGGTGGTAGGTTCTTGTACAGGTGATCTTTTTTTATTTTCTGACTGGCCTGGTTTTGCTTGCTGTACATTTTCTATGATAGAAAATGATGTCTTTACCACCTGTAGGTTACAAAGTCATCGGTAACCCTTGTAAATAGATAATACACCTCCAGCTAAACAACCTTGTTATCCATCTACTACACGGCCTATAACTTTAAATAACTTAGCATTAGAGCTAAATATACTTTCTTTATGGCCTTGAATTAATAGGCTAGATTCAGATAGTCCCCATCGCATGAACGGGCATTGACGTATGGTTGACATCAGTGCCAAAAGTGATAAATGCAGCATTGAAATTGCAGAGTTAGAACCTTTGAGTGGCTGATGCTGCAAATTCTTCTGTCCCAAAAGCATCATATCCCAGTTTAGTATTAGAAAGTCATTACACAGACTGATGAATTAAAACCATTTTGAAACCCTTTCTTGATGCTTTATAATTGAGTTGAGCTAAAACAGACTTCTATCAAGAATTTAAGCAAAAATTAAACATTAACAACTCAAATATGAAGGTATGCCTGGGTTTGATTATTGTCCTTAGCAGAAAGAAAATTATGTACTGTAAAGCCTATGTCCATTTTGTTGTTACTCATTCCTGCTTTTTTTTTTTCTTTTCCCCCCTTTCCATTAACTCTTTTAAGTTCTTAAAAAAGGCTTGATTACAGTGGCATATCATTTTTGCCTTAACCCTCCACTGCCGTTTCTCTTCTTCAATAATAGATTGCCTTGTCATTAATTATAATATGAATCTATTAGGGTGATTTAAGTTAGCCAGTTTTGTTTTCCTTTTACATCTTATGAAAGGTACTCACAGAATCAGATTCCACACTGGAAAGTATTGTGTGAAAATAATAAAATTGCATTAGGCCTTCTTCAGCAGACAGCTTATAGTATTAGATTTTGCTGGTTAGATCATCTTCTTATAAATATCATTCTGAATTAATTTAAGTAAGAAGAAGGGGGATACAAAAGTACAGATGGAACTAGTTTTTGCATGATAGCGCATTTGACATAAACTTAAAAACACTTCAGAAGTTTAAAAAATGGTACCCTTCTGTACTCTGACAAAACTAAAACTCAATGTATACATACCATTGTAATGAATAAATACAGTCCAGTAAGAATACTCTCTGTTCATCTGCAAATTTTGTCAGGAATCCAATACATCCACTTTGACTGATTAACCTAGAAACAAGAACTATAAATCTAAACATCAGTCATCTTATCTCCTTGAAGGAAAAGGCATGCACAGCTGAGCATGACAGCTTGTGCAACAGTACCAAAAGTGAGCCAAGTTATTTCAGAGATTAGCCATCTTAAAAACATCCATTCCAGAGTACACTTCTCAAAAAATCATGCACTGGGTTTTGTGAAGGACTTTTACAGACAGTCAGCTACCCGCTTTATTGCTCATTGCATTGTCACTATAACCTTGATAACACTTTATCATTTACAGTGCCCTGTTTTTTATTTATGTACTTTAACTGTTCATGCTGAAAATGTTTGAAAAGACAGTCTTGTTCAGTGCAAATCTCTGTGCACTTGTGCACTGTCAAAGTGAAAAATCCTTGGAAACATTTCAGAAATCTGAATGCAGATTTTTGGATACAAATGTTTAC
The DNA here is from genome assembly GCA_034008185.1 of Gorsachius magnificus. NCBI lineage: Eukaryota > Metazoa > Chordata > Aves > Pelecaniformes > Ardeidae > Gorsachius > Gorsachius magnificus. The sequence goes on from CM067109.1 coordinate 79,370,597, forward strand.
TTGTAGTTTGGAGGCAGTAAGATAAGCTGTACAAGAAAAATTCAATGAAAAAGAAATAAAAAAATAATTTAAATAGGTATGTGTACTTTATTTTACACTGTGGATGACATAGCTGTTTTATTTGTGTTTTGTGTATTTTGAGAACAATAATTTGAATTAAAGTACTTAATCTTTATGGAAATTCACTGCAGATGTTGTCACTTTCATTGTCTTTCACTGATGGCTTGTTAAGAAAAAATACTTCTCACATGCAGTAATAAATAATTCAAATAACTTAAAAAGCCTTGAAAGCAGTAATCACTAACTACGCTTCTGAATCCAGATTCTAGTAATGGTTATTCTTTCTTGAGTTTTTACCATGTAGATTTTATTAGATCTTCTGAAAAAAGACTAATTCCTATGGCCCTGGAAAAAAAGAAAAATATGCAAATACAAGGTTAAAAAGAAGTGATGGTACAATGATTTTACAGATAATTCATAAATTTTTGTACACAATTCAGGAAATGACTTGTGCCCACTTTGTACTAGATTTATGTATTTACTGTATTCTAAGGCCATTATTTTTCATTTTTATTAGGTGGGTGCAGGTTTTCTTAATTGTTTGTAGTCACTTGCAGAACTAGAGTATTAAATTACGTATTAGGAATGTGATTGTTTACACGCATGAATGACATGCCTGAATCCATCTGGAAATCTTACAGATGAACAAATACAATTTCCAGAATTGGTCAAAGTTAGCTGGATGGGTTCTTATCCTTGTTCCTATACCGTTTTGGGTATCTTACCCTTGAGCCTTAAAAGCCCTTTGTACTGGTTCTCCTCTCCGATATGATGATCCTGTGGTGAAATACCAATATTTCTCATTGTCGGGCAAAGAAGGGAAGAGACCAGCATGGCTGAGACGAGACATGCTGGACAAACTAAGGAGGAAGAGGGAGCTGCACAGGCAGTGGAAGCAGGGACAGGCATCCTGGGAAGAGTATAGGGACGCGGCCCGGTTGTGTAGGAATGGGGTCAGGAAGTCCAAGGCGCAGCTGGAGCTAAACTTGGCTAGGGATACAAAGAATAATAAGAAGGGTTTCTAGAGGTATATCAGCCAGAAAAGGATGGTTAAAGAAAGCGTACCCCCGCTGATGAGTGAGACTGGCAAGCTGGTAACAGCAGATGAGGAGAAGGCTGAGGTGCTCAACAACTTTTTTGCCTCAGTCTTCACTGGCAACCTCTCTCCTCACCCCTCCCGAGTTGATGGATGGCATGAGGGGGACCGGGAGGGCAAAACCCCTCCTGCTGTAGGAGAAGCTCAGGTTCGTGACCACCTGAGGAACCTGAATGCACGTAAGTCCATGGGACCTGATGAGATGCATCCCAGAGTCCTGAGGGAATTGGTTGATGTAGTCGCCAAGCCACTCTCCATGATATTTGAAAAGCCATGGCAGTCAGGTGAAATCCCTGGTGACTGGAAGAAGGGAAACATTGTGCCCCTTTTCAAAAAGGGTAGAAAGGAAGACCCTGGGAACTACCAACCTGTCAGCCTCACCTCTGTGCCTGGGAAGATCATGGAACAGGTCCTCCTAGAAGCTATGCTAAAGCACATGGAGGCCAGGGAGGTAATTTGAGATAGCCAGCATGGCTTCACCAAGGCCAAGTCCTGCCTGACGAACCTAGCGGCTTTCTATGATGGTGCGACAGCATCAGTGGACAAGGGAAAACCAATGGACGTCATCTATCTGGACTTCTGCAAAGCCTTTGACACGGTCCCCCACAACATCCTTCTCTCTAAATTGGAGACAGATGGAGTTGATGGGTGGACTGTTTGGTGGATAAGGAACTGACTGGATGGTCGCATCCAGAGGGTAGTGGTCTATGGCTCGATGTCCGGATGGAGGCTGGTGACGAGTGGTGTCCCTCAGGGGTCCGTACTGGGACCGGTGCTGTTTAATGTTTTCATCAATGACTTAGACAGCGAGATCGAGTGCACCCTCCGCAAGTTTGCGGATGACACCAAACCTAGTGGTGCGGTTGACATACCAGAAGCATGGGATATCATCCAGAGAGACCTGGACAGGCTGGAGAAGTGGGCCTGTGTGAACCTCATGAGGTTCAACAAGGCCAAGTGCAAGGTCATGCACCTGGGTCGGGGTAACCCCCAGTATCAATACAGGCTGGGGGAAGAAAGGATCGAGAGCAGCCCTGCCGAGAGGGACTTGGGGGTGCTGGTGGATGAAAAGCTGGACACGAGCCGGCAATGTGTGCTGGCAGCCCAGAAGGCCAACCGTACTCTGGGCTGCATCGGGAGAAGCGTGGCCGGCAGGTCAAGGGAGGTGATTCTGCCCCTCTACTCTGCTCTGGTGAGACCTCCCCTGGAGCCCTGCGTCCAGCTCTGGAGCCCTCAGCACAAGAAGGACATGGACCTGTTGGAGCGGGTCCAGAGGAGGGCCACAAAATGATCCGAGGGCTGGAGCACCTCTCTTATGAGGACAGGCTGAGGGAGTTGGGCTTGTTCAGCCTGGAGAAGAGAAGGCTGCGGGGAGACCTGATTACGGCCTTTCAGTATCTAAAGGGGGCCTATAGGAAAGATGGGGAAAATCTCTTTAGTAGGGCCAGCTGTGTCAGGACAAGGGGTAATGGTTTTAAACTAAACCAGGGTAGGTTTAGACTGGATATAAGGAAGAAATTCTTTACAATGAGGGTGGTAAAACACTGGAACAGGTTGCCCAGAGAGGTGGTGGAGGTCCCATCCCTGGGAACATTCAAGGCCAGGTTGGATGGGGCTCTGAGCAACCTGATCTAGTTAGTGGTGTCCCTGCTCACTGCAGGGGGGTTGGACTAGATGACCTCTAGGGGTCCCTTCCAACCCAAAACATTCTATGATTCTATGATTCTATGATTGTAACCTCTATAGGATTGCTCCCACTTTGTGCTATTAGTTTTTAACTGACCTTTTAGGCCAGAACTCGCAACATGAATTTCATTTTCATTGTTCTTGAGCTTGAGTGTGTTTATGAAACTGCTGATTGATCATTAGGAACATGAGTATCTTGGACGGATTCAAGTGCAGCCAGAGAAAAAAAAGCGTGAGACATTCATATCTGCAGGTACCAGACAAGAAAGCTAAAGTCAAGAATTTTCTTTTTCCCTCACCTTGAATGAACAGCTCACTATTCATAAGTAATAGCAATGGACTTATCCTATCACTTCTACTTCTAGGAGTCTGTTCCACTCTTTCCCCATTCCATATATTTCACCACACTACATATGATAAAGTGAATTGATGCTGGCCATGGCTATGTTAGATTTTAGCAAGAGTAACATTCCTGCTATTTTTACTTTATGTTGTGTTCTATGTAGTATTTGAGAAAAAGACAGAAAGGTTTCCCCATGGGAGGGTATGAACTGGGAAGTTTGTCTGCTGATTTTGAGTTGCTGGATACAACAATTACAAGAGCCATTGTGATACTACATCATCTACAGGAGACGTCAAGATAATTTTGGCAGTCAGTCACAGAACTGAAGCATACTGTTTCTCTGTATGAGATTTGCACATAGCTCTTCAGAGGATTCGTTAAATCCCATCACGAAAGGCAAATGCTGGGGAGTACTAATTAGAGCTATGGTGTTTTATTTTGTCAGACTTAGCCATTGTTCTATTGTGTATTAAAAAAAATAAATAGAAAAGTCTCAGAGAGTTAACTGCTAAGAACAAACTTTTAATATCATAATCAGACAGATTACATGCTTTTAATACCAGCAATGAAAGAGCCCAAAGTGCAGGACAGTAGCCTGCTAGACCTGTTTTAGTGATAGTTTGGATGTGATAATCATGGCAATTTCATTTATTTTACTTTAAAAAAAGAAAAAAAAAAAAAAAAAGACAGCTTTATATAGAGTTACAGGGAACACTAGCTTGTTCATCAAACATAAAGAACATTAGCTGGGGAACTTTGCAATCACGGTCCTTTAATTTTTCCAATATCTAATGAGTTTTCCATGGGAGCTCTATATTCTGGAGCCTCTTAGTTTTCCTGTCTGACCTTCTTTCTCTTCAAGCCCCTGTTGTCCCAAATCCTATCCTTTTGGAGTCTAAAGATTTCCAGGAGTGGAAAACAGAGTCTCTTGCATAATTTTTGGGGGTTTTATTTACCAGAAGTAGGTCAATCTTTTCCACAAGTTTCTCAAGGGTAACCCAATTGCAGGGTAAAGCAAAAGAGAATAACAACATTAAACTTGCATAACAAGCCTCAGATCCCCTTTACTCAGGAGGACTCTGCAGCTCCCTGGACAAGGAGCAGTACGTGAATGTTGTTCAAAACCTGCTGCACGTCCATATGGTTCTCAGAAAGGAGCAGGGAACAATATCCAGGGACTGGATTAGTACAGCAAGACTGGCTCATTTATTTAGTAATTATGGCTGATCTCACTCCTCAGTGTGACAAAGGACAAGAGAAAGAAGCCACATAAGGAGACTCCCTAATTTGCATGCTGATAGGTGATTCACCAATATGAAGTTAGGACAGATACAATACGGGCATAAAGATTTATTGCTTAAAAAAATAACAAGCATCAAACAAAGTTGTTATTATCAGCTTAATATGATTTCAGTGACACAAAAGGGCATTTCCATCATAATTAAAAATCTCTTTTTGGAAAGAAAAGTCAGAGACACCAAAGAAAACTAAATTATCAATGTCTCTCCCAATATATTTTCCCATGCATAGAATGAAAATTATTTATTGAAATATTTGGCAGTTATGCTTGGAGGGAAAAAAAAATAAATTTCTATTTGCAGTATTAGAAAGCATATTCTTAAAATCACATATCCTGATTTATCAATAACCATTTATCAATGACCTGTGGTCATGAGATGCTGGAGAAAATAAAGTACATAGTAAATAGAACACCATACTACCATTAACATATTTATCTTATTTTACTATTGATAGTTACTATTGAAAGACCATGAAAAATATTTTAAAAAAAATTCCATATCTCCTTAAATGTACTTAAAGACTTACAATTATAAAAATGTCTGGGCAACATTTTCTCTCCTAACACCACTGTGGAACATTTGAAAACATTTCTCTGAATGATGGGGTTTTTTTCACTGCTGTTTGTCAACATTAAGATAAGTGTCATCTGTGAAAGGAATCTCTTTTCTTTATCAGACATGCACAGTTGCAAGAAAATGTTAACAGAAGTTATTGGTGTGAGGACTGGGAAATATAGCTTAGGAGAAACAGGCACTGCAAAAACACTGAATGCTGGGGCACAGAAAACAGGTCTGTTTCCACTTAAAAAAATTTCAAAAGGTCACAGAGAGCCCGTCACTCCCTTCTGTTGCTTTGGACAAAAACAAAGCCTCTTAGAACTGAAACAAAAATGTCAGAAATTTTCACTCTGAAGTTTTAAATATTTTGTAGCTTTTCTCTCCTCTCATTTCAGAAGAAAGCCAGAGGGCAAGGAGGGTTTCCCACCATTTTGAAATCAAATAATATAAGAAGACACTCGGGATTTGAGCATTTAGATATTATGCATACTCACTTAGGTTGGAAAAAAATGACAAAATTTAAGTGGTTTCTAAAATTAAACAAAATAGAAATTATTAGCAAAAGGAAATTGATAATGTCCCTGTAAATTAAAAGTAATGCCCTAAAACATTTCTGGGAGCAACCTTCTTTTTTTCTTTTAAGAAAACCACAATTATATCCATACAGGGATCCTTTCTAGACAGCACTTATTTTAGAGAAGGAAGAGAATGTGTAAAATACTATTATTTTGAGGAAACCTACTTTTGCTTGCCAAAGGAATTATTTTTTTCAACTTTCTTATAGTTAGTGGAGTGATTTGATGTTTATTCTCCTTCTGAAAGTCCAGAAATGTGGCAACAGATAGTAAGTATCAGTTGAATAGATTAATAGTCCTCAATAGTAAAGATGCACACCAGCAAAGTGGTGAAACTGAGAAAAGATCTGGAAGAGGACAAACATACTTCATTACCTGATACACCTGATAAAAACTGTTTCCAATACCTGTTCAGAACAGGTAAGTAGCTAATCAAAACTAATATCACCTCTCTTATGAGGACAGGCTGAGGGAGCTGGGGTTGTTCAGCCTGGAGAAGAGAAGGCTGTGGGGAGACCTGATTATGGCCTTTCAGTATCTAAAGGGGGCCTATAGGAAAGATGGGGAGAATCTTTTTAGTAGGGCCAGCTGTGACAGGACAAGGGGTAATGGTTTTAAACTGAAGCAGGGTAGGTTTAGACTGGATATAAGGAGGAAATTCTTTACAACGAGGGTGGTGAAACACTGGAACGGGTTGCCCAGAGAGGTGGTGGAGGCCCCATCCCTGGAAACATTCAAGGCCAGGTTGGATGGGGCTCTGAGCAACCTGATCTAGTTAGTGGTGTCCCTGCTCACTGCAGGGGGGTTGGACTAGATGACCTCTAGGGGTCCCTTCCAACCCAAAACATTCTATGATTCTATGATTCTATGATTTCACAATCTCTGTAACTATCTACTAGAAGACATGTCTGAGAATCATGATAATAAGACTGATAACTAGTGTCAGCTGTGGTAAAGGTTAGTTTGAAGTGGACCTTTCATCACTAGAAGATGCCCTGAATAAACTTATTTCCCTTGGAGATCAGCTTCCCGTCAGTTTTCAGTCAGACTTGGAGTACCTTCAGACTAAAGACCTAGAGATGAACTGCCTGGTATCTGTCCCTGAGGGATTCAGATCCTTGGGAGCATAATTTTTGATTGCAGTTACACACTAAATATTTGCCTGTATAGATTTCTGCAGAGAGCAAAGAAATCATTATTTTTCACAAAACATAAAGCATTTTAATGTAAGAACTGATAAACTCATTCTGCTTGCATAAATCTTGTGAGTTCCTACATTTAGATCATATCATTTAATAGAGACCAAGGATCTGTGCTTTAAAAGATGACGGCTCACAGAATTAAGAAAATTGAAAATGTCTAGAATGAAAACATTAAAAGAAAAGAAAAAAAACCAAACCAACAACATTCCAGGTCATAAAGCTGTAAACCATAAAGATATCCAACTTTTTAACAGAAAAAAAAAAAAAAAAAAAAGGAAAAATTAATTTTAAAATATTTTGTTAATTAAAATATTGACAAATGCAAGAAAAGACATGCTTTCAGAATATGAACTTCTTCAACATACATATGAATTCTACTGTGATATTATCACAGAAGCAAGTAATTTCATTGACAGAAGTTGCAAATAAATTCAGGTACTCTCATAAGGTCAAAAAGAAAAAGACTGAGGATCTCACCTGCAAAGATACTTAGATTGCTGTCTGAAGAAAAGAGCACAGTATATGGAGAAGTGGATTTCAGGCTTTTTCTATTTCTAGAGTATTGGGTTTACATGGCAAGATTTTCACAGCAGAGTGGTGGAAAGGGTGGACACTACAGGAACGGCCTTTGTGGGGGCAGACCAGAGGCCACCCCATGTCAGACACAACCAAGAGGGACCCAATGTCCAAAGCTGAGTCTATCAGCAACATTGGTGGCAATTCTGTGAAAACATATTTAAGGAAGGGTAAAAAATGTTGCACAGCACCTGTGAGAAGGAGGAGTAAGAAAAATGTGAGAGGAATAACACTGCAGTAATTCAGGTCAGTGCAGCAGGAGGAGCTCCAGGCGCTGGAGCAGAGATTCCCCTCAGCCCTGGTGCAGCCCATGGTGGGGCAGGCTGTGCCCCTGCAGCCCGGGGAGCCCACGGGGGAGCAGATCCCCACCTGCAGCCCGGGGAGGACCCCACGCCAGGGAGACACCATGCAAGTGGATGTGCCTTGAAGGAAGTTGCACCCCATGGAGAGCCAGAACTGGAGCAGGTTTCTGGCAGGGGCTGTGGCCCCATGGAGAGAGGAGCTCAGGCTGGGGCAGGTTTGCTGGCCGGGCTGGTGACCCCACGGGGACCCACATTGGAGCTGTCTTCTCCTGAGGGACTGCACCCCGTGGGAGGGATGGACCCACGCTGGAGCAGTGTGTGGGGGACTGTCTGCCGTGGGAGGGACCCCAGGCTGGAGCAGGGGAGGTGTGTGAGGAGTCCTGCCCTGGGGAGGAAGAAGCAGCAGGGACAGCATGGGATGAACTGACCCCAACCCCCATTCCCCATTCCCTTGCACCGCTGATGGTGAGGAGGTAGAAGAGTCAAGATGAGCCTGGGAAGAAGGGGGGTCTGGAGGAATGTGCTTTTAGATTTGTCTTTGTTAATTGGTAATGAATGAAATTAACTTTCCCTTTGTTTTGCCCATGGTGGTAATTGGTGAGTGATCACTCCGTCCTTATTTCATCCCAGGAGCTTTTTCATCTTACTTTCTCCCCTCACCTTACTAAGGAGAGGAAGTGAGAGAGCAGTTTAGTGGGCACTTGGCAACCAAGGTTAACGCACCACACGTGGGCTAAACAAATGTTTACTATTAATTTAACACTCCTGACAATTGGCATAGGTTTGGGGGGTTTTGTTGGTTTGGTTTTTTTCTTTTTTTTCACTGAAACGCTTTTGCCTCAAAATGCTTGAAAAAAAAAAAAAAGAGTCAGTAAATTAGTAGTTCTGAGCATATTTTCACCCCAAATGATTAATTATAGTCACATTTGATATCAATTAGTTGAAAATAAGCTAAGTACATTTGTTATGTTTAGACATTGGTGCGGTATGTCTTGTCTAAGGATGTAAATGATAAAATTCAGTGAAAGACATTTTTGACACTGAAATGTGACAATGAATCACCAGAAAAAAAGGGAAATGTTATGACCTATTGGTGCAAAAATGTTTGTTTGTTTTTTTGTTTTTTACTGGCCAGTACAGTATAGAAGACTACCCCTGTCTCAGTAGAGACACTTCTCCTAGAAGCATAACAGTATTCACTCTGATCATGTGGAATGACCAGTAAGTAAACAATACAGTAACTGTTGGGATGTAAGATGGTCTCTGTGATTCCTCTTCCAGTTGCACCAACATGAATTTCTTATGAGCCTCTGTAGGATCAAACTTCCAGCAACACAAACATCCATAGGATCAGAGATCTGAACAGCCACATGAAAGTGTGTTCCCAAAAGTATTTTTTGCTGGAGACACTGTAAGAGAAACTCCCACTATAAACGGGTTCTCTGATAGATTCTCCTATGCAGGATCTTTGTCTGAGTGGTATGCACAAAGGCTGAAAGCCTGACTGCAGCTTTGTCAGGAGAGGAATGAGTCAACTGGATAAGGAAAAGATCTTTCTGATTTAGGCTTCATATAATTAGGTAAGGTATTGGGGGTTGTTTGTTTATTTCTTTATTTGTGTCATTTAAAAGCATCTGCAACTATATTCTATGTTTTGGATGTTGTGAATATATTATCTTGTTTACATTTTCCCTCAGACAAGACTCAGTATGGTTGAAGATAATTGCAAAGCAGCAGCAAAATTGTGAACTATACAGGGATGCCTATAAAGTGCAGTAGCTTTCCAGCACATCCTCTCCTTAACTGTACGGACCAGGCATAGAGGTGAAATGAAGACTATCAGGAGAGGCAGAAACATCTACCTGCCACCTGTTGTGATCAAGAAGGCATTTCTGCTATGCAGAAAGATACTGGCACGCACAGCTAAGCCCAGAGGGTAGCAAGGAGAATGGTCTGCCTTAGAGCAAATCTAAAGATTGAAAGCTACTGCCAGTGAACTGAAATGTGACCGAAAAAAAAATCTGAGCTTGAAGGTAATTGCTCCCTGCTCCCGTGTAAGCTTGCATTGTAATCATGAAATTAATAGGGTCTCAAATCCATGCTGCTGTTAGACCGCAATGTTGTAACAGCAGCATTGAACCCGTGCACTTTTATATGAAAAACCGAGAGACAGATTTTCCTCAACTTCCAGATCATTTGTGAGACAAGCATGTTTGTTAGTAAGACATTAACTTGAACTCTGATCTCTTGACACAGGTAGCATAATTTTGACACAATATTGTAAAAAAATCTCCAAATTTAGAGGCATAATGGACCTGAATCAGTCTGGGGTCACGATAACCAAGTGAGCTAAAATGACTAGGCAGCAGAGGATTTTTTTTTCCCCTCTGCTAAAGTTCTTTTTCTTCTGGATTTGACAGAAAATGAGAGCAATAATTAGTGGAAATATAATTCTCTTGAGCTTTGTTGCAAAATGTTGTGTATATAAAAGATGCTTAAAGGTGTTGGTAGATATGTAGTACAGATACTCAAACTTAGATTCTTAAAAAAACTTAATCATAGATCCAAAAAGTGACCTGAGTGTTGCTTTCAATGTGCAAGATACTGAGATAGCTGAAGCTGAGCTGAAGGCTGGAATGTCTGTATCTCAGTTCTCCATTTATTAATACAGAGAATAGGAGTGCAACCCTGTCTTTCAGTGAAGTACTATAGGAGAGATACATTAAAGAGAAAAAAAAATAATAGAAGTCATTCAAGTGTGAGATATGATAGAGCGTAGCTCGGCCATATCATTGCTTTGCTTCTCTCTCAGGAAGGTATCAAGCAGAGAAACAAATTCAGACCAGATCAGCAATGCACAACAGTTTCTCCACATACTGGGAGAATGTTCTACCAGGCGTACACTGTCAATTTATCGGTCTTTTTATACTGGATGAGTGATATGGAGGATAAAAGAAATAAGTTTACGTGAGAATCTGGCCCTGGAGTATTTAGGGCTTATATCTTATGATGGGGATTTTCATAACTCTATTGACTTCACAAAGCCAACAGAAGATGTATGGAGAAAAAAGGAAGAAGTACAATCCCCAAGACCCCACTGTGTCCCTTTGGTCTGGTGTGACATTCTTCATTTTGTCTTTTCAATGTTTTTTCATCTGTCTGTAGAAGCTGTAAGTGTATATTAGGGTCTCTGATATGCAGCCTAAGTGCAAGTAAAGGCTCCAGTCTGTACATGTCTGGAAGGAAGTATTACAGGTTTTTTGCTTGACAATTCAATTTTTACTCCAGATGCTTCAGTAAGAGAGATCATTCACTCCTACACAGGCAAAATGCCATATGAAGCAAGTCAGGGGGGATCTTTCTTGTATAATGCTCTCTGTTTTATTACACTTTGGCAAGCAAAGCATGTTTTATGGCTTTTATTTTCTCTCCTGCATCATTGTACTGATAGAGGAGAGAAAAAAATCTTCAGATAAGGAGCAATGAATGAAAAATAAAAAGCAAAGTGACACTAACTTTTGCACAGGAATACAAGGACCAGAAGAACATGAGAACAAAGATCACTGCCTCAGATCTTTAGCCCAGCCATCAACTTATTATTGATTTTAATTACCCATAGTCACTGGGTAGTTAATTCACTCAAGTCATGTATCACTTTCATAAAAACTCATAAAGCACTTTGAAATTTGAAAGAAAGAAAAAAAGAAGACAAGCTTTTAGGTACAGTAGAAGTTAAAGTTGTCAGGTGTAGTACAGGTTAGGTTTCATTAAGACATCTTTAAAGATATGCTGTGGAGTGTCAGGAAGAATAAAGGCTTTCTGGAAAAGATGGAGAAGGAAAATCTGGAGGGAAACCTACATATCAGCTGTGTGATGAATAAAATGTCCCCACGAAAATGCCAACAACATGAGTTCTATTGATTCTTTCCAGCATCAGTTACATATATCCACAGCCCAGAACCTAAATTTCCTCCCAGCCCAAAATGGAGAATGGCATTGAAACGCTTGGTTTGTGTTCTGATCCTCCAATAATACAGTGATTTTTATGAGGTAGGGCATTTGACATTGCCGTCAAATCACATTATTTAGGGAATCACAGGTTTTCTGAAGATTTTTCTATGACTTGGAAGATAATGCAGGGCATGCTGGATATTGGTAGCCAGTAATTGCTTGTCATTAAGAAATGCTGTATGGAAAGGAGAGAACAGTTAATGAAAGTAACATTGAAAGTAAAAGCAGCTAGAAAATAGTTGTACCTCATAAAAATGAAACTCTGTCAGAATGAATTGAGAAAGCTGGGTCCAACTAATGAAATTAAGATTTTTGGAAAACAGGCTAAATAACGTAAAGTTTGCTTTTGTGAAGCTATTTTAAAATCAGCTTAAACAATACAACTGTTTTGCCTGAACAAAATAGTCAAAATTCTCTGTGTCCCTTAGAACATTTTGACAACATCCATCAGTTACTTAAATATGGAAATCTTCTGTCATAAACTGGAATATATTTTGCTGAATCAGTACCTATTTCACTTTCTTCCAGAGGCATCACCCCCTTTCCACACAGAGTGTACATGTGTTTGCTTCCCCTGTTCCTACCAGCAGCACTTTTAAAATGCTTAGGAGCCGCTGTTTTATGTTATTCTGGTTCTCAGCGTTTCTCTAATTCCACTCAGCAGTTTATGTTTGCAGTCTGGAAATGTCCTTTATCACAAAGAGCAGGGGCAACACTGACCACCCCTCTGCAGCAGAGTGCTTTCAGCCACTGCAGTTTGACAAGGTACAAGCAGATAAACCTAATTGATTATTTTTTCCCCCAAATAGGCCTTCCTCTAAACAGCGCTATGTTCCTATCTGGCAATAATCTCACAGGGTTTGTTTGCAATATGACTGGCTAGTTTGTACCAAAAGTGTAATCAAAATTTTTGTACACATCACAGAGTATGAAAGCCAGAATCCATCAGTCTGGATCAGAGGAAAGGTTCTCCTGGGAGCTTCAGCTTGTTGCCTAATGCAGGAGCTCCTTCTATTGGCAGATGAAATTGAGAAGAGTTACAAATCAGGCTGCGAAAAAGTTACCTGATAAAAGTGAAGTAAAGATAATTTTTGATACAAATGGTGATAAATTCTCATTAAACACAACTGTATACAACCTACTGTTAAGAACGTAGAGTAAATAATGCACTGAAATGAACTAAATCTCCGTAATAAAAGGAAGTGGCAAAGCTTGGACCTCACTGTTAAAACATTTGTTTTAAATAAGTGATTCTCACTTCTCTGTTACATTCTTGGAAAATCTTTTTCTTAGACCTTAGAACTGCAAAGCTATGGTTAAATTTGATAAGAAAATAAAAAGGGCTATTGCTGTGGGTAATACCTTTCCAACTAGTAATATTTTGTTCATCTAGGTATCTTTTGAATTGATACTAAAATATTTTGCCCTTAGTATAAAAAATTTAGCTTTGCTTGTATTCTATCTCATCATCACTAAAAGATTTATTTTCAAAGTAATTGTTGCTACTTATTTGAAAGTGTAACAGTTTACCAATTTAAAGGCAGGTTTTAAAGCATATTTAAGGGTAGGTCAATATCTTGCCAATTGATGCAGTGCCAGCAGCCTTGGTCAGGGAGGAACATGGAGGAATGGACCTAAAACACAGACTGTCTTGAAGTCTGAAATTGAAAACTAGGGTTTTTTCAAACTTAAAGTAAAAGTTATAATCCTCATATTTTAACAGATTTCTACTATGAATGAAATCTGTCTTACCATTCCAGGAAGCCTGGAAAGGTGAAAAAACATTTCCAAATTTCAATGTACAAAAGATAAAAAGTAATCATGATTTTTTTTAGAGACAAATTTTGAGAAGAACAGACAATACTGCAATACAATTGCAGCTACTCTGTGTTGAAAGCTGGAGACATGGATCAATGTGTTGTGAGGGAGCAGTGGTTTTGTTCCCAAGAAAAGTCAGAAAAAGAAGGATGGAGAATAAGATAGAAATGCCTGTGTGTTGAAATGCATGCAGTCAACAAAAGAATAACTTCATAAAGCTTTTCAGAAAAAAAAAAAAATCTTGGGGACAAGTGTTAAATTTCTACCTAATGTTATACCTTGAAGAATTTTCCCAAAAATAGAAAAGCAGAACCAAACCTATAAGAATATAAACCAGCCTTTACTGCCACCCATAACCAGTGCTAAAAAACCCATTATAGCTGCATCCAGTTTACTTGTTTTGTCACTGTTTAATTTTTCCTAGTTTCTAAAGTCAATTGAGTTACATGATTTATGTCAGACATGCTTATACACATTCATAGCTCTAAATATCTATAATGTGTATTTTAAAATCATATTAGTTGTCTTTAATTTTTATGAAAACCACCTCTAACATACTGGGATCAATACTGGATACCATTGCAAACCCAACACGATCAATCCAGTCTTCTTTTTATACATTTCACATAAGTACGGAATGTTACCTCCAGTTGCACATTCATTGGCATTACTCTGTTCTCTGCTAGAGCAGAGTTAACTACTATCTTATTTTCTATCAATTTCCATAGATTATTAAGTTAGGAATGTAATGTGCTCAAAACTATACTTAGCAAACTGTAGAGGTTTATTATAAATATTTGTCCACATCAGGTTAATAGAGTTCAGATTAATTTAAAAGCCAAACAAAAAAGGTCTGTTATAATCATAGATGTCAAAGTGGTTTCAGTTTAGAATTTGGAAGGATTATCTCAATGCTTCCACACGGTGCAGGCATAACACCCCCAAAACAGCCCTTCTTTTACACCTGTACTGTTCAGGAACCTCTCAAACCTGGGCTCACCTCTCCTCACCAGTACTAACACTTGAACAAGCTTTAATAAAAGTAGAAACATTTTACTATCTTCCAAAGAATGTTAACTTCTTCCCTCTGCCTCCTGAAGACAGGAACCATGTCAGAGGTCTCAGGAAAACGTACATGTTTTTCAGAATCCACAAACCTACAAATAATTATCCATTTCATGCAAGATTTTGTGCATGGTTTTGAGGAACTGTATAGAAACCAATTAACCCATGGGTTTACTCTGGCATGTGAAAAAAGAATGTAATAATAGAACTCACAGTTACTAGCAAGGGATATAAAATTTTAGGCTTGTCACAAAAAATGAGAACAAATGTGACAAGTCAAAGAATGACTTGTCTCATACATCTGCTGTGTGGGAATGGAGACCAAGTACTAACACAAATGGTGTCTTATAGCTCACAGATTGTCTGGTATGTTAATGACTTGATAAATTAAATACTAAGACAAAATACCATAAAATAAAATAGGATCAGCCTGCCAAGACTTCATTATGGACTGGGAAAGCAATTGTGTAATATTTGTATGTGTTAAGAAAAACAATAACATCATGATGATTTTTTGATAAGCAGCATCAATCAGTCCATATTAAATTGATACACTCCAGGTGTCCTCTAGAAACTCAAAATAAATTATGAAGAAGAGAAATTGTAAGATAGGCTAGGGATTCAAGAATATATGGTGCAGAAATGTAATTATCTACTTGCAATTGTCATTCTGATCCTGTTCAAATGCAGAGAAAATCCTCATTCATTTGAAGGATATGACATGAAGTGTATTTAGAACAGTGAATACTGGCTTTGGACAGTAGAGTACAGTACAGTAGAGGTTATATCCGCACTGGGGTTTAATATTGGCTTTTAAATTCAGACTTAAAGTCACTGAACCAAGTGACTGTCTTGCACTTTTTGTTCATGAACATTGTGGCAGTGCATTCAAATGTAGCAATTATATTGCACATCTGTGTGCAATAATATAATTCGGGATGTAGGCTTAGATCACCTAGTCTGCAGTGCACTTACCTTTCCAGGCTGTCGAGATGCAAAAGGCACCACCAGATCCTACAATGTCTCTTTCAGGTAAAGCCACACATCCTGTACCAAAGCTGTGAACAATCATTCTGGTTGGAGAGCATTGGCAGCACATGCCAGGATTTGACTTTAAATACTTATACACTGACCCGTCAAAAGCGTACTCATTGCCACATGGATACTGCTAAAAACCTGTATGGAGTGAGGAATTCTGCCACTGAAATCTTCAAAACAGAGATGGGCAGTGCCACCTAGCACATACTCTGTTGTTTGTTGGAAGCAACAGAGGCTTTTCTTGATGTGGTTTCTGGAACTGTACAATACCCACTGATAAGCTGGATCTAGACTACCTTCAGGGCCCATGACAACATTAAGAGAAAAGCTAAAACCCCTCCATCATGAGAGCTGCTGTTTCAGCAGCTTGCTTTTGCCCATTCCAAACCTGCTACTAATAGGATTTCCTTTTCCATCCTAAGTCAATCATCTCCTTCCTCTGTTTCCTACAACAAGGCCTTGGAGAATTCCAGACTAACAAAACATTGGCATATGTTATACTTTCTTTGAAAACAGAATTGTCCAGCAATTGTCCTCTGTTGACCACAGAATTGAGAACAGTACTGCTCAAGATAGATACTTTCACCTGACCATTGCCCATTAGGAATTACATTTTATTTTGGAATACAACAGTCTCAATGAGGAAACACACAGAGATCATTTAGATAGCATCTCATCATCCCAAAATACCATTTTAGATTAATATGTATTCTCAGTAGCAGAATGACTGAACTGTGAACCTAAGCGGGGAGGGATAGTAGAGGGATAGTCCGTCTGCAAGTGAAACATCCACCCTTAGTAGATGTGAGAAGTTTTCTTATTGTGAAACACAACGCCCATGAAGACACTGCCTTTCTTAATTCTACAGAAGTTAACAAGAGTTTTTCTGTCACTCTTTTACTTTAAACAAATCAAAATCTCTTTGAGTAAGCTATTCTATAAATTCAGTATATAATACAAAATAATGAAATTAATCAACCAGCAATTAAAAAAAAAAAAGTAAAAGTAATCCAAACCAAGCCAAAGAAATAAAATCACAAATAACCTTATAAACAAGAAGAATCTACAAGACCACACTGACACAACTCTCTTTGCCATGTCCTCTTGCCAGGCTCTCTCCCCAGCAGATGTTCCACTCACAGTCTCTGTTCTGTCTCCAGATCATCATGGTCCTCTCATGTAAAAAGCAGATGTTTCCAGAGATCCTGGCTTGTCTTTCTTTAATCCTCTGGGCACTCAGCCCAAAAGTGCCTGGAGGAAGAACTCTGCATCAACAGCTGTCGCAGGGTGTGCTGGTGGCAACTCTTTCTCTGGCCAGGACCTCAGACAGAAACACAAGCTCTTTGCCCAGAATTTCTACCTAAGATTTTGTTTCACTTCTTTCAGCTCCTTTTGGAGTTTGGCAATAAGCTTCTCTTTCTGCTGTTGTAGTTTTCCACCAGAAGTTTCCTGGGTTTGGGAGGAAACATAGAAACTAAAGATATTGCAAATTCCCTCTTAGATGAGCCTGTAATTAAATGCAAAAAGTATATCATCCTTTTCCTAGTTTTTTTTTCATGTGCAATACATCATGAATTGGCCTTTTTTGTGTCTTGCTCACTAAAATTAATCTTTGCAAATGAATCTTTCTCTTCTTTGGTGTCCTTCCCAAGAGGATCACTTGATAAATCTTTGTCAGCAAGAAATCAAAATAGTGAAAGGTAACTAACACTGGAAAAGAGACCAGGTAGCTGGATCTATACCCTGACAAACATGACACAGACTGTCAGAGAAATTGCTGTCAATTTGGAAAGTAGAGATGGGCACAAGTGTTGATCTGCTTGAAGGGAGGAAGGCTCTGCAGAGGGAGCTGGACAGGCCGGATCGATGGGCCGAGGCCAATTGTATGAGATTCAACAAGACCAAATACCACATCCTGCACTTGGGTCACAACAACCCCATGCAACACTACAGGCTCATGGAATAGTGGCTGGAAAGCTGCCCGGCAGAAAAGGACCTGGGGGTACTGGTCAACAGCTGACTGAATATGAGCCAGCAGTGTCCCCAGTGTGGTTTAACCTGGCTGGCAACTAAGCACCATGCAGCTGCTCGCTCACTCCCTCCCTTCCCTCAGTAGGATGGGGGAGAGAATCAGGGAAAATAAAAAAAAAAGTAAGACCCATGGGTTGAGATGGGGACAGTTTAATAAGAGAGAAGAATAACAATAGTAATAATAATAATAATGGTAAGAGAATATACAGAATATATCAAACAAGTGATGCACAATGCAATTGCTCACCACCCACTGACCGATGCCAAGCCCATCCCGAGCAGCGATCACTCCCCTAGCCGCAATCACTCTGCCCGAGCTGCGATCACTCACCCCTGCAAACGACCGACCAACCCCCCCAAGCATGACGTTCTATGGTATGGAATAGCTCTTTGGACAGTTTGGGTCCTAGCTGTGCCCCCTCCCAGCTTCTTGTGCACCTGGCTGAGCAGGAGAAGCTCAAAAAGTCCTTGAGTACTCTGAGCACTACTTGGCAACAACTAAAAACATCAGTGTGTTATCAACATTCTTCTAGTACTAAATCCAAGACACAGCACTATGCTAGCTTCTATGAAGAAAATTAACTCTATCCCAGCTGAAACCAGGACTCCCAGGTGGCCAAGGCGGCCAACGGCAACCTGGCTTGTACCAGCAGGAGTGGGGCAGCAGGAGCAGGGCAGCCCTGCCCTATCCTGGGCACTGGTGAGGCTGCACCTTGAATACTGTGTTCAGTTTTGGGCCCTCACTACAAGAAAGACGTTGCGTTGCTGGAACATGTCCAGAGGAGAGCCACAAAGCTGGGGAGGGGTCTGGAGCCCAAGGCTGATGGGAGTGGCTGAGGGAACTGGGGTTATTTAGTCTGGAGAAGAGGAGGCTGAGGGGAGACCTTATAGCCCTCTACAACTTCCTGACAGGAAGGTACAGTGAAGTAGGGGTTGGTCTCTTTGCCCACGTAATGGGTAATAGGACAAGAGGAAATGGCCTCAAGTTGTGCCAGGGGAGGTTTAGGTTGGATATTAGGAAAAAAATTTTTACCAAAAGGGTTGTTAAGCATTGGAACAGACTGCCCAGGGAAGTAGTTGAGTCCCCATCCCTGGGGGATGAGGTGCTTATGGGCAGGGTTTAGTGGTGGACTTGGCAGTGTTAGGTTAATGGTTGGACTTGATGACCTTAAAGGTCTTCTTCAACCTAAATGATTCTATGATTCTAAGAAGTCTGCCTCTACTGTGCAGCTGACAACATTTTAATGGATGTTTTCAACATGTGTTTCTAGCCCAGACTGAGCAACTACAGGATTGGCAGCCTCCTTCTCACTTGAGAGTCCTCACTCCTTTTCATGAAGGAATGCTAACTGTTTGACAATGATAGGGTTTTACCATGCATGCTTTTGATAAAGCTCTTTTGCACATTCCTACGCAGAGCTAGGAGCAAATTGGTAGCCTGCAACCGAGTATGCTTTTGTCACTAAAACTTGAACTGATCCAGGGTTATGTGGAGCTCACAATTTGCTTATTTGTCCCTCTCTATCCTTCAGCACATTTTGATGAACCACAGTCTGGATCCTGCCTGGAGATAAGCCTGATGACCCTGCCCATCGATGAGGAGCTCACCTGCATGAACAACAGGTTGGAGAGTCGTGGTCCGTCTTCATCGACGTGAAGCAAAAGGAAGCTGGAGTATGAAAAAGGGGAGGAAAATTGCAATCACTATATTGCTTGAATGCATTATAAATAAACGCATTTAAGAGCAGTGACAACATTGCTTATCTTTACACTATGAAAATATATTAAGCCATTTTTCAGTTGTCACAATTTATCTACCTTCTGGCAGAGCATAGGGAGATGGTACACCAGCATGAGAAAGCCAGCTGCAGATATCAGCCAGAGATGTCTGTGGTAGAAGAGGTTCCTGAAATAAAACGTTCTTTTAAAATTAAGAAATTTTCTATAACCAGCAATAGACAGAGAAAATAAATTTAATTTAAACTACTATATCTAACACCTATTTTCTAGACATACTTAAAATCAGAAAGTGGAAAGAACAGAATTTTACTGTATTAATTTAAACACCAGATTATTTGATTACATTTAAAAAATAAGCTGAACGGCACATACTGATTGCAGCAAACCTATAAACTATAGTGGAATTATATTATGAGAATAAAACTGAAGTTAAAAAAATACTATACAAAATCATTAACTATGGAAATCATGCTAGTATTTTTTTCTTTTTTTTTTGGTTATTAGAAAACTGTACTCAGGAGTTTTGGTACTCAACCACAGGCCTGTTAAGCTGTAATAAAAAATTGCATCAGAAAAAAGCCTAGAATAGGCTATAGTACTAAAGCCTTGATTATAAGATGTACAAAGAAATAATATTTTTCACGTAACCTTTCTTCACGAAGTTTGTGTAGGACTTTTGCTACATTTGTGCTTGCAAATGAAGAAGTAAAAATTACCCTTCTTTTAATTGAGCTTTAGTAGTTTTAACTTGCTCAGATGCACCTCTTCCTGCCACCATGAAGACACTTGTTTCCAATCCTACATTTCAGTCATGAAAAATCAGTGCAAGAAAGCACATGAGGCAAAGAACGTTTTATAAATAATGTTATGTAAGCAATATAGAATAAAAGGGAAAAGGAAAAGAGCTAACACACACGCACACACACATCGCCTCTCTCTCTCTCTCATTTTACCACGAAATGTATAAATATCAAGACTCTCTGTCGTCACCATCGTCTGTTGCAGTATACAGCTGCAAAGCTTATGACTATCTGTGGACATCTGTGCATTTCAGAAACACAGGAACTAGAATAGCCGTAAAACAAATTTTCTCCTTTATTTCAGCAATTGACTAGAGGTTAGGGAAAAATAGCCATTGATCTTTCATTCTGTAGGCTAGCAGTAAGAATT
The DNA here is from genome assembly GCA_034008185.1 of Gorsachius magnificus. Classification (NCBI taxonomy): domain Eukaryota; kingdom Metazoa; phylum Chordata; class Aves; order Pelecaniformes; family Ardeidae; genus Gorsachius; species Gorsachius magnificus. The sequence continues at coordinate 79,391,169 of CM067109.1, forward strand.
TGCCTTGTTTAGTCACTGCAGGACAAAGGACTCAAATTACCATCAGAGGAAAAGTGGCAGATTCTGACTCTCCAACATCCCCATCTCTACAACAGTAGTTTGAGTTCAATCACATGGACTGCACCCTTGCAAAATCTTTCTACTCATTTCGATTTACAGTGTAAAAATTTGAAAATAAAGTATTTATTTTTAGGATTTCCAGTGCTGTTTACAATGACTCATATTTTTGAAGGCGTGTTGCTGTGATCTGCAAGTAACCAAAACACAACTTCCTCACAGATTTTTTTCTTGCACACTTTAATAGCAAACTGAAGTTAAAACTATAGATCATATATTAGACCTGAACAACATTTCTTCATAACTAAACTCTTCACAAAACTTCTTACTTCCACCAAATTTTATTGAGTGAAGCGTAGAATGGGAAGGAAAAGAAAGATTACTGTTTTCAAAAATTAAGATCCAATATCATGGTGCTACTAAACAAGAACAGCTTAAGAATATTAGCCTTGTTTTTTTAAGAAACTGCCTTTTTGTAAACTAAAAACCAACCAGCCTTTTATTTGCAGAGTTTTCACAAAAAAATATTGTCTTTCAATTAATTTTCTAAAATTATATGGGAAAAAATAACTCATGTCTGCTTTCTTGGATAATAAGCTATAACATCATCTGGCCTTAATACTATACACAGGCCGATAATAATTATTTCTGTACTCATTACTTGATTTCTAACTTGGCTTTTGGTTAATGCCAATTCCACTAAAATATCATTTAGATGAATACAACTATTAGATTACTATTGTTCTTTAATTAAAAGCCAATACTCACAAAGATGAAGATTGTTTAACAGCTGCTGGTAATTACCAGGTTTTACAGATAAACTTATCTCTATAGATAAAGAAACTTTCGAGCTTTCCTTTTAAATGTAAAGGCAGCACTTTGAGAAACTGGATAAAGTTACTGGTGTACCAATAACTAGCTTACTTTCCTCTGAAGTACAGTAAGAATAATGTTGGTTTGTCTATGCAAGTTTAATTATTTTTAGTAGATATTTACTACTGTTTTAATGAAATTTTCAATCGGTAGAGAATGTGGTCTTTGTTCTTCAATATGGTGGCTAATTAAAATCTTCAAATATGGTATCAACTCATGTATATTGGCAATATTCATTTAGCATAATTTACTTTATCTTGCAATATCCAAAAATTTTTCAGTTTCTTTGCCTAGATTTTCTCAAGACTTGTGTCCATTTGTGGGGTGGATGAAAAAAGAAATGGTATTTCTGTTCACAGCATCCTGCAGTCTTTGAAGAAATGAGGGATTCCCTAGCACTGAAGAAAAACAGAAAAAATATTTACCTGAAGCTCTGAGAAGTTTGTAGAATGTTGAACAATATGAGAAAAAAAAAATCCACTTCTCCAGTTAAGTTAATATGGACATATGACATCATATTTTGTGGTCAACAGAGTTAAATCCAGTTGGCATCCAGTCATAAGCGGTGTTCCCCAGGGCTCAGTTCTAGGGCCAGTCTTCTTTAATATCTTTATCAACAATATGGACGAGGGGATTGAGTGCACCCTCAGTAAGTTTGCAGGTGACACCAAACCGGGTGGAAGTGTTGATCTGCTGGAGGGGAGGAGGGCTCTGCAGAGAGACCTGGACAGGCTGGATCGATGGCCAAGGCCAACTATATAAGGTTCAACAAGGCCAAGTGCTGGGTCCTGCAGTTTGGTCACAACAACCCCATGCAGCGCTACAGGCTCATAGAACAGTGGCTGGAAAGCTGCCCAGCAGAAAAGGACCTGGGCGTGTTGGTTGACAGCCAGCTGAATATGAGCCAGCAGTGTGCCCAGGTGGCCAAGAAGGCCAATGGCATCATGGCTTGTATCAGGAATAGTGTGACCAGCAGGAGCAGGGCAGTGATCGTGCCCTGTCCTGGGCACTGGTGTTCAGTTTTGGGCCCCTCACTACAAGAAAGATGTTGCCTTGCTGGAACATGTCCAGAGGAGAACCACCAAGCTGGTGAGGGGTCTGGAGCACAAGTCATACGAGGAGCGGCTGAGGGACCTGGGGTTGTTTAGTCTGGAGAAGAGGAGGCTGAGGGGAGCCTTTATCGCCCTCTACAACTGCCTGACAGGAGGCTGTAGTGAGGTGGAGGGATTTAAAAGCTGGGCAGACGAGGTGCTTAGGGACAGGGTTTAGTGGTGGGATGGCAGGGTTAGGGTAACGGTTGGACTTGATCATCTTAAAGGTCTTTCCAACCTAAACAATTCTGATTCTATGATACACACCTGTCCTGATCATGGAATTCTGAAGATAAAACCCTCCTTTTTTTGTGGAAAATCTCCAGGAAAAAGTTGAGCTCCTCAAATCACATGGAACAATGGTAAAATAATGCATCAAGCCCCTGTTCACACACATATCCAAATAATTGAGAACAATTTCAAGCTGACACAAATGCTTATGTGCTCAGTCCATTAATGGAATCTTAAAAAATAATGCTCTTGAACAGAGAGATTAATAAACTTAAGAAAAAAAGCTTTTTTTATTTTTTCAACTTACAAGCATTATAAAATTCTTGGTCTTAATCTGTAATTGTATTTGATGGAGTTTTGTTGTTGCTTACACTTTCTTTTGAAAGAAGCCAGAGGGAGATCATAAAGCAAAGTAGCAACATTCAGTATCCCATCTATGCAGATCATGATTTAAAACCCAGGGTAGGGTTTACTTTATTTCTACAGCTGTGTTAAGAGAGCATGATCTTTATAGGCATGTATTCAGGAATATATACTGAAGGCATCCAAAAAGCACAAAAAAGCAAATGTCAGTACCTAATACTTAGCTGTATGCTGCTAGATAATCCTGTTCGATGACTACTTCTGCTTACTTCTCCTATTAAAAACAAAACAAAACAAAACAAAACAACTTCCTATAAGCAAACTCAGTCCGATGGATTGTGAGGTATGAAAGATTTGTTTTGAAAAATTCTGAAGTACTTATTCTGTTTCTTTGCTCTGAAGAAAAATTCGCAAAATCTCCTGGGAAAATTAGATCCTTATATTCTTATAACATGTTTGCACGACATCTCTGATATTTCAAAATCCCTAAGTAAACACAAGTGAAATGAGACATAATAAATATTAAAAAAAGAAAAAAACAGAGCAAAGCAGGTAAAGTGAGATTTATATTGCAATATGTAAATGTGTATTTTCCTGCCTGAACTGATTTATGAATATAAGACTTGCAATAATATTAAAGTAAATAAACATGAATATTTGCTCAGAGACAGAGAAGGTCCTTCAGGTTTTACATTCACCAGAGCAGGAATTGGCTCCCCCTGTGTTTTGTACAGTACCAAGCACAGCAATGTCCCATCATTATTTGAAAATGTTCAAACTTTAATGCAACATACATGCTTAAAATAATAATTGGGCGATACAGGCAGACTCAATCTATTAACCTTCGCGACGGTGGATTTGGGTTTCCGGGGGTCTACACAGCACAGGGCTTGCTGGCGTCAAATGGGAGCCAGCTTTCTCAAAAGGGGAAGAGGGTCTTTGCCCAGGAGCTTGCGGGGCTCATTCAGGGCTTTAAACTGATTGAAGGGGGAAGGGGCCTTCGGCTTGCCGGCTAGAGGATGATACGCAAGGGTTAGAGGGACTGGGGGCTAGTATGAGCCCTCAACCCGTTGCCCAGCAGTGTGCCAGGGGCGCTGCAGCGAAGTTGAAGTCTGGAGGAGGTGAGCTGGAGGCTCCTGAGGGAGTAGGAGCCAACAAGGAAAAGCCTGTGAAACACCTCAAAGGAAACGAGGGGTGTTCTGCTATGAAGGTGACGAGGCCGACAGCTCAGATGAAATGCCTCTATACAAACACACGCAGCATGGGAAACAAACAGGAGGAGTTGGAAGCTATCGTGCTGCTAGAAAGCTACGACCTGATTGCCATTACGGAAACTTGGTGGGATGAATCCCACGACTGGAATGTAGCTATTGATGGCTACAGGCTGTTCAGAAGGGACAGGCGAGGAAGGAGGGGCGGAGGCGTTGCCCTTTACATCAAGAAATCATTACAGTGTGAAGAGCTGACCCTGAAGAATAGCCACGAGCAGGTCGAAAGCTTATGGATAAGAATCAGAGAGAGAGGCAACAAAGGGAACCTGGTGGTTGGTGTCTACTACAGGCCGCCGGATCAAGAGGAGCCGACTAACGAAGCCTTCTTCCTCCAACTCCGGGAGGCTTCGCACTCGCAGGCTCTCATCCTGCTGGGGGACTTCAACCACCCTGATATCTGCTGGAAAACCAACACGGCAAGCTGTAGGCAATCCAGCAGGTTTCTTGAATGCATTGAGGACAACTTCTTAAGCCAGGTAATAGACACCCCTACCCGAGGGGATGCGATACTGGACCTGGTGGTCACCAATGCAAGCGAGCTCGTCAGAGATGTCAAGATCAGAGGCAGCCTGGGCTGCAGTGATCATGCGCTGGTAGAGCTCACACTCCTGAGGGAAATGGGAAGAACAAACAGTACAGTCAGGACTCTGAATTTTAGAAAAGCAAAACTCCAGCTCCTCAAGGAGATAGTCAGAAGGACTCCCTGGGAAACGGTCCTCAGGGACAGGGGAACAGAACAGAGCTGGCAGATCTGTAAGGAAGTGATCCACAGAGCGCAAGAGCTCTCGATCCCTAGGTGTAAGAAATTGGGCAAAGAAGGGAAGAGACCGGCATGGCTGAGAAGAGAGATGCTGGTCAAACTAAGGAGGAAGAGGGAACTGCACAGGCAGTGGAAGCAGGGACAGGCATCCTGGGAAGAGTATAGGGACGCGGTCCGGTTGTGTAGGAATGGGGTCAGGAAGGCCAAGGCGCAGCTGGAGCTAAACTTGGCTAGGGATACAAAGAATAATAAGAAGGGTTTCTAGAGGTATATCAGCCAGAAAAGGATGGTTAAAGAAAGCGTACCCCCGCTGATGAGTGAGACTGGCAAGCTGGTAACAGCAGATGAGGAGAAGGCTGAGGTGCTCAACAACTTTTTTGCCTCAGTCTTCACTGGCAACCTCTCTCCTCACCCCTCCCGAGTTGATGGATGGCATGAGGGGGACCGGGAGGGCAAAACCCCTCCTGCTGTAGGAGAAGCTCAGGTTCGTGACCACCTGAGGAACCTGAATGCACGTAAGTCCATGGGACCTGATGAGATGCATCCCAGAGTCCTGAGGGAATTGGTTGATGTAGTCGCCAAGCCACTCTCCATGATATTTGAAAAGCCATGGCAGTCAGGTGAAATCCCTGGTGACTGGAAGAAGGGAAACATTGTGCCCCTTTTCAAAAAGGGTAGAAAGGAAGACCCTGGGAACTACCAACCTGTCAGCCTCACCTCTGTGCCTGGGAAGATCATGGAACAGGTCCTCCTAGAAGCTATGCTAAAGCACATGGAGGCCAGGGAGGTAATTTGAGATAGCCAGCATGGCTTCACCAAGGCCAAGTCCTGCCTGACGAACCTAGCGGCTTTCTATGATGGTGCGACAGCATCAGTGGACAAGGGAAAACCAATGGACGTCATCTATCTGGACTTCTGCAAAGCCTTTGACACGGTCCCCCACAACATCCTTCTCTCTAAATTGGAGACAGATGGAGTTGATGGGTGGACTGTTTGGTGGATAAGGAACTGACTGGATGGTCGCATCCAGAGGGTAGTGGTCTATGGCTCGATGTCCGGATGGAGGCTGGTGACGAGTGGTGTCCCTCAGGGGTCCGTACTGGGACCGGTGCTGTTTAATGTTTTCATCAATGACTTAGACAGCGAGATCGAGTGCACCCTCCGCAAGTTTGCGGATGACACCAAACCTAGTGGTGCGGTTGACATACCAGAAGCATGGGATATCATCCAGAGAGACCTGGACAGGCTGGAGAGGTGGGCCTGTGTGAACCTCATGAGGTTCAACAAGGCCAAGTGCAAGGTCATGCACCTGGGTCGGGGTAACCCCCAGTATCAATACAGGCTGGGGGAAGAAAGGATCGAGAGCAGCCCTGCCGAGAGGGACTTGGGGGTGCTGGTGGATGAAAAGCTGGACACGAGCCGGCAATGTGTGCTGGCAGCCCAGAAGGCCAACCGTACTCTGGGCTGCATCGGGAGAAGTGTGGCCGGCAGGTCAAGGGAGGTGATTCTGCCCCTCTACTCTGCTCTGGTGAGACCTCCCCTGGAGCCCTGCGTCCAGCTCTGGAGCCCTCAGCACAAGAAGGACATGGACCTGTTGGAGCGGGTCCAGAGGAGGGCCACAAAATGATCTGAGGGCTGGAGCCCCTCTCCTATGAGGACAGGCTGAGAGAGTTGGGGTTGTTCAGTATGGAGAAAAGAAGGCTGCGGGGAGACCTGATTACGACCTTTCAATACCTAAAGGGGACCTATAGGAAAGATGGGGAAAATCTTTTTAGTAGAGCCAGCTGTGACAGGACAAGGGGTGATGGTTTTAAACTAAACCAGGGTAGGTTTAGACTAGATATAAGGAGGAAATTCTTTACAATGAGGGTGGTGAAACAATGACACAGGTTGCCCAGGGAGGTAGTGGAGGTTTCCATTCAAGAAATGGAAATCCAACCATTCAAGGCCAGGTTGGACAGGGCTCTGAGCAACCTGATCTAGTTAGCAGTGTCGCTGCTCACTGCAGGGGGCTTGGACTAGATGACCTCTAGGGGTCCCTTCCAACCCAAACCATTCTATGATTCTATGATTCTAAATAAATTTTATTTAACCAGGGCTTTAAAGAGACATATATAAAACCACAGCATCTCTCTGGCCTTTTTCTTCTCTCCTTCATATGTTCTTACTCTCCTTTTGCTTAGATTCGCATCACTCTACACTTCAAAGGAGCTATTCTTCAAGTACACTGATGCACAAATTGGCTAATTCAGCTTCCAAATCAGCAAGGAGGTAGTAAATCCATCATAGACAAGTTGTAGAAAATATCTGCCCCTCAGTATGAGCACACAGCTCTTGGAACCACCTGGCGTTTTGTGCTGTTTTCCAGGTGAAGGAAGAGCCTTCCCTCCATGCAGTAAGAAACTATTGCCTCTTGCATGACAACCCCTCTGTGGTTCCTGAGGGCCAGGTATTCCCAACCTTACTAAATTGTGAGGGTCCTACAAGAGGTAGTTAAAAGAGGCAATTCACTGTAGCCTTTTTTAATGGAATAAATCAGTATTGCCTTTAAAACATCTACTTTCCTTAAACCCCTCTGAATTGAGAAGGAGCAATATGAATCATGACCTTGTATGGTCCAGGTTAAGTAGCATGTTGAGCAGTACTAAATCAAAATGCAAAATTAAAATACACTGTGCAGGTAAGCTACCTCGGTAATCCTACATGAAGTGGGTTAGTGTGGGATCCATGGCTGTCCATACTTTATCATGGTTTTAATCTCTGTCAGCTAATTCACTCTTCCAAATGAACATATGAACTATGCTGAGCATGGTTGGGATTTCCCAGCATGAACTTTAAGCACGATCATTCTTTTTGTTCACATGAACTTCAGCCAGGATACAGCATTTGGCCTCTTTGCCAGAGTATGGCTTTGGCCTGTTTTCTTACACAACTATGTCTTAAGACACAAGAACTTTTTCAGAGCACTCTGAAAAAAGTGATGCTTAGAGCAATATTGTACAAGTACCCAGTAATGATATATTAGGCGATGGTTAAGTTATACTAGATAGTCACAATATAAGCATTGGAATGAGCTGCCCATGGAAGTGGTTGCATCCCCATCCCTGGAGGTATTTAAAAGACAGGTAGACGAGGTGCTTAGGGACATGGTTTAGTGGTAGACTTGGCAGTGCTAGGTTAACAGTTGGACTTGATGGACTTAAAGGTGTTTTCCAACCAAAATAATTCTATGATTCTATGTAAAATGTAGTCTATTAAATTGTGATATCCTATCCCGTAAAATGTGATATACTTACATGAGTTCTGGCTGAGATTAGTGATGTTTTGTGTATACTCTGTACACACAAAGAGAACATTTATACACCAGTTGAAAAGTTCCATATTTGCCTATAAAATATGCAATAATACTTTACTATATATATCTGATATAAGACAGCATTGCACAATCCAGTCCCATGTCACTAGCAGCATCAGCGTGAACTCTATATCCAGAATATATTTTAGTTGATTGGCAAGATTCTATTAATTTTTGGGAGTAATTTTCTTTTAAATAATCATAGTTAAGCAAAATCCAAAGAAATGTAGTGCTATTAAAACTTCATACGATAAATAATCCTAGAGGAAGATGCGGACTGAGACCAGTTGGTTTACCAAGGGATTGTAGACCCTGGAAGTAGTTCATCCCATAACTGCCTGCTTTTTGTGTGTTCCTCCACAACAACGCTCTAAATGAAAGTTAGGTAGCCAAAGTCCAGTGTTTTTAACAGGAATCTACAGTTTTTCATATAAAATATGTATCTACACTGTTACAGCAACTGGAGGAAATTCTAGACAAGACTCATGCAATTTTAGCTCCTTATCAAAACTTTGCAAAATGCAATTATGTAATAAACATATTAGTATACTAATTATGTCATAAATAGTAACTATGTCATAGTAATAGCAATAATAAGATTAAGTACAGTAAATCATTTCAATAAAAATAACAATAGTGAGCTTAGTAATTATGTAGTAAAACACACAGTATGCAGTCAAGGTTCAAGATTCAATAAGCTCCATACAAGCAGTTTCCCACACATGGCTGGAGTCCAGATGGTTTCACTGAAGTTTTAGGTGGATAAAACTATTTATCTATGAAGAGTACAGCCAGAAGGTCTTTGGTGCATGAACTGTCCTTTCTTCAGTATTTGCTCCCAAGAACGAGTAGTAAATACTAGCAACATATACTTACCCTGTCTAGCATATACTTAGGGTGTGGTCATACTTATGGTTTAATGCAAAACAAAAATCATTATGCTATCTCCAGTCATTCTTTGTATGTATCACATAAAAATGTGAAGAGTTCTATAAATAAAAAGTTTCATGTAACATCAGAATTACTGTTTCTGATGACTGTGTCATCCAATGGCACCATATCTATAAAAACTACAGCTCTATCCACAGGACTGACCCCACTAACTGTCTTGTGAGACCCAGGCAAGCAGAAGAAAGTAAAACAAAAGAAAAGTCTCATAGCAGCTCTTCTCTTCAGTAACTACAGGTTTGTACAAAGAGTAAACTACTACAGGAAAGTAGAATCATAGAATCATAGAATCATAGAATCACCTAGGTTGGAAAAGACCTTTAAGGTCATCAAGTCCAACCGTTAACCTAGCACTGCCATCCCACCACTAAACCATGTCCCTAAGCACCTCATCTATCCGTCTTTTAAATACCTCCAGGGATGAGGACTCCACCACCTCCCTGGGCAGCCCATTCCAGAGCCTGACAACCCTCTCGGTGAAGAAGTTTTTCCCAATGTCTAGCCTAAACCTGCCCTGGTGCAGCTTCAAACCATTCCCCCTCGTCTTATCATCTGTTACCAGGGAGAAGAGGCCGACCCCCACCTCACTACAGCCTCCTCTCAGGCAGTTGTAGAGGGCGATCAGGTCTCCCCTCAGCCTCCTCTTCTCCAGACTAAACACCCCCAGTTCCCTCAGCCGCTCCTCGTATGACTTGTGCTCCAGACCCCTCACCAGCTTGGTTGCTCTCCTCTGGACATGTTCCAGCAAGGCAACGTCTTTCTTGTAGTGAGGGGCCCAAAACTGAACACAGTATTCGAGGTGCGGCCTCACCAGCACCGAGTACAGGGGCACGATCACTTCCCTGCTCCTGCTGGCCACACTATTCCTGATACAGGCCAGGATGCCGTTGGCCTTCTTGGCCACCTGGGCACACTGCTGGCTCATATTCAGCCGGCTGTCAACCAGTACCCCCAGGTCTTTTTCCACCAGGCAGCTTTCCAGCCACTCTTCCCCAAGCCTGTAGCGCTGCATGGGGTTGTTGTGACCCAAGTGCAGGACCCAGCACTTGGCCTTGTTGAACCTCATACAGTTGGCCTCGGCCCATCGACCCAGCCTGTCCAGGTCCCTCTGCAGAGCCCTCCTCCTCCCCTCCAGCAGATCAACACTCCCACCCAGTTTGGTGTCATCTGCAAATTTACTGAGGGCACACTCAATCCCCTCATCCAGGTCATTGATAAAGATATTAAACAAGACTGGCCCTAGAACTGAGCCCTGGGGGACACCGCTTGTGACCGGCCGCCAACTGGATTTAGCTCCATTCAAGTAATGACTGTGTGCTTCCACTAAGGAGTATCATGATGACCAAGGCACAAAAGAAATTAAAATTAAAAGTATGAACAACATTTTCTGTGGAATTTATGGGTTTTGACACCACATGTAAATATTTTCAATACAGAGGCAACTAATTAGATTTGAGATAATTATTTAGTTTAAGAAGGGAGGAAAAGAGAAGTAATTGCTGTTCGCACTCTGAAACATACGTTCTCATTTTCCTACTCTTTAACTAAAATTTGAACCCTATTTCTCAGCAGTTTACCGTCTGCGCAAAATAAAGGCTATTATTTCCTCATGAGATATTTGTGAGGGGTTTACTAATTTTGTTATAAACCATTATGATGCCCAGTCATGAAGCTCAGGAAAGAATTGCAGGAAATCATCTTAATGCCCTGTGTATAAAGCTTTTAAAAAAATTCATTGAGAAAGTCAATCTCAGCTGCCATTTGCTGTGGTTTTCAGAACAATTCAAAGAACACTGGGCCTTTTAGTGTTGTTTCTGACACCCTGAGTAATGCCACTGGCACAGCTTTTCTAAGGAACATTTGAGATTTTCCTTATATACTGAAATGTTCAAGTGGAAAATCAACAAAATACAGGCAGATGGTAGAAGATAATAATACTTTAATGGCTGCAAAAATTCAGCCTGTATAGTTGCATGCCATTAAATTATTCAATGTTTTGTAGCTAGGCACAAAAAATCAGTAGTTATTTATGCAAAAACCGTAAGAGGTTTTGTACAATAGACATAAGACCAGAATTCCACTTTTGAGATGGCAATGAGCTCATTGATAGAGGAGCAGCAAACACTGGTGCAGCTATAAACCATCACAAAAGTCCAAGATGTTTTCTAAACTAGTTTTACAAGTGACAGTGATAATGCAAATTTAACTGTAAATATGGTATAATGATCTGACAGCAGCAACTAAATCTCTTCAAAATGGCAATCAGAGATGCTGAGATGAAAGCTCTAAGATGCCTGCTGGTTACCTGGTAATCAGAGAACCATCAATCAGAAGCACACTGCCTTAAGATCTTTAGTTTTTGAGAGAGTATATGCGCACACACAGAGCCAATACACACTCAGGTGAACTAGGACATATTTCTGCTATAAAATTTTAATTGGGTAACAATAACTGTATTTATTCAGTAAGATTTCCTATATTTATTTTCTCCAGTTTCCACACCAGCTGGGGTAATTTTCTCTTTTTGTTTTGCTGCTCCTTTTGGTTCAGTTACTTGTACCTCTCTTCTTCTACCTTTTTCAGCACATCTGAAATCACCTGTCTGTGTTACTTCCAACACTCACATTTCTTCTCCTCTTTTCAAAAAGCCTAGGAGATTTGGAAAACCAGTATTTTGTACAAACTGTTGACCTGCAGGAATCTGGCTTACTCGCAATTCATTTAACACAAGTTTCACCATATTATTTCAAAATGTAGTGATCAGCAGCCCCCCAGCTGCAGAGGAAGAAAAAAAAGGCACAAATTGCAATGTTAGAAATTGCAATTAGGTGACAGGGAAAAACTTTTTTCACTGTGAGGGTGGTTAAATAATGCAACAGGTATCCCAGAGAGGCTGTGAAATATTCATCCCTGGAAATACACAAAACTTGCCTGGGTGAGGCCCAAAGAAACTTGATAAAAGTTAGCCCTGCTTTGACTAGGGGAGGATGGGGTTAGATTAGGGATCACACGTCCCTTCCAAACACATATACTTTTTTTTTATGCCCAGCAGAACCAGTACCGTGCTAGACAAACTGCTTCAGTTAACCACACATGGCTAAGAAGCCATGATTTTTTTTTTTTTTTTTTTTTTTTCCTGAAAGTTTTCTTCAGGTGTCCATACTGCAAGCATTCAACACAGTTCTCTTTATGGACATAAGTGTGAGTTGCATGAATATTTTTGCTCCTTTTCAGCATTTTGTTAGTGCTGAACAGAAAGCCATGGTCAGCTTTGAGGAAAAAAAATGACATTTGGCCAGAGAGACAGTGCCATTTGGATAATATGATTAAGTGTTGTAGCATCTGGTTTTCATTTTGTTATGTCTGTGGGAATGACACAGCACATTAAGGTTCTGCCCCAACTTCAAAATAACTGCAAGCACAAAAGGAGATTAGTATTAAACTTCAGAGCTCTGTTAAAATTAGATGCTCAGTAGCAAATTTATTGGCTTGTCCTACACCCATCCCCCTAAAAATGTAATTTTCAAATTGTCTGCTATTTTGGACAAAGAGAAGCTTCTCTACTCAATATCTACTTATTTATCATTATCATTTTTCTAATTCTACTTCAGCCAAGGTAGTTTTCATTAAGTCTGTTTCAGTGAGGGGCTAAGTTTTGACATCAGCTGCAGCTGCTCTGGGTTATCACCTCATAATGCCACAGGAGATGGGTAAAGGAGTCAGCAGATACAACACAAAACTTTCTGAGGATCCTCCTCTGGACTTTGTTAGTAATGGGCTCTATGATATAGGGGATACTCACTGGACATCCAAAAGAAATTACATTTAATTCATTGCTGGAATTTATAAAAGTCAGAAATAGAGGAAATGGTAAATGTGATTTGAAAGTGGCACTAACACCCTAAAATAAAATTCTTTAAATCTTAAAATAAAACAAATGTAGCAATTTCCTATACAAGGGTATAACTATGATCTATATTTATTTATGTAAGCAAAAAGCTTTTATTATGACAGCTGATTAAATGATTTCTAGTAAATAAAACTATTATTACATAATTAAATGGGCTTTTTTATTTTTTCTTTAATTTTATTTTGAAAAAAAAAATATTTATTTTCTTTTTCTTTCTAGTAACATTGTAAACTGCACATTTCTCATTATTTCCATCCATTTCTAGAAGAAAATTATTTATACTCTTACTTCTACTACAGTAATAACACTGTGAAAGACCTTTAATCCAAATTTGCGATAAACAGAATGCGGTTGTTCTTAATTTCTGGAAAATGTGGCTGAGACTTAAAGGATCTACAATGATGATATAATCATGCATTGCTACTTCTTTGCTATAAAAATATATTGTACCTTTACTGTCTTCTTTACAAACCACTTACTCTACTGGGAAGGAAACTTCCTCTATGGAAATAGCTGGATGTGGTATTTTGAGAGTAAATCTGAAATCAATTGGTCTCCAGACTGTAAGCAAAGTGTTAGGGAATATAAAAACAGAGATATGTTGTGATTCATATAGAGAATGCTATGCTTAGAAATTATGCCAGCACTAGTCTTAGATGTACAACTATCTTTTGACTACCGTATCCACTGCTAATGTAATATACATTTTTCTGATTAACTGTTGTGTGCCTTCACCTCTGCTTTTTTACAGAGCAAAGCAACATAAAAATTCACAGAAAATAAGAACAAGAAGAGAGAAGATGGTTTAATGTCTCTGCCACACATTGTTTCAATTAACATGGTAAAGTTTCTTATACGTTCACTGTCCTAGAGGGTGCTGGAGAGACTAAAAGACCACATGGTGTACCAATACTATGGAGAAATATCAGGAAAATAAAAAATCTAGGAAAACCTAATAATATAGAATATGATTTTATCTTCTGAAAAAAAAAATCACTATTAACATTAAAAAAATATTGGGAATTATAATGCCTTCTGTCATTGAGAAAATGAGGGGCAGAACAATATTTTTAACAAACATATGTTATTCTCTAGAATAATAATAATACAAAATAATTCTTCTCATGTTATTCTAATTTACTTTTTCCCTTTTATTTAAATATATGTATGAATTTCTTATAGATGGCAGCTTGAGCTACTCTTAAAGTTTAATGTATTCAAGGTAGACCACTAAGCGGAACAGTTTAAAAAGAAGAAAAAAAAAGCTCCAAGCCCGTAGTATTTTGAAGGACACCATAAATTCTGCAAACACACATGTGAGTGAAATTTCCTATCCTGAATGTTATTAACAGTCAATAGTAACAACCTTGTTTTATTTTGTATCATTCCTGCCATTTGGTTTGGAACCATTCAATGGAAGCACTAGCCCTTAGTGTATCCTCCTGCAAGGATTTAGTTCAAGCCTGTCAGTAAGGCTAGATAAGACAATTTCACTCTCTCTGCTGACAGTTCAGTCTTTTTTATATCTCCATTATTCTGTTTTCATTTTTAATATAAAGAGGAAAGCTTATATAACCAACCATTATCTTCATAGATTTTTTTATGCAATTGAAAAAGACATCTATTTAATGGATAAATGACTACATAAGTATAGAATATAAAATATTAAGACATAAGATGAAGTAATGCGTTACATATGTATGTGTGTATTTATATGTGTATATATATCAAAACATTTCATATTAGAGGTATTATCACAGATAATATTTTAATAAGAAACTTCACATTTAGGATTTTTCTTTTTTTTAGATGTGCTTTTGACCGCACCTACATGTACCTGGCAACCAGTCCATTTGCATGCAGTAGCAAGAACTCCCTCACAGAGGTTACCAATAGTATCAGAAAGAAAATCAGGTATTTCTAGATGTTCAACAAAAGACATTATTTGACATTATTGAAGACATCCAGCAGTACAAGATATTTTTATTACTTCTTATGGTGTGACACTATTTGAAGAAATGCACATACAAGAGATTCTGGTTCAGATTGCACCTGGCACTAGGTAATGATAAAAAGTCTGAAAAAATAATTATAAAATAAATAATTATAAAATAAATTTGACAGAAAAAATAAGGTTCAGTCACAAATTCTAGCTTTAGTTATCCCATTATATTCACTGGGTCTGAGCATTTGAGTGTTTTTTGCAAGACAGCAGTGACTATACTAGTACACCAAATGTATGAATTGTTTTAGCAGTCTCAGTATGTGTTAAAAATACTAATAAAATCAAAGTTAAATTGGGAGGAAAAGGGACACACAGGAAATGAGCTAAGGAAATAGCCAAAAGGTAAACAATTTTTGACAGAAATGCTATTAAGATAAAATAAGTAAATACATTTATCTTTGGATTTACTTTGTGAGCTCTTTAGACACAAAAATTCAGAAGCTGTTTTTTCTTTATTCTCTGTTATCTTTTTTTTTTGTTTTATTTTTTAATTCCACTGTGCTAATTACAGAAAAGTCTGGTATTATTAGATATTTATCATACCCCAGCAACATCCTCTGATCTCTCCCTTTCCCTAGATAACTACCTCACAGCTCTGCAGACTTCATTTAGTCACTTCCTCCATAACAACACTGTAGTACATGACTAAATACAGTCACTGTGACCTTTGAGAAATACCCAGATGCACATATTGCCCAAGCAGCAAAAAGTTCCTTTTTTCCCTCCTGCTCTGTACACACAGGACACATCAGCCCAGTGGGCGCTTGTCTGTTGTTGAAATATTCTCCAACTATTATCAAATGAACATAAAAAATACACCTATTTCCAAAATTTCCCTATGTAGTAATCTTGGTAGTTGTGTCTCATTTACACCTTTCTCATGTCTTGCTTCACTTAGTTATTGGTCAGCTTTATAAAGTTGCACAACTTTTTACAGCGTGCTTGTTTTTAACATTTTTCTTTTACTGTTACTCTTGTTAATGGCTGTTCTTTCTTCTACTGTCTTCTCATGTTCCATGATCTATCTGCATTTACATTTTGCCTATTTTAATGTTGTAGGTATGATAAACCCAAGGAAAAGATAATCAAATAAATAGGTTACAGAACTACAACTCCTTTAAAAACCTCACTTGACCTTGAAGGCAATCTATTTTACAAAAAAACTCTTCTCTAATTTTTCTGTTCCTAGGATAAAAAAAAAATCAAGGAAGTAGCCTTTTACCACTGCAGAAATTATTTTGCACACAACAATACCCTTGACTGATTTTAATCGGGATTTTTCTGTGGCCTTCACAAGGAAATTGCTGTCCTCCACCGACTTAATGACTTCCTCATTTCAGTTGCTAATGGTTTTTTCTCCTTGACCTTGGAGGTGTCCTCAGCTTTGGGGACCTTTCCATCTTCCTGCAGCTGCAGACCACCACTGCAGCTGTCCGGTGGATGTTTGTTACAAGTGCCGGTAACCTCATTTCATCTATCTTCTGTCATCTGCTCACCACCAGCATCTCTCCTACTTTACAAATAACTTTTATCTTCGACCTCACTTATACTGGGTGTTATCATGTCATGAACTTTACCTACTGTGTCTTCTTAGGCACATCTTTAAATCTTATAAGTGAATAAAAATGTTAGCATGCCACATACATTTACAATGTTAATAAATTAATAAGGAGGACCACTAAATAATGTGGTCTGGGTTTTTTGGGTTTGTTTTTGGTTTTGTTTTTTTTTCCAGAAAAAGTTAAATATCACTGCAAGACATTAATTATTTAAGCACAGCCTGTTAAATCACATTTTTGAAGCTCTGTTTGGACAGTTAAGCTGAAGGGGCTAAATCTCAACACTAGAATCCTAGAATTAATAAGTGAAAAAAAAACCCAAAACCAAAACCAGCTCTCAAATATTCTTTGTCATTCAACAGTGCTGTGATTAAAAAAAGCAAAACATTTACATATCAGTTTAACATTGGACAAATTTCAAAGTTCCTGAGCATTTAACAAACAAGGGTGTAAAGTAACATAATGACAAAAATAAGGAAAATAATTCTGGATATGATAGGAATGTGAGCAGCTGATGCACAATAGCAGGTCAGTGAGATTGGGAATCATTTCAGTAGCAGAATTACAAAAATGGAGGAGAGTGTGTGAGTGGGTGTGAGCGTCAGTCCTAGGGAGGAAGATGATGGCTGCAGCATTACAGCACTGGTAGGTGCAAACCCACCCATCTCTGTCCTGAGTGCCAGTGGCACTTTTATTATCAGAAGCTGGTAACTGCTCCCTGTCTGTGACTGATCTCCTGCACTAGCAAAATCCTGTCTGATTAACAATTATACGCCACCTTTAGATAGTAGCTCAGAGTAGCTGGAGAAAAATTCCGCTCACAAAAAGTGGAAGAGAAATAGGCTGATGGAATCTGAATGAACTATTTATAAGGATTATTTTAATGAATGACAACCATGTCTTCAAATGGAAGACAACAGGTTTCTCAGAGATGTGTAGGTACCTAATTCCAGTATAAGAGTCTGCAAAGCCAGAGGGATGTGGGCACCTGAATACGAATCAGAAGCCAGCATCCCTGGAGAATGAAAGGCATTTTCCCCACTTGCGTGCCTGATATCACAAAGCAATGGCAAACAGATGCAAGCTGTCCAACTTATTATTACTTGAGCTTTTCTTTAGCACATAATAATTACCAAACAGCTCTTTCTTGAAAGTTCACAGTTTTTCATTGTTACATTAACAGGTAATATTATATTTATTCTCTGATTAAAGATTTAAGAATTGGCATATAAAATGAAAAGCAAATAGTAAATACTGTGATCTAATAGGCAATTTATGCAGTATTGCCCATATTAACCTGTCAAGAAAATAAACTAAAATATATGGCTTGTATGCCCACAACGTTCAAGATGTGTTTGGTTACATAGTTATTTAATTGACCCTAATAAACTTAACTGACTCTACCAATGCTTGATTATTTCAGTACACAAGTTTATACAAAACACTGGGGAAACAGCAAATTTTGAGTTTGTCTTAAGTTTTTTAATGCTTTTACTTTTGAATTAATCCTTTTGTGAATATTTATGCTTAGAAAAACATGTTGAATATCTATGGAAAACTATGGGTAAATATGACCTATGTGTAATTAAAAGTAAAGCAGAATTAATTTTCAATAAATAACCTTCCACTCTTTGGAAATGATTTATTTTTATGTATGAAGCGATTAGTAGTTACAGATCTTTCATAAGATGTGTGGGGTCGCATATCTTTGGAGATCTCAGACAATTAGTGTAGCAAGGTATTCTAATAAGCACCATTAAACTTTAAATCAGTCAGAGCAACAAATAACTCCATTTGTGAGAAACCAGATCTAATGTAAGCAGAGAGAACTGGCTTTAACATTCAAAAAGCAAAAATAGGGCCTTACCGAATCAATATACTGCATCTTACAGACATGCTATGAATCATAACCTAGGATTTACTTCCAATATTCATAAGTTATTTGTGAGCTTCTGGTCATCAGAAATCTATGATTTCTAGGAACTCAAATACAACCTCATGACACTTTGAAAATTAAGAACAACCTTGACTCTGCTATTCATTCTGAGGGCTTAGGGTAAACAAATAACCATTTCAATATTAGACAGGATAAAGTCAAGGTGGTTTGCTTTTGTTTGGTTATTTGGCTGTGACAATACTAGTTGACAAAATGAAGTATATGCTTTTTCCTCACTGCAGTTAAATCAAATATTGTTTCAGCATGTAAATTTTCATTTGACTAGTTAATTCCACAACTAATGTAATGTTAGACATCATATTCAAAAAAAAGTGTACAGATAAATATATGTTATTAAATGCTTGTATTTCAGTTTCTTTATATTCTCAGTGATGAAGGTTTTCAAGACTGGACTAAACAAATCTGTGTGATCTGATCGAGTGTTTGCAGTAGTCCCATCCATGCAAGAATCAGGTCTGGGACCTCCAGAGGTCCTCCACCAACTCGGTGCCCTCTGCTGCTCTTCATCGTGTGGGACGTGGTTTAGTCATTACATTCTCTGAGCTAAACAAGGAAAGCACTCTTTGGCCAAAAAGGCTGGATTTAAACGCTGTATCACCTTCATCTAGTCTCTCATCTGTGTGACTGAATCCCATGGACCATCTTAGCCTCACACTTCAACTTATCTTATGACTACTGAATTCAGTGAGGATAATTAGTTTGAACTAAACATCTATGTGGGCTGTTTTGTTGAATCAGGGACTTGTAGTCTTCTTTCTCCAGAAAGTGAAATTTGAGTAAGTCCCCTACATCTTACTCATCTGTTTTAATATCTTGAAATAGAAGAGGTTGTTATGTAGTAAGGTCTATTCAAGCCCTTCTCATCAAGCATTAAACTATACTACTAAATGAAACTGGAAGCTATAAAGTAGGTGACTGCATATCCAGGATATTATGCTAGGATCAGAATTCTGCATACTTAGAAGAAAAACAGATTAGCAGGAGTCACCTGATTGGTACCTCATATATTATCCACTATTACGATTATTATTACAGATGCATTGATGGTCATTATGTGAAACAGGTATGTGAAGAAAAACACTTATTTATGTTACTCTTAACATCATAAAATTAAATTTGACCTCAGCAGCTATCATTTCCAGGATATATTTGCACCAAGTCACAGTTTTTCTAGTATTCAGAAGGAAACTTTGGGTTTCATGACCATTTATTCTTTTTACAGTCATGAATGTCAAATATACTTTATTTTAAACCTGATTCTCCTACAGTCACCTGTGACTTTAAAAGCAATACACAGCTACAGATTTGATGAGTACTGGTTACCAATATGAACTTTTTCCCCTAAAGTTCTACTTTGCCTTTTCACTCAGTAGTTGTGTAAGTGCTCCAAAGTTTAGAGAGAGCATATTTCTTAACTGGAATCCTTGTCAAAGTGATCATAGTTTCCTCTATTATAAGACATGTAGCACATACTCATTCTAACATAGACTGTTGTCAGCAGGTAGATGTGAGCTGGATATTCCTTCTTTTGCAAATTCTTTAAGTTTCTGCTCTGCTCAAATAGCTATAACCAAAAGAGGTTGCCACATGCAATTAAAGAGAACAGAAAGAAGTGAAATAGTTTTACCTATAATGAAAAATACCATTATCACCAAAATTACAGAGAAAAGATGTTTACATCAAATTATGGGAAGCATAAATGCTATTTGTCCTCCCTCTAAAAGTTTCTGCATTTTCTTTATCTAATTAGAATGTCACACTTCAAAAATCAATGCTTCTGTAATGCTTTCCATACAGCAGTGGTGACTTTAAAAAGGCATTTATTATATACTAAGCTGCTACTGATGACTACCATTATTTCCCCATTCTATAGTTCAATTGCATACTCCTATGAAGCATTATCACACAAGTCTTGAGAAGCACTGTAATTTCCTCAAAATTACTGGGAATTTCGGACAAGACTGTTTAGAGTGAATTGGTATCATTCCCACAAATATACTCATATTATCGATACCATTTTTACTCTCCTCTCACACATATTAGTTCCAGTCATTTATTTCCTCCACCTACTGTAGCTGCTGTTAACAACAGCTCTGATCCATTGGTATGTGTGATGCTACATACAGCATAGTAGTTTCCTAAAGTGAGGACATATCCTATATTATCCCTTCAACTTCTGAAAGTGCATTGTAGGACAGGTGCAAATATCTATCTTACAAAAGGTAGCAACAAGTAGAGATTGTAAAAGCATATACAATGGTTCTGGCAATGCACAACATTATTAGTAAGATCACCTTCCCTGTATGTTTAGATTGAGAAATTCCAATGCCAGGATGAGAGGACCGGATGCATATGTCAGTGGTAAAAAACAAAAAAGGATTTAGAGCACTCATTAATTAATAGGTACATATTCTCTGCAATTTCTATAAGTGATAGACTGAAACATAGATCTACCACAGCACAATGTAAAAATAATAAATAACCTACTGCCATCTGCTGCTCATAAGTCTTAGCTGTCATTTGGTCATTTGGGTTTGATTTACTTTTGTGTTGTATTTGGAGGAAACAATAGATTTCTGTTTCAACATGTTTCTAGAGCCCCTACACAAAGCAGTTCAACACCAGAATTTTTGACATAAGGTTACTTTTTTCCCACAGCATATCAACTGTGCTCTAGTAAAAAATTGCGATTGCATGACTAATGCTATCATTCTTGTTTCTGAGCTTTTGAGAAATGTGTCCTAAATTTTGATAATCATTTATTCAGTAACTAAGACACAAATACTGGAGTAGATCTGTAAAAAAGGGATAATTTATATTGTGGAATACACAATTTTACCAACTTTTTCTAGGCTTGGTAAATCACTTGACTTGACCTTTTCTATCTCTATGACTAAAAATCTGTCAGTTTTGCTAATGATTTCCTTAGAAATACATATATATGTTAAATATTGGTGGTAAATATTCAAAATGTTGTCTGTTCATGACTGAATGATGAAAAAAAATCCCTGGAAAAAATGTAATTATTAACTATATTACAATTATGTTATAATTAATCTTGTTTATCCTAGAAGAAAAAGCAATAAAACTCTGTGGTCTGCAGGGTTCCTATCTGCTACATTTTTAATTACAAATTAGGGAATTCTTCCATAGGAACACAGATAACTGCATTATTAAACAATTTTTGTCAACTTATCTTATTAATTATGTGCTTGAATATAGTCTATAACTCTGGCCAGCTGAGCATTATGATTTTCTTCAGCTAGTAGATTGTGCCTAGCTTTCTGACCACATTTTCTAACAGCCTTGCTTAGTCATGCTTTTTGCTAGTGTCCTTCACCAAGGTGTTAATTAATACAGTGTCACTTTTTTGAACGGACATTGTTAGTAAGTATAGGTCATCTTTTGCTATAAGATGATGAAAGCACAGTAATTGCCTTGGGGACATTTTAAGTTCTTATACCTAAGGCTAGTATTTATTGTAGTATAAAACAACTGCACAAACCTTTATATTATATGGAAAAAGTAAGTAGAATAATAGAGAAACCCTACATAATTTAGTTGTGTATTTAGAAGGGATTTCTGAAAGTGTTCAATATTGACCAAGTCCTGCCACTGTTGCCCTCAATACCTTAATCAGAATGAGAACAATGTTAGGTCAATGCTGCATGCTTTTCATCATCCAGTAAGAGGTTTTATTTGTGACAGTGTGTGGAAATACCACTCCAGACCATGTGCTAAAATGACACAGAAAGTCTATTCCAGAAAAAGAGGTCATCTGTGTTTCCGCTGGCCCAGCTTTCTGCAGATGTAACTGCTCTCTGATAATGAAAGTTGAAGCTGATGAAAAAGATCTTTAAAAAAAGATATTTTGAAGCTGTGTACACCAGAAAGCCTATGAAAGAAGAAGTTTACCAACACCCTTTGGAGTGTTTGGGCAATTAAAGTCAGGTTTTTATTTCCTGAGTAGGAAATAGTCATATTCTAAAATTGATTATCTCATTATTAGGAAGAAACTAGTGATGAATAATATTATTTTAACACTATTTAAAATATATTTCAATTAGAAACCAGAAAACAATAGGCTTATAGTCTTTCTCCCAGCACCTTGCAAAGAATTCTTGGGATTAGACTTTTTTTATGTATAATATGTAGCCACATCTATATTGCCTAAAAATCTGCGCACTAGTCAATGTTTAGAGACTCTTCCTTGAAAAAGGAATCAGAACCTAACAGATGATGAAAAGGACTTTAGTTTCTGAATCAGCACCAAATACTCCCAAATCTATTGCTGTCCAATGATAGAAGAGCATGAAAACAATAATTTTGGCTGGTTTGGGTATAGCTGCTATATAGATGCTTCTTGAACCATCTCCCCATACTCCAAAACCTGTAATTACTGTGCCATTTAGAAACACAAAAATGATTCATAATTACATAGTTTTGTAAATATTTATTATTTATGGTTGGTAGCCTAATGTTAATAGAACTCTTATCTGAAACATGAAAAATTTTGCAATGGTGATAGTTCATTGGAAAAGAAAGTTCATTTCTGAGAATGAAAGAAAAAGATACAAGGATGATATAAGCAAATCACAGCCACTTAATTTGCATTGAGTGGCACTGATCACATCGCTTGAAATGAAATGAAGTAAAAGCACAACAAGGATAAATTGTGTGTAACATTTTGTACTTTATGTTGAAGGCTGCTAGCTAAGCTTAGCCACATTGCATGGGTATCAATGAGTCAAGCAGTAACATGCTTTAACCAGCTCTTCAAGAGGTGCATCGCAGCCCAACATACCTTCCATCCTATCCTTGAATGTGAGATCCATAATGAATGGCACATTTTCTTCAGTCTCTAGAGTGGTGCAAGTTAAGGACATGAACAATTCCCAAAAGACAAAGATAAACACAGATTTAGTCTACAAAACTAATATTTGATTATTTGTAAATACAGCTCTTTCTAATAACTCTGGTAAACAGTAGTGGTTTAAAAAAAATATATCCAATACTATTAATCTAATGAATTTTCTTCTCATTTTACTAAAAGACATAATAAATAACCACTTTAAAATGACAAACAGATGTTTTAATTCAGAACTTGGTAAGTGTTCTGTAGTGTTTCTGTCAAAAAACCCCCAGCAAGACTCCCGTGGTTTTGTTGGAAGAAAATTCTAATGTGTAAACTTCATAATACTGAAAATGCAAAGACTCTGTACTAAAACCTGCAGTAATATTTCCCACTTTTAATTAATAATACAATACAATGGTTAACCTAGAAAAAAATAATGTAAGGTGATATCAGTTTTAAATATATGTCAGGTACTTGGAAATTCTAAATGCTGGATTTACAATGATGTCTTTGAAAGTCCTTCATAAACTAATGCTCTCAAGTAAGTCTAAGACCAATTTTTCAACTTCTACAGATGTCAGTAGCTAGATTGTGTGAGATTATGAAGACTGCAGCCCAGGGAAAACATTAAGTCTGGATTGCTGTTTTACAATATACATTCTAACCACACTGTCATAAATCACTCTGGTTAAAAAAAAAAATCCTTAAATAAAATCAGTGAAATAGTTCTAGAAACCATTTCAACTGGAAAGAAATTTTATAAACACTTTTATCCACCCAGGGAGACTTTAATCATGTGTTTAAATACCTAAGATACCATTTTTCATAAGTATATGTGTAGATAATTACTATCTAAATCAATGGCAAGAAACTTCAGGAGCTCTCACTGAAGAAAAGATTTGCAAAGGCCTTTAGACAAACCCACTCAGAAGTTATCTTTATCTTTTTTTTCCCCCCAAAACCGAGATAGCTACAATCTAAATGAAGATTGAAACAAAAAAAAGTTTCAGGAAATTGTAAGAAATTAAGTGCTCTATTTTTTTTTTTCACTACTATTTTATTTCATTTGAAGGTTGGAATTTTAAGTTTCTTATTCTTGATTCCGTTTTCTTTTCATTTTATTGATTTATGTTAGTTCTTTTGTCATCAAAATCAATAACTCGCAACTGGATTTTTCACGGCTATTGAAGTCCATGGGAAACCCATTATATATTGAAACATGGGAAGTACTGTGTGATTTTGAAAGCTGAAATTGCAGAAAGAATGAAACCTATAAATGAAAATCAATTTAATTGGGATCTAATAACAAGGATATATACTACACACCTAGAAGCCAAAAAAACCAGTAGAGGAATAGAGAGGTTTGCTTGTCACCCACCCGTTAATAACTTGTACATGATCTAGAAAAAACCTTGAACACTGTACTCAACTCTGGTTGAAGGTTTAGGGAAAAGAAGACCAGACTCAAAAAGGTACAAAAAGCCTGCTAGGATGCCCATTGGAATTAGATCACAGGATACAGAAGAAGACTGAGAAAAGTTTTACTTGTCCATAAATGGAAAATAGATATAAAATCAGACAAAAATCATTTGTACAGGTACCCCAGAAGACAAAAGGTAAGAGATGTGCTAGAAAAACTCCAGGACAAACTTTGGCCCAACATGTACACGAGAACAAAGGAGAATACATTGATGACAGTATTTAAACTTGGAATGAGGTAAATGTTCCCAACAAAAGAGTGGTTGTTTAAGAAGGTCTAATAAAAAATTCCTTTCTATTCAAGAACAGAGACAAATACTTTCATGATAGACTATAAGGTGTGGCAAGTGATCAAATTCCATATTTCAAGGGATTTTTCCAACCCTGTGTTTTTACAGTGTATTTTACACTTCAGTTTACTAAAGTATTTTACCTTTTACTCACTAGCCTGCTATCAAACTCATTGCCATCCTCAGAACAGTTGAGACAAAGAAAGATACACAGAGTCCAAATACCAACAATCAAAGCCGTCTCCACCAGAACTGGTGGTCAATTCATTCCACAATCTGACCTTGAAGAAATCAATTCATTCCTTTCTCAGGTACAGTTCAATGCTAATTTATTTCAAAATGTCTAGTTAAGGTATGTGCTAATGAAATGCATTGGATATAATTTTGATAGCTATTGTTATTGTCATAGTGACTCAGCATTTCTCCTGAAGGACATGTATTTATTAAATAAGATAAACAGAGGCCAAGTGTTAAAGCTGTATAAAGGTCCAAGCAGAGGGACTCAATCTTTATTCAAGGCTCTACTATTCAAGATTAAGCAAGTAGATTAAGTAAATTAATTAATCATTGATTCAACATGAACATGATTAAGTCCTTTGTCAGAGACATCTAGAGTACCTAAATTTAAAATATTATGTATTGCAAATTGAAACTAATGCAACACAACAGGGGTGGAGTGTAGCAATTAGTGAGTAGGTGTAATGGCATGTCCTGCAGGAATTCTCCCACCTTTGGTCTGTGAAGCAGACAATGGCAAGCAACTTTGAAATCATGGAGTAGTAAAATCTAGCAATATTTTAAAATGGACTTTCTCCTAGACTCCTGTCACATTGCTTAGAACAAGCTAATGAACAAAAAGTATGAGTATCTTGCTTGCAACTTTGCATTACTTCTTGTCTCTGTTTTACCACTTAATGATTATTGTACTCTGAAGCTGGTTGGATCAATTACTACAGAATTTGTTCATTTTTTGACAACTTGGAGGTGTTCTTTTGAAAACTGTTTGATTGTCCAAGACTTTAATCTTCATATTGATGACTCACTGCTTGGGGAGTTTGCAGTTGTCTCACAGCACTGAAATACTGAGCTTTTTTCCCAGCTCATAATTTTTTTCTGCTCACAGGCACAGACTAAAAAAATAACCACCAACACATTAGTTTTCACCTCTTTTTGCCACACCCACCTTCTTTCTTTCTTTTTTCTTCTGGTCCAGCCCCCCTTGCCCCCCCCCCCCCCCCAGTGCCATACCAATATTTTTTTATTTCCATTCTACTTCAAATTAATTTTTTTCCCAACATATTTTAACTGCCTGTTGGTCCAGTAGGTAGTGACCTCTGCTACACACACCTGCTTCTACTGCTCATTCACAAATACTGAATTGTAATTCATGTCTCCCTCAGATTGTCATGACTTAATATAGCTAACATATATTAATAATTTTGTTTCTTTATTCTAACATAATTCTCTTTTATATGTATATTCTTTTGTTATTGTGGGAACTTGGGACCTGATGCTGAACCACCTGATTTCAGTGGAGATCCTTGAAGTCTTAAAAGATGTGTTTATGCTAAGATCAATTCTAACTGGGTTATATAGTTAATCTTTGGAATAAGATTATTATAAAACCAAAATTCTGTCTCCATTTTTTTTTTTTTTACTTCATAGAGAAAAAGCTGTAGAGCTCATAAAATGGGGTGGTATCCATGGGAATACATTTCTATTAGAGTTCTCAAATTGGAGTTGTTTAGATACTGTTATGAATTTATGAACTGATTATACCGACTTCATGTTCGCCCTCAAGCTGAAATTCTCCAATTATCTGCAATAAGCATATCTTGGCTCACCCTATGGCTCAAGAGAGGCAGCCAGTTCCCCTGACAGGGAATCTCAGGCATGAAAATGGGCTCTGGCTTGCGCTGGAACCTCAAGCTCAAGGGAGGGATCCAACCTGCTGTGAGAGCTAGGGAAGTTATCAGACAGCCGTACACACAAACTTATATACATCACACTCGATAAAAGTCTTTTCTAAATGACCTAGGACAAGGGAGACACCATGGAAATTAGAAATATACAACAGATCCTCCATTTAATTTTCTTTGTGGTAAATAACTGCAGCTTGCCTTAAGTTCTGAAGCATAAGATTCAATGGTTTTTTTTCCAAAAAATGGATTCAGATAAAATACAACAGCAGACACTTTTGAGAATGTAGCAGCACACATTTTTTCATCATAAGATCTTTGCTTTAACTTACAGGAATGATGTGCATATCTGATACAAAATACAAATTCTTCTTAATAATTGCTAGCAAAAGAATATAAAACCAAAAGGTATTATGGCTTTGTTGTCAAGTGCTCAATACTACTGTTTTCCATTTCTGACTTTTTAAAACTGTAACTTTGTCCATTATTGATAACAATAAACATCTGTATGAAAACCGATCAAAATTTTCATATGCTAAACACAAGATGCAAAGTAAATTGTCATCACAAAACACTGGAAAGGATGTTGGGGGATTGCAGAGTGGGAAAGCAGCTAAAGAGCTTACTGTTATCCACCACTGACAATGGTACAATAGTACAATTACTGTCTTGGTAATTATATCATCCTTTATAATCATCCACATCTGTTTAATGTGGATTTCCAAAGACTTTACTAAAATTTCAAAATTAATTCAGTGAGTATGACTTGAAGAATATTGTGGGTTAACTTTGGCTGGCCACCAGGTGCCCACTAAAGCTGCTCTATCACTCCCCTCATCAGCTGGACAAGGGGGAGAAAATATAACTAAAGGCTCATGGGTTGAGATAAGGATAGGGAGAGGTCACTCACAGATTATCATCATTGGCAAAACAGACTTGTCCTGGGGAAATCAGATTATTACCAATCAAATTAGAGTAGGATAATGAGAAATAAACCCAAATATTAAAATACCTCCCCCACCACTCCCTTCTTCCCAGGCTTAACTTTACCCCCTATTTTCTCTCCTTCCTCCCCCCCCAGTGGCACAGGGGGATGGGAATGGGGGTTGGGGTCAGTTAATCTCACACTGTCCCTGCATCTCCTTCCTCCCCAGAGAAGGACTCCTCACACTCCTCCCCTGTTCCAGCCTGGGGTCCCTCCCACGGCAGACAGTCCCCCACGCACTGCTCCAGCCTGGGTTCCCACGGGGTCACAGCCTCCTTCCTTCGGGCACCCCCTGCTCCCCCATGGTCCTCCCTGGGCTGCAGGTGGGGATCTGCTCCCCCGTGGGGTCCCTGGGCTGCAGGGGCACAGCCTGCCCCACCATGGGCTGTCCTAGAGGCTGAGGGGAATCTTTGCTCCGGCGCCTGGAGCCCCTCCTGCCCTCCTGCTGCACCCACCTGGGGGTCTGCGGGGCTGCTCTGCTCACATATTCTCACTTCTTCCTTCCAGCTGTTGTTGCACAGCAGTTTTTTCCCCTTCTTAAATACGTTATCTCAGAGATGCTACCACCATTGCTGATGGGCTCAGCCTTGACCAGTGGTGGCTCTGTCTTGGAGATGGCTGGCATTGGCTCCATCAGACATGGGGGTACTTCTGATGTCTTCTCACACAAGTTACCCCCTCAGCCCCGCTTCTACCAAAACTTTTCCGTGCAAACCCAACACAGCTGATCATAAAAATCTAAGAGGGAATAAACTCTTTTTCAGACTCTGAAGTTAGTTTTCAGAACTATCAGCTAAGGACAGAAAGGAAAAAACCCACACACTTTAGGGCTGCACTACCCAGTTTATTCAGAATTCATTGCTGTCTTTGCAAACACATATTCAGTTCTATTCATTCTTCCACTCTCTGAAGCACAGAAAACAGGTGATGCTCACCCACCATACAAGGAGGAGGAGTGGGAAGAGCTTTAGTTCCCCTTCTTACCACTGGTCACAAATGTAAATAAAAGGCCTTGTGGTTAAAAACAGAGAAAAGGTAAACAAATCTGCTTCACACAAAGACCGTGAGATAACTTCTTCTCAGTCACTGACTAGCAGAGAGAAGAGGAGAATTCATAATTTGAATTAATTTGGTCTCAAGGGTGTTCTCAGTATGGTGTAACTACAGTGAAGATTCACACCATCTGATTTAGGAAACTACTCGTTTGTCTCTCCCTAGAGATGCAGTGATGAGACACAAGCTCCTGCAAAAGGTGATTTTGAATATTATGCTCTAAACAGCACTCTAGAGCATCTCTGTTCGCTCTCTGGCTATTATGGTAGATACCAGCTGCCTTGTGTGTTGCTCTTCTCATGGCAGATGATGTAATAAGCAAGACTGCTTGCTATGACTCAGTGAGATGAAGCATTTCTAGCACAGGGTCATATATGAATGAAACCATTCTTCATTGCTACCCATCTGTATCAGAATTAGTTCTTTGGGTAAAGGGAAATAGCTTTGGACAAGTGAAGAAATTCAAGCAGCTCCAGTTTCTCTTTACAGTCTTCAGTTGTGATACTATCACTACCACACCAATCATCCTATTTTTACCACCATTTTTATGCAGCCCTTGTGCTCTGCTTTCTCCACTGGTGTTTAAGTCAAGGGGGTTACAGGCCCATCCTCTTCTTCACTGTTGGGGAATATACTCCATGTGGTACTCCTTTTTGCTCTTTCTCGTAAGCAAAAGCAAAGCAAAGCAAAACAACAACTCCAAAAAGCTCCTAGCAGGCCACCACTGCAGTGCCTGCACTTTTTGAAAGGGTGTTGTGTCAGGGAGGGGGGCACTTAGGCAATATGAGGAATAGGTTGCCCATCACTGAGAAGGCCAATAGCATTATCCTTTCATTGGGGATTCAGAGAGGGAACAAGGATCAGCAGTGAGAGTGAATGGAGTGGTGCTCCAGGGTACCTGTGTGTACCCAGAGCATGTGTTCAAAGCAGGCTCTGGTTGCACACAGGTATACGAGTCAGAATAAGTAATGCCTTGGCTGTGCTTTAACAACAAGGGAAAGAGGTAGGAATCCTGATGGGAATGAAGACAGAAAGTCTCGCTGCTGTTCCTGCTGACTTTCTTTTATTATTTTCTTTCAGGATCACCATGGCCTCGATTGTGTGCAGAGCTCATAATAATGCTTCAGGTTCACCACATGTTCCTGGAGGGAAATAGAATTTCCTGCCAGCTGCACAGAACCCTCAGTGAATGCAGTTGTCTCACATTTTTCCTGCCTATTTTCAGTCTTCTTTGCACTTCCAGCATTCAAAATGTCCCATACATTTTGGCACACATGGGGAAGACGTGTTTATGCAAATCTTGATTTTATGTTTACTGAGTTAATAAATAGCTAGTGGGAAAGCAAAAGTAATTCTGTCTTCTCGCTTTAAAGAATTTTCTTGCTCCTTTATCATATATGAAACACTGTTGCATTTATTGATGCATTCTATTAATCATTAAAACCTAAATAAACCAAATTCATATGATCTCACTAAATAGCATCTCATAGTGCTACTTCTGTAAATACTGTGCTGGGCTAGATGGACTGCTGATCTCAACAAGAGGAAGATTTCTTATGTTCTTAAATCGTTTGGACTTTTATTGACTCCAAGGGAGAACTGGTGGGAGTTATACTCAAAAACCTGCATAAAGGAATTTTTTTACTGGTATGTTACAAGTTTGATGAATTCAACAAAACTTAGAGACTGCTATATATGCATATTCACCTACAAACTACCGACATGCTAATCAAATGCCTTTTTATATGGAAAAAAACAAGAGAAAACAATAGAAATATCTACTGTGAAAATAGAAATAAGTTTGCCTCAAACTCCAAAAAGCAATGTGACCAAACTGCCTAGAAGAGAGTTTTTCTAAAGAACCACTATTGGTTCATATGACAAGCCTGACTGGGACCCGGGTGATTTCTTGAACTCCTGAGTTTAAGAAGCATAGTTACCCAGGGTAGTTACCACTACACTGTTACTCCAGCAAATGTCATGCCCCAAATTGGGGTCCCATTGTGAGATACCTCCATTGGAAGTTTTTTCCTGCTCCTTCGAATAAATTGTTGCAGAATTGGGCTATTAACACAGTGCTCATATTTATGTAATATAATGTGTATTGCTATAATGACTATAATGAACACTCTACTAAACCTAAATGAATAACTGCCTTTGATCCAACTTAATGGTCATTTTGCTTTATCACAATTTGGAGAGGATCCTATTTGGTTTTGTTGATTGTGACCATCAACAAGAGTCAGACACTAAGAATATTTGGAAATCTGTGTGTACAAACTGTGTGACCATCTGCTTACTTAACTGATACGAGATGACACTAATTACATGAGGAAAGAGCCAGTTTGCTGCCTGAGAAATCATGAAAATATGTGCACATCATAGATATACAAATTAAAGGTCATATTTTGGAAAAACATTTTAGGCAGCATGTGTTTGAAGTGGTAGATATTCCCCAAGTGCACTGAAAACATGAGGGGTCACTCACCAGTCTCACTTCTTACATTATGTGGAGTTCAAAAATACTCAGCTATATTTTTTTCAACTACACTTTTTTTTTATATAGGGGTCTCTTCCTTTTCCTCCACTCTCTGGCCTGCTCCCTTGCCACATAAGCCAGCGGCAGAAATTATAACTTTGCTTTTCTTGATGCTTTTGTGCTTGAGTTTTATTTACTGTAAATCCTCCCCAAACCATGCAGAGAAGCACTCATTGTGCTATCTACTTTAGAGGACAATATTCTATTCAGATCTCAGCAGAGAAAGAATCTCAGATCCCGTTGAGCTAGATATGTTTACGTGTATTTAATGATCTTCAACAAATATTTCATCTCCAACATTCACTACCTCCCTTTAAACCCATGGAGGTGTCAGAATTATACATACCCATAGATTTTTAAAGATTTCCTCTTTCAAAAGCTATAAGAAGTTATTTCTGATGAGAAGATAATTTGCAAAGATGTGATGCTACATATAGTCTTTAAGCTATGGATTGCTCTGAGATTGGCAAACAGCAATGCATGCTTACTAGGTTGCATTGTAGCTATGCCAAAAACATCAACGGCCTCTCTTCCTTCCCAGAGAACAGATACAAGCACCCAACAAACTGATGGCAAGACTTTGAGACTTCATGTTTTATTCTTTGAATAGTGTTGAAGATATATTATTCTGTTCAAAACATGTCAGATTTACAACCCAATTATTGCTGTATTAGGCACTATCTGCATTTTGGTTTTATGATTTCCAGACTTGATCATTCTTATGCTCAAGAAAGGACTACCTCATAAGAGTTGCATAGGTTTCTGCAGAAAGAGCTGTTTATAGTGACTTTTAGGACTTATTTCTGGCACTCAGTCATTTCAATGGCTACATTATCAGCCACTTTAAACATCCAATGCATTTGAGATACAGGATCCTGTCTGTTCTGCGTGGACTATACTCCACTTTCAAAGGATAGTACTGGAACACAGATTGACACCTAGAAATCCTTATTCCTGTAGAACATAGAGTGAGACTTTGGATTTTAAATAAGCATGTGTGTGTCTATACAGCATACAGTTTTATGAGAGGTAAGTCTTGGCAAAAGAGGAGCCAGGAAACTATGTCTGGGCCACAGTTATAGGCTCCACAGCAGTACTCTACACTGAGCTTCTAAGTAAAGTGGTCATCTTAATTATCTGGTGAATTGCGGTGCACAAATTCTCTCCTGTAATCCAACGCGGACATGCACTTCTGCTTGGAAAATCATCAGTAGCATTGCCGACAAGGGATTGCTTACATGTTTGGGAGATGTTCTAGCTTTTATAACTCTGTTGGAGAACAGCGAATAGGGAAAGTCTGAGACTGTCAGGAACAAACTGATAAAGTTGTGCCCATCTGATCCACCTACTGTGTGTTTTAAGAAATCCACATCTGCTGGATACAGACAGAGAGCAATGGAATTGCAAGTGTGGTCTAAAACAACAGTGGAGATGTTTAGTGATCTGCGGCTCTGATGAAGATTGAGAAGCAAAGAACAGCGAGACTATTACCAT
This sequence comes from Gorsachius magnificus, assembly GCA_034008185.1. NCBI lineage: Eukaryota > Metazoa > Chordata > Aves > Pelecaniformes > Ardeidae > Gorsachius > Gorsachius magnificus. The sequence continues at coordinate 79,424,163 of CM067109.1, forward strand.
GCAGTGATGTGGTTACCAAGGGTTCACACTTGTGAAAAAGGTTCGGCCAGAACAGGGTGCTGCTATTAGAAATCTGACTAATTGTGCCTCCTACAGTTTGCAGCATTTGTTGATCTGCCAGGAGTGCTCCTGCAGAGGAGTTTGTCAGGCAGGTATGGAGCAGACTGCCCTCGGTAGTGAGGACTGATAGCCTACCAAGAGTCAGCTATATGAGGAAAAGTCTCATGAATTATGCAAGACCTATCATGGTACATATGTGCCCATGATCTCTCCTGTAATGGTGCTGACAAGGAAAATGCCAATGAGAGCGGGTATCTGTTGACTACCATGCTCAACTATGAGCAGGATGTGAGAAGCCAGAGAGTTCCCAAAACCTGGCTGATCTGCCTTGTGCCCTAGCTGATGAAGTATGGTCCAGATGTGAGAGCACCTGGCAGAAGGAGGTTTAATTGCACACTAAGCTGCAATTAATTGCAGGATGGTTGTAAAACGTGCATTTGGGCAATTACAGGCAACTTGAGGCTGCTTACACAACTGACTGAATGCAAAAGGGTAGAATTGCCAAGTGTTGCAAGGGAGTCCTTTGCACCGCATAACATTTGCAGGGAAGAGGCGGTGAGCATTTCCCAGGGGTGGGCTGATGTCAGTGTTCACTTACACAGAAGGAGGAGGAAGCCAGGAAATGCACCTGTGATAACAGGGTCTGACTCCAAGAAAGCAAAAGAAATAACGGGATGCCGTATGTGCCCACATGCTTGTTTTGCAGAGCAAATTATCATAACAATGTAAAATGTTGGCCAGGGAGGAGCTGTCATAATGGATAATGCAACTTCAGCAATGTATCTCTGACTTGACAGATTGCTTTTGGGGTTCATTTATTGTGGTTTTTTCTCCATCTCTTTTTCTTTCTTTTTTTTTTTTTTTTAATAGGGCTGAAGCTGTTAAAGGTATGTGAGAATTTATTAAAGGTAGAATTTTATTTTAATTAATGCTTCCTTAGGATTTCTGAGTTATAAAATGCAACAGTACAGCCAACAGTTTACATTTACATAGAGAGTAAACAATCACCCAGAAATAAAAGAAAAAAAAAACACTTCTCATTTGAATCCCTTCCTATCCCATGCTGAAAAATAAAACTAAATAAATGCATAAAATAAAACTGGATAGGAAATACAGACAAAGATTTAACCAGCTGAGCAACAAAGGGCAGCAACAGATTGAGAGGAGGGGGTATCATTTGCAAAACTGGTGTATTAAAATTATTACATGTCTTGACTAAATATGAATCCTACAAGAGCTCTCTCCATGCCTTTGTCACATGCAATGCATGTGGTTCTAGATATGCCCTTCCTCTCTTTTTGCTTCACTTTTCATGCCTGAAGGAGTACCTGTGGTTTATGTTCAGTGGGGAGTTGAGCTGACCTTGCTCAAAAAATCTGCGGGGCAGAGGACAGGGGTTGCAAATGCAGGTTTTGCGTGTCAGGTAGCTGCTCCATGCTGAATTTGCTGCTTACATTGCAGCTTTCTGTCATGCTCCCTCATGGCAACAATGTGCTAATAATAGCTCTCCCTTTTCATCCACCTGATGCTTCCAGAAACGTGTTTGGTTTGCTGGGAAACTCCCTCTAACATTGCAGCAGTTGTTCTCTGGCTGTTTTTCTTTTGGCCTGATGATTTCCACATCTCTTGCTGGCAGCTAATAGTGTCTCCCCTGGGTAAGAGACCCCTGAAACCAAAGAGATGGTGTTTATTTTTCTATCAAGAGGAAAAGCATTTCTGATACACCTGAAGCATCTTATATCCCTCCTGAAGCGTCTTCAGAGAATGTTTCCTTTTTAGCAAGAAAAGACATTTTTGGGGAAAAAAACCCTACTTCTTTAGCCACATTTGCGTACACATTTGTATCATCATACCTTTAGTAACAATCTTTGCTTTGTGGGTTTCCTGGTTTTTTTCACGATGAGAAATCCATATGGGTTGCACAGGGACATCAGAAAAAAATTTTGACTGCATATTGCTTTAACTAAGCACTAGAAATAAATGAAGAATGAAGTTTTTGATTATCAGTCCTTCCACAGCTTCCCCTCAACCCATCAGCCTGCTTTTTCTTGTTGTGAAAGCAAGGTACCGAAGGAAGAGAGCACACATTTCCTTTCCCCTTCTGAGCACAGCATCACAGACTAGCCTTACAGGTCTCATTATTTAAAGAGAGCATCTTTCACCATGAGTAGGAAAAAAATCTTGTATCCTATTTCATGCTTTTAAGACTTTTTACAAGTCATTGGCTTGGCCCAAAAATCCACCCAGAGGCCTGATAACAAACACTGGGAATCATAGCTTGAAAATAAGTAATTTGGCTACTTGACCATAAAAGTAGTTATATTCAAGCAGTCAAAGAAAATTAACTTTTTCTTGAATAAGGTCCTCTTATGAAAGCTTTGCTCTTGATAAAAATATTCAGTCTTGCCCTAAGGATTATGGCGGCATTCCTTGGAGCTCTCAGTAAGACCTTTTACCTTGCAGAAGAGGTGCAACTACATTCCCAGTCCTGTGATCAGCATTTCATATTGCTTAAATAGAGTGGCTTAGTGCCAGCTTTTCTGTACTAGCTTTTCTGAATTACACTTTACTACATTTTCTCAAATGGTGACAGTGAGTGCCACAGGAATACCAGAGCATGGACATCAATTTCTGGCACGCCAGCAGGATCACATAAGCTGTTTTCTTGTTGGTGAGGAGACAGCCTAGGAGGAAGAAATCCTTAGCTGAGGACTACAGCCCTGTCTGTGCCTGCCTGGACAGTACTTAAATACCCTCAGACTGGATTTTGCTACATACAGGGAGGAAGGTTTAGAGACATAAAACCTGATTTATTTGCTCCTTCTGGATGAGGAACATTTAGCTAAAAATTGCTACAGAATGGTTTAAAAACATAAAGGACATCTTTAAATAAATATTTTAGAGGTGGGGTGTGTATGTTGGTTTTAGTTTTGCTTTGGTTTGGTTTTTTTAATCAATTACCTTGAGCATTATATCTTGATTTAAAAGATGTGCCTTCCTTGCTGACAGTATTCTGATCTGATTATCTGAGTCATGCAGTATTTAGCACATTTTTACTAACTTAGTTAATTTCTGTACTTTATCTTCTGGAATTTATTCCAGGTCCACAAGTAAAATGAACATTTTTCCCCGCCAGAGTGTTTACTGAACTATATAATGAACAGCCACACATACTGTAGCTGTGAATGAATGAATTTCTTTTTTCTATCCTCTCTTCTGTACTATTTTTGACAGGCAATTCATTATTTGATCTCCAACTTAGCCCCCAAATCTGCTATTTTGGTAGAATACCTGTCTGCTTTTAAAGCAGGAAAAAAATATTAAAAATAACTTTGAGATGTCCTACTATTTGCGCATTATTTGCAGATATGGAGGTAATATAGGTTCTATTTTCAGAAACAAAAAAATCAACCTCTAGTTGGCCAGGGAGTTAAGAAAATATACGATCTGACTTGCCTTATGTAGTAAGGAAAAAATCAATTTCTAGTTTCCATATGTACAAGCAAAGCACTTTTTCCACACAGAAATATCTCCTGATATTTATTCTGGAGATTTCTCTGTTTGGAGAAATTTAAATAGTACTTTTTGGAACAAACTGACTTACAAATATACCATGTAAAAGAAATAAAGGCCATCCCAGAGAAGCCATCTAAGGACATAGGAAGGGTTAAGATCTGGCATAAATTAATAAGAGCATTCGCTCCGTGACTCAGAAGACAACTTTTCCCTTTCCAAGTCTCCCTACTGTATTGGATATGAAAATCAACTTTGCTTTTCCGTGCATCATTTTATGCTCTACAGCTCTTCTCTATTGCCCATTTCATTTGTATTATTTGGAATGCAGTTGAATATGACTTGTCCAATTATCCATAAACATCCCTGTATATTTAGGGATCTCAAAGGCCTCATAAGAGCAGTTCTTTAATGAAAAGTTTGGAACACAAAGCTTTTTCCGTGACCAAGGGGCAGCAATCATAGAAACGTATTTGGAAATCTTGCCTGGATTAGTAAGTGGGGATTTAAGTATCAAAGAAACATTTGTTATTGAGACAAGATAAGGCACCTTTTAATTGAAGACACCCATTTACAAAACAAAATTACTCAAACTAGTAACTGCAAGATTCACGGTGGACAAGTGAGTGAAGAAGAAATCTGTAGCTTTACTAGTGAGGGAGATACAGTGAGGCAAAAAGTGGCTTTTAAGCACCAGAGACACTTCCAGGGATTTAGATATACATTTCAAGAAGAGATAAACAGCTTTGAGCTTTCCTTTATAGATGGGCATCTAAATTCCTTCTTCAAGGGAAAAAAAAGTCCATTCTTTCAAAAGGATGATGTGCAGTCCCTTTAGAATATAATATACCATTTTCACAAGTAGGAAAAAATGTTTCAGTTGAAAAGAAACTGTGTGGATTCTCCGACTAAAAAGTAACTGGCTCTAAAATACGGGAGGTCCTTCAGAGGGGAAAGGATATCTTCCCGGACTATAGCCTTGTGGATCCTTAGAGTTGGGATTTAAACCCAAAATTTCTGTACCGGAGTGCTCTACCACCAGTCTAAAATGTAAAAGGAAAACTTGTATTCTGTCTTTTGCACAGGACTGAACGTCCATGGAACATCTCCATCAGATGATTCTCTGTAAGTAAACCAAGAAAAGAAATACTGACTCATAACCCTTATTCAAACATAAGCATGATTTAAGTAAGCTCCTGGCCACAATGTCATTGTATAAAGTGCAGATCCAACTCTAAACCAATTAGTCTTGTTAAGAGACAGAGTACACTACCTCTAAAAGTGTAGTTATTATCGTTGCTTGATAAGCTTTTACCCAAGGGAGATATGTTAGATGGCTGAGGGATTACTACAACACTGCCCAACAAACACAAGCACATCCCAAAATCGCCTTGTGAAACTAGTCCAATAAACCAGCCCACTTTACTTAATTGAAGTTACCTTTTGTGGAAGAAAGAGAGGAAAAAGTATCTAACAACTCTAGGCAGTCTGTAGTCAAGTATTTCAAAAAAGCTTAAAAAGTCCAAGTGTGAATCACTTCCCACCCATGCAACATGCAAACAATTGACGTAGATGCTTCTGAAGAGAAGGGAAGTTACTGTGGAAGTTACAGAAGAATTTTCTTAAAATTGCAATAGTGCTTTCCATGTCGTTGAGATAACTAAGCTAAAATTATCTTTAAGAAAGAAATACCCGTAACTGTGCGGAAGGCACTGTAACAAGTGGTAATTCATTTCACCACACAGAGTCATTGAAACCAGTTCTCTAAGATGAAATAAGGTTGTACACAGCAAACAACAGGAAATCTTTCTAAATGGAAATGTTTGGAATACTGGAGGTTTATTACCTCCTTGTTATCTCTGAAGTTCAAAATGTGCTAACCACTTTGCCGCACAGACAAGGAAAGTCCCGCTATTTAGAAACCTTAAAGCCATAGACAGCAAATTCACGAGTCGTAAAATCATAGATTATCAAAGTTGGAAGGGACCCATAAGGATCATAGAGTATGACTCCTTGCTCCTCACAGGGGAGGAGTAAAACTAAACTAGATGAGTAAGAGCATCTTCCAGATGCTTCTTGAACTCTGACAGGCTTGGTTCCATGACCAGTTCCCTGGGAAGCCTGTTCCAGTGACCGACCACCTTCTCAGTGAAGAACCTTTTCCTAACGTCCAACCTGCACTTCCTCTGATGCAGCTCCATTCCATTTCTTTGTGTCCTATTGCTGGTCACCGAAGAGAGGAGATCAGCACCTCCCCTTCTGCTGCTCCCCTTGAGCAAGGTATAGACTGCAGTGAGGTCACACCTCAGTGACGAGGTCACCCCTCAGCAATAAGGTCACCCCTCAGCCTTCTCTTCTCCAAGCTGAACAAACCAAGTGACCTCAGACACTCCTCGTTAAGACTTGCCCTTGAGGCCTTTCACCATCTTGGTCACCCTCCTCTGGACACTCTAATAGTTCGATGCCCTTCTTATATTGAAGCACTCAAAACTGCAGACAGTACTCAAGCTGGGGCTGCACCAGTGTAGTGTAGCGTGGGACAACCACCTCCCTTGACTGGATAGCTACGTTGTGTTTGATGTACCCCAGGACCAGGTTGGCCCTTTTGGCTGCCAGGACACATTGTTGACTCATATTCTACTTCCCATCAACTCAACCCCCCAGATCTCTTTCCACGGAGCTGTTCCCCAGCCTCTCATCTTCATGTGTACATATATTGGTTTGTATGTGTAATCAGGATTACCCCACTCCAGGTGGAGAATCTAGCACTTGCTTTTGTTAAATTTCACACGGTGAATGCCCAGCTCTCCATTCTATCCAATCTAGTATTTGTACACATGCTTATTCTAAGCTTCTTTACATTTTATTTCTAAATTTCACTTCTATATAATTTTTCCTCCAGTAGTTCTAACAATAAAATTTTCAGCTGCAGTAAAAACCTTTCTTGTTACACGAATAAGTACAGTTTTAGTGACTTTATTTTTACCTTCTGCTTCTCCAAATCTGAGCCTCTTAAAAATTTATTTTCTCTTTCATGCTTTGACAGAAAAGTACTCTAACAGCGTGGAGCCAGCACCATCAAACTCACCACCGACAGAGGAGCACCAAACCCCTCAGGACTGCAAGCAAAGCAGCACAGGTCGCTGCCAGCCCCAGCAGCAGCCAGCTCAGCTAAACCACCCAGTGCTTGCCAGATGTGGTCACAGCCTCAGTCCTGAGAAAAGCATCAGTTCATCTTTGTGCAGCCTAACTTAGAAGGTGATTTATTTTCAGGTGACCACTGTGGGTGGGATATCACTGCGGCTCTTATTCATCACAGGGATGGAGTGAACAGGCTAGCATGGCTGCGAAGATTTCACCAGTGACAAAGCTCCATCTGACAGTGCAGGACAGAGGCAAAGCATCTGTGGGAAGGTGTCAGTTTATTTAAAAAAATGAGCTGAATATGCATTTGGGGTTTTTTTATTTTAAATTTAAATTTAATCTGCAGTAGATAAATCTTTCAAAGTTGCATCTGTTAAGCACTTTATTTAGGTCCTGCAAACAGTTTCCTTTCTAAATGGATTTTTTTGTTAAGACACTTGGAAATTAATCTCTGTTAGTGAGTTTCATCACAAGGTGCAACTTACTGATATCAGAGGTGGCTCTAAGTCAAACATTGAAATCTTTAAAAATTCCCAGAAATCAGTGTCTATGTGTGGTGGTGCATCCCCTCCCCAAACTTTTTCTCTCTTCAGCTGCTTTATGACCTCAGGAATTCCTGCCAGACCGCGGCCTTTGTGTAGTGAGTTGCTCAGTTAGGTGCTCCTTAATTGTATCAAACTCCTACACGGCTGAGGCGGGGAGCGAGAATGGGAGCAATCAGTTATCCCCTGATAGCCTTGAAATGTACTTTATCTGAATCATAGCCCAAGTGACGTGGTACCATTATTACCAGAATTCCAGCGATTACCAACCCAGATTGTGACTTGGATTAAAATTTGCTGATGACTAAAGCAAATCATCTCATGATCCTATGAATCAGTGGTCCTAAGTGAGGCCCTTTGAGCTCTCCTGGACCGCAGTGGGCTGTGGCCAGCACCTCCCTCAGAGTGGGATGCCTCTCAGAGCCAGCAAACTCTTAAATTATGCTAAAAGCAGAGGTCCATTGCCAAAGAGCCTGGGCTGAAACCTTTCACTCCCTGAGGCACAACACTTGCCCACTGAGAAATTCTAAGACATTTGATGTATTTCACTGAACTCAAGGGGAATTTTTAACAGTTATACCTTTATTATATGTATATATACATTTTTGTGTGTGTGTATGCATCTGTAAATCAATTTAAGTAGTCTGTAGATGTGTGATTTAATTACAAAGAGAGTCTTATACTGCTGCTAAATATGTATATATTACCCTTAGACATAAATGACTGACCAAGTCTGAGATTAAGATTGGACCCAGCTGCACCTAGACTCCTCTCTGAAAAGGAGTTTAGAAAGCAAGGGGGTCTATTCTGAACCTCATGACTCAACGGGATGGTCCTCGTCATCCCCTCCATCCACAATATCTCTGTGAATCATTCTAACTCGAGTGTAACTTAATTTCCCTTTGTGTACTTCTTCCATATAGTAATAGAGTGAACCTTGCCGTCTTTGAATCTTTAACTAAGTCACTGTTTGTATTAATTTTGTCTAATCACTTTGTTAATTGACTGATTATTGAGTATTATTAAAATATCACAACCAAATCCTGCAATTTGTCATAAATAAATTCTAAACTGCTACTAAGTTAAAGTGTGCCAGCAGGATTCACAAATCAGTGTTCGCAACACTATGGTACTATATAGATTAGATCTAACAGAATGTATATAAAGATATCTAATACGTGTCCATACACTAAAATACCCTCAGAAAAAAAAAAAAAAGGTTCTGATCCATATGCAGCAACAAGGGTAAGCAGATAGGTCTGCTGTCAACCCTGAAGACCAACAAATTTGTATTTCAGTTGGTGAAGGCAGAGCTGTCTCCAGAGCAAGTGACGAGCCCAAAACTAAAGCAGGACTGAGCTCAGATGCTTCCTCAGTGCAGCAGAGGGCAGCTGGAGTGAAGAAAGGGGCAGCCTCTGTCCCCATGGTGGCATCTCACACGGTCCAAACCAAAATTCAGAAAATGAGCAGCCACTGAGATACAGCTGTTCATTGACCTGGAATACAGTAGCTGGCCTATTTATGTTTCCCAATTAATAAGAGTGAACTGTTATAGCTTGTCCCTGAGAGACAGAGAAATGGGTCCTGAAAACCAGGTTTATATCTTGGTACACCTGGGTGGCCAGATGCATCTGCTAGAAAGCTTTCCTGGTCACTGGTGCTGTGTGACTTACTAATAGGGGTGACCAGGGGGATCACCCTTAAATGGTGACTGGCAGTCGTCTAGGGTAACGACCCATCTCTGACCCACCTCTTGATTTTTTTTTATTCCTTTTATTTATCCAGGTGGATAAATAAAAATTACTATTAAATGTGTACAACAGCATGTTTTCATTAAGGCTTTTGTACATGTTTTTATTTATCCAGGTGGATAAGTAAGGTAGAAAAATCAGAAAGATCCTTATTTTTTTCACAGCAACCTCCATTAAATGGTAAATGAACAGTACCTCAGCATTGGTAGAGCAATTGAAAAGATGTGAAATCAAAACCCACCAGCTTCATGGAGATACTGCAGTCAGCATCTCCTTAGTAACCCTCGCACCATAATCTTTTTCACAGATGCCAGACTCCTCCCCATAACTGCAGAGCAGCCAGCATGGAGCCCCTCCACAAGTCACCAGAGTGATCCTTGCATACAAAACCAAAGAGCCCTTGTCTCCCACAGAAGGTGTGAATGTCTTGGTGTTGAAGAATACACTTCTGCACAATACTGATTATCGCATTCATACTATGTAACACTTACCCACTGCTGAAAAGATGCAATCTGAAGCTATTTTGCTGTGGAACCACTTGCCATCCTCATCTTACCCTAAAACATAGCCAGGCTGCTTCAAGCCACCGTGCATCAGTCTCCTTGCCGTATATGAGTTTACAGCTGCTGATCAGTCTCTTCATGGCTGACCTGTGATTCCTGTATTCTCACCCAAACTGCACTGAAGGCTAAGAGATTTCCAATTATTCTGCAGCAGCCTAAACTTGCAAACTGGAGAGATATAAAACATGGTTTCTTTTATTCCTGGTCTTGTAAAGGCAACCCTGACTTTGGATTGCCTTGCCTTTTGCCCCGCTGCTATCATTGAACGCATCCTGAAAATGCCTACCAGTGAGGACTTTTCAAAAGCAAAGCAAAGCAGGCATGTGTCTCAGAAATGCAACCATCTGGGGCAGTTCTGCAAAAGTAGGACACCTTCAAGTTAGTTCAGAGGCTTTCAGCATTTAGCAGACTACACTCATGAACTTTCCATGGCACATCACATGTTCAGACTCAGGCAACACTGTGCACTGGCTTAGTTGTAAGTGCTGTTGGGTCTACTTAAAAATAACTAGCTCCTGACCTGCTGATCTAAAAGAAAAAGCTTTGAAAAACAGTGGGACAGCCTATACTTAAAAAATATTTGTGCTAGTGATCCGTCTGCAGAAATCTTCCTGAAAGATTACTCATGCATAGATTACAGAAAAACCTGAAAGAAAAACTTTCAAAAATGCTTTGAAATTAAGACTTCGACAGAACAAAGAAAAATGTATGTAATCTGAAGTCTAACCATTTCACCTATCATTAGCCATTCCACATTAAGATACGTTAACACCTGTAGTTTTCTCCTCCATTTAAATAAACCATTTTTTTAAGGGCTCAGTGATAACACCTGATCGGTGCCACTCAGGATTGCCTCAATTTAACAGGGAATTCAATCAGTGGCAGTACAAACCAGAGAATTAACTCTTTCTGCCACGTATAATGAAGAGTCCTTGCACTTTGCAACTGTTCATTAAAGCCATAATAAGATGAAAATCCTGATTTGTGTCTGTATATTTGTCTTTGCTGTTTGCCCAACTCTATCCAAATTAACAGCTGTAGTTAAAAAACTTTTTTTTTTAAAGCTGATTTTGATGGAGCAGACCAGAAAGGAACTTACTGTCTCAAAATAGTAGGAGCTGTTACTTGCAGAGTAACTTCCTTTTGGATCAGTATTCTTTTTGTCTTTAAAATTATGGAGGATAATAACTGTGCAGCCAATTTGAAGAGAGCTACATTTATCCTATATAGAGAGAAAAGAAGCTAAGTACTTGGCAGTATTGAAAAACATCCTGGTGGCCAGATGTGTGACAAAAAGCATTATTGTAAAATGCATGCAGTAATTATAATATACCTACAGGCAACAATCTCTGTTAGAAAAGTGTGACTTTTATTAAATATGTGCTGCTAATTATCTTAAATCTTTGAGAAATAATGTGAACTACCGCTTCACCAAAATAAACAGAATTTCACTTAAATAATCATTCTGGCTGTAAAGGATGCTGTAACTTCATGGTTGAAATACTACATCAGAGTTCTTTTTTCCAGGTATTTTAATCAATATAGGTATGACCATTATTTTTTCCATTTTTATATATATATAGTTCCATACATTCTTGGCTCCAACATAAGGAAGCATATATCCAGACAAAGCCAAAGTTTTAAATGGAGAGTCAGTCATAAAACTTCTATATCCTGTGCCAAAACTCAGTTAAGTAAACAAACACTCTCAATCCTAATTCTCAACATTTACTGGTCCTGTTGGTTACCAATCCAAGTGAGCTGACCAGAGATGTCAAGACTGGAGGCAGCCTGGGCTGCAGTGATCATACACTGGTGGAATTCACAGTCCTGAGAGAGCTGGGACAGGCAAAGAGCAAAGTCAGGACCCTGCATTTTAGGAAAGCAGACTTAGAGCTGTTCTGCCTTCAGGGACAAGGAGGCAGAACAGAGCTGGCAGGCCTTCAAGGAGGCTTTCCATGGAGTGCAAGAGATCTCAGGCCCCAGGTGTAACAAGTGAAAGGAAGGCAAGAGACCAGCACAGATAAGATAAGACCTTCTGGTTAAATTAAAAAGCAAGAAGGAAATGCACAGGCAGTGGAAGCAGGGACAGGTATCCTGGACACTGCTCAGCTGATCCTGTGGGGTCAGGAAGGCCAAGGCACAGCTGCAGGTGAACTTGGCAAGGGATGCAAAGAATAATAAGAAGGGCTTCTACAGGTATGGCAGCCAGAAAAGGAATCATCATAGAATTATAGAAAGTTTTGGGTTGGAAGGGACCCCTAGAGGTCATTTGGTCCAAACCCCTGCAGTGAGCAGGGACACCTTTAACCAGGTCAGGTTGCTCAGAGCCCCATCCAACCTGGTCTTGAAGCAAAGTCAAAGAAAGTGTATCCCCCTGCAATGAACACAGCTGGCCAACCAGTAACAACAGCCAAGGAGAAGGCTGAGGTACTCATCATCTTTTTTGTCCTAATCATCACTGGCAATCTCTCCTCCCACACCTCTCAAGTGGATGGACCTCCAGATAGCAACTGGGGAAAAAAGTCCCCCCCCACTGTAAGAGAAGATCAGGTTCAAGACCACCTGCGGTCAGGTTCAGGTTTAATTATTACCTTTAGTCTTTTTTTTTAAGGTAAAAATGAAATAATAAAGAACTCCATAGGACTGCATTTTAAGATATTTTGTTGAAAGCAGGGAATGCGGTCACTGGCATCATCTGAAGAAAAAACTTAGCTGCTATCTGTAGGGGTTTTTTATATATGTAAACTGCTGCATAAATTGCAAAATTTCTATTTTTTTTTTTCTTTTTTGACTTCAGTATGTCTTTTACTGTACGCATTCTTATGGCTGTTATAATGTAAGTTTCACATCAACTGTTAAATGAGTTCTATTCTGTTATAATAGCAGTAATACCATAATCCATTTTGACTCAGTCTCTATTTTGGGTAACTATGAAATGCATTGTGTAGACTTTTGGCAATGTATATATTTCCACTATCAATCTTTACATTAAATCAGAATATGTTAAAATAGGACGTATGCTACAAAATTGTTTGATTTTTTTCTTTTTTATTGGTTAGCTTAATGTAAGATATCATCTTTTACCACGTTTTCTTTCCCAAATCTACAAACTGCCAACATTCAGGTGTCAGTGCTTTTATAAAATAAGAGATGTTACTATTATAGTCTGGATGTAATCAGTGTGTCTAGTTTGTTCTTTACAGGAAATATCTCAAATTAAAATAGATCATAGAAGAAAAGATTAATGTTGCAAAGTACCCAAAGAGCTTATGCCAGAAAACATAAGAATTTGCCAAAAAAACCTGAAAAAAATATGAAATAGAGATATAGGGTGATGAACTGATTTGAATTCTCCACAGGTAAATGCTTGAGTCAAAAACATGATGTTTTTGCTTCACTAATGTAATGAAATACAGGGTCCATTTTTTTGTTTTGACAGGCCAGAGAAAATAATGATTAGTGTGTGGCAACACACAGTTTTTAAAATGAAAAAGGAGAATGTGTAAAACAGTATGTTCTATGTCGAAGTAGAACAGTAAATAAAGCTTTTTACAAAATTTGTGGAAAATGCTACTTGTTACTAGAAAAATGCAGAATTAAAAGAATGTTTAACAGGAAATTCTGGTTGTGAAATAGTTGGGAGGAGATTAGGTTAAACCTAAGTGTAATAATTTTGTATCAACTGCAACTCTTGCCATATTTTTTTTAAATTTCTTTAATCATAACTGGAATCAAGAGCTAGAAAAACTCCCTGTTTTCTCTGATTTGGAAAAGGCTAAGGGTGAGAACCTGCACTAAGAGTAGGGTCAATTCATGTAAATGTTAGTCATTCTCATGCTAATCCTCATCTTCACACTGACCCAGAAAAATCTGTAAGTACATGCTTTATTCTGAGAGTGTGCAGATATCTTTTGAAGGTTAAAGGCTTATAAGTGTACATACCATTCTGCCAAGAACAAAATCTGCAGTGGGAGATTGGTACAGTCTCTTGGAGCAGAAGACAGACTCGGACTCACTGTCATGGTTCAACCTCAGCCAGCATCTCAGCCCCACCACCCACTTGTGCACTGTCCCTGTTGGGATGGGGGAGAGGGTCAGAAGGGTGGAATTAAGAAAACTCATGGGTTGAGATAAAGGCAGTTTAACAGGTAAAGCAAAAACTGTGCATGCAAACACAACAGTTGCTTTGGAAGACAGACACCGTAACTCTGAACATCTCCCCTTTCTCCTTCTTTCCCCAGCTTTTATTGCTGAGCACGTTGTCATAAAATCATAGAATCATAAAATCATAGAATCATAGAATGGTTTGGGTTGGAAGGAACCTTCCACTAGATTAGTTTGCTCACAGCCCCATCCAACCTGACCTTGAACACTTACGTGGAGAGGACATCCACAACTTCTGTGGGAAACCTGTTCCAGTGTCTCACCACCCTCACAGTAAAGAATTTCTTCCTAGTATCTCATCTAAATCTACCCTCTTTCAGTTTAAAGAATTTACCTTCTCATCCTATCACTACAGTCTCTGATAAAGAGTCCCTCCCCTTCTTTTCTGTAGGCCCCCTTTAAGTATTTGAAGGCCACTATAAGGTTTCCAGGGAGCCTTCTCTTCTCTAGGCTAAACAACCCAACTGTCCCAGCCTATCTTCATAGAGGAAATGCTCCAGCCCTCTGATAATCTTCATGGCCTTCCTCTGGACCCACTCAAGCAGGTCCATATCTTTCTTACGCTGGGGGCCCCAGAGCTGAACACAGTACTCCTGGTGGGGTCTCACTAGAAAATCACTTCCCTCAATCTGCTGGCCAGGTTTCTTTTGGTGCAGCCCAGGATAGGATTGGCTTTCTTGGCTGTGAGCACACATTTCTGGCTCATGTCCAGTTTTTCATCCACCAGTAACCCCAAGTTCTTCTCCACAGGGCTTCTCTCAATCCACTCATCACCCAGCCTGTATCCATGTTTGGGATTGCCCCAACCCAGGTGCAGGACCTTGCATTTGGCCTCCTTCAACTTCTTGAGGTTTGCACAGGCCCACCTTGCTAGCCTCTCTTTGCTCAGTTTGGGTCAGCTGTCCCAAATTCTTCTTCTGGCAGGACAGTGTGAGAAATAGAGAAGGCCTTTACACTGTGTAAGCACTGTTCAGCAATAGCTAAAATATCCCTGTGTTATCCAAAACATATCACCATAGGAGCTGCTATGAAGACAATGATCTCTATCCCAGCCAAAACCAGTGCAGCCACGAAATTAATTTCTTCATGGATGCAAAACAATCTGTATTTGATGGGCTTTAAAATAAATTCAAAGCTCCCTCCACCAATCCCAAAAGAGAGAACTGTTTATCTCCTTTTCCCAAACCAAACTATTCTGCTAAATAACATAATTTACAGTTTAAAATTTGAGAGAAAAAAGATGTTTAAATGATCTTCCTAGTAGAAATGTATTTACAAGATTGGCACATTATTTTTAGTAGTGGAGCAAAGCCAGAGAATCAAGAATCATAAATTCTTCATTTTCTTTGTTTTTCATAATAAGATGTTTCAAATGATTGATTTTTAGTTTGTCATTCATTCAACATGATGAATCAAAAGTAATTTTTTTTAACATAAACAATAAAATAAAATTAAAGTCACCAAACAGTTACAGACATACTACCCACCTTATGCCATATAGTCAGTGGTTACTTCACTCTTTTGAAATATGGTGAACCTGAAACCAAATACTCTCTGATACAAATGTACGCAACCCTCAAACTTATGGAATATTCTGTGCTGAGTTTCAAGAAATATCTGTAATTAAAGTTGTATCAGAAACAAAATAAATGTTACCAGGTAAGACACAACCTTATGACTATAAACTTAAAGCTATACCGGTTACATAGCTTGCTATATTTGACTTAGTCACAAATTATGAGTCTTAAGACAGAAGTAACTGGATAAAAGTCAATTATTTCTCAAATGTAGAATCAGATCAGATAATACAGACCTTCAGCTTAATAAAATATGTGAAAAACTACTTATCTACTTATGTAGATTCTTGTATTGACATTGACTAGGTAGGCATTTAAAATAAGTCAGATTCTGCTTAAGACCTCTGTTTTTCTCTGTTGACTGTAAAGAGTAGCTTGGTGACTAAGTCAGCATGCGCATCTCTATCATAGATCGTACAGATGGGTGAAATAAGCTCCACCTTGGGGGTCTGAGCAGGCTTGTACGTTAGGAAATCTCTAATTTATTTTGACTCCTCCTACAGAACACCTCTTTTTTGAACACACCTTTTGTCCCTCCTGTTAAATGAACAATTGAAAATCACAAGCATGCTTTTGTGTGATGTATAGTCCACCGTGCATTTTGGCCATATGCCTGGCAGCAGAAATGTATGAAGACAAATTCTGTCCTGTTGTCTGCAGCAAAGAATTAAATTAAACCATTTTTTTCCTGTAAGTCAACAGGACTGGAAGTAGTTTACTATATACATTATATACATTTTGTTACAGACATACCCAGCCATTTACTATTCAAAATTTCATGGTCAGCCTGCATCATACTGTTGTTCCACACAACTTATTTTACCTATTCTTCAATCTGAAAGAGAATCAGTAGAACACAGTAACATCTGAAAATAGGACTGCACTATGTTAGGCATAGTAAAGGCTGACAAATAATGTGGAATTCACAGCTCAGAAGTTTATGATCAGCTTATAAACAAAGAAAGCCTCAGGTTATTTAAATAAATGGACTTCTTAAGAACATTCAGATCAGTCAAGTGAATTTATTGAGTATAAATCATGCTACAGTACTTCTTCAGAGAGATCTTTCTGTGAACTATACAGAGATTTTCTTGGAAACCTGCATAATAGCATGGATCTAATTAAAAAGGATTTTATTTGAGGCATTTTTTTTTTTAGAACAGATTAATGATTATTTAGTATGTATGTTTTTTCATAGACAAAGCCCCAGATCCCAACCAGAAGAAAAATAAAATAAAACTTTGACAAACTTTAGGCACCTGTCTCTGAAATTGCACTCCAGAAATATCATTTCAGTTGCCATCTAACACAGATTCACCTAGGTAAATCCAGATTTTATGTGAAAATGCTTGGCTAGAATATGTTTAACCTGCCATTTTTGTTTGTTGAATTTTGATTTGTTTGGAGAGGTCCAGAACTTCCTCTCCTGAGCACAACTTTCTTCTTGCTAAGCGTTTTGAAATAATCTGTTTATCGGTTATACCAGCACAGAAAAGACACTGTTCAAACATAACTAAAATGTATGGGATTGGTAAGTACTGAGAGTGTTTGGATTCTTCAAGAAGAGTTCCTTCCTAAAATATATTGTGACCACGAGACTGGGCCCATATCCATACAATGCCCCAGTCTCACTCTGGAAATGGATGTTTATTCTTCTCCTCAAGATTCAGGTGTTCAGATTCACATTTCCACCACCTGGGACAGTAGCTAACTCACCATCCTGTAGCTTTAGCCAGCTGAAAAACCTCCAGCCTTGGTGAAGTTTTCCCACTCTGCAGAAAGAAACAGAAATCCAGTGGATACCCTGAGGATATGTAAGCGAGAGATTATCTCTGTAGACATGTCCTTTGGAAAATTCATCCTAAAAAAGGCAATCAGAAAAATTTCATACTCACTCAACCATAGGACTATAGACTTTATGGCAAAAATGTAGCTCGTGTGACTTATTCTGAGATCATTCACTTCAATTAAGCCATTCAAAATTAATTATGCCATTTCCACAGCAACCATGCCCTGAAGTGACTGTTTAAATTCATCCACCCTCAGGATGGACACGAAGGTCACATTCATGCATGAGCATACCTTGATTTTCTAACTTGTCTTTAATTCCAGTTTAAAATACACCACATATATTCTTAGACACTCTCCTGTTCAATATTCTTAAGATGAAATCCACTTCTGGATGAGTGTCAGATGAAAACATAGTACATAGCCTATATTTTTGTGAATAAAATAAAAATAATCAGAATAAAACCATTTTTATTTCAAATTCTTAAAGTAGAATAAACTGTACTGTAAGAAAAATTTGGAAAACATACTTTTGAGGTGGAATATCTAAAAAATTGGAAAACAAAGACCATTTTTCAGGCTTTTCGGAAAGTGAGTCAGAAAATTGATTGAAGGCAGTGGAAATGCTTGGAAAACACTGGCTTCACAGACTTCAGACAAAGTTTCAAGGCAGAGTGCTGGATGAAAAAAAAAAAAAGCAGCAGCTCTGAACAACAACAAAAGTTAATTTTTCTACAGCACTAAACAAGGTTTGCTTGGCTCTCTTCTGTTGCTACAAAGGAGCTGACCACTCTGAATAAAATCAGTATTAACAAAGTCTTCAGAAGGTATTCCTCTTCTTCCTTTCATTTTTTTTCAAGAAAAGGTTACGGTAGAGCTCACATAAGTAGAGTTAAGTGCCAAGATACAGTATTGTTTCAATGTCCCCATTAATTTAACTGAGAAAGGCATTCCACACAGAAATATGTTCAATTGAATTTTTTTATAGATCTTCACATCACTTGAAAGGCATTTTTTTTTTTTTCCAAAGCACTGCACATATCTTTGCAAATGTAAATTGAGACAGTAGTTGTATACACCGAAGTTTCTTTGCAACTTTCACAGATTCTTTTTCTAAGTCTCAGGTTATTATACAGAATAAAAATAATTAAGGTCATGTGGTATAAATGAGTTGTTGAAAAACATTAGTTACAAATATTCCCCATCAAACTCTGGTGGTTTTGATTTTGACTTCTGTTTAAAGCTTACAACTAATGACAGAGAGAACTTACTTCTCTGAATTCTTTCACAGAGAAACAAGCCAACTTTTGAAGAAAATACCTGGACAAATTTATTTCACAATTTCCTCTTAAAAAAAAAGAGAAAATCAAGCAACTGGACTATTTTTGCTATTAAATGCCTGTGAAGGAAATGTTTCTTCATAAATTGAATATGCCATTGCTTTTCCTTTGGCAGATGACTTCAAATAGTGAACAGAACAGATATTACACTTTTATACTTTCATTGGAAAGGGTTTTATCCTTGATTCTCCTCATTCTTTGTATATTTTCCAATGCAATCTTAGGAAAGGAGAAACCATCAATAATATGGGATAGCCAAAGACAACTGAAATTCACTGGATTTTGGAATATGTAACTTAAAATGTGGCCTTAATAGTTACATTAGACATCTTGCATTTTGTTTCACCAATGTAATTTGTGAATCACTGCTAGTAATGTACATTCCAGTATCAGAAAGTATTATGTTTTGAAATATAAGTAATGACTAATGAAACCAAATATTTCTGCAAATATTTTTGCTTGAAAAATACATACCTTCTGTGTTAATATTCTCTTTCCCTAAGCAAGTTTAACTAACCTGGACAGAGCAAATAATTTGGATATTCCATGTCCATTATGCAAGCTAGCTCAATCAAAACTTAAGACATTGTACAGTGCAGAAACATTCTAAGTGTGAAATTAGAGAGGGTGAAGAGTTTATAATTCTACATATTAACAATTCAAATCCCAAAGTGGTAAAATCATCTAAGATAAATTCTTCTAAGACTGAATTTTCAGATTGAAATGGGAAAAAAGAAAGTTGCACAAGACCATTCTATTCCAATGAAATAGAAACAAATTAGGACACAGAAGACACCAGAGAACAGTAATCTTAGAAATGTAAAAATGGTACTTTAGGATTTGCAATTGTTCTTACTGCAATCCTCATGATAGCTCTAGACAGCCACATTCAAACATGCTTATTTTTCGTTATTGTCCCCTGATCATTTCCATGAATGTTAAAGCTGTAGCAACATGGATTGCAGAGAGTATTTGACTTTCATTACTGCAAGCAGTTATCTCAGATTCAAGTTTGCAGTGCAAATAGAGGGGACTACAAATTAATTTTCATAAACTTTCTGAATCAGTGGCTTAATGTTCTCTTTCACTAAACTTCTCAGAGATATTTTTTTTTAAATAATTGCAAACAGGATGGTTACAGACAAAAATCTATAGAAGCTATTTTATTTAAAAAATAGAAGAGTGTGAGACATTTTTCAGTAGCTATGTGTTTTTGCTTACAATACATGACAATGGCTATACATATAATGAGTTTTTCCCACAGTTTAACCTGCAGAACGGACTTCAGACTGCTTCACTAACCTGAATAGACTTTTTGTAGATGATTAGGTTATCTCACATGAATCAGACAAAAAAGAAGGAGGGAAGCATTGCGCTGACACAAGCCAAATTTTCTCAAATTTATAGCAAGTAAAATAAATTAATTGTAATACCACATTATTGCAGCAACCAGTGAGGAACATTCAGGGAATAAATATACTGTAACTGACCCAAAGCTGAGGAAAAAAATCAATTATTTTTGAAAGTTCATAGTGTAATCAAAGATGCAATAGAATATTTCATTCTGCAAAGTATTTATCAGAAAGACTCATTTAAATATTATTATATTAAACTCTGAGAAGTTTGACGACAGTTTGTGTGCAATTCAGAGAAGAAAAAGTCTGCAGAGCATATTGATATGCTTCTTTACTCATAAGAAGTAATGTATTTTGTAGGCTTTTCAGTCACCAAGACTTTCACTTAAGCTTGTTAGACAAGTACATCTCACTGGACCAAAGTGAGCAGCTTACACAACATTTTAAGTGGTAGCCCATTGACCAAGCTTTCACACTAAGTGGGATTATCACCCAAGCCCAGATGTATTCTCTGCTTTTCCTTCATTGATCTTAAATACAGTCTTCAAGAGACTGGACTGAAACTAAGAGAATATGCTATAACAAGCATCAACAGAGAAATTCTTATAGTAACAAAAAAACCCAACACTGTGGCTATGGCCAAAAATATCTTTCCCAATTATATATTATTGGGCACCGTTGCTTGTTGCTCTCAAGAACAATGAAAAGTATTTTGACATACAGACACAATTCTTCAGACCTGCTAGTAAGGACAATCTCCCCTTCTCCAGTTATTGTATAGCTATCAGGAAAGGGAGAAAAAACACAATCAAACTTATCCCTAAGAAACTGCAGCCATGAGTCACAGAAGAACTGGCATGGAATAAGAAACACTGAGTCACTGTGAAGTTACAGAGTCAAATACATCCAATTTATCTGAGTCTGCAGACCACACCAACTTACTTGTATTGACTTACACAGGGAAAACAAGCCGGTAATGCTGCAGATAGAGAATTTGTCAAGTAGTGGTCCTTTGACAAACTTGATCCTGCCTCCAATTCTCCCTCCCCTCAAAAACTCAAATGTCAACTTGTGGAAAAACTGAGGAACTTAATGCAGAAATTGGGACAGGCAGCACAATCATGAAAAACCGTGTCACTTTTATTTTGCAAATAAGATTATACATTAGAACAAGTAGAAATCAATATTTATTTCTGTATCAGTGAAGTCTATTCTCTGCCTTAAGAAGTGTGTTACTGTCACAGAGACAAATTAAGAGTGCAGAAACCTGCAAAGAGGTAAGTGTCACGATCCACTATTGGGTTGAACAGTTTGGCAGAGATTAAACCCCCTTGCTTTCCAACCGACCTCAGATAATTCTGGGAGGTTGGGGCGGCTGGGCTTAACTTCTGATTAACTCCAATGTTTTATCGTGACTAGGTTCCTTTTACATTCTCGGGAACAGAATTAAGACTCAAAACGGAGTCAAGTGCCAAGTCACTTTATTTGGCCAACAACAAATGCGCGAGAGGAAAGCAGAGAAAGAGAGGAAAAGTGAGAAAGGGAAAGAGAGGGGGAGAAACAAACGGCACGGGAGCGTTGCTATAGCTACCCCCACGGGTCTACGTGCTGTCCCTGCGGCCTGAGCGATCCACGCGGCCCACGCGGCTGGTGCAGCCCGAGCGGTCCAATGCGCCTGATGTATCTTCGAATCTGGTGGAGGGTAGATGTTCCTGGATGCTCCTCTTGGTTTCCGCTGGTTCCCCCTTTCATAGGGTTGTCTTTTTGCATAGTCAATGACTGTTTTGCATACCCACGCCTCCCACTCGGCAGTGGGGCGCATGCCCAGTACCATCACTAGGGTATGCTCGAAGGTTCTAGGGGGTCCGAGCCCCCTCCCCATTGTCAGTCAACTCTGGGCCCAGGCGCATGCGCAGAGGACGTGTACTCCAAGACAACAGGACACACGTTCCTGTGGGGTGGGTCTCAATGGGCTGAAACTGCCCTACTCGATTAGGTCATTCTGGTGGGGTGGGACTCAATGGGCTGAAACTGGTGATTAAACTGCCCCGCTCAGTTGCCGTGGTGATTAGGCTTCAGTACATAAGCTTGCCTGCCACCAATGTTGAGACAAGTTTCTAGTCCCTTACAGTAAGAGCCGAACACTACATATTTACATATAAAGTCCACTTTTTCACAATGGTTAGGTCAATCAGTACATTCTGCAGAAAGGCGTATGTATATACACATGACCTCAGAGAATATATGAATATTAGTGCTCCACACAAACATCAAAATAGTTTATATATGGCCCTAATATAAATATGTATAAATATGTACAAGTAAGCCATACAAGGCACAGACTTCCTTAGGCTCTGGTATGTGATTGTGCACGTTATTCAGCTCTTACCATCCTCCCTGACATGACACTGGCTCATGCCAACCAGCATTGCCCAATGCCAGACTTGATTTTGGAGACATCTCTTGCCAGGGACCAGAGGACAAGATTTCAGGGTGGAATGAAATATACAACAAAGAGAAAATCTAAACCTAGTGTTGTGGTTTAGCCCAGTAGGCAGCTAAACACCGCACAGCCACTCACTCACTCACTCCCCTCCCTGCCCCCTCAATGGGATGGAGGAGAGAAACAGGAAAAAAAGGTGAAATTCATGGGCTGAGATCAAAACAGTTTAATATGATGGAAAAGGAAGGGAAAATAACAATAACAATAATAACAACAACAATAATAATAATAATAAAAGAATATACAAAATAAGTAATGCACAGTGCAATTGCTCACTACATGCCGACCAATGCCCAGGCAGTTCCTGAGCAGTGGTGGCCACACCCCAGCCAACTCCCCTCAGTTTATATACTGAGTATGATGTTATATGGTATGGAATAGCCCTTTGGCCAATCTAGGTCACTTTCAGGGGCATCCAGAACACTTGGAATCAATTGCCCCAGGGGTGGAAACACATCCCTACTATTTGCCATGGAAAGATCCAGACCACACTGGAACAGGGTGGGGCTCTGGAACACCTAAAATATGTTGATGAGGTCATTGTGTGGGACAATATATCAGAAGAAGTTTTCAAGAAAGGGAAGAAAATAGTCCAAATCCTTCTGAAGGCTGGTTTTGCCATAAACCAAAGTAAGGCCAAGGGACCTGCACAGGAGATCCAGTTTTTAGGAATCAAATGGCAGGATGGATGTTGTCAGATCCCAATGGATGAGATCAACAAAATAACAGCCACATCCCCGCCAACTAGCAAAAAGGAAACACGAGCTTTCTTGGGTGTTGTGGGGTTAACAGTCTGATTGTAAGCGCTCACTATCAAGTGACCCGAAAGAAGAATGATTTCAAATGGGCAAACAGCAAGACTTTGAACAAATTAAAGAGGAGATAGTGCATGCAGTAGCTCTTGGGCCAGTTGGGGCAGGGCAAGATGTAACTGATGCTACATCACGCAGAATCACAGAATGGCAAGGGGCCTCAGGAGATCACCCAGTCCAACCCTCCTGCCAAATCAGGTTCACCTAGAGCATGTTACACAGGACATCATCCAGGTGGGCTTTGAATATCTCCAGAGAAGGAGACTCCACAACCCCCCTGGGCAGCCTGTTCCAGGGCTCTGTCACCCTCAGAGTAAAGAAGTTCCTCCTCATGTTCAACTGAAACCTCTCATGTTTCAATTTGTACCCATTGCCCCTTGTCCTGTCACTGGGCACCACTGCAAAGAGTCTGCCTCCATCCTCGTGATTTCCACCCATAAGATATTTGTATGTATTTATGAGGTCCCCTCTCAGTCTTCTCTTCTTCAGGCCAAACAAGCCCAACTCCCTCAGCCTTTCCTCATAGGGGAGATGCTCCAGTCCTTTTATCATCCTTGTTGCCCTCCTCCGGAATCTTTCTAAGAGTTCCCCATCTTTCTTGAACTGGGGAGCCCAGAACTGGACACAGTGCTCCAGGTGGGGTCTCACCAGGGCAGAGTAGAGGGGGTGGATCACCTCCCTCGACCTGCTGGCCACGCTCCTCTTAATGCACCCCAGGATGCCATTGGCCTTCTTGGCAACAAGGGCACCCTGCTGGCTCATGGTCAGCTTGTCATCCCCCAGGACTCCCAGGTCCCTCTCGGCAGAGCTGCTTTCCAGCAGGTCAGCCCCCAGCCTGTACTGGTGCATGGGGTTTGACCTCCCCAGGTGCAGCACTCGGCACTTGCGCTTGTTGAACTTCATCAGGTTCCTCTCCACCCAACTCTCCAGCCTGTCCAGGTCCCGCAGAATGGCAGCGCAGCCTTCCGGCGTATCAGCCACTCCTCCCAGTTTTGTGTCATCAGCAAACTTGCTGAGGGTGTACTCTGTCCCCTCGTCCAGGTCATTGATGAACAAGTTGAACAAGACTGGGCTGAGTACTGAGCCCTGGGGAACTCCATTAGCTACCGGCCTCCAACTGGACTCTGCCCTGCCAATGAGAACCCTCTGAGCCCTGTCGTTCAGCCAGTTCCCAAGCCACCTCACTGTCCACTCATCCAACCCACACTTCTTGATGTTCCCTGTGAGGATGTTATGGGAGACAGTGTATGTATGGAGTAAGTGGGTTGCACTGACCACACAATAGGCAGTCACCCAGGAATCTTGGAATTGATCATGGACTGGCCGGAAAGCAAAGATTTTGGTATATCACCAGAGGAGGGGGTGGCATGCACCAAAGAAGCCCTACTGTATAATAAACTGCCAGAAAATGAGAAGCAATATGCCCTGTTCACTGATGGGTCCTGCTGTCTTGTGGGAAAGCACTGGAGGTGGAAGGCTGCTGTATGGAGTCCTATATGACAAGTCGCAGAAACTGCTTGAAGGAGAAGGAGAATCGAGGCAATTTGCAGAGTTGAAAGCTGTGCAGCTGGCTTTAGATATTGCTGAACAAGAAAAATGGCCAGTGCCCTATCTCTGTACTGACTCATGGATGATGGCAAATGCCCTGTGGGGGTGGTTGCAGCAATGGAAGAGAGCAACTGGCAGCGCAAAGGTAAAGCCATCTGGGCTGCTGAATTATGGCAAGATATTGCTGCTATAAAAGTACATCATGTAGATGCTCATGTACCCAAAATTCAGGCCACTGAAGAACGTCAAAACAACCAGCAGGTGAATCAAGCTGCTAAGATTGAAAGTGGTTTACCATGGTAGAAGCAACCACTGGGTGGCTGGAAACATACCCCATGTTCCATGCCACCACCCGTAACACTATTCTGGGCCTTGAAAAGCAAGTCTGATGGTGACATGGCACCCCAGAAAGAATTGAGTCAGACAATGGAACTCATTTCCGAAACAGCCTCATAGACAAATAGGCCAAAGAGCATGGCATTGACTGGGTATATCCCATCCCCTATCATGCACCAGCCTCTGGGAAAATCAAACGATACAATGGACTGTTAAAGACTGCCCTGAGAGCAATGGGTGGTGGAACATTCAAACATTGGGATACACATTTAGCAAAGCCACCTGGTTAGTCAACACTGTCCACCTGTTTAGTCAAGCTGGTCCTGCCCAATCAAATCTCTTACGTACTGTAGAGGGGGATAAAGTCCCTGTAGTGCATGTAAAAAATATGCTGGGGAGACAGTCTGGGATACTCCTGCCCCAGTCAAAGGCAAACTCATCTGTGGGACTGTTTCTGTTCAAGGACCTGGGTGTTCTTGGTGGGTGACACAGAAGGATGGGCAAGTCCGATGTCTACCTCAAGGGGATTTGAATTTGAGTGAAAATAACCAGTGAATTAAATTGTATTATGTTAATCACTATATAATACTGTATGTCATCATTTCTATAGTGGCTATATGCCATATCAAGAGTATCACAATAAGAATAAGAATTCTTCTTAATGAAGAAAGAACTTTGATGAAACCAAGCAAAGTGCAGTGATGATAGAACTGGAAAAGCACAGTGGTAACAGAACCAGAACTGGTTTCAGCATGCAATCGAACACTCCATACCATCTGCCCTGCCCTGAAAGAGTGTTATGACAGATGGAGCCCAAAGTCATAGACTAAATGAACTCAATGTACATTTTAGAGGGGTGGCCCACAGACTAAGGGAATAATATCTGTGTGTATATATCAAAATACACAAAAGGTTATGGTGATTAATTGGGATGTATTGGAAAGTGTGGGCATGACGTAGATGGTATAGAGTAAGGGGTGGATTCTGTCCTGATTTTGGCTGGGATAGAGTTCATTTTCTTCCTCATAGCTGGTATAGTGCTGTGTTGGATTTAGTATGAGAATCATGTTGATAACACCCTGACGTTTTAGTTGTTGCTAAGTAGCACTTACACTAGTCAAGGACATTTCAGCTTCCCATGCCCTGCCAGTAAGAAGGTGGCACAGCTTTTTTGTATCCAACCTCTGTAATAGAAATTTCCATATGCAGTAGACTATACAGTTTTGCCAGATGGTCAACATAGCTTCTTCTTAAAGTCCACTTAATTATACAATAGAAGCAAGGATGTTTTGCCCCATACAGTAACACAGAGCTCCAAAACTTGTACCTTGGTGTGAAGTGAATGTGGAAATTGAGGTTTTCAAAGTATGCAGTGGGCTTGGGAATCACAAAACTGTGTCCAGGAGAACTGCAAATCAGGGAGACAAAGTGAAGATGGCCAAGTTCCTGATGCAGCCTTAGCTGCCGTAGAGAGGTAATAGAAAACTAAGAGCTTTCAATTTAAAGTGCCATGCCAGCACAGTGAGTTAGTTGGGGTAAGAGAGTAAAGAGCTCAGAACTGGCTTATGAGCGCTATCCATATTGTGGAATGTTTTTTGTTCCATCTCTGACTTATTTTCTCCTTAATAAGCAGAATTGCTTCTACAAGATAATGTTTCTCAAACGCAGCCTCAGAGCCTTAGCTTTGTTTCTCAGAGCAGGAGTTTATTTTCCTTTAACAAAGTATACCCTGACTAAAAGTTTGACTCCTGCAATTCTATCCTACAGGAATAGAATCTTAAATTCATGTGAGCCATTCCTTAAAGCTGTGTTAGAGAACTGACAGCATGTTTCAATAAGCTTTGACAAAATCATGGGGAAAAGTAAACACAATAAATTATTTTTGGACAACACAAGGCAGTAGTCTTTTAACAATGTTAATAAAAAAGAGGCCACATCAAGGGAAAAGAATTTATTTAGAATGCTTCTTTTACTTCCCCCCCCCCTCCTTTTTTTTTTTTTTTTTCTGGGAGCAATTTAAAGATTCCACAGTACAATTTTTCCATGAAACAGTGAACTATGTTCTGACTGGATTCAAGTTTTAAAGGCAATGGAAATATGCACATTTTAAACTGAACCTCTTAGAATTTATCTATAGCACTGCCTCACTGCTCTTTGCAATTCACTCTAAAGTTAAGGCTTATTAAAGGAATATAAGCTATTATGAAGAATAATATATAAAATAATAATTGATACAGAATTTTGCTGATTTGTATTGGTTTTTGCTGATATCCATTACACCATTTTAAATAAAAAAAATCAGGAAACATTAACACCTCAGTAGCTAAATTCCATTGTAATCACACAAAAGACTGTTGTTTTCTTATGTGCATTCTGGAATTCTTGGTGTTACATGCTATCTTTTTCAGCTATCATTTATACCAGAGCTAACTGAAAAAACAACAAAGGTAGCTCTGCAAAAACAAATACTTAATTTGTCACATTTTCCCATTTATTTGTATAATTTTATTATTATTGAGACATAGTTAATGGTTTGCTCAAAATGTCTGATTGGAGGGACAGCCTGGGGTAGTTGTTAGGAATATTTCTTTTCTGATATGGCATGTGGACATTGATCCTGTGATTCTTCTGTGACCTTCCTGACTGTTAGGAGATTAATTAAGCTAAACTGGATAAAAACATGCCATTTTGTTCTGTGTTTGTAGGAAATAATGTAGCAACAGCACAGAAAATGTGATGTGTAGTAGGAGGGGAAGGTGATTTCTACTTTGGAAGGAGACTGATTTCCCTCATTTCTACTCCGACTCTCACATCGACAGGCTTGCAGGCACCATGACACATGTGTTCCCAAGTACTGAATCATCCTCATGGTTCCTGGGGTCCTCATAAGTGTGCAGTCACATTTGGATACATCTCTCGCACCCTTATGGAGCCAAGAGACTCTTCTTTCTCTCCTAACCTTGGTGTTCTGGGAAAAGACTTACAGAGATATCTGTTAATATCCCGGTGGCATTCTGCTACTCTCTCACATGTCATATAACGATTACCAATTTGCAGTCTTTAGACCCTCAGGAGTCCTCCTGATTACTTCAGAATTATCTGTGAAAATTGACAAGGAAAACTAGAACATAGCTGCTATGCATCTATACACGTGACATTCATATGGGAGCCTGCAACCTGACATTAAAAAAAAAACAAAAAAACCCCAGAGGTCCAGAAACTGACAGACATTTAAAACTGCTGTCCCAAAGCATTCAAAATGGCCTAAAAAATCATACCCAGCTTTTGTATAGTTTTCCTCATTTCTGTTTATATAGCTTATCAACATTGGCTCAGGTCCTTATAGCTGCAAGTGCCTGACTGCTCATTTAAAGGGCTTTGCATCTGTTAAGAGTGTGGAATAGCAGGGTTTATTTGAAGTCACTACACATACTGAGATTTAAATTCTCACCTTAACCTTATTGATAATTTTGGTTTGCAGTTAAGTCCATTACAAAGAACCAAACCTGCAATTCAAACTCTGCTTGACCCATCCACCCTCGTTGTCTTCAAATAATGCCACTGGTTACTCCTGAGCAAACTCCTTATCTTCCAAGAGGGATGTAGAATAATTAACTCAGTACAGACAGAGCCTAGGTTAAGTGTGAAGTAATGATAAAATGAAGCAGGAAAATGATACTTTTCTATCACGCCACTTTGATAAGTTGTCCGTAAATAACAAACATGAGACTTTGTAAGGGTTTTGTGATACAACAAGCACGCTGTGCTTAAGTTTAAAATTGAAAATCTACACAGAACTGGGAGAGGGGAAAAACAGGAAAAAAGAATTAAATAGATGTCAGTCATAGGATTATTTTTTTGCTGTTCCTTCACAGGAACTTTGAATACATTTCATCATATTCCCCAGAACATACCAAGAAAAAGCTGAATGCATATCACACTAGTCAGCTCCTTTGACTGTGCCGACCACAGTGGTCTCCAGCGAATCGTCGAAATGGCTGGATATCCAGATCAGGATGTTTGAAAAGCTTTTTAGTAAGACTGAAAGCCATGAATCTGTCAATCAAAATAAGTATGCATATACATTACTGCCCCAGATTGGCTCTACTGCCTACAAGGCTGCGTAGGTATACCAGAAACTTCCACCATATAGCTGCATTATCAGCAGGACACATACGCAGTTCCTTGCCTGTGATGATAAGCTCCTGGAAGAGAAGTCACTTTGTTGTAAAAAATTCAGTCTCTCTGCATTTCAAAAGCAACTGGTAAGAAGGCCACTACACTGAGTTTGCAGATACCCTTTGGAGTAGGTCTACTAATTAATGAGCATAACATGGAGTCAGATAAGATAACATTAGAAGCAGTGGAAGTCAGGTGGTGATGATGTGGAGTAACAATTTAATTCCATTTTGTCCTTTGTCAAATCCTGTAGCTGTTTGAAACTTGAACCAGCAAGTTCTACACATCTCCTATGTTTACAGGTGCTTTATGTGCTATTTCACTATGAAGCAGCATATAAAAAGCCTCGTAATGATATCTCAGCTGTCTGGTGTCTGTGTTGCATCTCAGTATCTTTATTCTTTAACATAGGGAGTTTCTTGGTTTCAGAAATTTATCATGCCTTTCAGTGATCTGACAAAAAAGTAAACATGTCAGTTTTCACACACTCCTCATACACCTTTTGCATTCTGCCTCATTTTATTTGATATTAACTTTCTTTTTTCAAATGAGACTTTCTCCCTCCTTCTGCTGCTTCAGAATCTGTAACACAGAGTGTGCTCTTTTGACTTTAGTTCGTTTGGTCTGTAAGTAATTTTACATAATCATAATAAAAAAGAAATTTCAGTTTATGGAAAACAAATAATAATTTTATATCCAAGAGCCTTTACTGCTACAATCTCACTGCCCCAAGAATTAACCGAGGAGAAAAAATTGCAGAGATGAAATTACGTATCTGAAGAGACTAGGTAATTTTAGTATTTTGGGGACGTTTTATTATAAGACATTTCTTCTGGATGACTTAGGATGGATAATTAAAAATCAGTGCAGAATTTTATTCTCCTAATTTTTAAATTATACAGCAGGTGGTGGGGATGGAGAGTTACAAGGAGAAAAATACTCTGTATGAAATGTACTGTGAAGTTTTGCATGCTTATGGAATTAATTGACATAATTTCTTGGAAGAGTATGGAAGCAAATACAGATAATAGTTTAATAAGTGTTTCTGCAGCACTTTGATACACAGGTGAGAAAAAAAAAATCAATGGGGGTGTAGATCCGTGTCTTTATTTTTCTACCTTATGCAATTCCACCTGTATTTGTGACTTGTGTAGAAGTATCTGAAAAGTAGTTGCCATTGTGCCTCTAATAGGAGATTAATAAAAAGTTGAGCAGCCAGGTATGTTTGACAAACAGCTCAGCCTTGAAAAAGAAACTGCTTGCCATCAGTTCCAATCATTAACTGTCTGACATTTCTAATCTGATCTCTTCTAGGGATGAGACTTGGAGGCATCAAAGTGGCATCTGAAACACTGCAAACAGTGTAGGCCTGCCTCAGAAGTGAAGCAACAGCAGAAAGAAACCTTAGACAGCATCAAATAGCTGTAACAAAAGCACTTGTTTCAGCTTTCTGTGGACGTGAGAGAAGTAGTTTGTCTTTGCTGCAGGCATTAATAACAACGTAAGAAACCCATTATCCCCACAGTGCATTAAAAAGGCATATAAAGAACGGTATAGCTAAGACTTTCTGGCTCAGTGGACTCTCAGGAACCACTGGACTGTGCGATGTTAGACAGACACCACTACCGATTGTCAGAGCTGAGATTATCAAGTACACAAGATGGCCAGAGGCACTATTTGCCAGGCCAGTTTTGCACAAAGGCCATTTTTTTTGCACTATTTGCCGCACAGAAAACATACCTTGTGTAGATTATACCAACCTTATGCATCGTCTTGCAATTTTCTGAGCTGCAGTATGTTCAATTTATATAAGTAATGTGATGATTGCTAGACAAACATGCACTATTAATAGAATAATTGTTTTATTTGAAAATATGCTGAAGCAAATAAAATTCATTTTCCTTGTACAGCATGGTTGTAATGGCTTCAACATAGCTCACCATAGTAAATTAACAGCTAATTATCTTAAAACTTTTTAGGACAGTGTTCTGGATCCATCAAAAGTCCCCTATGGTATTCTTGCTATACTACTGATGAATATAATCTACGGTTATCTTAAGGTTTTTCTTTCTGTTTATAGGCTCTTCCCATTATCTTAAGCAAGTACAGAAATACAGGAGACTTGACTAACAAGACATAAGCTAATACTACAAGAAAATGTTTGCTAATGAAAAAATATTCTATTTGTAGAAAAGTAAGTCTCTCCTTGGAAATTATAATTGGCAATGCAAAAAAGATATTTTGTTTCAAAAAATAGACTGAATTGACATTGATATGTTAATTTATCCAATTAAAAATTGCTAAATGTACATTCACAGACCTTAGGGTTAAACAGGTAGGGGTTGTATTTCACAATCAGTTAGAAACTTGACAGTCTGGGTTTCAGGTTATTTTATACAATTTTTGTACATAAATGTCCATCACCTAAAGCTGAATTTACTTTCGAGATTGTTTTCCTTGGCTAAACTGAGAAAAAGAAAAGAAAAAAAACCTTCACTAGTCTGCTAGTAACATAATTG
Source organism: Gorsachius magnificus (assembly GCA_034008185.1). Classification (NCBI taxonomy): domain Eukaryota; kingdom Metazoa; phylum Chordata; class Aves; order Pelecaniformes; family Ardeidae; genus Gorsachius; species Gorsachius magnificus. The sequence continues at coordinate 79,455,860 of CM067109.1, forward strand.
CACTAATTTACCACAAACGCAACACTACCATAAAAGCACGCCAAATGGCATTGCTGCAGTGACTCACATTCTTATTTCTAACATATTGACAAATGTTTAGCTTTGAGAAAACACAACTTCTTGCTGCTGCTAGAGGAAGCTGTATGAACAGAGAACCCCTTGCTGTTTTCTTTATTCTCCCTAAGGCTTTTCTTCTTTGGACAACTTAATTCATATTTTTTAAAAATTAAAACAAAGCCCATAAAGATTAATAAGGTAAACTCCTAATAGCCACCTTTACTAAATAAATACATTATGGAAAGCTTCTTAATATAAATGCTCATGTGTTGGATTTTGAAAGCTTCTGAAGCAAAATAAATTGGGACTCAGTAGCAAATTTGCAAGTGAATAGGAGTGTCTAACTCCTTCTATTTTACATCATCTGGTTAATGGCAGTTTCTGAATCATGTCTTGCTTCTGAGAATGTAGTCATAGCAGTTCAGAAGAGATGCATCAATGAAAGGCTGTAAGCAGCTTATGGCAATTTCTGTCTCATCTGTAACTGATGTTTATAAGCAAACAAAAATTCCCACTCCACTGGGAATGGAAAGCAAAGTCTGAGAATTTATATATTATTATTTTGGATCCTGTTATATTTTTAATATTTGAAATTCAATGTTTGTATTCTTTTAGCTTCTAAGTCATTTGATAAGTGTGAAGAGGCAATACCAACTAACTTACATAACAGCACCTAACAAACTGAATTTCAACAGCTGACTGAAGTAGTCATAAAAATTCCTTCAAATGTAGAAAAAAAAAATAGAGTTTAGAAATACATGTTAATAGTGATTCAGTTGGGCTTTACTAATCTGACCGATAAACTCACAAACTCAACGTTCATTTGGTTGAATTTCCAAAGTACTTTGTAGCATTTACATTTTTTTTTCTTTTTCACTGGATTTCCTACTACTAATCCAGAACAGGAAAATCCAAGACGTTTCAAGCAGTTTCTTCCAAATGTGTTCGGTTTCTTTTTGTGGCAAGTTAAACTTGCCCTGGCTTTCTGGAGCAGCTGATGCCCCTCCACCCCTGAACACCTGCAGCTCAGCTGCTGCCCATGCAGTACCCCCTGCCTGGCCATGGCATGCCGGCAGCTCATGAGGACGTTGGTGGTGCAGTGGTGTCGTGGTGCCCGAGCCCTCTCGTGTAGGTGCTTACACCATGCAGCTAAAGTGTCCAGAGGCATCTGCTGGACTTGATGCACCTGGGATGTACCATAGCTCTGGGCCAGTGCAATAAAAAATCCAATTTCTCCCTTGAAAGCTGAATTTACTGCGCGTTTCCAAAGTAACTGCATAAAAACATGCAAACCAGCTTATCCAAGACAAAAACATGGGATATGAATCTTGTGCACTCCAGATTGAGAACTGGCTGGGCAAACACCTAGAAACAAATATCACTAATCTCCTGGGACATCAGGTGAGAAATCAGATGCCTACAACTAGGAATTATTTTTCAATATCTGGTGGTTTTAAGCCACTTCAGAGAAATACTGGGACAGAGATGTTCAAGATGTTCAGCATCTTTTATTAACAGGCTTAAATATTACATGTAAATATTAGTAGAGAGGTTTAAATGTCTCTACACGTGTCAACTGCACAAAATCATGTAAAAGACTTCTTTATTTTGTTCAGATATTTAACTCAAAACTGATTCATCAGTCACTGCTTCAAGTTGAAAACTAGAGTGGATGAAGTCTGGGTATCATTAAAGTACACTGAAAATCTTTTTGAATGCCAGCTGTACACAGTATGTCTAATGAATCATCAAACATACATTTTATTCATAATTAGCCCTCTCCTATGTATTGATGTACTTAATAGTGCAAGAATTAAATATATCCAACCATGAAGGATGATGACAAAATATTTTACACATTTCTCTTTTAAACCATGGTATTAACTATGTATGAGTCTAAGAATACCTCCATGAGAGCAGAGGGATGATACTGAAAAGTTAAGTACAAGTTCTACATATCAAGTCAGTCTTTTGTTCCCAATTCTCACACTGTCAAAGACTAACGTTATAAAAAACCTATTGAAATATGCAGTGAGTGGGTTAAAATTATTCCAGCAAAACAGCATTTTTCTCCCTGCTTGTTAATGAAAGTACATGTGTTCTTAAAAAAGTGAGTATAATTCCCAGAGATACCACTAAATGTATTTCGAAAATATTTCTTGCACCCTGGATTATGTCTAATGAGTTGCACTTACATACAAGTGACTTTATATATAGAAAAGACTAAAAAATTTTCATGTGATGAGACATTTACGATTAGTTAATATATAAATATATTTATGCTTATAAGTTACTTATAAATGGAATTAACCAGACGTGTCAGTTATCAAAGAAAGCATTCTGCTTTCTTTTGCTGTCTTTGCCTTTATTGACTGAAAGCTATATAACATCCCCTTTGCATCCCTCCTCCCCAGACCCCAAACTTGCTGGATGACCTGCCATAGATCAAGGAAAATACGTAGCACTTCAGCTGAAAAGTAGAAGCAATGTGACACTATGTACACACAGTAAAATTTAAGTATGAACCAAATGTTATTTAAAATTGTATTCTGTGCAGAGGTAAGGGCCTTACCAATTTCAAACCAAATCATTTAAATCACATAGCAAAGGTACTTTTCACATTAGAAAACAACCTCCTCAGAAACACACAGTCACAATAAAATGTTATCTCTCTACCTCTATGTTATCAAGAAGGAAACAACCCAAATCCTTTTCACTTCTAAGTCAAAAGAAAGTAATTTGAAGAAAAAGAATAGATTATAATGGTAGATGGTTTAATTATTTGTTGAAATTTTGGTCATTTCACTGAGGAGATTTAGTAAATGTCCCATTTAACATATATAAAATACTAAACCATGGGGTATCTTTAAGATTCACATCAGGGAAAATACACAAGCGTACACATGTCTCTTCATGCTACAATCACAAGGTACGTCTTCTAGCTGCACACACACAATGAATTTCTTTGGTAGTTGTTGGTTATGATGAAACAGTCCCGAATGGCTGGACTAGTTTGTTCAAAAGAAACATGAGATTGTCAGGAGCTGGAATCAAATCTGGAGAAAAGGTTTGTTGTGAGAAAAAACAGCAGCTAGATTAGAAAGCAAATTATAGCCCTGAGTGAGGTCACCCCAAGGGCTGTTACGAGACCACCATAATTGGAGACGTTATTGGATTGGGTGCAGAGTCTTTATATTGATAACCTCACTCCCAGGAAGCAAATGAAAAAAACATGGGGAAACACTGCCTTTCATAAGTTAAGTTTTCTGTAACTGTCAGTCATCTTTTATCTCTTAATCAGAATTCAAAGAGATGAGCGGTACTTTTCCATATGTGCATCATTAAATCATATAAATGAAACCCCCAAAACAGGCATTTGGGGCTTAACATACGTTAACTGAACTTCATATATTATCCCAAATTATGACAATCAGTCAAAATAAAAGTTTGTGTATAATGCTTGATTCAGAAAAGCACAGATTTATTGTATAAAGGAAATGCTGAGTGCAGGCTAATTTTGTATGTATTCATCTCAGGTGAACTTCTGTTTCTAATTATTCTTTTTCTTTTTTTTCTCAGGAAGTGAAAAATGTATTTTCATATACAGTGGTGGATTTTTTTCCCACACATTGCAAGAATTATATTGTCATACCACATACTTTTAAAAATTTTCTTTCCTTTCTATATTTCTATTTTTGCCACACTCTGAAACTTACACTGAAATACAATTTCAGATGTGCTTCTGTATTTTCTTGTGACAACACAAACATAGTGTTGGGATATTTCTAAAATATATATAGAATTCTATTATATTAATATATTTTAAATTACTATTGCCATAAGGTTGCAAATATTTATTAATGGTCCCAGAATTTACCATCCATGGGTATTACAAATACATAAGAAACTTAATCAGGCTTTGAAGGCTTTGCTTGTCTGAGTTGTTAGGAGTCTTTGCATATATTTCTGAGCTATACTCTCTGGTTCCTTTGGAAAAAAATTCTCATGTAACCTTCTGGCACTTCAGAAACAGATGGACTTTCATTACTGTCTAGTTTTGTCCTTCTGTGTCATTTTTTTTTTCCTTTGATGGGAAGTGGAATGGACTACCTAAATATTTATGACTATGTGATCAGGCCTCCTGCTAGCACTCCATTTACCCTTTAGCACTTAATCAGCATGGACATATTTAAAGCATCAAGTCTGAATCTTGGCCTTCCTCTAGTCGAAAGATTTTTCCATAGATTTAAACAAGTTCATGACTTCATCCTCCAAGGCTACCTTCTTTGGAATATGTTCTTCTGTTATTTGCTAGCAGTTAGTTGTTACCAAACACTTCAGATAAGACACGGTTAGCAAGGACAATGTAAACAATTCTCAAAAGTAGTGTTAGGACAACTTCTGTATAAATTTCCAGATAGTCCTTTATACCTCTTTATAACTTCCTGAGTTTGATTTTTTTTTTTTTTGTCTCAGACTGCATAAGTATCATTCATAATAAACTGAAAATAATCCCTTTCATGTTATTCTACTACCCTAATTCTACCATTTAATTTTTCTTGAAATTTAATACTAAAAATGACTCTCACTTACCTCTTTAATTTTATTCCTGTAATCCCATCTGCATATAATCATGGGCTTTTACATAAATTAAGGAGAGATGAGGAAGTGAGAACTGTTATTCTTGATAAATTAATCACAAAGTATAACTCTTATGGATATTGACAAATGTTTTCTGGCTTTATGAGCATTTTGAAATTGTAGGCATGAAATACAGTACACACTGATGGAGATAAGAAAAATGTTGGAACCTCATTTATGTTAACCGTTGAATTTCAGTTTAGTTTTAATTTTATTTCAGATCTTCAGTCTAGACCAGAAACAGGTTTTTTAATCTTGGACCAGATCTTAAACTAGAAGGAGACTCCATTTACTGTTTCCATTCTGAGTTTATCGAAGGGATTTGAGGGATCCAAGACTAAAAGCAGTATCTGGATGTTAAATAATTTAAAAAAAAATATTAACAAAGAAAACAAATTCACACTCCATTTTTAATTACTCCTCTATAAATTGGGCAAGCTTTCTCCTTTTTTTTTTCTTATGTAGAATTTCACATATGTATAGAATTATTTTCATATAGACTGCAGAGCCAACCATTATATTTATAATATATATCACCATCACCACCTCTACTTTGAAATGTTGGCGTCTTCATTTAACCTCTCAGTGAAAAATTCAGGTCTATCATCTCATGTCTACATCAGCATAGTTCTGGATTTCAGAAAACTGATATCAAGGAGCCAAAGTAGTGGCAGAAAAACCATAATTTGTGATTTCTTTGTAAATGGAAACAACACTGACCTAATGGCAAGACTTATGATCAATATAATTAACAGAGTTTTTGGCCAGCTTCATGTAGCCTAATTTTGCTTTTCACTGATCCTAAACATATCAAAAAAGGTCAACAGCTAAATTTTAACTTGGCCGTTTATGTGTAGTTCCATTTGGAAAAGCAGACAGGTCAGGTTACAGAGCTCACTGTTGTCACACAGCACAGACTCTACTTGCAAAACAGGCTGTTCCAGATACCTGCAGATATAAATATATGACTCCAAGTGAACACCAACCAAATTTTTAATCCACAAAGGTTTTATGTAGCAGCATTTGACTTGTTTTGGCTCAAAGGAATAAAGAAGAGGAAGAGAACAATATAAAAGATTATTCATACTCTGTGTAAATGTACAACGTGTGAGGATTAGCTATGTTGAACAGAATGGTCCAGGAAAGTGAGAAAAAATATTGTGCCAGTTATTAGCCTGCCCAGTATAGAACATGAACAGTGTAGAACATTCTATAGAACATACAGCAAATCTGCCTGTGCCTCTTGTAGAACAAGGCAAGACCTCAGTCACTGGCATGAAGAAAAAATATATGAGTTCAAGGAAAACTTGTAGACCCAGTAGCCAATTAACAAAGACCAAAATCTATTTGATGTGAGGGATATCCCCCAACTTCTGTACTATTTTAAGTAGAGGTTTCTGTCTGTTAGTAACTGAAGAGACTGACCACTAATTAACCAAAAGTGCTGAAAGGCTAATGACCTCTTCAGACCTTTATATTGTTTGTTTGGCGACCAAGAACAGATACATTCTGCTTAAAAGAAAAAGATCATATTGCCCACCATAAAACTAGCATCCTTTCTGAACAGAGGACCAAGATGAATATATTTATAAACTTGTACTAAATTTTTCAAGGGTTAAAGTATCTTGAAGCCTCATTAAAATAAGTCTTTTAAGAAACATCATCAGATATATTATGAAATAACATTTTAGTGTTATTTACACTAGCACAACTTTTATTTGCAATACTTATGGAATTTTGTGTTCAAAGTTTTCCTGGGAACTAGAAACATCTCCTTAGAGCTTTTCATAAATAACTCAGCATAATACTTTTTTTTTAAATTTTGAAAAGACAGCTATTAACTCAATGTTTCAATGAAGAGGTAAACTGAGATAAAGACTAAATGGGAGTAAGAGAGCTTTACATAATATTATTTCTCTGTATGTATATAATATTTTCATTATAAGTCTGTCAGTCAGTTCAGAGGACATCAAAGAGCAATGTAAGATTGCTGTTCCTGGTTTCTAATTTTGGTCACTCTTTGCTTTTAAACTACTACACACAGGACTACCACACCTAAGAGCTCAGAGATGCTCTCAGGTTCTCAGGACAGGTGCTCACACAAAGTTCTTAATTGACTGGGTGTTGAGAGACAGGTGAGAATACACTCTTGGAAGTAAGGCAGGGATTCAAAGAATCACTTTCTGAAAGTGATGCACTCAGTAATTCAGCTAATGCACTATTTTGATGGATGATGTTTTATTATTAATGTTATTATCAAGATATTTTTGCTTGTTTAATGCTGCTGTATATAATTAGTAGTATATGGTAAAGATCGGTTACAAATCTACAGTCCTTATGGGTCTTGCTTTTTACTATTACAAAAACTTTTAAAAGTGTCTTAACTAAGAAAAAAATGCATGTGGTTGTAAATACTTATAGAAATGTTATATTTTATGTATGCATACCCAAACATATACAGAGAACATAAAAGCTATTGTACAACGCAGATATTTGCAAACGTAGTATGAGTTTTAATTCTTTCTTTACAGCTCCCTTTTTACCAGTAGCACCTTATTGTTTAAAATTTGACTACAGAATCAAATGATAAAATAAGCTCATGAGTTTTTCTGTTAAATTTTCTCATTTACAAATTTACATTCAGGACGGTATTCTCTCTTCTCAGGGTTTGGGGTGGGGGGGTGGGTGTTTTTTGATTTTTTATTTCCTACACAAATATCTCAGAAAAGAGAAGAAGCCATTACACTTAGCAACTCATAGGTGAATCACAGATGTCTATGACAAAAAAGTCCCATTGATATGGGATAACACTTTGCTGAATATTTTAACAGCAATATTTTTTTAGTTTATCATTTGTATTCACTGGTTACCTGCATTGTTCCCCTAATATGTTATGATGTGTTTTGTAGGAACAGTAACAGAACAGTAGCACAATAGAAAACCTTTTTTAATCACTTCCTTTGTTCAACACAGACAGCGCATTGAAGAATATTTTTGTGGATCAAATGCTTTTTAGCTATGTTTTAAAAAATAATAAATTAGTCACTTTTGGTAATATAGGCAAATATTATTTTTTCTTTTACATGTTTCAAATGACTAAATTTACTTTTAAGGTTCCTTTATATTTTGTGCCAATGTCACCAACAACACACAATTTTTCAGGTTTTACAGTATAGATTGTTTTCTTTAAAAAAGAAATTGAGACCACCCTTGAGTCTTGGTAAGTAAGAAGTCATTGGTTGTACAGATAATGAATAGGTTGGCATTTAGTGCCTCCAAGACTCTGCTGAATCCTTGATTGTAGCTCAGAGTGTTTTTCCAAGCCTGGCCAAGCTGTCAGCCATACAAAAGACCACCCTTCTTTCTTTCTTTCTTTTTTTTTTTTTTTTTTTTCCTGTTTTCAAAATAAATTTCTCTTTGAATTTCTGCTTTGTGTGAAATAAAAATAAATGGTTTTATACAATATGAAATTTCTCACAGAAATCATATTTTTTACCAGACCTTTGGGCAGAATGACCAGAGGAAAATTACAGAAACACCTAAGTGCAAGCTGCAATGTTAAAGTGTTTGAACTAAAGCTTTCTGGTGTTTGTGTGCTCTTGAATTCTGTTAGCTTTTGCTACATTTTCATGGCTCTATTTACAACACTAGATCCAACAATTTCCTCAATTCAATTCCAGATTATCATGTTTTCAAAACTACAAATAACCTGGTGAGGGCTAGAAAACCTGACAAGAAATAAGAAATATAGTGGCACCTCAGACATCCATCACAGCAGCCCTGGGCAGTAACACCACTGCCCAGCTAACTGCCAGAGTCTCTAAACCATGATGCTGTCCTGAAGAGACGAGCTCTAGCACAAGTGGACTGCCAGAGAAATGCTATTTGCAACACACTGGCTTCCCCTGCTGGTAATCTCAGGGCTCCATAACAGTCCTCCCAAGTCCTTGTGAACAGGTCTACTCTGAACAAAAAGGAAATTGAGAAGAATTTCTTAACAAACCCTTATTTAGTCATTGCTCTGTCCCCAGCCGACCTTCTGCTGTTCTTCAAAGAGATGTTCTTCAAAGAGCCGTTGTGATTCTCCCTTTCTCTGTCACACAGATCACAAGATCTCCTTGCTGATATCTCATGTTGCACTGATGTTAACTGCTGATTCTCTGTCAAATGATCAGGCCAGCCAGCCAAGAAGAAATAGGTCACTGACTGGCATAAAGACACCCCCTGGAAGCTGACGGTTTGGTTGTGGGACCTAGCAACTACAGCTAGCTGTGCCATGCACCTTACAACTGGGCACCAGGAAAAGAAAGTGTCTTTCAACAAGATGGACTCAGAAGCAAAGCTAGGGATTATTAAGCACCAGCCTGGCACTGCATTAAATCTTCAGAGAGTTAGATTGCATGGATGGGCTCAGGCTTCAGTCAGAAGCAGGTTTCTACATAGGTATGATTATACCAAGTCAGCTATTTATCTGTCTCTGAGGCAACACAACACATGTACCATAGATAAAGTATGGGCTGGATGAGCAGTGAAGTGGTTTGAAAACTGGCTGAACATCCTGGATCAGAGGGTGGTAAGCTTAGTTGAAGGCCAGTAAATAGCAGTGTTCCTCTGAGGTCAATACAGGATCCATTCCTGCTTAACATCTTCATTAATGATCTGGATGATGGGGCAGAGTGCACCGTCACCAAGGTTGCTGATGACACAAAACCAGAAGGTTGTTCTGCCATCCAGAGGAATCTCAACAGGAACATCATGAAGTTCAACAAGTGCAAAGCCCTGCCCCTGGAGAAGGACAACTCCATGCACCATTAAATTCTGGGTCCCACTCAGCTGGAAAGCAGCTCTGCAGTAAAAGGACCTAGGGGTCCTGGTAGACGCGAACATGAACATGAGCCGGCAATGTTTCATTGCATCAAAGGTGGCCAACAGCATCTTGGGTTGCATTACGAGTGTTACTAGCAGGTTAAGGGAGGTGATCATCAACCTTCATTCAGCACTGATGAGGTCACACTTGGAGTCCTGGGCTCCACAGTGCAAAAGAGACATGGACATACTGGAAATATCCCAGTGAAGGGCCAGTAAGATGATGAAGGGGCTGGAGTACCTCTCCTATGAGGAAAGGTTGAGAGCGCTGGGACAGTTTAGCCTGGAGAAGAGAAGGCTCAGGGGTCTTCAAGAGATGAATCCAGGCTCTTTTCAGTGGTCCCTGTTGACAGGACCAGGGGTAACGGGCACAAACTGAAACACAGGAAGTTCTGTCTCCACATTAAGAAACACTTTTTTATTGCAAAGGTGACTGAGTGCTGGCACAGGTTGCCCAGGGAGGCTGTGGAGTCTCCACCCCTGGAGACATTCAAAAGATGCCCGGATAGGGTCCTGGGTCACTGGTTCTAGGTGACCCTGCTCAAGAAGAGGGCCTGGAGCAGATGATCTCCAGAAGTCCCTTTCAACCTCAACTATTCTGTGATGCTGCGATCCTGTGACATTCCCAGTGACATCAAGAGGAACTTGGATCAAGGGCATAATGTGACATTTTGTATCTATTCCTAATGAAAACCTTAATGTTTTCTTCTAAGGTTTTCATATAGCCCTCATAGAACAACACGACAGAGGCAGAATCCTTACCTGAGACTAAAAGCAGTCTTGTTTCAATAGCTTTATTCTCTGCCTATGTATTCTCCATAACTGAAATACACATGAACATAGTAAAGTATATTTGATGTATCTGTGTAACCAGCACCTGAATAAGCCATGTCATGCATGCTGAATTTATGGGTGAAAAAAGAAAAAGGATCTGTCCTCTTCATATTCTTTTTAAAGCCTAATCAAAACCCAACTCACTGAATTCAAAATAGTTCATCCTGAAAGGAAGCAGTAAAACTGCTTCTGAAAATAACCTGGAAAAAGGAATCTTCTATCTGACTACTAATATCTGTTCCAAAGAGATGCACCACCATATCAGAACTTACTGTCCCCTGTATTTCCCTCAAATGCATGGGCTTCTCCATATTAACCCACTTGTAGCCTAGAAATATAAGACAATTTTTAAAGGATTAACACATTTATAGTGTTTATAAGAGAAAATTTATCTACTGTTATATGTTATTTATTATTAGATTATTTATTATCCTATTATTTTAAATTTCCCTCCTGTTTTCTTCTCCATGTTTCTTTATCTTCAGCTAGAATTAACTGCTCCAGATGACTTAAAGCCACCCAGTTATGGGAGCTAGAATAATGACAGAACTGGATTAAAACAAAAGACAACTATATTAGGAGACATAATGAATCAAATTATGCTCTTAAAAATATGAAAAATAGTAGCAAAATAGTAAAGGGCTAGGACCTACAATGAGACAACACATCGAAAAATGGCTAACCTTATTTTCCTGATGCCTTGTCTCAGCTATAGGATATAGTAATGATGACTGACATTAGCATAAAAGTGAAAGCTGCATAAGGCAACCAGAAAACTTTGTCCATGACTATAGAGGTCATCACTCTGGGAACTTAGAAATATGTATCAACATACAGAGAATTTAGTCAGCCTAGCTTGGGCTAGTCAAACAAAGAATAAATATAGAAGTTATTTGCATTTCAATTAAAAATACTAAAGATCACCTTTAAATGGAAAAAGCACTTCATCTGTTGTGTAGGGTGATGGAGGAGGTGTACAGTCCTGGCTTGGCCTTTAGTATTCTCCATGACTTTGTAGAAAGTCTCTTCATCTCACCTAATATCAGACGTATAATACAGACACATCTGAGCTAGGTATCTGGGTGTCTTTTACCATTGCTTGAGAGAAACAACCACAATATATTTAACCTATTTTAAAGACCTATTTTAGGATAAAATTAATTGTGCTCTAGAAATGCTCCTTTTCTCACCATTGACTGTATCAAATAGACATGTTATCAGATACATATGTGTTAATATCATTATCAAAGCATGCACTAATAAATAATACCTTGCTGTTCCTATTTCCTCTCAGCCTTTTTTCAAAATTATCCATGTAAGCTCTAAGATTCCTATGGTCACTTCCAAGTTTGTGTGGGGATTAATGTAATGGGTTCTTGAATCAATCAAGAGACTACCACAACATCTTTAAACAATCAAGGCCTTCTCCCACTTTTGTAATATCAGCATTGTTAGTGTGTTTGGAAATGCCTTCCCTGGCTCAGGGTTAGGATAATTTTGAGTGCACCAGCCTGTAAACCAGCAAGTGGCTTGGCATCTTGGACCATTGTGTGCGGGAGGAGACCCACTTGATATCATATGCTTTTTGCCCACACAAACTACCTGTGGCTTTCCTAGTTATGTCACTAGCACTATCCAGCATTAACCTGAACATTTGTACCACTGTTGCAAAAGGATTTGGATTCCTGAGATCTCTCTTTTATAAAAACCTACCAACTTTTTTTTTTTTTTCATCACAGGATCACACTCTTATTTTTTACATGACATAACCTCATTATTTTATTAGGAAAATATAACCAGGAAAACCCTAGCCTTGATTTTGCTCTTTAAAATTCCTTAAACAAGAGCTTCATTACTCTTAGCTCAGGCATGTGGCTTTGGATTGTGAGACACCATTCAGAAGGGGAAAGAAATGTCACTATGAAAACAATATTGAAAAACAAACAAGTAAATATTTGCAATTCTGATTTGTAATTTTAGTTTCAATGTTTGCTTTCAGTACCTACCTTCTTCTCTCACAAGGTCTGATTCAATAAAAATTATTTTGACTTCAGTGCAGTTTCTCTTTCATCCAAAGAAAGAAAAGAACTTATGAGGTTTTCTCAGGCTGCAGTGACATAAAAATAAGACTCTGTATTTGTTAGATTCAGGTAGAATCAAGAAAGTAAAATGATTTCCATTTCTACCAAGGGAATATTTACAATAATGCTATTTTGCAGCTCTATAAGAACATTCGGTTTGCACTCTATGAGAGTTAGCTTTTGGCCTTAAGATACATTTTGGCATTTTCTCACTAACGTGATTGCATTAGGACCTTTGTTACCGGTTGAGAAATGTGACCAAAATAAAACTGTTCAGGCTTGCAGTTGTGCAACTGTCCTGCCATTTGCAAAATACATTACATTGGAAATATCATCGTGCTTTCCAGCTGAATAGCCCACCCTCAGAGCTCAGTCATATTCATAGTTTTCATGTTTTGCAGAATTTTTATTGGACTTGTACAATACTAAATTTAGTGCTTGTGCTGCCTTTGTGTTTGGTTGGGTTTTTTTTTCCACTTCCTTCCCCTGCCTTGTTCATGAAAAGACTTAACACCTATGCCCTTGAAATGACTATACACTGGGAATAAATAGAGCCTAAATTCTGTCCTCAGATGAGCATGCAGTTTCTGGTGACAGAATTAATAAATGTGACTCACATCCTCTTTATATTTCTGCAGTTTTGCAGAGAATGCTCAGGAAAAGCAGATGCTATCCTCTTTGCAGAAGTTTTTCTGCCAGGCATGGTGACATTTACTTGTCAAGATTAAAATAATGAAAAATTAATCCTGTTGCCATTAGTGGCAAAAGCAAAAAAACTCTTAAACAGATGGGTCCTGCTACACTTTAAAAAAAATGTACTTGTGTTTTGACAGAAGGGAAACCCCACAGGTGCTTGAAAATATCAGGCAGTGTCAGCCCAGGTTAGAATGAGGTGTGGTTTTCTCCCAATATGTTTTTTTGCCCTTACCATGGCTCCCTCTTGTGTGAAAGGGGGATAATAATGTAACCTTTCCCTGTAAATCTCTGGAGCTCTGTAATTAAAGATGATCTAGAAGAAGGAGAGATTATTCTTCCAGCTGGATCAAGAGGTAATAGACACAGTGATAAATATTTATTAATTGTTCATTAATATTTTTATATGTCACCACAGCACCTACAATCTTTAAATACAGGACAAAAGGCTTCCATACCAGGAACTAAAAAAAGGTCTTCATCCACCCTGTTTAAATGCTAACACAAGAAAGAACAGATAAACACAAATAAACAGATGGAAAAGAGAAGGTATCTGCAGCCTAACTACTGAATAGCCTTTTACAGACATTACAGAAAAAGACATTTAAAGAGACCTTGAATAAGAGAAAGAGATAACCTTCAGACATTTAGGGAGAACTTTTTCAAGCATTATAGACAACCTACAAGAAAAAAAAGACGTTTGTTTAAAAGATTAAAAAATAGATGATGGATGGTGGCATTATGATCGTATGACCATTGTGATTGTCATTTGCAATATAAATACAGAATGAAATATGATTGGTAGAGGAAGAAAAGGCCACAAGGAGCTTTGAAACATGGTGAATGGCATTTGGTAAAATAGATAAAAGTATTAAAAAGAATGATGCAAAACTAAAAAGGTATGAAAACAGAGACAGGTGTCAGGAACCTTAGCACTGGTGACACAGGAGAAAGTGGCTATGCTAGACTTATCTGGAGGGCATTGAGAGACACCACACACCTATTGTCAAGAACTCAATTTTCTCTTCAGTGAATACACAGTTCAGTCAACTTCCAAACAGTTCATGAAATATCACTGTCTGATTTTTCAGAGAACACTAAGATGTATACCAAAAAACCAGTCCTACCCCATTGAAAACTGTCCACAGAGACTAAGATGAGACCATCAAGGTCACTGCCTCTCTAATAAGATTAAAAAAAAAAAAATCTTCCTTTAATATTTGGAAGACTTCAAGGGTGGCATGCGCTATAAGTCTGACAAACTTCATTCAGTCCTCCTAGCGGGGGTTCTCCTGCTGCAACGTGTATATTACATGTATATGTGAAAAAAGAGAGTAACGTGCCTCAAAATTTCTTATAAAAATATCCATAATTACACAAGAGGAAGACACAAGTGTCAGGTCACACTCTAAATTTAAACAGTCAATAAGGGAATGGTCTTTGATGGCAGGTAATTATAATTGTAGGTGCTATTAAAGATATGTAAAATTGCACATTAATCTCAGTAGGATCAAGGATTTAATCTGTGTCTTTTTGAGGACAGAAGGCTGTTGTAGGGCAGACAGGAAAGTGTGCAATACTGTAATGTAAGTGCAAACTGCATCTAAGCATAGGTTATACAGGCTTGTTTTGTAACTACATGGAAAGCAGACCAACTCTTATCTTATGGTTATTTTAATAAAATGTCATACACCATAAAGGGAAAAGTATCAAGATTTATTTAATAACATTTCCACCCACCAATATCTCTCATAAAGCATACTTTGCAGTGTTGCTAAAGAAATTTCAGAGTAAATGTCTGCACACAATAGTCTGCAAATGGTGATAACGAAAGATTCAATCTGCTCTGAAGGCAGGGGGTAGCACACTGACATCTGTTCTTACATCTCTTTTCACTGTTAACATGCAAAACGCAAAGAGACCAGAATGCTGAAAATTATTCTGGTGTGTTCAGTACAAATGACAAATACTATAAGGAAACAATAGTTTCCAATTTATTATCATGCTGGGGGCTGTTCCTTTTGTGTTTATAAATGAATACAATTCAGAAGATTGCAGGGATGTTTTCAGAAAGAACTGGGCAGATGTTGATCACTCACATATAATAGGAAGAATTCCTTTCCTAAGAAATAGGTTGTCTTAGATCAATGGCTCATGTTAATATATTTATTTCCTTTTTAAGCAAGAACAGGATGACAGTTTCCTAGTTTTGGCTGCTTGTTAAGTTTTTTTTTTAACTTTATCAACATTTTCCACTAAAATAGCATGATTTTTTTCAGAAGTTTTCATAAATGTTTCCTAAACTCCATGGTTCCCACACACTATTTTAAAAAAGAAATAGGAATCTGAAAAAGGAAAATATTTTTCCTTAGTAATAGCAGGAAGGTATGACAAAAAGGAATGGTTCACTTGAAAATTAAGAGCGAAATTAGCTATGGTTCTGTATTAGAAAGCCTACTTATTGTGCAAATAAAATTTATGAGAAGATCTATCTGAATTGTTAATCTTACACCATGCTTTGATGTAGCATTTGTTAACTTTTTTTATAAAGTATTGTAGCATAACATCTAGGTACCATAAAAGAAAAGAAAAGGAAAACAAAACAAAATCAGTCAGTGGTTACCTGCTACATATAGAAAGACAGGTGTTAAATAAGTATTATTATATTTTCCAAGGTAACTTTTTTTTCTAGCTAATACATAATTTCCATGATGAAATGAATATGTAGTTGCTATGCACTGCAAGCTCGGTTTTCTTTAAAAAAACTACCCTATTTCTTCAATAATGAGGTAGAAACCTGAAGAGGAAAGAAACAGTCACAACAATTTTACCTGAGCTATTATTAACAGTTATATAAATTTTGACATGAAATCATGCTACTGCACAAAAGATAAATACCTACAAGAAATCCTATTCTCATTCGAGAGAGCTTATAGCTGACTTCCACAGGAAAAAACAGCACTTAAAACCCAAGAGTATGTAATGGATCAGGATGTGTTGGGGTTTTGGGAAATATTTTTTTTCCATAGGTATTTTTAGCAGTAAGGCTTTAGAAGGATGAAACTATCAATATAAATCTCAGCCTGAACAGAATGAACTTCAGGGGAAGCATTTTTCCCCAGTCAGTCTTACATCTCCAGAGTGAATACTAAATATTTTAAGTGGAAATTAATGAATTTTGCCACACTTCCAAACCTTTCTTTTCCTTGGAGTCAGCACAGCAGTTCAGTGTACCGTGCTTTCTGCTTCACTGACCCTGTGTCCTGTATTTCAGGTCCCACTTGAGGCATGGTTTAAATTTTTGATGAAGAGGAGTTAGTGTCTGGTTGTCAACACCACTGACTTCAAGGTTAAGGCAATAATAAAGGGTGTCTGAATGCAAGTGTCTGTATTACACTGAAATTCATCATCCTTGTATTGCTGAAAATATCTGGATAATTCAGAAACATTAAGGATTTAAGGAATGCGTACCACAAGTGGAAAGAAAATGTATTTTATATTCCTTTTTATGTTATTACAGGACTTGCTTATAGTATGAACTAGGTCAGAACATTGGGAGACACTACTTTAAAGTCTCAAGAGAAAAAGATGGAGCAAAGATGATGACTGAACAGAAGGAAACGAGGTAGAATATTGTCAGCAACAGCAAGTCAGAAATGCATGGTGTATTTACAGACAGTTTGGGAAATAAAAGCTGTTCTGTGGCTTCCATATATTTGGTACAGAAGTTAGGTAGGAATTGTTCCATCTGCCACAGGCAGGATCTGGAAGAGGCTTGGTATTGTCTCTTCATAGAGTAATGGTGCAAGTAAAGAAAAGAGCTACAAGAAGTGGACACTTATGCAGAGTCTTTGTCCCAATCCCACGGTCATCAAGGAGTCATAGAATCATAGAATCATCTAGGTTGGAAAAGACCTTTAAGATCATCAAGTCGTGGTCTGCAAGGGTGTTTTAGGTTGCTTTGCAACTCATTTCCACTTGGCTTGCCATGTCTTTCAACCATGTGGAAAAGCCATCTTTCCCCATACTGATTCCTGATGACAGTTTGAAGAAGCCTGGAAAACCACTGGGTGTTTGTTTTTGTATTGCCTAATCTGTACATTATACAGGCATTTAATGATGGTGTTTGCATTCACACTAATGCATACAGGTGGCATGTAAAACATAGGACAAATATTCAAATAATTTAAAAATGTAAAATGATACTTTCTTTTTTTTAATTTTTCCATGCAACTGTAATGAGGGAGCTTAATTAAGATAAGTCTTATCTCAAAAAAAAAAAAAAAAAAAAAAAAATTCCAGATTAAGACATTTATTACAATAAGTACAATTAAAACTGTTACAACATAATAAATTATAGAGGAATAGGCAGATTTGGCTGAATTCACCTTCATATTATTCAAAAGACATGTCTATGTCTTCACTGGTTGATGATCAAACTTTTCTACAGCAAAGAGCTCTAAATAATATATTAGACTATGCATTTAAAACTCCTGAATTTGCCTTTGTAGGTAGAGTTGAATGGTGTTGCTAATTCTTGAGTAGGACAAAGTGTCTATATAAAGAATGAACCTAAGCACAGCAGTATGTGTGCAGTGACTCTACACAAAAAAAATGCTCCATGTTGACATCTTCTCGATGTTTCCTATGTGTTAAAGACTAAATTATCTGTCTGAATGCTTCCATCTCAGCAGAGTGTAGAAATACTTTCTTCTTTATTGTATTTTTCTCACCAAGGACATTCTGTAAAAAAAAATTGATTCTCACAAATAAGATGTTGGTTTCACACAAGCTTCATGACTGTCAATTATTTCCGTCCCCTCATTTCTGGATGCAACAGGAAAGAAGAAAAGAAAACAAGACTCTCCCTTTTTCTCCCACCTTCTAGTGCCCAGCCCTAGGAAAAGAAAGCATTTTCTCCCCTACCTGAGTCTGAGATCTCCCTCAACTCTGGCCTCAGTTCACTCCCCTTTTAACAGGCAGAAAGGACGCCTACTGCTTGAACAGGTTTTGGTACAGATACATAGAGCTACTTTTTTCTACTAGATGCTCCTGAAGAAATTTCTGCTTGACCTCTCTGAATTGTTTAAATCCACTTATAGCCCATACAGAAATTCACTAAAACAACTAACCTCTACAGGGAAGTTTTCATGGAGAAAATAAAACATAATACAAGTGTGGGGGATTTTACTTTCATTTTTATTTCAACGTGATTTATCATCAGCCAGGATTTTTTTTTTCTTCCCTCCAGCTTCCACAGAGTTAATTTTTTTTTTTTTTTCTCCATTGCCATGTGTCATGGCAGACAGTAGGATTAATGACAAGAACAAAGGTCCTTTTGTTATTTAACAGATAATTCTATCAGAACAAACTGCATGTAAAACAGCAAATCTCCCCTGCCATGCCACTGAACAGCTAGTCTGTGGGGCTCTGACACCTTTGCAATTCTGGTGTAGCACCAATGGTGTAACTCTATTTAATTCCTACTATCATGAGCACATGTATTCACTATTGGTCAGCATGGGCAAAAATGATGACTACTGTAGGAAGAAGCTAGCAAGGGAGCAGCAACTCCTCAGCTACAGTTGCCACTTCCACATTTTTTGGATTGATGGGGTTTTTTTAACATCCTGTTGGAGGTAGGTCAAAGACTAACATACTTTTCAGCCTTGTTTGGTTTCTTTCAACTGCTTCCTCAGTCAGCTACAGATCATACATTTCAAAATTATTTCACATTAAAACAGTAGAATAGTACCTTCACATATTGTATTGGTAGGATGCAAATCACTGATGCTAAAATTAACAACCTGATAACTTTATGGAAAGCTAGGTTTACACACTTATCTTACATTGATTTCATGCATACTTCTCATTATCTGTACTGTCAATAAAATAAGGCATCAGGTCTCTGTCAATCAATGGACCAAAATGTAATATCAGTCGAACAATTTTTTTTTTCTATCAACATGAATAAATTGATTATTTTAATCTAAAACCTCCCTCCTTAGCTCTAAAAATAATGTCTAGTATATTTAAAAATTAAGTAAATACATTTGAATGATTTGTCTGCCATCATTTTTTTCCCCTGTAATTTCTTACTTACTTTATATGGGAAATCATTAAAATAATAAAAAACCCTATTTGTTTTAAATGCCTTGCTACATGGGAATTGCATGTAGTAATAATTTCTGTTGAGACAGAAACACTAACATAGAGTTACTGGCCTTCGGCTTTCTGTTACGAGTATAGTACCACTAATGACCTACTGAGTCTGTCCCCTTCAGAGATGAATTTGAGAAGAAGTTTAAAATGTGTAGATGGGCACAAAAAGCTCTTTGGAGCATGGAGATGGTGAGAAATCAGCTTGTCAGTCACTCACATCGTTTCCCCCTTAACTGACATACATCTATATTAATACATGTTTTTTCCTAAGTGCCGGTAATCTATCCAGGGGGAATTAAAGACTGAAAGAAAATGCTAAAAGGTAGGCTGCTGTCAATGACTGGAAACAGACGAGTTTATTGCCGTATGAACATCAATCCATCACTCAGGGTATAGTGTCTGGGGATTACAAGTGCTACCGATATTTGTCAAAATGCGTTTTCTCTTTTTACCTGTAGCTTTACTCTGTCTCTGTCCAAAATAATGATCCTGTTGATCCAAGTATTTTGCTGTGATGAAATGGTGCTTGGCAGGCATGAGGCTACTGGGGAAAGTGCTGTACACACGGTAGTGCTTTGATGAAGTCTGCTCGCAAATAGGCTGTTACTGCAGTTGGAAAGAGAGCCATGACTAGGACCCCTTTCTTTCCACCCACGCTTTTATGACAGAAGGTAGAAAATGGGTTTCAGAGAGTTAGTAAGATGACAATATACCTCTTGATGACCCCTACAGAAAGAGAGGGTACTTTAATGGGCAAAACTATCAAGCTAACTCAGACATCTTCCCATTTCACTGCCACTTTTTTTCATTGCTTGTGAATATGAAGAACTACTGATTAAAAACAAAACCCCAAACAACTCACGTGAGAGAATAAACTGCATTGATCCTCTCTACTGGAAAGTTGCATAGCTGTCAGAAGAGATAAATGGAGGCTGGAAAAACAACTCTGGTCACTGATGCCATTTAACATATCTTCCTTTTAATCTGTCTGAGGAGTGACCGAATACTTCATTGACTCAAGTGTGGTTGAGCAGGATGGGCTGAGAGTAAGGAAGAATGACTGTACAAGATTAAGAATACAAAACTCTGCATGTCTATCCTGTTCTTTTAATAACATATGGCTCCAGGATTTTATTTCAGTTAACTTTGCTTTCTGAGGGATTATTTTAAAAGATTTATAGAGTGGTAATAAATGTTGGTAAATACACTGAGCAGAACAGTAAATCACTGTTTTAGCGAAATGTGTTCCTCAAAGATTAAACAATAAAAAAAGATTTCTGCACCCTTGGAATGTTAATAACTACAGGTGGAATCATCAAATCAGAAGAATGGAAGTTTTTACAAAAGCTTGGTTTCTGTGTTGAAGCTAAGTATGCCATTTAACACAGTTAAATTGCTACTTGAGACTGCAAAACTTCATACGTTCCACTTTCATTTTGAAAAGTGGATATTTAAATAGACATATTTCAAAGATATATACTAACTCAGTTTAGTCTAACTTTAGAAAGGACAATGTAGAGGTGCTTATCTAAACTGTGGCTCCTTCCATAATCAACAAGGAAAAATTAACAAATTCATTTGATCAGCTTCTCAGCTTTAGAATTAGACTGTTTCAATTGTTTTTCTATAGACTCAGCTAGGTTCAGATGTCTAGAATACCGACAGCTGGCCAAACTGATCCAGCTTTAAGGATACTTCTGTACCAATAAATAACACAGGTAGAGGGAGCACAGCAACGGCAAGGCCAGTCCTGTGGCTCTGCGCTAGTTTGGGGCAGGCAAGGCGGTTCCTCGAGCCCAGGAGATGCGAGGGTGAGGAGAAGGACCCGTCAGGAGCCAGCAGCTCTCACAAGCGGGGGGTGACATGCGACTGACGTGGCGTGGGCATTGCCAGGAGCAACGGCGGGAGATTTAAACGGTGCCTAGGGAGCCAACGAACAGGATGGGCAAACAGAGCGTGGCACGTCAGAAGGGCGTGGTGCTGCAGTTTGTGCGGCAGTTCGCCCAGGCAGGGCAAGCAGGAGGGGCTCTGCAGCCCAATTCCAGGTCTCCAGCCCAGGAAAGTGCATTGGACTCTGATAACATGGTGGGCATTCACCTCAGAGCTAAAACCACTGTTTCAACAGAGAAAGCCCCTGAGACATTTGATGCATCCACCCAGACAGACTTGGCAAAAAAGGAAACATTGGTACAGGTGCCCAAACCCTTCTCCTAATGATAAGGTAAGTACCTGCACTAGGTGTGCACAGATTGACGACCTGCTATGCCAGGTGGCTGAACTTCAGGAAACAGTTGAAAGACTGCGCAGTATTAGAGGAGCTGAGGCAGAGATAGACAGGTGGTTTCAGAACCATGCTCCTGTGGCAGACTCCACTGAGAAGGAAGCACCTTGGACCCTGGTGACTCACAAAAGCAGGACTCCACATCAGCCTGCACCCTCCACCATCTCAGCCAGAAACAGATATGAAGCCTTAACGGCTGAGGACACACATCAGCAGGGTCTGCAAAACAGTACCTGTGAAACAGTACCAGCAACACATAGTGGACACCGTAAGAAGAAGCAACAAGTCCTCGTAATGGGTGACTCTCTGTTGAAAGGTATAGAGGGACCCATCTGCCGACCTGACAGGGAGTCACGTGAGGTATGTTGCCTTCTGGGAGCCAAGGTTCGAGACGTGGCTGAGAGGATGCCACAATTCATCAGGAGAACAGACTACTATCCTCTACTACTATTTCATGTAGGAACAAACGATACAGAAAGCAGAAACCTGGGCAAAATCAAAGAAGACTTTCGAGCCCTGGGGGTACAAGTGAAAAACATTGGAGCCCAGGTTATCTTTTCTTCTATCTTACCAGTTCAAGGGAAGGGGGCGGCCAGAAGTAGGCGCATAATGTACATTAACTCCTGGCTACGTGGCTGGTGCCGTCATGAGGGTTTTGGCTTTTATGACAATGGGACGTTCTTCGAGAACTACAACCTGTTAGGGAGGGATGGGGTCCACCTCTCTAGGCAGAGCAGGGGAATCCTAGGCAGTAGGTTGGCCAACTTGGTATGGCGGACTTTAAACTAAAGGACTTGGGGGTGAGGTGCACAGTCAGGTCGCAGTTGCATCTCATGGGGGAACAAATGTGTCCGTTCAGAGCAGCAATAAAGGTGCCGTAGCTGCCTCCCAACTCAAGAACCAGAAGACCAACTGCCCTAAAGGTAGGCTTGGCTGTGGCAGATCCTCTTTCATCCCTCCAGAGAAACCTAGGTGCTCAGCTGCCTCGCTGAAATGCCTTTACACCAATGCATGCAGCATGGGGAACAAGCAAGAAGAGCTAGAGTTCTGTATGTGGTTGCGGGGCCATGATCTCATTGTGATTACAGAGACATGGTGGGACAACACGCATGGCTGGAACGCTGCTATTGATGGCTATGTGCTTTTCAGGAAAGACAGGCCTACGAGGCGAGGTGGTGGAGTCGCTCTTTATGTAAAGGAGCAACTGGAATGTATAGAACTCTACCCAGGAGCGGATGAAGAACAAGTTGAAAGCTTGTGGGTAAAAATTAAGGGGCAGGCCAGCATGGGTGACACCGTGGTGGGTGTTTACTATACACCACCCAATCAGGACGAGGAAGTAGATGAGGCCTTCTATAGACAGCTAAATTCAGCCTCGCAATCTCAGGCCCTGGTTCTCATGGGAGACTTCAACTACCCTGATATCAACTGGAAGGACCACACAGCAAGGTGCGCACAGTCCAGGAGGTTCCTGCAGAACATAGACGATAACTTTTTGACCCAGGTAGTGGAGGAGCCAACAAGAAATGGAGTGCTACTGGACCTTGTGCTGGCAAATAGAGAATAACTGGTTGAGGATGTGAAGGTAGGGGGCAGGCTTGGCTGCAGTGACCACGAGATGGTGGAGTTCCGGATTCTGAGAGGGGGAAGCAGAACAACATGTAGGACTGCCACACTGGACTTCAGGAGAGCTAACTTTGGCCTCTTCGGGGACCTACTTGGAAGACTTCCATGGGCTAAGGCTCTTGAAGGTAGGGCAGTCCAAGAGAGCTGGCTGCTGTTTAAGCAGCTCTTCCTCCATGCTCAGGTTCAGTGCATCCCTGTGAGTAGGAAATCAAGTAAACGAGGCAAGAGGCCTGCATGGATGAACAAGGAGCTTCTAGTGAAACTCAAAGAAAAGAGTAAGCTCCATGGAATGTGGAAAGAGGGTCAAGCCACTTGGGAGGCATACAGGAATGCTGCCAGAGCATGTAGGGAAGCAACTAGAAAGGCCAAGGTTCACCTGGAACTCAGTTTGGCAAAGGATATCAAGGATAACAAGAAGGGCTTCTTCAAGTATATCAGCAGCAAACGTAAGACTAGGGGAAATGTGGGACCGCTGCTGAACGGAATGGGTGCCCTGGTGACAGAAGATACAGAGAAGGCGGAGCTACTGAATGCCTTCTTTGCTTCAGTCTTCACTGTCAAGGCTGACCCTCAGGCTCCCCAGTCCTGGCAGGTAAGCGAGCAAGCTTGGAGAAAGGATGACTTTCCCTCTGTCGATGTGGATCAGGTTAGGGATCTTTTAATGAAGCTGGACACCCACAAGTCCATGGGCCCCAATGGAATGCACCCGCGAGTGCTGAAGGAACTGGCAGACGACATTGCTGAGCCACTTTCCATCATCTATGAAAGGTCGTGGAGAACAGGAGAGGTGCCCAAGGACTGGACGATAGCCAATGTCACTCCAGTCTTCAAAAAGGGCAAGAAGGAGGACCCAGGGAACTACAGGCCGGTTAGTCTCACCTCTGTCCCTAGAAAGGTGATGGAACAACTCATTCTGGGAGTCCTCTCCAAGCAAGTAGATGAAAAGATCATCAGGAGTACCCAGCACGGATTCACCAAGGGGAAATCATGCCTGACCAATCTGATAGCCTTCTATGATGGCATGACCGGCTGGGTAGATGAGGGGAAAGCGGTGGATGTTGTCTACCTTGACTTCAGCAAGGCTTTTGACACTGTCTCCCATAACATCCTCATAGGGAAGCTCAAGAAGTATGGGTTGGATGAGTAGACAGTGAGGTGGATTGGGAACTGGCTGAACGACAGGGCTCAGAGGGTTCTCATTGGTGGGGCAGAGTCCAGTTGGAGGCCGGTAGCTAGTGGAGTTCCCCAGGGCTCAGTACTCGGCCCAGTCTTGTTCAACTTGTTCATCAATGACCTGGACGAGGGGACAGAGTGCACCCTCAGCAAGTTCGCTGATGACACAAAACTGGGAGGAGTGGCTGATACGCCAGAGGGCTGCGCTGCCATTCTGCGGGACCTGGACAGGCTGGGGGCTGACCTGCTGGAAAGCAGCCTGCCGAGAGGGACCTGGGAGTCCTGGGGATGACAAGCTGACCATGAGCCAGCAGGGTGCCCTTGTTGCCAAGAAGGCCAATGGCATCCTGGGGTGCATTAAGAGGAGCGTGGCCAGCAGGTTGAGGGAGGTTCTCCTCCCCCTCCACTCTGCCTTGGTGAGACCCCACCTGGAGTACTGTGTCCAGTTCTGGGCTTCCCAGTTCAAGAAAGATGAGGAACTCCTAGGAAGATTCCGGAGGAGGGCAACAAGGATGATGGGGGGACTGGAGCATCTCCCCTAAGAGGAAAGGCTGAGGGAGTTGGGCTTGTTCAGCCTGAAGAAGAGAAGACTGAGAGGGGACCTCATAAATACATACAAATATCTTAAGGGCAGAAATCACGAGGATGGAGGCAGACTCTTTGCAGTGGTGTCCAGCGCCAGGACAAGGGGCGATGGATACAAATTGAAACATGAGAGGTTTCATTTGAACATGAGGAGGAACTTCTTTACTCTGAGGGTGACAGAGCACTGGAACAGGCTGCCCTGGGGGGGCTGTGGAGTCTCCTTCTCTGGAGATATTCAAATCCCGCCTGGATGAAGTCCTGTGTAACTTGCTCTAGGTGACCCTGCTTTAGCAGGAGGGTTGGACTAGATGATCTCACGAGGTCCCTTCCAACCCTTGCAATTCTGTGATTCTGTGACACTTTGTCGCTTCTCATCCGTTTTTTACCAGGCTGTGCCTCTTGGTCTTAGGCCAGAAACCAGACATGACCCTGTTTTATTTAGCAGCAAATAGTCTACAAAGCCTTCTAGAGTGTTGAATGGTCATCTCACATGTTTAATGTCAAAAAACAGATATCCAAAGCAACAAACCTACAGATGTCAAGATGACTGAGTTAAGAGACAGTAGAGCTATATTGGCATTCTTGTTAAGCAGATATTTTCTTTGATTGCTTGCCTAAAAAGTTTGAAGTGTTTCAATTGCATTACTAGTAGTGGCACTCAAAATAGAAAACCTTGAGGAATGAGAAAAAGAACCAGCTCTTTTATAAGCGTTGCAAAAAGACAAGGCGTTTTACAACTTTCTCATAATCCTTGAAAACAGAGGGTGGTAATCAACGACCGCTGAATGCAAGATGTCATTTTCAAGGAGACAGGAGAGAAAGTTTATGTGGTTATAAAGCTTAAAACCAGACCAAAAGTCCATTTCCTTAAAATTGTCAGCAGCCACCTCTATGTTTGTGTGTCATTAATGAATTGCTGACCTTCTGCCAAGGCAACATGCCATGGTTACAACAAGAATCATAAAATAAAAATTCCAGGCTTATTGCAAATTTGAGTGTAGGCACACAGCACTATGTTTGCACTGTGAAAAGCTTAATTTTATGACGAGAGTAATCTGACTGGATGTACAGAACAGGAACAAGAAAGGAGGAATGAAATTAAGCATTTCAGCAGTACTAGCTGATAACGATTCTGGAAGTAACCTCGGCAGGGATTTGCAGCCTTCTAGTTAACATTACATATTCTCATCAGGCATGCAGCACATAGCTTTAGGATTCATTATTCCTCCAGGTCAATCTCCTGTATCAAGCAGATCTGCTCATCTTTAAAAAATAAAACAAAACAACAAAAAAGCGACACCACCACCCCCTGCCAACAACCAAGAAACAACAACAACAACAAAAAAACCCATGAAACCT
Source organism: Gorsachius magnificus (assembly GCA_034008185.1). Classification (NCBI taxonomy): domain Eukaryota; kingdom Metazoa; phylum Chordata; class Aves; order Pelecaniformes; family Ardeidae; genus Gorsachius; species Gorsachius magnificus. The sequence goes on from CM067109.1 coordinate 79,482,218, forward strand.
CATATAGGATAAAATTCAAGAAAAGAATGAGGTTGTAATACACAGAGAAAAGATAGCAAATTCCAAAACAAGGGGCTAGCTTCAGAGCTGGTGCAAATATAAATATCTGTCTGAAGATGGATATCCCCCAAGCAATGAATCCTTAACACTCATGTGCATATTTGGCAATGTACATCTATACATCAAAAATTCAATTGTATTTAAGTATTTATGTTTGAACAACTTCATTATGATATTTCAGATCTTGATGCTATGAGATTTGAATGTTTCCTTTGAAGCTGTTGGCACCTGCTGACTCCAGAAGCAAAGGTACTGTAAAGGGAATGGAAGTGTCACCCATGTTAAAATTATGTTAAGCAAGAAGGGAAAGAAGGGAAAGCTTTGCTGTCATAAAATGAGGCATGCATGGTTTTCAAGAATCACGTGTAACCCTGGGAGATAACTATTTCTGCATTAAGTTTGTAACCAGCTGATATTTCTGAAGTTTAGAAATTGTAATTTTTAGAAAGCACTTATGAGACAGGATTAAAAGAAGGAAAGATGAAATACAGATGTGAATAATTTAAGTAGCCAGCTCAGTTCAGGTTTCTGGAAATTTCTTCTTCCACTGTGGTGTTCAGAGCTTTAAAGCAAGCATCAGCAGCATCAGTGCATACTAGAATTTGGACTGATCAGAACTTAAGGGTAGGGCAGCAAATAACTTATTTGGACTCCTGATAATAATGGTCCAAATATACTGAGAATGTAAGCAAATTAAATTCCATTAGGGATCTATTAATGTGCACAATTCTTAATAGTTTTATAGTTAATTAGTTTAATGTTATTAAACTAACAATTTAGGAATGACTATTTGAATTAAATATAATAGCAACTACATTGACATATCATCTCTTATGTATTATAAATACCATAGAATGCCAATAACTCATCTGCTAGGAGAAAAAAATGATCAGCTTAACTGCAGGAGGAAATTGCTGAACTTCCCACACAGTTCTTAAAATTGCTTGCTTGGTCAATTTTTTAATTATAATATGACTACATAGGAAATTATTAATGGAATTCTGTAATGACAATACAACTGTTGTTAATTAGCAATTAACAGGATTCTAACAGCCACGATTAATGGCTTGGTTTATCAATCTTCCTAGCGTTCAATTACCCAAACATGCCGGAGCTGGAACTGGTCAAAGAAACTTCAGGAGAACTTTGTCCCATCAGAATACACTATTCTACAAACTTGAAGACTGCTTGGTGAAGTTAGGTTTTAAAATTTTTATTTAATTTGGAAATAAAACTGGGAAAATTTTTATTGACTCTCTTTTTGAGACTCCCTTTTTGAAATAAGTTTTCACTTAGGCATTTTTGATTTGCGCATATATTGAAAAGGAAACTTGAAACAGACAAAATGCTTTGAGTCAAACACTTTTAAAAAATATATTTGAAAACATTAAGAAAGATTTTATAGTACAAATTGTTTTAAACACGATAAAGTATTTAGTATGCACAAACTCTTCCATGAATGTAATTCCTGTCCCTCACAGAAATCTCCACTGGAGCTTTTTAAAAAGGGGCTTTCCTGGTAAAATGGTTTTCTTCCCTTTGCATGTACCTTTCTCTTATTTCTCTGCCTGAGATTTTCAAAGCCTGTCCCCGTGACCCTGTCATCTTGCTCATCTCTTCTTGCGAGGAGAGAAGACTGGCAAACAAGGTCTCTTATTCTTGCTTATGATCTTCAGCCCCAAAACTCTGTAGGAAACATAAGAGTAGCCCTGCCCAGATGACCCTTTGCTGGCCCATCCCTAAAGTCATCCTGAAGGAAAGTTTAGAGCATTGAGGATACAATTGTGCAGCAGCCCACCTCTTATCACTATTGTGATTATTGGGCTTCTCTGGAGACCATCTGTTCAGTTTTACTAAATGCAGAGGAGTGTTAATAAGTGACCAAAGACGATAACTTTCTATTTTAGTGCTACATTAAATTAGCTCTGCATTACAATAGAACTCTTATGGCTGAATCTATGACATCCGGATTAATTTTAAATGAATTCATTGTTATTACTGCAATTACACTGCATAACAAGGAGCTAAGAAGGACACGACACTCAGAAAAAAAATAGTTCCCTTTCAAACTTAAGTACAGTTACTGCACTGTGTTTTAAAGCTATTTTTTTCCTTTGCTGCAGCTTTTATTGAGTAAATCCATATCATTCAGATACATGAATATCTGAAGCAGAACAAGAGCCTTACCATCCACAAATTCTTAATATGGTTTGACCTGTGGTTTTTTTCCCCTTGTTTCTGTATCTTTCAAGAGCTATTTTAACTTATCTTTTCAAGGGTTTGTGGGCATCCTTCTACAACAGCCATCCTGTTTAAATTTACAAAGTGCAGAGATTAGCTTGAACAATAAAATCCAGTTTTCCTGATGTGTCAGGCAGGCAATATTACCACATTAAGAAGCCATTCTAGAGCAGCTGCTCAACAGGAAAGCATTAGGATTGGGATTTCAGAAGGTTTATACTACCTCTGCTGTGCACAAATCCTTAAATGCTGCATTTCGGAGGTGTAATTTTTGCGCTTTTTTTCCCATTTTTTTTTTCTTTTGCATCCTTAGCCTGTATTTATCCTAAGTTTTATTTCAAAGTTGGGATGTCCTTAAGAAGTAGAAGATTATATGTATAAGTACATCACCCCTAAGAATCAATTGAGGAAATTGTCCTTCACTATGTCAGCCTGATTTTCTGTCTAAATCATCAAACACTGCAGGGATTGCCTGTGGTTTCCCTGGAAGAACTGGCACGCACTACAAATGAGAAAGCCGTGCCATGTGTACAAAAATATCATTGTTCTTTTCCAACTTTAGCTTCATTCCACTCACAACTCAGAGTTAAACTTACATTGTTAGAAGATAAGGAGCAAATACAAGGACACTGTTTCTTCCCATATCCTTTTTTGTGTAGCCCTCACAGGCAAAACTAACCAAAAAACCTATCTTTCAAAACTCTGTGTTCTAAGTTTCTCCAGTCTTGCCAATTCAGTTCATGAAAAGTTTTATAACTTAAGAATTGGCAGAGAGTAGTTTTAATCTGTTTAAAATATGCTGGTGTTAATGTTGTGTATGTATATTTTAAATATCCATGCTTTTTAAATACTTACATGAGGAAAATTAATCTTTTTTTTTCAAATTTGAAAAGGAGCATTTTAACAACATTGAAATGTCTTCAGTTTTTAAATAACAATTTATTCAAAACTTCTCCTTCTTTGTGGATGTCTTTTAGTTTTGTTAGAATCCAGTCAAAAGACTTTGTTAGAAGTTATTAAAAACAACTCACATCATGTCATATTTAAGTATTGTCATATTCAAATTACCTAACTAGAGTGCTGCATGGATTGTAGAGATAGAGTAAATAAGTACCTTTACACTTCATCTTGATTTCTAGAAATAGCACTTCCAAAGAGATAGCTATTCCAGGTACTATGCTAGCTGTTTTTCCAAAGTCAAATTTATAGTAAATTATCCAAACTATTTTGTTCTGTTTTCATGCAGGTGTAGAGCAATTGCCAGACTGGTCAACTCATGCCTCAAACAAAAACACACAGGAAAAGACTTGAACTAATACTGTAAATACAATATAAGTACTTTTAATAAGCAAATCCTTCATTCCAAGATCTCATGAAATAATCTGGTAATAATCTGGTAATCTGATGGGTCTGGTAATTTTTGCCCACTTTCTTGTCATTTGCTCCTTGACACCTTTTAAAATAAACCTGTAAACATCTTTGCACTAAATTGCTGCTGTATGAACTCCTCAACAAACACACTATAATTCTCAACATTCCAAACTGTTTCTTTTACAAACTTACAATTAATTGCACTACAGACATGAAAAGGCAAAAATGAACATCAATACCTCCAAGACAATATATTATCCCTGTTCCAGCTCACAATAATTTAGTCTTCAGAAAAAAAATAATCTTGTTTTTTCTTTATTACGTTATGCAAACACATGTCTCCATCTAAAGATAACTTTATTTGGGACCTACATTTTGACGAGTTTCTTGGTTCTAGACTCACACAGCCTTTTTATCTCTCTATGTGGCCTTATTCTCAGCCCTAAAAGGCAAACTTATTACATAGCTTATTTTTAATGGACAGAGAAAACCATTAGGTTTTCCATGCAGTACAACTGATACACTAGTTAAGATACTTCCCAATGGTCACAGTCATGTTATAATGCTGATAGTGAAGAAAACCACTTCAGACAGTTCTGATTCTAAGAGTCAGGACCTGAAAGTTGTTGAATTTCTCACAACATATATTTACTTTCAAAGACAGACTTTAAATCTTTAACCTGTATCCTCTGTGGTGAAAGGATTAAACATTGCCTTCAAAGAGAAATTAGTTACTTAACACATTTCAAGAGCAGGATACAGCTTCAGAGTCTGCAGTTAAATAAAACAAAGTGTTACTAAAAAGCACCTTGCAAGACTAAAACCAAAATAAAAAAAACCCCACCTTTTTATATTCTTTGTTGTGTTCCTCAAATAAGAAAAATGTGGGTATTTGGGTCTCTTATAAGCCTCTTTCCTTGCCTCAGTGTAGCACAGCCCATTGCAATTTGGGATATAGGTTTAACTTGCTATTATTATATATTTTTACGTTTGACATAGTGACTTAAAAATCATAGTTAAAGGCAGTAGGATTCTTTTTTCCTTTAAACTCTCCCACTTATCTAGTTGAGGATGACAGTATATTACACCTCAGACCTCTCTTGTTGCAATCTAGAATACTGCAATGTCAGCTTAGTAGATAAACTGAGAAATACATCTGAACAAAAGACCCCATTCTGCAGAGGTTTGGGGTTTGGTTTCTTTTTTCTTTTTTCTTTATTTTTATACATGGATGGGATAACAATAAAACAAAACAAGTAATTTCCTTCTTTTAGTGTGGGGGAGTATCAATGAAATGTTACACTTCTGTAACTGTTCCCTTAAACATTCTTTGTATTTTCTGTTTAACCTCCAATCCTAAATAGTAAACTCACTGATTTTCCCATTGTAAAAATTAATGTACTATAATCAGACAGTGCTACGTATTTACCACTCTTTCCTCAAGAGAGAGATGGAGAATTCTTTGCACTACAATTTCTGAAATGCTTGGGGAGCAACAACACTGAACAGCACAAATATATCACTTTTATACCACCTACTGCTATTTTCACATATAATATCTTTCAATATCCACTTATCTTCAACAAGACCTTTAGTGGAGAGGGCTTCTTAATTCTGTTTTGAGTATCCAGTATGTATATCAGTTTATTCAGCAAGAGAAAATGTTAACTGTAATTACTCTGTTTTGTCATCCCCTACAATAATAATCCACATATTGTAACAGTAGTTAGTCTCTGGCCATAAAAAAATAGGGTCTCCAAGGAAAGTTTTCTGTGTTTGGAATCTTTAAATGGATTACAGACTATGCTCTAAAAACCTAAAAACTATCCTACTTCACAAGTTCACTATTAAATACAAAATGAGCAAGATGGATGGATTAAAGCAGGAGATCAAATACATCTGATTGACTCTTTGATTTATTTCTTTTTACAACCCACTTCAAGTGTTAAGTAGGCATATCAGAGACTCAGATTCCCAAATGAGACCAGAAAAGACAGGGTTTCGTTTGGACTCATTATGTGGAATGTTTGCTACTTCTGATCTCCCTGAGCTGTCAGTATCATCTAACATTTTATTCACTGACTTTTAAAGGTTTTTTCCTACATCTCTCCAGCTACAAAAAAACCCCCCAACAAACCAGCAAAACCAGCCAGCTAAGCAAAGAAAACCCTACAATAAATGAATGCATTCTTAAGAAACTGCTATTATGGGTTTACTAAACAAAAACTGTATTATATGCTTTTTAAAATATGCATTCTTGATATGTTCCAGTTATATCAGTTTATTTTTTTCCCATTTGATACTCTTCTCTCTCTGAGACAGGAATATCTCCTGCTGAAAACAAGTCCTGAACTAGAATTTTTAATTTAATCCACCTCCTCATATTCTTAAGCTTTGTTTTTTCTTATATTTTAACCCCAAGACCACGGAGGGGAGACAAGAGGGGAAATAAAGATACAGCATTACAGTTCACATCTTTAACTTCAGTAAAAACATATATCTGGATTAAATTGCTTCTTTTAGTAAGTGTAATTTGATTAAAACTTTGCTAAAAGCTGTATATATATTTATACAGAAAAAAATAAAAGTAAACAGAAGGCTACTCATCAGTGCTAAAACCAACAATAAACCTTTTTTTTTTTTTTTAAAGAAAAGCTGTTCTAAATCTAGGCTTTTATTTGTTTATTTGAGATGCCATTTGAATGGATTGTTATGTCTCATATCCCCCTTCCAAATTCCCCCCTTAAAAGAGGAACAAGAGTAATATTTTCAGGAAGACTTGTCAGTGGTATTAAAAAGGAACTTAACACAACGAAAAGAAGTAATGATACAGCATACTCTTCTCTATAGCTATTTTCACCATTATCTATGTAGTATCTTTATTTCTGTCAAATGAATCACATCTGGAATTATGCTACATTAAAGACAGTCAATGGAAATCACAGACATCGCCACAGGCATAAGTTTCATTACTACAACTTGAAAATTATTCTAAAAAAATTAACACTGCTTGAAATAATATACCAATCATCTTTCCTTCAGATATGTATTTTTATTTTAACTGTCCTGAAGGAATCTGATTAACAGACAAAATACATGAAAAATAATCATAAATTTGCCCAAACTTCCTAAGAAATTGGTCTACAATTTCAAATAGCTTTGTGCTTGTTGATGTTGGTTTTATGGGTAAAATTTTTCCAATACAGGGTGAACTGGAAAGCTAATTCCTTTTGAAAATATAAGACTTAATGCTTCTAAGCTTGTGTCATGGTTTAACTCCAGCCAGCAACTAAGCACCACACTGCTGCTCACTCACTCCTGCCCCAGTGGGGTGCGAGAGAGAATCAAGAGTAAAAGTGAGAAAACCCGTGGGCTGAGATAAAGACAGTTCAATAGGTAAAGCAAAAGCCGTGCACACAAGCAAAACAAAGCAAGGAATTCATTCACCACTTCCCATGGGCAGGCGGGTGCTCAGCCATCCCCAGGAAAGCAGGGCTCCATCACCCATAACGGTGACTTGGAAAGGCAAATGCCATCACTCCAGATGCCCCCCCCTTCCTCCTTCTTCCCCCAGCTTTACATCCTGAGCATGACATCATATGATATGGAGTACCCCTCAGGTCAGTTGGGGTCAGCTGTCCCGGCCGTGTCCCCTCCCAGCTTCCGATGCCCCCCCCATCTGCTTGCTGGTGAGGAGCAGCAAAGGCTTTGGCTCTGTGTCAGCCCTGCTCAGCAGCAACCAAAACATCCCTGGGTTATCAATGCTGTTTCTAGCACAAATCCAAAACAAAGCCCCATACTAGCTACTGTCAAGAAAATTAACTCTATCCTGGCCAAAACCAGCACAGCTTGTTATTTTAAGTTGTTCCATGCCACTACAACTTACTACTCTTAAAAGTGATTTCAAAGGCTGAATATCGAGTTCTGGTTAGCAATTCATCTCTACAGATCAAGTGGTAGAGCTTTTACTTCTTGCTCTGACTGTCTCTGATTCAAACTTGTCTGTGTCAAAATATTAGCAAACATAGTATAACTTCCTCATTTTTAATTTTCCCATTAATTTGTCTTGACACATATCAATATAGAAGAATTTCAAGTTTTATTTATTTGTTTGTTTAGAAAATATTAATTTGAAAGTGGCACAGGTGCAACACTTCCCATTCTATGATTAATAATATCTTCTACAACATATGAGCCATTCCTTGATAGATTAATTAACTGGCTCCATTTTTGAAAGTCCATTCTTGCTCAGAGAATATTTTATTTCATTCTCCTTATGTTCTTCATAACAAAAATTGCATATTTATAAAGGTTGAATATTCATAAACACTTCACTTGACTAAGCATGTTTATATCCTTTATTTTACATATAAATTATGATTATTGCTTTATCTGATTTTGTGTTTTCCATTCAATTACTTAGAGATTTGTGCCCTGCTTTCAACACGAAGCTGTAACAAACATGTTCTCATTATTTACAGACCTTCACCTGATGCAAGCTAAATGACTGTTCAACCCACTTTGTAATTATTGAATGTTTTCCACAAGTCAATTTGTATTTAATTTACATTTTTGTGGTAATGGATGTAGAATCCTGAAACATGATGGGCTTGCATGTTTTATTGACAATTATTATCACAATTTATAAGCCAAATAAATTGCTAATAGCTTGGGTCACCTCATGGGTGTAACAGATTACAACATGCGCATCTTGTTCTAACTTATGTTCTTGCATTGGATTAGAGTTGCATACTTTTTATAACCTGCATTTTTTTTTTTCAGTTAACTATGTATTTTGAACAATGTCCTATTCTTTATTTGTCTTTTAAAGAGAATTTTGAAATTATTTTAATTGTTATTACCCGTGATTCTGTCTTTTGAAAGACAACTTTACTGATGACAGCATATAATTCAACATTCTATTGTATCATTATACACAATGACAATGTTTTTATATATTTGTTGTGCCAGGTATAATGTCAACAACATATGCCAATATCATTTCTCTTCCCTGCTAAAAATACAATAATGTGCTGCAAAAAGATGAAATATCAGAACTAATTCCAAATTTATTCTAGCCAAGTTAAGAGCTGTTTATAAAAGACAATAATGACAGATTCATGTACTAGAAGAATCTTAAATTGCTAGTGTAGCTGTGTAAATCTCCTTAAAAGGTTATTTTACAAATGAAAACATTCATCTTTCACAACAGAAAGAGAGAGATGAAAAAATATCATTCACAGGAGATGTCCTTTTAGGAGACAAGGACTACACCTCAGTAAATCTTTGAGACTTGCAATTATTCAAAAATCTGAGAAAGATATTTTTTATACTTCCTGGTATATACCAAAATGAATTGTGTGCAAACTTTCATCCAAATACTTTCAAGTTTTTTGGCTGAACATACAGATCTGTGATTAAAACTACAACTTTCTTCTTCTTACATGCTTCTTGAAGTATAAACATACAAAATTGGCCAGTACAAAATATTCATCAATGCCTCAAATCCACACAAGTATTTAATTAAAACATTAGAGCAGATAAGTCCATTAACTTCTTTCTATAATTGTTAATACAATGGAAATAAATACAGTTTGTAAGAGCAACAGAGAAATTTCATGTAATAAATTGATTGCTTCATGAAACTTTGTATGCTGAGTGACATTACATGTTATTGCATTTTTAATTTTAAGTGAATTTCAACAAAACAGTGACTTGGGACCTCTTTTCTGTAATTGCTTTCTTATTCTCCCCACTGAAGTGATTGTTAGAAATGTTGAATGGAAAACCATGATGGTTTTGGCTGGGATAGAGTTAATTTTCTTCACAGTAGCTAGTACAGGCTATGTTTTGGATTTGGGCTGGAAACAGCATTGATAACCCAGGGATATGTTGGTGCTGCTGAGCAGGGCTGACACAGAGCCAAGGCCCTTTCTGCTCCTCACCCCACCCCACCAGCGAGCGGCTGGGGGGGCACAAGCTGGGAACTGGGAGGGGACACGGCCGGGACAGCTGACCCCAACTGACCCCAGGGGTATTCCAGACCATATGATGTCATGCTCAGCACATAAAGCTGGGGGAAGAGAAGAAAGGGGAGGACATTCAGAGTGATGCCGTTTGTCTTCCCAAGTACCCATTACAGGTGATGGAGCCCTGCTGTCCTGGGGATGGCTGAGCACCTGCCTGCCCATGGGAAGTGGTGAATGAATTCCATGTTTTGCTTTGCTTGCTTGTGTGTCTTTTTGTTTATCTATTAAATTGTCTTTATCCCAACCCACAAGTTTTCTCACTTTTACCCTTTGAATCCTCTCTTCCATCCCACCAGGGTGGGGTGCAGTGAATGAGCAGCAGTGTGGTGCTTAGTTGCCACCTGAGGTTAAACCACAACGAAAGCCAATGTTGAACAGGCCAGTACTTTCACACAAAATAGCAATATTTTATCTCAAATCTTGTCCAATGCACAAACTTACATGATTAAATCCTCAGTGACTGGAATACAAGTAGCATTTGACTCTGCATTTAGTATGTCTTAATGAGACATAACAGTGTCTTTTATGTTTTACCTTTCTTTATGAAAGAACACTGTGTGTTGTCTGGTTGCAGTATTAGGAGTTCAGTAGTTAAAAGACAATGTGGTTTAGATCTACCTGGATACAGTCAAGGTTAAAATACTGAATGTTTAAACAAATTTTAGCCAGGCTGCATGGCTTTATCTACTTATTTCACTTATCTGGTTTGGGACATTTTTGTTGAAGAGAATAAAATTGAAAGCCCAAATGCTAGCTTTTCCTTTGTTGCATCCATGTCCATAAAGTGTTCATAGTTTATTCACCAGAGTATTTATATCTAAATCAACAAATATGAAAGCTGGACTTATTATTCTATTTATTTATGTTCTGGGCCAATGGGCTCACCATTACGTTTTAAGATTTTGTTCTGATTTTTACTCTGCCCTGACAAATCCCACATCTGTGATGTTCATTTGATTACTTGGCTGTACAAGTGTTGTCCTGTAACAAAAGGACAAACATTTCTTCATTCCCATCTGTGGATATTTAACATAGTCATGATTTGAATAGTAAGATACAAATCCATTCAAGCATTGCCAAAGGCTATTTTTAGTTTTCCTCCAGTCTCTATTTTCTACCAGGTTTATGTGACTGGAATATTGTAATCACAGGATGATTTATGTCACAAATAGAAACTATGATTTAGGGATGAAGACCACATTGTTGCATTATCAGTGATGGAACCTGCAATCATATAAATTTTATCACAAGAGCAACAAAAGACTTAATGAGAATATGGCTGTTCTAACTATTATACCATTAAATGTAGGAGAGGAGGATGGCTTGTGTGAAGACATAATTTCTTTCATGTAGCTATCATCAATAAAATAACATCCTTTATAACTAATGGAATAAAACAAAACCTACACCAGCCAAATAATTTTTTTTCTAACTAAAGAGGACTAATGTTTCTAATAATCAAATTATCTTGGAGCTCTGTCCCGGCAGTTGTACCATGGAAATAAATTACATAGATATTCGTAAAATCTATTTGAGCACCTAAGGTAGGACTTGGACTTTTGGTGAAAAGTCCAAGAGAACTTTGATTGCCAGGGGCAGTGCTGCTCAGGTGTCCTGGTTTCAACTGGGATAGAGTTGATTTTTTCATAGTGGCTTGCATAGTGCTGTGATTTGGATTTAGTACTAGAAGAATGTTGATAACACCTTGGTGGTTTAGTTGTTGCACAGTAGGGCTTAGATTTGGCAGGGACTTCTCAGCTCGCAGCTCTGCCAGGGGCATAAGGAGCTGGAAGGGGGCACAGCCAGGACAGCTGACCCCAGCTGGCCCAAGGGCTATTCCAGACCATACGGTGTCATGCCCAGTGTATAAGATGGGGGAAGAAGAAGGAAGGAGATGACATTGAGAGCCACAGTTTTTGTCTTCCCAAGTCACCATTACGCGTGATGGAGCACGGCTGTCCTGGGGATGGCTGAGCACCTGCCTGTCCATGGGAAGTGGTGATTGAATTCCTTGCTTTGCTTTGCTTGCATGCATGGCTTTTGCTTTACCTGTCTTTATCTCAGCCCATGAGTTTTCTCACTTTTACTCTTCTGATTCTCTCACCCATCCCACTGTGGGGGAGTGAGCGAGTTGCTGTGTGGTGCTGAATTGCCGGCCAGGGTTAAACCATAACATCAGGGCTTGCAGCTGCTGAACTAACAGGCATCTTCACTGCATCTCAGACACCTTAAACTTAGGCATCCTGGGCCTCTGTCTAGCCAGCTAGGAGGACAGCATGTCTTCAGGACTGGAGGCAGCAGAGGCAGCAGGTGTGTTACCATTCAGAAACAGCATGAGAGAGAGAAATTGCTGCTGGTCCTTTACATCACACATTAGTAGTTGGAGTTCAACACCCTTCTCAATCGAGTGACACTCAAGCCTACCACACCCTCTATGTAACCCTAATCATTCAATCACATCCTCTCTCCCACCTGTTGGAGAAAAGCCACCTCGAGGCCAAAACCCCAAGTGGTATGGAGCCAAGAAGGGACCAAGCAAAAGCAAGCTGCACTGCAGCCCTGTGACTCAGGCAGAAAAAAATGAGCTTTTTGTCCTGGCCCTTGTCCCCTAGTTATAAATTCTCCTGAAATGATTGTAAACCCCTCAATCTTGAAGTGCCTGTAAGGACTCAGTGTGAACAATGGCCTGGGCATAAGCAGTAATACTCTCCTGTAAGGCTGAGGCATAATTATACAGTTGTGTTCACAGCACAAATGTATGCAAGGGTAAAAGGCAATTTATGAATGTTAGGAGTGTTATTGCTATTTCAGTGCCAGAAAACAAAGGGTGCAATGAACTTCAGAGCTTGGGGGAAAGCAGCTCTGCTGAGAGGGACCTGGGAGTCCTGGTGGATGACAAGCTGACCATGAGCCAGCAGGGTGCCCTTGTTGCCAAGAAGGCCAATGGCATCCTGGGGTGCATTAAGAGGAGCGTGGCCAGCAGGTCGAGGGAGGTGATCCACCCCCTCTACTCTGCCTTGGTGAGACCCCACCTGGAGCACTGTGTCCAGTTCTGGGCTCCCCAGTTCAAGAAAGATGAGGAACTCCTAGGAAGATTCCGGAGGAGGGCAACAAGGATGATAAAAGGACTGGAGTATCTCCCCTACGAGGAAAGGCTGAGGGAGTTGGGCTTGTTTGGCCTGAAGAAGAGAAGACTGAGAGGGGACCTCATAAATACATACAAATATCTTATGGGTGGAAGTCACGAGGATGGAGGCAGACTCTTTGCAGTGGTGCCCAGTGACAGGACAAGGGGCAATGGGTACAAATTGAAACATAAATGTTTCATTTGAACATGAGGAGGAACTTCTTTACTCTGAGGGTGACAGAGCCCTGGAACAGGCTGCCCAGGGGGGTTGTGGAGTCTCCTTCTCTGGAGATATTCAAAGCCCACCTGGACGAAGTCCTGTGCAACATGCTTTAGGTGACCCTGCTTTAGCAGGGGGTTTGGACTAGATGATCTCACGAGGTCCCTTCCAACCCTTGCCATTCTGTTTCTGTGTGATTCTGTGGGGGGAAAAACTTTATTATCTAGCACAATAATTAACCAAAAAGGTATTTGATGTTTCTTTCATGTAACAACATCTGCAGCAGTTGCTATTTTTTTATTAGAATGTAAAAATAGTTTTCTAACATGTGCCTGCAAATTTCCTCAAAAATCACCTGCCAATTCTGCCATTAGAGGAAAAATGTGTAGACGTCCTTTATTCTTTTCCCTTTTGTCTTCACTTTACAGTAGAAAAAAAAACTTTACCTCCCTCTCATTTCAGTGCTTTTTTAATATCTACAGCAGAGATTTCCCATACACAGCTCAGTAATTTTCAGCTTTTGAGAGCATGAAAATAAGACAGCTCCATACCCTGTTGCTCATTTATACAGGCAAACATTATACATTCCCTCAACACAGATTAAAGGGTGTGCAAGCTTCTTTGATGGGCAAGTTCAAAAGAAAAATAAGCTTAATATATCTTCTTTACCTGATAGACTCGTATACTTACTCAGGCTAAATGGTTTAAATATGTTGATTTGTCGGAAGCTTTAAATCTGAAAGGAAGCCATGTTTAGCCGTATTATGAGAATATAACCTGGTTTTATATATAGTATTTTCCAACATGTTAGGCAGTTGTAAACTAATGAATCATCTTTGGTGCTATATAACTAATTAGCAACCAGAAAGAGAGAGGCTTTTGCAAATTACGAAGGTCCTTGTGTCATTTCTCAAGCAAATATACAAGAAAAACATATAAATCTTTTAGACCTATTTAGATAAAACTGGTGTGCATGAAGTTTACTGAAGGTTTGCCTATTTCTTTGGGGTTTTCTGCTTTCAGAAGTCCTTGAGGTACATGTCCTAAACAGATGTTTTAAAAGCTCATTTGACTTATTTTGTTGTTATTAAATATAATGCTACACAGATCACCTAAGCAGCAGTGAAATGAATATGCAAGATGTCTGCAGGTTTTCACAAGACATTTAAAAGCTTGTCATGGCCTCTACTATTTTATAGATTAATAGGATTGTCAATATTCCCAAGGTTTGGTCATTTTGACATTTCTTTACACAGTTAATCACAAAATTGTCTCCAAAGTGCAGTGCTTATGATTACATTTCATTGCAGAGGTTCTCCTCGGCATTAGAGAATGAAGTAATGCTTTTCCCAGATGATGGGACAGTTGCACAATTTCTTTACTATGGTCATTAGGTCACAGGTCCTGTAACTTCTATCCTGTAACTTCTACAGGCTACAGTAGTAGAGCACCATGTGGATGGTCCTTGAACCATCTTTGAACTCAGAAACATCACCAATTTTCCCAGTGCCCCAGAAGTGCCCATCTGCAACCCTGCCTCTGGCCCTATGTCCTGGATGGACTTTGGACCTATTCTGTTACCATGTCTCCAGTTGTGTCTCTGCTCCTCCCTCCTCCTTTTGCTCCTGACCAGATTCCCTGCATGGACCCTAGACCTCGTTTGTCACCTTGCCTCATCTGAGACTGTTGATGCACCTTATTAATTGCACCTGGCTCTGCCCCAGTGTTCAAACTCTTCAGGACTGTGCTCTGTGGGTGTGGTTCACAGTCTGCATGAGAAGCAGACTGTGGACTGCTGCATGACCATGTGCCATGGTTTGGAAACCACTGTGCTATATTATTTAAATGAAGTAGCTTACACTATGTGTTAGTAGTCCCCATGTTGTTCAGGATTTATTTATGTTAAAGACATAGTTATTGATCATTAGGAACATAAATCCTTCCAACTATCCATTTCTGGCTGGCCAGCCTGATGCCTGAAAGGTCTGAGAGGGATAAGCACCTTCAGGGCACCGTTCATTTGTTTCACAGACCTCTACAACAGGTGGTAGACTTCACCCTGCAGGAATATGACCAGAAGGGGAGTCCACACACTATCTCTGAGATATTCATCTCCAGAGTTAACATCCAAGAGCCGGTAGATGAAGTTCATCACCACTGCACACTAACTCAGCTTACGTGAGAATCAGTAGGAAGTGCCTGGCTGGGTAGAAGTTCACACCACAGCCATGAGCATCTACTCCAGGTGAACAGGTCACATATGGCAATAACAGGGGAGGCCATATGTTCTACTTCAAACATTTGAATTAATTTTGTTCCTCTGTTTTGATTTATTTTAAAGAAATTTCAAAGAAGGAATAATGGGACAGACAAGACCAAGAAGAAACAACTGGGATTTTAGAAGAGCATAATCTGTTATGAAATAATTTTCAGCTGCACATTTTCAAAATATTACTCCTTCATGGCTTCTTATTTGTAATTTTAAACTATTGTAAAAACAGTAGTCAGACACACAATTCTGCAATAATCTGTAGATCAAATAACATAAAATTGGTCAAATCTTGGCATTTCAGTGTATTTTACCCAAACTCAATGCTCTTCAGCACTTTATATAAATAACTGAGACACTTTCCTGTTGTATCTATTAATATATTGATCAAGCGATGTCCAGAGAGGAAAATGAGCTGGATATTTCAGTAGAGCTTATCTTCTGATGACCGCAAACACCCAATACAATTTAGAGAAATCTTTAATTAGCCATAGGTTGGCTCTGGGAATGGATGCTGTTCCCGTTGCTGTGTGCATGGGAACTCCACCCACTTTCATCCATAGCTCCTTCCTCCCATCTAAATTCTGACTGAAACTAACACACCTAAGAGACATAAAAACAGGCTTGTCCAGTCAACAGGAGGGTTTAGGAACATCTAAAGTTCTTCAGGTTCTTCATAATCCTCTTGTTTTCCCTTAAAAAATTCAATTCCTGGGTCATTCCCTGGATGAATAGGTGATAGCACCTGATATTTATGCTTAAAAACATATGACTTGACAACCATTTAGATCACCATTGTATACCCTGTCAGAACAAAGTGACCCAAACACAATAGGTTTATCCAGAAAGTCAGAAAACAGTTTCTGGAAGTCACGCTGTAAGTCTTGCCTGTAAAACTAAATTTTTTTTTGAAGGAAATTGTTGAAAAAAATAATTGGTACTTGAATTTGTGTAAGACATGCTTCTAATTAATGAAGACTTTGCTGTGGAACTTCTACTCAGCTGGAATAGATGCTTTTAAAATGGAAATTAAATGCAAGCATAATGATTCCACTCCTGAACATAAAGTGCGGGTTTCACCAGCAAGACAGCAGGATACATAATGAAAGACTGTTCTGAAAAATAGCATACCGTAACCCTCTTCTCCATAAGAATCAATAATTTCATATTGGCTTTATATATGTTATAGAACTCCTTCATGCACAAAGCACTAGACCTCTTGAGTCCAGTCTGTCATTAGGCACTTATTCATTACCAGGTAATTTGGTGTGCTATGGAACTAAATCATCTAATATGTTTGTGCAAAAGCCTAAGCACAGAAATTAGATTTCTTAATCTTATACTTTTCCATGGCTTTGGAAAGGGAAGAGTTTGCACCTGTTCTATATTTCATACTAATCACATGCTATTTCTGTATATAGTGAGTGTCTGTAGATAAATATCAATATTCAGTGAAACCTGGGAAGAAACGTTCAATAAAATAAAATAATTTTGTAAAAGCCTTTATAAAAATACATGGGGGGGGGGAAAGTATGTGTGTATGTTAAGGAAAGCAAACTGTCAGGATATGGTACTCTATTATAAATGCTCTAGATATATCTAAGTATTCTGAGAGTCAACAGCTGTAAGATGCAAGATGTAAATCCATATAATCCACATATCGGCACATAACAGCAACATTATCATAAAAAGGGAATAAAAAAGACTCGGGAGCCTGTTTAATATTACAAAGCATAAACTTGAACACAAGGATGGCCTAAATAGTGGGGGGGTTTTTCCTCTACACGCAGTAGAGAAAGTGAAATAATGAAATAAGATGTACGGTACTGAAAGTAAAAACTGAGACATGACTTACTTGCAAAAGTAATTTAAAACACAATTACGGTAAGCACAAATCTATGCATCACAAAAGATAAATAAAAGAACAGCAACATTAAAATGAGCCTTAGAACCCAATTTATTTTTGGTTTATAGTTAAAGCTTATAAAATAGACTTTCAGGCTTTCTTGGGTAAATTACTGAGAAATACTATTAAGCCACTGAAATTGTTTAAGGGTCGGTGAATAGACTAAAATTCACACATGGGATCACATTTACATTCAAAGTTCTAACATTCAGGCACCCAGGAACCTCATCTTCCCATATGGAAATATTACTCTATTTTCCTCCTTTGAACTGGGCTCAAGAGTATTTGTTACAACCCCTGCTGCTTCCAAACCTGTTTGATGGTGGTCCTACAATTCCTGACCTGTGTTGGAAGGTGAGGATATGAAGACTTTTCCCAAGTGAAAGTTTTCTAAGAGATTTTGTTGTACAGCAAAAAAAGTAAAAAAGATATTGCACATGAGAGGGTACAATGAGAATTCAGATGCAAAAAGTCCTTTTTGTATGGAAAAAAGCCTGGCATTCAGAAGTATTAATAGACACTAGGTGAAGATCTAAATCTGCTCCTATTCAGAGGAAATTCAGGTAGGAACATTTTTCCAGAAGGCCAACCTGGAAATACCTGGTTTTGATTTGAAGTGGTATATGCTGAAAGAAACTAAACTGTAAGGCTTAATTTGTGGAGACAACATCTATGGTAAAATGTCAGCAAAAGTATAAAGTATCTCTGTGTGGCCATGCAAGGCAGGAAGTCCCCAGCTGAGGACACTTGCTGGCTATGAGCTTGTCCTCTAAGAACTTCCAAACTAATCTGTGTGTTGGGGGAACGAGGAAAAAAGGTGTATGTTGCTTGTCCAACCACGGATGGCATGGTCATATGTTCTTAAGAGGAGAAGTTTACCATCTCACAGGAACTCTAGACAGCATGATGCACTATGTGGGCACTCATGGCTGTGAAAGCTACCCCAGCACCATCTCCAGCTGCCATTGACACAGAGTATAAATGCAGGTTAAAACAACGTTAGTCCATCCACCATGAGGCTGAAATTTTGCACTTCCTTTTTAAAGAGGACAGCAAATTCTATCTGAGCACCTGAAGACCATTCAGCAGTGGGAGCTTGTCTAAACTGATCCTCCTTCCAGTGCCATTCACTGATGCCAGCACCGAGTGCAGCTGCCTTAGCACAATCCCTCAGACAAGCAGGAAAAATGCAAAGCTGGGAATTAATTTCTCTCATTTCTCTTTTCTTATTTTCCTTCATTCTATCTTTTTTCTATCTGTTTTTGCCACTCCTATCTATTTTCAGCACACCATTTTCATATCCAAATCCTAAACAAATGTGCATGACATTACACTTTAACTTCAACATCCAATCCGAAACCTTAAGATTTTTGTTGGTAATAAGATTGAAAACTGTTCTAGTGAGTCTCAGACCACTGTAATTCTGCTACATTAAGATAAACATCCATCTAAATGTCACCTCTGAATGGTTTGAAATTATCACCATCCATATTTTTAACTTAACAATAATATTTTCATGGCAAACAATTTATTTATCATTAAAAAAAACTAAGTTCCTGAATGCTTTAAAAATTATTTTTCTTATCATCTTCAATAAAATACTTAAAGTACATTTTTTTACAATCTTTTCTCCTTGCATTTAAATTCTTCCACTTATTGTTACCAGGTCATGAATTTAAATTATAATGAACAAACAACAGTGAATTCACTGATTCATATGCTCTATGTTTGTTTTCATGCAACAGACAACAATAAGGTTAAATTTCATTGTTAAACATCAATGTTATTATCTATTGTGCTCAAAGCACAAGGGCAGAGAGAGATCATAGGGCCTCCCGAGAACACTATTTTTGCCTCTTGGCTCATGCACAGCTTTAGCTGTGATTGGTCAAAGACTGAATAGGTAGCGGGTTTTCTTTCTCTGTCTCTAGTAAAAAAATTGTTAATTCTTTGAATCACGCACCAGTCGTAACCCACTATTATCTTTATCATACACAGGTCCCTCAAAGTGTACACAGCAGCCATATTACATGAGTAAAGATGCCCTTGCATGCTGTGCAATGTATTGCAGAACACATCTATGTTATAGAATATATGGACCATCACAAAAGTGCTTAAAGGGAGAGAGTCAAGAAAGAAAACAGGAGATCTGCATTTGTAGATAGTTACTGGTGTGACTGATGTTATCAGCAAATAAATAGAAAGAAAACAAACTGTTGGTGTTCATCAGTACTACAGCCAAAGCATGACGCAATTTCAGCCTATTTGCACAAATCCCTTTTAGTTCATAAGGCAATTTGATTGGCAGAATATATTTACTTCACAAAATATGTTAGCAAAGTAGAGTTTATCTTCTGTGCGACTGTGTGTGCATGCATAGCCACAGAGTTACTTGAAAATTTATTTTTCAGAAAAATGTCCATTAAAAGGAATTTATCTGTAGGTTCTAAGAAAACAAATTTAGTATTTTATAACACAGGTTAACCCAAACTAGTATATTTACATTTGATTTTTTTTTTCCTGCAGACAATACTTTTTTCTTGATTAACTGCATCACAAAAAGTATAAACCACTTCGCTACCACACAGCTCAGCTTTCTACGTACATTTATCTCTAACTGCTTACTTACGTGCATAGATACAATCTTAGGAAACAAATATTAGATGTCCATTTTGAAAAATCTTGAATTCTGGCTTTAGTGAAATATTTTAAATATCTTTTAATAATATTTTATTTTCCATGTATATGTAACAACAGATTCCTCTCATCTAAGTCTAGACCTCTCGGTCTAGACAAGGCACCTGTGCTGAAGTGTGGATGCTTCCTCAAGAGCCAACAGAAAACAACAGCTTTACTCACCTGAGGTCTGAACTCAATATTTACCTGTACCACCTGTACACAAAGGATACAAAGATAACTAGTTAACTATACAGGTGAAGATAGAGTAAAGAATAAGAGACTTACGACAATGATAGATTACATCACTTCTCTAATTACTCTATAATATAAACAGAATTTACTTTTCTGTTAAAGGGCATCCTGAAAAACAAATTAGGAGAAAAAGTTTAAGAGTTTCTCAGAAAATTCTGTGCTGAAAATAGTTATTTTATATGAAAAAAAATAATATAAAATTGAAGAGATAAAGAGACTTTTCCATGACAGGAGATGATAACAAAATGTGCTCTGAAATATTGAGAAATCCTTAGACATTTTTCTCTCCTACTTTTTCAAATGGCAAAAATGGGCAAGTTAAGCATAGACCACGCTTTTCTTCATCCTCAGTCTTTTTCCCCACTGTTGGCAAATCTTCAAAATTTTAATGTGCAAAATATTAGAAGACCTGCCCCAATTCACAGCACACACATGTAACACATGCATTAACTTTAATAGGATCTTGATGTATTGAAAAGTAATTAGTGATGCTTTGAAGATGGCAAGCCCTTTAGAGCTGTGCTGCAATGAAGTCAGAGGAAGCTACCTCTGTCCTACTGATGGACTTTGACTGCAGAATGCACCTCACTCAATTAACTGTGGAATTTGGATGGAAAGTTCTGGCAAACAGACAAAATGACCCGATTTTCTTTGAGGAAACATGATTTTGATCCAAATCTAGTAGTATAGGGTGACTTTGCATGCTGCTAGCAGTAAAGAATTGACAATATTTATTGGATGAGTCCAAAATACTATATTGGTGATACCATTAATTAGCATATATGTTCCATTACTTCAGTGGATTTTCTACACTGATAATTTATAAGCAATCTATAACAGTACATGTTAATTTATATTCATTTATGCCCATGCATGATGTATCCATAAAGATTTATTTTTAAAAACTAAATGCAGGTTAACTGTATGTTATTTATTACTACCACATTCATTTCAAAAGAAAAAAAAAAAGAGACAAACAAATTATTTGAAACAGAAGCTTTGCAAAGATTTTCAAATAAATACATAGGAATGTAATAATTTTGAGTAGGTTAATATACTCTCTAAAAATATGGATCTTCAAATTTGTAAATCAAGCATTACAATTTTAGGAATATTCCTCCTCTTCTTTTTACATGTACTGAAACATATAATCCTAACCTTCTTTAACCTAATACTTCGTATCTTCATGTTATGAAGATTTAATGGTTTCACATTTATTAAATGCTATTGCTCAACTTCCATATAAGTTTATTTGCCAGAACTGCTTTTTTAAATATATACTTTTTTTAATTTTGTAGACATTTCATATTTCATGTTTTATTGAAAATGTCTCTGAACTTAATTTTAAAAAAATTCTAGGCATTAGATATTTATAATATGTCAACCTTCATCTGTTTTAAGCTAAAAATCTTGTGAACAATTGATTTGTGTTTTCCACTGTTTAAATCTATCACCTTTTATTTTAAGGACATTAAACTGTTTCTAGTCCTAGTGAAACAGTCTGTTTCACAGGAATACCTAAATGAATGTTATTGCTTGAATATATTTCCAAGCTATTTTCAATATATCCATTTCTAACCATCTGTTGTGTCAAAGGTTACAAAGGAAACTGCCTTTCATTTTTCTTCCTTATCTGTCCATTGTCTCCCTTTTTTAATCCCCATGAACTTTTGCCCTCTGTTTTTACAGAAGTTTTCAGTTCAGAAGAAAGAAATTAAAATATTATTCCCTTTTTGCTGAAGATTACATCCCATATTATATAAGTACAAATTTTAGGAGCCATGGGCCAAAGTTAAAACAAAAATACAAAGTTTAAAAGAACTTGGAGGTCATTAAAGGCAAAGTAACCGAACAGACATCTAAAATACTCAGCAACCCCCCTAAAAAATCTTTTACAAATATTAACTTTTGCTTTTTAGTCCTTTTAAGAAATTTGGGACTTGATTGCAGCATCTTAGATTATATGTCTTTCAATCCATTATGTTTTAATAAGTAATACAATATTTTATCACAGGAAATAAATGTTTCAAATTTGCCTATGTTGGGTTTTTTTTAAGAACACTTTTCCAGTCACCACTGCAAGGATGGGAAAGGAAACAAAATTCTCTGTCATTGAAGCAGCTTCATTATTGCATGGTGCAGAACAGTAGTAGTTACCTCAAATAAGTAAGCAAGCACTTAGTAAGTACAAAATAGATAAGCAAGCACTGAAAGCAGTTTTTAAGTTTCTCAGGGGTACATCTGGTTTAATGTTTCAAAAAATTCTCCATGTAAAGAAAAGCAAAGCTTGTATTGATTTTCTATGCTTAATGCTGGGGTTTAAAGTAAACTAACAGCAAAGTTTGGATCTGAGAGTCTCAACAGCATCTATTCAAAAGAACAATATCCTTAGTGCTAGCAAATAACAATATTTTAAGTAGAAAGCTGTTATATTTGACATTGCCTATCTACACAGACACATTCTTCTGAAATAATTCTGCAGGCAATCTGAGAAATGCCACCACACTAAAGGTTAATTAAGCAGTAAGACATGACAAATCATGCCGTAGTGCAAATCTGTACATACCTCAAGAAGACAATGAGGCAGAAGGTAAAGCAAATGCCTCTGGTGCACCAGAGCTATCTGTTTATTAGAATGAATGCACACTGAATAAAAAAAGGCTTTCAAACATCCATTTGGAGTTTTTAAATGCATAGGTGAAAGACTGGGGGAAAATTTGACCAAACATATCAAAAGGGTTAGAGTACAATTCTGAACCAGCACACCAAGGGCTATAGAAACAACTGGATCTTATACAAAAAGACAATATATTATAGCACAGAAATGCTTCAGCTAGTGGACAATGTACTTCAAATTAATGTCAAGTTTCAGTGGTTTTCTTTTCTCCTAAAGCACAGAAAGTTATCCTGTGCCCTTATAACTAGAACTAACTTCAGAGGTATTCACCATTGTAGCATTGGTAGCACTGGTGCTGCGAGGAGCTGAGATGACACAGACATGTTGTCAGATCTAACTACAGGGGAAAAAAAACCAGTCTGTTTCTCTATTTCAGGCTGTAAATTGTACCTACAAAACATGGAAATACTTCCAGCAAATGAAGTTTTCTGACACTTAAGTACTTGTGACACAATGATTTAATGTTAATTCATAGAGTCATAGAATCGTTTAGGTTGGAAAAGACCTTTAAGGTCATCAAGTCCAACCGTTAACCTAGCACTGCCATCCCACCACTAAACCATGTCCCTAAGCATCTCATCTATCCTTCTTTTAAATACATCCAGGGATGGGGACTCCACCACCTCCCTGGGCAGCCCATTCCAGAGCCTGACAACCCTTTCTGTGAAGAAATTTTTCCTAATATCTAACCTAAACCTGCCCTGGTGCAACTTCAGGCCATTTCCCTTCATCCTATCACCCGTTACCAGGGAGAAGACACCAACAGCCTCCTGGCTACAACCTCCTTTCAGGTTGTTGTAGAGGGCAATAAGGTCTCCCCTCAGCCTCCTCTTCTCCAGACTAAACACCCCCAGGTCCCTCAGCCGCTCCCCATCAGCCTTGTGCTCCAGACCCCTCACCAGCTTTGTTGCCCTTCTCTGGACAAGTTGCAGGAACACAATGTCTTTCTTGTAGTGAGGGGCCCAACACTGAACACAGCATTCGAGGGGAGGCCTCACCAATGCCCAGTACAGGGGCACAATCACTGCTCTGTTCCTGCTGGCCACACTATTCCTGATACAAGCCAGGGTGCTGTTCATCTTCTTGGCCACCTGGGCACACTGCTGGCTCGTATTAACTGGCTGTCGACCAAGACCTCCAGATGCTTTTCCTCTGTGCAGCTTTCCAGCCACTCTTCCCCACACCTGTAGTGTTGCATGGGGTTGTTGTGACTAAGTGCAGGACCTTGTCACTTGGCCTCATAAAACTGGCCACAGCCCACGGATCCAGCCTGCCCAGGTCCCTCTGCAGAGCCCTCCTCCCCTCCAGCAGATCGACACTCCCACCCAATTTGGTATCATCTGCAAACTTACTGAGGGTGCGCTCAATCCCCTCATCCAGATCGTTGATAAAGATGTGAAACAGAACTGGCCCCAACACTAAGCCCTTGGGGACACCGCTTATGACTGGCCACCAACTAGATTTAACTCTGTTGACCACAACTCTCTGGGCTCGGTCATCCAGCCATTTTTTTACCCAGCGTATAAGCCATGAGCCGCTAGTTTCTCCAGGAGAATGCTGTGGGAGACAGTGTCAAAGGCTTTGCTAAAGTCCAGGTAGACAATATGCACAGTCTTTCCTTCATCCACCAAGTGAGTCACCTGGTCATAGAAGGAAATCAGGTTGGTTAGGCAGGACCTGCCTTTCATGAACCCATGCTGGCTGGGCCTGATACCCTGACTGTCCTGCCCATGCCTGGTGACCACACTCAGGATGAACTGCTCCATAATATTCCCCAGTACCGAGGTCAGGCTGACAGGCCTGTAGTTCCCTGGATCCTCCTTCTGGCCCTTCTTGTAGATGGGCGTCACATTCGCCAACCTCCAGTCACAGAATCACAGAATCACAGAATGGCAAGGGTTGGAAGGGACCTCGGGAGATCATCCAGTCCAACCCCCCTGCTAAATCAGGTTCTCCTAGAGCACAGGACTTCATCCAGGCAGGCTTTGAATATCTCCAGAGAAGGACACTCCACAGCCCCCCATGGGCAGCCTGTGCCAGGGCTGTCACCTTCCAGTCATCTGGAACCTCTCCTGTTATCCAGGACTGCTGATAAATGATGGAGAGTGGCTTGGCAAGCTCCTTCACCACCTCCTTCAGACTCTTGGGTGGATCCCATCCGGCCCCATAGACTTGTGGGTGTCCAGGTGGCATAGCAGGTCGTAAACTGCTTCCTCTTGGATTATGTGTGATTTATTCCACTCTCATTCTTAATACAGATTTGATTTCACTACTGGAATTCCCACACATCATGCCTTTCTCCACTCTAAAAAAACCTCATATGATATTTTAATTTTAACTATGTATTCAATTACAATCATAGTCCACCACCTGAGGTTTCATGCGAAGGAAAAAGATTATGTCAGTCAGAAAGAGCAGGCTTCATCAGAAATCCTGTGGTGAAGTTGCTACAGCAAAACTTTGCCAGACGCAGTTATTCTTAATGATTCTAAATTATTTCAATATGTTTATAACTAATTTAAAACTCATTCTAGTATTGTATATGATTATACCACAAAATTAGTATGTTAAATCTCTTTCAATTCCAAAACAGCTGAGCTGTTGTTTGCTCAGTAGTATATGAATGTGTAGAAAGGAATTTATCATTTTACTATAAATAATTGGGAAAAAAGGGGGAACCAAACTCTCTTTGGAGGTATGGACAAATGCTGAAGACACCAGGCAGGGACTGCAAATAATTCCTCTGCAACAGCTTTTTTTTTTTGACCCTGGCCAAATCATATAAACACTTTTTTTCCTACATGTGCACCATGGGTATAAATACTTATTTTATCATACCCTTTGATTATCTATATATTTAGAAACTACTCAGTGAAAGAAATGGATAACATTTCTAGCAGACATGCAGATACCTTCTGATATCAAAACGATCCCCATTAATATTATCATGGTAGAAATTATCACCTACCTTCCACCTTTCCCTGTCTCTCTAAGCTTCTCCTCCCTTAGCCTATTGACCCTGCAAACCATTCCAGTTTCTGAGGATCTCCTTCAGGGTGCTCAACCTTCCCTACATGTTGTACAGGAATCCCAGCTGTCCAGGTTATAAATTCTGGACCCCACATTCCCCAAAATCAGTTCCCATAGAGTTCCTTTGCGCTGAGGTCCAAGTCTCTCACTTCTACTGAAATCAAGAAGAGATGGGTGAAATTCTTATGAATGCTTACAAGCCAGGTCAATGCAGAAGGTGATACCCGCAGTCTCCTGACAGAGGTTACTGTCCTTAGAACAGAGACAGCAGCATGGGCAGCACAGACGCTCTACAGCCCAGAGACAAGAGTGTTCACTTAAACAGCTGTCAGTTTTGGTTTATGAGATTAGACCTGACTGTGGTTTGCTAGAAATGAGGTCTATGATTCAAAAACCCTTTCTGTATTTTACTGTAGCAGCTGGACCTAAGCAAGGACAAAATCATATTCAACTTATTCTATTGCAAATTTTAACTTCTGCTTATTTACAAACAAACAAACAAATCACTTAATTCACAGAATAAAATAATTTAGCTTTATATGTTTGCTGAGTATTTGTGTTTCTGTAAAACCAAAATATTTAGTTACAGTTCAATCCCTTTATTCTTTTTAATATCAAAATATGTTTTGAGGAAGAAAAATTATTTAAAATCAATCATCGATCTCCATTCTAAAAATGTCTGCTGGGATGATATAGAATAATCAAAGCTGGTCAGTTAAAGGCCTGGAGATTATATTCAGAATTTATTCAAAACAGATACTTTCTGAATCATACACATTTATTTCTAAACTCAGTGTAATACATTTGTTCTAGGTGTATCTTCCAGTAAAATTTCTTTTTTTCCTCTCTCCTAAAATAGCAATGGAATTTTGAGAAATATAAAGGTAAATTGATTTGTCTTCAGAGATTATGTCTTGTTTTACTCTGTAGTCTTATCTGAAGAATGCTTAAACCAGTTTTGTTGAACAGTTTTGTTTGACAAGGAAGTGGCCTCTGTGGTGTTAAGTAAAAAGAAAAAAAAAAAAGAACACATAGCTATGGAGAAAATTTGGATTATGCAACAAAAACTTAATAAAAATCTGATTAAGTTGCAGAACAGGTATTTACATAATGAGTTATGGGGTTTTTTATGCAAATACCACATACAGATTCCCACTAGCATTTTTCTGAAAGTCTGGATTAAACTTGTGTTTCCTTAGGCATTCACCTGCCATTTTGATAGCCTTGACAATTTTCTGCAATAGTGGTATGAGCTTCTTAAAGGTATGAATTTTCAAAGGCTCTGTCTTCTTTAAGCAAGTGCTTGCTTGTTTGATTACATCTTTGTGCCTTTTGCTAGATCTTCTCACATAGTTAGCTTATTAGCTTTTTCACAGGTATTGTCAGTTAAGGAATTGTCATGAGCTATCTTAGCCTTTGCCACCAAAAAGATTATTTCTGCTGATTCCAGCATAACCTAAGTAGCTGCTGAAGACAGTCAGATGCAGCAGAAGATGCATAGTCTATTACAGTTTCTTTTCCACAATCTGTCCTTTTTAGTTTTCGGGTTTTAGTGTTTCCCTGAAGAAAACGCTATTCCACCTATTCCTGCACTTTGTAACAGTTTTTAGTAATGCAGATCATCCTTATTGCCTCTAAGCTTTCACAAAATCTATGTCCATTCCCACAAATAACTGCATTTTTCAACCATCACTGTGACATCTTAGTAAAGATGTTGAAGCATTTTATGAGGCACAGAACAAGAATCATCCACCTTCCCAGTCAATCCTTAACACCATATTTACATACAAAAAGCAGTTATGTGTTCAATAGAAGGAATCCTACCAGAGTATGATTTAGAACAGCAAAAGAGGATTCAGTTTGCATACACTGCTTTTTACTGTAGAATAAATTATTACGTATAGCACAGAAAACACTTCCTCTCATTCAATTTCTTTTTAAAGGTAAACATTCATATTTAAATTTCCTATCTGGCATTCACTGACATTGCCACACAATTTTCTACATCACTAAAATGGCTTAATTTTCAGGGACTGGGTTCTGTACTTTTTAAAGTCAAAACTGCTATGAGATGTTATTTGCTAATGCTTTAACACACTTTTGGGGAACAACAGGCAGAAGGTGCCTTAAAAAGCAGGAATCTTCATCTTCAAAATAAATAGGTAAGAAGAGATATTTCTTAATTTGACGCTGCACAAATATGTGCAAGATTTCAGATGTCGCCTTCATTTATTGAAAAATATAATAAATCTCTACATAGGAAAGTTATTCTATGTACTCTATATTCTGATACCAAACTGTTTTTAGGACTAATACTTTATATTTTTATAAGCCCCTTGAAGCAGGAGCAGGGAGCTCCCGCCTCAAAAACAGAATTAAACTTGATCATACAACCAGCCTGTGTGACAGGTGAACATCATTGCTATTCTTGAGTTTCAGAGCAGAAATTGACACACACACAAGTGAGAAATGGGAGGTTAGAACAAAGAGACCAGAGGCAAGACAAAGCATTCACCACAAGCTCTGGCTGAGACACAAATCAATCCCTCTACATACTGAAATTTATTCACAGAGTTCAATTTTGATCCAAATTGACAGAACCTTTAAGTGTCTATTTCATTTCCTATGTGTTGTTTCCAGAAAGTATAGAGACAGAAAGGTCTCGTAATCTAGTCTGATCTGCTTTACAACGCATGTCTTTGGACTTCCTCATAGCTGTTTTGAGAATTCCTTTGCCAGATGAAGGAATTTAAAAATCCTTGAAAGTATAAAACACAGAACAGAAAGAGGATTGCTACCTCTGAGCTCCATTCCTTTCCATTGCAAGCAATGCATAACATAAATAGTTTCCTGAAAATACCAAGCTCCATGTTGAAAAACCTGTTCTCATTTCATGTCAAATTTAAGTAAAACATACTGATTCTTATAGTAATTCTTGTTCTGCTAGACTGAGCAAACCAAGTCCTGCTAGTCTTCTCCAATGTGTCTTCCATGCTCCAATCATTCTAATAGTCTCCTTCTAATTATTCTGCACTGAGTTTTTATTTCTTGGCTATGTCATAAGAAGTTTCTAATCTGTTACTTTGAAACACAGAGAAGAAACATTTTACTATTAGATTTAATGTAATTTTTAACAATTAGTCCTTGCAAAGTGTCAATATCTGTAATGCAGATGGTACATATTTGCAACCAGAAAATTATTCAAAAATAACAAGAAAAGAAAGAAAAAAATTGAAACAGAAGTGAAGAGATGCCAAGAAAAATTTAAGGGTTAGAAGACTTTATGGCAATCAAATAATTTTGTGTCACATCATTCTTCTAAAAATTGAATTTCAGTGTTATCTGAAAACTCTGAACCAAAACTGATGTGGAGAAGAAATTGTTGCTTACTACCATCAGAAAAATAAAATCTGACTACAAAATAATTGCAGAGGGATTTTAAGGTTCTGATTGGGTGATAAAAGAAAGAATTAAATTCAGTGTTGGTAATACAAAATTAATTACATAGAAAAAATCCAAATTCCTCGTACATAGTGAAGGGATCTGAATGATCTCTTCCTACCAATGAAATAGATCATGGAGTTTAGGTAGATAATTCTATGAAAACGTTGTCTCAATGTTCAGTAGATATATAAAAAATAATATTAAGAATTAAAGAATGGAACAAAAAATGTCATTATGCCACTAAATAAATCCCTAAGCCTTTCCTTTTAATACTGTCATCTGAACTCAAAATAAAAATAGCAGAACCAGAAAAATTACAGAGAAAAGCAACATGGATATTCAACAACATCTTAGCTCAGCTGCACCAAAAACATTTTCTTTCTTCTGTTTCCAGTTCCAGTTGCAATGTACATAACATGAAGGAATGACCTTAACTGCATGTCACCCAGATGCTCTCTGCAATAGTGCAGCAATAATCAGACAGGCTCTGAAAATACTTGCTGACTTGCATCAGTCTAGTGGTGGAAAAAGAGTGCACTACGTGGGGTAATTTATCTTCATCTTGTGCTTCAACATGAACTTCTCTGCTTGAAATGAATTAATACAGCCTAACCTATGGTTTATTTCCAAATGTACTCTATATAATTACCTGTTTAGTTAAAGTATCCTCCTCTTGTAAGTTATTTATATAAAATGAAGACTAATGATCTAGAAGACTTTTTTCTTCCTCTCATCATTCAGAAATGTACACCTTCTTTTCAGGGGCATAAAAAAAAAATCTCCTTTACCATTAACAAGAGTTCTTTGTCTTCATATATCTCTATTTTGTCCCCAAACCAGTTATTATAGCTTTTGCTCAGAGATTCTGTTTATTTGTGATTGGAAAAAATTGTGTTGCTCTTTCTGTTAAATCAGACAATAATCCGAAAAAAATGTTGATCTAGAAGCATAATTATGAAAATCAGGCCCTTTAAACCAAATCTTGCCTTTTAACTACACCTTATCTCTAGTATCAGGTTAATTTTCCAATTGATTAGCATTAACTAGAGGAGCAACCATACATGCCAGTTAATATGTAATTAATCTCATTAAGAGGCAGACATATTTGTTTACATAGGAAACATAAATGTTAGGGATGAAATATTGATTGTTAGCTTGAATTGATAAAAAACTTGCTCAAGCTTTTCTCCATAACAAGCTGTCCTGAAGCAGAAATCTCTTCTTTAATATAAAGTAGGAAAAATCAGACAAAAAAAATACTCTCACATTTTTCTGCCCAGGTTCCAGATTCAGTGCTGCAAAAAACACAGGCCAGAAAATCATGAAAATGCAGAAGGTTTACAAAGAAAAACATAAAACTTATCATATATCATTATTCATTAAAAATTAACAGTATTTTGATGCTGTAGCACAGGCTAAGATTCTGTTTGCCTTAGAACATGATAGAGATGTGGAGGTGCTTCTCTTCTGAATAAACCAGAAAGGGTGGCAGGAGAAACCAAAGGAAGGGTAAATGGGTGATTTGTCAAAAAAAGCCAGCAGCAGAGCCATGGACAGGATCATGACTTTGACTCTCAGATCAAATACTCATGAATCACAGCAACTCCTCTGCCACATACACCCATCGAAGATGCACGTCAGAGCAACTGAAGGTAGATATAAACTAAACAAAACTCAGCGAATAGGTTGTCTGTGCTCTCACATCAGTGTGCTTCCAGCAATAGCAGTGGAATCCATGAGTCACAACTCATTATTTGTACTTGTATAAATGATAGTACAAGCAGGCCTTTTGTCTTTTTCATATAAGCCGTGACCTTTTTTATGCGAAATAATCTTCTGCTCTGAAACTGAATGTTCAAATAAACTACTTGCACATTTAAAATAAAAATAATTGCTATTGCACTTTCTTCACTGTACATTGAGCACAGGAGGATTTATTAGTGTTGCACAAATCTCATTTTTCATAATGTTCTGATCAGAATGAGGTATTCTTTTACTTGTAGGGTTTAATGTTCCCTTAAATTCTAGCATGATTAAATCCAGAAAGTTAGACAAAACATAAACACAGCAGAGTCTTGCTTTTTTTCTTGGCAATTTCAGGATCTTAGGCAATTTCTTCTTCTGAAGTCAAGGAGTTCAAGCTAAATTTCCAGCATTCCAACTAAAAGAAAGCAAGCAGCTTGATACTGACTTTCTTTGTTCAAAGGAAAGTAAATGTTTAGTTTGCTGCTGCTTGATCTGCTAGGAACAGTAAACACATGTTCAAGCACATTTTAAGTGCTTAACCCTATGGTTTTCCTCTCATGCTGTAGGTCAAACTCAGGCAAAGATTCCCCAGGATTTTTGAAGACATCTCTCACAAATGATGATGAAGAATTAGAAACTTTATTTTTTGCTAAGTATGGGACTATATTCTGCAAGAAGAATAAATTGTGTTATTTGTGTTTTATCTTTCTGCTCAAAATAAAGTCACACTGCAAGTTGAAGAAAAAAAACAAACAAAACAACAAATAAACCCCCTGTAGATAGTCTAAATTAATTTACTTTTCATGATTAAGCTCTTACCTACATTAAAAGAAGAATTCTGCTGCTTCCAGGACTAATGTGCTAAGGAAAGTGTAAAGTTTCATTTTAGTGCAGCTATTCTTAGCTTCATCCTTACACAGGGATTATGACCAAAAAAGCCTTCACACTCAGATCCTACTTTTGACATTAATTTTACATCTCTAACTAATCATTACTTACTACAAAATGTATTGTGCTTTTTAAAGATACCTGACAAGTCTATTTATGTAACATTTAAACCCATTATGCTGTCTACAATATGCTGTGACAGTGTTCATAGGATCACTGTGGATTTGCAATGGATCCATTAAGACTGCCAAAGAGTAGACACAATGACATGGGGCAACCAGCAATAGCGAAGTTGACAAGGAAAATACACACTATGCATTTTTGTGCCATAGGTATCTTTAGAAACTTACAGCAGGCTCCCCCTGCAGCCTCCTGGCTTGTTACGGAGCATCTTCCTCCATCTGCTCTCCCCAAGTCTCCCCATGGACACTATGTACTGTTTTTAACAACATGTCACTGACTGAACCTTCAAACTGCTTGGCATTGTTTTACCCTGCCTTTTACTCTTCATCAAGGAAGCACAAGCCCTGCCATGGTTGAAGTACTGAGCATCTATAGCTTAAATAGGAAAGTTCCGGTATCCATCTGAGCTGCTTTGTGAATCCTCTTGGTGCAGCCAGGCTACATTATCTTTAAGAGTTTTGGTCTGCTACATTTCAGGACTCTTACTCAAACTCAGTTTCTTTGACTTCAGGTTGTACCTGTAGGGAGATTTACATACATAAACTCAAATTTAGTCACTCAATTCAGAAAAACAAAGGTTCAGAATCAACATTATAACATTATCCTTATAATTCCCTCTAAAAAAGTAATACTTTGTAATGTTTCATATACAAAGTATGTACAATTAAGAGCAAAATCCAGTGAAAAAGGTATGAAGAATAAATTGCTAAAGCCTACTTTTGCACAAAATCTAATTGTGTGTGGTCAGAATGGCTTCCTTGGGTGCCATGGATATATTATTGCAATCCTTATACAATGTATGGCTTACAGAAAACGTTGTGTTATATACTGGTCCTGCAGTCCTTTGATGTCCTAAGAGCCCATAGAAATGACAGTGATATAAATTATATCAGTAATACTAGATTAAATGACTACCCAGTATCCATGGTTAGCTCTCACCCCTCTTCTGCTTCACTGCTATCTTAGAGCTTTCCTTGGCTGTTTAATCAGCACTGCTTGTCATAAACAACATATGGGCTGAATTCAGAATAAGTGTTTTGAGGGTGTTTTGTTAAGTCATCATTGTCCATAACTAGACCAGAGCAGAAGGTGGTGCACCAAACAAAATACCGCTAGCCTTATACTTACAAACTTTGCAGTAGTGTTTCTACAAAGCTGAAAATGTTCACAAGAATCCAGTTACTGTTAGAAAATAAATGCAGGGAAGGTGAAGCAGCAACATGCTTTATAAAAAATAAATACAACCAGGCCTTTTAGCTATTCAAGTCCTACACTTTTGCCACCTCTAAAAAGTCAGATGAATTGAATGATTTATTTAACTCACTTCTTTATTTTCTCCAACTTTCTGTTCTTGGTGTTCCTAGTTCTCTAAAGCCTGGATGGATCAAGACCTGAAGTCTGGATAAAGAAGAAAACAGTAAATCAGAAAATTTAAGCATGGTATAAAACTCTAATCTCAATAATAATGTACTAGGTGATTCAAGACATAAATAATGAAGATGTTATATGAAGAAAACCACTACATACAAAAATATCACAGTCTACCTTGCAGAGTCACTTACCCAGCTGTCATGCAAATGAGGAATTTGCTTCATTTTCTCTTGCCGGTAAGCAAAATCAAAATGCTCTGGTCATATAGTACCAAATATATTCAAACCCAAAAACTTCATTTAGTCTTACTCTGCTTCTATTTCTTTCTTCTGAATATAGTCCCTGCTCATGGATATAAACACCCCAAATGTTTCTGTTAAACTCACAATATTGCCATGTGGTGGATGCAACTGCCTAATTCCTCATTTTCTCCACTCTAGAAGAGACATTAACTCTTTTGACTCTAAGCGAGGAACAGAAATGTAAAAAGAATGTAAACTAGGTATTTTAAGGTGGGTTTTGGTTACTTAAGACTATAGTCACAATCTTCTAAAGCCTTGTTCAGCTTAACTCTAGCCGTCTTTACTATGGACATGTAATTCTATATGCAAGTATACTTAGAAATACTCCACCTTTGAACCTGCTTCGATCCAGAAAGCAGGCAACACATAGATGACAGAAGGTTTAACCTACAAAGCTTGATATGCCTAACAGCACTGAATTTAGCCAAAATTATAATACCCATGACCTCTGTTGTCAAAAAACAACTGGGGTGATGACTGCATGATAGTGTCAGGAATGGAACTCTTCCTTACATGCTAATGATCGCATAGTTCTAATCCTGCAGTACCTGTATTCCCTACCGTTCAGAAAAGGCTTTAACCCTCAAGGCTACGTTATGCATTAGGAATAGCCCTGTTGCCTCAGCTACTTAACTGTGCTTTAATGATTGATACCACAGCACTACATCGACTGCACTAGCGTGAGTGTCTCAGCTCAGTGTTGCTCTGAATAGCACAGACATGTCCTGAGGTTTCAGTGGAATTTCTATAATAGGTAGGTAAATTCTAAAATTCAGGCATTTACTAATAATAGGACTATAACACCTATAAATCTACTTTAGCAATAGAAGAATATAGCCTATATTCAATAATTTATACTATACCCAGCAGCATTTCATTACTCTTACTTTTTCTTTTCTGACAAACTTTAATTCTTTACTGCTCAAGGCCAAGTTGTATCCACCGAACAATCAACTGCAGCCATCCTGAGCTGAGCTTTCAGAATCCTCGTATTAGAGCAAGACAGACTGAGCTTAGAAAGTAAATGTTCTATGCTGCATTAACAAGAAAGTTCAAATACTTTTATAGAAAGAATGGGTTAGTATATTATATTCTTCCACGCCATCAACGCATCTGCTACACCTATGCTGCCTCCCTAGGATTTGCATGCAATTTATAACCATATCAACATAACATTCTTCCCTCTGCATTATTTATACAACCACTAACATTGTTATAGATGGGAAGTTTCAGGCATCAACCAGTGAACTATCACCCTATACAGCTAGGGAATATTATCTTAATTTTAGAAAAGGAAGATTGAATAGCAGAAGAATTAATCACTTGTCTAAATCAAACAGAAAATCTATAAATGGTGGAGAACTGAATCCATATTTCTGGGGCTATAATCATAAGAATATCCTTTATATTTATCTTCTGAGCCCACACTGAGATTTTGTACTAGGCTATGAGAAGCTGACAAACACTTTCTTGTATATTGAGTCTAAATATTCTCTGAAGACCATAAATTCCCAATGTTCATTAGGTATGTACTCCATTTAGAAATACAAAAAATACTGCAAATTTAGAAGTAATAATTAACAAGCTTGTAAAAGTCAGCTGACAGAGGTACATAGTACAGTAATTAAAATTGACTTTATCTCTGCCTTGTCAGTTTTCAAAATTAATTGCTTGTCCAAAACTGTCTACAAGATAGCTATTGTGTTATGGAGATCGATTTAAGCATAGCCACTATCTGAAAGGAGAGACAGCTGGCTTAACATACAATACTTCAATATACACAAAAACTAAAATCAGAGAGGATTTATGGGTTTATTTTTAGAAAATTACAAAGAGTTCACTGTTGGGCCTTGCAGGAACTGTTTCCTGCAGTAGAGAAACTCCATAATCTGGTCACCTAGACCATGGGATTTGTGGGAACACACTGTAGTTTCCACTCTTTATTTCAAGAAAACTTCTAACATTGTGATGTCATCTGATTCAATGAAAGATATATAAAATGTTCATTTTTTGTTCATATCAACAATGTGCTTCTCATCTGTTTCAGTAATAATTAATGTTATAGAGAATCTGTGCAGTATTTTCATAATGATCTGTCCTGGTTTCGGCTGGGATAGGGTTAATTTTCTTCATAGAAGCTAGCATAGTGCTGTGCTTTGGATTTAGTGCTAGAAGAATGTTGATAACACACTGATGTTTTTAGTTGTTGCCAAGCAGTGCTCAGACTACTCAAGGACTCTTTGAGCTTCTCCTGCTTGGCCAAAGGCATAACAAGCTGGGAGAGAGCACAGCCAGGACAGCTCACCCAAACTGACCAAAGAGCTATTCCAGACCATAGAACGTCGTGCTCGGGGGGCAGTTAATCAATCGGTTGTGGGGAGAGTGGTTGCAGCTCGGGGAGAGATCACGGCTCGGGATGGGCTGGGCATTGGTCGGTGGGTGGTGAGCAATTGCATTGTGCATCATTCGATTTGTATATTCTGTATATTCTGTTACCATTCTCATTATTACTATTATTATTATTTTCTCTTATTAAACTCTCTTTATCTCAGCCCACGGCTCTAACCTTTTTTTTCCTTCCCAATTCTCTCCCCCATCCCACTGAGGGAGGGGGCAGTAAGCGAGCGGCTTCATGGTGCTTAGTTGCCAGCCAGGTTAAACCACTACATGATCCTAGGAACAGAGACATATACAACAGATCTGAGCAACAGCTCTAGAGTAGCTGTGAGGTTTACTGACCCATTTTCTGTTTCTAACTTTTCCAGAATCTGGGCGTATAATAAAACCAGCAAAAAAATGGACTTCATACCATAGGGAACTTAATACAATACCCATACTCAAAAGAAATCAGAAAATAAAACAGAAATTGAAGGACGTAAATGTTGCTTCTGTAGTTAAGGTCTCCCTGATAGGAAAGGTGAACAAAGCAGATACAGACTAACTAGAAAATTGATGTGGATTTATAAAGGGAAACCACGCTTAACAAGCTTGATGAAAATCACTGAAGAATAATGAAAGTTGGCAGCAGTGACACTGACAAATTTACTTAAACTTCAGTAAGATTCTGGCTACAGAGTCTCCTAAAAGACGGTTACACATGGTTAGCAAGTGGTGTATGGCTTGTGATATGATTAAAAAAAAAAGGTGTATTAGATCAGTATAGTTCTGTTAGTCAATGAAAGGAGTAACCAACTCTGAGGTACACTAAAAGATGGGATACTGAGGGAAGCCAGTTTATATCTTTTTCACAAGGCTTGACATTGCAAGAGTATGTAGTAGGTTTCTTCTGAAGAGCGACTCCCCAGACGGCTCTAAACTATGTCAGAGAATTAGCCTAGGTAAAAATGCTCCAGCAAACAGGGAGGAGTTGCTGTCTCTAGCACACTTTCTCATTTGATCCAATGTCTTCTCTTTTGCATCAGTTTTATACCTGCATCAACAGGTGAAGAACAACTTCTCCTGTCCTGGGGACTACCTGCAGCCGTGTGACGGAGTTAGGGAAACAGAGGTATATTTAAATAGTTCTTTTGACGTTTCCATTCCCAGTGGCATGGATCTTTCCTTGGCCACAGCTGAGAATCTGGATCATGGATATATGGTTTTGAAGCATAAGTAACATTAGGAAGGTTAACATTCAGTTTGAAACCAGATTTGCTCCTGCTCAGTAGAGTCCAAATGCCTTGTCATCTGGATGGAGAGCTCAAAGGACTAAATAGTTGCTCAAAACCAGGAAGGGAAACAGAGCAGGAGAAAGTCTGCCTTCATTATGGAATTAGCCCTACTTCACAAGTGTCTGTTTTAAACTAATTACCCAAGATGTGCGTCATTTAATCTTTACAATTTTGTATACCATCTATTTCTCGAATTCTTAAGTATTCCATGGCACTGTTTCTTAAGAGTTCATGTTTTAGCTTAATTCTCCTGGTTGAGTCACTTCTTGAAGCTCTGGTGAAGTGAGAACTATATTCTGTCCAAAATACCACATAATGTTGCTATGTGGTATTAAAATAAAATATTTTGGAGACAAACACTTCCCATTTTTGTTTCACTGATCTCTGCATTCGGTTTATAAAGCTCTGGAGGCAGTGTCTTGATGTAGAAGCTATATAAATGTAAATCACTTTAATAATTTCTGCTACAATATGAGCATTTCAGAATGCTCATAATACATGTTTCAGAATTTTTTGGGCCTTATTTCTAACTTTCTTCAGCAAGAGACTTTCTTAGTTTAACCTCAGGGTCAGAGTCTATCAAGCAAACATGATGCATACCTGATAAATTTCACCACATCATTTGCAAGAATTTTTCATTCATATTCAAGTCAGAAAATGTTTTCATTTCCCAAGCATTTATTCATTTCATAATATCACACATAGATTCATTCTTTGGTTTCCATTTGCTAGAAAAACCTCATATTTTAAATGCATTAATTCTACAAAGCTTCATTTGTAAAACCCGTACACTTGTATTAAGACAAATGGCCTAGAGCCTGAATCTCTATTTCAAATGGAAATACAAATGTTTTTCGAAGAACAGCAGTTTCCACCAGATTCTTTATGTTTCTTTATCTATAAAGCTCATAAAAAAATCCATTTCAAAACCATAGATATGGTGCTGAAAAAGTCATCAGCCTCATTTAAGAATGCAGAGACATATCCTGAAATCTGCTTTGCTATTTTTCTGTATAACTCAACATCTGAGAGAGTAAGACAAATTTAAATTGCTCATGTATCAAAGTAAGCATTACATACAAGACTTGCATACTGGAATACGTTGTTTTATAACTATAACAGTGAATTTAAATATGGCATGTTTTCGTGGTCCACTTCTTCCTCCTTCCCCTTCTTAGTCAAAGTTTTTTTACCTTACTAAATGAGCTGAATTTTGCATTCAATATTTCTTCTTATGTATAGAGGTGACTGATACTGGCACGGGTTGGTTCCCTGGTTCAGCTGCAGTGCCTGCTGCAGGGGCTGGAGTAGCCGCACTGCCTGTTATCAGATCCACAGACATTCTCTTCCCCTTAAGGGTTCTGAATAGTGTTGAGCAGGGCTCTGTAGGCATGGGCAGGCCCCGACATGTTGCAATGATTTGTGTCTCTCTGGAGTTGCCAGGGTGACAGCATACTTTTTTCAAATACTTTCCTAGTTTTTCAGGATTCTGCACTTCTCCAGGGTGAAGTTCCAAAACATCGGAGGTGCCCAGTGTCCTAGGTACTTGCCCATACTATCCCACACACCTTGCCACTCATAACTAACCAGCTTACACAAGACCTGAACCACATTCAGGAGACATAGCAATAGGACCGTGCTGGTTTGAACATCCCAAGGATATTCAAAATTCGCAAGGGCTGTTGTAACTAGCCTGGAAGAGAAGGGGAAGGCGAAGGAGCAGGGGAAAATGTCCTCCTCTGTCTCCCCACAAATCTCTGAGGAGAAGAGGTAAAGAGTATGATTATTAATTGTTTCCAAGACATGGTTCCTGAAGTATGGAGACGATGGCAATGCTGAGTACAAATACCAGATTAGTCTCACGACCAGTAATTTTATCATATCATAAGACAGTGTTACACAGGACAGCAAAATTATAACCTTCATCCAGCCCCCACAGGTGACAAACAGCACAACAGGGGACATACAGCGAGTAAGGTGGTACATAACACAACCCTGAGAACAAGCACAACAGCTGTGAGAGCAAACAAATCAACATTGCCCCAAGCAACTATTAACCTAATAATGAATGCTTATAACTAACTTGTCTTAGCACCTTCTGGTCAGATCTGTCCTTATCTCAACCTTTCGAGCCCCACGTTGCCAAAAACGATCATTTTTTAAGCCCGCAGGCAGCTGAACACCACACAGCCGCTTGCTCACTCCCTACCCAGTGGGATGAGGGAGAGAATTAGAAAAAAAGGTAAAACTCATTAATTGAGATAAAGACAATTTAATAGGACAGGAAAAAAAAAAGGCAAAATAATTATAATGATAAAAGAATGTACAAATCAAGTGATGCACAATACAATTACTTACCACCCACTGACAGATGCCCAGCCAGTTCCCAAGCAGTGGCCATGCCCTCCCCCAGGCCAACTGCCCGAGTTTTTTCTTTGGCATGATGTCATATGGTCTGGAATATCCCTTTGGCCAGTTGGGGTCAGCTCTCCTGGCTGTGCCCCCTCCTGACTTCTTGTGCACCTCCAGCCTCCTTGCTGGCAGAACAGTATGAGAAGCTGAAAAGTCCTTGACTTAGTGTAAGGACTACTCAGCAACAACTAAGCCATCCATGTGTTATCAACATTCTCATCCTAAACCCAAAGCACAGCACTATGCCAGCTACTAGGAAGAAAATTAATTCTATCCCTGCTGAAACCAGGTCGCATGTATGCATTATTACCAATTTGTAAGCTTTCAGCTGTGTCCAACCTTGGTTTTAATGAACATTTCCTTAGAAGAAACCAACAAAAAGACTCTAAGATAGAGTGGATAGGGCAATGATTTCTTCTACATAAAGCAGGAAATTGGAAATGCCTGTAGGCTACCAAAGCAAAAGGATAAGAGAGCAACGTGAGTGAAGCATACCATGGGAAGGATTACCAAGATGGAGCAATCATGTTTCTCAGTGCTCTGAACTAAATAATTTCCTCCGTGAATCTTTTAAGTCCTAACCATTACACTCCAAAATAAACCTTGCCACTGAATAGTCAAATACATCCCATTGCACCGGCCCAACATCTCCTGCTAAGCTTGTGCCTATGTCCTAGAAACAACAGCTGAGGAATAGCTATAGCAACAGTTATGGTGGAAAATAGTTCCTCTGTTTCAGAGAAATGTTCACATACATGAGACACAAGGGAGAAAGTTGTTACTAGCATAAACACTGCAGGGCAAGTAACATTATTTACAGTTCTTTACTAAATCATTCTTAATAATGCCAAACATCTGCAACCCTGAAGACTAAGTAGGGCATAAAATATAATACTTAACATAAATTCAATGAACTATCACCAATTTGATTAATAAAATAGCATCTACATAAGTCAAAAAATTCCATTTTTGTAATAAAGTATCTGACTCTCATATACAATAGTGAATTTTGATTCTTTTTTTTAAGATCTCACATATATGTAATCCAATTACACAAAAAGCACCAACAGATCAGAAATTGTCACTGATTGATCAGAACAATTTATCAGTGTCATGTGCATCATGTATACTTGGAAGCATGTGTATCTTCACTTGATAGGAAGAACAAGCAGGACAGGCAGTACCATTCCTTTACATGGAAATTCTCCAGGCATCTTATAAACTGTGATTTATCACTAGGCTGATCCAGTTTATGTTTGTGTTATCCCATTTTTTGGGCAGACAAGGGTAAATTGGATATCATAAAACTGGAAGAACACTGTAGGAAATCAGAACCACGGTATTTATTATGTGATTATTGGCACTCGGTAAACCTAGTCTGATAAAATGCACAGTATCTGAAACTCTTGTCTGAAACTCATTGTATGAAATGAAGCTCACAGTTTTGCTAGAGTGTTTACCCAATGATTTTTTCATACATTTGCCATATTTATGACCCCTTATTCAAGGGTCCACTTGCCATTCTACCAGTCTTTCACCTTTTCTTGTGTGAAAACAAAATTTGGCCCAAAACATGCATCACATGTTAGACTCCAATATCAGCCCACAAGAAACAATCAAGATCTTTTTTCCAGAGAGGTGCAATACCTTAAAAGTAAACAAAAGCAGGGAAACAATAAACTGTACTGTTCTGCAGTAGCTGTCACCTTAGATCTGTGGGCATTTTGCTACTTGCACACAACTAGTGAAAAAGTGAGTACTGATTCTCAGTACGTTAATTTTCTAATTAAATATGGGTTGCTAACAGCCCCTACATACTTATGTTAGACACGTTTTTACCCACACACTTTGCTAACCATTTTAAAATCTTTTACAAAGTGCTGTAAGAAAGTTGTAAGTGAAGAAAATTGCACCCTGGATAGAATAATTTTAGAATAATTGAAATGTTGAGCTCATTTAGAATAGCTAAATACTTTTTCCTCCTTCTCCTCTACAGTCATAGCTATTTTACTAATTAGATATATAGCTTCTATAATTAGTACAGCATTCATTATTCATTACAATTACATTTGATTTTTTAAAATAATATTTGATGCATGCTTGATTCTTATCAATGCTAGCACACTAGCATTGCCATAGCTGGACCAAACCAATATATTTACCATCAATAAGCTATTGCTTGATATTATTGATATTAAGGATCATTATTGCTATCCGTTTTTTTAAGTACCATAATAAAATACAAAGTAACGTAAAAAAATCAAAAGCATTTTGGGGTTTTTTTTGCAAAATATGATGGATATAATTTTGTAAAGTATAGACTGCACATTTTGCACAAGGTTACCAAAAGAAGGGATGGATTTCTGATGAGGTAAATTGTCATAGCAACAATGAAGTCATGGTCTGTAACCAGTTAAACATCTGACCCTGGCTGTCAAAGATGAGGTACTTAAATCTGGTTTTATGTCACAATAATCAATGGATTTAATCTATATCCTTGTAAAATAAATCAGTGGGACATTCTGGGCATTAAAGAACTTTGGGACATTAGGCTATTAGTGTAATCATAGATACAGCTGGTTGCAAAATATTTTTGCACTCATAGAAAATCTCCACAACTGAAATAAAATGTATACCTTCTTATTTGCACAAAATTTTCAGTGTCTTTTGTGTCACAAAGCTTTCCTACTGCATATATCTCTCTGTTGTTAAAGTCAACAACCATCCAAACATAGAAATAACATATTTCACAAATGAAGGTATTACAAATCGCCATTTGACAGAAAGTTAACAATGAAAAAGAAGAAAAACAATTAGAATGTTCTGATCTCTCCTATTGTAAGCACCTTGTTTTAAAACATGCTGCATGGTAAGCCTAAACATTTTTTTTCCTTATGGAATGTCAGAGGTAAGCAGCCAGACTCCCTGTAGTTGAGTCAATACAAATCTTTTGGTGGAAATGATGAATAACGCGCTTGTACATTTAGATTCCAGAGGAACAGCAATCAGAAAGTATTGTTCCATAAATAATGAATGACATGCTTTTCAGAAGAAAATCCATGTTGCTGTTATTTCTTCTTTATCCCATCTTGGTAATGAAAGACCCTTAGACAGTAACTGTTTCAAGTTCCCACAGGGCATTGAGCTGCATTTTAAAAGTCAATGTCCTGAGGATGCTTTTTTCAATACCTTTTAGTAGGCATGCTCCTGGGAAGAAAGAACTTAGGGATTTATCTTCAAAATATAATTCTGTTTAATCATAAGTATTTTGCTCCAGATAGATTAAGTTTAACAAGAATTCAGTAAATTAAACACAGGATTACCATGATTTTTTTGTGTGAATTCATGATGAACTGCTTTCCTGGCCCAGAGCACAGGGCAATCACTGCACGTGAGTTATTCCCATGTTGAGAAACAACATTTCCCTCTCCTGGGATAGCATGTGCTGAGATTAAAAAAAAAAAGGGGGTGGTGGGTGGTGGGTGGGTGTAGTAACTCCTAATTCCAGTCCTAATATGCTTGTAACAAAGGTCTCTACTACAAAGGGAAGAAAATCACCACCTCCACACCCCCCCCTAAAAAAAACCCTAACAGCTGTTAGATGCAAAAGCAGGAGAAGGTAATTAAGCTATTAAGGAATCACAAATCTTGACTGCTTATGCATCAGTCACAGTGTACCTGCTAATTATCCAGCGTTTTATAGGGACAAATAAAGAGGTGCATTGTAAATGGAAACTTAAAAATATCCTTGGGTAACTGTATGCAAAAATGTAAAATTTCAGAGAGATGTGGGAGAAAATGTAAGGGTATCACCTGAGAGTTTGATAAATGGACTATCAAGATTTGGGTACTTGAAGAAAGGGAGCAGAATCTCTGCAATATACAGTGGAAGAGGTTAGACTCACTTGTTCTTAGAAAAATAATATCATTTCTTGATAATAATTTTGATAAATGAAGCCCAAGGTACAAAGTAGCAAGTACTTTCAAAATTACTGTATCAACTCATTTGAGAGATGATTATAAAACATCCTGAAATGCCATTTTGTTTTATACTGGATGAAGAGAATAGCTCTGAATCTTAAACTAGGGGAAAAAAGAGGGTTACCAAAGGGAGCGATTCCACTGTGAAAGCACTTGTGCTATATAAATTCTGAATGCATTTTTGATTTTGATCTTTACTGAACCTCTTTCTATTTGTTTGCACATTTAAACATTTGTAAAAAGTTTCTGTTTGCACAAATATAACAAGAATCATGCTTTTCAAACAGTCAGCAATATCTACTCGTATTTATCACACGATGGATGAGTACTTATAAATGCATGTTCTCCCATGTATAAAGTGCCAGTTATTCAGACAGTGTATGGAAATAACCATGTGATTATAGAAACAATAGACTTGTACAATTAACCACACAGCAGCAACAAGCAGCAAAGATATAAGTGGGAGAATAAGAATGCAATGACATAGGAGGCATGTCAAAGGCTTGTCTAATCCAGTACCCTGCTTTCAAGTGACAACAAGCAAATGAACAAGAGGTGAGCATAACGATAGATCTAATGCACCACCATGCATTTTGTCAAAACCACCCTATCTCTCACAGTTTCTATCCCAGGGTCTTCCTGAGGCTGAGGTGTTTTTCATATATTTAATAATCTTTTATGGGCTTTTACCTATGAATTTGTCTGTTCTTACCTTGAACACAAAGAGGCCACTGTTTATACTATTCTGCAGCAAGTACTGCTGATTAACTATATACATATTATGTGCTTGAACCTGGCTCCTGATACTTCTGATGCCCTTTAGTTCTTCTATTAGGAGAAAGAGTGAACTATTGTCACCTTCTCCATGCCACTCATGTTTTCATAGCCTTCTATCAGATCTCTTAGTAATTTATTTTTTAAACTGAAAGTCCTAGTCTGCTTAATTATTCCAAGTACAGGGGGCCCTTTATAATTTTTATCATGTGTGTCACTGTTGTTGAGAAATCAATTAATTCAGGGACCATACTCCTTCAGTAC
Organism: Gorsachius magnificus; assembly: GCA_034008185.1. Classification (NCBI taxonomy): domain Eukaryota; kingdom Metazoa; phylum Chordata; class Aves; order Pelecaniformes; family Ardeidae; genus Gorsachius; species Gorsachius magnificus. The sequence continues at coordinate 79,527,115 of CM067109.1, forward strand.
TTCAGAATATATTTTGGCTTATGCATTGTGAGTAATCATACAGCTTCTTTAAGTCTACTCACAGGTTCTGAAGATAAAGAGAAAATGATGATGAATATTTTCAGAACTGAAGCCAATCAATTCTTTGCAGGCTGAATAAAAAAGCTACCTTCATTATGAAGAAATCAGCTCTCTTGCCCTTAACTCTAGCAGTTATCATATACAAAGCATTATGAACCTGCTGCTGGTTGATTGAATTGATTGGTGTACAGATAAATGGCGCTATGAGATTTTCTTTTTTCCTGGACTCCACTTCAGTTCTTGGCCTCAGGGTTCTCTGGAACAAGAAAAGCTTCTCTTTTAGCAACACTGGTTCATGCTCTGCTGCCCTGGTTTCAGCTGGGATAGCGTTCATTTTCTTCCCAGTAGCTGGCATAGTGCTGTGGTTTGGATTTAGTACCAGAAGATTGTTGATAACTCACTGATGGTTCAGTTGTGGCTGAGCAGGGCTGACACCAGCCAAGGCCTTTTCAGCTTCCCCTGCTCTGCCAGGGGCACAAGGAGCTGGGAGGGGACACAGCCAGGACGGCTGACCCCAACTGGCCCCAGGGCTATTCCAGACCTTATGGCATCATGCCCAGTGTAGAAACTGGGGGGAGTTGGCTGGGGGGCAACGATTGCTGCTCAGGAACTGGCTGGACATTGGTCAGTGGGTGGTGAGCAGTTGCATACCTTCTTTTTCCCATTTTTTTTTCTCTCTTTTTTTGTTGTTTTCATTATAATGATTATTATTATTACTACTATTATTTTTGATGTTATTGTTATTAATGTCATTGTTGTTGTTGTTATTATTAAAGTCAATCATTAAACTGTTCTTTTCTCAACCCATGAGTTTTCTTACTTTCTTCCAATTCTCACCCCCAGCTCACCAGGCCAGGGGGAGGGTGGGGGTGCAGCTGTGTGGTGCTTGGTTGCTGACTGAGGTTAAACCACAACATCTGCTTTCATTTCCAGCTATGTACGTACCTCCCAGAGACAATGTGATCCACTGAATCTAGGAAATGAAGAGTCTTGGAGCAAATTACAAACCAAGAAAACCTGATTTTATCTTGCCTGACTTGCTTTGGTATCTGACTTATCACAGTACACTGTTTTCTTTGTGAGTTCTTTTTTTCCTTTTTCATTTGTCCTCATCTGTTTACACCTTTTAGTATTGTGATATGAGTTCATTTTAACTAGGTTTTTACAAAGGTCATAAGTATGTTCATATTATGGTAGAGCATTTGCATAATGCCAAATTCATTTTGAAAAAGAAATATCACTTTTGGAGACTGATTTTATGTTGATTGCAGATTCATGTTGACTATTCTTAAAATCAACTGAGCTCACTAGATATCAAGCCGGGCCAAATTGTCTTTTGTAGTCACACCAGCACCTTTCTTTTGCCTGACTGGATCATTCAGGTATATGTCTGTTTTCTTCAGGCCTTTTGAGATTGCCCCACTAGAATGAAGAGGCACCATGAGTAAACAGAAGTTCTACCACCAGATATTTCCTTGTGGATTAAGTCAAGTTCCTAACTTAGAAGTATCGTCATCACCAGAAGAAAAAAAGCGACTAGCTGGCAGTTTTGTTTACAGTATTACCAGAAAAGATATAGAGACAAAAGGTTTCTCTCCATCTCACAAGCTGTGTCTCTGAAGCGTGTGGTGCATTGGCTTCTGAAATACCACTGACCTTCTTACTACTCTTTCGGGAAAAAACAGAAAAATAATATTTTTAAATTTTAAATTCATATCCATCACTAACTTCATGTTGAAAAACAAGTACAGTAACTCCTTCCCTCCAGCATTTAAATGAAATGACAATGTGTAAAAATCCTGGCATCCATCTCCAGTGGAACAGTGTTCCACATTGCTCAGTGGTAAGATCTAAAAGATGACACTAATGACATTAAACAGCATCATGAGGTGGACACGTCAGAGGGTGAGCCATGTTAGAGAGAGACCTGGCAGGCTGGGAGAGTGGGCTGGCAAGACCAGTACGAAGTTTAACAAAGACAAGTGCAAGGTCCTACAGCTGGGACAGAATAACCAAAGTGCCCAGTCCAGGCTGGGATCTGTGGGGCTGGGGATCAGCCTTGCTGAGAGGGACCCAGGGTCCTGGTGGTCTCTTGAACCTGAGACAGCAGTGTGCCACTGCAGCAGCGAAGACAGATCAGATCCTGGGCTGCATCCACAGGGACATTGCTAACAAAGAGGTGATCATCCCACTCTACCCAGTTGTCAGGCCACACCTGGAGTCCTGTGTCCAGTTCTGGTCCCCACAATTCAAGAAAGATGCAGACAGACTGGAGAGGATCCAAAGGAGAACCACAAGATGATCAAAGGGATGGAGAACCTGCCCCATGAGGAAAGACTGAGGAGTCAGGTCTCTTCTCCCTGCAGAAGAGAAGGCTCAGGGGGACCTCACCACTGTATTCCAGTATTTAAAGGGCACCTACAAAGAGAATGGAGTCTGTCACTTCACAAGGAGCCACATGGAGAGGACAAGGGGCAACAGGTACAATTTGTACCAGGAGAGGTTTCATCTCAATATAAGAAAAATTTTTTTTTACAGTGAGAACAATCATTCACTGGAACAACCTCCCCTGGATGTGGTAGAGTCCCCATCAATTAAAGTTTTTAAGAGGAGATTGGACAGGGTGCTAGAAAATCTCATCTATGCTCACTTTCCCATGAAATATTGGACTAGGTGGTCTTTCAAGGTCCCTTCCAACCCGGGCTGTTCTGTGGTTTTATGTTCTATGTCTGGGCTACTTTACACCAGGACAGCTCCAATCATTTTCACATACACTTCACTGACACTTCAATGGTTTTGTTTCTTATCTCACAATACAGGGCTGAGTCAAAATCGCAAATGAAAAAAACACAAAATCTGTGTTAGACCAATAATGTTAAATTGTGTTTCTAATCTTTTCAAGTTTCCTTTTAAACTTTTCATAAAATAGTCATAAATTTTGGGGGGTAAGGGAAAATTAAGTTGGTTTTATTTAGAAGCGTTTAAAATACTTTAATAAAGTCAAAAATTTCTGGTATGTTTTTGAAATTTACAAAGGCTTAGAAAATCTTGGAAAAAACTTTGATGAAAGCATAGAGGTAGATAAAATGTAGAAATCTCCCCTGATTTGCTCTGGATTCCAGAAAAACTTATCTGCCTCAGTGAGATTGCACCTTCTACAGTGGGAAAAGGCTTCAAAGGTGTTCTGTTTTCTGAAAAATGTGCACCATGTATAAAGTTAATGAAGTTCATAGTGATTACATGAATACTGAATGTTAGAGTTAATTGAAGCTCCCAGTAGTTTGGGTAAAAGAGAGAGCACTACAGAAAAAGAAAACTAATTGTTTTCATTTGATTCTGAGTCCAAACAGATTATAACCAAAGCCCAGAGCAAGTTTTTTATGATTAATTAATGATGGGCTAATTTGCTTTAGGCCACAAAGTTTTCCAGCCACTTATTAATCTCAGAAAATGCCACAGGCTACAGTTGTTACTGTTTAATTAAAAAGTATGTCACAGTTGTAAAGCTGCAGAAAGCTGTAAATAGGATCCTTAACCAAGCATTTACATATTCAGGATAATCTGTAGTCAAAAGAAGGAGTGCAATAGAAAGGAAGAACTAAGCACCAGATGCTTTAGGCTGAGGTAACCTATTTTTTGTCACTGTGATTAGATAGCTCTAAATTTATACACTTGTGCAGCCTCTACGCGACAGTTTTTCATCTTCATGGCTGATTCTTTATGATTATACTGGCCTCAAGTGAAGCCAAAGGAAAGACTTCTGTCTATCTTTTATGAGAGTTTGGTTGTGCGCAGACAGCCATGAAGGTAACGCACAATTTCCCCTCTAAAATTCAAAAGATGATGTCAGGCTACCTCAGAAGGAACGCACACACACACACAAAATATTCAAAAAGGATTTCTGCAATGTTTATTGTTATTAAAATCTTTTGAGTGAAGAGAACATGATGCAGTTCTGCTACTAAAAAGGTACATACTGATGTTTTTCATAAGGAAAAGTGAAACACAAATATGCAGTTAAAATACAGAAATTATTTATTTTATAAAGCTGCAATAAAATCCATTCCTTTTTTTTTTCTTGAATATCATGAATATCAAAAAAACAGACTGTAACTATTTTAAAGCTGAAGTGACAAGCTTTTTCTTATCAGACTACAAAGTTCCTAACTGCTGCCAACTGAAGAAATGTGATAGTCCTTTGGTCAGAATAGCATAACAAATCTAGTTGCTAAACATTAATTCACTCAGAAATACAATTAAAACCTAATGAACATCTATGGTTTCTTTCAAATCTATTTATTTTGAGGAATAAAAATTCCAAGAAATTTGGAATGAGTTTTATATTTATTTTTATTTTTGTAAATCTTCATTGTAATAGAAAAAAAAAGTTACATTTAAAAGCCATTAAGTTAAAAGGTATCGAAGAAGAAATTATTTTGTGTAAAGGTCCATATTCCCATAAGCACACACAGCTTGGTACTCTATCACAAAAGCCACCATCACCACTGCTGCCTACTGGAAATTTCATCAGAAAAGTGAAAGTACTATCTACTTCATCATGTATTTTGGCAAGCTCTTTGGAACAAAGCTGAGATGCCGAACATGGTTTTCCGTTGTCCAGTGACCACTTATGACATGCTCCCAGTGCACAGGAGCCTTGAACTAACTGTGTGTTACACGAGCATCTTGTTTACTGCCAAAGCAGCAGAAAGGAGCCTTAGTATCAGGTGAGTTGTCAGGAATATAAATATGTGTTGCTCTTTTCTCCGTAGCACATTTATTCCTGAAATTATACTCAAAGCCAAAGTCAAGCCTAAACCAAAGAGTGCAGAATTGGGCCCAAGAAGGTATTTTCATTCTTTCCTGTTATTCATGTAATGTCTAAGTATGTCTGTATATGTATGTATTGTGTTTTTAAGAACAGGATCAGAAGGGAGGTTGGTCTGTAAGGAAACTCAAATAAAGAAGTCAGAACATGAAAGTATAAAGAAAAAGAAAGTAGAAAATGTAATGAGATTATCCCGAAAGGAATAAGTGCTAAGACCTGTCAATAAAAAAAACAAAATTGCGTATACTGAGAAAAACAGTAGAACAAAAATAACCACATAAACATTAAAAATAAAGGCAGAACACAAAGGAAAACTCTTCATAGGAATCAAAAAATATCATAAGCTAGTCACCAACACACACATATACACAAAAAAAGGAAGAGCAGAAAATGCCAAAGGATTAAAAGGAAAATGTTTTGCTGAAGATAACCATGCAGCAACCCGACCAAAGTAAAAAATGAAAAAACCCACAGAGATAAGGAAAAGTCACCACAGAAAAAACATAAGAAATGAAGTGGTAGAGATCACTAGACAAACAAGTAATCATTGAGAAAAGAGGTTTTCAGAAAGAATCAAACAGAAAATACAATACACAGAAGACAAAACACTGTGTCTTGAAACTTGGTGCCTAGGCATCAGGAAAAGCTTTAAGAGTTAGATTTCTCCATCTGCTGGCTCTATCTGAACTTGAAGTGCATGATGTGCATTACTGGAACATGAAAAACAGGCAGCTTCAGCCTTGCAAGCAGCAGAGATACCCTGAATGAGTTAAAGCACCTCATTATAATTGATCCTACAGGAACTATAAGATACGTGCGATAGCTATTTGGTCTATACCTTGTGAAGAATGATACCAAAAAAGAGACAGAAGTTAAAAAAAGATTGTAGAAGACTTTTTCTTGTATTAATCTGGCTAATTCTATGTAAAATCCATTACAATGAGTATAAATGTGAAGTTTAGCCATCCAACTTTTCCACAGCTCCTGCTCAGTTTATGGAAATGCAGTTACTCTACATACTGGTCTACATACAGCAAAACAGTGTTCTTCTTGTACTGTATCCAAAGCAAAGAAACCTTTAAGTGCCACAATATTCCTAGCTGTAAATTACCAAACACTTTCCTTACCTAGTGTAAGGTAACCCATAAGGTAACATAGCGTAAGGTTCCCTAGTGTAAGTGTTACCTACCAGCAGGTCAAGGGAGGTGATTCTGCCCCTCTGCTCTGCTCTGGTGAGACCTCCCCTGGAGCCCTGCGTCCAGCTCAGGAGCCCTCAGCACCAGAAGAACATGGACCTGTTGGAGCGGGGCCAGGGGAGGGCTACTAAAATGCTCCGAGGGCTGGAGCCCCTCTTCTCTGAGGCCAGGCTGGGAGAGTTGGGGGTGTTCAGCCTGGGGAAGAGAAGGCTGCGGGCAGACCTTACTGTGGCCTTCCAGTACTTAAATGGAGCCTATAGGAAAGACGGGGATAAAATTTTTTGTAGGACCAAATGTGACAGGACAAGGGGTAATGGTTTTAAATGGGTAGGTTTAGACTAGATCTAAGGAAGAAATTCTTTACAATGAGGGTGGTGAAACACTGGGACAGGTTGCCCACAGAGGTGGTGGAGGTCCCCATGCCTGGAAACATTCAAGACCAGGTTGGACGGGGCTCTGAGCAGCCTGATGTGGTTAAAGGTGTCCCTGCTCACTGCAGGGGGTTGGACTAGATGACCTCTAGGGGTCCCTTCAAATCCAAAACATTCTGTGATTCTATTATTCTAATTCATTAAAGCTAAGAAGGAGTCATTCTAAAATATCTAGGTAGGACTAGTCAAAGGACCTGAGATATCCTGGGAAATAAAATGGTTGCTGATCACTGGAAGCAGAGATACTCTTGCAAAAATCCCTCACAACCATCTGAACAAGGAGTCTCACAGCTGCCACATGCAGACACCATCACGCTGGGACATGGATAACCACACCATGCTAATTTTCACCACGGCTGAACAAGAAAAATAAGTGTCATTTTGTTTCATAATAGCGTATAGCTTTTTTTTCATTGGAAATCCTTGTCATGAAGATCTCATACTACCTTTCCAACCTGCCTTAGTATGTCTACAGCAACTTTTGTGTTTGTAGCCTTAGATTCTACAGCAATAAAACCAGTATACAGTCATGATCCATCCACATGCAAACTGAGATCCTCTTAGCGAAATATATTGGTCTCTTGTCAAGGAAAAGATTCATTACTAAAATACTAATCTTCTCATCCCACTGCCTCCACAGCAGTCTGAGCACAATACCACAGCATAGAACTCACAAAACAGGCAGCGTCCAGGTTTTATTCCTCTGTCTCACATAAGAGTACAGCTCCTACATGCAGCAGTCTAAGCATATCTTAGAGGTGCTCCTGACACCAGTGCAGACAACGTTATCTTGACTTTTGCTTGCTCAAATTAATTCTAGGAGAAGCACATAATCTCTGAAAAGTATGCTGCAAGACATTCAGTTCTGCATGCACAGAAAGAATTGCAAGGATAGATTTTGTAAATTAGGCAGAAGGATAAACACATTCAACACTAGAAATGAGGTCTCTAGTACTTATAAACAATAGAAGAAAATACAAGATCTATTATAGGAGAGATGATAGTGCTGAAAAATTCCTTATTTTGCAGTAAAAATGCCTATGTTTTCCATGGCACGAGAGAGATAGTTAGGCACAACTGCTATATAAAAGTTTAAATAAAAGTACAAAAGCTTGTATTTGGTTACCCCATAAGCTCTGCTCCCTCCAGTGCCTCTTTGCCCTTTGTTACCAAGTTAGAAACTTTAACAGGTTTTTGGCTTTCGGGGGTTTTTTTGTTTTATTCCATTCCCCACCTCAGACTGTGATAGCATAATCTCACAGCCTGGTGCTTTGCAGTATCCCGAGAGCAAGAGATATGGTTTCAAAACCTAATGATAGGAAGAATATCATACCTGATCAATCTGTTCGTTGAGTCAGGGCTTGAAACTTCTGAAAAGCTGGAAACAATATCAGGTTTTTATTATTGCATTTTGGAAGGGAACTTAACAATTGTTAGCTACTATCTTCCTTTACAGTGAATACTCTACTAAAATAGCTCCACCATGTTCCACTGGACCTGATGGATAGGGAAGAAATGAGTTCTTCTTCCTCCCTGAGGTTCACCATTTTCTCTATAAAGACTATGGACAGATGCAACAAATGCTTTTCAAAGGAGACAGAAAAAAGAACTTCTACATCATGGATTTTGATAATGATTAGAAATACAGATGGTACTAAGCCAACCAAAGCTGAAAAGTCTGTCTCTGGGCAATTACAAAAATACCAATACACAGAGTGGAGGAGTGGAGGAGAAGGTTGCCCTTTCTGTAGACCATTGTCCCTATTTTCTCATAGCCTATTCTGTTCCTCACTTTTCCTACTACCAACCTTTACTACTTTTTCTCTTTATCTGTCACTTACCAAACCTTTATATTTTGTTCTCAACAATAAAAAAACCCAACTGTTTTACAATTGCAAATGACTGCATTTGGAGAATGTCTTCACATGCTCACAGTAAAGTGTGCCTACAATTATAAATAACACTCCTTTATGGGGAACATTTGGATACACAGATCCCACTTCATGGTCTACTTTGGATGGGGAAGGGAGTTGAAGTGCTTTTCATCCTAATCGTCATGACTTCCTTTACGACAAACTGCTTTCACAGAATCAAACTTGCCGTAATTAATCATTCCTGTTTATATCTTGTAAAATTACAGTAAACCTTGTCTATTGCCTATAACAGTGTTGACCTGACATTATTTCCCAAAGAGTTAAGATAACAAATGTTACTGTTACCTAAACTAAGATCCAAATATCCTAGTGACAATCACAAAACCTAACTTTAAGAACCTATTTCAGATCCCTAAATTAGTAGTTTGATCTTTCTACACAAATTATACTCATCAAATAGCAATGGATTTGAAGCACTGAAGTCAGATCTTGCTACAAATAACCTGTAAAATGAAAATGTGTTCACAAGTTAAGTCTAAAACAGTCTGAATATTTTTTTCCTCACCACTGCCTACCAAGTATTTTGGCTCATCTGAAAATCAGGTTGACTAGGATCTTTCAGGGTTTTTTTTCAGATAAAAATACTATCAGGTTTCTCATGTAATGGCACGGTATCACTGCTAGAACAAACCTCATGATACTGGTATTACAAAGGCTCACTCCCATTTTAGAGAGTTTGAGAAATCTAGCATTTTGTGAAAAGCTCATTGACATATCATGAACCTTTTTTTATTATAGTAAGAATTATTTTTCTAAATACCAAGACATTTTGAAACACTATTTGGTCTGCACACTGCTTCTTTTCAGTTGTGCCAGTTATTTTCATGATGATTAGTACAAAATCTGCTTTCAGTAGCTAGCTGCAAATCTGGTAATGAAGCCTAGAGAACTCTGAGATTCTTATAAATTGACAGAAATAAAACATTGTATTAGGCATCAGATATGATTCAGTGGGAATTTTATCACTGAATGTAATGGGTGGGATTCTAGGTGCTACCATGTTCTGGTTTCAGCTGGGATAGAGTTAATTTTCTTCACAGTAGCTAGTACGGGAATATGCTCTGGATTTGTGCTGAAAACAGCATTGATAACCCGGGGATGTTTTGGTTATCACTGAGCAGTGCTTGTACAGAGCCAAGGCCTTTTCTGCTCCTTACCCCACACCACCAGCGAGCGGCTGGAGGGGCACAAGGAGGTGGGAGGGGACACAGCCGGGACAGCTGATGCCAACGGATATCCCATGCCGTATAAGGTCGCATTTAGCAATTAAAAGCTGGGGGAAAAAGGAAGGGGGGGACATTTGAAGTGATGGCGTTTGTCTTCCCAAGTCACCGTTACGGGTGATGGAGCCCGGCTGTCCTGGGGATGGCTGAGCACCCACCTGTCCATGGGAAGCAGGGAATGAATTCCTTGTGTTGCTTTGCTTGTGTGCGCAGCTTTTGCTTTACCTGTTAAACTGTCCTTATCTCAATCCATGAGTTTTCTCACCTTTACTCTTCCAGTTTTCTCCCCCATCCCACCAGGCAGGGAGAGTGAGCGAGCGGCTGGGGGAAAGTTAGTTGCCAGCTAGGGTTAAACCATGACATACCAATAAGCTATGTCAAATCTATAAAAGCATAAACCTAAACATATTAGAATAAAGAAGATTTGATTTGCCAAAATGTATTGGGTAATCAGGACCAAAGGTAGAGGTGCCGGGGAAAAATGTTAAAGGCCACATTACCAGCTGATATAAAACTGTATGGCCCTAAACCAACTCTGCAATGTTAAAAACCATTCCTAAATGTTTTACACTTTAAATCATCATTGAGCTGGAAGATTAGATAGGCATATTATTTCTGAACAAATATCGGCAAAGCATTATCAGTTTCAGATCCAGAGCAAAAGAAATAAACATTGTGTAGGGATATCTCTGTTCTAGTTAAAAGACTAATAGGGCAAGAAGATGCAACTTTAAAATACACATTTTGAATACATGAATTCTAAGGAACATCATTACTGAATAAAGACACATCAGCATTTAAATTAAAACACCAGGTCCTGAGAAAACAATAATAATAAAAATAGGATCCAATACAATTCACGTTGCTTTTGAGGTTGTTTGTTGTAGCAATTATGACTCTACAGGTGGAACATTCATATTCCCAGTAGATCTCAAAAGTTTGAAATGAATGTTACATTACATATGCTACTCCATTACCATATCTACAGGGAAAAGTCTGAGTAATAGTCTTTTCCAACCAATTCCTTTTTACTCATGTATGAATGATGAAAGTGGCAGGGCTATGAGGGAGAGGTAAATGGCAGGAAAAATACAGAACCAGAGACATACAGGAACAATAGGGGGGAAAAAAAAGAAGGCCTTGTGAATGATTTGTGGGCCAGCATCACAGAAAAGAAAAGGTGAGGAGGAAAAAGAAAAACAAACATTTAGCAAACTAGAGCTTTTGAAGGATTTCTTGGGGCCTCTCTGAAATACGGTCTGAAAGTGTTGGAGAGTAAACGTGAATCCAGTCTGTGCTGTTTCTGGTTTCTGATAAATATTTTTAAAATTTCTATCTATGTAATCAGAGAGTAGAAGAGGGAAGAAAAAAAAAAAGAAAAAAAAACTAGTTACTGTGGGATTTTGAGTTGTGTCGTTGTGTTAGAGAAAAACTCCACAAAGTTCAAAAAGTTTTACAGTTGCCGTCAAACTCTGCAGGCAGGAGGCATATTTATTTACATAGAAGTCAGACGATACATTAGACTGTGCATGCTTAGAAGCAGATAGATGGAATGGAGTCACAACTCCAAATGAATATTAATCCACTACTGTGGCTAATTTTAACAGCTTGAAAGTCAACAAACACATTTGTCTTAAGTCCAGTAGGAATAGATGTGCTTTTGAAGTGAAGTGATGAAATTATTGCAGGAAATAAAAAGCTAAATATTGTAGAGAGTGTTAGAAAAATGAAACAGTGGCTTGTCAGGTATCTAAAGAGAAATGAATGCAGATAAATTATAATTAAATGTGAGCATTACAACAATTTTTATGCTTCAAAGCTATGCATTACACCTCATCTATCTTCACTCATTCACTGTTCTTAATGGGAAAATTGGCTTTTACTAGCTATTACTTTCTAATGTTACAAAGATGCTTTTTTTCTCTGTGCATCAAAGGACAGGTCACAAAAATGCTGTCCCTGACCGAAAGGTATTAGTGCCTGAAGGGCTGATGAAACACAACAGGAGGCAGTAAAGAGGGACTGAGTTTCTTCTTCAGTTCCTACAGAAGCCAGTGGAAACTGCTGCTGATTTCAGTAGAGTTGAAATTGGCTCTTAAACCAGCTAGATACTGACATTGTTGAACTAACTATTTACTTCTTGCTTTTTGGACAGTAAAGGAGATATTAATCAAATTAATTGGCTTTTAAAATTTTTTGAAGTAATTTTTAATTTTTTATCCCATGAGCAAGCAGGTTTTCAGACAGAACTTAAATGTTCATGACAGTAGCTTGATAAATGGGGAGAAAGACGTTCCATACTTGAAAAAGATGGCACAGAAAATACACAAAATTTTGAAAGAAAAATACTGAGTGCACTTCAGTGGATTTATCAGGAAAGAAGTCAGCAGAGAAGGGTTGAGGTCTGGAGTCAGGTTCTGATGACCATCTGCTACAATACATAACAGACTGAGGCCTTCATATTGGAGCACTGTGTTATTACTGCATGAGACGGTGTTAAATGTTGCAGCCCTAAACACCTTGAGTTCCTTTAGAACAATAATACACACAATAATCATTATAACATGAAAAATATCTATGAACTTCTTAGATATATTTTTCCAGAACTAAATACAGTTCCTACCTTAACAGCCACCAAAGCACTCTGGAGAGCCTGGGTCTAAACTGTCTATGATCGGTGTGATGGTATCTTCCATGAACTGTTTGGAAGGTGAAAATTAAGGAGCAGACTATATTTCTAATGGATAATAAATGAGTGCTAAGTGATTACCAGGAATTTTGTCAACAAATAGCAGATGAGACAAGACTTCAGCCTATTCAGTTACAGAAGTCTAACACCCACATTGGTACATTTTTGAATGTTATCCTTACTCTACTGAAAAAATATGTCTCTCTGTTCCCTTAAAAATATAAGCTCATGAACACTCCACGTGACTAACTGTAATGATACCTTTAGATTTGTTCAACCCAGCTCTAAAGGCCATGTACATTCATGAGGTGAATGTTATTTTTGAAGCCATCTATCTTTTTAAAAAATAGCGCTCCAGGCAAGGTTTGTCATACTTCAACATCTACCATTTAGTTGACAGACTTTAAGTTAATTGAGCACACTTCACCAGTAATATCTATCATTACCTGGTTCACAACGCGTTGCATTTTTTATTAGGCTTTCTATCTCCATATTTTTCATGAACTTTCATGTCCCTTTTGATACAGAGGAGTTTATTCTGCACCCCTTAAGTTTCTGCCCACCCACACAGGCAGACCATGTGCTTTAGGAGATTATTTGTATATTAACAAGGGGAGCAAGATAGAAGTCATCTTTCTTTTCAGTTCTCAGTCTTATTAGTTCCTTCTTCCTCCACTTACAGAACTGAGCTTCTCCAAGGACACTACTACCCCACCTGAAGACCTTTACGAGCTTGGCGCTCCCCACAGAGAGGCAATGTTTTCAATAGACATACATTTTGATCTCTCTTCTCTGACCCTGGGCACTTCACATTCCTGTTAAACCTCCACTCTGCTCACATCCTGACTCCCAACCCCTCAAATGAACTGCCAGAACCTGAAGAAAATGTTTTTTCATTCTTTCTCTGTAACTTCATCTTTCCAGCACCCCGACATCAAAATGACAAATACTTTTTTTTCAAAACTAGATTTCACCTAACCATTGAAGTGAGCTAACACTATTTTTCAACTTTGCTTGAACTTGAATTTACCCTGCTTGTTACGGGGAGTTACATCAGTGTCGTTCACTTTTAAGAGTTGCTGAGGGTCAGCAGCAGCTCAGAAACAGATTTCACCTGAAAAAATTAGATGTACCTTCTTTCTAGTGACATTTCTCTTTTCAGAACAACCTTTTAACTTTGCAATTTAAAATCCTGGTGAAAAACATAGCCTTTGTTTAAAAAAAAAAAAATGCAGGGTTTATCACACACAAGTGAGGCAATTACTTGACCAAGTAATCATGGATTTTTTGTTTTCTTTGTCATGCTAAATTGTAGTTATAATAGCTACTATTGCACTTTATTATTCATTTTGAGGGAACACTCTGGATGCCCAGCTGCCAGGCTGGTCCCATTGTGCCAGGCACAGCATAGATCAAAGAAAAATGGCCAAAACCAGTGTAAGGTGCAGAGGCATGTAAGGCACCATCACCACAGGCCGTCAGACAGACACAGCACAGAGCTGGCTGCTACAGGCCCTGATGGGGCATGTCTACAAACACATTCCCCAGGGCTTCACATCTTATGGTAAACCTTTAAGGAAATAAATCAGACACTTCCACAACCAGAGGAAATTAAGACAGTGCCACAAACAGGTATTACTCTGAACTACTTGCCTGGAATTTTATGTCACAGAAGTGTGAGGAATCATGCAAGTAGACCAGTCACTGAAACTGCAAAGTTTCAGTAGTTTGGAGACTAAGACCTGTATTTCAGGATTTTTATCAACAATGTTGCTACAGAATGGGCATCATCCATGGATGCTTTGCTGCCGTGCTGACCTGGGAATGTTGTCCCTGGTACCTGCTTCCTTGTTGCTAATAGAATCATAGTATCATAGAATAGCTTGGGTTGGAAGGGGCCTTTAAAGGTCATATAGTCCAACCCTCCTGCAATGACTGGAGATGTCTTCAACTAGATCAGGTTGTTGTCCAACCTGATCTTGAATGGTTCCAGGGGTGGGGCAAATAGCTTTAGTCACATCATCTGGTATCCACGCTGTACATTTGTCTGTTTAGGACTGCATGTCTTCTGAAGTTTCTGCAAAGGAAACAGGCATATTAGCAATGCAAAAGATGCCCCTCCTTCTTTCCTCCCCCCCAATTCATTTAAGGGGGGCGGGGAACAAACAAACAAACCTGTTCATCACTTCTGCTGCCACTTCTGAAGCGCTCTCAGTTCCCAAGCCATCAGAAGAAAAACCTGCGTTGCATTCCCAGTGTTCTCAGGCATCAAGCCACCACTGTAGCTGATTACTAGTATCATATTCACTTAAACCTACAATACCTCAGGAGGAAAACAAGCCTCATATATTTTTTAAAGCCCACAGAGAACTCTCCTTTATTGTAGAGACAATGAAAATACATATTTTAAGGTTGAGTTTATTAAAATGATTTTGTGAACATTGGAACACTCTGGTTTAGATATGCAACTTCTTTTCCCATAAAATTGTTTTGCTTTTTTAAAGAGTTTCTGCATTTAAATATATCATGTACATTTTACAAAAATTTAAAAGTATATATATTTTTATGGAACTCTCTCTGAGGTTTTTGGAGAATTGAGAAATGGAGCTATTTGTTCTAGTCATCTTGCATGTGTTTTTAGAAGAACCAGCATACCATTACTTCACATTGTATTTTCAAACATGCTTTTTCACTCCGCACAAGAGTAAAACATGTCTTTTGTTTTTCACTTCTTGACAGTTTCTAATGCCATCACAACTTAAGCAGCTAGATTCTTTTTTGTTGTTGTTTCTCATCAAGATAGCAGCAGCTCTGTTCTTAGAAATTACTAAATTAAGCGGTAACACTTCAAGTAATTATCTACTCATATGCACACATGTATAGCTACTACTTTCATATGCTTAATAACAAAGAAACATTTTGAGTGTGGGTAGCCCCAAGTCATACTCTTCCCTGCTCCATTTAGCTGGGGAAATTTGAGATGGAATTCAATTAATTGGATTCAGCTTTGTGCTGTCCCTATGTTAGATTGAAGCTAAAGCTTGTTTCAAATCTTGCACTTACAATCAATACCGTATTGACATCTGTCTTAGCTCCTGACCAGTCCTCTCCAGCCCCATCTCATTTTCAGCAGCCTCACCAGCCAAAGCTCTCTGCATTTCAAAATGTATAGGCTACAGAGGGTTCCCAAGCTCTTGAGCAACCACCAGCGATTTCTGGTGCCTGCGGCTCAAATGATAGTACCTCTTATAGTACAGTTCTGGATGTTGAAGTAGCTTCAAATTTTTATTTTAGACAGAAAGTGATGCTTTACTTTTATGTCCTTTAAGCTATAATTTGAGATTCTAAATGGAACTAAATGATGTGTTGGTTTTCCTGCATGTGAACTTCAGCCTAAGTAGTATTTCTGGGTTTCACCATTGTATCCAGTAATTGTACCCAGTAAAACAAACAAAATCAGATCCTACTGCTTCTCACTAAACTTCTGTATTTTACAAGCTGAAAAAGTGATGTGCTCAATATTTAACACAACTTTCATAAAACTGTGTAATTTCATTGTATTCAGCTATAAACAGAGTTGGCCGTATTGCTACAATTAAAATCACAAAAATAACTTTTAACTAATTCAGTATTTTCAATGTATAAACACAGAAATACATCACAGACATTACTTCAGTAATCCCTGCAGATATATTACAATCTGATTAAATACAAAAATGTTTAGGAGGCAAAAATCTGGTAAACAAAGCAACACAGCTGCGAGAAACACTGTACTATCCCACATTTCTTAAAAAGCTGTGTTTGACAAAAATGGGTATCATTAGCGTATTTTGTTACAGTACTTGTTAAGGGTTATTTTTATTAAGTTGAGATGCTTATTTTCCATCTTTTTCTCCACTTTCACACTATCACGAAAATTATGTAGTATTACATTAAGGGAAATCCAATAGTCTAGAAAAAGAATGGTGCTGTTAACCTCAAACATTCATTTACGGATAGTAAGAAAAAAGTTTAGTAATACCAGGTGAATAAAAACTCTAATTTACTCTTGTGATGAACATCACACACTAGAATCTCATCAGAAATGTAGTTTTATAGAGCAGCCATATCTATTGAGTTTATGAGGTAAAAAATAGTCTTTTAAAATAAAGCTACCAGATGATATGTGAATTCAGGAAAATGATTAGGTTTTCATTTTATTGCTTAATAAAACAGATTTAGATATTCCATTTGTATACAATTGGAATGTGTCCAAAGCTATATTAATCTTGAGGAAAACAACAAGCATTTAATTGAAGTTTCATTCACAGACACCACAATTTCTTCTCTCTTTCCTACCTTCCTGGTTCTGTTATGTATATGATGCAAAACAGATGGGAATATTCTTCCTACAGAGTCTATAACATGACATTATTTAAGCCAGGACCTGCTATTACTGTGGAATTTAATTTCTCTCCCTCTACTGTCTTTTTCACTGTCAAAAAATGTATTAACCCTTCAAGTATCTGATTCTTTAAAAGGTGCATTTCAGATAAAGCAGTGCTTATCATTAAGAACAATATTCTATACCACATCTACTAGTTTAGGCAGTTTTGGTCTTTTTTACTGTCCTGCTTGTCCCTTGAGCAAGGAAAAACGGTTTTGAATTTTGAAGCATAGGGACTTTAAGTTTGAAAAAAAGAGGCATTGGTTTTTACCAGTTTTAGAAAATAATTTCTGGTTGGTGGCATCTGCCAAACTCACAGCTTCCTTACCCTTCCGGCTTACCTTCACATTCTCAGTGTACTTAAATAAAGGGATAGTCCTGTTACCTCAGAGACATTGTGTTTCTTCCATTTAACTCCTGTGAGAATTCAATAAAATTGAGACATGAGTATACAAAAGCAGAGTCCTTACCTAGCTGAACTGAGACTTTTAAAAATTGCAGAGTTGTTAGCTTTTCTTAGGCCAGATTCATTTTTGGTTTTTTTCCATGGGGAATTTGGGGAAAATTATCACAGGTAGTTTTGATGGGAATTCCCATGAGGATTTGGGGAAACTAGGCTGAGCAGAGGTCAGCAGCCTGGGCCCTCAAAAGTTATCCAAATTATTTTATGGCATCTGGATAATCTTGTCCTTGCAAATGGATGAGTGAATCAGACACTAGTTAAACAGAAGTTTTGCATTGGAACATATTGATATGAGGAGTTAGTCACAGATAAAAGCAGACTGGAAACCTGGAAGGGAGACTCAAATGCAAGACAAATGCTAAACAAGACCAAACAGTATGGTAATGAGAATTTCGCCATGTCAGTAGAAAGAAGGAGGACGGACAAAATGTGGCAACTGGGGGATCCTTGTGGGCTGTCCAGCAAATTTAGAGCACTGTGAGATTCTGCCAGCAAAGGCAGAAATTCACCCATGGTACACTGCTTTCTGTGATTGTTTCCCTGACTACACTGAAATTCAGAGTGAGACTGCATATGAGAATTGAGTTTATAATTTTCTGTCTACAGATGTTCCCTTTTTTTCAGTTAAAATAGTCTCTTTTTCACAAATTTTTAAGCCACAAAACCTGTTCAGAGTATCCACAGTAAAAGCGCCACATAATTCAATCAAAACAAATAACTTGAAAACCAAGTAAAATAGTCTCAAAATTTTTTGTACAAAACATCCATTTCTGTACAATACTATGTTAAATCTAAAGTAAAGTGGTTGATATATTTGTGGCATGTCTGTAGTACATAATGGATCAGTTTCAAGAAAGAATGGAGAGAAGAAAATGTCCTGCAAAAAAAACCATGCAGTAATCAGATTTGTTTATTTTTCTGATTTTTGCCTGAGTGCCTGTTAGTGTACCTTCTCCAAAATCAAACCAAATTCAAATACCAATAGAATACTGAAATTGAATCACAAACATTCTCTCATTAAACTTCCTAAAGATCAAGGACTTAATTAAAGATAAACTATTTCATTAAATAGATTTATTTTTTAATTCCTTTATGGGGTGGATGATGGACATTCTCTTGTTCCAATATCTGGCATATTTGCTAACATTCACAGGAAATATAAAGTCTGGCAAAGAAATGATGGCATGAATTTATAGCAATACATCAAAGCATTCTGAGTTAGTTCACATCCAGGATAACAACTGCCACTTCCCAACTAGGTAAAGGCTAACAATAAGGAGGTAAGACACATGAAGTAATCGTTTCTTATTTGTAGACTGAAAAATATACTCAGTATCCTAAACAAGATCTCTAGTGGGATATTTATGTGTGGGCAAGTTTTTTATTATAATCAAACACTGGGAAATCTGATCGGTTCATGTGTAATGGAAGAGTAAAAAGTAGGTAAATCCTGAAAACTTACAAGAAGTCCTGTTATCAAGTGTTCAGGTTAAGTGGCATGGGAGTGAGAAAATTACGCCTGTGTGATTTAATAACATAAGTACACAGATGACAGATTTGGACTATGGTGTTTTAAGTCAGAACAGTTTTAGGGAATTTTAGATTAACTGGAATATTATCATTAACAGAAGGCAGTAAGTATTAACCAATTCAGGGCAGTAATGGCTATGAAGCTGAGAACAAGCCTCAGATGGCAATCAGCACATACAGAGAGGTGGCAATCCACCTCTCAAAACCCGGTCCTAGAATTCAAAGAAAAATTGTCATTTATCACCTATGCCTGATGTGGACTAGACAAACACAAGAAGACTGTATATATAATAGAGCACTATCCAGCTGAAAATGTCAGGAAGAGAACAGAAGAAATAGAGTTGACAAAGAAATTAGAGACTGAATCAAAGAATATCCAAGAAAGATTGTAATGAATAATAGTAAAAGACAGATTCCTATTTTGCAATATGCTTCAGTAATTCTGGTGTTTGTTAATCATCAAATACTTACACAAATAACAGCAACAAACAAGGGCATGAACATATCACCTTCTGCATAGAGTGATGAAAAAGAGAAAAAAAAATTAAAAAAACAGAAATAAGTTTTTGGGAGACAAGAGTTTGAAGTAGACGCTGGTCTTTAGAACTAGAATATTAGCTGCTCCTGTAGCATCTCTGTAAATCACTCTTGATTAGTACACTTACTTTAATTTTACAACTAGTCTATACTTGTAAGGCTATGTGATCATGTACATGATGACACTTTTTCCTTTGGCAAGTGTAATTTCATCAAAGTGCTTGAAAGATATTCCTTTTATGAGGACACGAACAAAAATAAACTCAAAACTCAGAATGGAATTATCCTCTAGATACTGCTAGAACTGCAGTACAGGGGAAAAAAAAAAACCTGTCCAATTTAATATCTTGGTGCCTTTCCATTTTCTTTCCAGTTTCTGTTAGAAAACTGAGAAAGGGTTGATTCTTTTCCTGCTGGAGTACTACAAGCAGTCATCCCTCTGGCTTTATATCCAACTTCGTCCATTAGCAGGTTTCAAAAGAGTGCAAGAATCTCAGGCACAATCAAAATCAGGATTCACATACGGTTCACAAAAAAAGAAAATTAAAAGGACTAGTTGACACCAGAAAAGGGCTCACTTCCAAATATTTATTCGTATTTATATTAAAATGTTAGCAGTTTCAAAATAAAGGTTTCCCAGTATACAAGCTTCTCCTTACTGAGACTAGTTTATTGGACTTTTTTCCACCCCCAGTTTGTGTAGATAACTTTAATGTGACACGTCAAGATTATGTTTTTCTAGAGAAAACTAATCAAAGTAATTCAATCATAAAGGCTAGGACATAATATGCTGCTTTGCCTATTACTTTAGATCAGCTGACCTTTAATGTTTCCATAGAAGATCCCCTCATTTATCTTGTATTACACCACAAAGAGTTTTCCCTTGATTTTAAATGCTCTCCTTTGGTAAAAAATAATTGCCTTGTGTTTGTGAGAATCACAAGGAGTTTAAGAAGATAAAATTAAAATGAAAGCAAGTTCATCACATAAACAACCAGGATCTTGATGAAAGACTGGAAACACAGCTACTAAAGAAAACTAAGAAGTCTAAAATAAGCAAATGGCCATTTTAAATGGTTGTGAAACTAAGGTCCTTTCCAAACTATTGTTTAGCTTGCCTCTGAGGCTGTCTGGAACTGCAGCAGACAGGCATTACCGTAACAGTGCTTCACTTCAGGGTCGACTTCCAGGTCAGGCCACTTGAAGCTTTACTCGCCAAAAGCTGAGAGGTCAGCCCGATATCACTTCACTTCCTAAGGGCTAGTTTTGCTCCTAAGTTAACTGAGTGGTCTGGGAATTAACACACACCTGGGAAGTTTTCCAAAATTTACCTTGGTCTTCTGTCAAGGATGGTCTCGCTCTCCCCCTCTCTTTCAGCGTTCATTGGATTTTTTTCCAAAGGGAATGGAGGTATAAGCTTATACCAGACACAACCAAGAAGACACAAAATCCTTTTTCACCCTGCTCCTCCTAACTGAGGTCAGAGCTACAAAAGAGAAATTCAGGAAATGGGACAGTGACTTGAAAAATATTGTGCCATTTTTTTGTTTATAGATGTGAAAGCTGTCAGTAGATAGAGTTGGTGCTACTGCCAACACTGAAAATCTGCCAAAATCTGTATTTCAGGGAAGACTGAGGTGCCTAGACAAAGGGATTCAGTTTTATTTTAGATTCTGTAGTGTATCTTGCTTGAATTCCATGTTCTGCTCTTCACTGGTACGGTTTCCCTGTAGGCTCTCCCTCTGATCCTTCCCATGCAAGGTGCTTAAATATTCCAGAGCAACTAGAATGTTTAGGCACCTGCATCTCTCCCCTGAATTCTTTCTTAAAAAAATGAAAAAGCCAAAAAGCATAGTTCACACAGCTGCAGAGACAAAAAATACCCTAAAAATCCCTTCTGCAAGTGGTGAAGAGTCAAATGTTTTCCTCTCAAATGAAGCTGCAGGCTTCTGTGGAACATGCAGTTTGTAGGCAAAGGCACCGGGAATGAGAAGTGAAGAGCTATTCTCTGTATGCCTGAGAAAGCTGGTTGATTTGAGTAAGAAGATAAAAAACATTTATCTTGGTAAGTGGCATGGGATGGAATTAAACGCTGTTGGATAACAACCTTTGAGAATAAAGAGATAACATGTAGAGATGTTCCTTTATTTTTATCCTTTTAATTATATGCTGTAGGTCATTAAATCTTCTTATCATACTCCTACACACTCAATTCTTAATGTAACTTGAATGTAATTGCCTGTTTTACCAAACCAGATTCAAAGTTAGTCTTTCTTTAGCAAATTTTTATTGCAGGAGCAGACGAACCAGACAATATGGTTTGGGGGTATAATTTGCATGCATTATATCAGAAGCCACATTCAGTTTCCTGGGAAATATAACAAAAATTGGACCTAGCTATTGCTACTGCTCTGTGTTACTTCTGGAAGACAAACTGTCGTGTTTCTTCACTGTATTCTGCCATAAGCATACACAGGGCAAAAGTCATCCTATGCCCTATAGTTTGCATAAACTTCTCTCAACATGGTTCTCATTAAGCACTTTACCTATTGACATTTTTCTGAAAACAACTAGCCAACATCCTGGGTCCAAATCGGAATGAATGTCCTGCATCAGATGAACATTGACATCAGCTTTTGACAAGGAAAAAGCTCTGAAATTTCATCTTTGAGAGCAATGGATCATTAAGTGATAAGCCGTAAGTCTTCCTACTGCGTATGGCTTCTTTCAAGTTATCTTAAAAATATAAAAAAGTTACTAATTCCAAAATTTACTGTACTGTTTGCAATATCCTTTCCCACTCCTAGCCTACCTACAATGCCTAGTTAGGCTAACAGTGAAGGGAAAAATACGTTTGAGCTACTAGCTCATTAAAAAAAGAACTGTGGCAAAGAGATTTAAGATAAAAGAGGAAGAATAAGAAATCGATAAGTACCAGATGGGTATATATGACCCAATATATATGCAGACAGTGTACAAGGTTCATAGTTATTGGTCCAGAGAAGATGACACTTAATGATGTCACTGGAAAATCTTCTCGAAGTGGGAAAGAACCACCTATTTACTACTGTGATCTGACACCTTCATGATGTGGTTGTATAATCCTAAAATACATTATATTCTACTCAGGCTGTGCAAGCTCATTTAGAAATTCTATGTTCTAAATGATTTTAGAAGAATTTTTAGAATGTAGAATTTTCAAATTTCAACTGATTTTTGGGAATTAAGGTAAAGGTTTGTGGTGCATGAGCAGTGTTCCTGTCAGTGTCACTGCATGAAGGTAAGGACACAAATGAGGATAAACACCAGTAAAAGCGTATCTGTATCTGAGTAATATTCAGAAGGGTATGCCTGCCCTAAAATCCACTACGAGCACAAAAGCAGATCCATTGTGAGAAAAATACACTGCCAAAATCCTTCAAGTCACATTCCATGCAAAATGAAGTTGCATGTTTTTAAGCCTGGAATACAATTCTGAAGAGAGATGATACAACTGAAGATAGGCAGTGGTGATAAAGAGATGTAGTAAGAAAAAAACTGGGCTGTACAACAGAAACATTAACAGCTCCAAAATCTAAAAGGGATCTTAAAAAGATAAGGGTTCAGACTAAGCCTAAGATTACAGCACATTCACATTAAGTCTAATCGGAATGACCATGGTGCAACTAGCAGAAAGTATAGAAAACCAAGGAAAGACACTAGAAAACAAGAGAATCAAGTAAGAAAGGTAAAGGAAAACACAGGCGCACTGGGTGGAAGAAAGAGACAAAGAAATGAGGACACCAAAAAAAATCTAGATGTATTCAGGACATTTCTAGCTGCTGTCACTGCAAGAATAGTTGTTGTTAAGGTCTTTAAAAAAATTTAATACAATTAAGAAAAAAAATAAAACAAGGGATATGTGGACATCCCTTGCATTCAGGTCAGAGGATCTGGTGATATTTATTTTGATACAATTTCTGAATTATTAGTGATTATATATGACAAGTAATTGGGAATGAATGAGGCCCTAGAGGTCTGAAAAAGGGCATGGATAATGTTTGTCTTCAATTTGTGGTTAAAAAGAGGAAAAGCTGTCCTACCTTTAATACACAGAGAGATATCCGAACAAATTAGTAAATGATCAATATGTAAACAATTTGGGGATCAAAACATTGATTTGTCCATAGCACACGATATCAAACCGATTTCATTTCTTTTTTTGAAAAGATCATTTAATCTGTCATAATAGGAAGGCATCAACTATAATGTAATTTGAATTTTGTTGGAGACCCACAAGAGATTTAAGCAAAGAGAGTATGTTTTAAATAAAACTTCTCTGAATGCACAGCTAATGTTGTTGAAAAATCTTATTAAAAAAAAATTGTTGTAAATGTTAGCAGGTAAACTTGGAGAATTCCTTAAAATTTAGGCAAATGCAAAGTGTTTGGGAGGTTGTTAAAAAATGCCAATATAGTTCCCCTCTTAACATATCTACGAACATATTTTTGTATTATTTAATGTCCTTTTTACTTAAAATTTATTTTGCATTTTATACTTTTTTTTTATTATATCCCTATACACTTATCCTTTCATAGTTTGCCTTAGAAAAAGTGTTATTATTCTGCATTATTCCTTTCTGGCCTTCACATCTTGATGCAGCCATCATGCCTATTCATTATACATCTTAATTTGCAATTGTACAGGGAAATTTTGCAGTTGTGCATACTCTCAGTAACTTTCATCTCATCGCAAAGTTGGTATTTTCACTATTTTTTGTGAGATTTTTCCTACTAATCCCTTGGTTGTATTGAGTTCTGTTTTTCCAAAACCTACAAACTGTACTCTACTGTAGTCACAAACACCTCTCTTGAGAACAAATGAGTGCTTACATTTCGTGATCACATTCACACAAATTACCTTCAGCCTCTCATAGTTTCAGTCAACTGCATTCTGTGTAGCTGCTCCTTAATTACATTCCCCCACCATCTGAAATACAAAGATGTCTCCATTTAGATGTATTGCACAAGATTTTGGGGGGTTGTTTTGTTTTCCAGTATATAGCTGATAATGATAACTTCCAGGACACATCCAGTATCAGTACAGGCTGGGGGAAGAAAGGATCGAGAGCAGCCCTGCCGAGAGGGACTTGGGGGTGCTGGTGGATGAAAAGCTGGACATGAGCCGGCAATGTTCAATGGCAGCCCAGAAGGCCAACCGTACCCTGGGCTGCATCAGGAGAAGCGTGGCCAGCAGGTCGAGGGAGGTGATTCTGCCCCTCTACTCTACTCTGGTGAGACCTCACCTAGAGTACTGCGTCCAGCCCTCAGCACAAGGAGGACATGGAACTGTTGGAGCGAGTCCAGAGGAGGGCTACTAAAATGATCCGAGGGCTGGAGCCCCTCTGCTCTGAGGCCAGGCTGAGAGAGTTGGGCTTGTTCAGCCTGGAGAAGAGAAGGCTGCGGGGAGACCTGATTACGGCCTTTCAGTATCTAAAGGGGGCCTATAGGAAAGATGGGGAAAATCTTTTTAGTAGGGCCAGCTGTGACATGACAAGGGGTAATGGTTTTAAACTGAAGCAGGGTAGGTTTAGACTGGATATAAGGAGAAAATTCTTTACAACGAGGGTAGTGAAACCCTGGCAGGGGTTGCCCAGAGAGGTGGTGGAGGCCCCATCCCTGGAAACATTCAAGGCCAGGTTGGATGGGGCTCTGAGCAACCTGATCTAGTTAGCGGTGTCCCTGCTCACTGCAGGGGGGTTGGGCTGGGTGACCTCTAGGGGTCCCTTCCAACCCAAAGCATTCTATGATTCTATGATTCTATAATTACACTCTTGAACCAAAACAGTTGTTAGAACATACAGACATATTCCTCCACCTTGTCTTCTCTTTTCTATTACTAAACCATGGTTCAAGGCCTGTGTTTCCACAACACTGATTGTGGAATTGGAATTGATTCCGTGTAAAACTCTTAGATCTTGTTCTTTATTCTACTATTTCTGGCATTTCTATATTAAGTAAGTTGCTTGAAGTGTACATGTTTCCTCATAAATATGTTTTCTTGCTGATAAGTATGTACTTAACTTTGAGGTTAAACAGTGCAGAGTCTAAGGAAACCTTTCTTCTTAAAAAATCCCCAAAAGGATATGCACCAATGACATCAATGTCCTTTCTACTTGGAAATATTTTTCTTATATACCAAAATAATAGTTTACACCAAATTTCAATTCTTCTTTTCTTTCCTTTATAGCCCTGCATTGTACTTAGCAGTTAACAGATGGAGATTAAAAGCCTATATCATTTGGACCATCACTAATGCTGTGTCAGCATGATGATGGACCTCAGATCTGAAGAAAGGTAAACATAATGTTTTACGTTTACGTTCTAATATTTCCTTTGAATATTGGCATCAGTAGGATCCCAGAGATGCTATGAATAAAGAACTATTTATGAATAGATATTTTTTTCCCAATTATTTTACTCTGCTTTAGCAACACCAGAGTGGATTTGAGCAGGAATTTTCATTTACTGGGGCTCAAAACATCTGAAAAGATTCATTGTCCTGGTTTTGGCTGGGATAGAGTTAATTTTCTTCACAGAAGCTAGTGTAGTGCTGTATTTTAGATTTAGTACTAGAAGAATGTTGATAACACGCTGATGTTTTCAGTTGTTGCCAAGCAGTGCTCAGACTGCTCAAGGACTTTTTGAGCTTCTCCTGCTCGGCCAGGGGCATAACAAGCTGGGAGTACAGCACAGCTAGGACCCAAACTGTCCAAAGAGCTATTCCAGACCATAGAACGTCATGCTCGGGGGGGGTTATTCGGTCGGTCGGTCGTGGGCAGAGTGGTCGCAGCTCGGGCGGTGTGATCACAGCTTGGGGGGAGTGATCGCGGCTTGGGATGGGCTGGGCATCGGTCAGCGGGTGGTGAGCAATTGCATTGTGCATCACTTGCTTTATATATTCTGTATATTCTCTTACCATTATTATTATTATTATCTATTATTAAACTGTCTCTATCTCAACCCACGGGTCTTACTTTTTTTTCTTTTCTCCGATTCTCTCCCCCATCCCACTGAGGGAGGCGGGGGAGTGAGCGAGTGGCTGCATGGTGCTTAGTTGCCAGCTGGGTTAAACCACAACAGTCCTATTTCATGGTATCATGGTAAGTCATTGTGCCTGCTACATGTGAACTATTTTCAGTAACAGAAAGTGTAGGCTTTGTTGCATAAATATGTAGTAAAAGCAAGGATGGAGTGAAGATGTTGGCAATAGCAATATTTAATCAGCAACTAGTAGTTCAACAGCCAGCTGAAGTATCAGGTGGACAATGCATAGTAGCCTCTCCCACGCAAACCCTCTGCTTGTCCTATTTCTACAAGTTGATCTTTAAGGGCATGAGCCCCACATTTGCTTTGTATTAGTTTTGCCAAAATTTTACTCTCAGTATAATCTTTCTCCTCCACTCTTGAGTTTTCCCTTCCTGACACTGAAGTTATTTTCCACATGAAAACTTACAGCCAAACCAGCTGATTTCCCCCCACTTACCCATGTCATGCTTTTAGTACAAATTAACAGGCTAATATTTCTGTGTTAACTGATTTCATCAAACTCACATCTTGTATTTGTTTGTTTAGCTAGAGGTGGAGTCTTTCCCCTAGCCATAGACAAGACTTAGTTGCATTCCCATAATATCCAAGGGCTGAGTAATTAATTACTTTATTGCCTGACTGAGAGCATGGATAGCCCCACTACCATTCCTGCTCATGGTGAAAATTACACTTGTCAGTACTAAAGTTCTGGAATTACAGGTTGCATTAAATAAGGGAAGAAATGAGTGGCTGAGGAATTTATTTTTTGAGACTGACTTGAATTGATTTGAAGTATCTTCCAGTGCTGAAGAAGCAAAATAACTCTGATACTGGCAAAAATGAAGGAATATTTTATTCATGTTTCACAAACTGAAATCTTTTTTATATTTTTTTTTTGCAGTGCCAGAAAAGTAAAATGTGCTGGCTCCTGTTCATATTCTACATTGTACTGTAAAATGTTTTTATTTTACAGTGAATGTTGGATTTCTCCCTAGAGATTCCAGCTATTTATAAACCAATTTCTATTCAACAGGGATAAAAACCATTGATTTAATTATATGACAATTTTTGAGGTTTTGTTTCCCTTGCTTCTAAAATAGTTTAAAACAACAACAGAAAAGAAATACAAGAAGTGGAGAAGGAGCAGAT
Organism: Gorsachius magnificus; assembly: GCA_034008185.1. Taxonomy (NCBI): domain Eukaryota; kingdom Metazoa; phylum Chordata; class Aves; order Pelecaniformes; family Ardeidae; genus Gorsachius; species Gorsachius magnificus. The sequence continues at coordinate 79,554,648 of CM067109.1, forward strand.
GGCAAATCATTTTGGCTGAAAGACAGCCAAATGCCTGTTACTCTGGGAGAAGAAATTTAGTTCATTCTTGAAAAGTAAAAACAGTTCCACAAATCTAAAGGGAAGGCCTGTTTACATCTTAGCAGTCCCTGGTGTTGTTATATGTTGTTAGCTAAGAACTACCTATAACTGAATTCCAGTAATTTCACTGAATATTGTATGTACTGATTGCAGAAAACAGATAGAAGACAGGGCAGATTTTCCTCTTTCTTGCTCCCCTCTACAAAATTTTCTGTTAGTTGTGGTATTTATTACACCACTATACCACAGCAATAAGTTGACTTGAATTCTGTTTTAAAAATTGTAGTTACTTATAGCTGTCTGAACATTCACGGATGGAAAGAAGTTGTATGCCTTCTGAGATCAATGGAGATTTCAGCCTAAAATGAATGATATACTGTGATATGTTGTTACTGGGTAATATTTCCACAGAATCACAGAGTCACAGAATGGCAAGGGTTGGAAGGGACCTTGGGAGATCATCCAGTCCAACCCTCCTGCTAAAAGCAGGTTCACCTAGACCTTGTTACACAGGACTTTGTCCAGGCAGGCTTTGAATATCTCCAGAGAAGGAGATTTTCATTAAGAAACTGTTTACAGTCAACAAATATCATGCAGCAAACAGTTCTAATAACTTTACTTGCACCGTTCTTATGAGTAAGTACTGAAGGTGTCTTAAATAGCAGCAAAAGTTAAAAATGGCAGTAAGTGAAAACTGAACACAGCACAGCAACTGCAGTTAGTGTTGATATGCAACAGATATAATGCTAATTGCAGGCATTTCTGAGTGTAACTAACATTTTAAATAGGTGTAAGCAAAACCCAGGGAGATATGCACGTGCTTTTCTCATTACATGAGTCTTGTGCTGCGTTAAGTGTTGGACAGGCCAACAATCTAAATATGGATCACCTTTCTCTTTTCTATCATCATCTTATCACAAGTATCCAGCTCACAAACTTTTCTCATCTTTTTTATGTCAGCAGCAACAAATGGCTTGTGGACTGCAGGGCACCGTAGACTGACTAACCATATCACCAGAAATACAGAATCAAGCCAAGCGCATTTCACAGGCAAGATAACAATGATTTGAAAGCCCTTTGTACTTGCTTTTGCAAATTTTCCCTAAATAGCACTTGTGCATGGAATGTTTGCAAAACCACAACAAAGCCTGATCTCAGAGGGTTTAATTAATTCTAAAAATAACCGCTGCAGAGAATATGAGAGGAAAACTATCCAATTCATACAGGTGCACACACAAGCCTACAAGCAAGCTGGAGGTCAGTGGGGAATGATGGAAAGCATATTCTGGAAAAGAAACGTTAAGAAAGTAAGCATATGCGAGGAGCTTCTGATTTTGTCTCCACCCTCTGAAGGAAATATATTGCTTAGCTATGGGAATAGATAACAAAACTTCCTTCAGATTGTTTTTTAGGTGGCTATTCCACATAATTAAGGGAACCAATTTTCCTGGGTTTGATGACTGATGTAACAACAATAGATTGCTATTGCCCACTGGATTAGCAATTTATTTATGCTAATGAAGGGAAAAAAAATCCAAAAAGACAGAGTAATGGAAGATGACAGTTATGATAAAGGAAATATGTTTCCTTGCCCAAGTTGTATTTAGATGCTTGAGGCATACATGGAAATGAATACTGACATTCAATTTCTCCCTTTTATATTGCCTTTATTTCAGTCTTACCAAGTTTGTAGAATTTCCTTAAAATTCACCTCCCTCATGTCAGCAGGTATTCTTCTTACTAAGGAATATATTCTTCTGGACAATTTGTGGCATTAGATTACCAACACACAGAGAGAAACTGAAGAAATAACCCAATCTGGGGTACAGACTAAGGACAGGAAAAGGGAGAAGGGAACACTTAACTGCAGTGCAATACTCAGACCAGACCCAGCTCTTTTTCACAAAGAGATGGGTAAGGTAAATCTGTTAAGTAGTAAATAGAAGTGATACAAACCTAGAAGAAGTGCCACAAGGCATACTGGGGAACCACAGACCTATCAGTTTGATGTCAGTGTCGGGGAAGATTATGGAGCAGATCATCTTGAGTGCCATCACACGGCATGTTCAGGACAACCAGGTGTTCAGGCCCAGCCAGCATAGGTTTGTGAAGGGCAGGTCCTGCTTGACCAACCTGGTCTCCTTCTACGACAAGGCGACCTTCTTAGTGGACGAGGGAAGGGCAGTGGATGTTGCCTACCTGGACTTTAGTAAAGCCTTTGACACTCTCTCCCAGAGCATTCTCCTGGAGAAACTGGCTCACCATGGCTTGACCAGGCGTACTCTCTGCTGGGTGAAAAACTGGCTGGCTGGCTGATCCCAGAGAGCTGTGGTGAATGGAGTTCAATCCAGTTGGCGGCCGGTCACAAGCAGTGTTCCCCATGGCTCAGTGTTGGGGCCAGTTCTGTTTCACATCTTTATCAACAACCTGGACAAGGGCATTGAGTGCACCCTCAGCAAGTTTGCAGATGACTCTAGGCTGGGTGGCAGTGTTGATCTGCTTGAGAGTAGGCAGGCTCTACAGAGGGACCTGGACAGGCTGGCTCCATGGGCTGTGGCCAGTTGGGTGAGGTTCAACAAGGTCAAGTGCTGGGTCCTGCAGGTGAGTCACAACAACCCCACGCAGTGCTACAGGCGTGGGGAAGAGTGGCTGGAAAGCTGCCCAGAGGAAAAGGACCTGGGGGTGTTGGTCAACAGCCGGCTGAATATGAGCCAGCAGGGTGCCCAGGTGGCCAAGAGGGCCAACGGCATCCTGGCTTGTATCAGGAGTGGTGTGGCCAGCAGGAGCAGGGCAGTGACCGTGCCTCTGTCCTGGGCACTGGGGGGGCCGCCCCTCGAATGCTGGGGTCAGGGTTGGGCCCCTCCCTCCCTGAAGGACCTGGAGGGGCTGGAGCGTGTCCAGAGAAGGGCAGCGGAGCTGGGGAGGGGTCTGGAGCCCCAGGCTGCTGGGGAGCGGCTGGGGGAGCTGGGGGTGTTCAGCCTGGAGCAGAGGAGGCTGAGGGGAGCCCTCATCGCTCCCTACAACTGCCTGAGAGGAGGGGGGAGCCAGGTGGGCGTTGGTCTCTGCTCCCAAGTAACGCATGATAGAATGGGAGGAAATGGCCTCAGGTTGTGCCAGGGGAGGTGTAGATTAGATATTTGGAAAAATGTCTTCACTGAAAGGGTTATCAATCACTGCAACAGGTTGCCCAGTGAAGTGGTTGAGTCACCATCCCTGGAGGTAGAATCATAGAATTATTTAGGTTGGAAAGGATCACTGAGTCCAGCCATAATCTTGACACTGCCAAGTCCCCCACTAAACAATGCCCCTAAGTGACATGTCTACACAACTCAGTTCGGTGCGCCATGTCTAGATGTGGCACTTAGGCACATGGTTTAGTGAGACTTGGCAGTGTTAGATTTACAGTTGGACCCTATGAACTTAAGGGTCTTTTCCAACCTAACTAATTCTGTGATTCTATGATCACAGGGAAGCAACAGAAGACGTAGGAAGCAGAACAGTATTCCTTCTCCCTCCCCCATGTCTCCTACACCTGAAGAAGTGCTATGGTCTGTGGTTCTACGACAGGTAGCCAGACTGGAAACATCTCTTGAGAATGAAATGAAAAACTTATTTATTATTAGCTTGATTAAATAGTTTTAAAAAGGGAGCTACTTTGTCATTCTCTGACTAACTTCTTTCCTTCTCTGAGAAATGAAATTATGAGCAGCTTGGGTTTGCTATGGGTTGTGGAGAAAGTACTGGTCACACAGGGGAATTTCCTTCCCAGGAAAGATACTAATACTCTGACAGTTATTTTGATCTTGCAATGTTAACAGAAGATGTTCAGAAATGCTGTAATATTTTCATGTTCTGGAAATCTGACTTATTGAACTAAGTCAGACTGCTTTGCTGCTGCTTTGATCAAAACAAATTTACATTCTCTGTACACGTCAAGCCTTATGAAAGTTGTAATTTGAAAATCTCACCTCTGTTACTTTTAAAAGTCTCAACTTCACAAATACACTCCGTTTTCTGTGATACTCTGTGTCAGTTAACTGCAGAGTTTAAAGTGTGCTATTACAAGTCCAGCAAAACATCCATAAAAATTAGGTGAATTTAAACACAATGTTAAACTGCATCCATACTAAATACTATGGGGTCTTAGAAAAATACAACACTGATAAAAAAACATTCAATTCTACTCAAGCAAATTATTTAAGCTTTTCTAATGGAATACTTGAACACTACAGCAAAACTGAAATTTTATTACAGCAAGTTTTATATATGGGAGTTTTGCAACTACCTCTAGGGGATACTACTTCACCGGATATTTCAGTTCTTTAGGAAATGGTGGCAGAGTGTTGTCATTTCTCTGTTATTAGTTTTATTTGGCCATGTTACTTACTCTTAATTTATTTCTTACTGAAGCCAAACTTAGGGGTATGAGTAAATTTCATTCTATTTACCATCAATATTGGTTTAGAGGAGGTTAATTTTAGAGAATAAGCATTTTTAAAAGTAAACACAGCATGTGAAATTATTTTTGGAGACAGTCTGTAAAGAATCCTGTATAAATTAGCAAGTGGTTCCACACTATTATGGGAGTTTCTTACTATGCTCTTTTTAAATAACAATTCAGATAAGACAATCTGCTCACGGGAAATAAACATTTTCGTTATAATTTTTAGAATCACAGAATCATAGAATCAATTGGTTGGAAAAGGCCTTTAAGATCAAGTCCAACCGTGCCTGTCCACTACTAAACCATGTCCCTACGCACCTTGTCTACCCGTTTTTAAATACCTCCGGGGTGGGGACTTGACCTGAGCAACCTGTTGCAGTGATTGATAACCCTTTCAGTGAAGACATTTTTCCAAATATCTAATCTACACCTCCCCTGGCACAACCTGAGGCCATTTCCTCCCATTCTATCATGCGTTACTTGGGAGCAGAGACCAACGCCACCTGGCTCCCCCCTCCTCTCAGGCAGTTGTAGGGAGCGATGAGGGCTCCCCTCAGCCTCCTCTGCTCCAGGCTGAACACCCCCAGCTCCCCCAGCCGCTCCCCAGCAGCCTGGGGCTCCAGACCCCTCCCCAGCTCCGCTGCCCTTCTCTGGACACGCTCCAGCCCCTCCAGGTCCTTCAGGGAGGGAGGGGCCCAACCCTGACCCCAGCATTCGAGGGGCGGCCCCCCCAGTGCCCAGGACAGAGGCACGGTCACTGCCCTGCTCCTGCTGGCCACACCACTCCTGATACAAGCCAGGATGCCGTTGGCCCTCTTGGCCACCTGGGCACCCTGCTGGCTCATATTCAGCCGGCTGTTGACCAACACCCCCAGGTCCTTTTCCTCTGGGCAGCTTTCCAGCCACTCTTCCCCACGCCTGTAGCACTGCGTGGGGTTGTTGTGACTCACCTGCAGGACCCAGCACTTGACCTTGTTGAACCTCACCCAACTGGCCACAGCCCATGGAGCCAGCCTGTCCAGGTCCCTCTGTAGAGCCTGCCTACTCTCAAGCAGATCAACACTGCCACCCAGCCTAGAGTCATCTGCAAACTTGCTGAGGGTGCACTCAATGCCCTTGTCCAGGTTGTTGATAAAGATGTGAAACAGAACTGGCCCCAACACTGAGCCATGGGGAACACTGCTTGTGACCGGCCGCCAACTGGATTGAACTCCATTCACCACAGCTCTCTGGGATCAGCCAGCCAGCCAGTTTTTCACCCAGCAGAGAGTACGCCTGGTCAAGCCATGGTGAGCCAGTTTCTCCAGGAGAATGCTCTGGGAGAGAGTGTCAAAGGCTTTACTAAAGTCCAGGTAGGCAACATCCACTGCCCTTCCCTCGTCCACTAAGAAGGTCGCCTTGTCGTAGAAGGAGACCAGGTTGGTCAAGCAGGACCTGCCCTTCACAAACCTATGCTGGCTGGGCCTGAACACCTGGTTGTCCTGAAAAAAATTTTAAAATTTGTCCTTTCCAAATTTTAAAATATAAGAAAAAAAGATTATTTACTGTAAGTACTTCAGAGCTTTAGGTTAAATCTAACATAATGGAGAGGAAAAATAATGCTTTCAGGGCTTCATTTCTTCTGCAACTTGTATCTTCAAATTCTAACACATTGATCACCTGAACATAATTCACTACATCTTTCTCCTGTATTCTCACGTGTGTTGGAGAAACAATAATCAATGACTGAATTTGAAGGGGGAAAGATGACACCTAAGGAATAGGCAGCCTCTTATTTCTGTGTGCCCAGTGTCAGGGAATCCTTGACACAATCAATTTTTCAGAAACAGCCTGCTAAATTGCTTTCAGCAATTGACAAAATGCAACCAATAAATCTTGAAGTAGAGTTTATAAGGACCTCATTTTTTGAACCATACTGTAAAGCCAAGAAATAAAAATATCACTCTAGAAGTAAAAGTTTGCTGTCACCATTAAAATACATGTATCAGCATTAAGTTGATCCTGAAACACCTAAAAAGAAGGAAACTTAGAAAAGTATTGACAGGGACAATTTTTTTTGTCCATTCTCCTTATTTTTTAAAGTGTACTGTTAATTTCTGGAGTACTGTTATTAAAAATAAGCTTTGCCTGTCAGGGCTTATTTTAGTAAGTTATTTGCTTTTATGCATAATATCTAAAATATGTTCAAGGATCAGAAGCCCTATATTAGACTTTTTTTTTTTTTTAAATCTCATTTCCCTGAAATGTTGTTCACATATCAGTAGGGATTTCCTTATTTTACATTTAGGATGGCTCATAATGGTATAAAGATGAAATATTATCTCTATGTCCAAGCTGAAAACCAAATAAGATTCCTTTGAAGAATCTGGTGTGAGGCTAAATCACAGAGAAATGGAAATTAAGTGTGTTTGAAGCATAAGAGATCTAACCAGGAATGTTTTGCAACCCCATATTTGTGTCTCAGGGCATCTGAATTAGTTCTTCCAAAAATCAACAAACTTTTGAAAATAAAAATCATAAGGAGTACAGATCCCTTCCACTTATAAAACTGAAAATCTCCATGGAAACAGCCCTGAAGGACTCCACCTAACTAGTCTGAATCTTTTCTCTTAAAAAAAAAAAAAAGGAAGTAACTGCTAATAAGAGGTCTGGAATACACTTCAGATAAAAACATAAACAAAGCTTAAGTATTTCAATGCATATTTGCCACATGAAGCATCAGGCACATACACAATTTGTCAGAGGACCAGGAACACTGGAGACTGTAATGAAAGGTGACAAACAAGAAGCAAATCATCGAGCCTTGCATGAGAACAGCATAGACAAATAGATTGAAAGAGTCTTAGGGAGGTTGCGTAGAGGCCCCACTTCCCCACAGATATTACTCATCCTTGACAGAAAGCCCAATGTGTACTTAAAGGTCTTTGCGGCTGAAAGCTAAACAACATTCCTAATCAATCTGCTGCAGTTTTTCATGGATTTTCTGAATATCTAAATTAAACTCTCCTTCTCCAATTCAGACTTATTGCTTCTTGTCCTACTCACCAGAGACATGAAATACAAGCCATTTCTTTCTCTTCCTCTTGACATATATTAAATTAATTATATCTCACCTCCAGCTTTCCTCACAAATCATTTTTGAGGAGTCTGATCATTTCCTTTGTTTTTTCCAGACTTTCAATAGTTGGTTTCACCTCTTTCCTGAGGGCAGCACCCAAAACTGGAAATACATTCCAGGTAAGGTCTTCACAGTTATTGGTACAATATACAGATTCATTTGTATGATCTATACACAGAGCCAAAAGTTATGGTTTTATGGCTCTTCCTTAATAACAGCAATAGAAATAAAGGAAATCAGTGCAGCTTTCAAAACATTTCATCAAAACACCACTGCTGATCTGTATCAATAAGACATTGATATGCTGTTCCAATAATACATTGGATCTACAATGCTTCTTGGATTTTATAGTCCTCTGTCTTACAACTAACTGCACAAGAAATTTTCTTGTCTTTCACTTCCAGCAACGATTCATCTGCACAGAGTCAGTACTGACTAAATGTCCTCATTTTCCTCACTCTTTCTTTCTTCATGTTTTATTTATTTTAATTGTTTAATTAGTAATTAACCTCTCTGATTATATCCCACAAATGTACATCCTTCAGATTTTTGTGTGGATGAAGAACAATACAAAGACTTAAGATTTCACACTGTAGTTTCACAGCACATGTATTTTCAAACATTTCAAATGAAGTTTCATTTACTTAAAAGAAAATGAAAAGGATACATTTCTAAAATAAAAGGGGTTGGGATTTTGATATTTGAATTTCTAATAAGAGTGCAGATCTGTGGTTACTTATCTGAATTATGGGTGTATAACTGCAGCCTTTCAGCTTGCTGCTATATTTTAGGTACCTAATGAAATAAAGTAAATATGCATATTTTCTATGTACTCCAGAATACAGGTAAGGTAACCGCAAAAAAGCCACAATGAGGTGTTTTTTTGTTTGTTTTTTTTTTTCTGGAGATCAGACCCTAAACTTAGCAGATCCCACTCAGACTTTATTTGTAGGAAATATAGAACACTGATTTCTTCATAACATCATTCATAAGGTCATTACCACATAAATTCTAGGAGCTACTCAATATATTTGGTATTTTTGCATTTATTCTGTTTGTTGAATAATGTATACCAGTATTCACTGACTGTGTGTCTAGATTATGTCTGAGCTGGACTGAGGGCCAGAAAGGAGGAAAGATCTACTGCATTGGCCCCAGCAATTTAGTCTGTGAAAACAAGAAGCTGCCATATAATATAAAAGCTTTTTTTATTAAAAGCAACCTTAATATTTGCCCTGGAAGAACCAAACAATTTGAAGGCTCTGAAAGTTATTACCAAATTCAGTCAAAGTCATATAACACCTTTTCCTCCTTCAGGTTCAAGCTGTACAGCAAGCACTTCCCAGGTCTATAAAATAAAAAGGTCTAATCACTTTGAACCAAATTATATATGCTGCAGATCCAGTGTTGTTAGTTTACTATGTCATGCATATTTCCAAAACAAAATAAAAATTAAATGGAATCCATTCAAACATAGAATCATAGAATCATAGAATCACAGAATCATAGAACGTTTTGGGTTTGAAGGGACCCCTAGAGGTCACCCAGCCCAACCCCCCTGCAGTGAGCAGGGACACCTTGAACCACATCAGGTTGCTCACAGCCCCGTCCAACCTGGTCTTGAATGTTCCCAGGGATGGGGCCTCCACCCCCTCTCGGGGCAACCCCTGCCAGGGTTTCACCACCCTCATGGTAAAGAATTTCTTCCTTAGATCCAGTCTAAACCTACCGTGTTTTAGTTTAAAGCCATCACCCCTTGTCCTGTCACATCTGGCCCTACTAAAAAGATTTTCCCCATCTTTCCTCTGGGCCCCCTTGAAGCCCTGAGCGGCCGCACTCAGCTCTGCCCGCAGCCTCCTCTGCTCCAGGCTGAACACCCCCAACTCTCCCAGCCTGGCCTCAGAGCAGAGGGGCTCCAGCCCTCAGATCATTTTAGTAGCCCTCCTCTGGACCCGCTCCAACAGCTCCATGTCCTTCTTGTGCTGAGGACTCCAGAGCTGGACGCAGGGCTCCAGGGGAGGTCTCGCTGGGGCAGAGGGGCAGAATCCCTTCCCTCACCCTGCTGGCCATGCTTCTCCTGATGCAGCCCAGGGTAGGGTTGGCTTCTGGGCTGCCAGCGCACATTGCCGGCTCATGTCCAGCTTTTCATAGGTATTTGCTCATCTTAATCTTTAATGTAATTCAAGTGTGAAAGTGCATCTTCTTGTGTGAGGTACTTAGCTGGTTACATTTTTCTTCATTTTTTCCCCATGCAATGTCTAAAGTCAACACCTTCTCAGAAAATATTTCCTGCTTCATGCTTTCATCCTCCAAGATACCAACTGTCTTTACAAGCTTCCTGATGTACACAAATCTCTGTATTGCATGTTAGATCTGGGATTTGTATTCACCAGTCTTTCTCCTTGACCATTCCATGAATGACCTTACTGATAATTTTGCACCTGAGCTGACAGTGCTTCTGGCCTTCAATGCATTTGCTACCTGGCTGTGAGCAACCACAAGATTTGAAGACAAAGCCTCCTTTCAGTAAAATTCAACAGAATACTTCTCTCTAAAGGAGAAATGGGAGGTAAGAGGACATCACTAAAGTGATATATTTAACTGATGATTGTTATAGCAAGTTTTCTTCCAAGTGAAAGTTTAATGAATGTGTATGCTGGCATACAAACATATTTGTGTAGTGAAGAGGCCTTTCTCATACAACAACAGACTTTTTTCTATTTTTCAGTTAGTTCTCTTTATTAAGGCAAGACAATACCTTTTACTTACACAGTAGGGTCCTCATCCACAGTCAAAACCTTTGTTGATGCCAGTCCTATCCTCCTGCCTATGCTACCTGCCATGTCCTTCCCAACGTTTTCTGACTTGTAGTGTCATTCTTCTCTTCTTGTTAGATTTACCCCTTCAGAATTTATTCCACCTCTGTTATATTAGAACACCTCTGTTTCATACTAATTTGCTTTTCACATTAAACTTTCCATCTTTCCCAATGAATAATTTTTTAAAAACAGTTTTTCTTCCTCGCTGCCTTCAATCTTTGCTTCTCTCCTGCAGTGATTTGAACTGCACAGATGTCACCTCTGGCTCCAGATGTGCAGCCACAGGTCTCTGGAGACTGCAAGAGTTCACTGAGGAATAATCAGAATATGTTTGACTTATTTTTATGGTCTTCCCTAACCATCTCCTATTGGCTCCTGTCAGGAACAAAGTGGGTTAGATAGCACTTTGGACAGGAACAGTCAAAGCATATACAACTTCTTCAACAGCGCTCAAAGTTTTATGAATAATAACATATCCCACTGCATTTGTTTCTTTTTCAGATTGGATAGTCCTGAAAAGGAGCATTTAGTCATTCTTGTTGCCATTGTTTAAAGCTTTCCAGGTTCTTCTATATCCTTTTTGAGACAGGAGACTAAAAGTTAACGTGTCTTCAAGTTTTAGGCCAACCACAGATTTCCATAATGCAAAGGGATGCTCGTTTGTTCTCTAATCCTCTCCCAATAATTCCTAGCACTAGATTTGCTTTTCTCCTTGTTATTTACTATTGCTGCAGCTTTCACAGAGCTATCTATCGTAATCCCAAAATATTGCTACTGAATGATATGACCTTTTTTTTTACATGTGAAATTAGGTGTCTTTTTTACCATTCACACTGCTTTATATCTATCTACATTGTATTACTAGACATATTATTACCAGTCACACTGTTTCATAAGGTAGTCCTATAATGTGTCATACCCTGCCCTTGTCTTTACTGTTCGACTAACTTAGTACCATCACAAAACTTTGTTTCCTCACTGCTCATCTCCTTTTACAGGTAATTTATGAAAAGATTAAAAACCTTCCAGAGCCCTGCAGAGCTCTGCAAAACTTGGACAGACTCTGTCTCTGAAAGAACTATTTCCTCCTACACTTTGTTTCTTACATTTTTCAGCATTTACATACCTATTCAGGGACCTTCTTTTTTACACTGAGGCTGCTTAGTTTCCCTAAAGTCTTTGATCAGGGACTTCATGTAAAGTCTTCTGGAAATCCAAATAGACTGTATTAACCAGATAATTCCTGTGCCATTTCAATTACCATCTAATTTCCTTTTGCTTTTAAGTTGATTGAATATGCTCTCTTGCTGTTTGGAATTTCAGTTTTATTTTTCAATTCAGTTTCTAACGGTGAAACTGCTACCCATGTCTAAACTAATATCTTTTTACCTGCTCTTATATTCAAGGCTCTTTATTGCTTATTTTCTCCTGAGATATTGCCTACAATCTACACTTGATAACAGATTTCAATGCCCAAGTGAGACTGTCTGTTTTAAAATCTCGTCTTCACTTTCTTCCTTAATGTTTCTCCTGTGTACTCCAGAAAATACCAAGCTCCTTTAAATTAAAACTTTCCTTTTCTGTGAGTGTTAAAACACTGACAGTGATGAGGCTGTTGCCAAGACCATCACCTCTACTTCTCACAAACGCTGTCTCATTGGCCTTGTGTGGTCCGCCACCTGTCTGTTTATAGAAATTTGCCTGCTCTTGTCCTTGAATGTGATAGAAATTTATTGAGAAAAAGTCTCTTCAGTACTTCCTAGTTCGGTGTCTTTACAGACCCTTAGCATACTATGAACTTTCAATCCATGACTAGGTCCACAAAAATAAACAAATAGTTTTAACACTTATTAATACCAACAGCTCTCTCAAATCTGGGTAGTGAGGCTCAGGTAGGACTCGAGTCCCCATCCCTGGGGGTATTTAAAAGCCAGGCAGATGAGGTGCTTAGGGCCAGGGTTTAGTGGTGGGATGGCAAGGTTAGGGGAATAGTTGGGTTTGGTGATCTTAAAGGTATTTTCCAATCTAAATGATTCTATGATTCTATCCTATGAATAGTCAGATGGCCACTTTTTCTGCCTCTTGACATATCCTGGCCAGCATGTGTTACTCTATTTGGCTCCTGCAACAGCAAAGTAAATATAGTATATTCTGTACGGCCCGAGGTAATTCTGGAGCCACTGCAGATGTCTTTGGCGTGACTCCCAAGCTCACAAAATCTGCCAGTGTGTACTCAAGTGCTCCTGCATCCATGTTACACCTACCTCGCACATCAGACAATCTGCTTATAGGTAAATAAGGTTTAATTGTGTATTTTTTATGTATTTATCCTGTCACCTCAGAACCATAGCTGACCAGCAGGAAAGATACCTTGCAGCTAGAAAAACAAACTCCTGATTACCTCCATACTACAGTTCAGAAAATCAACCACTAGTGGAGAAATAGTTCCTTCCTATGCCAAGAGGTTGAATAAGCTCTCCCAAAATTGTTGGGTAAACAGAAAAGTGCAATATTCAAGGATCTTATAGAGTCAATAAAGTAAGAGCTATGTATCATTGCTAACACTTCACAGCAGAGCTTCTCAGGACTGAAGGAAAGGGGGAAGCAAGGGAACTATTAGGGACACAAAAGTAGTAATAAGATTTTTTTTCCTGCATTTTCCATATTGATTCTTAGCTAAAACTCTCCTTTCTCTCCTCTTCCCGTTTTATCTGTCTGAATGCAGCTGCTGTGTTCTCAATACAAACATACATCATGACCTATCAGATGACACTACCTTCTGGTAGAGCCAGGCAGGCATCAAAGCCCCTTACAAATCTTCATCTGTAAGGAGAATACAAAATGAGGAAGAAGGTAAGAAAGGATAAAAACAAATTTTGCTACTTGTTAACCATTCTCAATTAAAACTAGATTATTGCTGGAATTAAAGTGCTTTTCTTGCTCGCTCCAGCTGAAATTAAAAGAAAGGAATTGAGTCAATGTGCTGCTCTGTCATATGGCTTAACCAGTCTACCCACTTGTGCAGCCCTGCCTGGTAGCTGCACTGGCACAGGTAAAACTGCTAATCTGGGAAAAAAAAGAAAAAAAGAAAAAAAAGGGAAAAAAAAGAAAAAACAAAACCAAACACATCTTATAATAAACATAGTCTATCAAATGCACATTTGCCTGTCAGATTCTACTACACAGAATTAATTTTGAACATGAATTGCTTTCAAGAAAGCAGTTTTTGGTATTCACACACATTGTCGTCTTCGGGTGCTAAGGGGTAGGGAAGGGAGATAGAAAAGGAATATAATTCATTCTCCAGCTTATTGAGGAAAGTTACTGTGCTCACATGCTAGTAAGTAATACTGTTATTACTGCTGCAATTCCATATTCTGACTAATATTGTACACAGCCTGACTGCCATTAGCTTGTCTTTGAAGCATTTCCTTCCCTAGCAAATGGCTAAAGGGTTGTTCTTGATAATATTCATTTGACAGCACAACACTAGGCACGTAAGATATTGCACCTCTGTGCCTCCTACTCATGTATTTTTTCAGACTTAGCTATCATAAGGCAATTTTTAAGATTCAGGGAGCTTTCTTCAAATATAAATAATCAAAGGGAGATTTTGCCGACTGAAAGCTTAAGGCTTTTTTTTTTTGAAGGTATTGAATTGTCAAAGGAAGTTACAAAATATTTGTAACACATAAGACTGAGGCTTAGGAGTAACGAGATTCTACTCAAATTTAACTTCAGCCTTCACTGCACCAATGTTTCCGTACTTGTTCTTGACTTACTCTGAGGAAACTCTGAGTGTGGTGTCACTCAGTTTTGAATGTTTTTCTCTTGCACACTCTCTTCTCTGAAATAGCCGGGGCTCTGGCTGCACAGCATGTGCTGAACACCAGTGTTTACCAGGACTCTTCCCTGGGGAGGCATGAATTTGTCAGATGTATTTAGTCAGATACCATCCAGCAAAAAACAGTCTCCTGTTACAAATTATAAATTGGAATTTTAATGGAAAGATATAATTTTGCTAAATAAAAAGCAAATTGGCACCTTTAGTCCAGCAAAAAGAAACAAAACCAGGCCAGGACTAGTCACTTAAAAAGAACAAAGAGCTGAGAACAAAGTGAAACTGATACAGGGTCCAATTGGTAAGCATTGATAGTTTCATATCAAAATATTTACTCTGTAAAAATCAGAAGAAAACATTCTTAGATTCTTTTACATTTGCTTTTTCTTATTCATTTAATAATGTTGTTTTACTAAGCAAGCTAGCAGAAGTATGAGCGCTGGTGTTCAGAAACATGACACCTATGAGATTCTCCACAACCCAAACTTTATGTTTTATTTCACCTACTTTGCCTGTTTACTTGCTAAGCAGTTCTTTGCTGCATTAATTAGTGCATTACAATTTAATTCTTATTAGCTACTGAAATCAGTTGCTGAAACCTGTCTCAGTAAGTATTATCCCATTACCAAGTCTATATTATTGTGCTTTAACATTAGTTGGTATTGTTAACCAAGACCAATACAACATAACAAAATACTGTGTATTTATTTTTCCTCCTAACCAAAAAGCAAGGTCACTGAAACCTTGGGTAATAAGATAGCTATCAACGCAGTTAACTTCTGTCAAGAAGTATTCTAAAACTAGATTTGCCATGCCTGTATTTATGCCAAGCTAAAACATTTCAGTAGGGACACTATGGTCCAAACAAGCTCCCTAGTACCAAAGACCTTTCTGGGGCTAGACACCTCAGTGAGGCTGGTAGGTAGGTAAAGCTCCCCAGTTTTGTAGGAGATGCCATGCAAGTGGCATGTGGCTGACCTGAGTTCCCAGCCCTGCTAGGAGACTACTTTAACCCCAGACTAAGTCTCTAGCTCATACCATTAAAACCAAATGCCTTACCTCAACTTCCATAACACATTACAGTTTCTGGGAAAGCATAGCTATATTTTGTAGAACTTAAAAATTTGGGGAAGAAAATGTATATGTTAGCCTTACTTTTAATGGAAGATGCCATGTTCTAGTTAACCCTTTCATGCAATTTCTTTTTCCCTAATTCCTCATTATCATACACAATAGATTTGCTAAATGGCTTCGCTAGGTTCAAGAAAGAGCACAGTTGCAATGGAGTGTCTTATCACAAGTCTTTAAATCAGCCAAATCAGGCTTACATAGACTAAAACAGCTCTCAGCAATACAGTAAGAATAGGGATCTGATAACAATGTCAACTTTTTATTTCTCTAGACTTAATGCATATTAACTAATAATCACAATACTAATTTTCTGTGCTGACTTTAATTTAGGGACTAACAGATATTAACAAAGATTTGTTTCAGTCATGATGCCCTTCCAAAAAAAAAAAAAAATCAATGGAGGCTAATAAGTTTTCTGTGGTTACTAAAACCATAAAGGAATAATTGGGGCAACAATTTAATGACTGATTTGATCACTGTATTAGATATCTGGTGTGCTGGGTTTTTTGCAGGAGGTCGGAAGCGTTTGTATTATTGCTTCCTGCAGTAGTCTCTATTTCTTTTCTTACAATTTAACAAGGTTCCAGTTAAAACCATAAATTTAGTCTTAACTAGAAGCTAATGACCTTCTCATTCAAAAAGGGATGTACTGTGATATTATCATGTAAAGATATTTTAAGCATTAAAGATGCACAAAAAGAGGAGACTGGAGTATGTCTCATGAGAAAAGTAATTTGATCCAAACATCATCTGATAACCCAAACTGGATATTTAATATAGCAATTATTAAATTGTGGTCTCAGATACCACTAATTTTCTGTAATTTGCCTGCATTATTTTGAGGATAAGCTAACAGAAAATTTAAGAAGAAAAGTGCATCTATCTGAATGTGGTGATTTTCTGAGCAAATGGCAAGATTAATAATCTATAAAAAGAATTTATGAGGTTTATTCTTAAGCAACTGTAGGGAATTATGACTATCTTTGTGGGCAGTTGCTCCTTCAAGCTCACTTCCAATTTTTTTCATGTATAATTTAGTTCCTATATATTCACCAGCATGTTTCAGAAAGGTCTAGTGTGATACCTGCTAAAAGAGATAAGCTCTATTGCAGCCTTTCATTCCTGGGAAGAATTTGGTTCCTTCTTTTTCCCAGTAAGGTTGTATGTTGTTTTCATATAGGAAGATTTTTTTTCATACTTGACACTAAAAATTCTGAAGCCCAGCACTTGCAGACTACATCACTGCAGTACTACTAATAGCAATGAGCATGCTGTTACATTCAGCAGCAGAATTCACATCTTGAGCAGTATGAATAGGATAAAGAAAATGCAGTGAGAGTTTATTGTCTGTGGTGAACACAAATGCATTAAGGCTCAATAAATCACAAAATAAACCCACAATAACTGAAAAGTGCCCCAGGGCTCCGTAAGTTGACGTAGTACCACAGAGTTAGTTGAATTGCATGATAATATCTGTTTTTTAGTAATATTGACCATTTACTTAGCATCCAATGACATAGGATCTGTAGCCAAAGAATGTGCAGAAGAATGTGAGCAAGCAGAGAGAATATCAAAATCAAATCTCTAGGGATAAAAACTACTTTTGGTATTTTAGATCTAGCTTGATGTAGTTGAACTTAGAATTTTTTGAAGAACACTAAAAGGTTCATATGCACTTCTTTGCTTTGCAGGAAAAGCAAAAAATATTCTCTAACCTAAAGTCTCTAAGTGAGAGAATTCCTTCTGACTCTGCAGCTACCTGATATCATGGAAAAAGAAAGG
This sequence comes from Gorsachius magnificus, assembly GCA_034008185.1. Taxonomy (NCBI): domain Eukaryota; kingdom Metazoa; phylum Chordata; class Aves; order Pelecaniformes; family Ardeidae; genus Gorsachius; species Gorsachius magnificus. The sequence continues at coordinate 79,571,843 of CM067109.1, forward strand.
AAAGTGAAGCATTCTTCTGACAAATGTACCAGAATAAATCATACAGGAGGCATATATTCCTAAAAGATGATGAGCTGCACATCAAGATAATTAAGAATGTCTTCAGGCTGTAAAGAACATCTTGGTAAACCCATTAAAGTATCCAAATAGCCACATACAGGTAGCATATCTAATTTTCTAGTACAGGAAATTAGAACTTGGATAGCTTTCAAGCCATGCCTCAGATGCCATGCTGATAGTTAAATTCCTGAGTCAGACATCAAGTACAAGTATGCTGATGCTCTGTATGATCACATTCTTTTGTATTTCATTGCTCACAAAGAGATAGTAGTACCAAACACAGGAAATAAGTTTTGTTGAGGGTTTATTTGGGGAGGGGGGGATTTGGGGAGGGGGAGATGTAGGGTGTGTACAGCATAAGCATTTCAAACCAGATTTACAGAAAAATCTTCCATTCCAGAAACCTTCATGACAACAGGGACCAGAAGACCATGCCACATACTGGGCTGCATCAAGAGAAGCGTGGGCAGCAGGGCGAGGGAGGTGATTCTGCCCCTCTACTCTGAGAGACCTCCCCTGGAGCCCTGTGTCCAGCTCTGGAGTCCTCAGCACAAGAAGGACATGGAGCTGTTGGAGCGGGTCCAGAGGAGGGCTACTAAAATGATCTGAGGGCTGGAGCCCCTCTGCTCTGAGGCCAGGCTGGGAGAGTTGGGGGTGTTCAGCCTGGAGCAGAGGAGGCTGCGGGCAGAGCTGAGTGCGGCCGCTCAGGGCTTCAAGGGGGCCCAGAGGAAAGATGGGGAAAATCTTTTTAGTAGGGCCAGATGTGACAGGACAAGGGGTGATGGCTTTAAACTAAAACACGGTAGGTTTAGACTGGATCTAAGGAAGAAATTCTTTACCATGAGGGTGGTGAAACCCTGGCAGGGGTTGCCCCGAGAGGGGGTGGAGGCCCCATCCCTGGGAACATTCAAGACCAGGTCGGATGGGGCTGTGAGCAACCTGATGTGGTTCAAGGTGTCCCTGCTCACTGCAGGGGGGTTGGGCTGGGTGACCTCTAGGGGTCCCTTCAAACCCAAAACGTTCTATGATTCTGTGATTCTATGATTCTATGATTCTATGATTCTATGATTCTATGATTCTGTGATACTGAAGTAGCAACAGAAGATCATGCCAAATCCCATTTGGGTGGTTGGTATCTTACTGAGTACCTCAGAATCATTAGTTATTGATGATCTCTCCACAGATATTATTGAGTATGCTAGCCACAGTTTTAACCATCTAGTGGGACAAGCTCTGCCAGCTGACTTGTTTCTTAAATCTTGGATTCCTGGGGAAATTCTGGAATACTGTAACTTGTGTCAGCTTTTCAAAAGAGGAGGTAGATGAGCAGAAGAGCAATAGGAAGCTTTATTCTATATCAGTACCTATAAACATGGCAGAAAATGTTATGAGAGCCTCAACAGAGTAAAAATTGAAAAAGCAATTTAGAAAGTGAAACAATCTTACAATTTCCGTGTTTCTAGAAAGATTTTTCAGGAACTGGTGTTCAGTTCTGTGCTGGACACTGAATGCTGTCAGCAGGTCTCCTCTCTCAGATGCCCTCAGTTCAAAACTTGATACCTCCTCAGAGGCTCACTTTACGCAACCATGCAATTTCCTGGGTTCAATGTAGAGAAAAATGAGTGAGATGCAATGGTCTGTGATACAATTGAAAGCGGAGAATATGCAAGTTAATGATCTCCTCTGGCCCCAGACTTTCTTAACCACTGTATATTAAGGTATGACATTACCTAGAGCGCATAGGATGTTTGACTTAAAAGGAAAAGTTAGGCAAATATCTTATCAGTTCTGCAACCTTTAAACAAATGAATGCATTAATTCATGTCAGTTGTTTTCTTACATGTGTTTGTTTGTTTTGTATAAACATTCTAACAAATGCATTTCCTACTGTACCACATAAAGACAAAAATGGCAAATGGTTAATTTTAAACAGATGATATCCATGTCAATTAATTCCAAATTCTATAAAGATTACTGCCTCAATAGAAATTTTATTCTGTTATATTTGTCTAGTGAGTTAATGAAAGCAAATGATCTCTGCTGTGAGAGGCATTCTCAAAAGGGCTGAGTGTTGATCTAACTTTGAAATTATGTATTGAAATTAACTTCAGCAGCGTGCATATCCTCATTGAATCTAATAAAAAACTGCCAACACAAATTCAGTTTTTATGAACAAGTGCTGATAACTATCTTAGGATATTCAACAGACCAGTGACAGTTTGTAACCATTCTACAGTACATAATTTAAAATAATCGTATGTGAAAAACCATAACGGCTTATAGATAATTAGGGAACAGAAATATCTTAGTTTAATCTTTTAAAAATTGTCTTCTCAATGTAGAAACAAGTAAGCAAATAAAGCAGGACTACTCCAAGTAGCCTACTCCAACTTTCAAGCTGTTTAGGATTCAGAACCAAAGATATGAAAACAGAGATACCGAAAAAATACATTCACCCTATATATTTTAATCTCCAGTTTGTCAAAATAAGCAGAAGAAAACATCTCAGTCTCCCCGAATTAAGTTTTATTTACTCTTTTTTCAGTCTTTTAGGGATAAGACACGTGTGTTTTCTGAGGAAATGACCTCATATATATATATGTATGTATGTGTATATATATAAATCATCAACTACAATTCATCAATGAAATAAGAAGTGTTTCTATTGTTTCCAACAGAACATCTGCCTTCTATGCAGTCTATAAAATGGAATTTGGGGGGGTGGGGTGGGGGTGTATCTTATTAGTAAAAAGCTATCATAATTTGTATTATTTACATTTTAAATTTTCTTTACAGTTTAGGAGTGGAAAATCATTGAAAGCACTTCATTTGATTAATTCAAAGCTATAAGAATTCTGTGATAATATCAACCTGAGACTCAGGGAACACCAGATTATTAAGAAACCAATTTGTTCAATTTTTCTTAAGTCATGAATTTAAAAATACACATATTTAATTATTCTATGAGAAAGGTGTGAAAATTAACTTCAAAGGAAAGAAGAAATTATACTATGTTTTCCTCTTTGCTTTAATTAAAACCAGCAAGGACACTACGTTTCTTTTGTTTAAGGAAGAAAGGAATTTGGTCTATACCTGATGTTATTTCTACGTTATATAAAATATAACATTAGAATAACAGATGTGAGTTCAAGGATACTTTTCCAGAAATAAGTCTTTCAAACTCTCAACTCCTCTGTAAAAGTCAGACTAAAGCTACAGAAGGAGAAATCAATTCCTTCCTACATTTGAGTATCTGTGAGCCTGTAAACATGCAAGAAGATGGAGAGATAAATGAGTGAGATGATTAATTAGCAATTTCTGAACAGTTACTCAGAGCAATGCTTCATGATTTACAACACTTAAGCAACTATTGCAGCAGGTCTTTCAAGGGTTATTACTTTATTGAAATAGAACATTCAGGTTTGACAATCTGAATCGGTGCATTGAGGTCCGTAAGACAATGACTACATAATATGCTCTACTTACAACATCATCTAACTCCATGACATATGAAAAAATACATACAGTTTCTAACTTCAACAAAGTTCTTTTGCTTCTATAATTAAAATGTCATGCCATTGTATGCCATGCTTGTACACATTCAATTTCCCTCTCTTCCCCTCTACAGCTACAGGAAAACACAACTCAACTAAATATTACAATAGGATCTGGTTAGGGCTGAAAACTACAGGAAGACACCAAGAAAATTGTGCAGTGTTGAGTCAAGACAGAACCAAACACTAAGGGTCTCCCAGATTTACAGACTACCTACCTGTGCTTCTTCTCCTCTAGCTTTGATACATCTGTATTAGGAAATTAAACAATGCATGGAAATATTTACAACGAGTGCTGTAGCACAGCTGATGACAAGAGGTACGTTCCCAAACTCCCAGGAAGATTCCACAGACAAAGGTCAATCTGCCCATGAAACAGTTTACATGAGGCCATCCTAGTTCAGAGACTAGAACAATTTGCTAGCAATGATGTGAGCAATTCCATGACTTTTGCCCTCAGAACCAGGACATTTTCTAGGGTACATTTAATTTACTTGCACAGATATGGCATTTTTCATGCTTTGCCTTCAGGTTCCTACTGAAATCTGCGTCGCCATCTATCCTTTCACTTAGGAGCTCTTTCGTGATTATCTCTTGTGTAGGCACTCATACACACACTAGGTGTTTACCAGGTTCTTCTAACTTTCTTCTTATGGAAACTGTTTTTTCTCCACCCTACCTTTCCACTGAGACAGGCAGGAAGCTGCTGGTAAAATGCTTCCTATTCCAGATGGACGCTGGCGAGGCAGGTAATCCCTGCATAGATGAAGAAGTCTGTTTAGGGCCTTCCAGGATTCCTGTCTTCTTAACTGTCACAAAATTACAGGTCTGTACTTTTGCTCTGAATGTGGACAATCCAGGTGTGTTCACTATGGTTACGAGAATGTCTTCTCTAAATTTCCTGCTCAAAGTGGCGTGAACTAGATCAGCTTTCCCAGGAACTTGTTCACCTGGATTCTGAAAATCTCCAGGGATGAGGGCTTTACAACCTCTCTGGGCAGTTGTTCTGTTGCAGTGTTCAATCACCCTGAAAATAACATTTGCTTATGTGTAGGTGGAGTTCCCTATATTTCAGTTTGTGTCCATTGCTTCTTGCCCTGTTACTGGAATCATTGGAAACAGTCTTGCTCTGCTTTCCTTACTACCAATCAGGTATTTATACACATGACTAAGATCCCACTGAGGCTTCTTTTCTCCAGGATGAGCAGTCCCATACCATAGGACTCCCAGTTCCTCATAGAAGAGATGCTCCAGTTCCTTCATTATCTCAGTGTCCCTGAGCTGGACTAACTCTAGTAGCTCCATATCTCTTGCACTGGGCAGCCTAGACCTGGACATAGCACTCTAGATGCTTCAGTACTGGCCATCAATCTTCTAGTGACTGGGCTCCAGCTGACCTTTGTGCTGCTGATCACAACTCTTTATGTCCAGCAGAACAGCCAGTTTTCAATCCACCTGACTGTGCATTTACCTAGCCTGCACTTCATCAGTTTGCCCATGAGGATGTTGCAGGAGACAGCGTCAGAGCCTTACTAAAGTTCAGGTAAGCAACATTCACCACTCTGCTCTCATCCACTAAGCCAGCCATCTCATTGTAGAGGGCTAACAGGTCTTACACTTTGGGCTATTTCAGTGACTGAGCTTGAATGCAAAAACTGGGACCACACCTCAGCCTGTGGTTTTATTTTTAATAGGTCTTCAACATCACTTTGCTGAAAATCGGTATTCAAATGATACTCCTTACTTTTTCATAAAACTGTACAACAGACCGAGACAACTAAATATCTTCACATTACTTAAAAACCCATTATGTTTTTAATGAATTTTTTAAAAATTACTAAATATTGAATGAGCTTTATGCTAAGATATTCACACCTTTTTATTGCCTTTAAACATGATCATGATGAAATGTTAGAAATAATGTATATAATTTTTCATACACTTTATGATTATATGAATATATATGAAACACTGAGAAGTGTTCTGTTTCAGATATTAATTTTGTGTTTTGCATCATAAGCCAAGATTTTGTTTCTGATTTCATGATTGTGGAAGGTGGGAGAAATGAGTGATAAATACTACATTTAATTCCTTTGCCACTAATATCTGTCACAGTTAAGTAAAAGATGTTAATGATGTTTTTTTCTCAGGAGAACAAAAAAAAAAATCAGGAAAGTGGCATTTTTATGTTGATTCTTTGAAACTGTATTTTCCTATATTTGTTTTTGGAAACTCGCAAAATGTTATGTACCAGAAGAAAATGTGTTGCACAAAGGGGAAAAACAAACTCTTACATCTCTCTAGCATGAGTATAGAAACTAAATACAACTTTTATATCTATCCCAGAGAGAATGTATTATTCTCCTTTATTTCAGATGAGAACCCAACAACCAGCAGTGCATGATCTCAAAAAAATAATGGGTTTGACAGGATATAGTAGTACAGCTGCACCAATACTTGAGGAAATGTTCCCCATCCCTCTCTGAATAGTTGAAAGAAGGAATATCAATACCACTCTTCCATATCAGGAGTGAAAAATATAATAGAAAATAACAAGTTTCAGACTGTTTCTTACCATTTTATTAAAGATCAAATCAAACTTGTCTATTCTCAGTACATCCACTTTATCCCAACACAACAAACACAAAATCACATTTTAAAGCATGGGAGAGTACCCACCTGTTGCACAATGATTGACAGAAATCCTATTTCTGAGAGTTGAAATGGCAGATGGCCTTTCTTGATCTTCATCAGATGGATTTGTCATAATATGAAATGTGTCCTTTCGTTTCACATGGTCTTTCTCATTGATTTCCAGGTGACAAATAACTACGAAATGTACTGAGAAATAAACAAACAGTGGCCTTGGACCTTGATTCATAAGGACTGCAGATTTTCTTGAATTTTAATTTGATTTTCAATTAAATGAGGATATATTGTAGGAAATTCAGCTTCATAGGGGTTTGGAAATGGCTTCTTTAATTGCCCCATATGAGCTAAAAGCTAAACTTTTGCAGAACGCCGATGCAGTTGTTGCTGTAGAGTTCAGGTTGCAGGCAACTTTCTAGAAGCTGAGGACATATAATACAGTAAACATATTTACCTTATTTCAGTGAAATTATTCAGTATGTGGCTTAAGTGTTTCTTTCTGTCTACTTTTATTTCTGAATACAATTATTTATTTACAATAGTCAGGTTTTAGGTTTTACTTATATTCTAAAACAGAGGGTAAAAATCATGCAGAACACAAGGACACTGAAATTTCTTAAAGAAAAAAGACCATAGTCCATGACCATGGTTAATCTGATCCCATAAAAGACAAGTTACTATTCAGTCCTGCTAGGTAGGAAAAAGAGTTTCCTCTACACCCAGTCTTGGCACTGGAGCTTACTTTGTAGGTCTTTAGAATACTAAAGAAAATGGGAAAAAATAGCTCCCCTTTTTTTCCACAATCATTGCATCATCTCAATATGGAGACCAAAAGGGGTCTGATTTTGATTCATAATGAAGTCTTCTGGAAAGATTGCTGAAGGTATATATGCTCAGCTTACTTTGTCACCTACTTACAGCCGACACAATGGAAATTACTCAGAACAATGTCTTTATACACCAAGATGGAGTACAGTTATCTTAAATGTGCCTTCTACACCGAAGCATGTTTCTACAAGAGCTGTTAAAACATTGATAATAATCAATTACTTTCAAAAGGGATCCTGCTAGTAAATAATGTAGGAGTGATATGAAGTCTTCCTTGCTGACTGCTCTTATTGGTGGCAAGGCATATCCCAAAAGACTCTTCTTCTGAGGTTCCCTTTCTGCCTCCTCCCCATGGTAACTGATGGAAATAAACATAGCAACATGTGTAGAAAAGGCATTATAGCCAAGGGCGCAGCATAAAAAGGCAGTCTTTCTTTTGGTAGCACTGTTAAGAAATGAACAGAGAATCAGTGCAGAAGCACAAAAAGGCCATAGCAGTGTATGTAGTGAGAAGGCAAGGAAAAAGATAGATGATTAAGCAAGGAAAAAGACAGATTTGCCATACACTAGAGTAATGAGAGGTGGGAATTAAACTGTGATGCCCTAGGAGTCAGGGTATACGCCAACAGGAGCCAGAGTCCTACATCATTTATGGTGGACCTGAGACCGTGGCTGGGAATGCAGTACTGCCCTCTTGACAGATCCCCCTCAGATACACTGGAAAGAGAAAAGGGGTGAAAAAACCCTCTAAAAACCAGAGCAGAATTCTTTCCACAATGAATCTCTGTGCTGTATGTGATCTAGGATCAATGTTGGTCACAACAGCTAGGAAAGGAGTTGTCGCTTTCATCTTGTTGCGACAATCACCCACAGTTAGACATGTGAGCTGCACAGGGGGGTCAACGTCCTCATCCCCGGGCCACTGATGCACAGACACCGATATGAGGATGCAGCAAATGGTGTTTATTCTAACAAAACAACAGCTTTTATACCCCTTATCAGGCCCGCCCTTCTTCTTCCTTCTTCTTGGTGACGATGATCAGTAGGTGGTCTTCTTCTACACTCAATTGCTCCTCCCCTTTTTTATTCTCCACAAGGAGTATGCCTTTGTTTTAAAGGAATGTGATAATTTTATGAGTCTCGATCTTTTCAGTACTTCAGCACTGCAGAACCTGAAAGACTACATTAAACAACATATATCAATGCAAAAAAGTGTGCAGACATTTCTCTCTTTTCATTAAGGTCTTGTGCTGTGTTTATTATATCATTTGATTTTATGACAACTTCTACTCCTAGGCTTAGAGGCATCCTCTTTAACATTCTCCTTCCTCCAAACACACAACCTCCTGAAAACACACATTAAGCAAATCTCCAAGCTAGAAGCCCAAGCTTTCATTACACGCACTTGCTGAACTGTATTCAGCTGCTGGGAAATTCACCTGATGAACTGGAAAATGCCAGCACTGCAAGAGTTAGCTCCTCATTCTATGCAAAATATCATGCTCTGCAGTAGTATGTGCCTTTGTCTGGATTCTTCGCATTTGCAAAATCATTGTACATGTGCTTTTGACCATTCAGTGGAACAGATGTTCCAGTTCACTTCCCAAGGACTCAATAAGGTCGTTGTATTAAGCATCCCGGTTTGTTGAGCTTTTTGCCACTCCATGGTACAATGAAGTTACAGTCAGATTATTTCTAAAGGAGACTGTAGCCTTGATTAAATGAAATGAACAGCAAATCTTCATTCTGGAGTCAAGCTCAAGATCCATTACAGACTCCGTTAACACCCGCATAAGATGCTTGCCCTAATGAGTAATCACAGATGTGAAGGCCTAGAAGAAGACCCCAAAGTGTCAAATTCTGATGTTTATGACTTCTATTACATTTCTGATGAGCATTTGGTTTTGAGTGCAGCACGCTAAAGAACCCAAGGAAATAGAGCACAAACACCAAATTCACCAAAGCAGAAAATGAAAGCAAATCTCACTCAGGTTTTTTCCTTACTATTGATATTACCCATCTTTTCATAATATTAAATGCAACTACCTACCCAGTTTCCTAGCCTGAAAATAATAAGTACATATAAAAGAATAATTAAATATACAATTAAATTGCAATAGTTCAAAAGGACAATAGGTTTGTCCTATAAAATAAATTAAATCTCCTCGCGGGTTTGAGTTTTGAGATCCCTTGATTCCAAGAACTTCTATTGATTATTTAATACTTTATAGTTCTTTGAAACACTTTATAATGCAAGTACTTAATGCCCATTAAAATAAATTATTAGAACCTGTTTTAGACTAACATTAAGGTTCAGTCTTCAATTTGTCCAGTCTTCAAACTGACTTTATTCCTCATGTCTTCTGAACATGGGTCCTACAGACCCACTAGATCTGTGTCATAAAAACATAACTTCTCTGAAGACAACTATGTTGATATATGAGTTAATTTTTAAACAAGTTTTTGAAGTGAATACAAGGAATGTCAAAGGTATTAGGCTGAAAGCCTTTGATAACAAAATTCATTATTTAATTGAGCACAACATGCTTCCTGGAAAGTGACAGTGAAAGATTTGCCTATTAATCCTACCTGTTTCAATTGATCAGATGAGACCATCAGAACTTTACTAATGGAAACGATACAGAATCTAGGCTGTAATTATGACTTGTTTATATCCAAACTATTTTTAACTCTCTAAATTGTAGTTGTAGAAGCACAGAACTCCTAAGAGCCGCAAAGGACCTTGGGAAAATGCAGCTAGGCTGTGTTAAACATCATGCTAACACAGAAACTCTGTCATCAGTAGCCATGGCAGATCAGGGAGCTGCAATTCCAACTCTGGGCAAAACCAAAGTAATTCTTCTGCATGCAGCATTTACATAAATTATTGTTTTCAGGAAAAGGCTGTCAAGAAGGACTTCAACCAGCAAAAATATCCAAGATTGAGAGGGGTGTAAAGATATGATAAAAATTCTCAAGTATTTAAGAAGCTGGAAAAAAACCCCAAACCCCAGTGCTTCTTCCATGTCTGCAGCAAATGGTCTGAAAAATATTGGGCCAATGCTGTAGCACAGAAGTTTCTGGATTATAGTAGAAAGAAAAACACTGGAATAAATGGGAATAAACTGCTCTGTCACTGGAGACCTCTAGAAGTGGGGTAAAAGAAACATCCCTGAAGACTGATTGACGTCAGAGCTGGACTACGTCTCCTCAAAGACACTCCCAGACCCATGATTTACTTCTATACAAAGTATCACCAAGAAAAAAGTTAAAGTATGTAAACAAGCTGATTTGTTTAAATCCACACAGCTTCACTGCTAGGTATCTTTTCTCTTATGCTAGAGTCTATGACAGGCAAAGTGGTGAGTTATTGATGGGAAAATCTGGATCTGGCAACTATCTGCAAGACTTTGAATGGCCTAGAGTTTACAAGAAATGGACTTGAGCCAGGAAGAAGAAAAAGTGCTTAAACCTGGCATAACCTAACCAGAGAGATACACAACCTTCCTGTGACAGAAAGTTCGTGTTTTGCTCACCAAACAGAAAGAGGTTAAGACAAATCCATTTTAGTGACAGCCAGGGACCATTTCCTTTGTCAGGAGTGGGAGAGCAAGGAAGGACAGTTGCACAAAAAATGTGCTCTATTCAAGCTCCCTGAAAAAAAAAAAAAAAAAAGGACTGATTTGTTGCAGTGAGCAGTGGTAATACCTCACTAGAAATTGAAAACCCCCCCATCCTGTGGTCCTCTGAGAGAGGACTGTGGTCTGGCCAGCCTTCTTGCTAAAAGCCACTTGATATGCTCCTCAGCAGGATTAATTTAGCTTTATGCTAATATGTCTAGGCGCCTTTGGAAAGCACCGACTTGCAAGATGCCAGCTTGCAGCATGGGTACATCCAGGACGTAGCTGTCTGCATCTGATCCAGCAGGCATGCGCTGTGCTACTGCAGAATACTGCTGGGCAGAGTTATGTCCAGAACAGGCTATTTTGCTACGGTAGTAGCATCAAGATATACAAGGCTTCTGGCATCAGTTTCAACTTTCCATGGCCTCAAGTTGCACCAGGGCAGGTTTAGATTGGACATTAGGAAAAATTTCTTCACCAAAAGTGTTGTTAAACATTGGAAAGGGCTGTCCAGGGAAGTGGTGGAGTCCCCAGCCCTGAGGGTATTTAAAAGCCGGGCAGATGAGGTGCTTAAGGACATGTTTTAGTGGTGGGATAGGGGTAGGGGTAGGGGAATGGTTGGGCTTGATGAGATCATCAGGTCTTTTCCAACCTAAACAATTCTATGGTTCCATGATTCTATGATGAGAGACTCATTTGTTCGTATATCCCATCACACAATGAAATACACAGCTAATATGAGGAAAACTCTGCATTTTGTAAATCCGGCCACAGAAAAGGAGTTATTACACTCATGGTCTTGTTTATGGGTAGATATCTATACATATTATATATATTTGTGTATATATGCATGTAAATAAGCATAAAAACAAGAAAGTATTGTAAAAATAACGGAAATCTTAAGAGTCTGCTAATTAGTCCAGGTCTAACTGTTACAGGGAAATAAATAATAATGTAGTTTAAATTCTTACACTCACTTCTTGATTTCTCCCCTTTTCCCGGTGTTATTCTTATGGTTCCACTGCTCCTCTGGGGCCTAAGGCTGGCAGATTCATTTTGGCAGGGGACATCAGAGCAAGCTGTCAGCTTCTGAAGCCCTTTGCCAAAAGAAATATGTTTGTGTTGGTGGTTTCTTCTTCACTCTAGGATCCACTTGGGGTCTTTCATACAATTTCCACAATGCTTATACACCTTTTGCTTTCCTCATTGGTCTGCAGCTTCATGCTACAATCCCAGTTTACTACAAATGGTGACTTTAAGGTATGTTGGCTACTACTCCTTTGTTTCTTACCCCTAAACACCAGTTTTGTCCAGCTCCATAACTGCATTTCTTTAACTGCCCATGGGTGAGTTTCTTCACAGCGGTGGGGTCTCCAGTGCCAAGCCTATGCCCCATCCTCTATATAACCCCATCCCTGTGTCCTGTGCCTCCAATTCTCCATCTGCTCCCAAACTAGGCCTGTATTATTCAGTGCTATATCATTGCATTAGGTTAGTAAATACCTCACTCTACACAGAAAACCTACTTGCTGCTCTTATCTATATAAAGCTACAGTTGCACCACAAAAAAAAAACAAAACAAAGAAGCAAACAAACAAGCAAAAAAAAAAAAAAACCAAAATCCCCAAACAAATTAGCCACAGATATCTGGTCAATTAGAGAAATTGATGTCACAGTTAAGCCAAGTAAAACAGAGCTGCAGACATAGCTCAGACAAAGCCTAAGTACTGAGACCCGCTTACGGTCTGCTACCAGCAATGGCAATACTGCCTTAGAGGGCTATATGGTGACAGAGGTGAGAGCTATGGTCTTTGGCTTTTCAGTGCTTCTTGGTGGCATGGGGCTCAGCCTGACCAAAAGACGAGGCACCATTTCCTTATGCCATTTGTTTCTTACGTTCCACTTTTTTCACCCAAGTAGAAAAATTTCTTCACAAGTTATTTGAAAATTTTTGCAAAACTTTCTAGATCAAAACATTTTCAATAGTTGAAGTCAAATTTGGAAATACTCCTACCAGAAAGAAGAATGCGTTGCTTTGAAGAGCTAGAGTTAAGATTTTTTTATCATTATTATTTAGAATTTTCCATTTTCTTTCTTTCTTTTCTTTTTTTTTTTTTTCTTTCTGGTAAAATCATTGGAAGTTTCTTGTATTTTTTCTCAGGCTTAAACAAACCAACATCAGAAAATGCCCTCTAGTAACAGCATACTAACCAACAGTGCTGTATGTCAGCTTCTGACATACTCATCCCTTGCAGCACCTTGCTGTAAAAGCTTTATGGTCCCTTTCCTACCAACATCTTTGTATTCCCTTCCCCGCATCTCCCCTCTCTCCTTCCCCATCATTAATTAATGAAAGCAAAGTGACACAGCCCGGTTGAATTTTGCCTACTTTCTTTGTACATTGTCCCCTTCTTAGGTTCAGCTATCAAATCCATGACTAACACTCTTCTCTGCCTTTGGATCTCACTCATCCTCATGAACCATTCTCAGTCCATGGTTTACTGTGTTTCTATTCATGATTTCCTGGACAGATAGGTGTGAACATGTGCAGTGGAGTAATTCCTTCAAGAATGCATCAGATTTATTACTCGTTCATAAGCTGTCTGCACAGTATGTCTGATGTGCAGCTGCGCAGGGCTAATGCAATGAACTGTAGAGCTGATCTGCAAAATACCAGTGCTCAGGAATTCAGGATGTGGGTGGTGCCAAGCAGGTTGCTGTATTCCTGCAAATCCTAGATTTTAGCAAATAAATCCAGATTTGAGACAAATGCTTACATGTCCCAGGGTAAGGCAAGGAAAAGGACATGTGCATGCAAAATAGGGTATGGGGTCACCCCCAGAGTTACATTTATTTCTTTTCACTCTCCAGTTCCTCCACACTTTTTGCTAGCTATGCTTCTCCCACAGAGTGGCTTCTCTGGATCTGCAGGGGGGTGTCCTTGTTCAACACATACTGGTGCATCTCAGTTGTCTACTATTCCCTAAAACCTCCTCCAGACTTATCCTTTTTTTCTGCTTTACACAAAACTTTCTCTCTCCATTCCATAGTCTTTCTGTGAGCCCTCCCTGTAAAAGCTTGCTTCATTCCTGTTGGGGTTCAAGCTATGGTGAAGCTGCTGTCTCTGATGTGTAAGCATCAGAAGACAGCAGATATTCTCAACCCTAAACTCCAGGAGATTTGCCCTCTCCCTCCCTAAACACGTTCTTCTAGTATTCTATTTGCAACAGGAAAAAAAAGTAAAAAATTAGGTTGTGTTCTCCAGCTCCTTGAATTTTCACTGAAGTTACAAAATGGATCAGTTTTAAAGTCATTGTGTTACACACAAAAAGAAATGCCATTGAGACAAGGTAGATTCCTCCACCTCTGCTTTTAACTCAGCCAGTTCTTTGCTTCATTTACCCAATGATTATTACACAACACAGTAACAGCTAAGCAGCTCAGATGGTCTGAGAGTCGCTTTTTATTATGCTCTTACAAACAACAGTCTCTCCGTCTGGGAACTCAAAAATCTATGTTTTAAATAAAGTGAAGTAAGTGACTAAACAGACCAGAGAGAAAAGGGGGAGCAAAATATGATAAACAAGTACTTTTGAATGAACAGTTAATGTTGCTTATTTGCATACCTAACTAACCAGTGTGAACACACAAATAAAGTTGTAAGCATTTACACAGTCAACAGCTTCTACTTACTGGAGAGTTTCACCCAGCAATGCATAAAACAATTGTAAAATACTGTTCCATTACTTTGCAGCTGTATGTTTGGCTTGACAGTTCATTAGTCCTATTAAGTTCAAATGCTACAATTCCACATATTTACAGTATCCTACTTCTTGTATTATTAACAGCAGTGAAATGATCAGGTACTGAAATGGAAAGGAGACAGCTAAAGCATTAGCTTTTTAATAATGTAAATATATAATCAGTCATACAGGCATCTCACTGTGTAGTTTACTTTGCAGACTGCTTCACAATTGCATCTCTTCATTATCTGGTGTCCCCCACCTGATTACTGACATGAACCATTAGACAGACAGTCCAATATAATATGCCAATGGCATCAAGGGGGTTTCTGTGTCATCAGGAGGAAATAAGATGAAAATAAAAATACTCTTCCTGACTGGTAGTTTCAAGTACATATATTAATTATGAAACACTAATTTATGGATGGTAATCTCTGCTGCCTTCCAGTAACTGACATTAGAACATATTACTAGAATTTAGGGGTTTTGAGAATGTACATGCTTTTAAAATGTGCAAGACTTCGCAAAAGATGGTGGTTCTATATTTTTTAATGTGACATCAGCTGTATGTTAGCAAACATACTGCTATGGGCTGGTGAGATCAGTTTTCAGATCCTGAGATTTTAAACTGGCATTCAGCACAGTCCCTTTTTGGCTAGCATTCTTGACAAACATGCAATCCTAATACCTGAATGAATGATGGACGTCTGACTACTGCTCTGCCATAAGGCAAATTGATGCCCATCAATTCCAGCAGGACATTTGTGTTGCATTCATTTAACTTGTATACAACATGGAAGAGGTCTCAAACTGTAGGCACTGCTGATTGTGAAAAAATACTTTCATTTAAGCTATGATAAAAAAAGTATGACTTTGTACATCAATCTAAAAATAAAAGCTTTGAGATTTCATTCTCCTGTATCAGCTACCAAGTGAGGGAAAAGCTCTGCAAAGAGGTGGTATGTTGTTTGATGACAGGTCACTGAAGAGGAGTTTGGCTCATGACAAATCAAGTTTCCATACCTGTTCCTCAGCAGCAACTGCCCCAAAGACACAAGTCCCTTCTAAAATTTTACCCTCTGCACATTGATACTAATTCATGTCTCAAAAGCAACATGACTGTACTCACACATGGTTGTGATATAACCAATAAGCCATACCTTCTCATTTTTAATTAGTCACAGCAACAAGGCTTTGTTCCGTCTGATGCATGAAGGTGGATCAAATCATGGATCAAACCCCATCCTTCACTGTGTAGTGTAGAGATGACTTTTCAGGAACTACTGGGACACTGTCAAGGGTACAGCACATATTTAGGATTCATGATTATATTTTATATAAACTAGAGGCCAAATAAACAGAGCTGGACCAAACATTCCACTTACAATAATTTCTTTGGAAAATATCCTTTTCATGTATAACCTATGACAATTGTGAAGAGCAATGTGGTGATCTGATTATACACAACTTAGTTTGTTATATGAACAAATAATGAAGCATGTTTAAATCCTTACTATTATGAACTATTTATATGTACCACATAGTTTTGAATATAGCTGTTTGGGATTTTTTTTTAAACTCAAGTTTTGTCTTTTGTTCTGCATCGTATGTACAATTTATGAGATATGTATTACAATTTGTCAAGGTAATAATTTAAAATGTTATCTTAATTAACATTCTGTAAAATACAGAAGTAGTGGAGAATGATTATCATTCTCAGCAGATTTCCTCCCTCCCATCAATGACATAGTGGAGTACCCCAGAGGCAAAATAAGTATTAGGAAGATTCATTGGAAGAAAAGCTAGAAAATGCATGGCCCAAAAATATATTTCTTCTTAAAAGGAAAATCTCTTTCTCTCTGCGTGTAATATAAAACAATTCTGGAAGATTCCATGTTTGCAAAGTTAATGTTCTTCAAGCTTTATAACACTGTAAATGTTACCAGCTCCAAGAAATGTCATGGGAATGTAATATTAAATGGATTTGAAAGATGCAGTGGCATTTCCAAAAGCACCTAACTGACTTAACAATAAATCCATAAATGGACTTCAGAGTTAGTTATTGCAGTGACTAAATGGTATGACACTGCCTTGAATTTGAGTCATGCATCCTGATCTCAACAAAGCACAGACAAAAAGTCATGGGCTGCATCTAAACTGCAGATGCTTTCTATCAGCGACATCCACAATCTTGGTCCTCAAAACATCAGTGCCGAACAGTTTGAGTGCATCATGGCTTCCACGCACTCCCTCTCTCTCTAAACAGGTATCTAGATTTCCTTACATTAAAAGAATGAAAGAAGATCAATGGCATGCATCAGATGTCTGAGAAGCTTGTATTCAGGATATGGAGAGCTTGGGCAACTAGACCTAGGAGACAATGATCCTGCATCTGACTACTTACAAAAATGCCAGCCAAGCAGAAGCCTAACTGAGCTGTCAGATTAGAAACACAAAGGAGAGTTCTATCACCCCACCCCAATATTTTAGTTCCTATCTCTTTCCATTTATGAATCTTCTTCTGTGTATAAATCCCACAACAAAATGAACATTCCCCAGTTAACATAAACCAGACTATACCATGGCAGGAATCAGCAAGGTAGAACATCTGTTTTCAAGTCACCACTTTCACTGAATTAGAAAAAGAGATTTCATGCCCTTAAACTTGGAAAATCTCTATGAGCTGTTCTGGGAGCAGCTCTTCAGTCTGCTCTGCTGAGGTGGTCCTGCTTTCATAATGGGTTAAATAGTCTTCAGTATGAACTGGACCCTGGCTTTCACAGAACCTAGTAAGTGTCCTCAGCAGCACAAAACTGACACTACAGAGTGGCAGGTGGTGTTCAGGGGTAAACCCATATTAAATCTGACTCAGAAATATTAATGTTAGTATTAGCATCAGGACACTAAAAATGACCATTTTAGAGTTAAGGACTGCTCAGAAACTTTCATGGTGGAAGAGCTCCATCAGGAGACAAAGCCTTAGTCTTCAGCTCAGCACTAAGGTGACTAAGTTTCGGGAAGCTGTTTTTCAGTTCTTGCTGAGCATCAGACAGAGCACTAGAATGAATGCAGGTTTCCTACATCTCAGCAGACAGCCCTAATCACTAGGCTATGGGCAGCACAAATTTCTGAAGTGAACCTTTCCATTTTCTGTCTTTCCAGTCCTGAAAAATCTTCCCAGCAAGCTTCATTGAAGGCATTTGCATTTCCAGGAAATGTTTGGCTTCACAACTCACTGTTTCTTGCCAGTAGCACATACCTAAAAAATTCCTGACTGGGCCTAAATTCTCTGTGTAAGCAACACGTATTGAAAATATATTTTCCTAACATGTGTAGATGCATTCAGGACACTAAGTACAAATTTACAGGGACGTGACTGCATGCCATACAAGCATATGCAAAGAAAGTTAGTTTAGGGTTGCTTAAAACCACAGACCCAGCTCTGACAGTTATTCCAGGTGAAACCAAAGATCAGGAGATGTTGGAAAAGGTTCAAATTTCTGTTAGCAAGTCTCTGTCTTCTTTAAACATACTGCTTCAAATAATGAAAGACATATTCAATAATATTCATAAAGGCTGGGATTTTCAGAGAAACCTAAGGGAGGTTTTTCCCTAAGCAAATCCCAGCCAGAATTACTAACATTTAACTGCAGTTGAATGGCAAATATTGTGCATTGGAGTTTTGCCATTTACCTCAGAGGGTTCAGCAGTACGCCCAAAATCCACAGAAAACTACTAGTCCCTGCCAATCACTGCATTAAGAATGTATATATTCAGTACAAAGAGCAAAATATATAACCCTAGATATTCTAATAGCTCCATTTCTAATATTAAGACAAGCAGACTTTTAAGAATAAGGACAAAGAGGAAAAGAAATCTCATCCCAACAGCCTGCTATGAAAAATATGTGCTGACCTGAAACAAATGCATCATGAGAAGGACATCAGATTGAGCACTGCAATGACACAGTCCTCATTCTGCAGTTCCTCAGTGATGGTGGCCTTCTTGGCTGGCAGGAGATACTGAGCCACAGACGTCCAGCCATCAATAATTCCATCATAAACTTTTAGTTTTGGTAACCTGAGCCCCAAAAAGCTTTCCAGTGTACCTTAAATTGGCGGGCACACATTTTACTGTAAGTTGCTGAATAGTTCCATTGCATTCAGAGAGAGCTTGCACACTTGCATACGTACATTAAAAATAGAGGGGATCATGCCTTACATTCAACTTCTATGTGACTGTAGTGTCCACAGTCATCACCCATCAAATACGTTGCAAGTAATTTGTCTCTTAATATGATGCAATACATTGTAGGAGATGGGTTAAACAAAGGTCAAACAAATAGTTTGGCAACCATTGATGGGTCTCGATCAAGTGGCAGCAAAGATCCTCTACACTGAGACCACATCCCAATCAAAAAACATACATATCTAAGAAAGCCAAGTAAATTTTGCTGTATGTTTTCTTTCCCATCTTCTTTTTTTTTTTTTTTTCTGAAGAAAGCAAACAAGGGTTACACAGAGGGAGATAAGTTGAAAATAATGGTGTGTCTGCCAGCAAATGTCTAGATGCCAGTCTAGCTAGAAACGACACTTTGAACATACAGAAAAAGAACAGTTTCCTTAGCAACCAGGGCGAAAGCTCTAAGAACATCTCTTCTGCTCTGTGCTGCTTCGCCCTTCCCCAACTCAGTCTGCCACTGTCACTCACGGATTTAATTTAGTTTAACATTTTAAAAGGTTCAGATGGGAGAATTTCTGCTGGTGGGAGAACCATTAATGCTAAAGTAATTGAGGGCGGGGGGAGGGGATTCATCCTCACAGTAAGGGGTGCATGTGGTTTGCACACCAAATGGGGTGTAGATGAGATTGAACACTGAACGTGCATTGAACAGTTCTCTGGTTTATCAGACTGATACTGGCCTTTTCAATTACCAGACTACCTCTCCACAGAGCATTTGCTCTGCCCCAGATTTTGAACCTCTTCTACTCACCTGTCTTTGCACAAGCCTTTGCAAAGCAGCTTAGGTGCTCAGCTGCTGTTTCTTCCCTTTTTATACAACTGTTACCAGAAGGTATAGGAGATAATGTCTACATCTCTTTATATTTTCAAAGACATGCCCAAATGTCAATCTATGCATGTGATTTTTGGAGACTAATACATTCTAAACGACCCTAGAAAATTAACCACCTTGTTTTGTGTTGCAAGGAGAGGTGAGGGGATGGAAAGGAGACAACAGATCAATTTTATCATCAACACATTCCCATCGTCTTGAATAAAAATATGACTTTTATATTACAGTTCCCATTTTTTGCTATATCCAGACTTGTCAATGAATTCAGGTTGCTTCATACATCTATAAAACCTTCAGTTAATATATGCAAAGACTCCATTTCATCCACTAAAAACTTAGTGAAAAGCCTCTGTAGAATCAGCTATTTCACTTTATCAGACACGTGTGATGGTTTGATTTGGGACTGTATGCCATGTAGCATATAGAACGGCAGTAGTGCTAATACATGCTACAGCTGGATTTCTATTCCAGTTTGATCCCTTTTATCAAGGAGCGCAAACTGAAATTGCCTGCACACAACCAGCAAGGAATTCCTCTTCTCTTCCTCCTTGCTACTGGGAATGCAAAATTTGCTGCATACTTCCTAAGACGTCTTACAAGGGAGGCACCCTGTGTAAGGAAGGTATCATTTTAGAGATACAAGGACTTATAGTAGGGGAAACTACATCTGCTTTCCAGGCCTTTAGAAATTATCGGCTTCTGCAAGTAGTGCCAGGAAAAATCTATGAAAATGAGATGGAACTGACCTTGCTTACTCTGCTTTCACACCTGGCAAGTGAAAGTCTTACACAGAGAAGCAATCTCCATTTCATAACCTAAACTCAGCTTCCCCTTTGAACAGATTAGGAGTTTTAAAAGTGAAGCAGAATCTCCCAGGATGTACTAACATCTTGCAAACCTATTGAACACTTCATTGAATTTCATACTTAAAAAAAAATAAACCAAAAAACAACACTGAAACTTACTCTTTTAATCACACAATGGTTTTGCTAAAATATCCTAATGCTCCTGACAGATGTCTGAAGGAGACATGAATAGAAAGAGACGAGATAGGAATCCCTCTTGATTTTAAATGATCTATGATAAACTTCTGAAAGTTTGTTAGGTGATGATATCCCTGGATGCTTTAATCACAGCAGTATTCTACCACACACATTTTTGAAACATCCATTTGGAGACTGATCTCTTCTGTTCCTAATTGATCAATCTGTGTAGCCCCTTAGAAATATACATATTGTGTCAGTTTGGTTTTCAGAAGTTAAATGATTGGAGTGTTTCCAAATCCATGTTCCAAATTGAATTTCCCCATTTGCTGAAGCATTCTGCAGGATCACGGGTCTTAGTACTGAGAATCAGCCCCTCCAGTGTTGTAAGATAATCAGATATAATGTCAGGCAAGAATCATTTATCATTGTTTATTACTTACAGAAATTTATCTCTTGCTGGTTTTGATTGATAGTATTGAAACAACTATTTCTTTCAGAAGGTTCTTCTTCCCATGTGAGTTTGCAAGGCTACATGCATTGTTTTCCTGAAAAAATGCTTTGTCATGCGTGAGGCAACTCCCCTGATTTTCCAAACCAACCATAGCCTTCGAGCCAGCTGACGGAATAGCTCAAATAGCAGGGAAAGGGGAACATACTTCACCGTGTCCTTTCCTCTTCCTTTCCACAGCCTTTCTTTACTTCATCTTCCTCCACCTCACACACAGGACAGTGATAACATTGAGAAAGTGAAAAGCATATATACAGCTGAGTTTGTGAACCAAGTAAAATTTGCATTGATTGAGGTAAATCAATCAATCAAGGGGAGGAAAGGTGACGAACTGTTTGAAAGGAAGCAAAAATAGAACGAAGAATGTGTTAGAGTAGGAAGAGGAGTGCACAGGGAGAGAAGAGATGTACTTATGGAGCGACAGCTTTTCTGGTCCCATGGTAGTTAATGGGAATTTTGATTCTGAGAGTCAGGATATTACCCATGTTGTTTAAATAGCAGTTGGCAGACATTTAATCTGCAGATGGAAAGAAAGTTAGAAGATGAGAAAATAATGTCCCTATAGCTGTTTAACAGTGAAAAGCTGTTCTTCATTCATAGGCTTTCAGAAGCCAACGCTGTTACTTTCTGTTTATTGTTCAGATTGCTTTTACTCTGTTCCAAAGACAGTGGCCTGGTTATTAACAGCAGATTTAAACAGGGAAAGAGCAGATTCACATGAGCTGGCCAGTTAGCCCCACCATTCTCACAGCCATATCTTCCAGCTCAGTCTCATCCACACCCGGAGCTTATAGCACTGGCAGCATAAATATGGAAAAATAGCAGAAGCAAATGACACTTTTCAATCTGGTAGGCAAAGGTTTCATTACTCCCCATGAGCTGCTGAACTGTGAGAGCAGGAAGCCAAGTGCAGATATGTCAGTTCATAAGTTCAGTCAGGAGGTGCAGGGGAAAATGTTTGGAAAATGAAGGAAAGTCCCACAGGGAAGAAGGAGAAGGAAACAGCTCAGCTGAGAGGAGTTGTTCGGATTATAGAAGAGAAACAGCCAAAGAAGAAATCCATGTGCCATTAATAATGTGGTTATGTTCTTCAGGGTAGGAAATAAGAGTTTTCCCTCTAGTTCCACTTGGGGTTAGGTCCTGAGCCTCTGTTAATGTTACTGTCACCTACAATATTACTGGATACCTGACAGACCTTCTTAGAGAAGAAAACTAGGCACTTGGGTAATTCTCTGGTTTAGTCTAGATTTATATTCAAAGAGAAAGAGAGAAACAAGGGGGTATATTTGTGCAGTTCTGCATGTAAGTTCTTCCCCTCACTATACAACAGAATATTCTAAGACTGTGAAAATGGCAAGGGTTGTTGGTAGACCCTTTAATCAAAAATGAAAGTGAACTGGAAGAACAAGTGCACTTACAGGAACATAGGTACCATCACAGGTACCAGAAAACTTAATAGAACACAAATACATACATGAAACTGAATAACATTGAAAAAAGCTGAAAAAAACAGCAGCACAATGGCAAGTTCAGAGAATATCTTTCCATGCCCTTATTCACAGCTTCCTGAAAATCCATGGATTACTCTCCACTAAAGTTTTACTAGAATTGCAATATTTATACCAATTCCTTGAACAGTGTACCACAATTACAGTGAAAATTTCATATGCTGTTGCCCATCACTGATTCATTTCTCCCTTCTTGTCTTTCCCATTTTGGATGAATTGCTAAGGCTTTCCTTTGGAAAAAAAGTAGTTAAAAGACAACAGAAACTATAAATCTCAGGTTGACTTGGTTGCCTCACCACAAGATACATTTCTGTCCTCCAGTTAAAATCTTGTCAGCACTTTATCTCCCCAAATATGTTAAGATTTCTGTTCTTCCACAAATGGAGTAAGATTACTGATTGTGAGGTAAGGGTGACGTCAGTAACTCAGAAATCACCTCACACCCCCATGCCTGACTTGATCTAATGTCTTTTTATATTGATGCTTTACTGAATTATCAGATAATCCCCCTAGGCAACCAAAGGTGACACAAATCTGTGTGGAACAACCTTATAAAACATCAGCAACCTTCACTGTGTTGGCAAATGCATCCCAGAAGTAGGAAGGACCCTAAAAGAGTCATAACACAGTAAACAAAATATTCTGAGTAATGGAAAGCCTGAACAAAAAACCATAATTTAGGCAATTATAATGCAGATACAGCACAGGAGAGAAAAAAGCAAATGCCATAGTCCAAACCTACTGCAGCACTTCTCAGCAAAGAGTAATTGCTCCTCTATGTAAAAGCAAGGGCCTTCAGCAAGGAAAAAAACCTGACATTAAGTAACTCGATTAGCTAAAATCATTAGCTGAACCCAAGTGTCTAGAATAGCACTACTTGAGAGTCAAGGTTTTCCAGGCATGAGGAACAGTTCTAGACAAATATAATAACGTCACTGGCAAGAGCTTTCTTTAGTACTCTGCTTAACAAGAGTGTTCTTTGGACTAAGCTTTAATAAGTCTTCTGAAAGACTTGCACTATTCTTTGCAGGTACAACCAAATGTCAAAAGGAATTGGGGAAAGAACAAATCTCAAAAGTTACAGACCCTCAGTTCAGTTGAGACAAGCAACAACAAAATCTCTTCTTTTTTTTTCCCCTCACACCACTTACATCTCTACAGCCGTGCTTGACAGTTCCTCAAGAGGTTTGCAGAGCTTCCTGCTTTGAAACAGAATAGAATATTACCAAAATAGCCTCCTTTGTAGTTAATCAATATCACTGCTGTGAGCCTTTGCAAGAACACTACACTCCAGGTTAAACAAATATTAAAAAAAAAAAAAATCCAAACCAGGATGATAAATAAATTGAACTTATAAAGTTTGAAGAACAACATGAGTTTCCCACTTTTAGGTGACTTCCTATGTTCCAAAATAAGGGGAATGTTTGTAGGTGCCTGCAAAGCTAAGCAGCAAACTATAAAGGAATAGCAGTGATTAAAGACATGAAGAAATTAAAATTAAAACTACCTGGGAAAATTGTCCTTTCCGCTCAATCTAATATGTACAGATCAGAAGGGTATACTAAATTCCATCCCCATCTCTCTTTATACCATGCAGAGTTTTGCTACACCTGTTATTTCAGTCAGTTGTACTGTTAACTGGCATTCTCAAGCCTCATTAATTATTTACATATGCCATATTTGTCTTTTAATTAACTTAATTTCAATACCAAAATTAAATTATCCCCCTAATCAGAGTTCTTGAATCAATTTTAACTCTTTTTATAATATCCTAAGCACATAACAAATTAAAGGGGTTTTCTCAGCTTTTTTTTGGCCACATTAGGCACAAATCTATGATTTAAAGCCTCATGTTCTCCACGCTGGTACCACCGACATTCTGCGATCACTCAAATTCTCCCAGGCTCCTCCAGAGCACTTCTTAATGCTCTGTCCAGATGTCAACTACTTCGACTGGATTCTTCTCCCAGTTTTAAAATAGCACATCTAGATTACGTGTCTATATCCAAGCCTATAAGAAATATAGGGATAAATACATCGTAATTTGTATTCAGGCTGCTCCTACTCCCTTCGGCATTTGGGGCTCAGTCATCCATCTAAAACCCATCACACTCATAGTCCCCCTTTGAATGAACCTCACCCTCACAGTGCTACACTTACTCCAGCATAAACTTGTCTTTAAACTGTGGCTTTGCATTTTTCCTTCTTTACATTTTGTCACACATTGAGGTAGAATAGTGCAAAGTGATCGGTTTATTACAAGAGCAATCATGTTCTGTTGTCTGTCAGGTAAATAAACATCGCTTATTATTTTATCATTCTCTTTGCAAGTCGGCATAAGCAATAGTAAGCAAACAGATTGTACTTATTAATCTTAAGAATACTCAAATTGTGTGAATGGTCACACTTACTGGCTTTGTCACCTTGCTGCAGGACATGAACTTTTTTAATACAGAGAGAGAGACTTATCCATAATATTCAGAATTTAAGATTTTTGTGGATAATTTTAGAATGGTTATAAGCATCTTCCTCTTGTCACTTGTCTATATTTACAGCAATAATATTCTATTATTTCTGAATAAGCATTCACAATAAATAATTAAATATCCACAAAAAAGAAAATAAAAAGGTTGAATGTTTAAGAAGTAATAACATGTAATTAATTTATCTAGTATTTTAAGTAATTTTGCTGCTGACATCTTTCAACTTCATTCAGAATTGACAATTTTACTTAAAAACAGAGATTCTCATATCATTAATTTGATACACATAACCAGTAACACAGGAACTCCATAGCCCATATAAACTGGTTTAGGTAAAGTACCAATAAAAGTCCTTTAGGCAACAAGATAACCTTGAAGTTTGAGATTGCCGAGTCTGAGATAATTTGAGAGGACAAACTGTTAAAGCAAGACCCAAAGGGTACTTTCCTTTTATCAGGTATAATGCATAGTGAAGAGGACCTTAGAAAACAACTCAGCTTCCTTTTCAGTGTAGCATGAGGCCCTGGTAATTGCAGACATCAAACAGGTTAGCTCACACAGAGTGGTAAGGTACACAGAAAGAAATACAATGCTTTTCTTGAGAGTCAGAAGTAGTATAAAGTACATGAAGGATGATAACTATGTATATATTTAGGGTGAAGATCACTCTTTGAGAAGAGCAAGAAAGAACTGGATTCCTTGGTGAGGCTGCAAGCCCTTTCTTTAATTGCTTATGGCTTTGGGATTTCTTTTTGTTTGTCTTTTCTCTTTCAACCTGAGCTGATTAAATGGAAAATCAAGTATGACCCACTATCGGCTGCCTCTAAATCTCTGTTCAGCTCCTGTCAAATGGCAGGGAATGCCTTTCCTTCTTGACAACTTACCTGCTGCTTGTGAAAAACTAATCAAGCATCCATACAGTTTCTAACTGATACACTGACTTCATAACATACTAGACAGAGTCCTCTCTAATTTCACCGGTATCAGAGTGAGTTAGGAATTACATCATCTCAGAGAAATAAGGACCAAAAATTGGCCACAGTTTTTTCCTTCACCCACCCCTCCAGATATCAGGGTGCTTTGCCTCCCTTTATTCTTTCCTTGAAGGTGTGCTTCAACTGTTCAGCCCATCCTTCTGCATCTTTTTATGGAATTAACTCTGCATCCATGTGCTCTAAAATTGGTTTTCTGAACTGTCACCTTCTGCTTACCAGCCACGTATGTCAAATATGATCCCTCTTCAACCCAGTTAAAAATACTTTTCTAAATGAAAACATTTTTCAGCCTTGCAACATCTACCTGCACACCAAAGACTAAAAATAATTGAAGACTGAGATATATGGTTATAATGCATCTATGCTGATTTCTCATCCACTCATTTTTGCAAATTATCCTCAACCCAGACAAGCTAAACATGAGGAAAAATAACCTTGGCTTTTCACAGTCCAATTTCTCTATATGCTCCCTTGCCAGTCTCTTCTTTTTCCTTCAGTCTCGATGATCCTAAGATGATTAGGGACCCGGTCCCTACGACATTTGAATACTCTCTCTGAGTTTGGTCCTCTCATCTCTGGAAAAAATGGAGTTATGGAAGGATGGAAATTGTGTATTTCACTGTTCTCTTTCTGAAAGATGACTCTGATTTTAAGTCTTCTCAAGATGAACAGAATATACTACAGGTACCTGAATTAAACACTACAGAAGATTTTTTTCACTGATATCACTGGTCTTTGAGTATGCCAATAAGTGTTTTATTGAAAAACTATTCTGGCTACTTACAATGAATACATTAACTGATATCTCAAATATGGAGGCTGTAAATATGTGTTACATGAAAAACATGCACTTAATGGAGAAGTCTTTTTGGAGTCTTCTTATTTTGTTCACTATCAGAAAAAAATAGTAAAGACCTCTGAGCTCCAAATTACCAAATATGTCTCTGATGGTAAGGGTATCACAAAGATATCAGTAAAATGTGCCATAAATTTATTATTATTTTTAAGGGATATCCATGTAAGACAGCAGAAGCATGGTCTGACCTGTGTGATCATTTTAAGAGAACACCAGTGATATCACCATTCAGAGTTCTGCTGCTTATTTGGCACATGCAAATTGATTTACTTTTTCCCTTGAAGCAGCCATTTTCCTGATTTGGTACAGGTAAAATCTTCTTATATCAGTCTGATTTTCTTCTAATCTTACATTTTATTTTTCTGTAAGTTACAGCACCAGGAGATATCAATTCATTTTTCCATTCAGCAGTCCAAGGTATTAAATCTAATATATTGGAAACAAAACAAAAGGCAAATGGCACTATTACCATAAATAACTAAAGAATGTATTAAGGTATAATTAGCCTTTGGGGGAATTCTGCGTTAGGTCTGTTTTCCTCATCAGAATTTTAGGTATTACAAAGCCAAAACATGAGGAAACATTGATGCTACAGCAATGCACTTATCTCAGGGATCCTGCTAAATATAATCTTTTAAGTCAAGAATAAACTGCAAATAAAGTAGTCAAAATCTTAGTGTGGTAGGCAAAGTCATTGGCCCAGAAAGGAAGCAGTGCAGAAAGCATGATCTAATTTAAGAAAGTAAAAATGTATTCTCCATTGAAATTGTAACCCCAGCCAGCAACCCAGTTAATGAACTGTATCAAGAGACTGCATTGAATAGACAGGTACGTAGGGTCAGACTGAGTCAACTCCTTAGTCTTACACATGAAGATTAGCAACTACCCAGCTCTGGGGCCTTTCACTTTTTTAACCTTATGCAGTGTATTTAAGGTGTCTGCATGCTGTGCAATCCTTCGCTCTCTGAGCAGGGTCAGTAAGCAGAAGCAAAAACCTCCCCTCTTGCTGACTGGAAGACATAGAAATCACAGATCAGGCAGGCACACAAGTGCATCTGTGATTTTTGCCAAATTATTAAACAGTCAGGGATGGGTTTTGGAATAAGGTTTACACATCCATACCATAATTTTCATATAGGCTCAGTCCAGAGGCATATGCCTCGCTGTCCATCCATGCTGCTCTTGCCCCTGAATGCACTACGTTACGAAAGCTAAGTTCATTTTGAGTTTTTTAAACCCTTCTCACCTTCTGGAAAAAAAAATAGTCTAGGAGCCCCTCAAATTGTCATTTCTCAGTGCTTGTAACTTCTAGTCATGGGGTTATTATCAGGAGGCACATAATGATAGGCAATTATCTTACCTCAGAAGAGTATTAGCAGAGTATTTAGGACTGCATGCTGTTCAGAAACTATGCTAATAAGGGGATAAGTAACTTAGATATTGACAGAAAGGAAATATAATGACCTACAAGGTCAATCCATCACTGTTTCTGTGAACATCTTTGAAATTATTTCTTCACAGTAAAAAAAAAATAATAATAAATGATTTTCTTTTTTGCACAATGTTCTGCTTTTTTGATTATGGGTAAAATGACAATCTTTTCATTTCCATGCTAAGCTTTCAGCAAGTAATACACAACCATTTTAGTAAAGTCAATATATTAATATGAGAAATATCTCTCTTTTTCCCATGTATCCTACCTATGAAAACATTATTTTTGGCAAATGTTAGCAGAAAATTGATTGTCAAAGTTCATTATAAGTAATTTGTTAACAACAACATAACATGAACTTGGATTCATGATAGTGCAAATGCTAGCTCCTGAGACAATAAAACAGGGCATTTAATTCAATGTATCTGATCCAGAAAAATATGATAGGCTGTGTACTGCTCATGTTCCTTGTTTTCATCAGCTTTACCCTCTAATTTGCAAATAAAAGTATTTTATTTTTATGCACTACTGAGATCTTAATGTGAATCACAAGCAAAATATTCATTGTTTTTCAGATTCGGTTTTTCATGGAAGGAAAAAAAACACATGAAAACTTTGGTTGTAGATGTTATATTAGAAAAATAAATACAGTATGGAGACTGTGCCATTATTTCCTTACCACTGTGTTTTGTTGTAATTTATGTTTTATGCCTGATCTAAAATCTAATGAAGTAATAGTATTATTTTAATAACTTGCAGATTTGTTCCAGAATGGCTTATTTATAATGTAAATGAAGACACCAACAGTTATGAACACAGAGCTAGAAAACCAAAGAGCAAACAGCCACGGAAGCAGAAATAGTGATGGTGACATAGTTTCCCATGTTCACTTACTGATAGGTGCTACACAGCACAGACTTTGCTCTTCACAGTTTTTTTGCTAATTTCCCCAGCTTTTCATACATAATGATGCTCATTCACATAGGCGATCCACTGGAGTGAAACTGGGCAACTTCCTGGGAAATTAGATGTGTATTTCTTAAACATGGATGTTCTGCCATTAGATTTTACAGAAAAATCAGTGTTAACAAAAGACAAGAATATTGAAATATCATCTCTAACTTATACTAGGGGAATTTGGTTGAATAACTGGATTGCAGTGGGAAATACTGAAGTCAAAGAAAAAAAAAAAATCTATAGACCTATAACTGAATTTGGAACATATAGAAAGGAAGGAAAATACATTTAATGCTATTTTCACATTAAAATTAAGAACACGAAGAAATATTATATGCAAAACTCATAAACAGAAGAATCAGATTTTTTTTTCCTTTCTTAATTGTCTATTTGTAGTTTCCAAACACAGTCACTTACAGCACCAAGTGTAATTATAATTAGCAAACCTGGGAAACTCCTGTTGAGGGTCAAGGGTTCACACACCCTCCATATTCTTCAGGAATTTGACAGAATCGGGCAATATTAGCCCCAGTTAACCTACTTTCTCCTGCAGTCCCTTTCTCATTGTACTTACCAACTTGCTCACTGTGCCAAGAGAAATCAGCAGTACCATTGATTCTGTTCCTTCTTGTTACTCAGTCTTCACATTCCAGTTTCTTGATGATTTTCTGAAAAATGAAGTGAACTTTATGTTACAGAAAAAAAGCATACAAGAGCATAAAAAAAACAAATTTAAAGTGGCAGGTTAAAAAAAATCTAAGCCAATCAAAAAACTTAAAGGTCGTTTGATCCTAACAGCTCTAACCTTCTGCATATCACCTTAGTGTGACACTGCTCCTACTGCCTGTCAAAGCAGAGTCTTGGATGCTCTGAGATTATGCAGTTAATGCAGTTTCTGATGGTGAAAGAAACAGCTTGCTGCAGTTGCTCTTGTTAACACCTATCTCATCAGTAGGAAATGCCTTACCCATTAAATACCTCTTTAGCTCTCTTTTGTCCAAGACAAGAACGAGTATCTCTGACAGCAAGCTAATTCAGCCTTAAAGTCACAAGCGGTGTCCCCCAGGGCTCAGTTCTAGGGCCGGTCTTGTTTAATATCTTTATCAATGACCTGGATGAGGGGATTGAGTGTGCCCTCAGTAAATTTGCAGATGACACCAAACTGGGTGGGAGTGTTGATCTGCTGGAGGGGAGGAGGGCTCTGCAAAGGGACCTGGACAGGCTGGATCGATGGGCCGAGGCCAACTGTATGAGGTTCAACGAGGCCAAGTGCTGGGTCCTGCACTTTGGTCACAACAACCCCATGCAGCGCTACAGGCTTGGGGAAGAGTGGCTGGAAAGCTGCCTGGTGGAAAAAGACCTGGGGGTACTGATTGACAGCCGGCTGAATATGAGCCAGCAGTGTGCCCAGGTGGCCAAGGAGGCCAATGGCATCCTGGCCTGTATCAGGAATAGTGTGGCCAGCAGGAGCAGGGAAAGTGATCGTGCCCCTGTACTCGGTGCTGGTGAGGCCGCACCTCGGATGCTGTGTTCAGTTTTGGGCCCCTCACTACAAGAAAGATGTTGCATTGCTGGAACATGTCCAGAGGAGAGCAACCAAGCTGGTGAGGGGTCTGGAACACAAGTCATACGAGGAGCGGCTGAGGGAACCTGGGGGTGTTTAGTCTGGAGAAGAGGAGGCTGAGGGGAGACCTTATCACCCTCTACAACTGCCTGAAAGGAGGCTGTAGTGAGGTGGGGGTCGGCCTCTTCTCCCTGGTAACAGATGATAGGATGAGGGGGAATGGCTTGAAGCTGCGCCAGGGCAGGTTTAGGCTAGACATTAGGATAAACTCCTTCACCGAGAGGGTTGTCAGGCTCTGGAATGGGCTGCCCAGGGAGGTGGTGGAGTCCTCATCCCTGGAGGTATTTGAAAGAAGGATAGATGAGGTGCTGAGGGACATGGTTTAGTGGTGGGATGGCAGTGCTAGGTTAACGGTTGGACTCGATGATCTTAAAGGTCTTTTCCAACCGAGGTGATTCTATGATTCTATGATATCTCCCTGACCTTAAGCAGCCTGACCCTGCAAAATCTGGTGAAGAAAACAAGGAAAGAAAGGTTGGGGGCGGAGATTGGGTGGGTAGAGAGACAAAGGAAAGGAAGGATAGCTTCAGAGTTGTCACTGATAAACACTATTAGCCATAACTTCTGAATACAGACACCTAAAATCAAGCATCTAGATAGAAAGTGCGATTGTGTGAATTAGGAAACTCATAAAATGGGTTTTAAGTGTCTCTTAGAGACAGACACGATAAAAGAGGGGTCTGTGTAACCCACAAGACTGGAGGAAGCTGGAGGCATGAAGGAAAGAAGAATAAGGACAATAGAGGGGACTTGCACTTCAAGAGTGCTATTTTTCTCCATTAAAAAAATTCTGGACAACTAGCTCAGATACAGATATGCAGATAGTAAACATACAGAGAAGCACGACAGGTTAATAATCTGTGCAGATACTTTTGCTCTGTAATTGACGTGCGTTAACAAAGACGAGAAAATCTGGAGACTTTCCTTGCCCACTGAGGCACGAATGAAGGATTTACTCCTCTCATTAGTAACGGCACCAGGTGTATTTAGCTCTTAAGTCACACTCACAGTTAGACTCAAGAAGCAAGCAAACGTTCCACTAATAGTTTAAAAGTCTTTGTAGAGTCTTGTGTCTGTATGACTTACAGGGAAGACAATGAAGAGTCTTGAAGATCATTCCTATATGTTTGCAGTGTTCACACTGTGATATTGAGAGATAAAGATATCAATATCACAATGTAATATTGATGAGATAAAGAAAGCTAAAACTCCTGGAAACAGCAAATTGATTTAAAGGGCCTTAATTTTAGATCTTACCAGCAAGGAAGATCAAGAAACACAAGAGCCATGTACCACACCCAGATCAGTCATACTCTTTCCAGATTTTCAGCTTGGTCAGTTGGGAAAACAAGAGGATGGGAACAAAGACAGGCAAAAATAATATGCATTTATTTTACAAGGTATCTTTGCCTCCTTTGGCTACAGTGGTCTAAGCAAATTTTGCTCAGGTACGGAAGCAGAAGAAGTGAAAGTATTTATCTCTACTGGCTGGAAAAAAGGGAATCCTCTTACACACTGAAGAGTGTCTCCACAGCCATACATTTCTGCAACTACTCCTGTCTCTCCCCAATGACCTACGTAAGCAGGATCTTCCATAGACAGCCTTCCAAACTGATCCTTGCAGTTGCAGGTGTTGCTTCACTTTCATGGAATCATAGAATAGAATCACAGAATCATTTAGGTTGGAAAAGACCTTTAAGATCACCAAGCCCAACAGTTACCCTAACCCTGCCATCCCACCCCCAAACCCTGTCCTTAAGCACCTCGTCTGCCCGGCTTTTAAATACCCCCAGGGGTGGGGACTCGACCCCTTCCCTGGGCAGCCCCTTCCAGTGCCTAACAGCCCTTTTGGGGAAGGAATTTTCCTTAATGTGCAACTTAAACCTCCCCTGGCACGACTTGAGGCCATTTCTCCTTGTGTCCCCCCGCTCCCCTCAGCTTCCTCTGCTCCAGGCTGAACACCCCCACCCCCCAGCCGCTCCCCAGCAGCCTGGGGCTCCAGACCCCTCCCCAGCTCCGCTGCCCTTCTCTGGACACGCTCCAGCCCCTCCAGGTCCTTCTGGGAGGGAGGGGCCCAACCCTGACCCCAGCATTCGAGGGGCGGCCCCCCCAGTGCCCAGGACAGAGGCACGGTCACTGCCCTGCTCCTGCTGGCCACACCACTCCTGATACAAGCCAGGATGCCGTTGGCCTTCTTGGCCACCTGGAACACAGTGCTGGCTCATATTCAGTCAGCTGAATATTGACTGAATATTGATGAAGATTTTAATCTTCCCATTCAGAGCATTAGCTACCTTCAGGAGAGTCTCAGAAAAAATCTGAAGTTCTTTGTGCCATGCTTCAACCTAATCATTACCCCATGCAGCGCTACAGGCTTGGGGAAGAGTGGCTGGAAAGCTGCCTGGTGGAAAAAGACCTGGGGGTACTGATTGACAGCCGGCTGAATATGAGCCAGCAGTGTGCCCAGGTGGCCAAGAAGGCCAACGGCATCCTGGCCTGTGTCAGGAATAGTGTGGCCAGCAGGAGCAGGGAAGTGATCGTGCCCCTGTACTCGGTGCTGGTGAGGCCACCCCTCGGATGCTGTGTTCAGTTTTGGGCCCCTCACTACAAGAAAGACGTTGCCTTGCTGGAACATGTCCAGAGGAGAGCAACCAAGCTGGGGAGGGGTCTGGAGCACAAGTCATACGAGGAGAGGCTGAGGGAACTGGGGTTGTTTAGTCTGGAGAAGAGGAGGCTGAGGGGAGACCTGATCGCTGTCGTGGTTTAACCCGGCTGGCAACTCAGCACCACGCAGCCGCTCGCTCACTCCCCCCCCGCCCCTCTGTGGGATGGGGGAGAGAATTGGGAAGGAGAAAAAGGTTAGAGCTGAGGGCTGAGATAAAGACAGTTTAATAAGAGAAAATAATAATAATAGTAATAATGAGAATGATAACAAAATATACAGAATATACAAAACGAATGATGCACAATGCAATTGCTCACCACCCGCTGACCGATGCCCAGCCCGTCCCGAGCAGTGATCAGTACCCGAGCAGCGATCACTCTCCCCGCGACCGACCGACCGACTAACCCCCCCCGAGCATGACATTCTATGGTCTGGAATAGCTCTTTGGACAGTTTGGGTCCTAGCTGTGCTGTACTCCCAGCTTGTTCTGCACCTGGCCGAGCAGGAGAAGCTCAAAAAGTCCTTGAGCAGTCTGAGCACTGCTTGGCAACAACTAAAAACATCAGCGTGTTATCAACATTCTTCTAGCACTGAATCCAAAGCACAGCACTATGCTAGCTTCTGTGACGAAAATTAACTCTATCCCAGCCGAAACCAGGACAATTGCCCTCTACAACTGCCTGACAGGAGGCTGTAGTGAGGTGGGGGTCGGCCTCTTCTCCCTGGTAACAGACGATAGGACGAGGGGGAATGGCTTGAAGCTGCACCAGGGCAGGTTTAGGCTAGACATTAGGAAAAACTTCTTCACCGAGAGGGTTGTCAGGCTCTGGAATGGGCTGTCCAGGGAGACCATGACCAGTGGAGTCCTCATCCCTGGAGGTATTTAAAAGAAGGAGAGGTGAGGTGCTTAGGGCCAGGGTTTAGTGGTGGGATGGCAGTGCTAGGTTAGCAGTTGGACTCGATGATCTTAAAGGTCTTTTCCAACCAAAGTGATGCTATGATTCTATTCTATGATTTGCTGCAAGTCACATGGCTAATCCCTGTAGGTTATCGTTATTAATGCATTCTGTATATTGAAAATACCATGTTGGTACATCACTGGCACTACTGATCCCTATGGTATAAAAAACTGGGAAAAAAATATCAAAAGGAAACAGAGATTCAAAATATTTTTCAAAACTGATCTGTTTTTTTTTTTTTATAAGATGGATGGGCCTTAAAAGAGAATTGTCACTTCGGGCAAATCTGTCTCTGTGGTGGATTGACTCTAGCCAACAACCAAGCACCCACGCAGCTGCTCACTCGCTGCCCTCTCCTGCAGGACAGGCAGAAAACAGAAGATGAGAAGAATTGTGGGTTGAGATAAGGACCGTTTAATAAGCAAAGCAAAAGCCTTGCATGGAAGCAAAGCAAAAAAGGAATTTATTTACTATATCCCATCAGCAGGCAGATGTCCAGACACTCCTCGGAAGCAAGACATCGGTACGCATAGTGGTTGCTTCAGAAAGCAAATGCCATAATCACAAATGCATCGTGTCTCCCCCTTCCCCATGGCTTTCATTGCTGAGCAAAACATTATGTGGTGTGGGACTTCCCTTTGATCAGCTGGGGTTAGCTGTCCTAGCTGTGCCCCCTCCCAGCATCTTGCCTACCCCAGCCACCTCACTGGGGTGGGTAGAGTGGGAAATGGACAAGGCCTTCACTCCATGAAAGCTCTGATTAGCAACAGCTGGAACACTGGTGTGTTGTCAATACTGGTTTAGTCACAAATGCAAAATACACCACCATAGGGGCTGCTGTGAAGAATGTTGCCTCCAACCCATCCAGACACAGTGCAGTCTGAAAAGAAACACGTATCCACGTATCACAACATCAAGAGCGGTCCATGCCTCTAGAAGTTTCCAAATATCCAGATAGTCACAGATTGATTTGTCTCGTGGCCTCGTTTGCAGTGAATTTGTCATTATACATTGATATGATGGACAGAATTTTGTACCTCTGTTTAGGATTTCAGCAATGACAAGGGCCTTTTACTATACCAAAGTGATTACAGCACTTTGATAAAATATTCCTTTGCTAAAATAAAAATGCTATGACATATTATGGATGATGCAATAAAACCTACCAAAAAAATTCAAGCATAATCACAATAATCGTGATCATCACAGACCACAGCATAATAGTTGTTCTACCAAATAGCTGGGAAGTACGCCATGGGAGCTATAGCCTGTGCAATAACGTACATTGGTTGACATTAGCAAAACAAATAAACCTTTTAAATATAAATGATGCCTCTTGACTTTTCTCAAACACACTAGCTCTAAGGCTGTCCAAAACCAACTCGTGATTAATCCAGCCACAAGGAACCTAATCTGAAATAGTCAAACAGTGAAAAAGATTCCTTGAAAACAATTTTAGGTATGATAAAAAAATCAATTCCCTGTTTACATATACGTATTTACTATGCACTTTGGAATTTTTCCAAAGCTAGTTAGATACCGTAATTATTCACTAATTATTTATAAGAATAAAAAGCAAATTTCCCAAGAGAAATTATTCATAATAAGCAATAGAGTCAGCTCTAAATATGACCCAGAGAAGGTTTTAAAGTGCTGTGGGGCAAGTTCCTTGCATAACACCTGAAGCATGATATGAACAACTGATGTGTGTTTGTTACGTACATCTAAGATAATCATCCTGATCTCCTCTATTCAAAGGGAAAGTACTTCTAGCATGCGGTATATTTCACTTGAAGCAGACAATTTAGAAACAGGCCAGGTGCCTTTTCCTCTCCTATGACTACACAGCCTCTGATGGCTAACCCAGCAGAGACACCTACACTGCAAACTTCTAATGCCAGGGGAGATGAACACCCTGTGAAGGGTTCAGATCTCTCTTCACTTTTCCTGGGCATTCCGCACTAGTGCAATAGAACAATTCTAACTGCAAGACAAATATATATTTATATCAGCCATAGATGAATATACATCTATATCAGCCATAGACAAATATACATTTATATCAGCCATAGACAAATATGACCCACCAAAATTATTTTCATGGAAAAATTCTCTAGTGAGAAATTTAGGTTTGTGTGTCCTTCTTTAAACTTTCTATCAAGATCACATTGATGGAATATTTCTCTTCGTTAAAACTGTAAAATGTAGAGAACTGTCTCTCCAGCATCTTCCCATAGCCCAGAACAGAAGGTAATATACTGGGTGGCCAGAAAAAAGAGAGACACTGAATTTGGAACAGTTCCACTAAAAGAAAAAAATAAGTTGTATAAAAGTTAAATTTGTGACTAGCGCTTACCCCATGTCAATCATATAACTGCCTTAACACTGTGCTTTTACAACTCAGATCTCCAAAGCCTTGCAGCCACTTCTCCTTCTTGGGGAGGGAAGAAGAAAAGTGTAACAGGTCCATTTTTGCATTTATTCTCTGTAAAAAGAGTAAGCAAATTTTTGTTTCCTTTGCCTTCTTTTCCCCTGCTTAAATTCACCTTCAGTATGGTAAAATTCCATTTTAAAATGGAACAACATTATACAGTCAGAAAGCAAGCATATTGTAAAAGAGGTGTTCGGCTTATATAAATCACTTAACACAGATCATTTATCTGACACAGATTTACTATGCAAATATACCATTATGTATTTAAAAAGGACAAGATATATTTAAACAACCCAATTTCTTTAAGTATATCTATTTGGCTTTGATTTAAAACTTTTGACGTCTTCTCAGTTTTATCGAGACTGGTATGTACTATTTATTTTCCATAATGTTTTGCACTTCTTCTTTCCTTCTTCCCTGAAACTTTACATCTTCCAGCACCCAAGGGAATCCATAAAAATAAGCAGTTCAAGTTGACTCTTTCCATCCTGTATTATCCATTTCTGCCTCCTCCAGATTCCAATTTACATTTCAAGAGTCTTGGTGGCTGGCATGGGATTAAGTACTTTTTTTAATTTAAATGTTGTGTATTCTGTTCCAAACACTACTATTTCTAGGACAGATACATGCATCAAAAATTCACAATAACAAGAATATAAAATTGCCTTGGGATGACTATTTCTAGGGCACATTCAAGCGTTAAATTTGTTCATTACAATAAGAAAATGAAATTGCCTTGGAACTTAGCATTTAACTATTTTTAAAACTGTCCTGTTGAGGTAATGTGCAGTAATCCCCTTTTGTCTACTATAAAGTGAGCTGCATTAATTAAATAATTTTCAGTTCCCTAATTAGCTATATTTCACTCTTGGCAACATCAAAACAGTGCTGTTTTTTTCTTTAGAGGAATACTTTTAAAGTATAAATCTACACATCTATGCATTCCCAGACTTCTCTAAGTCACACACATTTCTTTCATGTCTACTGAATAAATACATCACGATCCAAAGCCTTTTAAAGTCAACAGAAATCTTTCCACTGACTTTAGCAAGCTTCAGGCCAGCTCAAACTTAGTAAATTTGCCTTGGAAAATTCCTGAGAATTCTAGGAAAATTATTAGAGAGTTCCTGGACATATTTTTTTTTAACCTACAAGTAAAAAAAGTCTCTCTTCACAGTCATCTGCAAATTAAGATATTCACAAGGCAATTTCAATACAGAAAAGTTTTATAACTATAGAAAATGTACGTAAGAGCACTCATGAAACAGCACACTGTATCAAAAGTGTTAGAAAGTTAAAAGCTACATGCAGACTGCCTGCTGCACGTTAAATGTAGTCTGAGAAACTACCAAAAAAAAAAAAAAAAAAAGGACCAAAGAAGGAAGAAAGTAATGCAGTATAAGCTTTTAATGCTTTAAGTAGTTTAGGAAAATAGTGACCAGAAGAGGTCAAAATACTGAAATGCTTCCAAAATTCTATTGCGTGTTAATACAAGGGAAAGAGATTCCACTAGATCTTATTATTGCAACTAGACTTGAGAATAAAATAATGAAAATGATGCATGAGACCGCTAAAGCTAGAGATTTCCTCTCACTTGGTGATGAACATTCATTTCCTGTGATCCATATGATTTTAAATCATGGGTAGCTCAAAAATCTAAAATGGTAACCATAGCACAAGATGCAGAGGCATATATGGTAATGTAAATCTGATTTTGGAAATAGTAAATGGAACTAGAACTTGTAATTTCCCTGGTAACAAAAGAAGTGTCCTGGTTTCAATATCCTTCTGCTCCTGGACCAAATTTGCTAAGAGATATTCACAGTCCCTCAACTTCAGTTTTAGGGGGATCAGTTTGGTTTTTGTTTGGTTTTTTTTTTTTTAACCACACGCAGAATTAGAGAACTTTTTGAAAATAAAGGAAATAAAGGAATCTTTATCCTAGTTAGTTAGGATGACAGCAGCTGTTCACCTTTTCAGAATGTCTTCAACTTACTCAATACGGGAACTGTGAACAGCAAAACCCCATCCTCATACACACCAACACAAGACACACAAGGGCATCCAGAGCCCTGAGAGCTTACTCAGAAGATCAGCCTCCCACCAAAATCCACATTTCTGTGTTCTTACTGCTACGTAGCTAGTTTCAACCTAAAATGTGCATACTATGTAATTGAACTTACAAATACGAATGCACATGTTCAGAAGCTATTCTTGTTTTGGAGGAAGAAAAGCAACCAGGCAATAGCAACATTTTAGCCAGCTGTGCTATTACTGGACCAAACATATACATACTATTAAAAATTAGATAACTTATAAATTTTTATAGTTTAAAAATTAGATAATTTTAAAAGCATGACAGCTGAAAAAAATGTTTTTCTAAAATGTGTTGGGGTCATAAGTTAAAGTTTCAAGACTAACTTAGGGATCTTTTACTTGGAATGACTGCAGAAGTGAGTTTGTGTAGTGACACCAGACCTGGAAATTCAGAGTCTTCAAAAGATGAAGTCTCTTTGGGTGTTCTTTCTGGTTTTAGTACTTACACCACTCTGCTTTTGACTGTTTAAACTTCAAACTCCCTTTCTTACTTTGTCACTCACTGTCTGTCCAGGCTCCTCGGTGGTGTTTTTAAACCCACTCTGAAAATACGCTAGATAGATTCAGTCTTTAAAAATGCTGTCTAGCCAGTGCTCCCCTTAACAGCAGCGCGGGAAACACAGCTCTTCAGGTCCCTTCAGAACCGCGGGTGTGCAGAGCTGAGCCTCCATCCCCCCCACCTCTGCTTTGGCCATCACTGCTTTTGAGACCGGTGCACGGCTCACATCAGCCTCTCTCTAATCACCTTCTCCAGAAATGGGTATGTCTGGTGACCATCACCTAGGCGGGCAGTATTCAGCAGCCCACCATCTCAGCTGTGTGGTGCGTGCCAGGCGACCTCCTCTTTCCAGCAGTCTCAAAGGGAAGAACTCTTCCTTGTCAAAAGGAATCACCTCGAGCTTTTCAGCTGTTTCTGTTGCCTTCTTGCTTTCCCTGTGTAGTTAAGACACATCTACATGTTCTTGTACCTTAGTCTTTCAGCTACAGATACTGCAATGATGTGGATTGCCCCGTGTGAAATAGAACAGCTCGGGGGAGGATGTATTTTGCCTCTTGTACTGCCCAAATATCTTGTAATTCACTAGGTTCCCTGACGTGTTGCACCAAATGTAATCCATTGACCACTTAGGAGAACTTAAGATGGCCAAGATACTGTCACTGAACTTGCTCCCAGTGAGAGAATTTTCAACTTCTTGAGATATAAACAATTTTACTCTGCAGCATAACACAGAATCAGTTCAGATTCCCAGATGAAAACTGATATCCAGCCCAGCAACAATTCCCAGTAGCCTGCCATTGGCTGCAAAAAAAACTCTAACCAAACTTTGTAACGAGATGGTAAGTGATTTACTGGTTTCTAAGATAAAACACAGGTCAAGACCTGTAATACATAGCTAACACAAGCTTTTCATCTCAGTTCATTAACACATTATACAAAAATAAAAGCTAATCAACCATATCTCCTTCTCCCCCCCCCCCAAAAAAATGCTTAATATTGTGCAAAATGTTAAGTTATCCCCTTTATACAAAAACTGAGTTACAAAACTGGTGATAGCAACAGGGCATCACAGTTAGAAACACAACCCTGCCTCTGGCAGGAAATAACATTTCTGCAGGTATTTCTTAAATCTCATGGTACACAAGGACAGGGAATGGCTTTGCTGCTTGTCGACCTCTCGCTTGCACTACCAGAAATTTTCCTCTAGAGTTAGGATGGGCTTTGGAAGCAGCTCAGCTCCAGTTATCCCTAAACGATACATAAACTGAAGAACCAGGCTTGCTGTGACCCACTGAGTGCTCTCTTTGAAGGGTGAAACAGAAACGGGAGTCTTGGTGAGAGGAAGAGGGAATAATTCTTTTCTTTCCATCAGCAAGTCTCTGTTCCCTGCTGCCAGGAACACTGCTAAAACTGAAACTATAATGTAAATACAAACCCTGTCGTATGGAATTTTAAGTAGCACCTGAGCGGAATAAATTAATGTCAAAAATATCAGAATTGCTGTTTCCACCTGTGTGTGGGTGTTATCAAAAGTAGAAAAATAACCTGAAGTTTGACTAGAAAAGCTGACCAGGTACCCACTGGAAATTATCCCAAAGCCTACTGTGAAAGCAGCAGTGGCCCCCAGAGAAGTCTACAAGGAAGCAAAAGGCATTGCTGGGCTGCTCAGAGCTGTGGAAAAGATGCAAAGAGAAACGGTAAAAAAGGGACCTCAGGGGTCACCTAGGCCTAAGAGACTTGACTCGCCTAAACTGGAACATTGCCAGTCCCTGCTTAACCACTGGTTTACACTGGGAAAGCATCAAAGTCAGATTTTGACCTGAACATTCCCAGCGGTTGTGTTTCTGCTAATTCCCAGTGCTTCTTTCCTGATAGCGCTGAGCTTTGTTTGTACACGATTCTTACCGGCATTCAGAAATAACGTCACCTCCTGCATAAAACTCCCAAGGAGTTCAATCCGGCGAGCATTCCGAGACTAAATTTAACACTTACACCAAAGCTGGGGGGTTTGTAGAACAGTACCAGCCACCTCCTTCCTTTCGATTACAGCCAGAGGACAGCCAGTCCTGCTGCTTGTTCAGAAACCCAGCCCTCAGCATGCTCGCCCGGCAGCAATCACACAATGGAAAGTAATCCCCAAAACACAGTTATCTTTCACAAACTTTATGGCTCCTGTGCCCTTTATCTTCCTAGCCCAACAGATGATTCCTGAGGACCAGCACAACACAGACTACAGAATAGACTCAGAATTTATAAGTCCCTCCTTTCCCTCCCTTGCCACGAGCCGTGGAGCTATGTCTCAGCTGGCAAGAAACAGAGGGGTGGTTTTGTCAAGGAAACATACAAAAAGCAGGTAGCACTCTTCCATTAGACGTAGCCATGCTTCACTTGCTTGGAAAATGAGGACCCTATGTCTCTGTTTCAGGAGAGCAGCCACGACTCTGAGGAGGATGAAGGCATCCTTCTGAAGCCACGCGTGATACGCCTAACAGACACAAGAGGACTCGGCGCCGATGACTAGCCAGCAGTAACAGTTTTAACCCTGAAGCACACCAGCTGGTTTTGTCCTATTTTGAGAAATGCAAGGACTGTTATAAAGAGCCCCGGCAGCCTTGGTACCTAACACTGGTTTTAAATTTTATACTTAAAAAAGACTGGGTTTATGTATTACTGGGTGGGGTTTTTTGAGCAACCTGATGTAGTGAAAGATGCCCCTGTGTCGCGGATGGAGTGAGAGGGGAGGGAAAAATAATATGGTTTATTGGTGTAAAACAGTGAGTTAACAAAGTTCAGTGGTAAATGCGACAATAGTTTATGAGATTCGATGGCAAGGTACCCTTGGTTATTTACTGTACAGAGGACAGGGTCAGACAAAACTGTCAGGGAGACCCTCCCTTTGAGTAATGAGGTTCAGAGAAGATCCCCTTGCTTTCTAAACTCCCTCAGAGAGGAGTCGAGGTGAGGCTGGATCCAATCCTAGTCCCAGACTTGGTCAATGGTTTATGTCCAAAGGATTAGATATGCACAATCAATCCTTTCTATCACTTAGCCAAGGTTTCAGAGTTAGCATACTGTTAGTCACTTACCAAGAATCTGTTGTGGTAAGGAATCTCTCAGCCTCGAGGAGTAACCCTGAGAGGTGTCCCTGCTCACGGGGAGATCCTTGCGTGCAGCCCGCGGCCGTGCGGGAGAGCTCCAAGGGTCCTTGGGCTGCTCAGCATTGATGGGGGTAAGATAATTGGCTCACGGTCATCTTTGCACACCGACCACTGTGCTTAGGTGGGCACATTCCACAATAGCCCTTGGCTACTGTATTGTTATCTGTATCTCCCCCACATCCACTGGGTGCATCCTTCACAACCAGACCAGGCACATCTATCACCACCACCACAAGTGGTTATGACTTGAAAGAGGTCAAGGAAGGGGGAGTAGAGATGAGGGGGGAGCACACCGCCACACCCTGCCCAGAGCAGGGGGGTTGGACTAGGTGCTCTTTAAAGGCCCATTCCCACCCAAACTGTTCTATGGCTCTACATTATTTTTCGGTCAAGCAGACTTAAAAACAGCCACTGCAGTTTCATGCTGTTGTGTTTGAGCTGTTTCCTTTGCCTGTCATAAAAGATAAGATCCACTAATCAGAAACCAGAGGTTTCTTGCAGAATGCAGTTTTCACCGACAAAAAGAGAACAAAAAAAGTTAGTATTATCACTTATCTGTATTCCTGTGGTGATTAGCTGATATAAAGTCAAAGCCTACAGATCCATGCCTATGGATTTCCTTAATTCACATCAGCCAAAGTGGCTTTCAAGGGTGAGTAAGCAACTTTACAGAAGTATGGGAGGAATTGGGAGCTTCATGTCTTTCTAAGTTTCCACTCCCAGTCTAATCCTTTTAGAAACAGTACTAGAATGTTGCCTTCAAAGATACACATGATAAAAAAGGTTAATGAAAACTCACATTAACTGGATATGCATGCTTGCAGATCTTTACAGACTTTCTGACCTGCTGCTGAATGCACTCTGAAAAAAACATTACAAATTACTATGGTTTTGTTTATACTGTTTTTATATTGGGAAAAAAAATTAATTTCACATGCACTACATCAAAATTGTATATATAAATCTAGGAACTAGCTATACTAGAGTATCAACATTAAATTCATTTCAATAAAAGCAGTAAGTATCTTTCATTTTAACTGTGATTGTCAGCAATGTAAAAACTTGCACAGATTTCCTGGTTTGCTCTTTATTAAAGCACAAGTGATACTAATTTGATGAAGGCAGAAATACTGACTACAG
The DNA here is from genome assembly GCA_034008185.1 of Gorsachius magnificus. Taxonomy (NCBI): domain Eukaryota; kingdom Metazoa; phylum Chordata; class Aves; order Pelecaniformes; family Ardeidae; genus Gorsachius; species Gorsachius magnificus. Next base: position 79,615,675 of record CM067109.1, read on the forward strand.
CTTTCAGTGAACTAACCTTATTTAGGAATAGAGAAATATAAAAAGCATGCCACCACTGCCTGACAGCCTTTGTGTACAGCTTCCTTTCCTTTACATGTACTACCTCAGAACGAGACAAATATGAATACAAGTGTTAACAAACTTAGAATCTGGAAAGTCAGAACTCCTGGCCTGACAAATGAATTTCACTTATTTGATTCGCTGGCATTTGGTTTTCTCTCAATTTACTAAATTCTCCTATGCAGGTACCCAAATCATTCTGGAAAATATGCATTTGTGTCTGTTCTTTTCCCTCTAGCCACTGGTATAGATTTATTTTAAATCGACTCAATTACATGAGAAGATCACGGAACTGGAGATTATCTCAAAAGAAAATTCAGTCAGGGGAGACAAGATTTCGCCTTCCTGGCATACACCTTGAAAGATGCAAATAAGCAGACCAGTCATATCTGCATTATTCAAAGATATCCACACAGATGTTCCTTTCTGGTCATGATTATGGGTGTTCATGATTCCAGCTGCCAAAAAAATGAGACTTTTCAGAGAAATGAAGTGTCAGGGTTTTAGTTTTGTTTTGTTGTTTTGGTGTGGTTTTTTTTTTTTTAATTTTGCTGTCTGGTTTTAGTGTTCCTAGAAGGAAAAGCTATACCACGAAGGATATAGGAGACCCAAGATCAATTTCCTCATACCATGCATAACATCCAGTGACAGGTCAGGTAGCCACTCCATACCTTGTGCCCTAGGCACAGAAGTACTACGTGTTCTTATCAAAGTGTTATTAGAACTAAAACGATAAAATCTTTTCAGTTTCTTCCATAACTGGTAGCAGTGACCACACCGGCACAGTAGATGAAGCATCCTCAGGTCACACATAGGTTCCTCTCTACAGCGATTTGGCTGGGAAAGTTTTTATATAAAAGGCTGCTGATACTGCTCTCACCCTTCCCTCTGCTCCGTGAGGCTTGTCGTGCAGTCACGATATGAGACAAGGTGCTTGGTGCATCATAGTAAGAACAACAATGGCTTTACCTTCTGACCCTTGTTTGAGCTGTTAAAGAAGGGATTCATTTAGCTCATGCATGTAAGTGATTACTTAGCAATCCAGCCAATTTCCAAGTGGTTTGCTTGTGTCTATGTTTATTCCTGAAATAACAACTTACACATAAGGTATCTGTGTTCTGCGTAGTTTGCTTAGAAACACACAGTGGAAAGACAGACATGAGAAAAAATTGCTTCATTATTTAATAGTATTCAAAGAACTTAAGTCATTTGGGCTCATTAGAAGTTGGACTGTGATATAGCTGGTGCTTTGGGAGGTTTTATCTATCTTTGATTTTTTTATTCCACATAAATTGAAAGACATGATAGGCATATTTTAGCTCATATGTCTAATAACTTGCAGCAGATAATACAGTTAAAGCTCAGCAGCCAGCTTAGAAAGAGTGTCATATTTTCAAAAGCTGGACTTAAATTTTGTTCTCTTAAAACTCCACCTAACTCCAGTGAAAGCACAGTGGTCAGAACAAGATGTTCTACAGCACGGATTATATGGTAACGACAAGAAGTTTCTGTTACTGCCTCTTGACTTTGAAGCCAAGTATAATTACTGCTCTCTCCCCCAAAAAGGTGTTCCGATTTTACATACTTAGCACTTCTGAAAATGTTTTAAATTCTTTCTATTTTATATATTTCCAAATGAACGATGCTGTTATTCGATTGTTTGGGAGATGCCTGACCATAAAGCAGTGTGTCCTCATCCACACTGTTGCTCAGAGGGACTTCATGCTACCTGCAGGCCATCAGCTTTCAAGAACAATCCTGTCTCTGCCCAAACAAAATTAAGCACCACTAGCACTGACCCACCAGCCCTACTCTGCCTGAGCCCATTCCTAAAATTCCTCCTGCTCAGTTCAATAGCAGTCTGTTTTTAGAAACAAACCTGGGACTAAAGGAGCTGCTGTGCTTGCTGGCAACCACATCAGGAACACCTGTTCAAAATGCTTCAGATTTCAGATGATGCTTTCTTTCCTACCATACAGGACAAAGACCTTTCAGATGTTGAAGGAGACAACTCGACATCTCAGGTCTGCCCGTGACAGGGGGGTTGGAACTAGATGATCTTCCAACCCAAACCATTCTATCATTCTATGATTCTATGACATCTCAGTAGAGGAAGAGCTACCACTAGAAGACATCTAGACCATTTGAGGAAGTCTAAACAGCTTGTTACAGCTATCATGCTTGGCTGGACACAAAGGAGCTAAGCACTGACCAAAACACCTTGTTGCGACTAATAGACTACTCCTACTGCAGCTTTGTCTTCATAGCACAAGTCCAAAACAAAAACTTTTTTTTTTTAATCTGGCAGCTAGGGGGTTTATCCATCATTAAGTTCTATAACTCATGCTGGCGACTATGCAGCAAAAAGCAGGTGACCTTTAAAGAGCAACAGCCTCCCACTTCAGAAGCCCAGCTCCAAGAGGAAAGCCTTTACATACACAAGTGCAGAGAGTCACCTACATGCACTAAAGCATTGGTAAGTTTTCAGAATTACCAGGTGGGTTACAGCACCCATCTTTATAGACAAAGCATGGGAAATAATGTCCCTGTGAAGTTAATTTTCTAGAAAGCAAAGGGCATGGCCCCGTAGTTGCTCGTTACCCTTAGCTGTCGCTGACTTCCCAGGGAGTTGGAAAAGCGTACTATGGAGAGCAGGTAGCTTTGCAGTCCATGACGTGCACATCCGCTTAATTTTCAGTGACATTATGGACTAAATATTTTTATCCCCAGCTGGAAAACCACAAACATTCTCTCCATAAAGAACACTACCCATACTCACAAATATAAATGCATGCATTTTTATTTGACTGAACCTATCATCCACACAGAAGTGCAGGAACCAACCATTACTGGGGATCAAACCCAGAAATATCAACAGAGCAGACTTCTGCTACATCAGCTGAAAGGTTGATCTTCAAGATGGAATAATTAGACTGTTCAGTAGCTGGAAACAGGTGCTGCAGGTGCTAGCTGAGATAACAATTTCTGTTTTGTTTTTCAGATGAACATATGTCTAAAGAAAATTAGACATTGAACATAAAAGTGGTTTTACACGGGCTACAAAACAGCCACCTGAAAGAAACTTTTAAGCTGTTGCAACCTAAACCAGACGCAAACTCAAGAATCAAAAAGGAAAAGTCCCTCACTTGCCAGTACTACTAATGCATATGCACCTGGTCTCTAATGAAGGAGGAATTAATGTTGGCGAATGCAAAAGTAGCAACCAATTCACTACAACTATCCTGGTATTTTCTGCTCTATTTACATGATGTGTAATTATTTAGTTGTATTTCTTAGCCATCTACAGATGTGCAACCATTAATTATGTACTATTCTCAAAATGAAAGTTGTAATTACGTAGCTCTTTCACTTTTTTCCATTGATTCTATGTCATTACCCACTTTTCCACAAGCATTATTCTCTCCAATCCTGAGTAAACAATACAGTATACATATGAAAATCATACATATCTTAATAGTATCTATTTTATTTACATAGACAAATGCAAGCATGACTGCTGCCCATATGGATTTACATAAAGCTAATATAAATAGACAATACATTGTCTATAAGTTTGAAAATATAGATTGTTTAAAAATTTATAAGCTTTGTGATCCTAAGTCACTTTTCCTCATTTGTAATTCAAATGGAGAGAGTTGTAAATTATTATAGAACAATACTGTAGGATAATTTCTTTTAAACTGTGAATCAAAGGCAACCACTACAGATGATGTAGAATAAATTGGCAGTAAAATATATGAGGGGCTAAGTTTTATCCAGGAAGCTGCCCTGAGGCCAAGTTTGAATGAGTAACCTTGGCCTCTTTAAAGAATTATCTCACTTGACAGAAAGCAGCAAGTGGGGATGAAAGAGCCAGGGAAAATCAGCTTACAAAGTGAAGCATAAAGGAAGTCCCGTGACCTTATTGCATTTTGACTATTCAAAATTCTGCTGGAAAGTCATAAAATAGAAGCCAAGGAGTTTATCCTTTTGAAACCATTACCAAATTCACTGGCTTACTAGGCACAGGATAGATCTCTTACATGGAAACTCTGAAATGCTCCATTCTGTACATAAGGCTGTTGTCTGAAATTGCTGAATTAGATGTTATGCTGGTACTGAGCAGGAAATGGCTTTTTCCTCTTATGACCAACAGTTGAGATGAAATTTCCTGAACTGAGAAAATGAGTGCATTTTCAGTGTGAATTAATCGGAATGAACAGTTCAACTGATGTCAGAATAATACCGTTCAATTTTATGGATTTTTGTGAGGATTACAGTTTCATTTCTCATTAAATTTCTAAGTATCACGCACTTAAATTCTGTTTCAGATAACACAATCAAAACTTCCATTGTGAAAAGGCAAGTGCATGATATTATAAAAATAACTGCTTTCAAAAACATTTGCTGAGAAGTTAACTGAAACAAGCACTTTGTCATGAAAGGTTTCTGTTTTGCTAAATTACCATTTTCAACACCAAAAATGTCTCACAATATTGAGATGCCTTGCTTTTTATGAAACCTATCTTTTCACTTTGTGCTAATACATCTCTAAAAAAACCCAACAAACAAAGAAAAAACCTCTTTTCTAAATGGTAATGTTTCCCACATTTTAAGACTTATATCTGAAATTACTACATATGCCAAGGCTCCCTGTATTGCACTTTCCAGCTCTGAAGGGTTCTGGGACACTGCTGCCTTATAAAACACACGATGTGAATGACTAGAAAAGCAGACTTTTAGATATTTTACACACCTGTAAGATAAAGACAGGACAGTTTAGAAATACACCACATCTGTTGGTAGATCATGTCTTAAATCCACCTCATAGGTCTGTCACCTGTGATCTGTTCATTATTTCCTTTGTCCCTTCCAGTCCACTGTCTTCCTTAATTTGTTCTGCAAAAAATTAAATATGTTTGGGTAGAGCAGAATTCCCCAGGGAGAATCTAAAAAGTGCGGTCACATTGCCCATGACTAATAAGCAATACAGGCTCTAAATCCCACTTCCCATCACACTGACAAAAGTTTTGTCTTCCATGTTTCTCTTCATTGCTGTCCATGTTACAAAAGAGGAGGGAAAGGTAACTTTTCAAGCTGTGAAAAATATCAACATTTCCCCAACATCATCTTCATTTAACTTCAACACACATGTACTCCCCATTCCCTCAAAACATTGGACAAAAAAGTCTGGACACACAAGCCAGACCAACCCAGCGCACTTCACACACATGACACATACACTTCACACAGGCAAACTGCAGAGTTTATTTGGGCATTTAAAAGAAAAAGTAATTGGCAGAACTAATGGAGACATACATATGTACATATCTGCCAGGTCTTTGTTTATTATACCCTCTGACAATTTCATCCAATGGGTCAAGCCATTATTTGCATTATCTGAATTAGATATCTGACAAAGAGAAAGAAATACAGGGGCAGGCTTCAAACATTTTTATTCAGAAAGTTCAGTATGGGTAACTTGAATGAAAACCATGTTACCTCTCCTGGAAATACAGAAGGAGAGGGAAAAGAAGCTTTGGGACAGAGGAGAAAAAATCCAAGGAAGATTCAGACCTCCAACAGTGCACATGCTCTGAATGATGTGATATAGGCGTGACTCTGCAGCAACGTTTAACAACTTCTACTTGAAAATAGGATAAACATTACGGATGCATGGAATAGTTTTGTAGGAGAGAGACAGAAGGTTCCATGTGTTTAGTAGAATGACTGGGTCAAGCAGTGCTGAGGAAGCTAATGGCACTTTGTCATTAGCTGACCTGAGTGCTCCAGATTCCACTCCACAATAGCTTTTTTTCAGTGTGATTACTATAGTATATTTTTTTCACTGAAATGCTGAGGATGCCTTTGTCAGAGGTGTGGGGTAGCATTGTAGTCCTCTATGTGATTAGATGAGTAAAAATCACTGAGAAACTGACTCTTGTTCACCTCTCTTGCCCTCTCTCTTAAGAAATCAAACATAATTAAAGACTCACCTTTATTCTGTTTGGAGTTAAGATAAATGATTATAATGAAAGATCAATATGCTTTACAAAATATAAAGACTAACGACTCTACAGAGCTCATACACAATCTCGTGTGGCTGATTTGCTCCTTGAGGGCACATTTCATTACTTAAATTTCTAAAAGTTGGTTAATGTAAGATTGGATCTATAGATAATGTCAGATACATAATGTAACAGCCACTAGCTCTATTATAAAAAAGACAATAAAATTTACACTTCAAAATAATAAACTAAATATTTGTAAGATTTCTTCATGCCTCTTTTCTTGTACCAGTTTGCTGAATCACCATTTCTTTTTCACTTGATAGCACTACATTTTATTGTTAACAATCAATTAAAACCAAAATGAAGTCTCTTCCATTCCAGAGAAACAAAAAAGTGATTCCCTAATATTGAAGTTAAACCACCCTTACACATTTGGGAAGTTGATCCAAGTCCAAAAGCCTGTGGGAATTTTCAATAACTGCATTCCTCATCTCCTTCAACATTTCTGAATGTGCTAATTCCATATGCCCTAAACAATTAAACCGCCTTTAGTCAAATTATCCCAAATAAAGAAAAATGTGTGCAAGTCTTTGTAGGACTAGGTACTAAAACACCTAAACAGTATGTTTATTTTTTGTAACTGTGCTCAGTTTTCTATACCTCCAAATACAGAGGGGTTTGAAGGCTTGAAGGACATAGTAATAAGAGATAAAACATAGAAAAGAATAAAAATTTAAAAAAAAATAAAAATTCAAAATTATACTCAGCAGCTCAAGTCTTCACTCAGTTGCAACTATTGTCAAATTACAGACATATTACAAGAAAGGAGTCACCACTCTTTCATCAACAAAGCACTAAGTCTTCTGGCTGGAGAGGAGTTATATGGATAAAAAGCAACAGAATATTTTGCTTACAACTGAGTTTACATACAGAGCAAGGCACTTCAGTGACTTTCTGTCCTGCAGGAAACAGACGTACTTTATAAATTTAAGCAGCAGTTTCTAGAGAATTATTAAAGACTCAACTGCCAGTCTTCACCTGGCTGTAAGTGAGGGAGAATGGTCTTCCATTCCCAGCCACCTCTGCTGAGCTTCTGGCATGTCCACTGTGCACTTTCTCTGCAGGTCTTCTGATACGAAGCCTAAGATGATGATGAGAAAAAATATCTCTTTCCTTTTATTCTCCTACGCAGACTGGGGAGAAGTATGCTGGTTTTTATAAAGTGATAATATAAATATTGCCTTCACCACTGTAAAGAAGGAAAAGTTACAGGAATGGTAAAATACTTCCCTTACATAGAACAGATAACAGAGGGGAGATTTGTGTCCTTGCTTCTCTACACAAAAACATGTATGATTGTGATTAAGCACACACAGCAGATACTGTGCATTAGGATGTTAGTCCCTAATTCCACAGCACAAGATAAATAAAAAGTTCAGATAGAAATCATATGAAAAGATCCTTTGAATTCTAATAGCACTTCATGGCATACGCTAATGGCTCTGTATAGAACTGTTCTGCTAAAATTTGTTGCCATTTACACACTTAGGAAATTTCCACAGAAAGATTGTAGCAAATAGAAATTCTGGAACTGGAATTTTTCATAAACATGCCAGCTATCAAGGCAGACTTGCTAGCATTGTACATTGTTTCCACTTAGATTTCTGCTTGTTTATTTTCAAAATAGTAGAGACAAGGTTAATACTCTGAAATGCTGTCTAGCTAAATCAGTATTTGGAAATGGAGATGCAAATATTAGTATATCCTGGTGTTTTGTACTCTCAGTTACAACTATTAAGAGCATGATGCATCACTTCTGCAGCTGTTGCTGCTATAAGCACAGCCACTCAGACTTTGGACTAGACACCTCTGGAAGCAGCAGAGAATTCATCGTGGGCTGCCATATCCACCTAAGAAGGCGAGTTAGCACGCATCAGCTAGTCTGCACTGAGCTCTCTGATCCTACGGCTGTGTTTGCAACAATATCTGGGATACCTGTTTTGAAAAGCAGTTGAGTGATGGCTACCCAGGCTTCAGTCATAATTGCCGTAGAATCATTTTAAGGTTAAAAAAAGAGGAAAAAAAAAAAAAAGACTACGAAAATTGTTGCTGTGTACTTAGCAATTGCAATATGGACACAATTCACTTTCTGTGCATCTACTCAGGTGTATCTGAAAAATGTACTGCACTGTGACATAAAGGGGAATAACAACTTGTAGAGCATAAATATGAGAATTAAAAGATTCAAAACAAAAGCCTTTTTCCAGCAAAATTCCACTCCAATAGAAAGGTATCAGGAAGGACAAAAAAAAAGCATCCAAACTTAGGAAAATCATTAAAGGTCTGACCAAAGAAAATAACACAAGGAGGTGGAACCATCAAAAGTTATGATTGCCATCTTTCAGGTCAGCATCAGGAAATCTGCCAGACTTAGATACCAAGTAGTCTGACACTGCCTTTGGCCCATCATCAAGACCTTCAAAACTGCAACAGGTTCACTTCGTGCTCATCTGACAGTAATATTTCTTGTGAAGAGACAAAATAGTTAAAGAAAGCAGGTGGCTTAGGTACATTCTTCTTCACCTCTGACCATATGGTTCTCAGAGTGATTTCTAAAATTTTTGCTCTGTAAGAGCCAAGTGAGTGCACAAATATATTTCCAGTGGAAAATAGCCAAAATATATCCATGAAGCTAGTGTGTATTAATTTGCTGTAAACACTCTATTCATTCTACAACTCATTGAATTGTATGTGCTTGTGAGGGGAGGGTATAGGGTTTTCCCAGCATATATGAATAGTTTTTCATAATTTATACTATATTTGAAGTCCTAACCCTGTATGCTTTGGGTACTCAACAAGTTCTTATGGCATTTATAAAGAACAGTCTTGTGAGACTTTCAGAGATATAAGAGCTACATTTCTAAGAAATTTATAGTACAGACAGTAACACGCACTTTTCCAGATATCGCACTCAGGGGTATTGAGTGCACCCCCAGCAAGTTTGCTGACACCACCAATCCAGAGGGATCTTCACAGGCTTGAGAGGTGGGCCCATGCAAACCTCATTAAGTTCAATAAGGCCAGGTGCAATGCCCTGCACATGGATCGAGGCAATCCCAAGCACAAATACAGGCTAGGGGATGAAAGGATTGGGAGCAGCTCCGAGGAGAAGGACATGGGGGTACTGGTGGATAAGAAGCTCAACATAGAATCATAGAATCACCTCGGTTGGAAAAGACCTTTAAGATCATTGAGTCCAACCGTTAACCTAGCACTGCCATCCCACCACTAAACCATGTCCCTAAGCACCTCATCTAGCCTTCTTTTAAAGACCTCCAGGGATGAGGACTCCACCACCTCCCTGGGCAGCCCATTCCAGAGCCTGACAACCCTCTCGGTGAAGAGTTTTCCTAATGTCTAGCCTAAACCTGCCCTGGTGCAGCTTCAAGCCATTCCCCCTCGTCCTATCATCTGTTACCAGGGAGAAGAGGCCGACCCCCACCTCACTCCCCCCTCCTGTCAGGCAGTTGTAGAGGGCGATCAGGTCTCCTCTCAGCCTCCTCTTCTCCAGACTAAACACCCCCAGTTCCCTCAGCCGCTCCTCGTATGACTTGTGCTCCAGACCCCTCACCAGCTTGGTTGCTCTCCTCTGGACCTGTTCCAGCAAGGCAACGTCTTTCTTGTAGTGAGGGGCCCAAAACTGAACACAGGATTCGAGGTGCGGCCTCACCAGCACCGAGTACAGGGGCACGATCACTTCCCTGCTCCTGCTGGCCACACTATTCCTGACACAGGCCAGGATGCCATTGGCCTTCTTGGCCACCTGGGCACCCTGCTGGCTCATATTCAGGCGGCTGTCAATCAGTACCCCCAGGTCTTTTTCCACCAGGCAGCTTTCCAGCCACTCTTCCCCAAGCCTGTAGCGCTGCATGGGGTTGTTGTGACCAAAGTGCAGGACCCGGCACTTGGCCTCGTTGAACCTCATACAGTTGGCCTCGGCCCATCGATCCAGCCTGTCCAGGTCCCTTTGCAGAGCCCTCCTCCCCTCCAGCAGATCAACACTCCCACCCAGTTTGGTGTCATCTGCAAATTTACTGAGGGCACACTCAATCCCCTCATCCAGGTCATTGATAAAGATATTAAACAAGACCGGCCCTAAAACTGAGCCCTGGGAGACACCGCTTGTGACTGGCCGCCAACTGGATTTAGCTCCATTCACCACGACTCTCTGGGCTTGGCCACCCAGCCAGTTTTTAACCCAGTGAAGAGTACATCCATCTAGGCCATGAACTGCCAGCTTCTCCACGAGAATGCTATGGGAGACAGTGTCGAAGGCTTTGCTGATGTCCAGGTAGACAACATCCACAGCCTTTCCCTCATCTACCAGGCGGGTCACCTGGTCATAGAAGGAAATCAGGTTGGTTAGGCAAGACTTGCCTTTCGTGAACCCATGCTGACTGGGCCTGATCCCCTGATTGTCCTCCATGTGCCTGGTGAGCACTCAGGAACCGTCTGTATCCCTGCTCTGCTAACCTTTCCAATTCCCCGGGGCAGGCTGACTGGTCTGTAGTTCCCCGGATCCTCCTTCCGGCCCTTCTTGAAGAGAGGCGTCACGTTTGCCAACCTCCAGTCATCTGGGACCTCCCCTGTTCTCCAGGACTGCTGATAAATGATAGAGAGTGGCTTGGCAAGCTCCTCTGCCAGCTCTTTCAGCACTCTTGGGTGGATCCCATCCGGCCCCATAGACTTGTGGATGTCCAGGTGGCATAGCAGGTCAAAGACTGCTTCCTCCTGGATTATGGGGGGTTCATTCCACTCTCTGTCCCCATCTTCCAGCTCGGGAGGCTGGGTACCCTGGGGATAACTCATCAGGCCATTAAAGACCGAGGCAAAGAAGGCGTTGAGTATCTCAGCCTTTTCCTCATCTTTAGTGGCAATGTTCCCCCTTGCATCCACTAGTGGATGGAGGTTCTCCCTGGCTCTCTTTTTGCTGTTAACATATTTATAAAAACTTTTCTTATTATCCCTTACAACAGTGGCCAGGTTAAATTCCAGAGTGGCCAGGTTAAATTCCATGATCTGGCAATGTGCACTCTCAGCCCAGAAAGCCAACCGTATCCTGGGCTGCATCAAAAGAAGGGTGGCCAGCAGGTCGAGGGAGGGGATCCTACCCCTCTACTCCACTCTCACAAGACCCCACCTGCACTACTGCATCCAGGTCTGGAGAGCCTCAGCACAGGGAAAACATGGACCTGTTGGAGGTCCATAGTAGGGCCACAAAGATGATCCAAGGACTGGTGCATCTCCTCTATGAAGACGGGCTGAGAGAGTTGGGGATGTTCAGTCTGGAGAAGAGAAGGCTCTGGGCAGACCTTACAACAGCTTTCCAGTACCTGAAGAGGGCCTGCAAGAAAGCTGGAGAGGGACCAGGGGAGCTGGAACTAGAAGATCTTTAAGGTCCCTGCCAACCCAAACCATTCTATGATTCTATGATGGTTTTTTCTTTCAAATTCTTTTTATTGTGCAAAGACTTTATATGGGTTTAATGAGTGGTTCTTACAGAGGTGACTAGAAGTATCTTCCAAAACACACATATCAGGTAAACCAATTCTTCAAAGCCTGACCCACTATCACGATCATATTTGCACCATAGAAACAGAAAATTTAGTATAGATTATACATGAATGTTAAAAACCCCTCTCAGTTCTAAACATTTTGCATTATAAACTTTGTGGCTACAGTTAATGATTTTTGATCCTAAAAATGATAGATTTAGAGGATGCCATATGCTTTTATGTAATGCTTTTCAGCTTTAACACATACTTATTTCTAATTATTACAGGGATTTCTCAAACTGCTAATGACTCAAGTGAGATATTAACTGACAGCTTGGCTGGGGGATTTACCTCAAAGAGGCCTTTCTGCAATTGCTTTGTTCATGTGTTAGTAAGCACAACTCAGTAAGTATTCAGCTTTTACTTCAAAACAAGTGATTTCCATTTAGTTGGGGAGGAGGAGTCTTCCTCTGAAATATACTCTATTATAAGGTTGTATTTCAATTTTTGTGCTTATGACTCCAAATTTTATGAAATTGTTTTGGAGAGTTATTCTCTTCTCAGCTTAGACTAAAATATCTAATAAAGAATGTGACTTACTACAATAACTCCAGTGATTTCTCTCTCATAATTGACAGTTCACACTTTTTTAGGCAACAACTGCTAATTGAAGCAGCCAATTGTGCAGCTGAAAGGGCTGCAGCTGGATTAATCAACCACCGTGTTAATGAGCAATTCAGCTGCAAGAACACTTTATCTAAAACAACTTCTCCTTCAGCTATACCAAAAAGTAAGAGACTGACAGTATAAATAAGCATATAAATAGTAATATTGATTGCTGCATTGAGAAGGATGTGTAATAGGAAATGACTCCATGCAACAGTCTTCAGGATTTACCAACCACAGACAGAGGGTTTTACTGATGCTCTGAAAGCTTCCATCTCTCTTCTGAAGCACATGTTCAAAAACATCAGAAAAATCTGCATGTCCTATTCACTACATTAAGTCATTACCCCGTTATGTGTTCAACACATTGGCTACAGATAGTACTATAGCCGAGGGTTGTATATCTATTAGACAGTCCTTGGAAGAATGCTGGGGTTTATAAAAAAGAGGGTCTTCAACTGTCTTGAAACAGTTGACAGTCATATTATTTCTGCATGAGACCTAGCACAACAGGTATAAATTTCACAAACTGAAAGGGACCTTTCTCTACTCCAACAACTGCCTGAATATCATAGAATGCATAGATCTGTGCACAATGTTATGGGATAACCTAGAAAAATTCACCATTCAAGAAAAAAAATGACTGTTGAAAATAGCACACTAGGACAGGCAAGAATATAAACATTAACGGTGCTAATACTTTACACCAGCTTAATGCTTTGTCTGACTAAATATTTCATTGATTATTTGGGGTTTAGAACATCAAAAAATGTCAAGGTGCTGGTATGCATACTTCTGGGAGATTACAGAGTAGGTAGTGGTGAACTAGACAGCATGAGGCAACTGGACAAGAACAGTGTGCTCTGCTCTGTGCCAAAACCATGACAGCAAAGGGAACCTCTACAGAGGATCGAAAAGAGTTTGGAGACTTTCAGAATGGACCAATCCATCCTCAAGATATTCCCAAGCAAACAGGACCCACCAGGTGGTGTTGGATACATGGTTTACCTAACAGTCTGAGTGTCCTACAGCATATGACATCTCCAGACCTGTCCAAAGCCTACTGGACTGTGGGGATGTACATTATGTGATTTCTTTTTTCCTGTAGACTCTGTACACCTCTATAAATTCCAAGCAAACTGTTGGATGCCAAGTCACCACAGGGTATGTGTCAGCATTTGTTAAACATCCTCCATACACTCTTATTAATTTTACATTGTTGTGGTTTCACTGTTGGGGAAACGCAAATGGCTGCACGTGGCATTGCCCTGTGGGGAAACAAGGGAAATACTGCATATTTTAGTAATGCAGCATTCACTTTTCCTGCTTTCACAGACTTCTTTGCATTTTTTGCTGTGTGGACAATTTCATTGCCACATCTTACCTGCCTAAGGCACTCCTTCTCTATAGGCAGGATTTTTTACACATGACTTATAAATCTCCAAATTTTAAAAAGAATGAAAGATGGGCTTTCATGGTAGGAGAATACTTTCAACAAAAATAAACCCCCTTAATATTTAAAAAATAACAGCAAAATCCTTCTTTGCTATGTATCAGTCCATGGAGTTTGGAGGAAGGATTACACAGCATTTCAGCTCTAAAGCTTGTGTACTTTCAGTTCAGAAGCCCTATTATAGGGCTTGAGAAACAGGATTAGATTGGTATCGGATGAACCTCCTACTTGATTTGGAAAGATAAAAGGTGCCTGATTCCCACAGGCAACTGTTTTTACTGTAATGTGGGAAGAAGCTGAGGAGTGCTGTGGCAAATTGATGTTCCTAAAGACGAAAAGTAATCAGGGCTGGTGAAGCACAAGGTTAATGTGATTGCAGGGGAACATCACAAGGAGAGGATGAGGTAAACCTGCTGCTCTGATGGAGCACATTTCTAGCAATCTTAGTTTGCTATAGGCATCATCTGCCTCTGCATTTTTTCTGCTCATTTCCACAGTATCCACTTAGGATTCCTTTATCACCAAAACCCCTGAGCATGAAGACTCCATCCTTGCAGAATTCTTTGGCCATAGAAGGTTGCCCTAAAAGACATCTGTGACAGTTTGAATTCCACTTAGAATCATAGAATCATAGAATTGTTTAGGTTGGAAAAGACCTTCAAGATCATCAAGTCCAACCGTTACCCTAATCCTGCCATCCACCACTAAACCCTGTCCCTAAGCACCACATCTGCCTGGCTTTTAAATACCTCCAGGGATGGGGACTCGACGCCTTCCCTGGGCAGCTTGTTCCAATGCTTCGCAACCCTTTCATTGAAAAAATTTTTCCTAATGTCTTAAGTCTCAAAACCAATGGCTTGGCACTATTTTTTTAGGGCAAAATAATAAGTAGCTGCTGTATGTTCCATGTGCAGTCAGTAACAATGGAACGTGAGAAACACATCATGTATAAAGAAGATTACTATATCAATACACGGACAAGTAAATAAACAAAATAGGAAGAAACCCCAGCCAAATTGATTCTGGGCTGATATGGCCTCTCTAGTGTGGCTCCTAGAGCATCAGGATGTGTACTGAGACTCTGCCACAGGGCTTGGCAGGATACGTGGTCAACTGGGTGAAGGCATAGCAGGATCTGACCAAAGGAAAGGCACACATTATAGACAATAACTCCTCCTTTGATAGCTTAAAGCATGCTTTTCTTCTACTACAAGCCTGGTCCATTAGAATTAGTTTATCTTGCAGCAGAGGCACCCTAATTCCTCACCTTTCTCTTTTGCATTTTGTCCCCCAAGAAGAATTTTTACCTCTACCACTTCATACCAGATTCCACTGGGGACCAAATATTTTCCATTTTCTAACTCTCCAGTTTTCAGGTATTAAGCAGCACCCAGTTTCTTTCCCAGCATCCTAGAGTTTTCAGAGGTTTTCATCAGTTTTGGGGGAGGGTGGGGGTGGTTAATAACATTCTGCTTTTCTTCTTGTAAGTTTTGAGCTTGTTATATACAGCACATCTATTACTTCCAGATGTGAACAAAACTAGGTTAGGCACACAGGATATGAAGGACAGCACTTTTCACTTCACTGTAAAAAAAAAAACCACAGCAAGAGACCAGAGAGTATCAATAATCTTTTCAGAACATAATGTGAGTGAACAGAGAAGCTTACCTAAACAACTGCATTTCTATAGGCAGTCCTAACTTAAAAAGAAAAAAAAAAAAAATGTCCCTAGACTAGGTGGTCAAACAACATGAAGACTATGTGATTTATGACAGCTAAGAGAAGCCAGTGCCATAGATGCTGCTTCTGGAACAGTACAATATATGCTATCTTTTCAGCTAACAGGAATAAAAGTCAAGTTGAATATATATTTCCAACCCTCCATGCAAAAATAACACCCAGTGTGGGATACACGGCTTTCGCCACAAATACAGAATTGATAGATTTTGCCAATCCACCTTCTTGTTAAAGAGAGAAGTTCGACAAAGAGAGAAGAAATCATGTTCAGACAGTCCGCTCTCTTCATAGTAAGAAGTTCACCAGTGGTCCCCCAGTATTCCTACTGGAAGAGATTCTTGACTATAACTCAAGGTACACTCATGAATTCCATACATTTTGCCCTCGGGAGCTGTCCTGTACCTCTCTCTCTGCACTGGATCCAGGCATTAGATCCCAAAGCTGTCGCAGAAGGTGAAGATGGCTTTCTGTTTCACTTTGCTGTTATAGAGGACAAAAAGGTACAGTTCCCTGTTTTGGATGCAGGAAGACAGCTTCTGATTTCTGAATTCCATTGCACGTCCCTTGAAGATCTGTTCAAAGTTCACACTACCTTAAGGATGCTTTGCAACCACTTTTGGAAATACGACAAGCTAACTGTGTTGGTATCTGGTTAATAGAAAGGAGTATGTTCTGGATTTTGCTTATTGCTGCAATATACTTCTAATAGATTTGTACTGATAAAAAACCCCTAAGTTTTGTACTGATTACTTGGTAACCAGCATCGTACCATGCATTATTTATACAGCACAAGATATTTACTACAGGAACAGTGGGGAAAGCATGCCTGTGTATCCGTGGCCAGTCTCTTCAGGGAAGCACTGTCTATACTCACCTCAGAGCTACAGACCAGTGTCTGGATCCAGACGACTTGTTTTTATGCAGAACAAAGTCCATCCATGGGAAGTTCAGGGAAGCAAAGAAGTTACAAAAAGCCTAGAAATTCCTATTTTGTGGGAACTAAAATAGGAGCATATCTCAGTTAGCCTGCAGTGTGAAACACATCTCCCACTAAGTCAGTAAGAACAGTGATTGCTTACGCTCTGCCTCACTGGCCTAACAAATCCTGAAATAATTTTTGTTCAGTGGAACACTCTTGGCACCCTTCACATCAGTAGAGAGAAGAGTGGATTTAAGTGTATTCAGCAAAGAAAGGTCTTAAGTTTGGCCTCCCCTTCCTGAGACCAAAGTGTGCATCAAAGCAGGTGGCACCACCAGCACCTCTGACAAGTGCAGAGAGTGTCATGCTCTTGGCTTAAACCTGTCAGGATGAAAGTGTGGGCACATACCTCTGGGTTCGACTACTGGACTACACACTTCCAGTCAGCTCTGATTATGGCAGTTATACTCTACAGAGGAGTAAAACATAACCCTGACTTCCTTTACAACAGACTCTTCCCTAAGTAGCTTATTACTCAGCATACTGATTGTTTTACCTCCCAATAGAAATGCCTGGGTTTCCCTGAGCACTCTGTGGCCTGTGGGTGCCAGACACACTCAGTTGCAGTTAGGGATAATATTAGCACAGCTCAGAGTAAGAAATGGGGGGGAAAAAAGTAAAAAAAAAAAAAGAGCTGAACAGGCTACATTCTTTAGTATCTGGAGATGCTAACTCATACTACAAAGGTATTTTTTAAGATAATAAGAAGTTAGACATCTAGCAAGGCACCTGCTAGGAGAAGGGACATATTGACATCCCTTTTCCACAGATAACACAAGGTCACAGAGGAGTTCAGTCGCAGCCAGAGGAACCAGCTCCTCAGTCCTCAGGCTGAACACCGTAACTGGAAGAGGTCTAGGACTAGCAGTCAAGGCGTGCAACTAATTCTGACCCAGAATTAATTCCATCAGCAAGATACATCTCAAAGGCAAAGGCCTTTGCAGGGAGGAAGGACTTGGATGGGTGTGGTTTTGCTATTACCCATACTAAAAAAAAAATGTAACCCTTGAGGAAAGGGAAGGAATGCAGACTTAACTAAAACATTTTTTAAAAAGATAATTTTGCTACCAACTTTAGCAAGGTCAAATTTTATTTTAAATTTCTCTTTCCTGGGGATGTAGGTATTTCACTTTCTGCCATAACTCCTGAAGGGTCAGATCTTTAGCCCACATTTAAAAAAAAAAAAAAAAAAAAAAATTGGCAAAAAAATAAAACCTTTTTTAAATTTTTAAAATTAAAAAAAAAAAAAAATTAAAACCTTAATGGCACCAGATGAGCAGCCTCATCTACTCAGAATGGCTGCCAGAACTCTTTTATATTTTAAATTGAAATTATAAAGTGGAAATTAGTTCCAACATGACACTGTAATGTTTCTTAAAACACCTTAAAAGAGTGCTTAGTTTGAATATTTCTCAGTCCTTTAAGAAGAACTGAATAAGAAATGCTAATAGCACAACAAGTCTTTGAAGAAATTTTAAAGATACTAAATTTAAAGAAGAGAGTATATTATTTTCTTAATATAGCACAAAATTATCACATCAAGCTTGCTAGCATAAGATATGGAGCCCAGGATTTTCAGCCATTCCAAAAAGACTAATGCATAAAAAAATTTAGTGTGTGAAAATTATTTGTGGGGTTTTTCCCAATTTTTTTTACTCTAATTTTGAAGAGTTTTGTGACAAACATATTGGGTTTGAATAGTCATCACTCCTTCAAAAGAGAAACTTTTACTCATAGTCTATCTAACAAAGCTTGCTTTGAACTTGTAGTAAGCCACCATTAAAAAAAATAAATTAAAAAAATCTAAGTTCATCATAAAATGTTTCCAGAGATACAACCCTCATTTCTTTAGAATTGCTGGGAACTTTTATCATGGGAGATAAAGCTAGGACTCATTCAGTCTGAGTTTTCTTATGCATTCCAACAGTAGAATATCACCAGATTTCCTCAGATACTGATTTTGAGTTTGTAGTCTTTTAGAAGTACAGATATATATTTTATAAATATCTGTATATTTTTATATATACAATGAGTGGGAGAAAACAGGGTGATATGAGGATACAGAAAACTAACAAAATTAAAGTAGCATAGCAAAACACAAATTTTGGGCCTGGAAACAGGTGCTGAGAACAATTTCAAAACACTCATTCCAAAACTGCTTGCCTTTTTCCTCTTAGAGATGCAATCACACCTACCATGATGGTGAACAGTAAGTCTATTTATGACTCTTCTTCAGGTATTTAAACCATTGTATTGGACTGAGGTGCAAGTTTCCCTTTCTCACTCACATCACTATTTTGGGGATTACATGATTTATAGTCTCACAAAGTTTGAAGACATTTTTCTATTGCAGAGACGATATATAATTGTTGAATATTTTAAATAAGTAAAATTACATAGAATAAAATGTAAGCATTCTTTAAAAAGGAAAGACATCATTTTACTTGTATAATAAACAATACAAAGCTTCTGTTCTGCCAGTTCCAGAATCTTAACTACCAAAGGAAAAAAAAAGTTTAAACATTTATTTGGGTATTTTCAACTGCTTTCATACATATGTATAATATAAGTTTCCTGCTACTCTGATTGTAGTAATTTATCTTGTGTGCCATGAAAGTAAAAATAGCTTCTGGGCAGTTTATATTGTCTGGCAATGAAGATTATATAGGAGCAAAAGTCTATTATCCTCCAATGCTGCAGGAAGAAATCCTTAAATAAGGTTAGTATGTCTAATCATAGTCAATCACCTAAAATTTTGCCACTAGAAATATTTCATCATCATAAAAAAACAAGTGGCCAACAACCCATGCAAGAATCAAAAGGTGAAAGCATAAATTATTTGGGTAGAAAGGCTTTTTGAAGAAACTACAACATAATGTCATTTCAATATTAATAACAGTAATAATAATAATAATAATAATAATAATAATAATAATGTTTCTATAATAATATTGAATGTCTTTTTGTACCACAAGTCAATGATGAGTAGGTCTCACACAATAATTCTGATTTTAATTCTTCTGTAGAGCAGCACTAACTTCTCCCACACTTCCTTCTGGAGCAGGAATTTGTGAAGTCCCTACCTATACTGTGAATCTTTGCTGGCCATTCGTCCACAAGGTATAATGTGATTGTTTACAGCATTATGAACATTTTTTAGATGTAACATGATGAAAGGTTCAAACTGAACTGACCATGCGGGTAACCCTACTGACATCAACAAGGTGATCTGAGCAGATGTACTTTTCTATAATTCTACTGAATTCGGTGAACTACAGCAAATTACACTTGACTAGGACCAACACTGTTTGCAGAAGTGCAAATGAGAACAGATCACGCATTATAAAGACGTATTGAGACAGAGTACTTACTTATTTAGGCACTCAAGATATTAGCAGGTTTCTAACTTTCATGAAAATGTTGGAGCAGAAGTAAGGAAGACCACTGGGGATTTGTCTCACACTGAAAGTGTCGTGTGTCTATCGAGTCAGTTTAATAAGGATTCTGTCTTCTGACAACTAAAAGAGTCAAGTCTTCAACTGTCAAGAAATCACCCTAAAAGCAGTGACTCATTCACAGACAAACTGGAAGTTTTCATAATCACTGGGTAAACCAACACAAAATATATGTTTGACAGGTAATTTTTCACCACTATGAATTTCACCAATTTCTTTGGGACCTCTGTCAGAAAAACGTTTGAAACACAAATACATTGTTTTTCTCATTTTTCATTTTCTTTTAGTACTCCAGCAAGCGCCTTCTGCATTTGGCTGGTTTTGTAAGGCTAAAACCAGTCACTGCTGGTAGATTAAGATAGATAGATTGTATTTTCTACCTTAAGGCATGGAGGTTTTTCATTCTTTTTTCTTGCGGGGAAGAAGGATAGTTGTCATTAGAAAGTCTAATTTGAGGATTATTTCTGCAGGTTCAGTTTTCTAGGAGTTCTATCTTATTATCAAATTATGTGAGTAAAGGATCCACTGTTAATACATTCCAATTTCAGACACATAGAGATAGAGACAGAGTTAGCCTGCCCTTCTAGAAAGTACTTATTAGTTGGTAATTAATTTAATTAAAATTTCCTATGCTTTGTGAAAGATACTCTTATCAGAACTGCGAATAATCTTGGTGTTTCTTGCTTTTTAAACATGGAGTGAGATGCATGTATGTACAGATGTATGTATGTACACATGTATATAGGGAAACGATATTTTAGATCAGTTTCATTTATTTGACTGGCTTCCTTGCGGTATCTAGTTCAATCTTGACCTGCTTTCAGTTCCAACCTGTAACTTAAATCTCCTTCCCAATCATTCACCATTTCTTGGCTTAAATTGCAATTCCAGCTAAAATTCTACACATTATTCATAAGTTTTTTCACTCCATGCCTTTTTTTTTTATGCTGGCACCTCTGCAAAGAATAATTTCCTTCAGCCACTGCTATCTTCCACCCCCTTTTCAATCAAGTTCACACAAAAGCCTGTTGCTGCATGAGGCTTTTGTTAGTTTTAATCAGTGAAAATTTCAGGTTGAGAAAAGCATCATATTTCTACAGAATCCAGAGGAATTTTGCTGTTTATTTGACGGGGAGCAGAGAGAGCCAGTGATGTTATTCACAGACTGCACCAACAAAGCCAGCATCCTCTCTTTCCGCTCGCCAGCAGAGCAGAATAAGGACACTCTCACATGATATAGGGAATGCCAGTTTAAGTTTATGCTCAGTTCAGTCTGGAGATTGGATACCAACAGAGCTCCTGTACATAGCAGAGAAATTCACACGTAAATGTGCTGTAAGGAATTATAGTTTGGAGTCTCTCCAAACCCCTCCTCTCGGAGCAAGCTCACACTGTATAAAATACTTACATTTCCAATCAGAAAGTTCACGCGAACAAAAATATGGAACGGTGCTAGAGATGGGTGATTATGAGGGGCAGACAGCTAGGTTCTTATTGTAGTAACTTCTGAGTGTTTTATTCAAAGTGAATTGGCTTTAAATGATAAAATTATACCTTAAACTGTCTTTTAACCTGAAAGTTCTCCAGGAAAATGGGCATCAAGGTTCAAATCACCCCAAAGAGAATAGGGTATTAAACAAATCTTCCTTTTTGAGTGGCAGTTGTTAGAATACTGAATTAAAAAGCACTGACTGATGCTATAGCTGCCTCATTTTGCAAACTCTTCTCAGATATCATTTCAGCTACATCATTTTCATTAAAGGTTTGTGAAATGAAAATGAAACATTTTGTTCCAGGCTGAAAGGAAAGAAGAGAGTTGTGAACAAACCTCTGTTTTGAACATAATTCTTTCCCACTAAACCCTTCAGTGGTGGCAGCAAGGGCTGGATACTGAAGCTTTTATGGCTTTCCCTTTGTGTGATCTAGGACAAACTTCATTGTTTTGCTGTTTCCTTCATTTAACTTGGATCATATCATCAGAAATACATTTAACACTAGTGATATTCACCAGTTACTGGCAGATTTTAGTTCAATAGCTCCCTAATAATTCCTCCAACACTCAGCAGGCATGCATAAGAAAAATAATCATGATTCTCCTTCAGCCTGTATCCAGACAAAGACCTCACCGAACTTCTGCAGGACAAATACCTACTAGCGCTTGCCTGCAGCACATTCCATTTCCTTTTTCCTTATTCTTGTAATCCTCTGAGGTGTGATGACTCAATGATGGCATCAACACAGGCAGTATGAGCGGATGTTGCCACACCAGCGTAGATAACCTGGCAGAGAGCCACGTTTAATTCTGCTCACCTGATTGCTCAGCCCAGCTGAGTACCAGAAGTACTTCACCTTCAAAGAGTAGCAGAATTCTCTACCGTAAACGTTACCAGTGATCACAGAATCACACAAAATGGCAAGGGTTGGAAGGGACCTCGGGAGATCACCCAGTCCAACCCCCCTGCTAAAGCAGGTTCTCCTAGAGCACAGGACTTCATCCAGGCAGGCTTTGAATATCTCCAGAGAAGGAGACTCCACAGCCCCCCCTGGGCAGCCTGTTCCAGTGCTCCGTCACCCTCAGAGTAAAGAAGTTTTTCCTCATATTCAACTGAAACCTCTTACGTTTCAGTTTGTGCCCGTTGCCGCTTGTCCTGGCACTGGGCACCACTGCAAAGAGTCTGGCTCTGTCCTCATGACTTCCACCCTTAAGATATTTGTACGCATTGATGAGGTCCCCTCTCAGTCTTCTCTTCTTCAGGCTGAACAAGCCCAACTCCCTCAGCCTTTCCTCGTAGGGGAGATGCTCCAGGCCCCCATCATCCTTGTTGCTCTCCTCCGGACTCTTTCTAGAAGTTCCTCATCTTTCTTGAACTGGGGAGCCCAGAACTGGACACAGTACTCCAGGTGGGGTCTCACCAAGGCAGAGTAGAGGGGGAGGAGAACCTCCCTTGACCTGCTGGCCACACTCCTCTTAATGCAGCCCAGGATGCCATTGGCCTTCTTGGCAACAAGGGCACCCTGCTGGCTCATGGTCAGCTTGTCATCCACCAGGACTCCCAGGTCCCTCTCGGCAGAGCTGCTTTCCAGCAGGTCAGCCCCCAGCCTGTACTGGTGCATGGGGTTCGACCTCCCCAGGGCAGCACTCAGCACTTGCCCTTGTTGAACTTCATCAGGTTCCTCTCCGCCCAACTTTCCACCCTGTCCAGGTCCCGCAGAATGGCAGCGCAGCCTTCCGGCGTATCAGCCACTCCTCAGTTTTGTGTCATCAGTGAACTTGCTGAGGGTGCACTCTGTCCCCTCGTCCAGGTCATTGATGAGCAAGTTGAACAAGACTGGGCCGAGTGCTGAGCCCTGGGGAACTCCACTAACTACCGGCCCCCAACTGGACTCTGCCCCACCGATCAGAACCCTCTGAGCCCTGTCGTTCAGCCACCTCACTGTCCACTCATCCAACCCACACTTCTTGAGCTTCCCTATGAGGATGTTATGGGAGACAGTATCAAAAGCCTTGCTGAAGTCAAGGCAGACAACATCCACCGCTCTCCCCTCGTCTACCCAGCCGGTCACGCCATCATAGAAGGCTATCAGATTGGTCAGGCATGATTTCCCCTTGGTGAATCCGTGCTGGGTACTCCTGATGATCATCTTTTCCTCAACTTGCTTGGAGAGGACACCCAGAATGAGTTGTTCTACCACCTTTCCAGGGACGGAGGTGAGACTAACCAGCCTGTAGTTTCCTGGGTCCTCCTTCTTGCCCTTTTTGAAGACTGGAGTGACATTGGCTTTCGTCCAGTCCTTGCGCACCTCTCCTGTTCTCCACGACCTTTCATAGATGATGGAAAGTGGCTCAGCAATGTCGTCTGCCAGTTCCTTCAGCACTCGCGGATGCATTCTATCGGGGCCCATGGACTTGTGGGTGTCCAGCTTCATTAAAAGATCCCTAAGCTGATCCACATCGACAGAGGGAAGGTCGTCCTTTCTCCAAGCTTGCTCGCTTACCTGCCAGGACTGGGGAGCCTGAGGGTCAGCCTTGACAGTGAAGATTGAAGCAAAGAAGGCATTCAGTAGCTCCGCCTTCTCTGTATCTTCTGTCACCAGGGCCCCCCATTTCGTTCAGCGGCAGTCCCACATTTCCCCTAGTCTTACGTTTGCTGCTGATATACTTGAAGAAGCCCTTCTTGTTATCCTTGATGTCCTTTGCCAAACTGAGTTCCAGGTGAACCTTGGCCTTTCTAGTTGCTTCCCTACATGCTCTGGCAGCATTCCTGTATGCCTCCCAAGTGGCTTGACCCTCTTTCCACATTCCATGGAGCTTACTCTTTTCTTTGAGTTTCACTAGGAGCTCCTTGTTCATCCATGCAGGCCTCTTGCCTCGTTTACTTGATTTCCTACTCACAGGGATGCACCGAACCTGAGCATGGAGGAAGAGCTGCTTAAATAGCAGCCAGCTCTCTTGGACTGCCCTACCTTCAAGAGCCATAGCCCATGAAAGTCTTCCAAGTAGGTCCTGCCCCCTACCTTCACATCCTCAACCAGTTATTCTCTATTTGCCAGCACAAGGTCCAGTAGCGCTCCATTTCTTGTTGGCTCCTCCACTACCTGGGTCAAAAAGTTATCGTCTATGTTCTGCAGGAACCTCCTGGACTGTGCGCACCTTGCTGTGTGGTCCTTCCAGATGATATCAGGATAGTTGAAGTCTCCCAAGAGAACCAGGGCCTGCGATTGCGAGGCTACTTTTAGCTGTCTGTAGAAGGCCTCATCTACTTCCTCGTCCTGATTGGGTGGTCTATAGTAAACACCCACCACAGTGTCACCCATGCTGGCCTGCCCCTTAATTTTTACCCACAAACTTTCAACTTGTTCTTCATCTGCTCCTGGGTAGAGTTCTATACATTCCAGTTGCTCCTTTACATAGAGAGCAACTCCACCACCTCACCTTGTAGGCCTGTCTTTCCTGAAAAGCACATAGCCATCAATAGCAGCATTCCAGCCATGCGTGTTGTCCCACCATGTCTCTGTAATCACAATGAGATCATGGCCCCGCAACCACATACAGAACTCTAGCTCTT
This sequence comes from Gorsachius magnificus, assembly GCA_034008185.1. Lineage (NCBI taxonomy): Eukaryota > Metazoa > Chordata > Aves > Pelecaniformes > Ardeidae > Gorsachius > Gorsachius magnificus. The sequence goes on from CM067109.1 coordinate 79,640,657, forward strand.
CCTGCTTGTTCCCCATGCTGCGTGCATTGGTGTAAAGGCATTTCAGCGAGGCAGCTGAGCACCTAGGTTTCTCTGGAGGGACGAAAGAGGATCTGCCACAGCCAAGCCTACCTTTAGGGCAGTTGGTCTTCTGGTTCTTGAGTTGGGAGGCAGCTACGGCACATTTATTGCTGCTCTGAATGGACACACTTGTTCCCCCATCAGATGCGACTGCCTGAGTGACCTGACTGTGCACCTCACCCCCCAAGTCCTTTAGTTTAAAGCCCGCTGTACCAAGTTGGTCAACCTACTGCCTAGAATTCGCCTGCCTCACCTAGAGAGGTGGACCCCATCCCTCACTAACAGGTTGTAGTTGTTGAAGAACGCCCCATTGTCATAAAAGCCAAATTAATGATGCTATTAATCAAATTATCCCATTGTTTTCTACAAAGCTTGAGAGGATTTGGTATAATCTGGGAGGAATATCTGCAGCATCTCAGACACTTAAATTATTAGCTTCACAGTTTTAGCATCACAGCCCTTAGTTTACACCAAAGAGTCAGTCTTTATTAAACAGAGTAATAAAGCAATATCCAGCACGAACAACACACTTATAATGGATATCCAACAAGAATGGATGATGTCACTCATTTTTGTATGGAATGCATATCCCTGGGGAGGCAGGGTGGGGATAGCCATCCTAAGCTTGGATATAGAAAAAAACAATCTAAACCAGGTATGGACATTAATCTTCACCTCTTCAAAACATGGGGGGAAAAAAAAAGAAATGAAAAAAGGAAAGGAAAAAGCAGCACCTAAATGCAGCAAGTATATTTTCTAGTAGTTTCATTGGATTTGGCTGGTCTGAAAGGTGTGCTTATTCATGGAGTAAATAACTTCCTTCAGAAAACACATAAATCTTATCTGTACATCCTTCACTGCTCTGGGAAAGAATAAATTTTGACCCTAGTCCTCAGGTCTTTGTGTACTATGCATTTTACCTGAAGTATTCTTTCATCATCTCACTCTTAAAACTTTACTTTGGTCCTTTCAGTACAAACCTCTTCTGGACACCCTAAAATCTAAATCTAATCTAAAAGTATTCCTAAGGCTGATTTTTTTATCTGCATTACAGAAAAATATCTGCTACAAAGTTAAAACCTTCTAACAGTTCTTACATTTATTTCCATAATTGAGGCTTATTGGTTTTACCCCTTTTCTATTTTTAAATGAGTAGAACATATGTAATTTGAAAAAGTCAAGCAAGTGAACTTGACAGAGTAACTTACTAGAGTCTTCTAATTACTGTCCAATTTCTAAATAATTTCCTAATTCCAACTTCAGTTAGTGTTGGGGAAAAAGAAAAAAAGACATTTTCCTCTAATTAAAATATAATTTTCACCCAAGTGAAATTTTTGCGCAGAATACATCTCCTATGATCAAAAATGAAATATACAGTTCCCTAAGGAAAACAGCTTAAGTTATTAATAGTCCCAGGCCATTTTGCAGCCAATAAATATGCAAAACTTTAAATTCCAAATTGCTCACTTTAGAAAAAAAATACTTCAGCACTCATGTTCTTTTTTCTGATAGGCAGAATTTTCCACAGAAAAGAAGCCTTCCCAATCAGCCTTCAAATAGATCAACAATATCTAGCTGACATTAAACAATATATAATTTTCCTCCGGCTTTTTATGAATAAAAATAATATATTTAATAAACCAAGAAAATTGTATACTTGCCTTGCAGGTTCAGATGGTGGAAGGTATGGCAAACCTTCATTTTACATATCCTGGAGGCTTGGGGAAGTCAGATGATGTTCTGCAATCTCCAGCAAAACCACAGGTAAACTGTCTATCCAGCCCTGAAGTACCATCTTCTGGGAAAAAAAAAAAAAAAAATCAGTGCTATTTGGAATAAATTTACAGTCATGTGTGTTTCTTATGTCTCTACAGGAGTTGACAGTAGACAGTTTTCTCTGGAAATAATCTATACTAAACAGAGAAAGCATAAAACAGGCATAATTCACTGGCAGATAAAACAATGACCAGGCACAGGATCTGTTTTGTAATCCTTGCCTTGTAAAGTACTTATATATTGGTACTTTAAAAAAAAAAAAACAACTGAAGAAATAAAGTGCCATCACTTGTGGCACTTTATCTTCTTTCCATTTCCTGGTACCAGTAGTTCGCAGTTATTTACATTCCACTTGCACGGAACTTCATTACAAGACTAATGTAATACTCCACTAATAACTACATCCTGGAATTAAGGCTACCGTAATGTCTCTCCACAAACCCCATCACACTATCACCTAATAAAGTATTGTACAGAAAGTAGCTATTACATCCCTTTTTGGATTTCTCGATTTCCTGTGAAACTCAAAGACACCGGGGTACGTAGCACAGTGACCAATGTCCTGACTAAACGTTTTGCCTCCTCCCTGAAATGGCCAGAGCATCCCTGCCACTTGTCTAACTACACCAGTAACACTGCACCTGTAAAATATTTGATAATGCTGTTTGGAACCAAGGGAATGGTCCCACTGTGTTCCCACCCAGATGCGCTCCAGGTCAGCCTGATGAAAAGGGCCTGCCCTTCAACAAGGAAACGCCACTTGTCCCAGGGTGAAGGAATCTGTTGAGACACTAAATTTTAAAAAAACATATCCAGACAGTACAAATGCATCTCAGTGTGATGATTTCAACGTAGTTCTGTTTAAACACATCTTTCTTAGACATGAAAGTACAGGTTTTCAAAAGAACGTAGTCTTTTAAAGATATTTATTTCTAAAAGTACCATGAAGTATGCTTCTCTTGGGCAACAGACTTCCTGTTAATGAAGTATAAATCATTTAAAGATCATACTAAATCACATTTCTGTAGATGGGCTATTCTCTAGCTTTAGGCAAAATATTACAAATATCTGCCTCAATGTATTTACTGTGCATCACCAGTCTACTGCTGATATAGGTTTTTACTGCTTTTTTAAATGGCTCTGATTGGATGAACACTTCATGATATTTAAAAACAGCTTATGTATATCTGGGGATTTGTTCTGAATATCATTACAGCTAAGAGAACATACTTGACAGATATATATACTTCCAATTTTTATAGGTAAGAACCATTTACTATTTAATGTTCAGGAAATCCCTAGGACAGAATTGTTCAGATACCAGGCTGTGCTGTCCTCAGTAAAAATCTTAAGCTTTACCTTCACATGCCAGTTGTTTGGGCAGAGAAACACACCGGGTTATTCCTGGTGTGGACAGGACAACACACCCCTGTGAAAGTGACTCAAGACTTTCTATTTTCTACTTACACTCAATGCAGCTAATGTTACATTTAACATTTCAATCACAAAAGAACAACAACTAAACCAGAAGTTCTTTACAAAGAAAAAGATCAAAGAAAAAACCCCACAGCTTTCGTAACACATATAAAGGTAGTTGAATATTGCAGTACTCAGATTTGACATAGAAATAGACTACAGTCTGGGAGTTTTTCAGGCAGAAAGTTTAGGGATTGTGGCATAGCTCCCTAATTCCCAGGTCTCTCAATCAGTGATCCAGAAGTAGCCTCAGAAACACACCTAGGTAAGGAGGAGCCCAGAGACACTTGCGTTATCGTGCATTCAAATAACAAAATCAGGGAAAGGGATATAGTGTAACAGAAGGGTTAATGGAAGAAACAGGTGACTGCATGCGCGTATGTGTATTTATTTACATGCATCCATGGGCAATGCTTTATTTACAATCCTTTTGTGCAGAGATCTTTTTGTACCCACCCTCCGTCCCTTCCTCACACATAAACCAAAATGAGAAAAGTTGATTACCTTTTGCCAGGTGGCTAAAAGGGGAATGTATCCAAGTATGTATCCGCACATCAACCGGATCAGTTTTACTGATGGTCCAGACTAAAATTACTGTTTGGAAGAACAGCAAATTAGGGAAGAGAAGGTTTGCAAATTCCTATCTAAACTTTGTGAGCCATGCATAGTTCTACTACATAAACCAGAAATAATTATGTGGAATACAAAGTTCCTGACAATTTATGTTTATTTTTCATTCCTTCCTTATGTCCATTAGAATTACTGCAAAACAATAGATACAGTAGCACTAAGCCATTTAACTAATATTTTGGGGAATAGCATCATAATGTATTACACCGTGCATCACAGCAAAGCTGTGATAAGGCCTATGAAGCACACAGTAAAGCTCACACCAGCTTCAGGAGATGTTGTTCCTTCCAGTGTTTCACAGTAGATCTGAGAAAGGACTGAAGGAAGGGACAGCCTTTACTCAGATTTTACATTCTCAGTCTCTTCACTATGCACTAACACATAGAAACCACACAGCACTTGGTTAAAGAACATAACGCAGAAGAAATCCTATTCTACTTGAGAAAAAAAGTACACTTAGGAATACATCTAAAGCTCAAGCATCTCATTTTTTATGTACACATTGTGTACAAACCATGATATGTCAGTTAACGCCCTAACAGTTGCTTAAATGAAATATATGGTTGTGTCCTTGTTTAAGAACCTTCACGTTAAAGCTTCAGACAGGTCTATAGTTTTTGGCCTGAACTGTACAGGACTTTTCTGCTAAAAAAACCCTAAAAACAGATGTTCTCTTGCCAAGGTCATATAGCTCACACTTTTTTACAAAAGTACCAAATTTCCAGTGAAGCATCCTGATAGATTCTCCTTAATGTACAACGAAGGCTTACAATTAGTTCTCTATTCTTAATGTGTCATGCCTCTGTCCTCCACCATTTTCAAACAACATACAGCATATTCCTAAACTGAGGGCCGAGAGGGAAGACTTATTTTATGGCACTCAGTCACAGAGCTCCAGTAAAAATCAGCAAAGTGGCATGCAGGCACACTTTCCCATTCGTGGTTCAGCCTCGCAGGGCAGATAAGACAGTTTAACAAGTGATTTTCTATCAGCAAGAGATGATATAAGAGACAATTCTTGGGTACCTTGAAATACACCGGTGTCTTATCCTGTCTTTCAACCAAGCTAGTTAAAAGAGTCCAACAAACTTCCCAAGAAAATAGTTACTATTTGTTTCTGAAGCCACTTGACTGTGCAAGTCTCTGCTTAAGAAGTTTTGCCGTAACATGTAAGTTCTTACTTCTTATAACTCCATATATTTATTATATAGTGTAACTTACTAATGCTAGGATTCATGTGAAATACTTCACATTTTAGAATTCATTCTGGATGTTTCAATTTCTGGATGTCTCTGCTGAGATAAAGCCTTTTTAAAAGCCTTGCTGTATGAGTGTGACTGTTCAGGATTTTCTGAAAATCCAGCTTCAGAATTGCAACTCTTTCCTCTCTTCAAAAATCATTACTAAAAGCACGGCATTTGCATTACTTAAAACGTTATTTTTCCAATACAGCAGAAGCTCAGTAAAATACATTTATCAAAATTGGTAGCTATTTGGTTTAAAAACCCCTACCGACTAATGTTGCTATGATGTATTGATTTTTTTCCTCAGTGGTTAATAAGGGCATGTAGAGTAGTAGGAGCTTGTGCTTATGGTTGTAAAAGAGAGAAAAATATTCTAATTGGGTAAAAAAATATAGACTTCTACACTATCAAAGTATTATTTCCATTTAGCCTCACTGTTCACTAACATATAACCTCAGCAAATTAAGACAAACTGCATACCTCTGCAGCAGAAGCAGCTTCAAAGTAACAACTGTATTTGTGGGGGGAAAAAAAAAGCTTTGAATAAGCTTTTAGATAAGTAGAAGGCTGAAAGTAGATAATAAGTTATATTCTTAAAAATAGAATAATCTTTTATTAGGTACCTGCTCAGCACATAGCACTGGTACAAGAGTCTTAAGGAATGCTTATGGGAGCTTCTATCCTACGAAAATTAAGTCATTAACATGCATTTTGAAAAGGTTTTAGTAAGTGAAGAAATCATGCCTCTTGTTATATACCCCCAGGATACCCAAATTTTCCAGATAAAATTTTGGATAAGCCCAGAACAAACAGAAATCCAGGGACAATGATAAACTTAACAGCTCAAACCACTACTGCATTTAGTGCCTAAGTCACACCAAATTCCCAATATAGACACTTCAGTCTCATGTGTCTTTTTTTAATATACTTATCCATCACCTAGCTGGAAGCATCTGAAAGTGCCTACATTTTGCAAATATATTTCCCAAGTAAGTTTAAAGTTCTGTTTCTTCTTATGCTCAGAAATCCTACAGCTTAAGCACAAGCACCTCAATAACTGTTTTACACAAGCCTCTCTTCATCCACATACATCAGCTGAGGGCTCCAATCATTTGACTAATCCTGATGAATACTTAAAGCATGCAGAAAAACAGCCAAAGGAGGTAGACCTTTCCCTTTTAATTCAGTAGTGTACTCTCTAGGCCAGGTCCAGAAGGTACAAGTTCTCTCCTGCCTCAAGCAATTTACAACTGGATACTCCCATCTCCCAATAGCCTCAGCCATCAGCGGAGATGCTGGGAAAAAAATTGAAATACGGCTCCATTGGAAAAGTAAGACCTAGGATGCACTTTTCCAGCGGGCAATTGGGGCAGCTACTTCATCAGCCTCAGCTGTTGGCAATCCAGTACTGAGGAACTGAGTTGTTCCATGCATTTCACAGACAGCTCCATCAGCTCAATCTAAGCCATGAGCTCTGTCACCGCAGCTGTGTGACACCCACCCTACGTGCTTTTGTGGATTTAGTCATCACTGCTGGCAGTTCAAAATCAAGCTTTTGTAATTGAGCAGGTGCCACCTATTAAAAACATCCAGCAGGTAAATATGTTAAGCCTCTAAGTGAAGGCTTTCAATAGCACAGGTATTCTTTCATTGTAGTTTACCCTATCTTCCTCATTTGTCATTTTTATCTTAGTTTTCCTTCTAACCATCTCCTCCACTCATTTATTCACTGAATGGCTCATCTTCCATCATTCATCTTCCTTTTCAACCTTCCTTTCAAAACTCTCCTTTTACCTTCTTTTTCAATAAGACTATAACTGAAATAGAAAATGACAGAACATTTACCCATTGTTTCTGCATGCTCTTAGAAAATGTATGGACTTCTGACTGCCCAGGAAAAAAAATGGAAATTATGATGAACTTATGATTACAAAATAAAAAGTCCTTTAAGGCTAAACAGCAGTGAAATATTCAGCATTTCTAGCCTTTTTTTTTTTTTTTAAGACTGTATTTATGCTCTTTCTGATAGATTCTTTTGATGGAACACCATGTTTAGACTGATCACAATCAAACAAAAACACGAGGAAAAAAAAGCATTTTTAAATAAATGTTAGAATTCAATAGCTAAATCTTGGGGAATAAAAGAGAAATATAAAAGCTCAAATCCTAACTAAGCAATTGAGAGACCCTGGACATTACTTAGGGAATAATTTAATAAATCCAGTAAATTGCAAAAGGCACGAGGCAGAATGTTACGAAGCCCCACAGAGAATCTTCCAAGAATTCATAATGCGGAAATAATATGCATTAACCAAGATGAAGATTTAAAGATCTGTGGATAAGAAAAGAACCTTAGTGCCCGAAGTGAGTATAACATTCACTATAAAACTAATTAAAGGCCTGTCTCTGGTACCTATTTGTAGTGCCCTGTGTAGTGGTAAGGTCTTGCTCCTTAGGAGGTGAGATACCACAGAAGATGCTGCATTCCTGTAAGTTTCCTGATTTTGGTATGACAGGAAGAAACTAACCCAAGCCAAACACAATTTGCTAATAGGATTCATTAAGGGTATTTCAGCAATATCCTTTTGAAATCCAGAAGGGGAAAAAAAAGGAAAAAAAAAGGACTGTTAAAATGAAAGATAAAGTTCAATATTGCAAATGACAGACAGGTGGGTTAGATAAAATTAATAGCATGCGACTGAATTCCCATCTAAGCAGACATGTCCTTTTTGTTGAATTCTGATATTGCTAATAATTAACTAAGCACTGCTGCCTTTCTTCAATTATTAAATTTTGTTTATGGAGCACTAGCACTGGCAAAGAAATCATCTCTCTGAAAGAAAGGAATCTAGGGAAAACATCCAGAGACAGAAGACACTCAGGGGAAAAATGTAGATGGGTTAGATTCTGGCAATAATTCACAATAAATTTAGTATATCTCCCTCTCATGCCTAGGAAGGGTAAGTTAGATTTATTCAAATATTAGCAAGGTACTATATTTATACGGGTGTGTATATGTATGTATACATTGTCACAATAAATATATATATAAAACTGTACATAATATGTCTATGTTTCAGTGAACAAAACATTACTGCTCAGATATGTGAAAAACAGAAGTCGTAACATTATAGGTTTCTTGTAGCTTTAAGATGTATGTGGATTCACTTGAGGTTTGCATATATTTAGAAAAAAGGAAATTCAGTCTCGTTCAAAGTCATTCTTCTCATTTCCAGCCTAAAAAATCCCTATATTGGGCTTCTATATTTTATATATAAAATGCAGTTGCAGAACTAATTACAGAGCGTTTGAGTTTATAGGGAATTTGCATTTCATATACAACAACAAAAATAGGGCATTCCCTAAGAACTGGATTTCATACTAAAATTTGCTAATCAGAGTGTATACAGCATATATGTATACACCATGCGTAGGGATAGGAACAAGTCATGGGACATCAGTCCCTGTCCTCTCCTCACCCACAGACCAAGGCCACCTGAACACAATGGTAAAACCAGGCAGCAAACTTTGTATTACAGCTTGACTTTTCTCTGACATTCTTCTTTTTACTGTAGTAAAGAAAAAAAGCCAAGGCATTGAACATGATTACATATGGGCCCAGACTTCCATTAAATCTTACTAAAGCTCTCTCAAGTGAGGTAACTATGGAAAATACAATCTTCAGCGTGAAATTAGCAGGCCTTTGATTCATATAACTGAGTGATAAAACATAATGCGTAATTTATACATATTCTAAAAAAAATCAGCTCAGATTAGAGATTATTCACTAGACAAAGCTTCAGCATCTAAAAAGATGTCCAAGAACCAGTTGTCTCCTCATATGCGTTAGCAGTAAAATACAATACACAACTAAAGACCTTCCCCTGAGAACGCATGCAAATTCTTTTGTTTTCTCACTGGACATCCCAGGTTTCAGTTTCTGAGGAAAAATATCTTACAGAGGCTCAGAGATGTTTCAGAAGATGACTAAGCTGCTGAATGAGCACCAATGAACTCAATGAGGATACAGGCTGATATTTGCTTCTTCACTTAAAAAGTAGCAGAGATTAAAAAAAAAGGATATGATATATAATTTCAACTATCACCTGCTGTTTTGCATCTCAAACTCATTGTAGAACTAGATGCACCAATCAGCCAGCTATGCATTCCATAGATATCAATTAGGAAGTTTTCCCGGACAGACAAAAATGGCAGAAGCCTTCTTTTGAACTGATCTTGATCCCATTTCTTCTGTCAGTATTTTTAAATTATTGTCTGCCCTGGATAGATTAGCTTAGTTCCAGAGATTAAAAAATACTCAGCAGACAAATGTTTTGCCCCTGGAGTGGATTAGCAGCATATATTTCCTGTCTGTCACAGAAGCAATTTGATATAATACTCTAATGAGAAGTACAGTTGGAGCTACGGAAATTGCGTGCAATGAAAAATGATGCTCTCATACTTTGAGGGAAGGCTCAGTCCTCCAAAATGCTGAGATGTTCTCAGAAGCACAGAACCTGATCTCCCAGTGCTTTCCCTGGGCACTAATGACACTGAGCACCTTGCAAGTCTGTAATGCCTTCCAGAATTTGCTACCAAGCTTCATGTCTTCCAAAGCTTTCACACTTCGAAAGGGATCTTCTGCCTTATTGATAGACGTGGTTTTCTACAAATCAATAAAGTATTCAACTGTAGGCCCACTTGCAAAGATATAGATCATTTTGGAGGCAGTGTTTCCTAGTGCAGCCAATGGGTTATCAAAAAACATTTCACAGATGATAGAAAAAGGCCAAAGTATAAAGAAAAGTTGTTGTATGAGTAAGAGGCACTATGAGCCATTTTGAAAGCTCAGGAAGCAGCAGTCAGTGACCAAGAATAATGCTGCTGGGTAAGTCTGTGTAGAGAAAGGTTAAAAATGAAAGAAACAAACAAAAACTTGAAAAAACTTTTCAGTACACATTCTTAGTGACTCTCGCATGGATTTATGTTGGCTCAAATTCTCCAAAACAAAACCCTGGAGGTGCTACAATTTAAGTTCAAGGTTATATTTGTTACTAAATATGCAAGGCTGGTACTATCAACATTTGATCTGCCAGCATAATTTCTTCAGAAACTGAGGAAATAACCTCATCCTGTTCAAAACCTAGAGAAACCTGAACCTGAATCAGTTCCCATGCAAGAGCAGCTAAACAGGTCAGAACTGAGGCAAGCAAAACCCGTTTGCATGCCTCTTCTCTACTTGGCTTAGACCTCCTCAGGAACAAGTGCAATAGAAAAGCACTCACCAAGCACTTTAAGTGGGTTTTGTATCAATCCATAAAAAATTATTGGGTTAAATTTAGGCTTTAGCATCTTACGGCAGCTTAAACAGACCCAACATGGTTCTAGCAAGGGAAAGGATGAAGATAAGCCCTAAGTACACAGCCACCCCTAACAGAAGCTAGCAAAATCTGAGCAAAAATATGAGTCTTATAGCATAGGGAGAAGGTACAGTGGACCAGTATGGACTCTGGAGGAATACAATCTCATGTTGCAAAAATTATTACATAAACAAGGGGGAGGGGGTTGGAAGTAACATATGAACACATCTGGGGGAAAAAAAAAAAAAAGTTTGTCTGATTATGAAGACAGGCTGCCTCTTTTTCCCCTAGGAAAGAAAAAGAATTTTGTGTTCCCTTGCTCAAGGAAAGGATATTTTAGTTTGAATAAAGAACTGAATATTTTCATTTTCTCAGTCCCAAGTTATTAGCTGCCATCATTGTGATGAAGTTGCTGTCACTTCTGCGGCCTCCCTTACTAAATAGTGAAGTGAAATCCTATTTCAGTAACATAAAAACTTCCTTGAAAGGCATGGTGCTTAATCAGGAGTATATTTATCAGAGGAGAGACTTAAAGTGCTATGCACTCTTTGCTCTAAGCACCGAGTCACTTATCTTCCCTTTTTCTTCAGAAACCAAACAAAACAAGAATACATTTCAAAGGAACATTCGTCACAGGTAACCGGAATGTGATGTTTCTCAATTACGTACATCCATTTTTCTTGCTGATTCTACTCTTTGTACACATCCCTTTATACACTGAATACATACACTGTCCATCACAAAAAAAAAACCCACCAAATCCACACATACACCAAACAAAACTAAACTTATTTTATGATAGATTAAGTGCTCTACTTCTTTCAAATTGTGACTTGTTAAAGCACTAATGATCTGAATTGGTGATGTCGTGGTTTAACCCAGTAGGCAGCTGAACACTACACAGATGTTGTCTCACTCCCCCACCCAGTGAGATGGGAGAGAGAACTGGAAAAAAGGTAAAAATCATGGCTTGAAATAAAGACAATTTAATAGGACAGAAAAAGAAAATAGCAATAATGATAAAAGAATGTAAAAATCAAGTGATGCACAATACAATTGCTCATCATCCACTGACAGATGCCCAGCCAGTTCCCAAGCAGTGGCCACACCCTCCCGCAGGCCAGATGCCGGAGTTTTTTCTTTGGCATGAAGCCATACGGTCTGGAATATCCCTTTGGCCAGTTGGGGTCAGCTCTCCTGGGTGTGACCTCTCACAACTTCTGGTGCACCTCCAGACTCCTCGCTGGCAGGGCAGTATGAGAAGCCAAAAAGTCCTTGACTTAGTGTAAGCCCTGCTCAGCAACAACTAAACCTTCATCGTGCTATCAACATTCTTCTCATCCTAAATCCAAAACACAGGACTATAACAGCTACTAGGAAGAAAATTAACTCTACCCCAGCAGAAACCAGGACAGGTGATTAAAAGGAAATAATGGAAATTACCCTATGGTACTCAGATGATTTGACCTCAGGACTTTGGAATGGTATTTTAGGTTTCTGATTTTGTACACAAGAAAACCCCAAAATGCATGTATTTTAACAGTCCCTTTTCAATTCCTCTTGCTGCACAGAAAGACAGCTGTTCTGTCAAAAAAAAAAAAAAAAGGGAATTTAACTACACACACCCCAAGAAAATTGCAGAAAGGCTAGGAAATTACCTTTCACAAGCTTCAGAGCTTCAGATTAAAAACTTACCATATGCCAGCTACAGAAAACATCTCTGTTTTCACCTTCCATAAGAACAACGTAAGTTTGATCTCTCCTGCCATCACCAGGCAAAGCCACAGGAGTAAGAGCATGCAATGCTACAAAGAAATGCATTACTTCACTCTCTCAGCTTAGGTTATTTCACTTACACCAGGAAAAAATAAAACAATGCAAGGTAAAATTAAAAGTCAAAGACCAGTAACTGTCAAAATCCATGCACTTATCAACCTCAGTTCATTATGAGGTCAGCTAATTAGAAATGTTTCATGGAGACATCAATAGTTTTAGCTTGATCTCTCCACGGGGTTTGGTTTTTTTTTTTTTTGCCAATTTGGCTAGCTGTTTGAAAATATAATCAACTGGCTAAACAGAATTTCAGCTAAGATATATGTTTTAATTATAGGAACTTCAAACAAGTTGCCAACTTGGCTCATATGACAAAAACCTTTTCCAAATTGAATTAGAATATTATGCCATCGCCTCATTAGTACTACAGTTAAAATGCATCACTTGGGTCAAAAGAAGCAAATGTATTGAAAGACTTCCACAAAAAAAAACCCAAGAAAAACATTTTACTTAATTTAATGAATATCTCAAGAGTTCTAGCAAATTGTCTTATACACAAAGGTGGTAATCAGCAAAATGTTGGCAAGCAAATAATCCTAGAAGCAATTTTTTTTTTTGTTTGCTCTTACTGATTTGTTCTTTTTCTTTCCTAACAATAGGAAGTTAGGCTCATTTTAAGTAGTAGTCTTCTGGGGAGAAAAAAAAACACTTTCCTTCCATATTTCATTGGTTTTGGTTATGATTTTCAGAACTGTTTCATGATTCGGAATACCTACATTTTTTAAGTGTCTACTTCAAAACATATTCAGGGAACGAGATTTTCAGATTTGATAAGGCACAAAATCATCAGCTTTTATATTGTGTGCCTAAAATGGCTTAAATTGATTTGACTTATTCCCAAATGACTAATGAGCTACAGAAAGCAGTCTGAAGTTTTGAGAAAAGTTCTAAAAATATAAAAGCAGAAGTCTAAAACGGATATAGAACAAAAAAAAAAAAATCAGCAAGGATTCAGAGTTATTTCTGTTCACCTGAGGCAGACTTCACAGTCCATCTCAGGAATACTGATGCATCAGTGGTTCAAACTCTGGTATTTCCTACAAGCTAATGTACAGAAGTACTATTTTCTAACGTGTAATTGCATAGAGCATTTCTAAAAGAGTAATAGAAGACTTTCAGATTATCCATCAAAGGAAATCTAGTGAGAAATAAAATGTACTTCGTTGAAAATGAGGAGATTCTGTCACATTAGGCACCACTGCCCTCTTCAGTCAGGCAGACATCGTTTTTATATACTTTGTTTAGAGAACTTTGCCTGATGATTCGCCACCAAAATACTGAAAAAGAAACCTTTATTTTTACTTTAGGAAACATTTTTCTTGTAACAGCAAGATGTGATGTGGCATTTCATTCACATACCAAAAATAAATAATGTGCTGTAATGTTGTTTGCTGATTAGATACAGGGTTTAGATGCATGTACACTATGAAGACAACATACAATTCTTTACAAACTTAACATTTCCTCTCATTCATATATGGATTTGAGAAACATACTCCTTTTACATGGAAAGACTGCAGTGCAAAGAAAACAAGGCACTCATGGTTTTCATTCACTTCATACCTGATAGGGCTACTAAAGGATCACATAACTTAAAGGCAAGATTTTTAATATCTGGCTAATGAAGATAAAATCTTACATATGCAAAATATTTTTTAAGAAGTCTGCACATCTTTCATTATATTCCCTAACTAGTATGCACTAATACATGACTAACACTGGAATTTCTCCTTAAGGTGAAAATATAAACTTTGCAAGCAAAATCTCACACCTGAGGTTCGAGAGTTTCCATGTACACCAAGATGAAAAGGCAGCACTGAAAATCCAAACAGTCCAAATAGAGGTCTGGATGTCAGGAGACTCTTTATTCAGTCCTTGTTTTTCTTAACTCTTACCACTTAAGAATTGAATCTTGATTTAAGATACAGCCAATCTTTCAACACAAGGCCACATGAGAGTAAACACTAGGCAAAACCTTCCTTTCTTCCCAACAGAAAGAAACGCCATTTTACTTCTCTGAGCTTCAATTTCTTTTTTTTTTTTCATAAAATGGGAATATGCTGTATTAATTATCATCATTTTATCATTCATTCTGCATCTCTCCACTTTCAGAGATGGAGAAAATTCAGCTGTTATCTGGAAGCATGTCATACTAAGAAGGAACTTCTACCTAAGATTCTGAGCAACCTTCAAACAAATCATTGGAGCAAAAATAAAATTGCACAGCAGCTTATCTCCAAGAGCCAGCATAACACAAAATCCAACAAAACACTCCTTCTCATGCAGATCTAATACCCCAACCTTCTAATATCCAGATAGACACATCATCATGCTTCACACAAAGGTCAACAGGCTCTAGCTGCATCAGATCCTGTTTCAGAGATGCAGGAATTACAGAAGCAGTACACTTAACTGCACCGGGCTTTCGAAAGCACAATATTGATCCTTATATGCTTAAAGTTGCATATGGAACAAAAAATGCTTCAAATCAGCTCTTTAGAGCCCATCATAGGAAGTTCTAACCTCTACTGGCAAACTTCAGAGAGTTCTTGCACTTTTCTTCCAAAAAATCCAATCACATTTTCACTGGCCTTGGATGGCTTCTCTGATTTGCAGACAAAGGTCCAGCAACATTAAAGCTGTCCAGATGTCCTCATTCTAAAGCAGATTTTTCTTAATTCAACTGCTTACCTTAAAAAGTTGGCTTGGACCTAGAAGCAATATGGGGATATTTTGTGTTGTGCTAACTGCAAATGTTACTCATTTCCTTACAGCAAATTACAAGCTCAGGTACCTCAGGAGCTCAGTACAATGATCGTTTAGACAAGCCAGCTCAGATTCAGCAGCACAAGCTCATAGTCCAGTCCTGTAGGACACACTTTCCCTCCAGGAAGCCCTTCAGGTCTGGTAAGGCTTTTAGGTTTTGTGCAACACTGTATGAACACAGCAAACCCAAGCTGACTGACCTTACCTATGCACGTGGCATGATGCTCTCAAGCCAGAAAGTCATTCAGACCCTAGAGGAAACAATGCACAGATGCATTGGCTGGTTCCAGAATTGCAGATACAATATTATTTTTACTATCTAGGATCAAAAATGGCCTGTCATGTAGCCTACTGAGGCAGTTTAAGTGTGAATGCCAGTGAAGGGAACTGGTGACCATTCATCAACCTCTTCCACTTGTAGTCAGATGCACAAAAATTTGAGTTACAGCCTGGTGCAAACAATGAAAACACAAGTAGACTGTGAACCTTTAACCCTTTTAATCCTGCATACCTCTGTTTTTTCAGTATGGCATCTGTTTGGCAGCTTTCTTTTATATGCTTACTTCATTAAGATGCACTGCAGGAACATTTTTTCCATCTGTCAGGAATATTAGGCAACAAGCAAGTTGTTAATTAACGTTAAGATAACCCCCATGTGAAATACTTTTTCTTTTAGTTTCATCACAGCTGCATCTGTATTTAATAGAATTTAAAATTGCATCTCTGTCTAGTTCATTTATCTCCCTTTCTCCCCTTCTTCTTTCCAATGACTTGTTCCACAGTTCTGACTATTCACTGAACACACCATTTTTTATATGTAAAATATGGGTAGAACAAGGAAAAAAAAATCAATTAGGGTATAATTCCAAGAGAGCCAACATAGCATTGACACAAGATGGTAAAAAAGAAAATGTTATCCTTTAATGGTTCAACTCAATATCCATTTGTGATTTCTATGACAGAAGAAAGCAAACAGCTTCAGAAAATAAAGCACATCTAACCTATGGATCTAGAGTTATCATTTTAAATTGTAAAAAACTGTTATGCACATTTGCACTCCCCTGCACATACCTCTCTACACCCTAAACCAAGGCTTCTATCTATTTGGGGTACTTGTAGGCTGTAAAATTTGGATGGGCTTTTGTGTGATACAAACAGCTTTGTAAAAATAAAAAAAAAAGTACAGTGAAAATTAAAAAAGAATTGGAAACAATAGTATCTGTACGCTTTTTGTCTTTGTGATCCACCATACCATGTCCACCAGTAAAAATACCCAATAAACACATTTCCAGAAAAACTTCCCAAACAACTTTACAACCTGGAAACCATACTTAAGTCTGAAGCTTCAGGATTCTGTAATTAATTTTTTAAAAAGAGAAGCACGAGAAAAGCTTTTTTGCCATTATTCTGTCTCTAATAACATGTTAGAAACCAGCAATAAAGGCAGAACTGCTTCAAGTCATTCACTGAGAATTTGAAAGAGGGCTAAGTGAATTGTGTTCTTAATCACCACGTTTTACCTAGATCAATAAAGTTGATCTAGCTTGAATTTCAAACAATAGCTTGTCTGTAGTTCAATTTCTTCTTTTTCACTGAAGCTAAATGCATGGAAGATATTGCTCATATCTACTTGGCAATGCACAGGGATACATAAGACCACAGGAAATAACTGACAGGGCCAGACTGATGGATGATCCAGAATCTATTTTAACAGCAGCAAAAGGTGATGCCATTTAGGGAGCCAACACAAGCGCAGGTCACAATCTGTAGTCACTCCCCTGCAAAAATCCACTCCACTCCACAGAAATCCACAGCCCTTGTACTACAAAAATTATTCTTGAGGCTGCAAATTTACTTTTACAGTAGTCCGGTTCTCTCATTGTTTTGACTGAGGAAGCATCCGTCTCCACAGCATTATTGCCAGCATTATCTGACTGCATCCTGCATTGCCTCCATATTTGCTTCTCTGTCACTTCTTCCATGTGAGTTAACACAGGCAGCCTTCTTCATTACTTCCCATCTCTCCACTCCAACTACTGGAATTGCCTAATAGCTGCAGAGTTTTCTTCCTGAAGAGCACAGGAGGAGCTTGGTGGAGAGCAGGACAGGCAACACAAGCAGCAAGGCCAGGGCTAGCGGGGAGGGTGCTCTGGGCATCGGCAGACCGTCGCAGAAGCTGCCCTGTAGACCAGAAAGAATCCACAGCTACTTCCTACTGGATTCTTCCCACTCTCACCTGTTGCCATGAGTTTGCCACCCCTCTCAGACTGGAACTTCACACCAACGTCTTCGTCACTTGTTCCTAAAGCGAGTCTTGCTAAAATTAGTAGGAAAAGGAAGGCAAGGACCTAATAAAATTTTTCACTGTTTGCAAATTGCCTTAGTAGTAGACATTTCGTCATTGCTAAGTAGAATTACCAAACTCTTGTGTTTTTACCAAACCTATTTGATTTTAGCTTCAGACCAGATTTTCAAAGCAGTTAGGTGCATGAATGATTCAAATGTGTGCCTAAGAGGATTATCAGACATATCTAGATAGAGTTTGAAATTAGCAGGGAAAAAAAAGAATCAGATGGTTTTTTGAAAGCCTATTCTCATCCTTTATCTTATAAATATCTTTTGGGCCTATCTTTATCATTCAGTATTACAGATTTCTATTATCATCTAAAGTCTCACTCACTCTGTGATCAATAACTGTTTTTCTAGCACTGAAATGAAAAGCAAGTTTCTTCCTATATTACAAATGCACACAAATACGTGATGCATTCCCATACCAACATAACTACATACCTGTGATCAGGAATGCCAAAAACTTTTCCTCATGGGTTGGAGATGAGGTTATGTACACACACACACACTTTATGAAAAAAATCCCTTTTATTTAATCTTTCTTTGTATTTTCCCTTCTGATTATATTTTCCTTTAAAAATCAGAATCACAACAAAGACTCTATAGTTCCTATTCATATTATTCCTTGAGACTAGGGTGCGCGTATCAGGTGTGAATGCATTTTTGAAAAACCAGAAGCAGTGTTAGAAATGCCACTTTTTTGAGTAGCCACCAATTGACCAGTGATCCTGGATTTTGAAAGCACTACACAGCAAACAGCAAAGGTGGAAGCACTCAGAAGGTAAGAGGGAAATACTTGTGATAGACTAGGGAGCGTTAATGTTGTTTTAAATGACATGACTATCCTGCAGTGCAACTTTTGAACGTGTATGCTTTCTGCAAACTGGACAGAAGAAGCACAGGTTAACAGCAGCTCTTAACAAATGCTGCCTGCCGAATTCTGACCATATCATGCACCTGAAGAAAAATCTTTAACACAAAATATCATTGGGAAATTTCAACTAGAAAAGAAACTCATAGTCATCACCCAAACTCAACAGGTAGCTTTCAGTTCACCTTCCTGTTTCCTGCTGGCAGCATCAGAACTAGCCTTGCCAGTATACAAAGAACTGACAACCCTTCCTTTAAGAAAAAAAAAAAAAAAGCAGACACACGCTTACGTCCGTGTCCTCAAAAATAATAAATGTGAAGACAGGGAAAGATTAAAGTGAAGAGCAAGACTTTGGTTCAGAAGGGAAACTATATGAAATGTGAAAATTCATTAACAATTATTCCTGGTGCACACGTAGAACAAAGACAGGATTCCATGAATGGATCGGCTAGCCCAGGTTTGCTTGTGGGGAGAGAGAAAGTCAATGGTTGAAAATTTGGCTCCTCAGAGGGTTCATTCCTTCCTTCACTGAGAAAAAAAATAATAGGGGAGGCTGAGGGTTGGCGGGATGGGATTAAAAGAGATGCTTATAGCTGTCTGATACTGTGGTCTGGCACTCCTCCTAACACAATATAAAGGTAAATATAAATCACATTTTTGGCCTGCATCAGTGCAAAATAACTGTGTTAGAGCTCAGTTCCATCTCACTCCTGTCCTGAAATGTTTCTGAGGCAGAAGTAAAACATGTAAATCTGTTGTGGTACCTGGCTTAGTGCTCTAGCTGCATGTCTAGCTACAAAGCTCGGCACATCTGCCAGAGGTTGTTACTGACACAGATCTATTAAGACACCTATGTACGTCTGTAAGTGCAGGTAGGCTTCTTCAACCTTCATGGCCTATCTTACATCCAGTCATAATAATGGGTCTTAAAATCAGGAGATGCTGCCACTGATGGGCAGGGATATTCCATATTACAACATAGATCAGAACCATGCTTTGTTTTGAAAAGGATGCAGAAGGACACCAAAAGGCACACTTTTGAAAGGGACAGTGAAAGTAACAGCCGTATCTGGCACAAATGTTAAGCAGCATAGAAATTAGTTAAGGTTACCGTTAAATGCAAGTTCTACTTACTTTACATGCAAATCTCTCAACACTGGGAGGTTTAAGAGTACAATGCTTACCTCAAATTACAGGCGTGATCCATTGCCTTCATAAAATGCCTGCAAGTAATTGATCATGTGCAAGCAGACCATCTGTACATTGCACAAAGAGCTGAGTTACTCAGAGCATGAGTAGAGGCTTTTTCCTGGGATTTCTGCACATCTGTCATCTCAGAAAACCGAAAGCAGAAGGGATAGACAGCAATCTAGAATTATAGATGGCTGCTTCTAAAGATACTCTACAGCCAAAATAAGTAGAACTAGAAGGCCTATTTAGCATTTCTGGCATCATCAGTAAGAACAGCAAATGAATTAATTCACCAAAAGCAGACTGCATGTAGCTGGGCCACAGCCACTGATCGGTGATGCAGTAAGAATTGACCTCCACATTTGTGAGCATCTACAATAGACCTTAAATTAACATAACCAGCTTTTAAAGGAACTGGTTTAGATTCATCAGTGTACACTTTCAACATTGAGAACCCTGCTTACACAAGACATTGTCTCTCCTCCCTAAAAAAACCATTTTGACTCTCCACCACCTTACAGTCATAACCAGAAAACAACATTAAGGATACGTGTGCCTACGACGTCACTGAAGGTATGCCTACAGCTGGTACAGACATTTCAAAGATCTTTTTAAACTACCTAAACTTGGTACAGCTGGCAGAGAAGTGTTGACACAAGGAACTGCAGTTTGGCCAACTCCCTGAGTGTTAACAAATTCTTGGGTAAGTTTTGGCAGTCTGGGGGGAAAGGGGCAAGGTTGCTGCTGTTACCAGTTATACACAACTTAGCAAGCTGCAGTCAAACATGTGAATAAAGTTTGTGTGGACTGAAGTACCAACTTATCTTCACTGGACACTGGGTGCAAGGCAAGGACCGAATCCACTGCACATTAAAACAGCAAAGAAACTAGAGGTCTCATATACAGAGAGTTTCACAGAGCTGGTTTTCATGCAGCTCACACATCAGCAGACGTTAATTTTGGCAGAAAGATCATTGCAATGGTCTGCTGTTAATAGTCAATTACAAATCCCAAAAACCATCAAGACAGCCATCAATACAACCTGTAGAGAGCCATTCTTTTTGTATGACAACTGTTACAATTCCACTCCTGTAATGTAATCTTTTAGATGCAAATCTGTTTTTCCAGTGGTACAAGGTCACTTCCTCTGAAAATGGACTGACTGCGGTGTATACAGAGTTTAGGAATTAGAAACACTTCTCAGAATTATGGAGATAGAATTTCCTAATCATTTGGGTCTAGTTTCCTTATAGAAAAGAGTAATTGGCAATTATTCCAAACTGGTAATTTGGCTCCATAGTGACTAATGATATTCTTTTTTTAACAAAAATAGTCCAGTGTGTTGCAGGAGGTTTATTGCAGAGAAAAACAAGACAAAAATTGCTCATTTAGAAATAAAATTCTACCAGACTTTCGTATGTTGTTCTGCTTAAACCAGAAGAATATTTATCTGCTCTAACTGTGAACACACAAATAGTTCCAGACCAATAGTTGTCCCTTTCTTAAAAAAGTAATTAAACTCTTGGTTGTGTCTTGCAAAAAATACATTGATTTTATTCCCAAAGTTAACTTATATTCTCATCAAAACAACTTTTATGGTTGAAAACCATTTACATCATAGGGACAGATATGAGCTCTTGGAAGCATGGACCTTTAAATATGAGTCTGTCTGATGTTGTGGTCTTTTGAAATAGATTTGTTCCTAAATATAATGAATCATCACAGTCTTTGGGAGCCTGAAAACACCACAAGGTAACTGACAAACATCACAGGGCAAATAAATAAATCTGTGTAAATTATATATATTGCTGTTTAGGATCAATAAGCCTAAACCCCAAAAATACAAAGGCATCTCAAGATCCAGAGTTGAACAGCACAATCCTGTATAAGTCTGTCACCATGCAGAAATAAAAAAGCTAACTTCAAATGAGAGGAAGGGTTATTAGCTCAAGTGCTACACCAGACTAACACAGATGATTCTCAGACCAAATTACTACGTTCACACAGCTCTGCTTGATGCCGTGTAGACACAACTTGCTTGAGGCTCACTTAAGAACAGCTGAAAAGGCTCCACCACAGAACTAAAAACTGATAAAAATTTGTCTTTACTAGTGAAAATCTCAAGTAGCCAATGGGTAATTTCCAATAAGCTAGTTGTGTTAAAATTGTTCATCTATTTCTTCCATTTGCATGTCTCTCAAATAATACTGTCCTCTGTAAAAGCCTAGCATGCAATGGTCAGCTCTACTCTTGAGAGAACACAGACCTGCAGAGGTGAGGCAAGGTCATATTTGCTGTAGTAATCACAGCAAAGTGAAAAGGATCAGAAGCTTTATATCCAGTCAGGAGGGACAAAGAAATGAGTCACTACTCCATAAATCACAGACTTGTGGAAGACAGATAGAAGGAGTTTCAGAGGTCACCTAAGGCATCTCCTTGCCCAAGAGCAGGGAAAATGACATGCATTCTCATGCAAAACTTATTTAACCTGTTCTTAAAATCTTCTACATTTGTCGTGACCAGGCGCCTGCAACTAGATGGCACCCTGTACGATCTCTCTTCAGAGATCTTGTTAATTCCAAAACAGTGACAAAACAAAAAGGTTGCAGGAAAAAAAACCTGCAAAGGAATGAAGCACAGTTTTAAGCTTCTTGGTTTTATTTTTTTAAATACTTCCCAGCTTTGATTTTTCTCTTACGTTTGTTCTTTGGGAGCCCCTGAGTTGGGATGTCTAGGGACAGTACTAGCCAAACTATGACAACCACCGCTGCAAAGAACTGAAAAGTATTCACATGACTTATGTTTAATGATTGATTACGCATTTTAGGGATCTAAATCTACATAGTGAATGAAAAAGTTAGGTCCTTGCTTAAATACTTCAAACCAAACTCTTACCTCTTTATACCAACCATACATAGAGCTCCACATTGCTTTAGTTGTGGTCTTATCTGTAGTGCAAAATCTGTCTGCTTTTAATAATCAGACTCTCCAACTAAAACAGTTGCCATCCCTGCAAACCAGAAATTTGTCATGTTCACCTTCCTTCATCCAGTGCCACCCCAAGATCATCCTCAATAACATGGCAGCACAGAACAGAATCAATCCCAGCTTTTTGGTCCTAGGTATGTCTGTCTTCAGCAGAAAGGAAGCAGAAAGCAAACAGATCCCTACAGAGAAATGAATCTGTGCAGATGTAGGTGCTCTGAGCATATGATTGAACAAAAAGGAAACTAGATTATTTAGGACAAGGATGAGCCATCACTCTTTCAGGCAGACACAGAACACCTATTTGCAAAGAAACTAAAACTGGGGGCTGGGGGGTAATCTCTCCACATAATTGTAGTTGTCCTACTCATGATACTCCTTCTCTCTGAGAATCGCTGCCATAACAGTGACAAGTTTCTATGACTCAGTGCATGACTTACATTTATGCCTAGGAAGTGCTCTCTGTAAAACAACATTCACTTATTTCCCAGCAAACACATTTAGGCTCCATAAAATGTGTATGCATTTTTTCCTTTGGCAGGGGAGGGATAAGATGTTTAGACTGGTTTCTAAATCCATTGCTTTTTCTTCCTCCCTCCTTTTCTCCTAGTGCAGCTGACAAAATAATCATTCCTTGCTGTGTCTCACTCAATAAAATTCTAAATAAAATCAAAAACCCAACCTGCTCATATCATGAAATAAAATATAATGCACGTCATGTACATAGCTAATCTTTCCTAAGTAATGTTGCTCAAGCAGATACCACCAGCCATGCTAGAGAAACACATTTCTAAAATACTGCCTAAGCTATTTAGTATCACTATCACTTCCTCAGGCATCTAGGTAAACAAGCATGCATCAAAACCAGACCTTTAAAAGGATCAGAAGTTAAACTGATGAAAAATTCTACCCACTGACAGTGGAACAAAGATTTCACCTCAAGGTGTTACCCACTGTAACATACAAAATAAATTTTTAAGGTTAGTTCACTATTCTTAATTTCCTTGGCAATTAGCAGTACGCCAATACCACTACGTTATGCTTTCCCACTGGAACTTACTGATAGAAATAAAGGCAAAAAATATACTATTCAGAAAATGTGCAATTAATATTGGAATTCTAAGGAATAATCTCTAGAACAAGGTCCTACACAACATGAGATATTTCTAGACCTTATGTGGCATAAATTCTAAACTGTAACAGTCTTTGAAAGAAAAAGAAGTGGGTGTATGCCTATATTATGCCTACCATCAAAATATATCTCTTGAAAATAAACTATCACTACTCTGCAAACATCAGTTTACCTAAGAGGCACATTTTTTTTTATTAGCTGGCGATCATCTCAGAAATTGAATGGTTTGGGTAAGATCTTGCCAGTACTGGCAAAATTCTCATCAATACAAAAGTGTCCAGGACTTGTATTTTTTTCCGGTCTGTTTTTCTCCTACAGTTGATGCTAAAATTACTTCACAAGGCAGCCACTTGCAATCAATTTTCATCCCTTGATCTGGCAAAATTCCCTTGGTCTTAGTAAATTCTTTGGGAGGTTCAGATTCTTGAACTAAGGAATCCCCAGAACTTTGTCAAGTTACCAATTAACTCCCAAAGGCTTGAAAACATTTTGCAGACAACTTGATAGGATTTCTTTCCTCGTTTCAAAACAAAACCAAACAAAAAACCTTGTTGCCGTTGTGGACCAGTACCCTCTAAAAGGCTCATTCAGACTGAAGACCTGGCAGACTATACCAGAGTATACCGGATCTTATTTCCAGCCCATACACTCAGACTCTCCTCCCATAGAAGCCAGGATATGGGGAAAAAGGAGAAAGAGGAGAGATACATACAGAGACATCTCCTCCCAACATGTTAACAGGTCAGCTTCTGTCATACAGGCAAACTTCAAAAAGCACTAGTAGCTATAGCTATAAGAAGTCACTGTTTTCAGTGGGACCAGACTTGCAAACTTTGGGTGCTCCCTTTGTTCCTGCCTGACATGTTTTATTTTCTACCTCCCTTGCCCTATAGTGCACACAGTACAGACTCATTTATTAATCGCAGCAACCACTTTGTCCATTTCTCCTTTGTAGCCACTTCTTGACCAAGTGGCACCAGCTATATTAAGAAACACTGCATGTGAGCATAAAGAGTGTCAGCAAGAATCTCAGCTAGCATAATGCAGACTGCTCGACTGTCAGTACACTGATCTATAGCATTTAAGTCTCACACCACAGCCACTGTAATTAAGATGGTAGTCATATTGCTTTCCAGCATGCAAAGTGACAAGATTATGGTTGCAGTCTTTAGTTTTGTAAATGCACCAGTGAAATCCTTAATCACCACATAGATCTTCCATGACTTCAGTCCAGTTTATGCACAAGTATAATTTTAAGGTGTTTATGACAATAACAATTTCATACTTAATGCCACATATAAGAATGTCAGTAGCACACACTCTTCTTGAGAAAGAAAACATCCAAAAGGGGATGATGAAACATGGGAATACTTCTTCATGCCAGTAGTTTTCATCGCATTTTTAACAACAGATTGTTTGTGTCATAGGGCAATTACATTTACGTACAAATGGGTTTAATGTCTTCCCTTTAGCCCAAGGAATCTGGCTTATGTTATTTTCTCATTTTTCTGCATTTTGCCTTCTTCAAGAAAAGCTTCCTCCTTTTTCATGCTGTGCCTGATCTCATTTTCTATTCTTTTGTTTATTTTTTAAGTCATCAAACTTCATTTCCAGAAGCAAAAAGCCAGTGGAATGCATATTACTGATGTTATGCTAAGGCACCAAAGCTAGTCTATAAAAATGAAGACTTAAACATAGTCCTCATGTTGAAAATATTTAAACCATAAATAACAGCTTTAAAAATGTGTAAAGCAAAAATGGAGCATCATTCCCATAAATTAGCAAAAAGAACCCATTACAGTTGTAAAATTGCAAAGCACAATTTGTTTAACACAAAATCAGTAAAACCAGCTGTAGATGTTATTTACAAGCTCCTTAAGTGTCCAACATCTTTCTCTGAAATCTAGTTTTGCTGAAGCTAAACCTACATGAAAAAAAAAGGTAAGAAGAAGGGTAATAATTATTTGTTATCTTTTTCCCTGTCCTTGCTGTTAATTGAATTTCCTCTGGCTAAGGAAAACAGGCTGGAAGTATCAATTCAGTCACACTTAATTTTTTTGAGAACTGTGAAATGTAAATGCAAAACAAACATTAAAAAAATCAAGCTACAAAGAAGGATTTGGGCATTTAAGTGTAGTTGGTGATAATATCTTCTCTGTTGCCTTTAACATTCATTTCCTCTCCATTATAAGAATTCTATTTGTATTCACTCTCACACTCTAGCAGTTCTTTGCCTCCCCCTCTCTCCTGATATAAAAGCTGAGATCCACAACACAATTAAAATGGGTTAAAATGGCCAAGAAATAATTTCTTCAAAGTTAGAGTAGTTTTTACCTGGCTGGGCAACATTCACAACCATGAATACTTTTTCCCCGACATGTCTATTTCTGTACATTCCTCACTTAGTTAATCTGAACCGTTTCCTAGCCTTACAGAAACTCATATCTGTTTTTAAACCTTGAACAATCCCCAAACAACACTGAGAGCACCTGTTAATTCAAGGTCAAAAATACTAGTCATAAACCCATGGTATTCTGATCTCAAATGAGCCAGGGAGAACCTCCATCCACTAGTGGATGCAAGGGGGAACATTGCCACTAAGGATGAGGAAAAGGCTGAGATACTCAACGCCTTCTTTGCCTCGGTCTTTAATGGCCCGACAAGTTATCCCCAGGGTACCCAGCCTCCTGAGCTGGAAGATGGGGACAGAGAGTGGAATGAACCCCCCATAATCCAGGAGGAAGCAGTCTTTGACCTGCTATGCCACCTGGACATCCACAAGTCTATGGGGCCGGATGGGATCCACCCAAGAGTGCTGAAAGAGCTGGCAGAGGAGCTTGCCAAGCCACTCTCTATCATTTATCAGCAGTCCTGGAGAACAGGGGAGGTCCCAGATGACTGGAGGTTGGCAAACGTGACGCCTCTCTTCAAGAAGGGCCGGAAGGAGGATCCGGGGAACTACAGACCAGTCAGCCTGACCTCAGTACCGGGGAAGATTATGGAGAGGTTCATCTTGAGTGTGCTCACCAGGCACATGGAGGACAATCAGGGGATCAGGCCCAGTCAGCATGGGTTCACAAAAGGCAGGTGTTGCCTAACCAACCTGATTTCCTTCTATGACCAGGTGACCCGCCTGGTAGATGAGGGAAAGGCTGTGGATGTTGTCTACCTGGACTTCAGCAAAGCCTTCGACACAGTCTCCCACAGCATTCTTGTGGAGAAGCTGGCAGTTCATGGCCTAGATGGATGTACTCTTCACTGGGTTAAAAACTGGCTGCATGGCCGAGCCCAGAGAGTCGTGGTGAATGGAGATAAATCCAGTTGGCGGCTGGTCACAAGCGGTGTCCCCCAGGGCTCAGTTTTAGGGCCAGTCTTGTTTAATATCTTTATCAATGACCTGGATGAGGGGATTGAGTGTGCCCTCAGTATTGCAGATGACACCAAACTGGGTGGGAGTGTTGATCTGCTGGAGGGGAGGAGGGCTCTGCAAAGGGACCTGGACAGGCTGGATCGATGGGCCGAGGCCAACTGTATGAGGTTCAACAAGGCCAAGTGCCGGGTCCTGCACTTTGGCCACAACAACCCCATGCAGCGCTACAGGCTTGGGGAAAAGTGGCTGGAAAGCTGCGTGGTGGAAAAAGACCTGGGGGTCTGTTGACAGCCGGCTGAATATGAGCCAGCAGTCTGCCCAGGTGGCCAAGAAGGCCAATGGCATCCTGGCCTGTGTCAGGAATAGTGTGACCAGCAGGAGTAGGGAAGTGATCGTGCCCCTGTACTCAGTGCTGGTGAGGCTGCACCTCGAATCCTGTGTTCAGTTTTGGGCCCCTCACTACAAGAAAGATGTTGCCTTGCTGGAACAGGTCCAGAGGAGAGCAACCAAGCTGGTGAGGGGTCTGGAACACAAGTCATACGAGGAGCGGCTGAGGGAACTGGGGGTGTTCAGCCTGGAGCAGAGGAGGCTGAGGGGAGCCCTGATCGCCCTCTACAACTGCCTGACAGGAGGCTGTGGTGAGGTGGGGGTTGGCCTCTTCTCCCTGGTAACAGACGATAGGACGAGGGGGAATGGCTTGAAGCTGCGCCAGGGCAGGTTTAGGCTAGACATTAGGAAAAACTTCTTCACCGAGAGGGTTGTCAGGCTCTGGAATGGGCTACCCAGGGAGGTGGTGGAGTCCTCATCCCTGGAGGTCTTTAAAAGAAGGCTAGATGAGGTGCTGAGGGACATGGTTTAGTGGTGGGATGGCAGTGCTAGGTTAACGGTTGGACTCGATGATCTTAAAGGTCTTTTCCAACCGAGGTGATTCTATGATTCTATGATTCTATGAAATGAAACTAGAGAAGGACAAGCATGTAGACGTGTAACAAAAAAATCATTAAGGTATCTAAGTAATGCACATTCATAATTTTACAGTAATGCCCACCGCCTCATTATTCTGCACAAAGTGACAAATGTTTAAAAGACTCATTTTCAGAAATACTTATAACCTATGCATGACCTATCAGATTTACATCAAAACTTCTAAAAATAATTCAGTAGAGAAGGAAGAAAGGATTTGGATTAAATTATTCTGTATAATATGAATAAATCTATACCAAAATACAAAATTCAATTTGACTTTATTTACAGTACTGCTTTCTCTTCATGTTCAGAGTGATTAAAGAAAATAACTACTGATGTCCATCCAGATGGCAAAATGCATCTCATGCTGACTGAGGCACATCTTGCTTTGTATACAAAAGAGCATCCACACATACTGAGGTTCCCAGCACTGGGGTTTGGGAAAGAATCACCTTCCATAACTAGGCAGACTCTGAGGTTGGTCTTCCTTATTTTGACAGCCATGCTAAAGATGCAGACTTACTTGGACTTACAGATTTAGGCTGAATGCAACCTTAAATACTGCAGGTGATTGCATATTGCCTGAGCAAAGCTCCATGACAGCATGGCAGTAAGCTACACTTGGTGAACCTTTTCAGAAAGTTTTTGCAAATGAGGCTACTATGCATCCCCTACTTCTTCTCTCCTGTACATCTGGGAATCTATGGAAACAGTCTGGTAAGCAGCAAGATCTTCTCATCACCCCAGAAGAGCAAGAACGATGCTTCCTACCCTGAAGCTGTCTGCTCTTTCAGCATGCCATGGCAGAAACAACCTTCTGATCTCAAGCCTACTCATGCCAGTTTCAAAAAGGAGGCTCCTGTCAATGGCTGAAGCAAGTGAATACCAGGCAACTGGTGTAATTGGACTAAGTTGTTAATAGGACTAGAAATTTTGCAGTTGCATGGGTCAGCCAAGCACGAGCTGTGGACACTCAGGTTTAGACCAGAAGCAGTCATGAACATGCCTTACAGCCAAGCCTGCCACTCAGTCCAGTTTATTTTCTAGCATGGTGTGGAACAGTTGCTTCTCAATACAGAGCATACTTTTTGAACACCTGAAGAAATGAATGGCTAATGTAAGCAACTAAATTACTCCCATGGCTAGTCAGGGGCTGACAGAAATTTTATCACTTTCATGCTTACACCTGCATAATTACAGCTACGCATTACATGCTTTATCATGTATGCCAGGTTGGTTTAATCCATACTGTCATCCTTCACTTGTTTCCTCTCTTGGAATCAAGGAGAACTAGTTTACTACTTCTTACATTTTTAATTCTCTACCTGAGCTTAAAATGATCAAAGAACATTTTGGATGTGTGTGGGGAAACCACATGATGGCCTAGTGGTTGGTTTTTTTGAACTACCTAATTTCAGCAATTACATTCGACAATGACATTGGCAGAGAATTTAACTTGTATAGATCTATACTGAGAGTACTTTACACAGTTCTTCTATATCCTCTAAAGATACCAATTCATTTAATTATAAACTGTCAGCTTATAAACCACTATCAAGGAATTTTGTTCCCCACTGAATTTTAAACAGTTTAGATATGGCATTGTGCCATTTATATATGGCATTACATAAAAGCACATAATTTTGAGAGAACAATTTTTATTCTAGTACAAAATATTTATCAGAGACTTGATACAAAATTACAAAACATAGGCTTATACTGCTTTTCCCCCTGTTCATTATGAAAATTGATTATGAATTCAAATCTTACAGTGGTCAGTACAGAAATGCTAAATGAGATTAAAAACGAAGTAGTATTTACCAGGTACCACACAAAGTACATATACATATATGTATATACATGAAACTTAACAGGAGAATAAGTACCAGTGAGAGGGAAAAGCACACAAAAATTATTTCATTTAAACCCTCAAAGGGAACTTCTAGCCAACTGTCAGTGATAAATAAATCCTGCCTCACTAATCTATAGATTTTTTTTTTTTTTACTGATTTCAGTACAATCAAGGTTTCACCTCTGAACTGAAATGCTGTGAAGTCCTCCTGTTATGCTCTCTCTCCCCTTTAAAAGAAAAAATCCCTACATATATGATACCTGCTGAAATGGCTGCAGATTAGATGTCCCAAGAAACATATGGAAATACCATTGAAAACTGAATCAGATTTATTAATAAGTTTTTTACAAAAAGTTACACTTACTTAAAAAAATAATCTTTCTACTTTACCATACATAAACTTATGAGACAGGCTTCCTTTGTTGCAACATTAATTGGTTATTTGGATGTGCACACAGCAACCTCCGAACACCCTCAGAAACAAGAGAATGAAAGTATCTAGTTTCTTTCAAACTGATCTGTATTCAGAAATAAAGAGAAGGAAACAATGCACAATAATTTATTTTTATGAATGTCAGGAATGGCAGTGCACTTTAATTTTGTATCCAGCTCAAATTATATCTGAGCCAAATATTTCATTTTAAGAGTCCTGTTAAATCTTTTCAAAGGCCTTGTTTTATGTGTTCATGAAATAACTCACTATTTTTTAGGTTTCAGGAATGGTAATTGCTGTAAATCTTGTAAATTAGCATGAGCAGTACCAGCAAGACACTCTGTTAAAATTCATCTACATTGTTGTTGGAATATTTATTAGGTACTAAAATATTTAAAGGAAACCTACAACTACTACAATTCAAATCACATTTCACCTAAGAAAGCCTTTTTCCTAGCACTTAGTATTATTGTTTTGTCGCTGTATAAGAAAGCATCTAATCCAACTCCTAATCTTGAGCAGAAAAATTTCTTTTCATTAGATGGCTGAATGAAATCATTATATTAACTGAATATTCCCTATTGTGTTTTATCAGTTTGCACAAGCAAATTGTACTGCTCATTGTAGTAATTGACATTTTCAACATTTGCACATACAATAGAAATGTTAGCACCATTTATAAGCTAGTTAGCTCTTGATGGATTAGTGACCTTCAGAGGTCCTTCAGTACAGGTTTCCTTCTGGCTGCTGCTGTAGCAGCTGGAGAGATTACCTCCCCCATTTGCTCATTACAATCACCTACTCTCTAGCGTCCCTTTTGTGTCAGCATCTCCTTACTTGTTCAGTCCAACCGAGTTAGCTGGCACCTATTATTTAAATTTTTAATATTCACCTCACTCATTCCCCACCTCCCCCTTTGCCTCCCTTAAAACTCATTCGTATTCTCTGCTGCAGCTGATGGTCACAAGTGTCAAGGCTTCCCGCTCGTACTGCAGCATCAGCTCTGGCTCAGCACCATGGCAGTGCAACAGCTTCTCAGGCTGAGTGAACGCTGGGAATAGGCAAACCAGAGCAGGTCTGAACAGGAGCTATCCCATCACGCTTGCTATCTGTTATAAACCCCTCCCCTAAGTAATTCAGCCTCACACAGGGGATTCTGACAGGCTTCTCTGCAGAAGAGACCATATAAAAGTTCCTTCATATATTAAAAGACATTGCTATATAAAGACCAAGCTCACACACTGTGTTTTCCCTACTCTGTGAGAAAGTAACTTGAGAAAAGAGCTGAACATATAGACCTGACCTCTTCTGTTTGTTTTTCAAGTAAATATATAGCCTATGAAAGGGAAGGAACTAACAGAATTTGGCTTGATGCAAATAAAATCATTAACATAATACATATTAATCTGTGGCTCTTACCCTGTTCCTATCTGCAGCTGGTTTAGGAGCAAAATCCACAGAAAACACTGCGGACTAAAGGTAACTCAAGTAACAACTGTTCATTTTTAGTATGAGTAGAGTTTCAAATTCATCTCCCAGAGAGATGAAATGAACTCACAACTCTTCAGTGGTAAGAAGACATAAGCACTTTGCAGAGTGAAAACAATCACCACATTGCCCATTTTATGTGGGAGGAAGAAAAAAATACATTTTTTTTTAACAGACAACATATGGTCTGATTTATTTCTGATTATCCTAATTCCGAGTCAAATATTAGGGAAAAAAGGGAAATATTGGAAAGCTTTGAAAATTCTTTCTGAATTTCTCTTCCATCTTAATATTAAGTCATTGGCATGAGGAATTTCAAATAAACATGCACTGCCTCTCTCATTTATTAGTAATTTATACCTACCTACAGTGAGTGCAGGTCAGGGCTTTTTTCCATCTGCTTTCCTTGGATAAAACTGTCACAGTAAGATACAAGGCAAGAGACAGGCTTCTCATCTTAAAAGCTCTAGAAGTCCTCTGATTTTGCAATCAAGTATTCTACAAATTTTCACAGATCAACGTATTACACTATTTTTCCTACTATTCTGTATTAGGGTTCTGTATTTTTACCTTTCTTCACACAATCTTTTATTAAATTGAGATGCAGAGTAACTTTTTTTTCCCAACTTTTAATTTGTATCTTTTCTAGATATTAGATTTCCTCCACTTTTATCTAACATCCACAGAACAGGAGGAAAATGCACTGTCTTACTTTTAGAACTCTTCCTGCTACCTGGGAGTTCTAATTTTTCCAGAGAAGCAGGCAACATTCTGTACCTGTTTTTTAAAGAAAGAAAATAACGTATATGTAGTTTAGCCACGAAACTGCAATTTTACAGTTATTTACTTTTACCCTTCTAGGCTTACATTTGAGTCTCTTACCCATTGTAAGCACTATAGGTCCTGGTGGAAGTCTTTTTTCTTCTGGCTGACATGGCTGTAAAGCAAAGACATTTTTACAGACCTTAAAAATAAGTCATCTTGAATTGAAAGGAAACTAAGCCAAACTAAACTACTTCCTGTCATGTAACATACATTTTTTTGTTTCTTCCCTAGAAAGGTCAAAAGAGGGCACAAAGTCCTTTTTTTGAGATTCTCTGGTATATACTATCTAAAATCTTGATGCACAATTTCATTTCAAACAATAAAAACACCTTATCAGTAGGAAAGTATTAGTGAGATATTTCAAACATTTTCCTAGGAAATTTCTGTAGCTCCAGTTTCAGCAAATTAATACTTTCTTACAAAGAAAGATTATGGCAGGAAATATCCAAGTTTTTTTCCTGACTGGTTATGTTTTTTATAGCCATATCCAGTATATATATACTGATTTATATACACACCCACCAGCATACTTAATTTAATTTATCATTCTCTCACACATAAATATAAGGTGTTCTTTCTGTCTCTTCATACTGCCCGCACCATCTGTTGGATTTATTCATAACACTCCCACGCCTCTAACCATTCCAGACAGAGGTGAACAACCACCCTACCAGCACAAAACTGAGGCTGAAGCCGAGATAGGCTCAACACCAGTATCAGGGAAGCAGGAAACCAAACCATTCATTTTGCTACAGGGTAA
This sequence comes from Gorsachius magnificus, assembly GCA_034008185.1. Lineage (NCBI taxonomy): Eukaryota > Metazoa > Chordata > Aves > Pelecaniformes > Ardeidae > Gorsachius > Gorsachius magnificus. The sequence continues at coordinate 79,674,024 of CM067109.1, forward strand.
GAGAAAAGCACACTCTGTAGAGAGGACACAAATTACTGAGCTACGCAACAACCAAGGGCTTGGAGCAAACTCACAAAAAGAGCAATACCAAACCCAAAACTGCACTTACAGACAAGGAGTACACCAAGCAGTGACTAGCTTCCTCACATACTGCAAGTTTGGGAAAAAAGTTTACAGATTACTCCTCATGTGGTTAGGTTCACTCTGACATACTAGTCTCTAAATAAAGGATTGTCAGTTCCAGGGCTAAAACTGAAAATAGTCTTAGAGACTGCCACCTAACTACCAAGCAGAATCTATAGAGTCCTGGACTGACTGGCGAGTCAAATTTCAGAACGATTCTGGTCCTACTGAAATCAATGCAAAATTGCAATTTTGAAAGTTTGCGGTACTTTTAAGTTTTAAATTAGTTCTATGAGCTCTAACTCTCTATGCAGTATTGCATGAAGTCTCTACAATCCCCAGTATTCCTTGTGTTTTACAGTAGCACAATGTTCTGAGACAAGACTATAAAAACAATATATTCTGTGTTAAGAAAAAAAGCTATTTATTTGTTACGTATTGCTTCATTCATTTTGTGTGCCACTATAGTGACGACCCAAGTAACTCGCGGTAACTACAGTCTCATCTCTCATGTCAACCACTATCACACGTGGCCTCATAAAGTACCTGTGCCTTTGGAAGTCCTGACAGTAAGGTGTGTAAGCTAAATAGCTAGGATGTAGCTTTGCTATCAGAGTAACATGATCATCAAAAGAATTTGAATAGAGCCCTTGCACCATATCAAATAGCATGTAAAGGTTCTCTGTTCATTTACATGCACACAGACAAAGGATTGTCTTTTCCTGCTCCTCTAGAATGAGATCTGGTGACCAGAAACAAGCACAATTAATTATCTTCTGATATACTATCATTTCAGACTCCTCAGTTAAATTTAGAAGGATATAAAATGTCTGTAGGCAAACAGAAAACTAGCCAGAAACCATGGCATATTCTTAGAAAAACAGTCAGGGGATTTTTAATTGTTTTTAAATTTATTTACAATTTCTCTGAAAAAGAGAATCATTAGAATACATTGCTGAAGGTAGTTTTTACACAGGGGAAGGAATAAGTAGTAAGAATGACACAGAAAGGCACTAAACATCAGCAGAACACTCTCTGCACCTGTGTCTCCTGCAGCAGTCTTGTGGCCAAGTCCTGAACAATCTCTGAGCCACTCAGTCTGAGACTTGACAAGACTCACTCCAAAGATCATACAGCTACACACATAAGACTAAGAAAATTCAAGCCTAAACTGAAAACTGCCCCATATTTGTGCTTTATGTGGGATGAAGATGCTTCTCAAGGAAAGTCCCCTAAGACTGAGGCCTCTAAGGGACTCCTGAGCAAGTGACTTCAAATTTTCTTCGAAGTACAGGGCTATGTAATCTTTGGTGACCAGCTGACTTGAACCCAGGCCTAGGTCTGAGAGAACAGTTGTGTAATTTGGCTCAAAATTCTGAAAAAAAATGCTAAATTGTCAGAAAATGCTAAGAGAAAGTCCATAAACTAAAGCCATGAAAAATGAGGAGGGTAGAATTGCAGAGAATGGTAGGATTGTTAAGAACAATTAGCAGACCTAGATTTCAAGAGGGCAAAGACTTGCACAAAACTACTCTGTCAAAAAAAATTAAGAACTACAAATTCTCCTGAGTACACATTATCATCATGGCGTGTATCACCAACACAAGTATGCCTCCACACAACATCCAGGATATCGGCTTACTGTTTAAATGCTTTACTAGAAGAAGAGAGTGAGAGATGTGAAAAAATACTTATGCTCTCAACAAGTATATTAGTCTCAGTAGGAGGCAAAAGAATAAGCACCACACAAAGCACAGTAAATAAAACTGGAAGTGTTTATTATATCACCGCTTCTAATTCCAAGAGATTTAATGGGTATTTCCTTATAACGTTCGCATGCCCTTCGGAGACTATGATGACAGAACAATATATTACTGTCTTATTTTTATTTAGACACCAAATCAGATGCATCAGATGCAACGTGGGCTCGCTTGTAAGGCAAATCCCAGTTTGGGAAGCACTTCAGCATATATCTGAGTACCATGCAGTACCACGCATTTGTACATCACAGAGCATTGCTCAATCCAAGCTTCAATGGTAGCACAGAAAACAAGCTGACGCTGTTGATCTCGTGGATACACACTATCCAGTCCCCTCTAATTTCTTTCACTAGTCCCTTTCTCATCTCTTTTTCCAAATATCCTTCCCTGATGTATTTTCCTCCAGTCCTAGCCCTCTGCTTCCTTTGTGCTTTCTCCCCAAAATCACTGTCCATGGATCAAGTATTCCAGAGAGGAAACGAAGTGCTGCAGTTTAACACGCTCCTGGAAAACACCAAAAGATTAAATGGCCCCAGGGGGTCTGCCAAGACAGGACTAGAAAGAGACTTCAGATTTGGGGAAAAAGAATAAATCCCAGAACATATTTTGAGCCTGGTCATATGACTTGCAAGTAGTTCCCGCAGGAAAGAAAACCCAGAAATACAGAGCAGGGGCAAGGATTGGGATGAAGTTGTGACACACACCTTCAACCTCGAGAGACAAGAATTTTCTACATTCTCATTCTGTTATGTGCAATTGTCACACTTCAGACATGACCTAGGAGAAAGCGCTATTGGTGATAAAAATATTTTGTATCAGAAGTTGATGTATGACATTATGCACATATCCGACAACTGGGGATCCCACAAGTGGGAAAACTGAGTTCCTTATAAAGCAGACATATCAGTCCTTGAACGCTCACCCGCAGAATTCCAGCTTCAAGCACATTTCCACTTATACATCACTATTTATCTGAAAAGCTTAACTGCCCTATTCAGGCAAGATTCAGCAATAGCTACTCAGCCATGTGCTTGCCCTACCAAAGCAAAGGCTAGCAAAACATCCACTGCAAAAATTCAGACCTCAGCTCTTTAGGCCCCGCTCCCCATTCTGAGGAACAGTAAGACAAAGAGTTTAGCTAGATTTAACTGTGCTATGTGCTACCAGAGCAGTAGGAAACAGGTGAGTATAAAGAACCATCAATCTGCTCGGTTCTGTGTATTTTTAAGTTAAGAATACAACATTATTAATCTTACATTCTGATAAAGATGGGGCATAAACAATCTTTGATTCAACATGAGTTCCTATAGGAAAATGAGTTTTTTTCTGTTTCAAATTTCCAGTATTTCAGTCTGGGTATTTTCATAGACAAGAATCACTTGCTCTATAGTAGCGTGACACCCTTGAGCTGGATTAAATATGCTGTATTCTTGCAAAGTTAGCCATTTTTACACTTGAATAGTCAAAGCAAAAATTGGCAATATCACACAACTCTAGTCAGGAGTCAAGTTTCCAACTGTGAAATGAAATTCCATAAAGCAATTGAGTATGTGCAGCAGCAAAAAAAATCCACTGCTGTCCCCATGTCTAGTTTGTAATGATTCCCTTACATAAAACGCATTGAATTGCCATTTACAAAATGAACTATTTTAAAGGAGAGAGCTGGGCCCCAGCGACAAGCTGCTGAAGCTAAGAAATTCTTCAGAGAAGCTTTACACACATCTCTTCAGGACACAGAACAAGACAAAGATGAGACATGAAAAAAAAAAGATACCTTTCGAGCAACAGAAATGTTTGTGGCATTTGATAAATACATCAAGCATTTGATAAAGTTTGGAGCCAGAGAGGATTAAAAATGACAGTAAGTCCACCCAAGATGAATTCCAGAGAATATTTCTTCAGGCATTTATGAAGATTTTTTTAATCTCGGGAACAAATATTAAGCTGATAAAAAAGATTTTAAAAAACATTCAAGTAAAGATCTGAATGAGGTTTTTGGAGTTCCAGGTTCTACCCAGACTTTATGCAAGGTATTGGATGCATCCTTAGTGCCTGATACTCCAACATTAGCATTTTTATGCGGTCATGAAAGGTCAGGCTTCAGCTCCTGTGTGCACCCAAATTCATACTTTGCCTGTGTGCTGGTTCACAAGCTTGACTGGGAGAATTGACTAGCTTCCAACTTGAGGAAGGTTAGGGGGAGAGAGCCTTGCTGGTTGAACCAGAACCCCACTCCTACCTACAGGCAGGCCAGATTTATCAAAGGAAATCAAAACACACTTTGTGTCTTCACTGCCTCTTCCTGCTGGACTTGCACTCTGTCTCATTGTCAGGCTGCCCCATTTTTCCCAGATTTAGCATTCTGATACTAAACCCACAGGCTCAGGACTCTTTTTACTTCTGGAGAACATTCCTCAACCCTCTGTCAGGAGACTTAAGAGGAGACAAATGAGGTGTACAGAGAATCAAGGTCAGGGGAGCCAGCAGGTCGAGGGAGGTGATTCTGCCCCTCTCTCTGCTCTGGGGAGACCTCACCTGGAGTACTGCGTCCAGCTCTGGAGCCCTCAGCACAAGAAGGACATGGAACTGTTGGAGCGGGTCCCGAGGAGGGCTACTAAAATGATCCGAGGGCTGGAGCACCTCTCTTATAAGGACAGGCTGAGAGAGTTGGGCTTGATCAGCCTGGAGAAGAGAAGGCTGTGGGGAGACCTGATTACGGCCTTTCGGTATCTAAAGGGGGCCTATAGGAAAGATGGGGAAAATCTTTTTAGTAGGGCCAGCTGTGACAGGACAAGGGGTAATGGTTTTAAACTAAAACAGGGTAGGTTTAGACTGGATATAAGGAGGAAATTCTTTACAACGAGGGTGGTGAAACACTGGAACGGGTTGCCCAGAGAGGTGGTGGAGGCCCCATCCCTGGAAACATTCAAGGTCAGGTTGGATGGGGCTCTGAGCAACCTGATCTGGTTAGTGGTGTCCCTGCTCCTGCAGGGGGGTTGGACTAGATGACCTCTAGGGGTCCCTTCCAACCCAAAACATTCTATGATTCTATGAAGTATTCCGAGGTAAGGAGGGCAAACTTGTATTTTCATAACACAGGTTGGCTATTTCAGGAACTTGCCCTGCAGCCCTGGACTACCAAAACCTTGCCACATAAACACAATATGGCATGCAATTCTCCCATTGTGCCTTAGAGTGAACAAAGCAAACATTGTCTTCTACTAAGAAGACATCTTGTTTTAGGGGGAAGAAGAGAATGTGCGCTGTACATCCCAGAGTAGAAATCTGCGCAGAGTCAAAATCTAGCTTACCTTCCAGAAAAATGTTTGAGTATGTCACAGAAACAGATTCACTGCCAAAAGGTGTGCCAAACTACTAGCTTGAGATTTCCATCAGGAAAAAAAAATGTTAGTTAGCTCTTGGGCTGTATTTGCAGTTCGCAGCTTTGCACCAACTTTGTTGTGGAAACTTAGGAACCTATGATTAGGCAATAGTTCAAAACATTTTGAAAATGCCATTCCACTAAATAAATTTAGTGTAGCAACTTCTGCTTATCTCACTATGAAAAGGGTATCACTGCAATACTTCCTCCTACCCGTCTTACTCATTTGAATGATAAGTCTGACTGCAGACTTTCTAGCACAATGATCTTCTTAGTGCTTGTAATGAAGATGATGTGAATCATCTTTACTGTCACTTCAAGTTCATATTTAAAGTTAATGAGTCAGTACTGCCTGAATTACATAGCAAATTCATAAGTAAGTCCACGACTAAACTCATTGTCCCTTCAGCATACCTGACTGCTGACCAAACACAGACAGTAATTAATGAAAAAACATCTGTGCTTTGGCAGATGTTAGCTCTTTGTTGACCTCATAAACAAAGGCGATAATGTTGATGCGCAATTAATATGAACTTGAGGCCACCAGCATACTTCACATTCAACATTTTGAACAGTTAGTATTTCATTATAATGATCACTGGTACATGACACATTCAATTTAACCAGAATATTACAAAAACATTCTTGATAAACTAAGTTTTAGAGGAGAGATCAGAGGACAGGTCAGTGGAGGGACTGAAAGGCTCACTAATAAATAAACAGCTTGACCAAACTGGGATGTTATTAATGAATCAAAATATTATAAGAAATGTGCATAGTATCAGGTGATATATTTACAGGAGGAAGAAATACTACCCTGGAAAACAAAAATTATACTCTTGGGACTTCCCTCGTATCAAATGGTGCAGTACAGCTGTAAAGACTGCTCCTCTTTAAGCTCTCTCTATAAATGTATGCAAATATGTATAGTTTGTATATTGCTATATATGTAAATATTTAAATATAAGCTCAACATCAAGTAACAGAGCCTTGTCCTCTTAGGGCCCCTCAGTACAGAGGGGCTGTGTAAGCACACAGCCTCATCGCTACCGCAGAATCAAAGCATATTTCAGCAAGTTGTCAGAAGTTCACCCCTTCTCCTTGAGACTGCCAGTAGATGGACTAACCACCTGCCTCAAAAAAATGTTGCAGATCAAGAGAGCATCTGTTAGTAGAAGTAGGCTCTGATGGAAGCTCCAGCTTTGAGCTCTGAGAACTAAGATAATAAATTATTTTTACTCCTCAGTGATGTCAAAATTAAAATCACATATTTTCACTTCCTGTCAACACTGGCATGTCTGCTTAAGGTATCTCAAAATGGGTTTTAGAAACACCAGCTACTGTTCTTTAATCAAGGTAAGTCAGAAGTAATTCCACTGGCAGGCATCCCTGTTGTAAAAGATACAGTTAAAAGCTGTTGTGTACAGACTGCCACAAGTGAATTTATAGTCTGACAACATATAAACAAGAAAGATGAGAGCAATACTTGCTTAACAGCTGAACAATCTACTGCTATTAGAGAGAGGAAGTTAGTAATACAGACAGCTATTACTTATGACTAACTACAAGTTTCTGAAAATGTCAGTCCAGAAAGTGTACTGTGAAAAGTACTTAAAACAATAGTAAATAGAGGTGTAATTGCACTGGTCTAGTAAGTTATAGAGAAATGCAATTTCATCTTCAAAAATTAAAAGAAGAAAATCTTCCTTCTTCTACTTTCATTTCCCTTTGTTTCAACCGTTGTATTTCTTCTGAAATGCAGTCTTCTCGCAGAAATACTGACTGATTAATAGCAAGTGACAACACACCTGTGAGTAACTGAGTTCTTCAGACTTCCCATTCAAATTAATTGCAGCTCTTTTCCCTTTTTCCCTGAAACATTATGCAGTAATATCAGTCTAGTTTTTAGAGGTGAACTGAGGTTTAAGCAAATGGCACTTCGATTGGCACGTCACTCCCTAGGTACCGCACCTCTAGGTTATGTCTACGCTGCAGTCGCTGTATGACAACCAACAGCCTGAATGCCTGCTCTCGACACTCTTATCTCATCTATGCATTACAATGCCAGAGCTCTAGCTGCCTCCTGGGACCCAGGGACAGCATGAGCAGTATTTCAAACACCACTAGCATGGAGATCCTGGTCAGCCAGACTCCTGCCTGGCAGCCCAAGTTTACTCTCCCAGGCACTCATCTTCCCCGTGTCATTAGCACTAACATGGTGCACGACTGTCAAGTTTCCCCTCCATACCTAAGCAACCTAGACATCTCATGAAGCCATAAAACCTTTGCAGCAGCCAAGTTTGCAGGCAGTCCCAGGCCTCTCGGCTACCTGCCTAACAGAGTTCCCAGCTCTGACCACCTGGTTCCTCTATTCTTGAGCAGTCCTGTTGCAGAACCGCTCAGTGCATGTGCATACTGGCATTGGTTGGAGGGTGTGTAACACCTAAAGGACTAGATCATTTCTTGCTCCTTCCATAAAGCTTACAGCATGAGGGTTTTCACAATGAGAGTGGATGCTACAACATCCTTTCCAGCTTCACCCTATGAGCTTCTCCCTTTCTCCACGTTGTTTTAAATGCCATTATTTTCACATCAGGTGAACAAACATATTCTCCTTCGGCAGGTGACTATTCACATCACATACTGTGGAATAAACTCAGCAGCCAGCAAACAAAAACACCACACACATTTTCAAAGCTTACAACAGTGTAGCCTCTCCTTTTTTCCTATGCTATCTTTATTAGGCCAACTAAAAATAGAAAAAGAAAAAAAAAAAAAAAACAGGGGGGAAAAACAAAACAAAACAAAACCAAAAAACCCAAAGGCCTCGGGACAAACAGTCCAAACTAACATGACACTTTTCATACGTCTGTCACCACACAGCCTCACCACAATCCACTTGCTTCAGCTACTGCTTTTGTAAGCCCTTGTGCCTCAGCAAGATCCATTCCCCCTTGTCAGGCTCAAGGGGACCGCCCTGACAAGCCCAAGTGCATTTCCCTCACACACATCTGAAAGGCGAATGTTCATTTGCCCAACAAACTCCCCAGGTAATCAACCAGACCACATGGCTACCATAACAAAAAAAACCAAACCCAACAAACAAAAAAAAACCAAAAAACAACCACTTACCACACTAGGCAAATTTTTCTTTCCTATACGTGCTCACCTCTTTTCACAGAAATTATAGAAACTTACTTAGTATTCTTTGTCAAATGCATTTGAAAGTGGTCAGAGGGTTCAAATCTTATCAAAGGAGGCACACAAACATGCACAGAGAGCACAATAACTGGCCTCACTCAGGTTGCAAGCCAAGACAAAAAATACCCCAGTGTTATGTGAAAAACCCAAGAAGCTGAGCAAAATTTTGGAGGTTAGCCTTAAGACCAGCTTCCTCCTGGTAGAATACTTCACCACCAAGTACTAAAGTAGCTACGTTTAAGCTAGAAACTCCAAATGTTTGGAGTTTAATCCATTTTTCTTTATCATCTCTTATTCAGATTTGCCAATGCTTATCTTAAACATAGTACCTAAATGGGTGTCACTAATTTGCTTAAAAGCGTGGGGTTTTTTTAAATTAAATACATATACTAGAACAAGCTGTAACCTGCACAGAAGCAGGGAAGTGAAACAGTGTTGACCTAATTCAATACGCTCTACAGGAATGTATTGATGTAAGGCACCTCTTTCTGTCAGTTGCATTCATGCCGTGCATGTGACACCACTTTAACCACCTATAAAGCCGGACAGCTTGTCTACACCAACAAGCCCTTTCCAGTTCACTGTACATCAACCTCTTTAGGAGTTTGAATGTAATTTGGTCTTTTAACTATTCATAGAAAAAAACCTCCTACAAAGGCTAAACAACTCGTTCAAAACTCAACAGCATTCATGGACTCTTAACAAGCTTTTCAGTTAACCTGATATATCATAAATGTTCGTCTACTGTAAAGAATGTATTTCTCTAGGAAATGTTCACAATATGTACCATGGTTTTGGAAGCAAAGAATTCCCTGTTGATCATACTGATATAAAAATGACTTCACAGCATTTCTCTCCAAGATTAAAGGACAAAACCCATATCCTCAAAACCTTTTTTTTTTTAAAAAGATACCTAAGTCTTTTATCAGTATTTTCCTCAGTCAGGGTGACAGTCAATGTGTATTGCTCTGAACCTACCCAGCTAGAAACTAGTATCAATGGAAAAATTTACAAATGTGAAAAAAATTAAACAGTATTTGCACAGTATCTTTAAAAAAAGGACAGTAAAAATGATCATAATGGCTCAATTTATCTAAACTAATTCAAAAAAAATCAGAAATACAAAGATATTAAACATCCTTGTGTATAACTAAAGAATTGTAAAGGAGAAGACTGGCAGAAAGAAAGACCCATGCAGCGCTACAGGCTTGGGGAAGAGTGGCTGGAAAGCTGCCTGGTGGAAAAAGACCTGGGGGTACTGATTGACAGCCGGCTGAATATGAGCCAGCAGTGTGCCCAGGTGGCCAAGGAGGCCAATGGCATCCTGGCCTGTATCAGGAATAGTGTGGCCAGCAGGAGCAGGGCAGTGATCGTGCCCCTGTACTCGGTGCTGGTGAGGCCGCACCTCGGATCCTGTGTTCAGTTTTGGGCCCCTCACTACAAGAAAGACGTTGCCTTGCTGGAACAGGTCCAGAGGAGAGCAACCAAGCTGGTGAGGGGTCTGGAGCACAAGTCATACGAGGAGCGGCTGAGGGAACTGGGGTTGTTTAGTCTGGAGCAGAGGAGGCTGAGGGGAGCCCTGATCGCCCTCTACAACTGCCTGACAGGAGGGGGGAGTGGGGGGGGTCGGCCTCCCTGCTCCCTGGTAACAGATGATAGGACGAGGGGGAATGGCTTGAAGCTGCGCCAGGGCAGGTTTAGGCTAGACATTAGGAAAAACTCCTTCACCGAGAGGGTTGTCAGGCTCTGGAATGGGCTGCCCAGGGAGGTGGTGGAGTCCTCATCCCTGGAGGTATTTAAAAGAAGGCTAGATGAGGTGCTGAGGGACATGGTTTAGTGGTGGGATGGCAGTGCTAGGTTAACGGTTGGACTCGATGATCTTAAAGGTCTTTTCCAACCGAGGTGATTCTATGATTCTATGAAAACAAACTGACAGGTCTGCAAATTGTATACGTCACAGGTATATTAAAATGACTGTATTTTGAGGGGTCTTTTTACCCCCTTGCATATTTTCAACCACATACTGTTCTGATCCTGGAGAAACCAATAAGAAGACTTCAAACTCCTCTGGGAAAAAAAAAAAAATAATTTTATAAAAAAATCCTTTGTTAAACTGTATTTTTTTTAAAAAAAAAAAAGCACAAACAGGGCAGAAAAATTAAGGTAATTGTTGGCTTTTACTACCTATGTAAATTGAGTATTGCACCTGCAAGTAACTTTAGGGTAAACGTGGTGATTCCAAGGCTCCTAGATATCCCTATACACAAAAAAGCTCCTTCAAACACAAGTTTTAGCAACCAAGCAATGCCTGTTACAATGAGATAGTTCAAAATGCAAGTAATTATAACGCTGCTCACTGTAATTATAAACCAGATGTGTCTTGGTGTCTATGATAATAAATAAGGAGCTTTACTTACTCCATTTTAGAGAAAGACGTCAAGACAAAACAAATAATGCAAAGTAGCTCTTACTCACTATGCAAGTGCTGTATTCTCATGAAGCCTCTAAAATAGATTCCATATAATAAACCTTCCATTACCTATTTTATATGGACTTTTGTGAGATTTAATTAATGCTGCAAAGTGCTTTGAGATTAATGAAAAAAAATTCTGTCAGGGTAAAATATTATTGTCAGACACTCATTTCAGCTTGTGAAATGTGGTTTTGCACATACAAATGAGGCTTCACATCCATAAGGAATCATTTATATGAAGCAACAATTTTTGAAAGATTCCTCGTAAGATGAACATAAATTTATCTAGGTACGTTTCCAAAATTGTAATTTTGTCACTATGCACATCCAGCTACAGCTATGCTCAACCTGCTTTCGTGAGTAATATTCAATCTATAAATATATGCGCAACTGTTCATATTACCTGTGTTTCTCACAAAGATTTAACACTACAGTACTTACAAGTGACTACCCTGTCTAATAAGCAGGAACGCCACAAAGAAGTTCCTATAGCACTTTTGTAGTCATGATGATTTAAGAGTATGAATTTCATAGGTACTGTGTTACTTCTCCCTACAATCCTAATCGTGAACTGGACAATACAACCGGAGCTAACAGGCCAAATGTAGATGCACAGGTCCTCTTTCAGGTTTCAAACAGACACAAAAATCATAGTATTTCAATTCAGGTTGAGAACAGTAAGTCAAATTGCATATCTTAATTGTTAATATGTTAACATGTTGACAGTAAAATATTAACAATGTCAATTCCAAAATCTCAGAGGAAAGGTAAGTTGCATTTGTGCAGCAGTGGTCGACAAAAAAGCAAAAAGCTAGCTCACAGTGGAGTGCCAGGAAGACTTTTGGACATAAAGATATTGCAGGACAAAAAGAAATCTTCAATTATTTTATCCTCTTGCTTATAGCGTATAATCATAAATTGAAATCTGCTTATAAAATTGCAAAATATTTTAACACCTACCACAGTAACATTTTATCTTGGATATCATCAAGGATGATCCTGGGAACTAAAACTCACAAATGCACTAGACGTTAGAAATCTGGGACTTGGGAAAGAATTTAATTTGTCTCATGTAATAATTTTCTCATGCCCTAATCCCAAATAATATATATGTACTCAGCACTAAAGCTGTAGTTGGACAAGCTCTTTTTGCCAACATAAACTGATGTTTCTGCCAAGGCAAGCACTAATACTATTCCTCCATTTTAACCTTTTTATTGTTACAACTGCTCCACACGTTTCTGTGGGCCAGCACAAGTTTTTGTGCAACTACATAGTGAATGGGATCTGTGAAATGATCCACTTGAAAAAAAACTGGAGGGGGAGGGGTAGAGGGGTGGAAGGAGTGTCCTTTGAGTCATGCCTTATGAAAATTGTTTTCAGTCTGTATTTACCTTCAAAAATAACTCCCATCAGTTTCACACCTTAAGGAAGGCTTGCCCATTTGGAATCTTGGCTGGTTTTAACAACTATATCCATAATAAAATAATAAAAGATACTGCTACTAACAACCTTCTCCCACAAGCATCCTCATACCATCCGTGTCTACAGCAGCGCTGTAACTGTTTCCACAGGAAATTTCCGCTTACTACTCTACTTCATTTTCCAGCAACTTATGTGGGCTCTTTGGAAGCAAAACCAAAGGATCTTCCTAAAGTAAGAATTTTTTTAAACTGACATTCACTGTATTCTTTCATTGCTAGTTTTCAGCCTTTCATTGTATAAAATACAGATGCTTCGCATACTAACACTACTTTTTTCAGTTGATGATCCCCATGTTATTTTCAATACCACTGTGTTTATTCTACATTTGTAACATATTTTTACATTTCAGAATACTCACCTTGCTAAAAAAACCCCAAACCGGTCATATATAAGGCAAACTAAATTATTATTATGAAAGACATACAACTGTGAAATTAGACTGATACTGACAAATTACCCTATTTCTATTAGAGATGTTTGTTAGCCCATACTTCTGCTAAAAATATATAACTAATATCCACTATATAATGCCTCTTACAGCTTCTATTCAGCCTTTCCCTTTCATTAATCAGTATTTAATAACTGCTTAATCTTGTGGTTAATACCTGACCTTATGACCTGAAGGAGGTTAACTCCTAATTTTAACTGCTCCATAAAATAATTTATCTTGCCAACAAATACACGGATAATTTCTGCAGAAAAACAGTATTTTAATGTCTTGTATAGGAGTTGTTTTGTCTCCTGAGACCTCTGACTGTGAAATGACAAAAAAATCTAGGGAGTTTATGCTATTAAAAAGTTTTCATGCTGTACATACATCTGAACCATATATAATTTCAGTATTTAAAACCAGCTGTTTCCTTCACTCAAAAAACAGGATTGAAAAAGTCAGTATAACTTGTACCTTCGTACTCTCATTATAACTCAGTGATTGGCATGATCAGCTTGGAAAGGGACAGCCCTGTAAGGCCCTGGGTATTTTGCTAAAATGTCTACTAAACTTTCTATGCATCTTTCTTTCATCAAGATCACATAAGACAGATATTAAGCATTCTTTTCTTCAGCTACCTGGCTTTTTTCTTATTTATATTTTTGCCTTACAGTTCAAAAAGAGGAACATTCTTTGTGAGGAAAAGTGAGTAGCAGTAACAAAGCAGTACCTGAAAGAATTCATCACCAACTCTTATTCACAAGCAGCCAAATGTAATATATTATTGAAGATGAAGAAGATAACCTGGCAAATCTAAGCAATTACAGTAACAGTTTTTTTAAAGAAAGAAAGAATTGCAGCTATAAAAAGCTGTATGCGAATTAAAAGCCTAGATTCAAAGATTCATAGATTTAAAAGCCAGAAGGTACCATTATAATCGTCTGTTCTGACCCTCTGCATAACACAGGCCAGGGAATCTCACCCATTAATTCCTTTCGTAAGCCCCACAATCTGTGTGTGAGTTAGACAGCCTTTTTACAAAGGCACCCAGCAGAGCATTTACCATCTCCTGTAACAACCTGCCCTGCTACCTGATTATCTTCATTACAATTACTGTACCTCATTTTTCTAATAATTTGAAAGATACTATCTTGCATTTCTTTGCCAAAATTCCAATCAATGTTTCTCTAAACTCGTCCTGCATGGTTTTCTCAAACACCTGGATTGGCATACTTCATTTCCTAGTTTATACTTTGAAGCAGAAGATATGAGCATCTGGACAAATTTTTTCACCAGCTGTAAAACAGGTAACTCCACCTGCAGCCCAGGGAGGACCCCACGCTGGAGCGGGTGGATGCCCAAAAGGAGGAGGCTGTGACCCTGTGGGAAGCCTGTGCCAGATCAGGTTCCTGGCAAGCCATTGTAGACCCGTGGGGGGAGGAGCCCATGCCGAGGCAGGTTTCTGGCAGGACCTGTGACCCGGGGGACCTGGAGCAGTCTGGGACTGCACCCCATGGGAAGGATGGACCCAGGCCGGAGCAGTGTGTGAAGAGCTGCAGCCCGTGGGATGGACTCACATTGGAGAAGTTCGCGGAGGACTGTCTCCCGTGAGAGGGACCCCACGCATGAGCAGGGGAAGAGTCCTCTCCCGAGGAAGAAGCAGCAGCAGAGACAACGTGTGATGAACTGACCCCGACCCCCATTCCCATCCCCCAGCACCACTGGGGGGAGTAGGGAGAGAAACTGGGGGTGAAGTTGAGCCCAGGAAGAAGGGAGGGGTGGGGGGGAAAGTGTTTTAAGATTTCGCAGTTTTTATCCTTTCCTTGTCTGATTTTGATTGATAATAAATTAAATTAATTTCATCAAGTTGTGTCTGTTTTGCCCATGACAGTAACTGACAAACGATCTCTCCCTGTCCTTATCTCGAACCACCAGCCATTCGATCTACTTTTCTCTCCCCTGTCCGTTTAGAGGGGAGTGACAGAGCAGCTTTGGTGGGCCCCTGGCATCCAGCCAGGGTCAACCCACCACAAGTAGCAATGCCATACTGTGACAACTCTCCCCACCAGGAGGACAACACCAGCTGTGGTCTGCTGGAAAAATTTACAATAGCGTTAGAACAAGAACTGCAATTCCACTGAGTGGCTAAAATTATTCCTGAGTAGACTGAGAAAAGATTACCTTGTGAAGTTAAGCAGAGAAAAAAATTTTAAACCATATCACTGATTGCTTCGTGAATCAGATGGCTAGGAGACCACAAGAAGAAGATGAACCTTTCAGTTGGTCCTGAATAACACGAAAGATCTCCAACTGGTACAAAATCTCACCACTGAAGTGCCACTGTGTAACATGGATTTTTATACCCATATTTAGCATCTCTTCAGCAGCAACAAACACCATAAAATCCACTACAGGAAGAGAAGAGCTACATTAAAATGAGAATGCTTGTTAAAAAGATCATAAAGCAGACTACTATACAGGAAGCAGAGCACCATTGCAGTATTAATTCCAATTAGGAAAGGCTGGAGAAAGGGGGGTGGTGGAGGGGAGGTGGCCTGGCTGCTGAAACAGCAAGGGAAGTTAACAGAAACAGGAAAGCATCCTTCAACAGACTTAAGAATCAGCAAATAAAGAAAAAGATTTGTAAACTCTGACACATAAAAAATATAACTAGACAAAGGAAAAAAAAATCTGAAAAACAACTCACTGAAGGAATCACAACTAAATCTACAAACAGGGCAAAAGGTGTCCCAAGGGTCTGTATCACCTACTAATGGTCAAGGCATAACGGAACACTCAGAAACGACAAGGCCATCTGCAGACATGCTTAGATGGATTCTTTGCACTGACAGTCACTGTGGAAAAAACCTAGTCGGGTTTCATGTCACAGTCTTTTTTTGTGAGGGGGACAGAACAGCATCTGTATGAACAGGCTATGGTGTATCTATGGGCAAAATAAGCACTAAGAAATAACCAGGACACTTACATAAAACCTGTAAGAGAAAGCTGTGATGAATAGCTGAATTACTACTGATTAGGCTAAGCTCCCATTTAAAATTTCCTTGCACAGCAAATACGATACCCATTTATTCCAAGTTTCCAAGGAGAACTACAGGTTTGTGAAACTGTAATCAGTACAGGGCATTTAACAGGGATTATAACAGTGCTAGAACAAGCAAATACATGAGTAAATATAACCCCAGGGTGGGGGGGTTGATTTTGCTTCCATAATGAGAAGGCCAGCATTGAAAATCTCCCAAAGTTTTGATGAAGACATCAATATACATGTGGATGATTATCTGACTCAAAAATTCCAATTGGCTTGTCCCTGTACAGCCAACAAAACACTACAGAAATAAAGCATTTGGGGTCAAAAAAGTTGCTGAGAATTCCTTTTTTACAAGGCATTCGATTAGAATTATGGAGCTAAATGATACTCTAAATCTAAAACAATTCAAGAGTTACGTTATTCCATGAAACTCAGAGAATGTGCCAGAATATTGTTCCTGAACTAATTCAGATTGCCCTCTAGCTTCACAAAGTGCTGAACTCAGAAGTATAAAAAGTTATTGCTGCATTTTCCTGGCAACTTAGTGTGTTCACATTAAAACTCAGGTGTAGGAAAGCACTCCGGTCCAAATCAACCAGTTACTCCCATAACTGTTTCAGAATTGTCTGTAAGTGCAGCTCGTGCAAATTAACTTCTATTATATTGGTTTGCAATTTTATAAAAGAAATTAATGAAAATTAAATTAATATTTGCACTTAATTCCATTTCACGTGAATACATTAATTTGATACTTCATTCAAATACATTCAAAAAACTTTGTGGTTTCATATTGGCTTTTCTGTCCTCTGTTTGAATAGACTTTGCCTCTCAAAACAATCTGTAATAACTCCTTACTTTTCCTAATTAGTCTATTTTCCAAAATATATTTTCTAAATAAAAACTAATCTAATTATGTCTCACTGCTGAAATTCATGGTTCTTTCAACCTGCCTTGATTGATGTGTTGTATTGGTGAGCATAAGAATCCTCCCTTAGATACCACATAACTATGAAGAAAGGCTGCTTAAAAATTGTTACCCTGCAACACAGAGGTGGCAGCATCAAACGCTTATAAAGACAAATAAAATGCAGAGCTTTAATTTAAAATAATGTATGTAAGAAAAGAGAGAGATACCATAATTTTAGAAAGAACTCCATGGGGTTCCTTGTTATTCCTTTTCCAAACATGAAGGGTGGTGTGTTGGGGGGTTTTTTCCCTCCATATTGTAAAGGTTTCTTTGAAGTGCAATTTTGTAAGAAAACTATGCCTGAATACAGCTATGAAAGTTGGCAGTACCACATAAACCTTCACTATTTGTCTTGCCCATTGTCACTGGACTTTTTCTAAAGCTATGGCCATCAGTGAGCTCTATTTCTGTGGCATTGTCGAGATTAAGCACAGATTTCAACTCACACCTTCACCGCTTTGCCACCCTACAGAAGTGTACCTCAAAGGGATTTGATTTTGGGTGAAATCAGGTAGACCTGATCGCCCTCTACAGCTACCTGAAATGAGGCTGTAGTGAGGTGGGGGTCAGCCTCTTCTCCCTGGTAACAGATGATAGGACGAGGGGGAATGGCTTGAAGCTGCGCCAGGGCAGGTTTAGGCTAGACATTAGGAAAAACTTCTTCACCGAGAGGGTTGTCAGGCTCTGGAATGGGCTGCCCAGGGAGGTGGTGGAGTCCTCATCCCTGGAGGTCTTTAAAAGAAGGCTAGATGAGGTGCTTAGGGACATGGTTTAGTGGTGGGATGGCAGTGCTAGGTTAACGGTCGGACTCGATGATCTTAAAGGTCTTTTCCAACTGAGGTGATTCTATGATTCTATGAAAACAGCCAATGAACTGAATTGTGTGATGTTAATTGCTGTAGAATACAGTACATCATCATTTGTACTACTGCTATATGTCCTATCAATGGTATAACAGTAAGAATCGCCCAGATTAATGAAGAATGAATTTTGAAGAAACTGAGCAAGTGCAGTGGATGGAACCAGAACCAACTTCAGCATCCAAAAACCCAACACGACACACCATCTCTCCTGCCCTGACAGACTGTTAAGACAGATGGAGCCCAAAACCATGGACTAAATGAACCCAATGGACATTTTAGAGGGATGGTCCATAGACTAAGGGAATGATATCTGTATGGATATACCAAAAGATGGGGAAAGAGGAAGTGATTAATTGGTATGTATTGATAAGAGTAGGACCTAAGCATAATGTAAATTTTATAGAATAAGGGGTGGATACTGTCCTGGTTTCAGCTAGCAACTAAGCACCACGCAGCCTCTCGCTCACTCCCCTCATCCCTCAGTGGGACGGGGGAGAGAATCAGGGGAAAAAAAAAGCCATGGGCTAAGATAGAGACAGTTTAATAAAAAAACAGTAATAGAATGGTATGAGAATATACAGAATATACAAAACAAATTATGCATAATGCAATCGCTCATCACCTGCCGACCGATGCCCAGCCCATCCTGAGCAGCAATCACTCTCCCTCCCGACCAACCGACTAACCCCTCCCCCGAGCATGACATTCTATGGTATGGAATAGCAATTTGGTTGGTTTGGGTTAGCTGTCCTAGCTGTGCTCCCCCCCAGCTAGTTATGCACCTGGCCGAGCTGAGAAGTCCTTGAGCAGTCTAAGCACTACTTATTAAGAACTAAAAACATGTGTTTTATCAACATTCTTCTAGTACCAAATCCAAAACACAGCACTATCACAGAATCATAGAATCGCTTTGGTTGGAAAAGCCCTTTAAGATCATTGAGTCCAACCTTTAACCTAACCCTGCCATCTCACCACTAAACCATGTCCCTAAGCACCTCATCTGCCCTTCTTTTAAATACCTCCAGGGACGAGGACTCTACCACCTCCCTGGGCAGCCCATTCCAGAGCCTGACAGCCCTTTTGGGGAAGAAATTTTTCCTAACGTCCAACCTAAACCTGCCCTGGCACAACTTCAAATGGCTCGCTACCCTGAAGAAAATTAACTCTATCCCAGCCTGACACCAGGACAACTCTTAGCAAGATTACCCTGAGGGAACACAGGGCTGGTTGTTTACTTTTCAACCCAACTGTCGTAATTGCTTCCGCTTCCTCCTCTCACGCCAGAGCGTTCCTAGGGCCTACCAGCGCGCACGTTGCCATTTCCCGCTCCGCGCCTGAGGGCAGCGCCCCGCGACGCGGGAACGCCGGTCACCCGACAAAATGGCGGGCGGGGGCGGCGCGCGGCGGGACGCTCGCGCCCCTGAAGCCCAGGGCGCGCCCAATCGCCGGCCGCGGCCCGGGGCCACGTGACCGCGCGGCACTACAACTCCCATCGTGCCCCGGGGCAGCGAGGGTTTTTTTGCCTCCCCTTCCGGCCCCGCCTCCCGCTCCCGTCAGGCGCCGGCGGTGCTGCGGGAAGGTCGTGAGGGGAGAGGGTCGCTGGGCTGCCCGCTCGGTACCATGTTGGCTGCCGGTGTCCGCAGGTTTGCCACCTCCGCCCTCCGCAGGAGCCACTATGAGGACGGCCCTGGGAAGGTAACGTGGGGGGGAGGAGGCCCCGGCCCGCCGCGGCGTGGCCTGAAGGTCGCGGGAAGGGAAGGGGCCTGCGGCCGGGCGCGGGGGGGGGAGCGGCGGACGCGCCGAGGCCGGCGGGGCCCGGCCCACGGGCAGCCGGCGGCAGGCCCACCTCGGGGGCGAGCCCCGCCGCAGCGCCTGGGCGAAGGACCGAGGGGAAGTGGGGAGGTTGCAGGGGAGAGGGGTGACCGCAAGGGTGTCGCTGGAGCCGCAGTGCGGGCCTGCCCTGGCTCGCCGGAGCCGCCGGGCTGAGGCGCGGGCCCGCCCTGCATGGGGCGCCATGAAGGTGAGCCCGTCAGTCGGTGAGACCCCGTGAAGGGTTCTGCACATGGCCGGCTTCTGAGGCCCCAGCGGAGCAATGACCCCTGTTGCGAATGACTTCAGTGTCTTTCCCTGCAACCTCCTGCTTGAGTGGTACAGGTGATGAGCATTGCAGTATGAGGGGCACCAGTGATACTGTAAACGCTTTCTGATGTACCTTCTGCTTAACGTGTTCTCCTAAGTCCTACATCTGAAAACTAATTTTACATACCCAATGAACATGAGGAAAATCAGCACAATTAAGGTAATTAAATATCAGAGTAGGTCATCTAGAGAGGCTGTGGGACTTTTGTATTTGATTGGATGAGGCCTTCAGCAAACTGGCCCAACTTTGAGTTGGGGGGAGGAGGGGAAGGGTGGACAAAATGACCTCCAGGGGTCACATCCAAGCTATTATTCAAATTACTGCATTTATTTCCTTGAGAGGAAGGGAAATTGTTTTGAGACTGAATATTTATTCTGTCAGTTTGACTCCACCTGCTCTGAGTTTCTTGCCATTTTCATGTCAATGAGGAAGTCATTACTGTATTGATTGCCTAACTCAAATTTATTCTTCTTTTCTAGAACCTTCCATTTTCTGTGGACAACAAGTGGCGATTACTCGTAGTAATGTGTGGATTCTTTGGAAGCGGATTTGTTGCTCCTTTCGTTATAGTCAGACACCAGCTTCTTAAGAAATGAAGAGGACAGACTGTAATTGCGCTAACTGGGTAACTGATTTTGTAAGATTTAATAGCATAGTGGAATCTGGTCAAAACTGAGCTTTAAAGAGTCTAACCTAATCTAAAACCATTATTACAGTTTTCAGCCTTCAGTAGTCCAGGTGCTTAGAGTTGTGGTATGCAGTTGCATCTAAACTCAAATAGTGTAAGTTTGCTTTGCAGGGCTGCAGCACTCTCATTGACTTGTGAACTTTGACTCCCCAAAGGCCATGCCTCTCTGATGGCAACTTCTTGATAGTCTGCAGCTGGGCTAGCTGACAGAAGAGTGCTACTGATTTGACTTGGATAATAACTATAACCAAAACCATGTATCCCTTCTTTGAGGAAACATAAAGCTATACTTCATGTAACCTGTAGGAATAACTGGCATGTGTGATGTGAACAAAACAGTATGAGAAACTGTGATACTGTAAACGCTTTCTGATGTGCCAGTTAAAACTCAGTGGAAAACAAGGTTTCATGAACTTCAGTTCAGTCATGTCAAAACAATTGCAATATCTAAATAAAACGTTCCTAACCATTTCCAGGATACAGTCCACTTAAAATAAGGTCATTAAAAGCAGAAATTACTTTAACTGATGCTTGCTGATGATCCTAACAGGCAAAGCAAGCCCCAGACATAGTTCAGACTGTGCAAGCATGCTGTTTCCAGTTGGAAGGCCACTTCAGTTTATCTTAATCTGATTGTACATTGGAAATACCTTGTACTGTCAGTTTTATAATACGAGAAACAGTAAGTCTTTCTGAGGAGCTGGAATGACCCAGGTAGTTCTTGGAAGGAAATAACAAGCCACACTGGATCTCATAATTGCAACAAATTGAAGTAATCTGTGTAATTCCTTTGCCAGTCTGATGGTTTTTTGGCTCCCTAGACTAAGGAGAAAAGAAAATTAATCAGACTTATATTGAACTTAGGCATTTAGAACTGTATGATTTCATGTAAGTCAAGGCCTGTGCTACAGAAGTATGTTGTGGATGAAACAAAACCCATCAAAATCCTAGTTAAAGTCATATTTGTAGCTTTTCTAGATTCAAAGGCAAGAGTTCTTAAATTTGTTAATTCTTTTTTTCTTGCAGAGTTGAAGTCATCTACACGGCATCTTTCAGTGGAAAAAGGATAGCTGCAATTGTGTACCATGCTGGATGCGTCTAAATAAAATCTTAAATCTCAAGGTCGTGGGCTGTGTATTTTGTGAAACTCCTGGATTGCTTTTGACAACTGGTATATATTTAGAACCTGTTCAAATGGCAGTGTATTGACATTAAATTAAACACTAATTGTCTTGACATATAAAAATACAGGATTGGGAAAATAACATCTCAAAACTGAAGCAGGGCTTAACATTTTTAGCTGGATAGGTGTTTAAATAGCATTACTAAGTTATGTGGTCTTCTCAAATACTCTTCAAGCTACTCACAGAATAATGACCTGGGATAGATTATAGCCAGTGAGCCTCGTGGCAGGTATGCTGTCACCATAGTCCATGCTGCAGAATTTTTATCTTCAGTATTTTGGGTTGATCTGTTCTCAACAGCTGCTGTTACTGGGTATCCACGGTGCACTGCATTACTGTTGTTCTGAGCCGGAACGCGCGCCTTGCCGTGCAGATTCATGCGCAGGGTCATGCCTAATAATGGGCCTGTGTAATTAAAGGTAATCTAGGAGCTGTGCTGTGGGGATGCTTGTACCAACTTGAATATAAGTCAGATGTTTGGGTTAGTGGCCCTGTTGACAGCACAAGTAGAAAGTCATTTTTTCATTCACTTCTGTTGCCACCACCTTGTTGGCTAAAGATGCAGGGTATGAAAAGCTCCAGCATAACCCACTAATGCTGAGTTGCTTTCCTTCAGCGAGGTGTTCTGGTTTACTTTTTTTTCCCCCTAAAACAAGCCTTTCTGCTGTTGCACAGTGCATTTAACGTGGCTTGTACCATCTTTCAGTCCATGAACTGGTCGGTTGCTCCACAGAAGTTCAGGTACTATTGGTATAGTTCAGGCCTATACCAATGCTAGTTTGTCATCAAACAGCATGAGCAGAAGTGTGTAGGAGCAATAAAATACTGTTTGTAACAGAATAGCTTTCTGAGTGCCACATTTCCCTTTTTTTAGGGGTAGCTATAACAAGCTGGTGACTATTATTTGAAGAGCCTGAGCTGGGAGCAAAAGAGAATTCTGTCACTACAGCTGTTTCAGTAGAGCTGCAGTGAAGCTTAATGAAGCATGGTGATTTTGATCAAAGGACCAGAAAAGGCTGCAGGAAAGTGATAATGAAAGCAAGATTTAGAAGGTTCAATTAATAACAGTGCTTTATAGCTATGACTGAGATATAATTACATGCTATAGTTTGTTTCTTAATGTGTGTATTTTCTGTTTGCAGAGTAACGCCTCTCAACAGAGACTTAGAGACTGTCTCCCTGTGTCTCAGAGAGAGAACAAACTACCTGCATGTGCTGTAGGTGATATGGGAGCAGTGTGCCAAGGCAGCTGGGGAATCCAGAAAAAGTGACAATTTCTTGGTCTAGGCGTTGGGGGTTTCCTGGAAGAGTTCTGGTACTATATAAAAAAAATTTCTTAAGCAAAACTCAAAATGGGAACTCTTAGGTGACAAAGTCTCATTTGCCTCCTGTTGCAGGTGAGCCAGTCAAGTGTCTGTTGCACAAGGCAAGTCCTAATGGATGCCTGTTACAGAATCACATTTCTCTTGGGGATTACAAACGTAACTTCCAAAGTATTTATTGTACCTAGCTCACTCTGTTCTTAAATGACTTGTTTTGGGTTGGGGGGGGGGGGGGTTGTTAATTTTCACCCTTATTCCCAAGCCCTTCATGTGTTAGAAAAGAGTAAGCATTTTCTGTGGCAGTTTATCTTGTGGGCTAAGCAAACCAGTTCCTTTAGTCTGCTTAAAATAAGGTCTCTTTTCTGAGTATCATCCCCTTCTCTGTACTTTTTCTATTCAAATACATTTTTGAGCATGGGTGGTTAAACGTAAAACAGTTATTTTTAGATTAAATGTTACAGACTTCCTTCTCATGATGTATTCTAAAACTGTAATAGTCTTTTTTCACAGTGTCGTTAACATTGATGGATCATAGTCATTTAGGAGCAGGGCCATCCTAGTGGCTAATAGTTATAAGAAGTTTTCAAATTATGACCCTGTTTCCAACCCTGCCACCAGCTTACAAGAGCTACTGCTGTGAATCACAATACCCATAACCTTCCATCTCCTCCTGTTTCACTTAATTTCTGTTACTGCAGCTGTAAGGCATACTCTGGGGGATGGTCTGAACCTCCACTGTTCTGACAGTTGTCTTCTGTTTGTTACCTGCTGTGTGCTCCCACGCTGCGTGTGCCAGTGAGAGTCATAGGAAAATTAAACCACATCAGTCCTGCTTTGGATAAGTCTAAAGTCTAAGATTAAATACATCATGCTAGTCATAAATGATCATTTGATAAGGCCTCGTTCATGGTGTTCCATTATTAGTTAATCTTTCCTTTAAAAAGGAAGTTTAGTACAGTTTTGTAGCCTTTTAAATCTAATCTGCTCAGTTAATTCTTTCAAGATTTCTTGAGTATTGGTTAAGTACACTTGCTGATTTTGATCTGTGTGGCTCTCCAATTATTAGCTTGTATTTTTAATGTAGCACCTGCATACTGTAAGTTTCAAAAAGAGTAGCCATATTCTCCATTCATTGCAAGCTCTGTGTTATTCTTACGTGCTGCCAAAGCTGTAATTAGTCTCTTTAGATTTGGACTATTTTTCTACATGACTTGCTTGGACAGTTTTCAGTAATTTTCAAGCCCCATCAGTTATCAAGTCCATAAGTTCTCTGTCCGACTTAAGTAATTGGTTCCCTTAGGTTTTCAAAACTTTCACTTTTGTAATAGAAACACATTAACAGATCTGGTTTGGTCTGTCTTTCTATTAATGCAAACTGGGACAGTCTGCATTTTACCCAAAGGCATTTTTTATTACCAGATTTTCTATAATCTCATCACTGTTCAATAAAGCAAAGTGTAAGATTCTTCATTTGGTTGCTTGGGTGGAAAATACTAGTTGTCATCGAGAGAGATGTGGCTCCTCTCATTCATATTGTACGTTTGACAGTGTTTAATTTCACAGAGGCACAACTCCAGATTGTATTTGTTTCTCTGCTGTTACAAGAAGATCACTGCTTTTAGCCAAGCTTGATTTTAGGAGCATATGTCAGAGCCTAGAGCACCTTCCCTCTTCAACATTTATTTTTTTTAATTCTACTCCCAAAATTATTTTGGTCTTAATCTTTCCTGGTTTACCGATTCTATGGTTTCCTATTTACGTCCTCCTACTCTTTTATTTGCTTCTTGACTGCTAAATAGTTAAGCCAGAGAAACTCTGGTAGATTTTTGAAATACAGCTATTACTAACCACTGTTCATGGCATCTCTCAAACTCTTTTCTTCTATGCCTGGCTCCACAGGGTAGAAAACCTATCTGTGGCAGCAAAACGCTATGGCAGACCAAACGATCTCTGATGGGAAACCTTATGCTGGTCTCAGGGAGCTATGTTGTGGATAAAATAACTTTAAAAAATGTCCAATTTGAAATACTAACAAGTGACTTCAAGAGGTGCTGAGCTGCTGAATCTTCTATTTATGCCCCATAAATGGGGCTAGCCCAGCCCTGCAGCCTGACAAGACCTACCCTGTCACCCCCCAGCACAAGTTAGGGGATAGGTTAGCTGATTTTGTGACCCTTTAAATACCAAGAGTTTGTTGGCCTCAGAGGAACCAGAATCTCATCCGGGAATGACTTCTCTAAATGCATTCCCACCACAGACATTAACATGGAAATACCCTGAGTGATTCCAGAGATAGAGGTGTCACTGTACATGTGTAAGAACAAACTGATATTTAATGGTAATAAGTGGGATCAGATCAGATTCATTAAAAACCAGGAGTTGTAGAATTAAGTTGTTCAAAACGTAAGAGTATGCTCCATCATGCTCAGCTACGTGATAGTCTCGAGTACCCAATGAAATATTTATTTTTTAAATGTCCTTTTTGGTTCCCTTTAGGGCGCCTTGATATGGTAGAAGGTAAATCAATTGAAAAAACAAGATGTAGAAAAATAAAACATTTACAGGCTTGAAGTTATAGGCAAAAAGCAATATATAAGTGGTGCTTCTCTGTCATTAAAATTGTACGAAGGAAACAAGACAGTGGTTAAAGGACATCTGGGAAATAACACATCTGTGTGAATGATAGTATTTTTTGATTGCTAGATGCCAATTTTAAGGAAAATCTTTTATGGTCCCTGATTTTTTCTTCCAGTTTTCTTGTTATAATTTTCCACTTCACAAATCCTATTTTAGCTCAGACTCAAAATAGTTTCACTTTGTTTCCAGAGAGGTTCACACTTCAGCATTTTAATTATGTTAGATATCAGTAGTCTTCAAGCACTTTTTCCATTAAATCTAAGCAGATGTGATTTAGATGTTCTTGTGTTTTAATATTTGGAATCTTTCCAGCTTGGGGATCTTTCTGTCTTACTCTGGAACATTACTTTGTCTCGTTTCATAAACACAGCTGAATGTTCACAAAAGCTGTACAAAGTGCTCTGAAGCTATCAGATGAAGTATTTCGATGGAGAGAGTGCATCAGAGGTTAGAAATTTTTAGAAATAATAAATGGTGAATGTTTGACACAAATAGGATGGCAAAGCAATTCTTCCCGTGTTTCCTCTATGTGTTTGTATTATGTATCTCAGAGATGTACAGAGGCAGCCAATTCTTAATCAGCCTGACAGATAAAATTCAGTGTTGGCAGCTGCAATGTGGTAGTGGGGCAGTTCAAACGCTCAAAGAGGTGATGTGTCCTGAATGAATCATGATCTCTCTAGTAGAAGATGCCATTGTGGACTGCTGAACAAAAGCTTCTGCTTATGCTCAGGGTGCAGTGGCAATCGAAAAGGCGAGGAGGACGTTAACCTCTCCTACAGAAAGGGATGGAAGCCGTAATTGCAGATATCACAGTGGCATGGTACACATACAAGTGGCACGCCATTCCTTGAACACCACGTGGAATTTTCTTATTCTTCCCAGATTACTAAAGGACATGAAAAAAAAAGGTAATAGTTTCAGGTATGGAAAGGTTTCAACATGAAGAGAGAGTAAACTATTAGAACTCTTTAGAAAAGAATGAGGAGAAAAAGCTATATTCTGAAAATCATTCACATCTGAAAAATATTGCTAGCCCCAATGACATGAATTCACTGTTCACACCTCCAAGCTGTGACTTCTGGGGTGGGTTAGGGAGATGAAGAGGATTGGTTTGTTTGTCGGTTTGTTTGTTTTTAAAGGGGAGAAAACGGAGCATCAACTTTGAACTGCTCCTTCACTAAGCAATATACAGGTATGAAATTCAGTATTGAATGGGAGGGGGGAATGAAGGACTTGTGTTCGATTACATTAAATGGGGAAAATTATTTGATGAAAAATATATTATTTTTAAAATATTTCTGGAATTTCTGTTTGGCAGTTAATTTTACAATGTATCCTTTTGAGATCCAGTTGTCAGAAAGCAATGGGCATTAGATTTTTTTTCCTAAAGAGCATAAATTCCCGGCTTTGTTCACTTGTGTCTTGAAGCATCTGGTATTAACTCACGTTGGAGACAGGACACTGGATTTGATGAACCACACTTCTGAAACATCGAGGGCAACCCTTACGTAATTGGTTGCATATTAGTACAAGAGAAACCTGGGCTAGGCTTTTTCTTGCTTTAAATTAAGTCATTGATGACCATTTGAAGTGATACATTCCCTTATTCAGTAATCAGAGTATGACTTACCCGTGAAAATTGCATAAAAATCTTTTTACTACTAATTAAATAGAGGAGTAAAAATTCAAAATCTTTTCTAATTTAAGTTCAGCTATTCTTTTCCTTTTTGTGTTTTTTGCTGGCCTGAGATTTTTATTTCTGTTTGAGGTTAACATGAAACAATTTAGAGGTTTATAAACAAATTGGGCTTGAAGAAGAAAATATGAAAGTAGAGATGTGGTTGTCATGACAACCAAATTAGCAGCCGTTCCTGGATGCAGTGGATGAGAGCTTGGACAGTATTGCACAGGCTAACACATGAAAATTATCTTTATTCTTTAAAGATACAGGTCATGTATACATTGGCTTTCATTACCTTGGCTAATTTTCAGAATCTCAGTGTAGTGATATCGGTGGGTATTATTTAAAAAATTTAATAGAATTGTGAAGGGGGGGGGGGAAGGAAAGAAAGAAAGAAGGAATGAGCTCACTAACTTTGCTGCCTCCGTGTAAGAGAAACTGAATGTTCTCAATTTCATGATCAAGAAAATAAAGTCACAGAAAGGTCAAATGGTACACCCACTAAGTCCTAGCAGAGCTGGGATGCAATCTGGCTGTCCAGTGCTGTAAAAATATTCCTGCCTGTTCTCACCTCAGTGGGGTACATTAAAAAGACGTAAGAAGTATGTGTAATCATTATTTTCATGCGTGAGGATATGTAGAATGGGGCAAAAGTCTCTGGATTGTTTAACTGGAAATTGGAATGGGCATCAGAGGAACACAATAACACATTAATTTATTGTTACAGGTATTGCAGTTAAATCTTCAACTAGCACAGAATGACAGATAGAAAAATGGGAAGAATGCTGTAAGTTCAGGGTATATGGTACTGGAAACACAGACTTCGGAATAGTATTGACTGATTTATGGCAGATCCAGGTGAAAAAAAACCCAGTACAGATGGGAATGCATGCAGTTAATTATTGTTCCAATTAAATAAAACATAAAGATAGATTTGCACCTCCTCTGCCGTATCCGTAGGTTTTATCAGAGACAGTTCTGCTAGTGGCCTGCTCCTGCAAACAGTGAATGCCAACCTCAGACTGACTCCTTAATCAGCTTTTGTTTGCCCTGATTCTAGCAAGAAGATAAATGTTAGTTGCTCTCTAGGATGATATGCTCAATAAGTTTGACTTGCATTTAAATGAGTTTAAAATAATAGTATTTACTGGAATTAATGTGATCCACTGTTCCATTTTCTTTTTCAGTATTCCATGAATAATATTAAGTTCTTTTCTGTGGTTGTGCCACCTTTTCCATTAGCTATGTAGAGCATGCATCTCTTTGAAAAATGTCAGTGTATAAATAGTGTTGCTGAGAACCTAACTAAGCCAGAGCCAGCAACAAAATGTGGAAATGTACCTTTCTGGTGAAGAAACAGTGCGTGTAAGAATTATGATGGGCGGTGGAGGGAAAGAGCTGAGAGGAAAGACTGTGGTCTGAGGTTTTGTTTCTTTTTTCAAAAGTTTTGATGGCACCTTTAGAATTCAGAATTGCTTGAGGGTTCTTCAGACTAAGTGTAGCAGAAGAAAGTGCTGCATAATTCTGGACTAAATGTAGTTTTGTAAAGAGAAGAAGAAAGATACCATCCTTGAGGAAGGGAAACCCTGGTAGCCACCAGCCTGCTGCATCAGACTGCATGGATATTTGACGAAGTGGGGCTTTACAGTTAACCAAAGCTATTACTTGTTGCCTGAAACAGTGGCTGTTGGGGGGAAAAAAAGTATATATATATGGGTCATTAATATGAATGAGCAATTCTTTTTGCGTGCGTTCGTGAGCCATCCAGGTGATTGAAAGTGAAAGCTAAAGAAGATGTGCCTCTCTAAAGAAGATCCATCTCTTTAAGACCTTGTCTTACGGAGTTTTTTTCTGACAGCCTGAAGCACTGCCGCTTCAGGTTTATAGGGACAGCTAATTGGAAACTTTTCTGGAAACATGCACATCACTGTGCTCCAAAACCATGTGGGCTGTGCATCAGCTCCCCCCACCCTCACCCCACCGCTGTCACTTTTCTTTCCTGTTTGTTTTACCAGACATGCTGCTGTCCTCCGAATCCAATATTGCAGAAAATTGTTTTCAGCCAAACAGCAGCAGTTGTGTTGTTAACTCACTATTATCTTAAACCACTGTCAGGAGCTATAAATGCCTCTTTATAGCCCAGTTGGGAGTATTTTAGTGCTAGCTTTACAAAGCTGGGTGTGTTGGGCCTGGGGTTTTTTTTGAGAGGGCAGGGGGAAGGCTGGCAATCCCTATGTAGGGTCTTCCTTTTCATATTCTGAAGTGGCAGCACAAAGGGGGAGGTGTTCTGCAAAAGGATTTAGATACTGCGTCATTTAAGTGGTTACGCGCTGTTTAAGTGCCTCTGCCCAGTACATAATGCAAAAGGAGAGTATGGGCTGACAGCTTATCTACAGGACAATTCACTAGCCGAAGGTGCGACTTCAGAATTAAGCTTTATTTAATTCTCCCTCTGATGCTGCTTTCAAGATAAAGTAGCCCTATAACAGTTCAACTTCAATTTACCTCTGAAATCAATTTATATAAAACAATTTGCCAGTTAGTCTAATTCTAAGTAGATCAGCAAAAACTTAATTAATAGGACTTCAGATGTTCATTTTTTAAGACATTAATTCAAGTTAATTTTCCTGAGGTTTGCTATGTAGGCAACCCTAAGAATGTGATGTGCAAACCCCAGAAAGCCAGGTAGAGCATTAGGACTGGTTCAGTACCAAGCACAAGGATAGGACTCAGACCCCCCTGTTTCCCTGGGGCATTAAGTGCCTCACTTGTGGTCTCAAAGTAGGGGCCATGTCCTAAGGTTTTTAGTGGTTCCATTTTCAGTTCATTATAGAAGCCCATAAATAGATAATCAACCTAATTTTAAGTGAGAGAAGACTTGACTTTCAGCACTTGCTCCAGTGAGTGTTTAAATACAGTTGTATATGATTAATATTTTCTGTTTATTAGAACACAAACTCGGGTCTGTCCTCTCCTAGTAAAATGCCCCAACCATCCCTCCTATGGAACAGGTACTTAAATAATCCTTGAAAAGTGGAATAGCTCCGGCAGGTGGTACTGGCCCTCATCAGTGTACCTGGAACTGTGTGGTTGAAAGCACACTCTTGGGAAGCCACTAGAGATCATTTGAAACTGAACCTGGGTCCTCATATTCTGCACAAAAGCTCCCCTGGGTGGGAGGTGACCACATACTGCTGCTTTCTCTAGCTAAATTTAGATACCCTTCCAGTGGCCATGCGAATACCCACTAAATCAGGTCATGCTGGGGAGAAAATAACCACAAGTTCTGCTTTTAAAAGCGGCATTACTGTCAGATACAGACTCTACAAAGTTTTTATGAAATTATAGGAGAGGAGAAATACAATATGTCATCAGGAACTGAGAACATTCATTTCTGAATTCCCCCTAGCAATTTTCAGGTAAGATTACTAAATGAAACCTCTGGTGTCCCTTAGAAATCAATGACCTTTAAAAAATTAGTGACCAAATAGAAATAGAAGACAATTCAAGGTAAATCTATTGGCAAGAGAGAAGAAAACAAGAGTCCAAATCATCTCACTAAAGAAGAAATATCGGAGGGCACTGCCGGATGAGAGACATTAAGTCAAGGTTACAATCTCTCACATCCGCAGCAAATCACATTATAGAGCTGTCCACTGAAGGGTGTTTGTCCACCTGCCAGGTGAAAAAAACAGAAAAATTCAGACTTGAATTTTCCCAGGTATTTCTTCTCACTGCCTCAGTCTTCATGTGAATAACCATCAGTGAGTGGTACAGCCGACAGGCCCACAGGCAGTGTGGACAGATCGGGTTTTGGAGGGTGGCAGGGGTACTGAGTTGAACAGTGCAGGTGCAGACTACACCCTCCCACTGCCTGGTTTTAGCACTGAAACACACTGAAC
This sequence comes from Gorsachius magnificus, assembly GCA_034008185.1. Lineage (NCBI taxonomy): Eukaryota > Metazoa > Chordata > Aves > Pelecaniformes > Ardeidae > Gorsachius > Gorsachius magnificus. The sequence goes on from CM067109.1 coordinate 79,705,314, forward strand.
ACAGGCATGAACAGGCAACTGGGTTTTGGTAGCCACTTGCCAAAGAACAGAGTATTTTTTATTTTCCTAAAGAAATAGAAATCAGGATTCCTATCTACAGTTTAGATGCTATGTTAATTGTTACTGAATTAAGCCACCTGTAACTACAGGAGGACTTAAAAAATAAAACAGCAGCAATGGATCTCCTTATTCTGTCTCATATTTTCTGCGATGTTTGTGATCAAAGCTACTCGGTTCTGAATACCCAACCTCAGATGATTCAGACAGACCAATTTCTCAGAAAAAGTCTGCCAACCCACTTTGTGAACACCAGATCTATGTAAATTTCAGGAAGTCATGCTTCCAAAAATGAGAAGTCATTAAACTAAATATAGTTTAGAAACATTTCAGCCTGCATATTTAAAAAAGCTATGTTGTTGCTTACCCCTAAACCCAAATATTTTCCTTCTCAAAAATTTGTATCATCTGACTAGCCATTCTGGAAAATAAGAGTTTCTGCATTTCTAGCAAGAAGTATCCTATGAAACACTCATCTCGTTTCATGCATGATGATTAGCTACCTATTTGACAATCCCATTCAACTGCTGATACTTTGAATTTTTCCTATCTCTCTTCTTGTAAAATGCAAAAGTAGTTTAGGAGGCAATGCACCATCTGGCCTCCTAATGTCTCTGTTACTCTTGCAGGATATCAAAAATTCACTGCTCCCTCTTTCTCCATCATAATCTTCTGCAGGTTCCCCTGTCACATTTAGCTTCTTTTTATCTTTCAAAGACAGTCAATTTAGAAAGCATTCAAAACCCAAAAAAGAGCCAAAGCTCTATGGTATTGTCATGCTGTAATGCAAATGTGGTATTAAGCTAGCATGGATGACACTGCTTATGTCACACAAAGCAGGCATTTAGAACAGAGGTAGTTAAGTGACTTTGGAAAGTTCAGATTTTCCTTATTGAGTGCTTTCAGACCTTGGAGAAGACATCTGCATTTCTTGAAATACAGGCATATTTTTTTAAAAATAGAGAAGTCCTAGCAAAAAGTGCTGTAGGCTTTGTTTTGCCAGGGAAGCTATAAAATAGCAACTGGATATATTCAAAGTCTAGCTAGTCCTCTGAATTTCAAATGGACTGTGAAACCAAAATTATGTGAAAAATCATGTCAGCTTTTTGTGCCATCATTTTATTTAGTTCTTTTGATGCATCTTTTCCTAGTTATCGATTTTCTTCTTTTTTTTATGTATGTGTATGGTGGTATACAGGTAAGAAGAATTTACAGAAGTATCTGAATGCTTAGAGTTGCTCTCTGTTACACTGACAAATAGTAATTATTACTTGGGAACGAATATGCACAGAATGAAGAAATTAAAACCATTCGTAAAACTCTCCCATTACATTTCTCCCTATTGTGTAGTGCTTAGCCATAAAACCTAACTTCTCTAAAACTTCATTCTTTTCACAGAATGATTACTTACATAGCACTGCAATATCTGAATAAATATTGTCTAATTCTTACTTCATTTCTTTACTCAATTCAAATGGTCTCATAAAAAAGTCCAAAGAACTTCAATAATTACCATACCTCATTTTCTCAACAGGCAGTGTTTTTACATTGCTATGTTGCTATAATAAGTATTATAAGTGGAAGAAAATTGAAATATATGCTCAAATGTTTGCCAAAAGATTACATATTCTGGACTGCTGCTAAGAAAAAGGGAATGAATTCCCAATAAACCATCCAGCAGGTACAACCCATCCATTCAAAGAGCATCCAAAAGAGCAGAATACTCCTTCATTTGGTGAGGCTCATAAAATTCAAGAGTACCTTAATTAGATTCCTCTTCATGTAGCTTTGTGCAAATGCTCGATTTCTCTGTAATGTCTGGAAATAATTTGTTAAATGTCTTGGGCTTCCCTGGGATACTGCTAGTGTCTAAAACATCACCTGTCAGAAAGAAATGACCTTTCTATGAAGAAAACAATCATTGCTTGTGTCTTTTAAAATGCTGATAAACTTACATGAGACCAACAACTATAGCAAGATTTATTGTACAAAACTCCCCAGTATATATGCACCATCAGGTAACTTCACATTCTCTGATGAATAAACAATTGAAGTCATAATTGTCTGTGCATTCCTGCAAATGTCAACAAAATCAAACATCTGTCATGCCAGATAAGGAAACGTGACTCATTTAATATACTTAGCACTCTATTCAGCCTTGAAAGGTCACTCAGATTTTAACAAGCGGTGTGTAGTTTACTGGCTTCTAGTAAATGACCATGTAGTGACAATAAAGCTATGATTGTATTTGGTTACCCTTCAAACGACATATTTGATTAAGATAACACATCATATTTAGCACAATCTGTTTAATGTTGCTTCTGGATATACTCTAACCCTTTCAGTTATGACCAACTTTAACAGAATCATTTTTACCAAAGTAATGCTCGTAACCCCCAGTCCCATCCCATGAAAATAAGCAGAGCAAGCCAGAGCGATCACCTCAGAAGCCACTAATTTAAGACAACAAAAAACATACAAAGGCAGCATTTACTCTTCTGCCATCTTCAGTGGCAATAAACAAAATCCATACACAGTTCAGTTGTGGACTGAAGCCGTCAGTGACACTCAGGTATTGCTCGTCTGGCAAGAGCACAAGGACTAAACACCCTTTTGATTATATTTTGGCTTCGTGCATCAGGCCCTTGATCCAATCCTGAATCCTGTCAGAAATGACTCATGGCAAGCGCTGCTTGTTATCCTCACTAACCTACACCAAAAAGGCTGTTAGGACAGCCCAGGAACGTCTCATTTTGCACAGAGCTATTTAGCTGAAAACTGATCTTTTGAAACCATTCTCAATATCCTTTGTTATTCTTCTGTTGGCCTGTACCCAAAATAATTGCTAATTTCAATGAGAGGGAGACATTTAGGGGTGAATACAGACACAGCATGGAACGGATCATGCCTTCTTCACCAGATGGTGCTAAAGCATGGGTACAACCCCTTGGTCATTCAGTCAGTTTTGTGCTTGATGGCTATTGTAACCTAACACAAGAATGTAGCGCATGGGGTCTCATTTGGCCATAAAAACCCTGATAAAGTGTTAATATTCTTGGTACTGCTGAGTTGGTCCTGTTCCTCCTTAAAACAAGAAAACTAACCCTGAAAGATACTGTTATATGTGAGATCAAAATAATCAACATATTTCACAGGCTGGTTGGCAGGTTAGAGTTAGCACAGATGCACAAATAGGTTGATCACATCTCTGGACAGCTGGTGGGAGCTGGCCCAACTCTCTTTCCTCTGTTCTCCCAAGTATTTTACTCCTGAGCCAAATTTGTGAGCTGGCTCCAGAAATTAATTTATAATGTATGGGGGTGATTTAGGATGAGAAAACAATATTCTAAGATGGTATGTGATCTGAGTAAAGGTGAATTTGAGGTGCTTTAGATGCCTCAATTTCTGAAGACTTTTTACGAAGAAGGAGAAAGTATGTGGGCTGTTCTTCCTTTCCATTCATTTCTGGCACGAGAGAGAGCCACAAGGCCCAGTGAGGATTATACAACTTACTGAATTATTTTTTTCATCCCAAAAGGATTACGAAACACTTCATGAAGTGTCAGTTTGTTTCACACCTGCCAGTAATGGGAAATACTGATTACAGCCCTCTGTGCCAAGGCTGATCACTGCTCCCGTGAGAGAGGACAAGCTGGTCTGTATATCCTGTTCATTTCTGAAGGACTCCCTTGGGGAAATGAGGTAGAATTGCAGCTGATACTCAGCTAATCAAATAACCAGGCTTTGCACCGCTTTGTTACTGGGGTCTCTCATTGCCTGTTCCACCTGGTTTAGAGTTTGAGTTGGCCTGACCTTTTCTACTGCAAATATATGGTAGGTGAGGACATGCAAGAAGAAGTCACTTAGGAGACAGAGCATGACATCGCTGTGAGGAGGTGGCCCACAGTGTCTAGGATCACCTGTTCACATGATTAGCTCATATACATGAATCTGCCATGTTCAGCATCCTTCATACAGACCCATTCTACAGTACTTTGCACCACAGAATTGCAGAGATAGATGGCAACACGAGGGATCAAGGTATTCAGTTACACATCAGGAAAAAATGACACATACAGGTTACACCTGTCTTTCCTGGAATCAGAATAGTTGTCCAAATGGAATCTGAAATAATTTCCATAGGAAAATTAAAGAAGAATACATTCAGAATAAGATCAGATTTAATCTGCAGTGTTTCTTCAAAATCCATACAATTGCAATACAATTACATTTGCAGAACGACATCACCCATGGATGATGGTCCCCATGCATGGGGGAAAATGTAGTTGATGGGAAAGGTTGTGAGTGAGTTGAGGCAGAACTGATGATTTGAGTCAAGGCTGGTGGTTAAAGTACAGATAAGAAGTAGAAGAAAATGTAGAACTCAGTGAATGTGAGATTGCAGTTAGCAGCAAGGCAAATAGCTTTTACCAGAAAATTAGGAAATTGGAAGAGCTATAAGTATCAGTTATAGGTGACACGTGAGGAGAATGTAGACAACGACTTATGTCTCATGGTAAATATAGTCATTGAGGGGAAAAAGTATTATATGAAGGTGTGCTCGTGGCCTTTTTAGTTCCCAGCTGTGGTTTAGATGTCACAGTGTTGTAGTTATGAAGACCAGCAAGCTGTCCAGTGTTGATGCAGTACGGCCTTCTGCCCCTCTCCAATGTCTGGATGACTTGAAAGCCCAAAATCTCCATTCAACATTTAAGTGAAACACTCCATTCCAGTACTATCAGTAACTGCCTGTTGAGTGGGAAGTAAGTGGTCAGGATTTGTTATTACTGTAATGGATTATGAGTACCCTAAACAAACAGAAAGAAAAAACTTTTGCAGATTGCATAGTTCCATTGCAGAACACATTGCTCCAAAGGAATAAAACTTGTTGAAGAGTTACAAAAAGATTAGCCAAATGCAGAGAGGACAGGTCCATCAGTACGAAATAGACATGATGGCCCAAATGCATCAACTCTTGACCATAAGACAGAAAGCCATGTGGAGGTATCCTGGGAAAGGACTTGTATAATTCCGTATTTAGTACCTCTGTATAGTTCTGTATTTTCCTATTTCTCATGTCCTTGTGTGTCCGCAGCTGGCTGACCTCAGAGAGAGGACACTGCAGGAGGATGGTTGGTCTGAGCCTGTAAGGACATTCCTATGCAAGCAGGATGGAATATTGTCTTAAACAACCGGTCCCTTAAGACACACCTTTAAAAATTTAATCATGTTTCAGATCTGGCAAATGCATGATTAATCTTGATCATGAAGATATAGTTTTCTTTGTTTTATATTTTTAATCATAATTAAGGCCATTTTTCTACTCTGGGCCATATTGCTATTTCATTTACTTAAGCTGCAATGATTAAATCTAATACGTTACTCTGTGAAATCTTAATCTTACTGAAGACTAATGGGTATAGTACACAGTTCAGTTAAGAAACAGATTCACCACATAACCTCCATTAAGTAATTCCATTTATTTCAATAAAACTAGCTGGCACATTAAAGAAAGAATCTATGGTGGTCTTTAGTCTCCAGAAAATCATAGAATTTTTAATACAAGCACTGAAGAGATGTTTTGACCTCTTCCTGAACATATGATTTCTCACAGCAAGGAGTCATGAAAATAATTTCAAAACAAATCCAGCTCATAAAATCTGTACTCTAAAAAAAAGCCACCTAACATTTTGTGCTTGATCTTATTTTACAAGTACAGTATTATCCTTCTCAAATATATGAAATGTCAGCTTGAAAATACAGGGAAAAGGGCTTCCATATCCACAGTGATTTCTCTAAAAAACAATGAAAGAAAAGCCTATTACTAATAAAGTATTCTCACTTTAATCACGTTTCCTTCATTACTCCCATATTTTAGGTTACATAAAAGGAGGAACAATTATTGCCTTGTTCACTTTGATTTATTTGGCTCAGTGCCTCCTTACCTAGGTAATGTAAAATAAACTGTGCTACATGGGTCATTTATGATGTGATTTAATAAGATGCTTTTTATTTCTAGCCTGCAGGGAAATATATTAGTTTGCAAGCACCTGGCAAAAAAACATTTCTTTCGTTGATTTTCTATTTCCATTCAGTAGACTTCAGCCTACAAGGTAATTTAAAGCTACAATGCACAGGTTGTCATAGTGGCAATGTACTGAAATGGGACTTCAAAGCCCACGTAAGGAAATGGTGCCTGGACATCAAAATAAGGAAGGTCATAACTACAAGCTTGACCAGTTCCTAACTTCCTGTGGGTGTTTCTGTGTAAATTAAGACTTGTTCCTTTTCATTGTCTGAAGCAGGTTAATGTTTTTCCTTAACAGCACATGCTGTCTACAAACAAAATTATAGATATATAACAGGCACCTGAGACAGACCTGGAGGTATAAAAAAAAAGAGAGGAATTGGTTTTCTACAGACACTCTGAATAAGGTGAGCAAGTTTACTAAGCCAAAACTTTCAAAAAATTTACAGGAATTTAGGTCCCATATCTATGGCTTTTAGTTTTTTTGAGGATTCACTTATACCCATCCTGTGGGAATAACATTTAGCTCAACTCCGTGGATGGCAAAAAGTTAAAGGAGCTGGTATTTCAAAATACAGTGCAGGGATATTCCACATATCACCAGTGGAAGAGCTGATGCTGATCACAAAGCACTGCAGCTAAGATCTCACACCTTTACAAGTCTCTGGGTTTTGTCACTTAAAGTTTTCAGATATCCCCATTTGAAACAGCACTGTCCACATTTAGGGTTAGCTGGAAAGAGATTCATGAGCGAGAAGAGCAAAAAACCCAATAACACATTGCATCTGTTTTTTCTGTTTCTAAAAGTAAGTAGCACTTTACCACACAGCTCCACAGACAAAGAAATCTTCAGCTGTTTCCATTTTTTTCTCCGTTTCTTTCTCTCAGCTGCCAATGGTTGAGACTTACGTATCTAGCACTGGATTGCTCAGTAGGTTTATGCCCCCATGTGTGACTATCTTATTTGCTAGTCTAGTCTCCTTCAGAGTTAAAAACACAGGTATGAAATCCCTTGCTGTTGCTTAAAAAAATCCCAATCAACAAAACAAAAAGCCCCACCAAGTGCCTACCTGAAGATGAACTTATAAAATCAAGCCTATATTTTAGAAATGTGGTAGCCCAGCCACATAAAGGAGATGGGGAGTCTGAAGAAGTGGTGAAGGGGTCCTTGCAAGGCTTTCCAGAGGAATTTAACCAGCAATGTAAACCTGTGAGCACAGCACTGTTGCTCCCTTGTCAGTCCCCACCATGTAATTTAGATGAGGATGGCAGGAGTACGCATTATTTTAGCTGTAGTTTATGAGACACCTTTAGATGTCCTAATGTTTAATGAGAAGAGGTATGATGCTAGAAACTACTGATGGCTTAAAATCATCTTTAATCTCCCTGTAGGTGAGAATCTCTGTAGCTACTGCATAGTTGCAGAAGCAGCACAGGTTTGGGATGTCATGATTTGCAAGGGCATAAATAGAAGTACCATCACCATTTCTTGAACATGCAGCCTTTGCTGATGGAGATACTGTGCCTGGTACCGTACCAGTACAGAGCCCCACCTCTCACAAAACAAGCTGTGCAGACCTCTGCTGCTACATCTCTGCACAGTCCTCATGAGGCATATTCCTCTCTCATTTTACACTGACTCTTCTCCTGACAATATGGCGGTGGAATTCCAGCCCTGTCATCACCACCGTAGAGACTGAGAGCTTTCTCCTCCGGATTTAACACTCTTTACCCATACATGTGGAACCAGGAACTTTTGTCTGCAGACACAGTGCCAACAGGGCCAGGAAGGATCCTTCTACAACATGCAAGAAGAATTTAGCTATTATCCTGAGCAGAAGTTCAAATTCCAGGTTTCCAATGTGTTCTTCAATATTTTTTTCAGGTCAAAACCATGCAAGACTCAGAAGCTCACTAGCACGCTTTTTAGTATACAGGTAAAGGTTTAATTAATTTCCAGTTAAAGCTGTTTTCTCAGGAGGCAAGGCTATTGAGGCAATTTTTGCTTCTGCTACTGCAATGATATCATCTGATGCTGTAAGTATGTGAAGTAAAGCACACACTTAATGGGATATGTGGTTAGTACATCAATATAGTCATATAATCCATAAACATTTCTCTTTCATGAGCTCTTATCACATCATCACTTGATTATTTAGAAAAAACATTAGTGTTATATGACATCCTTCCCTATCTTATTTTTAGTCTTAAGTGCAGTTAAAATATGCTGAGAAACAGGGATATAAGGTGGGGAGCAATCTGAGGCAAGGCTGGAAATGGAATAATTGGAATCACTTCAAAGCTCTTCCAAGTTGCAACTCTATTTCACAAACTGCAGCCTGCATACATCTGGTGCGGGCTTGGGTGGGATGGAACCGTCGCAGTGTGCCAAGAGCTGGGTTTGCCAATCCAGCCAATTTTCCATGCTGAATAGCTGGAGCAGAATGGTTCACTACTCAAAGAGCAGTGTGGATAAGACAAAGCTAAAAAAAAAAAAAAAAATTTGCTAGGATGTTTTTTATAACTGTGGAAGCAGATATGCTGAAGGAGCAGATACAACTCGAGATTGATTCCGTAAAGAAAATCTATTTATGGATTCAAGACATTAAATAATGTTCAGTGAAAGCATCTCCTGGTACAATTCACCAAGAATCACACTGATTCCTCTGTAAGATCATGCTTCATTACTCACTGAAATTAGCAAAATGAATTCTCTTAACTCCAGGAAGCAATCAATTCAGGAACTAGTGACTGTGTTGAAGCTGCTCTTACATACACAACAAAAGATTGCATTTTGCTATTTTGCTAGAGAAAACTTGATGGCAGTAGAAGACCTAAAGAAGCTAAGACAAATGGTTATAAGAAATTATTTTTGGCTAGATTTTGTCTCATCTCTCTCAAGCCCGCAACCATAGTTAGGTTTACTTTAATAAAATAATAGGAAACAATCTTAGTATCTGGTTTAAAGATTAGTATTGTACTTTCGGAGAACCTAATCTTATCCTGGGCTCCCTGCCTAACTCTATTAACTGATAACATTTCCCTCTGCACCTTTTTAAAGACACTGTCATGCCATGTGCGGTTCACTGACCCACTGAGTTTTGCTCCTTGTCTTTTCTTGGGTTATAAACATTTCATCAGTCTTGGGCTTCCATCTTACATGAAGGAACGTCTTGTTCTGAGCAAGGAGCCTGCTTAAAGCTTGTAGCAGCACACACGGCATGGAAGGCGCACAGCACAACGACAAGAACGGGCTCTGCAGCACCCCTGAGCGTTTGCTGTTTTTCATCATAATGTTAGCTTAGAGAACAAGGAGATCTGTCTCACAAACAACAGCGGCCAGCGGAGTGTGTCACTGCTAGGACAGCTATTAGCAAGTGCGCTTTTTAAAAGTGAGGGGAGAAATGCTGGTAAAAGCCTGAGCATGAAGTATGTGATTTAGATGTCAGAATGTGTCAAAGATATCACTGTCAAACTTGATCCATTGCCATTGCATTTAAAATTTACCCACAGAATTTCTCCTCCAGGCAATTAGTAGCCTGCGCTAAATGCTGGGAGCATGTCCAACCACCCTTCTGGAATGAGACAGTAAAATGGCCTGGATGTCTGCCTTCACAAAGCCAGGGACCTCTGGGGATTTTGCTGCTAAACATGAGCTGTGCAAGTCTGTTCTTCTCTCCCTTCAGCAAAAGGAAAGGAAATACGATGTTATCACTGACTCTGAGTTATACCACTGATCTTGCTGCTTCGACAAAAGTTTATAAAAATCAGAATCATCATAACCCCTTATTTACAAAGATTGCAAAAACAAAACAAAGGTGACGCAAAACCAACTCACGTTCAGCGAATAAAACTGTTCAACCTCTGCAAGGATTTCTCCAGCTCACTTAACGTGAGGCTGAATGCAGCTAACGTTTATTGGCCACTGGTCAGGAACTGGCAGGCCTTTTGTCTTCATCGTTAACAGCTGTGGACTGAATTCTTACGTCCTGCTTTAGTGGCGATGACTAGGTGACTTCTGAAGGCTTCTTTCAGTTCCCTTACCTGCACTGTGACACTGGTTTAGTTCTGCAGTGTAAAGGTGGGTTCATTTCCTAGTTATAAATCCCTGACCAAATTATTTCAGCTGCATCTAGCACAGGAGGGGGATGTAAAAAGGTAATGTAGATATTGTTGACTGTCAGCTTCGAGTGTGGTTATACAGGATGAAGCCTTCCTATCCTCATTTCTGAGCACTCGCAGTGCTCAGAAAGTCAGCGTCTGTTGTTACAGAAAGTCACATTTTCAAGCAGAAACAAAAAAGAGACATTAGCACCCTGTTACTAAAACTAAAGTTGCGTTGTTAGAAAGGGAAATCTCACAAGCGTTTTCCCGTCTGTCATTCTCACAACGTCCCTCATTCTGGCAGAACAAGACAAATAAGCTACATGAAAGGTTTCATCCCGGAGGAAGTTGCAAAGCAGCCATTCCCCTAAAGTATCTATAGGAAGATTATTTTTCATATCTGCACAGACTTATGCATCACTCTTAGTTTAGGGTCTTTTATTCCACTGCTTAAAAATCAGCTAGCTTACTGTTGTATCATTTTCACATTTATGCCATTAATAGTGTCAAAATGATCTTAAGAATCTTCTGGAAACATTCTTAAATGTAGACATGTTTGATCCTAACAAGTTAGTGCATCAAAACTCTTTATGGCTTTTTGCAAAATTCAAAAAGCAAACCCTTTCCTCTTCAGAAGCAAATCACCTTATTTCCCTCATAATGACCAACACGTTTCCCATCTAGTTTGACCTTTAATGCCACTAAAATCACCAGAAATGTTGAAATGAAGAGAAGCATATAACACTCTATTATCTTCATATAACACAAAGTGAGGAAGAAATTGGTGAATGTGTTTGATGAACAAGAAGTAGTAATTTTTTTGTGACGCATGGGGAACTTACATTGTGCTCCCATAACACATTGATGTACTTCTGTGCTGGCTGCTTTTCCTCAGCTGCTGAATTACTCCTGTTAACAGTATACAACAAATTATTTGAGTTATGTCGCTGGCACTTCTCACTGCATTGCTTGAAGAGATGAGTCCTCCATCTCCAGCCCAAGCAGAGGATCCACCAGATGCGGATGGTTAATCTGATCACACTGCCGGCAACCGAAGCAAGTGACGTTGTCCCCGGTAAGGCCAGGACATCTTACTGTGTATTTATTTTTGGCCGCTTTATGGGACTTGCAGCAAGCCTGGAGATTGGTTGTGGAGGTTATGTCTTGTGACTGGATCAACATTCAGGTTTTCCCGATTAATATGATGGAACCATCCCAAACAGAGTCTGCTTCAGTCTCCAGGCTGAGATCAAATCTAATTCTCAGAGTTTATTAGCAACAGCTAAAGATCTGACTGATGTAACCTGATTTGGAGATAAAAGCTCCTTTCAAACTAACACTCGTAAAATTGATCTGACTGCATGTTTCCTCGTTTTTAATTCAATCAACTAATAACCCACCAAAAGGCTGCTGGAAGCAGTTCCTGCTGACAAAATGGGGTGGCTTGTACTGCTGTTGCATAGCTGCAGCGCTGGAAGAGAAAACTATTTCCCAGCCCTATGCAAGTGCATGGGTTGCTGAACCGCTAAACGTCTCACACTTGTTGCTACCACATTTGTATTGCTTTCTTCAAAAGAAGAGAGGAGAAGCTTTATCTTAAACTTGCTATAGACCAGTGAGAATTTAGCATAAGTATATACTGAGAAGAAGTGATTTGTCCTTTCTTTGGTACACTAAGTGTTCTGCAAGTCTCATAAATAATTTTTAAAGCTACCTGGTGCGATAAAATATGCAGCCGGGCTCTGACTAGAATACTGTGATATACTGATATTGAGAGTTCCACATCTTACAACACATTCTCATTCTACCTGGTATCTTCCCACCTCCCTCCTAATTCCCATGAAAATTTTGAATTTGTTATTGTGTAACATCCATCAGGAAGTTTGCAATGTGCAGATTATTACCGGCAGAATGGCTGCGTTTAAATTAACATACAAAATACTTTGTGTACAGACAGAGAGTGATATGCTCATCTTCTCTGAGAACATTAAAACAGTGAACTTGACCATCGTATCTTGTTCAGTCATCTTATTAGTGTTGGTGGGTTTTGTGGAAAACTACAATATAATGTTAGTCTCTGTGAGATTATATCTTAACTTTCCTTCATTTTCCAGCAATTTATTGCAGACCAGAATAAATTCAAAGTATAAAAACTGCCTGTCTCAGGCATAACATTGTGTCAGATAATATCTTAGTAATTTTTTTTTCCTGAAAAAATAATAATGGAGTATACATTATCCTGAGAAAACTCAGAGTACAGACATTCCCAAATCTATGAACTTGGGGGGAAAAAATTGAATTGAATCCATACTTCATACCTGATTAAAACGAGTAAGAAAATAGATGGATCAAAGCACCCTGTGTGTTTTTATAAGCGTTGTTCACTCCCCAGCCCCAACCATGCACCTATCTTAATTTTCTTAGTAAATAGTGCCCTCTGCAGCATGCCTTCAATTTCTGCAAGGTTCTAAGTACAATGTGCTCTTTGACTGACCCTTAATGCATCACAGACAAGGAATATTGTGCCAAAAATACATCATTCCAGCAAACCTGCATAGCTCTCATGTTGCTTTGCAGCGTATGCTGGAGGTCTAAATGTTTCCCAGGCTGCAGTCAGCAACAACAAAAGGATCTCTGGACCTGTGAGAGCGACAGCATCTGTAAAGAAGGCAAAAGCTAGACACATGTAAAGAAAAAACCCTGATCATTAAAGCAGTTATAACAATATAATTTGGAAAACTGCTATATATGACTCTTTCTAGTTGTAATAGCACGCATTTGTATGGTGTCTTTCAACCAAGGGTTTCATTTAATGAGCATTAACTATTTATTCCTGTGGGATTTGTGTAGGACATGATACACATTACTGACACAATTTAGGGTGAAACTGATTTTTTAAAAAAAATTTTCTTTTATTTTATTAAGGATTTTTAAAAAATTTTAGTGTATTCTGTAATGTTTATTTTATCTATTAAATCTTACATTAATTTTAAAGAACTCCTTTTAGTCATGACAGCAGTTTCTAGGTCAGTTATTTTCTCTTCGGAAATTCTCCCTTGTCTGTTGTACATAATTTGTCTTACAATGTACAGTCTCTTATTCAGAGAACTTTTAATCTTTTATAGAGACTTGATAGTGCCTGATTCATAATAGAATAAGTTCAGCCAGAGAATAAAGACATGCTGGGCTGAGGAAAATAAGAGCTAGACAAACATCTGCCAGGAATGGTCTAGCTAAAATTGGGGCCAGAATATTGACTATGTGACCTCGTGAGGTCATTTTTGTTTCCAGTCCCATTCTTTATTATTCCATGAAAAACTTTGCTTGCTAAGACCCCTTTTATTTTCTATTGTGTCTATCTGCTACAGCAAAAATCTACACGAGTGTCCGTACTGAAGAACTGTCATTATACGTACATGAAAAGGGATTACAAGTGGATGGCTGCACAGAACTAGGATATAGACTTCATTTAAAAAGCAAAATAAATCAGATGACATCGACCTGCATGCTCCAATATCTTGACTGCTCCCGATACCTGGTTAAAATCTGGCTTGGGCATCTATATATTTAAGTACCACCTATAGTTAAGACATTAAGTCTACAGGTTGACCTTCAACTCCAGGTATCCTTCTGCTAGAACAGCAAGTTTGGAAGTGTCTGGAGGTCATCTTTCCCCAGGATGCTTCCATATATGTCAGAGGAGGTGAAGCTAAGCACTAAACCTCTTCTTGTATTTTGGGGACATTTCCCCCAGCTCCCAGCTTCAGATGCATCACAGCACTTGACTATTTCCATGTGTTTCATGCACACATAAGAAGTCCGTTACATTTGTGACCTTTTTACAAGAATGTAGATAAAGAGTGGTGATGGATCTGCTGGGGAAAGAATCCCCACCTGGACACAGTTCTCCAGAGCAGAAAAGCAAACAAGATTTTTCTTTTCTGACTCAGCAGAGGAAGGGAACACAGTGTGCATCAGACCAAGGAAAGGTCCTCTGTGCAGGATGTCTGCAGTAGCAGCCTCCAGCCCAAGGCTGGAGCTGGAGGGCAGATCTGGGCAAGCTGCAGGCTGCACTGAGAGCAGAGGAAGGAGATAAGCAGCTGACGAGGAGGAGAAGCTGAGGCCAGTCGTGCTTGGCACAGTGAGTTCATCCATATAGAAGTGTGGGGAAGATTTGAGAAGAAGAGCAGAGATTGACTGAGCCCTGCAACCAAAAACCAACCCAGAACATCATTAAGGACAAAACACTGAGCTTGGAAATGGAGGAATCATTAGTCCAGAGTTTTGTAGGAGACTCATGGCAGCTCTGCTCAGAATACGGCACAGACATAGCCCTGGTACCAGAAATGACTCAATAAAAGTATTTTCACACGTGCTTGCAACTGTTTTAGACACACACCACAGCTGTGGTGTGCTTGCAGTGCTGGATAGACCAGGGTCTCTTTAGGGTCCTTTACAAGAGGGGAGCTCAAAGAAGAACAGGCAGAGAAAGAGTCAATATGCTTTGAACCATCCTATGAGAGGAAAATTCTCTTCAGCCACAGAGTAGAAATGATAAGGACTGAGGAGAAACATGGGGGAAGGGAGTTGTCAACTGTCTATGAAAACTTGACATAGGTGGCAATAGCACTGTGGAAAATGGAGCCCTTCTCCCAGGTGTGTCCCAGACTGAGAGTGTCAGGAAAGCCCCTGATTGCCTCAACTGGCCATTGAGTAACCTTTTTGTTTTGAGTCACTGGGCTGATCCTGTTACAACTACATCAGGACAGCAGTATCTCACCTTGAAATGCAGCTACAGACCATACATATTCATCTTTCCCCTTTTCTGTCAGATCCAGTAAAATAAGACATGCATGGTTCATGGGTAGGTGCTCCAGGAGATTTACCATACCACCATGAAGAACTCCTACATAGCTATGGGACTTCTCATAGGGATGAGGTTTAACATCTCTAAAAGGCTGACAAACAGTATTACCATGTGTTTTTCGACCACAACTCAGTTACTAGCATTTCTTCTCCTTGCAACATAAGAAGGCATTATCATATTTTACAGCAACGTAATCTTGTTCATACCCTTGCAAGACATGGCTTCAGATGCTGTTTGGTCTGATCTCACTGGAGGTAGTTAATTACTAAAATAACGGGCAGTAACAGAACTGCAAGCTGACCTCCCTTACAGCTCTGGCCTGATATATTAATGTACCATGTAAAATGTACTAGTTCAGTATTCAGTCTTGAGGAACTGGAGGTGGAGTCTTTTCCCTGACTCTTTCTGAACATTAAAAGTCCAAGTACCTCTTTTTCACTTCCTGCCCAGCAAAGTTGCAATTATTTTAACTTGCAGGATTGGACCAAATTTTTCTGTTTAGTTTGATAATTCATTCACTTGAAAATAGTTCACTAAATGAGAGACAAAAATTGTAACATGGAGAAATGGCTGTGAGTTACTCACCCACCTCTAGATGACCAGAAGTGTCTATCAGCAACTGACTTTGGGAAAAAGTTACTGTGAGAAAATATTCCAAAATCATTGACATTTCAGGTTGTTTGGTCCTGTAATTCAAGAGAAGATATTTTCACCTTGAATTCTCAACCATGCATATGCATTTGTGGAGAAAAAAATGCCACTTCCTCTGTCACATCCTGAAAACTGGATTAGTACAGGTGGTGGGGTATCTATGCTGTAGTTTGCAATGCCAAGGGCATGAGAAAGAGGGACAAGATGAACTCTGAATGAATCATTGCTATTCAGATTGTTCCTTCTTTATCCTTCCTTTCGCAGATTAGACTGGGGCCTTCAAGTAGGTAAAGGAATCACAATGAAGATGAATAAATATTTTTTCATATTGTATGTACACTTTTCAAAAATACTTGTCTTTTTGAGATTTTTTGACAGATAAAGTGTATTCATTTTCTCTGAGATTTTTTAAGAACATCTTTATCTATTCAGGTAACTGAGCTGTATTTTACCCAACACAACCATGCTACCACATTCATTTTTGTATTCTTACTCTCCCAATTCAGTCTGAATGTACTTCTTGTATTAAGCAAGGCACTGAAAGATAAAAAAAACCTGCATGTTTTTACTGCATGTAGAAATGCATGGGTTTACTGCATGTAAAAGACATACAATAATGGTCTCCACTGACAAGATGTGCTACAGTCAGGCCTAATCTATATGTCATACTGTGTGTTTGTTTTATCAAAGGTGGATTCACAGAAGAAAACATCTGCCTTTGACATATTTGTTGGAGAACAAGTGCAATACAGTTCCCATCTGTTCACCATAACCCATATTTGCAGGAGAAGCCTTGGGCTGGCTTCCTCCAAGGAAGACAGCATGGAGGCCAGCAGGGACGGGATAAAGACATAGAACTGAAGCTGTCATGCAGCATCACAACTGGCTCATAGACTCAAGAAGGTGGATTTCGACAATAGCATACTCTTGCCTGGAACATAAGATTCTGGCTGTAAGACATCAGCGATACAGGACCACAGACACCCAGTCAAACCGATCAAACAAGAAAGGTGGAATAAAAGGCCGGTGGCAGATGCCAAACTAGCTTCCAAGGGCAAAACAGCCACTGAGGCTGAAATCAGTACAACTGTCACAAATCCATGGGCCAGCGAAAAACAGGCACAGAGCTATGGGAGTAAGGGAAAGGTGTAGCAGGGAAAGAAGGTGGAGGGAAAGAGAAGAAAGCTCTAACAGCTAGAGAGGAGAAAAAGTCATTAGTTTCTCATTCCACAACCAATGCTAATCAGGATATGCCACTCATTAAGAAGAAAGATCTCTCCATCCCTCTTACTCCCCTTCTGCAGTAGCAAGGCAAAGCTGCACAGTTCAACTCTGTGGGCAAGAAGGGCTCCCCCTGAGGCCAACAAGTGCTGCAGGGGGAAGGTGCTACCACCAAGGCCCACAGATAAGCTTGTGGTGGTCAGGAGAACAGGCACCACCATGGTGCTTCAAAGTCTGGGGACGCTGCATAGTGCTGCTACACCAAAGGTGCTGCAGATGGGGTGCTGGGATCTCCATTAGTTACACAAGGCTCTTTTAAATCTGTTCAGACCAGGTATCCAAAGCTATGCGAAAGCTAAGAACTCACAGGAAGCAAAGTTACCAGAAATCCAATTTATCCATGATATTTGCTTTTGATATTTTTAGAGACATAGGAGAAAATTTGCTCTTAACCTTTAGTTTTAATCAATATAAGATGTTCTTAAGAACAGGAGCAAGAGGAACAAATAATAAAAGAAATGTTAAGCTTGTAGCACATTTGACATCAGGCCTTTTTTTTTTCCTGAGGGATAAATATATTTTGTGCAGTTAATGCCTGAGAAGTAGTAGATTCACTGAACCCTCTCATTTCATAGAAATCTAATTGCTGGAAATACCTTGTGAGCCTGAATCACCATCACTCCCAGATGAGTTCCTTGCTGCCTGTAATTAATGGCAGCTAACAAAAATAAACTAAGAAAGCTGATTGATTTCATACATTTTTTTCCCAATTAGCCCAAGGAAATCTTTAAGGCTTCCAACCTTCAGAGGAATTGTGTTATCTTTCTGTACGCCCAGGAATGCTCAGCTGGAACATTTGGCTTTTTATGGCCATGAGGCCAAGACCTCGAAGACAAGTATGTGGCTTGTATGCGTGTTCAGTCTTGCTTAGACCTACTGAAGAGGATTTTTTAAAATTCGTGTATTTATTGGGAAAAGTTAGGGATGTGCCTACAAGGATATACATTACTGGAAAGTTTACTTCTCTGGAACAGCACTGAGTTTGTGTTCATCGTAGGAGGAACAGTGAGCACAGAGAAGATTGGTCTCAGTAGGAAGGTCCAAGCCTGGGCTCTCAGCTGGAGGGGGTGCCTTTATCCCCAAACCTGCCCAGCGTAGCAGAAGGAGTCGAGTGGATGCAGTGGTGGAAGAACGGGGCTTCTTAGGTGGAAATTCACCTGCAGCACTGAAAATCCATCATCTCCTGCATCTGCGTTGCCTTACCTTCTGCACCTCCTCTGACAAAAGGACATGAAACCACCAAGCAGAGGTGAACCAGTAACGGTGTTTCATACTGCATTGCGCTTTGAGCAGTGAACAGATCAAGGGTAAAAATGGAACAGAGTGAAAAAACAAAGCTGCTGCTGTGCAGGACATGTTCGGAGTTTTACAGCATTGATCTGAGGATAATAAAGAGAAAGCTCAAATGCAAAAATTTGCATCACATGCTTTCTATTGACTAAAAATGTGTTTCAATGGCACCATTTGGTTACAACCCTTTTTCCTGCCATAAGTCTTGTGTTAGCAACTTTGACCATTTGTCTGGATACAGAACAAATTGGATAAATTCTGGAGTTCTCTCGTTTTATTGTAATAATATAACTGTTGTATTAATACCTTTAATAAGTTCTTACTTAACTGATCTTCACAAATGCTTCATATTTGAGGATTTAATAAAAATGTTCCATTTAATGGTTCAACCTCATTCAAGCAGGATTTTATGGAAGTAGTATATGGTTTCATCTATCAATCTCTTCCTGTGGACATATGGGTAATAAAAGTATATGTATTAGAATTTGTCTTTAATAAGAGCCATATATTTAACCAAGGCAAAAACTCTTAAGAGCGGACAAGTTCATTTACAGATATCAAAGGGACCTATAAAAAAACCTATTCATCTGCCTTAATTATGTGAGTGCTGACACGAATTTACTCCCTCTTCGTAAATACTACTTAAAATTTAATTTCAGGTGTTCTGCATGGAGTACACTTAAGAATTAAAGTTCGCAGAACTTACAGCTTCAGATCAATGCAGTCTTCCAACAACCTGCATTAAAAACTTTGGAGTCCTGATAAAGAGATTGCAAGATACTTTTTATTTTTAAAGCATCAGGAGAACAATAATGAGTAAGTGAGTGTGAAGAGCTCTAAGTCTTTTGCAGAGTCCCATAGGTATCTATGTAACACCGATGATAATTCTGGTGACAAGCAGGTGTTGTAAACTCTGCTAAGCTTTATTTCAAACCTTTTTTTTTCCCTCCCTTTTAATTTTAAAGGTAACTTAGATATTGAACTTAATCAGTAACCAGAAAAAAATATGCAGGGGAGTCAGAAAAAAAGAGACAAGATGGAAATAATCAAATTGTTACCACAAGTTAAGATGGACTCTGCCACTCGAGCAGCTTTAGCACAGGTGTAGGCTAGAAGTAACTTTTATGGGGTCATGTCAATGTGTCTGACACATGAGGGTGGGATAAGGCTGGAGGATTGTGAATCAAGTTTCTCTGAAAATAGTTGTGTCCTGCCTCCATCCACATAAAGGCAGCATACGTATAGCATGCTGTTTTCAAGCAAGTTATCTATTAGACTTCAGTCAAAACTAATTGAGTAGCCTGATCTATGGTTTATCCTGGTCCTACATGGAATAGTCTGTCACTCTGACTTATTGCAGAGAAAAGCTATCTAACATAAACCCAGCATCTCGACAAGAGCCCAGGCATTTGCCATCCATCCTGAGTGCTTCATTCCTGCCTATGAATGAGACATTTCTCTTCTGGGACTTGCGAAGCAGGTGAACTGTACAGGATTGCAATCCTCTGGTTTGCTCCATTGTGTATTTTCTCCTTTCCCCTTGACTCATGCAGACCAGTGATCAGACTTCTAAATGTTCCAGAGAGGAAAGTTAAAAGAGGAAGAGGGTGCAGGTCCTCTCTACATTCAGGTATCTGCCTAGGTTCAAACACAGAAGCCCCTTTAGTTTCCAGTGGGGTGTCATGACCTCCACACATAAAGCTTTTAAGATGAAAGACCTTGCACTGGCAGGGACAACACGCGGGTCCACAGGCCTTCCCAGCACATATGCCCCAGGCTGGACCCCAGTGCTACTCTTCCAGTGGCACAAGGCTCCTTACTTTCTCCTTATGGTAAAATGGGTATGGGAGGAGGACCACTGAGTCCTCCCAAGCTATGAAGGTGTGGACTCAACTATAACCAGTGTAGAGGACAATTTCTGAAAAAGCTGAAGGAAAAATACCTTTCACCCACCTATTTTAAGCCCTGTATTGCTTTGGTGGCTGAGCAGCAACTTCTGCTCTCAAGTTGCATATGTCAGAGAGAAATGGTATCTCTGCCTCTGCTCTTCCAGTTGCAGAAGTGGCTTCTTATCACACAGCGGCAGAGTATCCCGAGTATGCCTAGAACTTTCCATGTTAATGAATTACTTTCTTCCTATTGTTTTCGTGTGGTTACAGGCAAGTTTTTATCTTCAATTCCTGAGTGACATCAGTTTACTCACTCAGCAGTTGCCATTTAAGTTTGCTAAACTAGATGGAAGCTGCAGTTGCTAGGTAGATAATAAAGAAAAAAAAAAAAAAGATCTTCCTAGGAGGAAACAAGAGCAGGGACACTGTCATTTATTAATGGCCATTTTTAAGGTTTGGGAATTTTGTTTGGTTGATTGGTTGGCTGGTTTTGGTAAATAGACATGTTTATTTAGAAAGCTAATTTTGCTTACAAGATTTTTCTCAGATTAGAGCCCACAAATGACTGACTAAATTTACCAACACTTAAATTCAGCTCCCGTTCTTTTGAATATACAAAAAAAAGAATGCAGAATAGAGAAGAAAGTTTTGGATATTAAGAAGGTAGCAAAGAGCAGTTCCGTGTAGTACTCATATATTGAGAAGTACTGCATTTAATCAGCTGAAGATATATCATAATAGTTGTCTAGCTGCGGTAGGACACTAAACCTGCTTTAAAATGCATCATTGCAGTAAGAACATATTACACAAGAAGCTTTTAATGGACAGTAATTTCATGTTTTATGAAGCTAGTTGCTATGCTTCAGAGAAGCTGGTCTTCATTGAAACAGTTCCTCAAATTAACTCACTAATCCCAGTTTAGAATATAGGTAAAAAAGCATATTTTAAAAGAGAAAAACTGTTGGTCACGAAGCTATAGAATTGCTGTTTTATAAAGGAGATCAGAAAAGAAAAGAGAAAACACGCACAGAGAATCATGGTCCCTGGAAGATGGAAAAAATACATTTTCAAAGATGTTTTTCTGTCTCGTTATTACTTACCTAAATTTTTAAAAGTCTACCAGCAGACTGTCTAGTAACTGGAAAATGAATAAAACAGAGATATATTCCCACAGAGACAGCTGAAAATATAAGAGAAATCTTTGCAATACTTAAAACTGTCTGCTTGTGTGTTACCACAGTTAATGTCATTACTACATTTTGGCACAGCTTCCTTTCCCCTCAGTCAATATATTAAAATATAATAAGCATCAGTTGGACTGCTGGGAAGTAGACAAGTGGCAGCCAGACTTATGTCCTGTCCCTGTAGAGCAAGGCAGACTTCTAATCCCTTTATTAATCCCCACGAACAAGTGCAGCTCTTTGCCCAAAATGCAGAAATCAGGTGAACTCAGTTTATGTGCTCAGTTGTTGGAGCTGATGGTGAATCATAGAATCATAGAATGCTTTGGGTTGGAAGGGACCCCTAGAGGTCATCTAGTCCAATGCCCCTGCAGTGAGCAGGGACACCTCTTAACTAGATGAGGATTAATACGCTGATGCAATACTGTGTTGAGAAATGAGTGGATCCACCATCTTGCAAACGATGCCTTCACCAGAGATTTCACTGGTATAGCTTTCTGGAAAGGTCTCATGCATAAAATTCAACCCACAGTTGTGTAAACACTTTCAGGAACATTACCTGAAGTTTTTGTGTTGTCTGCAAGTGTTTGTAAGCTGCCCTAAAAGTGTTTAAAATAAAGCATTCATGCAGGGAGAGGTGAAGTCTACCTTTTCAGCAACCCAACCTTCTTCCAGTGGCCTGACAGTCTGGGAAAAATCCCTCTGGGATGCCTGGCTGCTGAGTTTATTTTGGGTAATACTCATTTCAACTGAGTCACGTCCAGCCGTTTCCACTATACCTCAGCCTGAAACTGCAGCTACTGCAGATCAGACAGCAAATAGAGTTCAATGTTCTTTTTACCACCTGCCTTCAAAAAAAAAATAACCTGGTGTAATGTGTTTTGGTATCTTGACATATCTGAAGAATTGTTGTGACTCGTATTCTTGAAATGGTTGGATTTCTTACATTGGTTGTGAACTGCAACATAGCCAGAATTAAGACCTGATGACCACACATAATTACTATAGATTATCAAATTGTCATAAAAAAACCAGGAGCTATGAAAATACAGTCACAGTGAGAGTGCAAATTTGAGTAAGTTTTGTGGAAAAGCTCATCCCTTTCAGAAGTTTCAAATCATCCAACACCATCCCTTGCTAAGGTAATAGTATATATATAAACATAAATATAGATATCCTAAATAAATTTATCATTAACTTCCCCTTTAACGTCAACATTTGGCTTGCAAATTAGACATTATCAGCCATACTTCACTGTCCTTTATAAACCTAATACAATAGTTGTGCTTTTTTGCCAAATAGCTCTATAGGTATAGGTCTAAACTGTGGTAGAGCAACACCAGACTGCAGACCATTTTACCACATTTGTAGTTCCCAGCTGAAGTTTGATGGAAAAGTGATGGCAATAAAGTTCATCTTGTTTGAATAATTGGTGGCAAGGTGGCAATTACCCTAAAACCAAACTTTGGTGTGCGTGTTGCAGCATCACAGTGGTGTTTATCAGTGTACCGGCACAGTTCTTGCTGGAAACTACTGGCCATCAAGGATAAAATTAACAAAGTCAAAAGACTTGGCTTAGAAAAAGCAAGAGAAAGAAATGAGCATTCTGTATTTAATGAAGGTAACACACAACATCACAACTCAACCCAAAATAGCTGTTCAGACTGTGAACTGCATTTGGCTAACAAATGAGCGCTACTTACCTCTCAGGATTAACCTACATTTTATGTTAAAACTCATTAGTTTAAGAAACACATTGTACCACTAGGCAGCAAATTAGACATAAGAACAGTAAGACAATTAAATTGCAGTAGATTTCACTCTAGATTGTGCTTTTAAACATACACTAATGGCCTCCCTCTAATTTCTTTAATGCTTGGTTGAGAAATTGCTCACAGACCAGTTGCACTTGGAGACCATGGGGAGCTCATGACAAAAGTAAAGACACAATTCTGTGGGGCTGAGCAATAAACAACCTTTTCCTCACACTTAAGGGGACTCACATTCCTGATGAAATCATATAGTATATTAGAATATATGTTAGCACATCTACACTAGGTGTGCTATTTAATTTGATATTAAGGATTTGTGTTATGCTACAGGTTCTTGAGTCTGCTCTAATAACATTTGATGTTGAAACATGTTATAAGCATGTCCTTGTGTGCTCTGTTCAATTGTGGGCACATCTGGAATAATGACAATGGAACATATGGTCCCTTTTAATGCAAGACTAAGAAATACTAGGAGCAGCAGATACCACCATCAGGGTAGGGACCCCTTTGTCATCAACCTGTTTTAGATAACAACAGCTCCTGTATCATATAGGTCTTTACAGTCTGACTAGGGGATATTTGATGGTTCAGAGTGAGAAACAGCACGTGTCATTGAATTGCATCATCTAGCAGCTTCTAGCTCAAACACCTCCATCCTTTTGTGCTAATTGACTACATCTATTTGTGGTAATTGTTTCCTTTTTCAGCAATTGATTTTCAAAAAGGAAGGCTTTGCAGCAGTCATTACAATCAGCGAAGACTGTCACACAGCATAAACAGGGTGAGGATAGGAAAGTATTTACAATTGGCTTGATATTCTGACTCATCACCAGCACCTTTGTGTCAGACTGCCAAAGGAAATGAATCTTTAATTAAGCCCTTAAATAAAGTTGTCTGATTCTCAAAGCACTTAAACTTCTCCAAACTTTTGGAAAACAGGCTTTGGATTTTTGTTTGCAAAAAACATCAAATCAATGTTTGCTCATTTATTAAGGTAAGCACATCAAAATCTATGACAGAATTTAATTTCTTCTCTCACCCTTTCTACTTCTGTAAGTAAAGCCACAGCTTGTCCTTTCCTGGAAGGCAGCATTTCCTTTGCTAAAGATAAAGGTATAGTGTTAAAACAAATGAAGATGTTAGTACTGTGGGGGAAAAAAAAAGGTCGTACTTGAGTAGTCTTTAATACTTCAGAATGAAACTTAAAAATTATTCTTGATCATTACTTTGTTCATTTCAGGAAAAAAATTGAGATTTTTATGGCCAAGGTGTTCCACTTCTAATGAACTTTGCTATTGCATTGCACCACGCTAGCTACCAATCTGACATTTTAAAATTTGTCAGTTTTCCACTAATAGTTTCACTCACAAAATTAGTAGAAAGTCTAGAACACTTGCAGCAAATTTGCACTTTTCTCTACCATTTCTCTTTGTCTGAACTCTTTTGGGGGAATAAACATTTACTTCTAAGACTTAAATGGGTCTCAGTGAGAAGATATTTATTTCAGTTACAGGAGCATAAACTGGTGCCCATAGTTCTGCTGCTTCTTTTGTCACTTGCAATAGGAAAATCCAATTCATTGATACTGAATGTTTCAAAACGAGACCATTGAGGTCCCATGTCTGGGATTGTCTGGAGCCCCTTACATTGTTGCTAATAAAACTAAGAGTCTGTTCAGATAGTTCCTAAGAAATGGACACGTTATACAACAGAGAGCTGGTTGATCTGGACAGAGACAGAACAATGTCAAAATAACAAGGATAAGATATGTTGGAAGCATAGCCAAAAGGAAAATACGCAGACTGCTGCTTTACTTCAAAAAGAACTCCAAGTTTGCAGAAACCAGTTAGAGGCTGGTTAAGATGAGGAGTGCAAGAATATCAGCACAGACAAAGCAAGAACAAAAACGTTCACGAACTTTACAGCTATGTCTTAATTAGACTTTTTTTCTTTGTGGTTCTATGCATCAAACAGTACACACAATACTGCAACTGGAGGCTTCAAAAATAGCTAGGAGGTATTTTATGAATAAATACTGTTAGCTATGTGCCTTTACTCCTGCTTATGCTTACTTTAACATACCATCATTTTGTTTAAGTAGGCACCAAAAAAATCATTGCCTTAGACAGAAAAAAATGTCTTCACACTGTTCAAAAGAGATAATCTAAGTTCATATGAAATTTGTGGTGATTTCCAAATATTCACACATTTTCTTGAAAACATGTTAAGGAAAACATGGATTTGTGACTTTGTAGGAAGCATCATTCCCAAAGCGAGTCTACAGAATAAATATTTTTTTAATGAAATCTTTGATCCAGATGGGGAAGACCATAATCCAGATGTTCCCTCACTGTACATATGGGCTACTCTTAAGCGCAGACATCCTTTCACATTGTACCAAAAATAAAGATCAAGGTAACTTGAAAATACTCAAGAGATGGGAGGTAGAAGGAGGAGGCAGTGGTAACAGAGGCATCATGTTTCTCACTTATCTCTAATGAAACAATGGACTAATGAAAAAAAAAAAAAAACAAACAAAAACCAAAACAAAAACCCAAACAAAGCAAGCTACCTTGTGCTGTCAGATTTGGCATATATTAATTGCTCTTTAATTTATTTCATTATCACATTTTGGCATACCTCTTAATGGGAACTGGGAAACTACCTTATTCTGATATTCTTGTTTAGCTGGGAAAGAATGCAAAGGATACTATTTCATATCCAACCGGTTTAGCTTGTATGCATACAGAGCATTCCCTGAAATAATCAAAATGGAAAAATCTAGGCATGATACCACATAAGACAATTCCTCGCAAAACATTTTAAAGTCAGACTAACTTCCTAGCCAGAAAAGCAGACTTCATAAATTTCTTTTTATCAACTGTAAAGAAATCTCTGACAATGAACTTAAGGCTTAGATAGCTCACTTTCAGATTAAAGTTAAGTGAAATAAATATCACCCTGAAATTGTTATCTGCTTTCTCAACTTAAAGAAAATAATTATCAAGAATTTGATTTATTTAGGTTGTCTAATCACACACCAAATTTGACAACTCAACACCTGACTATAGCTATTATGCTTTGTACATATAGGAAATGTATTTTATTTTTTGTGTGCTGCTATTTAAAATCTGGAGTTTTCAGAAGAGCCAGAAGGTAGAAAATCACCAAGAAACACAAAACTTCCACTTTTCACAAAACTGCAGGGAGAAAGTAAATGATATAAAATTAATTTCACCATACATTAGCTCTTAAAATAACTGAAATGTCTTTATAGGATCAGTACTAATCAGTCAGATGATTAGACTGAGTAAGAAACTCTAAATCTCTCTGCTCCAAAAATAAGGATTCACGAGCTCCTACCTGAACACTTCAACAGTCTGTGTTTATGTTTAGCTAAACTGTATAGTCACATTAAGATACAGCATGTGTTCTATTTCCCAAACATTTATTATATTATTTTCAAAATAATTACGTCATAAAGTTGATTGTGTCTCAAACGATGAGCAAACATATACATGAAAGAAATCATATTTGTGGGCTAACTCTTCAACTACCTGTCTCTATGCTTACATAGCCACCAGTGATTGAGTTACAACAGCTCAGCAAGTTGCAACATGCTCACAACTCCCCAGTCAACTTTAGAATTAAAATAAACCACGAAAGAGGACTCTGACTACTCAAGCCAAATATTTGGTGAAGTCCACAGCAAAGGTTGTACCACCTTTAAGAGTATCTCTCTGGACTGGACCCTTTAATATCATGTAACTGTAAAATAATATACATCAAACCCTGCAAATTAACCTATTTAAAAATAAAGGAACTTGCAGGCTACCATGGATCCAAAGCAGTGGAAGAAAGAACTGGGATAGAAGTGTTCTAAGAACAAAGTCTTTAGATATTTAAGTACATCAAATCCTCCTCACAATAAAATATGTTTGGATCAATATTCCTAGACATGAGCTTGTAATAAATGTTAGGAGAAGCTATCGAACGAGTAAGAAAACACACAAATCAAACCCCTGTAAGTTCCTTCAGTGACAATGTTCTGAAAGTGTAGTTAGTAGTTTCAATACGCACGTGATTGTAATAGTCTCATTTTTATCACCAGTCTGAAGAGGGAGATGTAATCTGTTTCTGTATATTTCCAAGACTATGACTGCTGTCCATCTGCCTATAAAATATCTTAGTATTGATCATAGAAAAAAATGTGTTAAGAAATTTATGTTTTGCATTACTGAGTATCATAATCTGGATCATTAAAAATGATCATTCGTGTCAACTATCTAAATTTTTTCATACAATGTCATTAAGATCCATGAAGTCAGTCCAGCACACATTAAAGTCTACAGAAGAGCTGGCATAGGGATCTATGAGCTTTGAATTAAGTCTTATGGTAGATCATCAGGCAAAGGCTGGGACAGATTCTCTAAACCCTTATGCACCTTTATGTAAACAGGTTTTCAGACTGCTGCAAATTTCTTCCAAAGATGAAATGTCTTTAAATATAGTTGAATGTAAACTGTGCAGACTAATTTCTCACTCCACTGGCCTCATCAGAAAGATGTGGCATTTGCTGGAGAAGAACGAAGGAATACGTAGATCTAAATCAGAAGCTCTCATTATTTGTGTGAGATGGTACTCCTGCCCCTGGTGTCAAATGTTTCAGTAAAACATTTAGAGACAAAGCCAAAAAAACCATCACACCTGATATACCTTTCTTAAATTTTTAGATGGAGGTTTTCTTCTGAATGCATCTCAGGCCTATGTAGGTTATCTGAAATAGTAAGACAGGGGAGAGATTACCTAGCAACCACAATACTTGCATAGTCAAAGATTAGCTGGCCATCCCCAAGCCTCTGTCTGTCTTACCACAGAGGGTATGCTGTACAGGTGATATACATAATTCATAAGCATGAGATCATTAGTTCCTTTCCTCCTGGTGAACGGCTGGATCATTGCAATGATGTTACACAATGGGAAAGGAAAGGGAAATTAGGTCGTTTCTATAGTAGTAGATTGTGGGAAAGTTAGGGAAAATGCAACAAAGACACAAGAGAGATTGTACTACACAGATGTAACACCACATGCGTCTTTATTGAGGCCATTCACATAGGGATTTAATAAGTTGTTATTTAACACACAGGCTGTATGTGGTGAAATGCTAGGCTTATAGAGACACTTAAATCTCACCTTTTTCAATTCTTCTGAAGAAACAGGAAATCCATGGAGTAAGACAGAACAGTAATTTTTTTTCCCCCTCTGTGTTAAAAAGCCTGAAATGTTCAGCCATAAAAAACTGAAATGTACTTTCAGAAAGGAGGATTGTTACCTGCATTTGGAACCTCTGTGGCTTGAACTGCGTTTGCAGGGCTTTCCAAATTATTATCTTATCAGCCTTCTAACTCAGAAAGCAACTTTTTAATGAAGTTTTTTTGAAAAAAAATAGCCCTGACAATAACACATATTCACCAGACTTCGCTCTTCCCCATAGTCTGCAAATATGTCCAATTATTTCACTTAATTAACTGATGCAGCATAACAACTTCAATCCTTTTCAGCAGTGTGTTCTCTCCTCTTGTAAAGGTCAAGATTAAGTGAGACAGATGTTTGAAAAATTATTCTCTGCAACAATTTTTAGCCCATCTGGCAGCTGTTTACCAGAAACATTTTTAATCTTTTAATTATTCCTTTCTTAATTATGAAAACTAAAATAAACCAGATAACTGGAAGTTATATTTAAAAAGCACTACATAGTAAAAATCAACCTTTAAAAACTTCCCTTTAAGCAAGCACCGACAGTTCGCTGGAACAACCATACCTCAGAACAATTGTAATTGCTTTCTTTCACACTCATATTTCACAGAAAATGGCACATTGGAGCCCTGTCCCATGAAGACTGACACGTGCAATAGTAATGATGAAGTACTACATATAAGCATCAAATCCTAAAATCGTAATACACTTGTCTGAGTAATAAATAAGAAAAGTAAGAACTGGGCCCTACAGAGCCCTTTCCTCTTCAAAATGCATAAAGTATTCTTCTGAACAAGAAGGTAGCTGAAGAGGTTCAAATACAGTCTCAGAAGCATTTTTAATCTCCCTTCTGAATTACTGCCATTTTTCTGATGCAGCAGGAGTGCAGAAAAGTGACTTTTCTCTTGGTGGACCTGCCTCTGCCAGAACAGCCATCAAGACAGCAGCAGAGTCCTGGGAACAGGGACAGTGCAGCTCTTATCATGAGAAGGATAGTTTCCATGAGACTGGATGTAGAGTGTGGTTATCTTTCTTTCACTTTTTGCTTAACTTTCAACTTTTTCCCATACTGATTTGAAAAGGCTTCTCATGATCTAACAGGTCCACAGCAGACTTCAAAGGCTTCTTCTGGGACAGTCCACAGCATCTGGAGATGCCCCTGTGGAAGTAACTGAAATGGTTTAGTTTGACTGAAGAGGTCCATTAATTTAGCGAGGGGGATATAAAGAGACTCTTTTTAAGTTCCTAAATTATTATGGAGCTACAGTGCTTTCCACATGTTCTCCTTTCAATATGCTCCACAAAAATGTCTTGGAATAATTTAACTCCCATGATAGCTGTCTGTTCCCAGTTAATTCATTTGTCTCTGTTAGAGACTCACAGTTAGTAATGCTTTCTCATGCTTGAGAAATTGTAAGGAAAGTGGATCAGGAATTTCACAGCTTCGGGGCCGGATTTGCTGAATGCCATTTGTGCATTGCTTTGCATTCTGTATTCATAGTCAAAATCCAGTGAAGCTCTAGATGTTGAACTTACATTTGGATGCAAAAAGAAACTGCAAGTTCAGTAAAGAGTGTGAAGACTGTGCAGTTGGCTCAGGGCCATGTGGTTTCATGTTTGTAAATTTTACTTGTTTGCCGACTTTTTATTTAAAAGACCATTGTGCTTGCTTGCTTATTAAATGGTTATCTTATCACAGGTAAAAAGATTGCTTCAAACAGGTTCAATTCTTAGATATAATCAAAAGAAGAAATAAAATATACTCTTTAAAAGGAAAGCAGTGTCTGGTATGGTATGTGGCTGCAATAACAACATGTGCTCTTGAATTACAGGCCTTGGGTTCGAATTGAACCTGTTCCTAAAATTATGACTGTCCTCTTTTGAGGAGTTTGTTCTGAACTCTTTCAAATCACCTCTAAAAAAAGGAAGATGATTTATAGTGCTTTGTTTGGTACTTAGGAGTCTCCAGATACATTAGTCATTTCCAATGGAAACACTTGAAAAATCAGCTGATATATCAGAGTAATTTGCTTTGCTGCTTTGGTGGTGGACCTAGACCAAATTTCCAACCCATCTTGACATGGGACCAGAAACCTGCACTACTTTGGTCATTCTGGGATCCCTCCACCCTAGGCCATGCCAGTAAAAACATACGATGCTACTACAGAGAGTAGGAATAGATCCTTTTCTTTAGATGTGGATCATACATTGCCTGTGCTACTTGATTTAAAGAGCGTGGGAGGGAGGGAAGATGGACCAAACCAGAAACACAAGCAATTTTTGTCAGGTTTGGCAGTCAACTATTACACTGAATTAACAGGACTACCACAGATTAAATTCTAATGAGAGTGAAGTAGGCAGAGTCATTCGAGAAGTCATGCTTTCAGAAAAGCCAGTATATGTAGTGTGAAGAACAGAAGTGATCTGACTGGTTGAATATCATGAAGAAGTGTAATTCAAATATAAAAAATGCATAGGCTCTTAATTCTTTAGCTATACTTTTTTTATGGAGTGTGGCAGTACATCACCTGGATAGAGCCTATATGAAGTTAGCAGTTATTATAAATGGTAAAGTTTATTTCATAACTAATAGAAATATTCCACTCTGTGATATTTGACCTCATTCCTAGCTCACCACATTGGCTTCTCTTGGCCCCTCAAAAAAACTAAACATGGAACAAACCATTGTGTACTGATTTCTCTACCAGTGCACATCAATTTGTTAACAACAGCTAACAATAAAAATTGAAATTCTTCAACTTGGAGAAATTAGTACATAAAAATGGGAGCGACTTAGACAATGTGGGAAACTTAGGATGCAAGGGATGAAGTCAACAGAATGGCATTGAAATTATTTAAACCACAGCAATAGATCAGTTGACTTTGGAGCAATCTTAGTAAGTCCAAAAGAAACCTCAGTAAAAGAATAAAGAATGCTTTCAGTTCTCACTTGGATTCTCAGTCTCATGTGAGTTTCTGATGAAATTTACATTGTAATGATGTCAGGGTACACAGGTTGTGAGTTGTTATGGATATTGATGTCCAGTGAGTGAATGAAGGTTCTTAACTTATTGTCACCTCATTAGTCACCCCAGAGTCACCACTCCTAGTAGAAACATAGGCATACTAGCCTTTTCTCTCATTCCAAGAACACCTGTGAAAAGGAAGGGAATAACAAACCTTAAAGACATTAACATATCTAATATGGATGTTTCATAGGAAAAAGAAAAATAAAAATAGAAGAACCAACTGTGTTTATTTGGTCCTTGCTATATCTCATAACACATTACAATGGAATAGCTTGTGTGCTCTGTATTTCACAAAGTATCTTCAGTGAATGAAAACTAGCACCCTTCACACGGCCAAACATGTGCAAATAAGCACAGCAAAACAAAGAAGGCTCTCAGGGTCCTGAATGATGACTTTGATGTGTTTTGAATGTTGAAAGAAGTGTTTGTCCAGAGAAAGAGGAAGACTGGACAGACGTAATGCAGCTGTGAATTTCCAGGGAGGCTTGATGCATTACAGTTGTAGGCTGGAGAAGAGAACAAGGTGGTGCCACAGAGATCAAGATTAAAGGTCTTAGAGCTGTTTAGTTTGGCTGGGATTCATTGCCAACATGAATGAATACTGCTATTTATTCTAACAGTTCTAGCTATGCTCTGTTTATGGCTGTAACATTTCACTAACATTATTTCCTCCCTTCCCTTCAACTCTCTTTCCCTTCACCTCTCCTTCTCATCCTCTTCTTTTACCTACTTCAGTTCTCTTTTACACCTCACAGGGTATTTTCTCCATTTATCCTCATTTCCCAAGAGTTACATTTGCCATTTTCTGTCACAGCAGAATCTCTAAGTCAATAAAGTGATCTCACATATGAGGTCAAATTATAGTGGCCAGTGTAAAAAGTGTTCAAGCCAGGGGATAGTGAATGAAACCCTTTCTCAGCTCACAAATAAAATGATTTTTTTTTTCATAGTTCAGTGTGATACATTTTAAAAGTCACTTGGGAAAGAGATTCTGTACAGGTAGCAATATTCTTCTGGTGCTTCCTCACTCGAGTGGAAATTTCAGCACTGGAGTCAATTTCCACACTATTATATGTTGGCAACATCATCAAAATCAATGCAATTCCATCCGTAATTTTAAAAAGTGAATTGGGTTGCCAAGCATCCAATCCCTTTTAAAGTATGGATTAATGCTCACATCTTCAAGTTTTATACCTGAAAGATGAATATGAAAGATTGATAGTAGCTATAGCAACAGTTAATTTTGGTGACCAGTCATACAAGCCCAACAACAAATGAACAGAAAATCATCAAAGATGCAGTGAAAGCCAATAATTAACAAAACTTATGGACCAGAATACCATCACACAAACTTTTCAATGAATATCTGTGTACAACTTCATTTTAAAGACATTTTATCCATGGGAAGTTTAGTAAGAAAAGAACAGTACTACATTTTCCTACCATATATTACTTTTGTCTGTGCAAATTAATTTTGGAAAACTATTATGTCTTTTCATCTTCAGATGTCCCAATAATAGGGACTTACTTTACCTAGGTCTAAATAACTTCTTGCACAATACAGCATGCGCATATAAGTGATGTCTTTAGTAATAGCATAGCATAGGTTTGTTATGCAGAAACTGAATAAAGAAAAATAGATAAATTATAGTTAGCTCAATTTGTGTATTTTATGTGTGCAGAATGATTTTTAAAGACTTTAAAAACAAGAAAGCAATTTAATTTTTAATTCATTATTTTTTTGTTTTTCCCCTGTCTATAATGACATGGTCCTCCAGATAAATTACTGGTCCATTATTGGGAAATTATTCTTATTTTCCATTATGGTATTTTTAATTTCAATGATGGCATGACAATAATGGTACTTGGAATATAATACATTGCTAGCATTACTTTTATTTACGTAGTGCAAACAATATAATACCAAAGTACTGATAGACATAAGGCTTAAGCATTTTGATCACCCTGGTCATTAAACAGTGGTAACAACAGACAAGACCTGTCCCTTTTCTTGCTGGCAGTATGGTCTCAATGCACATGGCACAATTCTTTACTATTTCAGTCTTCACATTCTCATCCCAGAACTTTTCAGTTCAGGGGCATATCAACTTATAAAAGTCTATGTGTTCCTACAGTAGAGACTATTGCAAATGGAAATGAATACTAATATCAATAAAATTAATTTTTAAATAAGCTGGTAACATTAAGTAAGAGTATTATACAGGGTACAACTTTGCATATTGTGTTTTAACATAGCTTTGATCTGAACACAAGGGATTTATCAATATGTTTATAGAGTTTGGGCTTTTACTAATATCGACTTAATTTTGATAATTATATTTTTTCCCTGAATTAATCAGTGTGTGGTTCCTTTTCCTACTTGTCCAGGAAGTCCTACTTGTCCTACTAAGAAGGCCAGGGTCTCTAGTGACTTAATTGTTTGAGTGGAATGGAGGAAGTCTAATCCTACTCCTAATTCCCATCTGAATTTTAGCAGATTTGTGCTGCTCTCTTAGGACAGAAGTCAGATCAGAGAGGGGACAGAGTTTGCTTAGAGAGATGTATACTACCTGCCCTCATTGGCCCTTTCAGAATTGTTCTTTTCTAGTGAAATAAGAGACATTTACCTGTAATATGCATCAGAGCCAAGATTTCAAGAACAGCAGTCCTGCCTCAGGAGCACTGAGTGCTTTATTAACCCAATTTCTACAGATCTGTGACTGGCTCAGAGATTTCAGAGAGCCTCCTCTCCTCCTTGTGCACAGCTCTGGCAGGGAATCAAATTTCCCTAAACTGCTTCTGAATTATCATTATGAACTTTTGCACTTAGTGACTGCAATCATTGTAATACAAGGTCTTCATCTGCGGCAGTTAATTATTCAAAGTGAATTTGCACATCCATACTGGGTTATGTCTTTTGGCTTCAGGCAAGCTAGTAGAGAACCACTGTAGATGGAAAATACATTTGCTCTAAACAGGTTCTCCTAAATTGGAATTGAAGAGTCTCTTGCCCCATGATAGGATAAGACTCCTTCAGTTAAGGAAAGATACCAGAATTCAATGGTAATTTTTGCTATGTATAATGCAAGACCTGTCAGCATATACTGTTTTTACTGTAGGGGTTTTTTTTTGCAGGATTGTCACCCATAAGACTCATAATGCAGCCTAGGAGAGACAAGGACAAGGTTTTTTTCAGTTAAAGAATCTGATTAGAAATTGAATTTCCCAAAGGTGATTATTATATTAACTCAGCCTGGATGATCTTTGCACACTGCTGAAAAACTTTTTTTCCTAATAAACTTATGCACCATTAACAGACCAGAGCTCATAATAAGAAGGAATGCCTGCTGGCACAACCTTATTTAACTTGAGAGAAAGGTAAGATAATGTTTTCCATCAGGACCTCTAAGGACTGTTGACCTTCTTTAGATAGGTTTTACTGGGAAACAGTGATGAGAAACCTTTACTAAGTAGATAGAGGAGAAAGAAATGGGAAGGAGGAGGACATATGGGAGATTACCTACTGGACCTCAGCACAAAACCCCCCAAGAAAACGCAAGATGAGAACACCCAAGAAGTAATTATTTGAGTTAAATCCTAGGCCTCCATGAAGTCAAAAACTCATACAATTTTCTAATAGTTGCAGGAATCACCTTTGAAACATAATCCTGAGACCAACTCTGCTGAGTAGCAAAGTCATACGATTGATTTGGTTTCAGAAAGGCCCAACACATGCATGTAGTTCACATTAACTGAAGTATAACATGCATCCTATATGGATTATTTTGTTAGAGAGCTCAATTTAAGTAGATTTTTATTCTTTTATTAAATTTTTATTTGATTTGATTTTAATAATATGTTTTAAATATAGGAAAGTTTGTTTTCCCATTTTACAAATGTAAACAGGTGACATCTTGCTGACAAAGAGGTCTTTATGCCATTAATTATTCTCTCCAAATAAAGCAAAATAATTTTAAAGACATATTTTCATTTCTCTGTTTAACATTGGTCTAGAAATTCATGACTGATTGCTGTAACATGTGGTTGTGCCCTTTGCTGATGAACAGCTGATTGTTGGGGACATTATACTTTTGTAAACAGTTTTCATCTGCCTGTCCCATAAACCAACTGCTTCACCCAGCTGATTAATTGAGCCATTACTCCTGCTAAGTGCTGCTACCTTTTTATCATTTCTGAATGAGCCGTGTTCTCTGTTCTCACATTTCCAGTGTTTTCGCTTGTGTGCTAACTTTTTGAAGAGGGTTTGATCTGTGATTTGAAATACTTGATGTTTCCTAAGTAACTGGATGGTTTTCGAGACTCAGGCTGTGCAGAGCTTACAGTTTTCACAAAATTTGATGTTTCTCAAAGATTACACTACAGGCTAAAGTGTTGACATGTTTTCAGGAGCAAGCAAGGCAAGTGAAGTTGGTGAGAAAGTATGTTTGTGGGAAAGTGGACGGGAAAAAGAAAAAGCAGAACTGTGCTCCTGTAATATTGTCCTTAGTTTGTCTGAGTTTGTTGACAGGTCTAAAGTGCAAACACTTCCCAAATTCTGTTAAATACAGGCTTTTTCCGCACTTACAGTTTTGTAAAGGAAGAACATAAGAGATGTGAACTTCGTGTCACCCTCCACTCTGGTTTCACGTACAATGAAACAGGGGCAGGGGAAGTTTTTGTGAGTCTTGCTGAGGGTGGTTTTGTTTTCTTCTATAAGCCTTTATGGCTGCTTTTGTTTCCAAACTGTTAGTGGTGTTTTGATGCTTTTTGCATCTGAGCAAGTTGAAAATAAGTTTCCCTCTTCACTGAGCTGTGGTTATTTCATCCAGGTCAGAAAAGGGCCCTGAAGGGCTTTTTTCTCTTTGCCAAGGACAACTGGAAGTCAACACAAGCGTGTCATGTGTAATGTGCAGACAGGAACAAACGCAGACTACCCTCATCTTCAAGTTTAAAGGGAAGTAAGATCTTGTTTACTGACAGGAGTGGCTAGCAGGGTTGAGTTACTGAATTATCGCTTCTTTCAGGCCTTATCTTTCCGCCTGCATTCAGTCAAACTTCTGCTGAACTGAACAAAAGTCATGCCAGTATATTACCCCTTTTATGTCTGCAAATTTGTTGCCAGATAGACACTGTGCAGACTTGGGTATCAACTGTGCTGGCTTCCCCCAAAAGTGAGCCCAATGTGCAATAATTATGATCTTAGACTTCCAGGTACTCTCAGAAATGTCTAATGTCATCTTTTTTTGTTATTCAGCTTCAGAGAAATTAAATTCTAAAACTTTTGTGCCGAGTTAAAATGTACAGGTTTTCCAACAGAATATTTTTTTTCTCTGTTATGCTATTTGTCTTTCCCAATAGATATGTTGAATCTGAGGACCCATCTTCATAGAGGTAACTGAAGGATCAAGACTTATCTTGCAGGAAAGCTGGAGGCTACAAAGTCACTGCAATACTTTCGGTCACCTATTCAACAACTAAGTATTGATGTCAAATATGTCAACAGAAATGAAGGGACAGGGGAATTCTGGTCAAATAGGACTTCTCTACTACTTTTATATCGAGATATATGGCAATCTTCTCTTAACCTACATGGTCACATCTTTGGTTCAAATCAGTGTCAAAATTTAGCATCCATATGTGTTTTCAATACACAGAAGTCAGTTTATGCAAGGTAATCAGGTATTAATTCAGTATTTTGACAGAATTACTGTAATTTGTGGAAATGTTGTTATGATAAGTGCTTAAGATACTCATCCTGAGCAGGCTACCAGAGGAGCACTTCATAAGGTAGCAAAGTGACATAAAATAAACATGGAAAATTGTTTCATGTCATCTCAGGAGCCAGTTAATGTACTGTCATTAACAGCACCACAAAAAATTAGACAGCTTAAAACCTCAGTGCCTCACTTCAGTTAGCTTAATAATTTGATGGGGTTACACATTTTAAATTCATTCAGGTGCCATTTAGACTGGAAGGAAAGAAAGTAAGCTTTTATTTTTAATTAGTAATTTATGAACTGACTATAAACATGACACTTAAAGTAAGCATTTATGGAAACACTTTTCCAATGCAGTTTGATCCAAAACCAGTCAGAATTGATGGGCGTCTCGCCAACACCTTGGAGAGGAGGCCAGTTCTTTGCCTGTATCTTCTGGCAGAAAACACTGGGACAGTCTGAAGGATGGAAGATTTTCACGCTGTTTATCAGGGATGCTGAAAACTGGGAGTAGCAAAGTGTTTAGGAATGAATGTAAGTCTTTGGTCCTGACTGGCTCATCAGGGCAGCACTGTGCTTGGGTCCCACCTTGTAAAGCAGTAAGCATAATGAAGACTGGCAGGAATATACAGTGGAAATGATACTGAAACAGAAAAGCACATTATAAGAGAAATAATAATTGAAATGCACAGTAGGCACAACACAAAATCCTGACATATCTAGGTGTCTGCTGGTGGAAAGGAAAGTTATTGTAAGGTTATTGTCTGAGAGCAGGGGCGGTATAGAGGCTGTTGTCAATCGGTTCATATAAATAGTTTCCTTCTAGCAAGCAGCTAAATTATAACTATTCCTGGGGCTATAAAGCCGTTGAAAGAAACAAAATCAAAAAGATGCAGTTATGTACTCTTCACAGTAAGTACCCAAATTATTCAGAACAGGGAAAACAAAAATGACACAAAGAAAATGTCTGAGCAGAGATTAAGGACTTTAAATTTATTTACTCTAGAAACAGAGCACACCCATGTGAGACATGATCACAGGCTATGAATACTTTCAATTTAATAATGAAAAGGGAAATTATTTGCCATCTCTGTTAATGGAGAATCCTTGCAGTTTGCAGCGAGGAAAAGGCCTAATGTTAAAGATTTATTATTAGCTTGAGAATCATGTTTCTCTCTGAAAACTTAGCCAATACTATTGACAGTGCTCTCCCCTTCTGCAGTGATATTTATTGTAGCCCTGTAACCCAGGAAATACAGTACCGTTAGTGCTAGTAGCAGTCCACACGCTTTTTAGTGCATTTGCAAGGCCTCAGGACTGAGCCATGTCAGGTTTGCTTTGCTTCATTTTGTCTTGGCCTGCCTGGAGCTTTGGTTTAACCTGGTTTAGCTGTAACAGCAATTTTCCTAATGACCAGGTGGCTATGGCCAATTTGTCATACTTTTGCTTATCTTTGTACAGTGCAACCACAGCTTCTGTGTAAGGTGGTAGGAAGAGGTAGTTCTTTTGTGAAGAATGACATGGTTATTACTCTAATGCAGTGTAGAAATTTATGACTGTGTGGTGTGGTGCAGAGGAGAGCAGGCACAGCAGGAGAGCAGTGCAGATGGAGGATGCGGCGTCGAGAAGTCATGGGGTGGTACGAGACAAGGCAGAGGCTGGCATTGGGGACCCAGGGCTACGAACAGCCCATCCATGGTCCATTAAAGAAATGCAGCCTGGGAGCTGGACAAAACCACTTCTGGGGTAACAAAGAGAACAAGCCACTGTATTTAACATAGGTAAAACTCATCACATGCAATGGATTCAGAGCTAACGTGGGCTAGAAGACCAGTGAAGAAAGAGCAGGGTGTGAGAGCATGTTAGAAAACATGCAAAACAGCTCCCCCAAGGTGAATTAAAAAATCAGAAAGGTGAGGAGGAAAAATAAAGCTCATCATATTGACACAGTATTAATATTTTTTGTAACTGAGATTTTTATGTAATAATATTCTTTATTTTGTTTTCCTTTATTTGTTTGCAATGATTTAAGCTAGGCTAATCATAATATTCTAGATTTACTATTAAGATAATGAACATTTCTATTATAATAATAATAAATTATTATCTTTATGTTTGTGATGTTTTCCCTTTTTGCCTGTAACAAGTATTATGAGCATTGATAACAGGGTAAAAAAGATACTTATTTTAATGCTTTTAGTATCAGGACATGCAATATACTTATTATTAAATGAAAGAGAGAGAGTTCTTAAATTACTTTCAAACAATAAATTACATCATTTCAACTGAGTATCCGCGATTGGGGGAAAGCAGCAGCAACTGAGCCAGGGAGGTATTCAAAAACTCATCTGGACTTATACTTAGAAATGAGTTAGATAAGCCATGAGGGGCAATGCTGCAGGGAATCAGTCTGAGCTGTGTTATAAAATGCAGAGGGAAACTTTTTCAGGAAAAGAGACTCTCAGCTGGGATCCATCAGCTTTCAGTGGAGTTGTGCCAGGATACACCCACCAGCTAAGAGCTTGGTCTTGTAAGATGAACATGAGACCAGGGCTCCACTTCTTTTAGATCCTGTCTCAAATCTCTGAGTCCTGGAATTTGCCAAGGGCTTCAACGTGTTTCTGTTTCTACGTTTCTGTATAAAACCTACACTTGTTTACAAATCCTAGGAGATGGAGGGAAGTTTGGGCAGTCAAGCAGTGGGTAGCCTGGGCGTAATTGCAAGTTAGTTGTAGATTTGCTGATTCGATCAATGCACTCTTTCTGCTCTGCTACCTGCTTCTCTAATTTAATTTCCACGGGCCTAACCTTCTTGTTCCCAATACAGAGAACACGTTTGTTTTAGTGTGAGAAAGGAGGCACTTTTAAATCTAGAGTTGATTGTATTGAAGCGGATTCCGCAGTGTGCTTTGGGCAGCACGTACAAGCAAAATAATCCACTACTTCAAGTCCTTGCAGACGAGGATGCTTGCTGCCTCTCTGTGCAAAACCAGACATGCACTGCGGGAGGGAGAGGTCCACACACCAGCTCCTGCTCCCGGATCATCTGCTGCTGGGAGACCAGAACCTGAATAGGATTTATAACCTGTCAACACTGCTGCTTTTAACTACGGATTTCCACTGTCTGCCTATCAATGGATATTGCTGTATTATTTTGGTGGGGGGCATGTGTCTGGGATTTCTGGCCTTCAAAAAGCCCTGTCAGAAGAAATGCATATGAGCATCCTCCTCCTGCCTCACAGAGAGCAGAAATTCGGTGTTCTTGGAATGTGTTGTGCATACCAAGCAATTGATCTGAGGCAGTGTAACCAGCTTCATGACGAATAAAAGCTGCCAGAGCTGTTTTGTCTTGTGCAGAGACCAGCCTCAGACCTACAAACCACCTTCAACACCCAGCCCCTCAGGGGGAGCAACGCCTAACATGTTGACCCGGGCAGCACTTAAGAAGGGAATTGCTGGAAATAGAGCATTATCTGTCTAAAGCTCTGTCAGGAAAAGGCAGACAGAGATCTTTGCTGGGTTTAGGTCCACTTATAAAATAAGCAGGAGTTCTGAGGACCTCAATTTATAGGCTAGCACAAAATCCTACCTATACCTCAGAGTAGATATCTAACTATTGTGGACGGTGTTAGACATTGCACTGCTAATTTGTTCTAACCCATCAGGCATGACTGCAAAAAATCTCAGTAAAATGGTCAGTATCAGAGACTGGGTATGCGCTCCCTGTTTTTCCTAATAAGACTACAGTCAATTATGGTTTTGTAGTTTACAACATCTGTTACTATATTAGCACCAAATCTTGCTGCTCACAAAAAGCACCCTAGCTCTCAAACTGCCTATGCCAGAACTACTCATAGCATTTTTGATTAATTTGATGAATTAATAAGCTGTTTTTATCTGAAAACCAGTAACAAAGGTTCAGTACCAAACATTTAGCACTCAGTCAGTAATGTGCTATCTTAAACATTACTGTGAAAAACAGAGTGGGGGGAGGGGGCTGGGATGTTTACTTTAATTTCATTTCAACTCTTCTCAGTGAGCAGCCTAAGCCTCTAGGAAAAATTCCAATCCTGAAACAGCCAAGTGGGCCACTGTGGGTCATCATATCAATTCTGCTTCGCAACGTTGCTTCTTTGTTTGGTGTCATTTGTGTGGTCCTTCTCATTAAGTCACCAGTGAGGTGCAAGACAAGCATACAGCAAAAAGTTGCTGCAAGTCTGGGAACAGATCCCCTGAAAATGCTTTGTCTGCTCACAACCCCTTTATTGGTTTTTTGGACCAAAGTTGGTTGTCTTCTGGTGCTGTATGGGTTTTGTGGTCTCACAGTGACTAATACCCACCATCTTGTCACATGATGCTTGCTGTCACGCACAGCCAGCTTCATTTCTGCCCGTCTGAATCTCTTCTGGTACCTCTGCTCTGCCTTAACTCCTTCTGATAAGCAGTTCACACACTGGGAAATGAGTGGGTAGAAAAAAGCCCTCAAATGAAAGTTAGACCTGAACAAGGATCTCTGGTGAATTGAGAAGGGCTCTGCTTCACACAGCACTGCTTGAGTTTCTCTCCTGTGGAGAAAAGTGATTCATCTTGAGCAGATGAACGCTACATTCCTATTAGATTTGAGAACCAAAGCAGAAACTAGATGCTGTCTTTCCAGATACTTTTATCTACATATGAGGTTAGTTTTTGTATCCCAGTGAAAACTTGAAGCTGCCAAAGGAAAAAAAAAAGAAGAGCTCTGGGTCACAGTATCAGGATTACAATGGCTTCAGAATCCAGGTTTTGAATTTTGATGGAAGCAAGAATAATTTAGAATGGGTTAAAAGATACAGAGACTAGAAATTAAACGAATTTAGGAAATATACATTAAGTGAGATCAAGAGCTAAAAGTAGACTTTACAATGGGTATCAGCATCCAAATTCAGAGTCCAGAGGTTCCTTTTGTCAGCAACTACAAAGCCTGCTAGATGCCTGCAAGAACATAGTGCTTTCATTCTGAATAACCATATTCAAGCCAAAGTTAGGCTTCCACACATGCTCTGATGCTTTCTCATTTGAAGAGCTAAGTACCTAGTATCCAAGGTTATCCATATGCAAGGTGGAAGGCCACCCAAACCTAGCTAAGTGCATCAGAGACCCAGACTGGTAGAGATGCTCATATCATGCCTAACTCATGGTCTCTTACTTGCTCTCCTCCTATCCTGATGGCTCTTGCATTCCTGAACTGGCAGTGGCCAAACTTCAAAAGGAAGGCAAACCATGCACAAGCCTCCTTGGAGCTTGGTGGTTAAGTAAAGGGGGCTTTCACTGCTGTTAAAACAGAAAGCCCCGAGCCAACACCTGCCATTTCCAAATGTTCTAAACAATAGCAGTTGCATGAGATTACTCCAGCAACACTACCTCCATCACCTGGAGGTATATGCTATAAAGAGAGGTACCTCAAGTGTATTTAGGCTCCTATTGGTGCTCTATTCTGTATTCTGGGTAGACAATGACCATGAAGTCAATGGTTTTCGGGAGTTCAGATGCACTCCTATACTTAGTACTTTCTACTGGCTGCCCCTAGGCAGTTCCCATCTGAATACATTTGCGTGAATCTACATTGCCTATTCAGTCATTAGACACATTCACTATGAATTACCCTTCAGTCTGCCTAAAGTTCATCTTTATGCCCTACTCTTTCATGGAGTTGCACTGCTGGTCTAGGTGCTAGGTTTTTTTAGGAACTATGAAACCTATGTGAAGGTGTCCAGTGTGCCCATTTCATTTAAATGCCTAGGTTCCTCTAAAGATCTGATCCTTAGGACTTCCAGTGTTCAGCATAACACAACATAACAGTTCTTTTGCCCGATGGCATTGTCCTCTCTAACTAGCATGAAATTTTTCTATCATCTCTCTTCTTTATTTCTTTTCTCTTCTCTTCTAAACTCTTTCTCTTCTAAACAGACTTGTCGTTTTGGCCTTATCTTTGGCTAGAGGTTAGGAAAGCTCTTCTGTCTGATGTTGATCAGTCAGCAGGGAATGCTTATAGCATCAGCTAGCCAGCCTTTACTTTACCTCCCAAGAAACAAAACAAGAGATTCTTCAAGCCAGCTTCCCACAGCCTGGAGGGCCTGGGATTTACAGCTTGTTTGAACTCTCCCAGATGGTAACGCACCAGGCTGCTGCAACACCACACTTGGTGGCTAGTCCAAAGGCACTTCCTCATACTGATTTATTTGTTCTCTCAATTTCAACAAGATTTTGTGTTTGTGTCTCTCTCTCTGCTCTCTGGCATTTTTCAGCCAGTTCCAAAGACTGGCCACTTTATGCTGTATACCATTCTTGTCCACCTAGCAAAACACACAAAATCTGAAAAACAAACCCCATATGATCAAATGGATCAGGTCTACTTGATAT
Source organism: Gorsachius magnificus (assembly GCA_034008185.1). Taxonomy (NCBI): domain Eukaryota; kingdom Metazoa; phylum Chordata; class Aves; order Pelecaniformes; family Ardeidae; genus Gorsachius; species Gorsachius magnificus. The sequence goes on from CM067109.1 coordinate 79,748,835, forward strand.
TTCGTGTTGATTAGTAATGAATGACCTTGAAAAGTTTAACCAGATCCAGTAAACATCTTCTCAGAACTCTCTGTGTTATTTTACCCCACATACTCTAGTTTGGGAGGAAGAAGGAGTAGAAAAGCATGTGCAGAAAGCTTTCCTGAGGGAGGCAGACTACCAGGTGTGCCCTGTGAACCAATAGCTCTGTGAATAATAAACTGATTATCTACAAGTAAAGGCATATATAAGTCTATGCCTGGGTACTTGACTTCACCGTCCTTGCTTTGGTGGGCTTTATTTAATTGTGATGTATGCAGTAGTCATAACAGCTTTGGAGCAAAATCATTTGTGTCTTAATTATATGAAACATGCTGTTCAGAAATAACTCAGCTTACAGAGTTTGCAAAGCACTTCAGATCTGCTTTTTGCTCTTAGGATCAGTCTGGCATTAAAAAAATAAAGGAGATAGTGTGTGTGTGTGTATGTGTATTTATATAAAAATAAATTATCATACAGCCCTTTCCTGCACAGTTCCTGATAATTCCTTCAGTTTTAATGCATTAGCAAAGAAAATGAGGAAGTGACTATCAAAGGGTGAAAGGATAAATGGCAATCCTGTCAACTCAATGAGGCGTCAGGAAACCCCATCATCTGCACAGTTTAGTTATGTTTTGACAGTCTCCTGGGAGGCTCTTGAAGAACACTGTTAGATTGATACCAGCCTTATCACAAGGAACCAGGACAATAGTTTGGAAGAACAGAAGCAAAGCTAGAATATATTTATGAAGGAAAAAAATGAAGTGAAAGGAAGCAAAAACCTAAAAAAAGCTTTCAAAGAAGGCTTTTCAATAAAAAAGAAGAAAAAAACCTGCATTATTTCATTGTAGTATGCAGTTTGACTCAGAATGTAGATTCCATGTATTATGTGTTGCTGAATTAAAATATATTCCCTTATCTACTAATGGAATCATATGAAAAATGGCATAAAGAAATATTGAACAGAAATTTTCCAGATGTATCATGCAAATTTACGGCTATTAAAGTTTGTTAAGAATGTTTCTAAAGTGAGTTCTCCATTTCATGTCTTTGTTAGAAATTTTGGGGTTGGCTTTGGTTTTGGTTTTTTTTTTTTAAAACAAGAAATACCTAATTTACGTATTTCCTATTGCCAGTATTCAAGAGCCCTTCTCCTTTCTTCTCTTTCATTCCTTCTGGTACTGTGTGACTAATTTAGATGTCTCTGCCTCTGAAACTCCACCTATAATTACCAAAAGTCATGAAATTAAACGACCCTTTCAAATCTCATTGTGCCTTCCAACACCTCAAAACATTTGTTAATCCACCTGAGGATGACATCTTCCTCATCCCTTTGTAAAACAGCTAAGAAAGTGTAATTTTTTTTCAGGGCAGGGATTAGGACAGAGACAAAAAGCTGGTTTCTTTCATCAAGTATGAAATTCAACTAGTAACAGAACCCAAAGGTTGTCATGACTTCTAATTACAAGATCTCTCTCCATCACATTTCCCTGGACTCTATCAACAGTCTTCCACTGGATCTCACTCAAAATGAAGAACTCTATAGAGTGTGTGATAAGTAGTACAGAGGAAGCAGTGGTTGCCACCAGATCACCACCCTGTTTAGCACATAGAGGATCACCATCTGGGTCAGTCAGCTGCTGGAGAATCAGCTATGCACAGTACCAGAAATCTACTTCTTACCCTGAGATTCCTACAATTGCTTGCTTTAATGTAATTCCCCAATGAATTTCTCATACAAGGTCTGGGTTTTAATTGAAGTATGGTATCTCATCTCCTAGATATTTTTAAAACAATTTTTTTAGTATTGTAATATATTTTGTTTGTTTGTTCTTGCCATACAATCTGCCTAAAGCTATTTCTTCTTTATTGCTAAACATAAAATCTGAACAAAAGTTATTTTCTCTGCCAAAACACTCATTTCAAGACAATTGCACTATTGCATGAGAAAAAGCTGTAGGGGATTTTCCCCATGAACTTTGAGTATCTTTCAAATCTTAAGACTGAGAACAGTTCACACCACCTATAAATCTAGCTGCTATCCTGTTTGATTAAAACCTGCATTTTTTAAATTAAATTGCTGCAGTAGGTAGGATGTAGAATATTTTAGTTTCTATATATCTGTTCATAGTCTCCACTCTGTAAATCTCACTTCTCTTTTCCCTTCTTCAATACTTTTACAAGGCATTTGTTCAGTATTTAAGCTGCATGTCTAATGGGAAATATTGGGATTTCCCAATTGGACCAAACCCAAGACAATCTATTCTGGTATTCTATCTCCAGAAGTGACCTTTTTCAGGCGAATGGGAACAATCTGCTAACCGTACAAGAATTTCTCCTGCCTCCTAAGAGGCACTGGTTTAAACCCTGACAAAATACATAATATGCCTTCCACTAAATATCTGTTAACAGAATGAAAACTTTAGTAAATATTCTGCCCTCTATAAAGTAATTTTGTGGACTTCTGATGCTTTATTGCAGCAGTATATATGAAAAAAGTGTTGTTTATTCCCTCTTTATCAAATTAAATTACCTCATTGTTCTGGTGGTTTAGGACAGCAGAAGTTCCTGGTCTACCATCTTCAGTCTGTGCTATCTTACCTGCCTTTATTACCTATATCTATACCTACACCTATAGCTGTATCAATGTATCTACTTACGCCACTTATTTTATCTCTTTCTAACGTAAGTTATTGCAACTGCATTACCCAAAGTAAATATATGCACACCCAAATGGCTAATCATAGTAATTTCAATCCTATGTAATCAGTGACTGCACTTACAAACAAAATTCCAAGATAAAATTAATTTCTTTTCAAGTGCTAAATTACCATACCTTAAATAAATGTTTTACAAATAGTGCACCTGGAATCACTGAAAGTATTTAAGGATTTTCATACCTATGTTTAAATCAGGGACCCCAAAAGCACTTCCTACTCCCCTCTTACAGCTGTATACCTTGACAAATGTGTCTCTGTTGCTAGAAGGAAAACTGCCCACAAGAGCAGAGAGACTGGTAGTGACCTCCAGTTCACCCACGGTTTGGAAAGTGAAGGTCTCTTTGCCCATAATGATGCAAGTGAGACCTCATAGCCTTGAAAATAAAAGTGTGAATTAAAGATGGAAAAATAACTTAAGAGACTTATTTTGCCCCAAGATCTTTCATTACAGACTTCAGTGTTTGGAATAAAAATACTAATTAATTGGTCAATATATTAGGTTAATAGCCTAACTGGATCTGCAAAACCATTTTGTCAGCAAATGTGCAAAATACCATCAGACACAAAAAAAAATCCCTTGACATACGAAGCCCATTTAAATGCCCAAAAATTCTTTAAAATTAATTTAATACATATTTGTGATTTTTTTCTTTTTCTTTTTTTTTGGACCAGTGTTTAGAATTTAATTACTTCAGTGAATGCTTCTATTTCTTTAGTTGGCTGCCTTACCAGGTGCCTGGGGAATGGTCCTTATAAACAAAATCATGCTTTGTGGAGGTTTTTTTTTCTTAGTATATAGGGAGGTTGAGACTTTGGGGTGATTGGATTTCATGGTTACAACTAACTTAAATTCTAAAATGTTACACAGCAACTCTTTATATTTTTTGTTCAGTGTGCAGAGGTTCTTTCCAAGGACTACTTAACATATTCTACAATATGTCCAGAAACTCAACAGACTTTACAATTGTGTTAGACATTATGAATTAAAAGGGCAATTAGAAATAGAACACCTCTGTGCATATTATATACTTTATTTAATACTTTATGTGCCTGTAGTAAATGAGGCATACAAAGCTTGGGAGGGTATTTAAATTTTTTTGTCATAATGTATTGACAGCAGGGATGTCTTTTGCATCTTTGACTTAATGAAAAGGAAAAAAGCCCAAAGAAATATTTTCATTTTAACATTTGTGTAGTGTCTAGGAACGGGGTGAGTAGTCTGTGGCTAAATAGTGCCAGTGTCATAGGTTTACTTTCATTACAATGTCTTGACAGCAGAAACACTTAACTACAAATTGATAGAGAAACAAGCAAAGGACAGGAGAAAAGTGTGTGCCTGAGTGTTCAAGCACCTATGTACAGATTTCATCTTACTGCAGGATATTGCCATTTTAAGCAGGGTTTTTTTTTCTATGGAAACTCAAAATGCAACAAGCTTTTGATACTTCTAGAACAATCACATTTTAAAATTTTGCTTTATGTCTGTGTGTATGTTCCCTAATGATATCCATGAAGCCTCCCTCCTAAACGACCTCACAGGAGTTTTGATAAGATAGCCTGTCACTGAAAAAATATCAGCAAGGGGAATGAAGGAAGAGCCTTACTAAATCAGAACAACATATAAAGGCACGGAGTAAGGCAGCTTCAATAGACTAAAAAATTCATCACAAAATAGTGATAAGACATGAAGAATGCTCATAGCTTGGTTTGGATAAGGAGGTACAAGACTGGATATTTATCAGTGATGGAGATAGGTATTAAGACCTCCATGAAGAATTATGGTCTTCTAGGATTTTTTTCTCTCCTGCTAATATCTCCTTCCTTCCTTCCTTCCTTCCTTCCTTCCTTCCTTCCTTCCTTCCTTCCTTCCTTCCTTCCTTCCTTCCTTCCTTCTCTCTGATAATTTTTATCATCTTTGGTGATGGTTGGAGAGCCAGCATGCCAATTGCATATCAACATGGTGTAATTCATCCCTAACTTACCTCTGACTTGTGATAGAAGGAGTCTCAATATTTCAGGGATTTACTGAATTTGTTGTCATACATGTTTCTCAGAGACTCAGAAAACTTGAGGGAAAAAAAAAAATCATGGTACTGTATCATTTACATTCAGTTCAGCATGAACCTGATGTGATAAACAGATCACAGAAGCCTGCATCAAAATGTTCCAGCAGCCAGACAGGAGAGAAATACACTCACCTCTGAGGAAATTTCTCTGAAATGAAAAGATTTTTTAATAACACAGATTTTTTTTTTTTTTCAGGGATTCTGCAGTGCGTAAAATAAGTGTCATTTCAAAATGTATTACATATTCATACAGCTGTATCAAGGTGTCCTGGCCAAAAAGGAAAAGACACAGACAAGCTCAGGGACAGCTAAAGCACTGATACAAATGTAAGAAGAAAGGTGGGGATGTGAAGCCATACACTCACAAACAATAGCAATAACAGAGGAGGAGAAGAGATAATATAGTCCTCCTCAGCCTGCTTCCAAATCTGCATCTGGACAAGATACACTCAGTACTGTATGTTGTTCACCCATGCATCCACAATAGGAAAGAATTAATTATTTTTATTTTTTAATTTGGCATTCTGTGTTGCAGACCAGAATGGTGTTGTGTACGTAGCTAAATTTCATTCCAGTAGCACCTAGCATTGCAAACAGAAAATAGATACTCACTGCCAGCCTGATACAAAACTGTATTTGAGAAAACTTACCTGTGATTTGCATTTAATGGACCAGAGTGCAACCACCTTTACCTTCCACATGAAGGTTAAATGCCTCTTATTCCATAAGCTACCCTGAAGTCACAAATCTTCCAAGCTTACCCTCCCTTCTTTTAAGCTGGCAAGTATTTCCCCTTGTTGATATTCATAGAATCACAGATTAAGTGTTGCTGCAGGGGCAGCAAGAGGTCATGTAACCCATCTCCTCCTTTGAATTCTTCTGCCATCATTTATGCCAGAGCTGTCCCTCACCTGATCAGAAAACCTCCAGGGATGAGTGTTCAGCAGTGTCCCTGTGCAACCTAACCCATCCTAGAGCTCCACGGTGTTTACCCTCGGGATTCACCTCATCTGCCACAGTTACACCATCACTTCTGTCCTCCACATCATGGAAAAAAGAGCAATAGTCCTTACAATAATACAGTTGTTGGTACAATAGTTCTCTTTCCTTATTTCATGTTTATTTCAGGTATGGTTCCACCGGAGGCTGTGCTCACGGTGTGACGTTGAGCTTTCTCACACCCAGCCCGTGCTTTTCAGGTGTATATTCCCAGTTTCATGTTTTTAGCATGCAACCACATCAGGTTTTGTTCCAAATTATCTGGCCATGGGCGCTGGCAGCCCAGAAGGCCAACCATACTCTGGGCTGCATCAGGAGAAGCGTGGCCAGCAGGTCGAGGGAGGTGATTCTGCTCCTCTGCTCCGCTCTGGGGAGACCTCCCCTGGAGCCCTGCGTCCAGCTCTGGAGCCCTCAGCACAAGGAGGACATGGACCTGTTGGAGCGGGGCCAGGGGAGGGCTACTAAAATTCTCCGAGGGGCTACTAAAATGCTCCGAGGGCTGGAGCCCCTCTGCTCTGAGGCCAGGCTGGGAGAGTTGGGGGTGCTCAGCCTGGAGCAGAGGAGGCTGCGGGCAGAGCTGAGTGCGGCCGCTCAGGGCTTCAAGGGGGCCCAGAGGAAAGGGGGGGACAAGCTTTTTAGCAGGGCCAGATGTGACAGGACAAGGGGTGATGGCTTTAAACTAAAACACGGTAGGTTTAGACTGGATCTAAGGAAGAAATTCTTTCCAGTGAGGGTGGTGAAACTCTGGCAGGGGTTGCCCAGAGAGGTGGTGGAGGCCCCATCCCTGGGAACATTCCAGGCCAGGTTGGCCGGGGCTGTGAGCAACCTGATGTGGTTCAAGGTGTCCCTGCTCCTGCAGGGGGGTTGGGCTGGGTGACCTCTAGGGGTCCCTTCCAACCCAAAACATTCTGTGATTCTATGATCAATACCCTGTCATACACAAGTTTTTCTGGAACACCTCACTCCTGGATCTCTGATATTCACCTGGACAGTCTTGCTGAGGGCTTCACCTCCTCAGAGACCCTGGGTTTGTTACCCTCCCAACACACAGAGGTTGCTGCTGTTCCCACTCTTTTCCTTTTCTTTTGAAAACTTCCACACAGCAGCAATAAATTTGTCATTTATTATTAATGTTCTTTCAGGCATTTTGGCAGAAATAATTATACAGTGTTATGTGGTTGCGGAAGAAGAAAATCATTGCTGTAAACAAAATGTTCAGCCTGGGAATAGAGGGGTTTACCTCACTGTAGGGAATATTTTGCTCCTCATGTAGACCTCCCTGTTCAAATACCTAATCTTCTATTTTCATGCTCAGAAAATTGCAGCTATTGAAATTATGGGAGCAGTACGACTTTTTTATAGTTGTTTTGGTTTTTTAATAGAACCTGGCAAAGGGGTTTGGTGATACAGGTATGGGTGGGAAGGCAATACTGTGTCTATAGGCCTCACTAAAATTACAGTGAATTTGAGAGACATCTCTTTGTCAAGGTAAATCATCAGATGCCTTCTGAGACAAAATTCTGGCTGTTCTATGCTGCTGGACACAATCACTTCTCCTATAGGACCAGGTGTGCTGGTTTTGGCTGGGATAGTTAATTTTCTTCATAGTAGCTGGTATAGGGCTTTGTTTTGGATTTGGGCTGGAAAAAGTGTTCATAATCCAGGGATGTTTTGGTTGCTGCTGAGCAGGGCTGAGACAGAGACAAGGCCTTTGCTGCTCCTCACCTCACCCCACCAGCGAGCGGCTGGGGGGGCACAAGCTGGGAGCTGGGAGGGGACACAGCCGGGACAGCTGACCCCAACTGACCCCAGGGGTATTCCAGACCATTTGATGTCATGCTCAGCACATAAAGCTGGGGGAAGAAGAAGGATTGGAGATGTTCGGAGTGATGACGTTTGCCCAAGTCACCGTTATGCGTGATGGAGCCCTGCTGTCCTGGGGATGGCTGAGCATCTGCCTGCCCGTGGGAAGGAAGGAAGGAATCCTTTGTGTTGCTTTGCTTGCTTTTGCTTTCCCTATTTATCTCAACCCATGAGTTTTCTCACTTTTACCCTTCTGATTCTCTCCCCCACCTCATGGCAGGGGGAGGAGAAAGCAGCTGCGTGGGGCTTAGTTGCCAGCTGGGGTTAATCATGACACCAGGTCACCAAGAAAATGCAAAATAAGAGATTTTTAAGAAGGTAAAAAAAAGACAATATCCCTTTTGCTGTTACTGACTCTCATTTTTTGATCATGAAATCAGATTCACTGTTCTGAGCTATTCTAAACTAGGTTTTGTATTCTTTTCCCAATACAAGTGGCTAGAGCCACCAAAGCACCATTGGGTTATCCATCTCCTCCTCCACCCCCTGGAAATGGAGGAATATTGTTTTTATCCTTCTGAGCATTCAGTTAGCCATCATTAGAAATGGTTCCAGGAAATTAGAATTTCAGCACTTAGGACAGTTGATTACCAAAAGTGCATTTTTACTGTTCAGGCTAGGTTATAAAAACGATATTCTTTTCCTGATATTTTCTCTCAGGTCTTGATTCCTCCAGAAAACTAGCCCATTCCAAGAAAGTCAACTCTGCAAGAGCCCTACACTATGAGCTGCAAGGAGGCATCATAACTTTAGGATGTCTGAGTCCCTGCCACATCATTTACATGGAAAAATAACACAGTGTGTTAACCAACCATGTTAACAGGCAAGTTAAGAAACAGATAGGCAACATTGCAATGAACACATTACCCATTCTTTTGCAAGGAAGAAAGAGTGAGAAAGCAGCCACTGCCATCTTACACGGAGCAGGGATGCTGCCAGGGGATGCTCCTGCTGTGCGGGGAAGATTCTCCCTGCCTGAAAACTCAATCAGCTTTTAGCACCAGTTCTGCAAACAACTGTGATACCTCAAAGTGTTTTAACCCTCTTGAGCTTCAGGGAATCATTCTTATCAACAGTCTAGCTGTGTCTGGTCACAAAAACACTTAAAGAAATTGCAGTATTTGAGTCAACACAGGCTTTCTAAAATTGTTTATGCTCTGGATTTAATCAGACTGTGAAACTGTGGTTAATTTTCTTCCTTAGGGCACAGTGGCATCTAGTGGTCCTACAGTGAGTGGATGAGGAAGATAAAATGTATGTGAAAAATAGACTTAATGTGACCATACTTCATATAAAAACTTTTTTACACAGTTATGCACACACATTAAGGTAAAATTTTCAAAATCACTCAAGGCTTGCTCTCACTGAAAAAATTTCAGTGGGGATTGGATACATAAACACCTTTCTGAACCTGGCCTGAGGGACTTGAAATGTACATGTATGTGAAAATAGAGCCTGAGATACACTGGGCACTATGTGCTATATTTCTTGTTGTGTATAAACTCTTTTTTTTCTTTTTTCTTTTTTTTTCAAAAACACAATTCTTGCAATTGCATGGTTTTGTGAATACATTTGTAGCATGTTCAAATGCTTTCTTCACTAGGGACCCGGGTAAGTGTTACAGAAAAGGAGAGGAATTTGAGCACTTACATGTTCAGTGACTGCATTTCAACTTCATTAAAATCATGTGGTTTTAAGTGGCTAGGGTGGGACTATTACAGCTACACAGATAACTGAGTTTTGGGTTTAGCTAATGCTGGCAACTTGAGTGATTGGAAGTTTCAAGTAGTCATACATTTGAGAAATTTGGCACTTAAACTATATATATTTATTATGATATCTTAAATTTATTAACATTTCACAAACCAAAAATCTTCCGCTTCTCTTTTCAGTGATTTTTGCCAGCATTTGTCATGATGGTGGGTGATAAAGAACATTTCTGCTCTCAGAATTAAGAAAGAGAGTGGACCAAGGAAGTATATTGAGGTTATTATTGCACAGACATTCAGCCAGAGAAATGGTGTGTGACTAAATGTGTCTAACCCTCTGAGAAGGAATTATACTCCAAAGTAATCCATTTTTATTTAATGAGATGATGCAATGTATCTTTATACAGCTGTTTTTATGCAGCTCACATTAGAGTCCGATCCAGGTGAAAAGCAGAATACTTCAGTTAGACTTTGAAATCAGTGGTTGATCTCTTCGCTAATTAACATCATGTTTCTTTTCACTGTTACAGTTAAGATCTAGGTAATGTCCATGAGCATCCTTCTGGTTTTGACACTTTGCTTGCTAGTGCATGGCAGAAAAATAAAAATCACCGAGATAATGAGATTCAGACTGCACACCTGGTAGCTTTAAAAAGAATGTTATTTGGAACCATTAAGGGATCTATTTTCTTCCTGAAATGTGGATGCAATTCCCGTTAACATTAATGGGAGTTACATAAGCACAGGCATGGGAGAAAACACCTCCATGTGTAAAGAAAGGGAGGTTCTACTGTTTACCACTTAAAAAAAAAAAAAGTTCAGGTAGGAAATCACAAGAAAGCAGTAACAGTGTTTTCATGGCTGATGGAAGCAATGCCATGGGTCTCATCCTCTTCAGCCACTTTTTCACTTGGTACATTTATGTTTCTGTGTGTTAGGCTGCTAGTGGAAGGGGGAATTAAAAAACCTCACTGCTGTAGGAAATACAACACATACAGTGCACCACTGATTTGGAGCCTGCCTTACAGAACCCTATGATGACACTAGCTGTCATATTAAGGCTTTTTAAAAAAATCCGTTGAAACACGATAGCAGGTTTAGAATAAGGACCTGACAGTGAGTTGAATACTATAGGATCTTATGCACTTCTGAGGCAAAATAGAGGCTGGAGAAGGAAGTACAATTACAGCGGTGAAAAAGAAATTACTGCACTTAGGGCCTTCTGTCTTTCCCAAAACTACACAGATCTTGAATGCAAGCAAGTTGTTTCATGCTAAACACCTATGTTCGTAATAAATGTTGCTGAAGCTGTACATTTTCCATGAGTTAAAGACAGTCACAAAGTCGTGTTCTTAATCTCTTGCCAGAAACACATGGCATCCAAATGCAAGATGAGCAGGTTCATGGTGCACTTGATGAAGAACTGGCTGAAGGGCAGAGCTCAAAGAGTTGTGGTGAATGGGGCTACATCTGGCTGGTGACCGGTCACCAGCAGTGTTCCTCAGGGCTCAATCTTAGGGCCAGTTCTATTCAATATCTTTATCAATGATCTAGATGCAGGAGTTGAATGCACCATTAGCAAGTTTGCTGATGATACCAAACTAGGAGGTGTTATTGACTGTCTTGAGGGACGAGAAGCCTTGCAGCGGGATCTGGATAGAATGGAGCATTGAGTTCTGATTAATGGGATTAAATTTAACAAGACCAAATTCTGGACTCTGCACCTGGGACAGAGTAACACTGAGCACAAATATAAATTGGGAGAGGATTGGCTGAAGAGCAGCCTTGCAGAAAGGGGTCTGGAGGTCCTAGTTGACAGCAAGCTCAATAGGAGTCAGCAGTGAGCCCTGGCAGCCAAGAGGGCAAATCCCATCCTGAGGTGCATCAAACACAGCATGACCAGCCAGTCAAAAGAGATGGTTATCCTGCTGTATTCAGCATTGGTGGAGCCTCACCCGGAGTACTGTGCACAGTTCTGGGCCTGCTGACAAAGATTGCTTTACCCAACACACAGCTTTAGTTCTGCTGTAGGTATTTGCTAAAATAAACCATCCTCACCTTCAACTAGAATGTTCCCTTTTCAAGGTTTCCTGGAAAAAAAATGCAAGTGAAAGGCGGGTATGTAGGTTTGGACACTTTTTGTTAAAACAAGCCTAGTTTTAAAGTAAATTAGATATAAAATAAATGAAATCAATAAAAGCCACTTCAGCAGAGAGGCTTTGGAGAAGAACAGAAAGACGTTAACCAAGATTATTATAGGTTACACATAGTATTTTATTCTGACAGCCTATATTTGAGCAAGAAACTGGCATTCTTTTGAAAATAAAATACATATTATTAAACACTGTTCCTATCAGGGTACGCACATGAGTGAAAGACTCAAGAAATCAACCTTTAAGTCCACTGACAAAACTTCCATGAAAACGGTTATTCTGCTCCAAACAAGACAGCTGAGTGGCAGTCTTAAAATTTGATTCCTGAGACGGCTGCCAAGGCTTGCAAAGCCATGCCAAATCCCATGTAGAGAGAGCCAGGACTATGCAGATGACAGTGTGTCACCATTTGGCAATATTCATGAATAGTTAAAAAGACAGTACACAGCTGAGAAATCATATTTGGTAACAGATTTTGATAAAGAATTACATGGTAAATGAAACAAAAGAAACAAACTCTTTCCACTTGTCCTATGGCTGTGAGCATTTTACAGTTTCCCAAGCTTTAATTAGGTTGCTCTGAGCTCACAGAAAAATACATTTCTCATTTTGCAGCCTACTGATGTGGAGGAGCCATGAGAAGACCTAATTAAAATAAATTATGCTCTCCAAGCTCATCATCATATCTAGCTGAAATGAATAAAAATGGTGTGTAACATTGAGAAACATGATGAAATGAGAGCCAAGGCAAAGAGATTTTTGGATTCCTACAGGGTTATATGCTGTAAAGTCCATCTCCCACTCTTGAAGGAAAACTGCCTGTCTTCACATAAAGCTCCAGCTGAGTTCCAGCTCAGGAAGGGCATTGCTCATTACCCTTCCTGCTCTACTGATGTCTGTGCTACTTGATGGCAACTCGACGACTGCAGTCATCAAATCAATCTTTGGGATCTATTGAGTTTCAGGTCACTAACCTGGCACCTTACAGTATATGGAACCTTGGGAGGACCAAGCAGTCTGTTTCATAGCTGAAGAGAAGGCATTTAATTCTAATACCTAATGGGGTGTTTTGTAACCCAGCTTCCTCAGTCCCTTCATTTGTCTTGCACATGCAGACATTCATACATATATATGCATAAAAAATACATATGAACCCTAAGACTGTAGTCTTTGTAGATACATATTTATCTTTCATACATATCTTTCCTGGGCTCATATGCTTAGCTGACAGTGAGACTATAAACTGTCATATTGATACAGCAAACCACATTATAAACTGGGTTCAGAAAGGCTATATCTTCACTTACAAGCTGGACTGTATTGCAACTCCTGTTCTCCTAATCATCTGAGGGTAGGCAGGCTCTACAGAGGGACCGGGATAGGCTGGATCCATCAGCTGTGACCAATTGTATGAGGTTCAACAAGACCAAGTGTTGGGTCCTGCACTTCAGTCACAATAATCCCATGCAATACTACAGGCCTGGAAAACTGCTTGGCAGAGAGGGATCTGGGAGTACTGGCTGGCAGCCAGCTGAATATGAGCCAGCAGGGTGCCCAGGTGGCCAAGAAGGCCAACGGCATCCTGGCTTGTATCAGGAGTGGTGTGGCCAGCAGGAGCAGGGCAGTGACCGTGCCTCTGTCCTGGGCACTGGGGGGGCCGCCCCTCGAATGCTGGGTTCAGGGTTGGGCCCCTCCCTCCCAGAAGGACCTGGAGGGGCTGGAGCGTGTCCAGAGAAGGGCGGGCTGGGGAGGGATCTGGAGCCCCAGGCTGCTGGGGAGCGGCTGGGGGAGCTGGGGGTGTTCAGCCTGGAGCAGAGGAGGCTGAGGGGAGCCCTCATCGCTCCCTACAACTGCCTGAGAGGAGTGGGGAGCTGGCGGGGAATTGGGCCCTGCTCCCAGGGAATGGGCAATGGGACACGGGGAAATGGCCTCAAGTGGCGCCAGGGGAGGTTTAGGTTGGACATTAGGAAAAATTTCTTCACTGAAAGGGTTATCAGGCACTGGAACAGGCTGCTCAGGGAAGTGGTTGAGTTCCCATCCCTGTAGGTATTTAAAAGATGGGTAGAAGCTTAGAGACATGCTTTAGTACTGGACAGGTGCAGTTGGACTGATGATTTTAAAGGTCTTTTCCAACCAAATGGTGCTATGATTTCATGATGTGGAGAAGTCAGCCATTTAAAGAGGTTTATGCTTTCTTCTTGGCTTTTTTTCTCATGCAGATGGTGCCTAGTGCATGTCCAGATCTTCTCCCAAGGATGGGCTGAACAACAATCAGGATGGCTTGAGTGATGGTGCGCTCTTTCATTCACAGCAATAAATCTGGATCTGGTTACTGTAAGCTAGCCTCAAATCCATGGGAATAAAGACCATTCAAAGATATTGGAGAAGATGCTTCAGTAAGCTTTCCTGTTAACCTTTTTCTCTGTTAAGGTTTTTTCAAAGCTGCTTCCTGTCAATAGGCAGACATATGTGTTCTGAACAAACTCAGACTAAAGTATGTCAGCTCCAAACCTATTTCTAGACATAATCAATAGAAAAAAAAACAGATTAAAAAAACCCCCAACAAACTAATATTCAGATTACACGACTTCATCATGGGTTTTCTATCTTCCAATAACCTGCAAAATCTTGAGCTTTTCAAGATTTCTTTGTTGATCTTTAACCATCACACAGAACTGGGAATCACAAACTTATACAAACACCTGGCTAAACTATTTTCACTGAGGATGTTTTTTTTTCCAAGAGCATCAGAATCCCTGCCTTCCCAAGGGGAATTTTTAAGAATAAAGACGGAAACAAACAGAAAACATAAATGGATTATGTGCTCATCAGGTCTCCAACATTGTAAAAACCCCATGTGTGAAAATAGCCTGGACTCCACGGTACCAACTGTGACCGGTGCCCCTGCTCCCGACCCCCAGTGACGTGGTTAGCATAACTAACACCATTTTATGAGGCAAGAAGCCATTTCCTGTGACTGAGCGGGTCACATATTTGTTCTCTTCCCCTCATTATCAGGCCCTGAAGATCCTGTGCCCCAGGTAGACAAACAAAACGGATTTCTTCTTCCCTTCCCTCAATGTTCCTGGGTGCCAGGCCGGTTACTCCCCCCCTCACCAGCCTTGAGGGTCCCAGGCACCCGGCCATCCCGGTGCTGGTGATGGCCCCGGCATGGGAGAGGGAAGCGAAACAGCACAGAGCCCTGCCCATAAAATCAAGCTCTTACAAGTCCCAAGGGTGAACTTGGACCTGAACCACTGCTGAGCAGTGAGACCTAGGACCCTCATGGCCAGGGATGCTCCCACCATCCTCTGCTGCCTCCAGGGACAGAGGGAGTGACTTGTTTGCTGCTATGTGATTTTCAAGTCTGGACTGTGATTTTTATATTGATACAGCAAACCGTGTATTATGATCTGAAACAATCTCAATCGGTCCATGTGATTAGAAATTATAAGTCATATTATAGATTCTGTACTACATTACTTCTAAATTATACTTGATTCTGCTTCTAGAAGTCCTGTGCCATTCTAGTAATAAATTCTGTACTATGCTAATCATAATATTCTGTTAAGAAAGATAAAGCTTTAATTGTAATTACAATTTCGTGCTGTCATCATTCTGCCAAGGATCCCTACAAGAACCCATCTGTCCCCTCAGTGTCGGGTGACATGCACATACGGTACAACATTTATCAAAATGTTTTAAATAACAGCGTGTGGATAATTTGGAATTCCTTGCTGCAGTAGCTGAATAGTTTCAGGTGAAATTTAAGCTCCTACGTGAATAATTGCTTTCAAGGTCTTTCCAGAACAGGTCTCAGCTGTTCTTCTGTGACCATGGGTTCCTCCTCACTCCACAATTACTAGTCACAACAGGCACTTTCATCAGAGAAGCTGGATTAGACCATACCTGGATGAGGTTTGCTCACAGCAACAGGTGTGCTTCTCCAGCAGCTAGCAAGCACCACAATGAAATTTTAAGAATTTGTGGTACTTTTTAACTGACTGTCATCATTGTCTTCCCAAATTCCTCACCCTGTCAAAGTACATTATAGTTTCCTTTCCTATAGTAGATCTTTTGCCTAATTTAAGTTTATTACATGCTAGGATACAAAATGCAATGATATGTGTTTTCCAATGACAAATATACCCAATAAAAAAAATGGGAAAAGAGAAAAAAAAATTTACATGATCATCAGCACTCTATACAACAGTAATGTACTGGGAAATTATGAAGACAAGAAGAGGTATGTATTTGTGAGCAGAAGACAAACATTTCTGTGGCTGATAATCTACATATTGGTAGCCAAGTTCTTAGCTGAATTACTGGATATTATATTTTTCCTCACCAGTAAACAACTGTATTTTCAAAAATTGTAAACATTACTGAGTATAATTAAAAAAAAAAAAACAGAAAACAAATTAAAGAGGAGATCTGAAGCTGTGCTTCATAAACTCAATTATCTTCCAGGATATTTTTTGAATGTGATTAATTATTGATCTCCAGGTACCACATTAAAATAATATAGCTCATTAATCTGCAAACAAATATGTGCAGTCATCTCCACTCTGTCATGGCATGTTAAGTCTCTATGATTGCCAGTACTTGAGGAAGAGCAGTGCTTAATGTGAGAAAAGCTGGAACAGACCCATGGCCTTCCTGTGTTGTCCACTGCCTTTTAGAGTAAAGAGGGAGCCCAACAACCAATCACCCCTTTCCATACCTCAACTTACACACTAGATAAAGCTGACATCTTTTGACACCTTGGCTTCAAAACCAATTCTCATAGATTTAAAATGAAACATTCAATATAAGTGCGTTAAAATAGTTAAGTAGACTGGAACTTGCTTGGGTAAGGTTATCTTCTGGTAAGACTTTCCCAACTGATTTCCAACCCAGAAGCACTGAGTGGGACACAAGGACATTTCTGTTACAAGTTGGACTAAAAAGTTGTGCCAAACATCTTGAAAGCACACTCGAAGCAGAAACAGCATTTGCATTTTCTGCTCCTGTCATTCAATGGCTCTGCTTATGTTCTACATGTCTTTTCTAAAGACCTCAGTCATACTTTAACTGCCAGAAAGGTATGCGTGTTATGTGAAGTCAGCTCAATCCTTATGGAGACAAGGCACTGCAGTTTGATTTTGAAGAAGCTAGTCATGGTTGAACTAAATTATTTCAGCTATGTGGAAATAAAATCTGTTGCACACCATGAGGTTTACACTGAGACAGCCAGTTCCACATAAAACCTACCTTTCACTTGAGGCTTTAGCGTTCCTGTCACCACTTCCTTGCTGAAAAACAGAAAAATAGAAATGTCCATTCATCTGCCTGAGTCAATGTTGACAAATGGCTAAACTCTTGAAAACCTCAAATACCTAAGTTATATGCCCTGGAATATAATGTATTTTTCTGCTAAATCTTCATTCCACCCAGTAATCTATGATTTTTCTTTTTCCTACACAGAGCTTATGTTTTCCTTGTTGAACTTAAACTTCTAGTCCTTTTAACACGGGAAATTGGCAAAAAAATATTACCCTTCTCTCTCCTGATGTCTTACATCTAATGAACACTGTTAAATGCTATTCTTCCTACAGCCTTTTCTAGTCTCACTATCCATTTTTTTCCAATATTTTCTTGTAAGAAAAAGGAAGTTAACCAGTTAAACTAACTGAACAGCTATATTTTGTTTCCTTATACAACACATTTTGCATTTTTAAAGGTACAAAGTTGATTAAATAATTAATGTGTGTAAATTAGAAATAAAGTATGATTTTCCTTTGAAATTGAGAATTACATTTTCTGCTTTTCAGAGGTTCAGTTTTAGAGTTTCAGTTAAAGTTAAATAGGTCTGGAATATTCTATACAGAAGTTTTCAAAATATACTTTAAATATTAGTTATATGTCCTGGCTATGAAGACAAACCACAGAAGTTATAATTACACAAGCTTATTTCAAGGCTATTAAAATTACTCTTGCACATTTGGTGGTCCAGAAGGCTGACCTGATAGGTAACTGATCAATATTACTGTTCTTACTTTGGGTCCATTTTTGCAATCTGGGCTAGATGTAGAATGAAATTTTTGCATTAATTTTCTGGGACAGGATTTGGTTCAGATCAGTTGGTCATGTTTTCTCTACCAACTCTGAGCTTTGCTTCTTCACTATTTGAAAAGGACCTATCCGATTGTGGGCATCACTGAAAAATAATCGTCAATCCATCAACCCCATACAGCTTGAAATAAAAGGAATACTAAAATGGGATTAGAGGTCATCTTCTTCCCCTTTTGATTTAGTATCTCCTTTGCACTAAACTACACTAGGTTAGCCTGACATAAATAGATATTTTTTGCATGGGTCAAAGGCCAAAGAAGATCAATCTTTAAGTCTGAGAAACCATTTAAGTACTGATTTTTCTACCTCTGCTGTTGCTGCTTCCTTACTGGCTCACAATATCCAGAACTCAATTGACTTTGGGTTGAGCAACAATAAAATATTAATTTATGAGGCTATATGCAGAGAAGGTGACATAAATAGTTTACAATTAGAGTTGGATAAAAAACGACTCTTTTTATTAACATTGCAATTTTTTTTAACCAGGAATAAAACAAAATACGTTTATAACCGTTTTTTAAAGATGACTGTATTTTCAGTGAGTAACCAGAATACAAATTCTGATAAGCAGATAGAACGTCCTTGAAGGCAACAAGCATTTCTCATCTATGGCATTGTTAAATAATGCAACATGCCCATAAAAACATCTCTCTTCAGGAAGGTCCGTGGTATGGTATTTAGAATAATAAGCTGCTGCTGACATCTTTGGAAAAGTAAAACATAAAGAAAAGGAAGATTTCATTTCTTAAGCAACAGAGAATCTGAATGAACAGCCAGTAAAAAGGATATTCTAATTCAGAATGCTGTAAAACGTAAAAGGTACTCAACACAGTATTTAGCTGTCCTCTTATAAAAGCACAGCCTCCCTTCTAACAAAGGAAATGATAGGTTCATATATTCAAAAACATAAGAAATAAAACCCTTCCTTTGAATTGGAAAGCAGGGGAGTGAAGAAGATGGGTGGTTGTTATTGATGGTAAAATAGGAGACAATTTAAAAAAGAAACATTAAAAGGACTGGAAGAAAAACTGAAATCTCGTGTTCCTTCTGTCCTTCTTTGGATCAGAATTATGGCACTTTACTGTTATAGAGATACCCATTATGGTGGAAACAGATATTTTTAGGATTGGGTTTTTTTCTGACCCATATCTGCTTGATACCTGACCAATATCTGCTAAGTCATCTGTGCTTAAATATGTATTTTTCCGGAATAAATATATAGCTGTCTCTATATATGTATATAGTATATACCTACACACAAAATATGGAAGTTTACTATGCCAAAGAAGAATTTAGGAGTATGCAGTTTTTATTTGCATTTCTCAATTATTGTTTCCTTCACTGTTTTAAAATATCCAAAGAACCATTAGGAGAATAAAAAATTTGTTTATTTTTGAAGATGAACAGAATGTTCAACTGTTTCAAAGATTACCCAGAGCTAAAATGTGTGCCAATGATTCTCACTGTCATCAGAACAGAGGGTATTGCAGCCAGCCTGCAAGACTGGGCACACTCCAACCTAATATTTCCTAAACATAATCATTCAGCTTTACTTTTATGCCATTTGCAGCATCTTCATTACAGCCTGTTTTCAAAAGCGTGCGTTATATTTCCCGCTGAGTGTATACACTTCTGTCCTATTACATACTTAATTGGTTTATATGCCAGTATACTTGACTCTCTGTGTGTGTGCATATGTGTATAAATGCATTAAAACCCCTCTTCTGATGAGCTTTTTATTGATTTCCACTTTTATTTCAAATAGTTTTAAGGGCTGAGAAGTGCTTTATATTGTGCATGAGGACTTTACGATAATGATATTGATAATGGATATGGCTCATCAGCTGCAGAATACCGTACACAACAAATACTGAAATTTCTATTGGTAGCACACAACAAAAGTATATTGAAACCACAATATAGTGGCAAAGCTGATGCTATGACTGGTGTAACAATTCATTGCTGTCTAAGAATCCATATCCCACAGAAATACATGGCTCTAGAATATGACATAATCCCTCTAAAAATGTGAAATAAACAATAGGCTATTTGTAATGTTTACAATTTAAGTTCAACAGGGTTTTATAGGCACTGAAACTGCAACAATGCTTATGTTTTCATAGGTATAGTCTCATATTGCATATTTCTAAGTTTTAAAAAGACAAACACTTTCAGACAGAAGGCAAGAATTAATTTTATTAGCATGTGTCTTTTGCTTAGATGTATGGCAAGCATTTTATCAACCCAGGGCAGGCTACATTAAGATATGGCCTTAGTGAATAGGTTAAACTGTTCAATAAGGTTGCATAATCATTACCAAAGAGAATAAATTCATTAAATGAATTACACAGCCCACAGTGGTGCCTGTAGTTAATCCACTGTATTTTAAATCCCAGTGCAAAACATCATCTGGAAAACCAATTACTTTACTTTCTAGAACCACCTCTTTAATTTTGTATTATATTACTTTTCAAAAACATATTCAGGAAATCAATGTTCTGTGACCAACACAGAAGTAAATATTAAAATTTCTACTTCCACAATATAATAATTTCAACTGGAACCAAAGCTATGCATCAGTTTAAAAAGTTACCTTCCAAAACAATGACCTTATTTATTTAAAATATTTGGAAGAGGAAAGCAAGCAATAACCATAAAGAGAATGTCAGTTTTACTGTCACGGCAGCATTGCATAGATGAGGTGGTTTTATTCACCAGTAGAATAGGTATTAGGTTACTTTTAGGTATTTAGGTTACTTTTGTGCATTAAATCCACGTGACTAATTAGCTGGCATAGAGCATCAGTAGATGGCGCTCAAGAATACACAACAATGCAGGTGTATTTTGGACCCCCAATAAATTTCCTTCTGTGTGACCCAAGACACTTGTAGCACACTGCTTTAGGGCCACTCTACACGTTCATCCTCTGCACAAGGCTCCCTGTAGCCAGACCCAACCATTGGTGCACATTGGTTGGGCTACATATGAACCTGTTTCAAGCACCTGGTGACACTTGGATCTCCATGGATTTTCCTCCAGTATCTCCAGAGGTGACAGAGGCAAGGGTCTGAATGGTGGGATGCATTCTTTATAATGACAGTCTTTTCTGCCAGTGTAACTGTGGTGGGTTCACCTTGGTTGGTCACCAAATGCCCACCCAGCTTCTTTCACTCCCACTCCTCTACAGCCCAGGGGGAGAAAATAAAGTGAAAAGCTCGTGGTTTTGGACAAAGACAGGGACATCACTTACCAGTTACCATTACGGGCAAAACAGCCTTTACTCAGAGAAAGTTAATATAACTTATTGCCAATTCAAGTAGGTTTGGATAGCAAGAAACAAAGACAAAAATAAAATACTTTCCCCCATACCCCCATTTTGTTGCCAGACCCAACTTCACTCCTTCATTCTCAACCCCTCTAACCTCTCCACCCCTAAGTGGTGGTCAGGGGTTGGGTAATGGGGGTTGCTTTCAGTTCATAACAGTTTGTACCTACTGCTCCTTCCTGCTCCACACTTTTCCCCTGCTCCAGTGTGGGCCCACTCCATGGGCTCACAGTCCTTCAAGAAATCTCTCCACCATCAGTCCTCTATGGGCTTCAGTCCTTTAGGATAAACCTACTCCAGTGCAGGGTCTCCATAGACGGCAGCTTCCTTCAGGCCATCTCCATCTGCTCCAGCGCAGATTCTTCCACGGGCTGCAGTGTGGATATCTGCACTGATGTGGTCCACCATGGGCTGCAGGGGAACAGCCTGCTTCACCATGGTCTTCTCCACAGGCTGCAGGGGAATCTCTGCTCCTGTCCCTGGAGCATCTCCTCTCCCTCTTTCTTCTCTGACTTTGGCATCTTTGGGGCTGTTTCTCACACTTTTTCCTCATGCCTTACTGTGTGAAACACTTTCTACCATTTCTTAAATGTGTTTGCAGAGAGGTACCATCAAGCACAGCTGATGGAGGCTCAGCTGTGTCCTGTGGTGAGTCCATTATGGAGCCAGCTGGAACTGTCTCTGTCCAACATAGGGGCAGCCCCAGGGGTCACTCCTGCAGGCCCCCACTACCAACACCTGGACATGGACACACAACATTCAGAAGATCCTATTTCAAGCACTGCTATAAATGGGCAGGAACCTGCTGCTTCTGCCACACACAGCTATTCCAGAGGAAGTTCACAGGATACTTTATCCCGATGTCTCTGTCCTTTCCCTGGGAAGATTTAAAAACAAAAGAAAACAAAAAGTCATACAAGCAAAAGAGGTTCAGTTCCTACACAGAACTTTGAAGACCAATTAATTAATGGTTAATAATAAATAGTTTAATTCGCTTTTAAACAGGTCTCTTTTTCCTTAATAACTAAGGGTCCATACCAAAGATGACAATGTAAATCTAGGACTTTCCGCTACATGCATTGATCATTAGAGTTTAAAAGCACCATCCAATAATAAAAATTTTAAAAGTGGGACAAAAATAATAATGCTTTTCCACAAGTTATAAGCTGAATAGCTATAAACTGTACTTCATACACTATCTGAGCATCTCTGCAGATGTGAAAGGCAGTTTGTTACCTTTTTTCTCAACAACAGTCACCAGTGTTATACATCAGCTATTTCAACCAAATATATGAAAAGATCCTCACCTCATAAAGTAATCTGGACAGCTTTGTTGCCTTCTGTCTTTTTTTTTTCCTCCACCTGTTTGCAGCCTCTGGTACAACAAGGATACCCCAGTGTCAGTCTAGTCCAGTCGTCATGGTTTTTTCTCACCACCACAAAACTGAAAAGACTTTTCCTCTGCTCTGTCTGAAGAAAAAGAAGTTGTACTGTTTAGCCTTATCAGAAAAAAAAATTAATTGCTTACAACAGTATCTCGTTAGGGGATTTCTTCATGGTTACGTGAGTGACTGTATCACAGTGTTCCAATGTGCATCCATGAGTACCATTAAAGCGTATGGCAATGATGCTGAAGTCACCAACCAGAAAAGTGAACTCCCAGCTGTAAGATGATATTTTTGCACTTTCCATTTAACCATAAAGAAGCTAGGGGATTCTGACTAGAAAATAATCCACTCAGAAGCAATTAAGATCTTTAACAAGGCTCTTCAGTTGGTTAAAAGTGTTTTCTGCCTGAATTTTAATCTTAGGTTCCTGCAGTAAATTCTCTACTAACAAGTAAGAGACAGCCAGCACATGCCTGTATTCTCTTAAATAAGCACCATCCAAAGCCCAAAGCCAAACCACTTCAAGAAGATATGTGAGTGACTTTAATGGCATTAATGAAAGCAAAAGGTTGCATGTGAAACCTGTGAAGTCAACATTTTCTAAGCAAGCAAAAAAAAAAATCTCCTGTGGTCAATTCTTAGGACTTGTGCATAGAATAGAAACTTCTTGAGGAAAGACAAATTCTTCATTTTTTTAAGTGATACAAGAAACTGAAGACAAGACATTAAAACAGGTGCTATTTGCCATGAATTTCTGTTGCAGTATCACCTGAGGTCAAATTCATAATGTAAATGAATGTTGAGTTTGTATAATCCTGTTTGATCAGCACTAAAAACCTAAAAAGAAGTTCCTAGCAGCAGCAGTTTGTGTTTAGAGTGAGAACCAGGGAACAAGAAAATGAGGAGGTCTTCTATTTGTGGGAATTTTTTTAGGAAAGCAAACCACAAATACTGTATTGCATATAGACAGAAAATCCAGTTTTCAAGTAATGTCACATTTCACTGGTTAAATCATCATTATTATCCAGTGCCTCATGCCATACTTGTCTTTTGCTTTCTTGAAACCCCCAGATCGTGGTGAGATTGAACATGCATAATGCATAAGTGTTATGACCATGCAGAAGCTGGTGGAAGATGCTCTGATACATATTCTAACACTGACGCTTTTCTTCAAAATGCCACCCCCATTTTCATTCAAAAAAACAAGCTTTCTTTTAGTACTTTATACAAATAAACTTCAGATTATGTACAGAAAGAAATCAGTACTGGGGAACAAAGAGCTTCTGAACAGTGGAACAAAAAGTGGGGTTTAAGCTATCTTAGCCAAACTTACTTCCATTTCCATGGAAATCAATAATAATGATAAAGAACCACTGTTTTGCATTGTTTGAAAGTAAGTGTGCAACATGATGTGAAGGGAAGGAATGGCAGTGAGTTAGGCCGCACCGTCTGAAAAGATGATAAATCATGCAATCATTGTCTGCCCCATTTGGTCTCCCCAAACCAGAATTTGGCTCAGAAAATGCTGAAACAAGGAAGTATTGTTCTAGCTCATCAGTTGCTATTCTCTGTTGCAGAGTAACTGCCTTACACGTGCGATATTTGCTCCAGCCTGTGTTAGTTAAAAGTCTTGTAGCACTCTGAAATGTAGCTAACTTAGCCATTAAGGCTAAGCTTCAGTAACCCACAAACCAAGGAGCCAGAAGAAAACATGCGGGGCAGTGAGAAAAACAATTATAAGAAAGGAGACAAAAGTGGTTTCCAAACCACCAGTCCACTTGTAGTTCACAATGAGATGGTAATGGGGTATTTAGCTCAGTCCTAAAACTATATCCTCCTTCTAATATTTTCAGATAAAAGATTGACAAGTCTGCAAAGGATCTGCACATTCCTTTGTGTGCGTGAACAGTTTAGTGGGATCCCCAATTTAAAGTTTTTCTGGGTCCCATTAAAAAATAGTAGTTATGGTTGTAGACAGACATGAAAGGTGAAATAAAGGATAATCACCCTGTGAAGCTGGACCTGAGATCTGTAAATCTCTCTGGAGGAAAAAGGAGAGTGAAGTATATCTAAATTTCTTGCATTTTGCCTCAAGGAAGGATGCAAAGTCAGAATGATTTTCTGTTTTGTGAACTGAAGACAGCAAAGTCTTGTCAACCTAGCAAATCCTATAAAAGTTGTGTCCTAAGAGGCTTTCTGGAGAAAATTCCTAGGGAGAACACAATATAATTAGGATGTCAGAAATCCCAGGACACATTGCCGCTTTCGATTACAGCACTCCGTAGTCATACTAAAAGCTTCAACCTGGTTTAACACGAGTTCATAAGCCCTTGATTTACAGTAGGAATTAGACTTATTCTTCTCAATCAAAGTGTGGGTTAATTGTGCACTGACAGCAAGGAGAAGTTCTGGGAGAAACCAAACCTGGCATGACATAACTGTTTGTTGAAACTAAACTCCCTCATTGCAAATGAATGCTTAAATAATGAGTATCAGAAGGTAGCAAGCACAGTGGTTTATTCCATAAAACCAGATTTTATGTTCTTCCACATAAATGTAACAGGCAAACAAAGATTACATCCTCTAGACTGCCTAAAGAGAAAACAAATTTCAAAAAGTCTGAAAAGTTGATGATGCTTGAAGTCAGTAGATCCCATAGATAAAGTCTTTTGGTAAATAAACCAAAGTCTGCAGTGTCAACTTTTCTCTGTCTTAGTAGGTACAACAGAATCAAAACACAAAATGTTGTGTTAGATATGGCTGCTCTACTAACATTTTTAATTAGTACAACAGCACTGATTTCTACAGCCAACTAAAGCACTAAAGTTTTTACTAAATATTTTATTTCTACTTTGTATTTCTGCTCAGCAAAACTCTGCAGGTCACCAAAACAGCATCAAGTGCAAAAATAGACCAGCACAGTGAATTAAGATCATATTCATTGTGTTGGCATCTTAAGATAGAAGGACTTACTGGCAGCTGGTTTGGACTGAAGTCCCCTATGACGTCTCTTACCAGCAACAGACTGACTGAAATTATTTAATATTTTTATGCTTGTACATTAATGAAGACAAGAGGCTATGCTACGGATATATTCTTCCACTGAGGTTTTAGAAATTATAAGAAATTTTATTTTTAACAGTTATTAAAAGACAATGTAAATAAGGAGTGAGCCATTTAATAACCTGTTCTTCTTAGGTTTCCCAAGACTTAAATGACCTATTGACTAAGTTTAAGAATAAGTGAACAAAATTAATTGCCACTGTATTAGCAGTTAACAGTGTCTTAACGTTCTCGTCATATATATTGCTCTAACATCTAAAAACAGTAACCTAATTCTCCATTGCTGTTCAACCCCTGAAATATCACAATGTACATTTCTGACATTTAAACTATTTCCAATACTGAAAGTGCAAGTTTTTTGATATTCTAGATAAAGCCTGGTGCAAAGAAATGCAGAATAGATCATTCTGAATGATGAACTCTAGGCCTTGCAGCATAATTAGACATAGTAAATAATAACTTTCCATCCAAGATGTCTAAATAAGCAAGAAAATGAACATGTATAAACTACTTCTCCCTGGATTAAGTGCTCCCTAGGTACACAGTGGTATATTTCAGAGTGTTGTCTGTGTGCACATGCAAAAATAATTTTAAAAAAGGTTAATTTTGCATAAGCATTTTTATGTGACCCTTTTTCCCTTGAGAGTGTTGTGCAAAAATCTGATTCAGATGAGACACCATCTGCTGAAAATCACTCCATGGATTAGACCACCGTAGAGCCACAGCCTATTGACTGTAGCCCCAGGTGACAAGACCACTCTGCATCTCAGTATACTTTGCTTCTCTTTTCTTGCATCTGCCCCCTTGTAACTGGAAGAATTCCTCACTCCTGTAGTGTCAGGATGATTTAAGAAAGCATATTCTATTAAAAAACAAATCACAACAGCATGGCTGTGTTTGATCATAGAGTATTTTGATACCTGGCAGAACACTGTTTATGGGAGGCTGGAGTTTTCAGCTTTGAGGGAGTAGTTCCCACTCATATGAAAGTATGTTTAAAAAACATACTTACTAAATAACTTAAATAACATACAATAAAGTTTGTGCAGAAGACCAGTTCTGTGGTGAGTGGAGAGACACAAACTTTCCTATTGAGTGATCTCTTCCTCCCTGCTGAAATCAGGGAAACCATCTTGATAGCCAAGGACGGTGTTTGCAAAATATGTCTCTCCTCCATACAATGACTAGCCAAACCATTACCTTGCAAAGTTAGTATATTTAAATTCAGTTTATTCTCAAATGTCTTCCAAAACCTCCTGCATTTCCCTAAAGCCTGGTGTCTGAAAGGTCAGATTTAAAGAACAACTAAGAAGTGATTGGAAATAAAAATTTCTTCTTTAGCTTTGGCTTTCAATATTTTCTTGTTTCCATCATAGTATAAGATCCTGTAGTTCAGATCAAATGGAATTTTCATGAGCCAGTCTTCCTGAGTAATAAAACATTTATATATTCTTAACATTATTTTGTGAATAATCCTGTTGTTTTCAATGAAACTCAAAAATCTGATCTGCATATTAATTTGGGGGGAAAACAAAATAAAATCCATTTTCATTAAAAGGTTAATTTGAAGACAAATCTCCATTGTCCACTCAGAAAGAGTAAAATTTTCACAATAATTTTAATATAGAATCAGGATATTTAAAATAAACTTTAATATCTCTCTCTAAACACACTATTTGGAATTCTGGTAGAGGAATATAATTACAGGCCCTGAATGAAGGCATATTTGTGAAGGTTTTACATACTGATTATATCACCAGCTAACTCTGTTGTGGTTCCAGACAAAATCAATCTTTCACCACCTATGTTTATGACAAAGCAATTTATTCATGACCTCACTTATCTATAAAAATATAGCAACAACAAAAACCTCACATTTTAAAAATTGTGATTTAAAAATTCCAGTGGGTTTGGAGAAAAGGATTTATTACAAAATTCATTGCATTTGAGTAATACTTCAAATCTGTAATTAGTACCATGTTTTGATTTAAAATAAAGATACCTAGCCAGGCAAAAGCCAGTAAATTCACTGTGATTCATGAAGTCACATTAATTATTATTCAGACAGTCACCACCAATTGTAAAAACGTTCACAAATACCAACATGTTAGTGAGTTTCGGAATAACTGGCATTTTTTGCTATGTTTTTCTGGGAAATAGTAAGTTTTTTTCCTCCTCATAAAATTAATCTAATAAGCTTATAAGGGAACAACCTGACTACGTTCCTGGTCACAAAACATGAAAATTAATTAAGCTGTAACAACAATAATTAATTGAATGAAAAATAATCTTTCAATTATTTTTTCAGATGCCTGCAAATACCAGATTGATTCTAGGAAAACAAGATTTATTTGCAAGTAGGTGTGAAATGTGATTCTTGTTTTGCAAACAAGTGTTCTCAGACAGGAACTCAGTGAATTGGATTGTGTTCATATTTTTGAAGGTTCAGTTCTTGTGTTTATTTCAGAAAGGACGGGTTGGACTACAAGAGATATTCTGTTGTAGTTCTTGGCTTGAAAACCCTTTTCCTACCCACAATGCACAATGATTTTTCCAGCTGAGGATTCCCCTACACCTACCACAAGTGTGTGTATTAATTTTTTCTCTTGAAACTGACCTAAGCTTTTTCTCCAGCCAAAATCCCTCAAGCACCATCAAAAAATGTAAATTCTGTACAAGCTTGCAAGCAGTCACACACTCAAATATCAAAAATTGAAGTCTTGGGCAAGAAGGAAGTGACACAAGTCATATTTACTAACTTTTATCCCTATTGGGCAGGCTGTGCAATTTCACACATAAATATTTTGACAACTAATCCCTCCCAGACCTGCAGGGAAGGCTCCCATAGACATGGCACACATCCGAAGACTTCAAAACTGTAGTGTGACATTCTGGTCTGCTCCTTTTTGTCTTCAGTCCAGGATCTATACCTGTGCTCTGAGACTCAAATGGAGCAACATTCAGTATATTTTCACACCACAGCAACACTCTTATGACAATGGAGCAAAAGTACATGGATTTGCTAAACAAGTTGATGAACCTCTGTTTTTCCTCTTTCACTGTCTAGCATGGGAGAAATATACTGAACCAAGTGCAGAGTCCATCACAGCAAGTTAATCCAGGTAAAGATCACATAACACAAGAAGAATTGGATTTACATGTTAAAAAAAACCCAACCAAAACCTAAATACTCCTCTATCTATTGTATTTTGATTACAACTATGCATTTTCAAACACAGCAAAATATTCTCTAATTGCTAGCTATTATGGCACTATAGGCTGAAGAGACAATTAAAGCTTTCAGATTTCATTTGAGTTTTTCTTGCACTACAGAGAGAATCCTGAATACCAAATGCACTGCAGCTGGGCCGGTGTTTCTCCAGAATAGCGGGGTAGATTTCAGGGACTGTAAAGTAAGCATCTGCTATTCCAGCTACAGCTGCACGCCAAAGCCTTTTACAAAGATGTTTGTCTGAGGCAGATACAGCCTTTGTCATTAAAGGTGTGGGCTTTAATTTCTTTACACTGTTATTTTTTGGTTCTAGCAATAGCTCTCAGAATAGAAAAGAACCCAACCACTCTGTCAGAAAAAGGCAATGGCAATGCTTGTCAAAAAAGTCAAAAATACTTGTGGTCCATTTGCAGAAAGTCAGCAGGTACAAGTTACACAACAAAACTGGAAAGTGTTGAAAATATGAACCTATATATCAGGGTATGCAGACCCTGATCTGGCAAATCATGGGTACTTTTACATATAACTTCAGCATATGCTCAGGTGCTGTGTTGGGTTTGGCATTTAGATTAAATTGGTTAGTTTAAAAGCAAGATTTAGTACCTGAGAACTTTTCTGTAAGCCCAGGATGAATCCACACTAAGGGATCTTTTCCCTTTTGAAAGGGAAGTTTCTTAAAACAGTAATAAAATAAAAAACCCTCAGCTTGTTGTCTTTGCTAAAGCTTGACTACCTTTTCAGTGCAAAGATGAGAATCCAGAGTATTTTTCATCTCATCCACACCATTTCATCACGTTCAGACATCCATCAGAGATGCACTCGTCTGCTGTTCCTACAAATCCTTTGCACTGAATTCAAATAATTTACAAAAATAAAACTAAAAAAAGTTGTACAACAGTGAGAAGACTGGTCTTGAGGAGTCTATAGAAGAAGCAATTAGTTGCAAATAATAGTGGCATCACAAACAAACAAAAAAAAAGAGCAAAACCTAAAAGATTCTGTCCCTTAGATAATCACTGGTTACTGACACCTTCATTCAGAATGGCAGTTCTATGGGTAATATACACTGAAAGTGATGTAATGGCACAAACCCATATTTTAGTGTTTATCTACTGACCAAAAGCAGTCTGTTGTGTTTGGGGTTTTTTTTTACAAGGAAAGCTTCATATTTGTGTCACTCAAATAACAAGAATATCACT
This sequence comes from Gorsachius magnificus, assembly GCA_034008185.1. Classification (NCBI taxonomy): domain Eukaryota; kingdom Metazoa; phylum Chordata; class Aves; order Pelecaniformes; family Ardeidae; genus Gorsachius; species Gorsachius magnificus. The sequence goes on from CM067109.1 coordinate 79,778,684, forward strand.
TAAAATAGGAGTTTAATGAGAACAAAACATATTTTGGACATCATCATAATTTTTTCCAACTTGCGGGATGGATTGGAACAACTTTTCCAATATAAATGAAAAAAAAAATTTTTGTTTTATTTTTAAGAGGTTTTTTAATAGATACAAAAGTCACCATTCACCAAACCAGCAGTGGAGATTCACCTGGGCCAATAACCTTAACTTCACTTCATCTGAAAGATGTCCTTGTTTTGTCACAGAGCAAAGTTTTGGAGCAAGACAACCCATATCCCAGTAACACCCAGACTGGGCTATGGCACTTTCTTGTCTGTTAGAATAGCTTTGTGTTGTATAATGTATTATTTAATTGGAAAAAGGGGTGAGGATGACTCAGTAACCCCATGTTACAGCCCTTTTCCTGAAAGTTGTTTTTAACCTTCTATAGGAAAATGTGATAGAAAGGCATCCCAGAATACTCTGTACCCTGTTAGCTGTATCATTCTGAAGAAAAATAAGCACTTACAGCTTCAATTCTTGTACTTTTGAACAGAAATTACTACCTACCCCAGCCACTCCCTCAAGACTGCTAGCTCTCTTCTTGGATTTGTTTTGGGAAGGACACGTCAGCAACCCCCAGCTGATCTAGCCCAGCTGTGCAGATAAAATAGCTCAGGTCTGTGTATAACTGTGGGTCTGATTAAACTACATTTTTCCAGTCAACAAACAACCACCCAGTGCAAGATTATTCATCTCCAGCCTTCGCAGATCACCTCACTGAATTGCAGTGCATACAGCTTCTGATCTAGCTGAAAAACTTGCAGAGAAGATATCCCTGGCAGCTAGAATTTTTCCATCCATACAAGTTTACCCTCTCATCTTGCATTGCTTACCTGTGCCGCAATCCATTATAAAAGAGAAATCTAAACAACAATAGAGGCATATGTGTTTTCAAGAAAGCAAGCTGTCTCGAATGAGAATAGCTAGAGCTACTTCCCAAATCTAGTTTTGGGAGGGATTGACCCTCTAACCCCTTTTGAGCTATTCAGAATGGCAGAGTGAGTTGGAGTTCATTCTACAGACACTCAGGCAAAACACACAGAGGAGGCACAGTGCTCTACCAGCGTGTTTTCACATCAAGGGCATGGTATTTTAAAGAGCTTCAGAAAAAAAAGCTTCCCACAATCTGGCTGAAAGAAACTCATAAGAAAAGCCAAGACAAAAAAAAAAATAATGAGCAAATGAAATTAAACAAAACAGGAAAAGAAGTACTAGCATGGAAGAACAGAACAACACCACCCCCAAAAAGGAAATAAAAAACTTTTATATTTTTTACCTGGGAAGCAATATATAAAATTCTTATCTTTTTATCTCGTTTTAGTGTACATATCCTAGGTCTGCCATTCTGTCTCAGCAGCACTTTCGAACAGAGCAAGGATGTAGACAGATTTGCATGGTTAAGTGGAGAAAGCTGTCCAGCAAAAGTTGGTCCTGGAGCAGCCCATGTCCTTGCCTGATAGTACGTACCCCTCAGTCAATGGTGGTTGTCCTAAAGGCTCAACTAATTAAAGGGTATTGCATAAGAAGTGAAAGTTTGAGGTCTAAATACAGAATTTTTAAGCTTGTTTCTCACATCTGGTAAACGTCTCCCACATAAACATATATAGGGGGAAATAAATGTTTCTCTAATGATTAAGCAGCTCTGCAGCAGAAATCTTTCAACATCTTAATCTATTTATATATTTCTGATTATGCTTTTTCTTTCTGTTCATTAGCATATGAAAATTCTTAATGCAGCCAGCCATCGTCAGTCTATGGTCAATGTTTCCTAACTACCATATTTTAATTTAATGTATCACTGTTTAAAATATTCCTGTCTTTAATAATATGTGGAACTTTATTCAGAAAACCAAGTGGAAGTGCAGCCCCATAATCCTTATCTGGACATTTCTGGAATAGACAGTCTTACTCCTCCTAGCAGATCCTATATAGATTGCCCTTATTATTTTTCCCTGCAATCACTTTTCTCATTCTTTTTTCCATTTATTCTGAAGTATAGAATATGCAAATTACTTTATTTAGTCAGCAAGGAGTCTGAGAACCAGAGTCACTGAGAGATGGGAAACAGCAGGGAGATAATTATCAAATGAATGACAGGAATATTTGATTGTTTGGTTGGGTTTTTTTAATAAATGAAGGTTTTCATCAAGAGTTCTTTACAGCACTGGCTTTAAGAGATGTTCAGTGTTTGCATGGGGAGCAGGGGAGAAAACCTGGGCTGAGATGACTCTTGCAGTGTAAATAAAAAAAACACAGATCATGTCAGACCAGTACCATTTCCTCATTCTGGAAATACTAGTGTTTCTTTGAAAGAAAAGGAATTTGTTGATACTGATCCAAGGCATGCTAAAATCATCGTGAGACACTTATTTCACTGGAATGTACACTGAGTCAGATCTCCAATATATCTTTTATCTGTAATTACTGTCATCCCATTAAAGGATGAAATAGGTGAAAATCTTCAGGAAACATATGCATAAGATCTCCATTTATAATACATTCCGCTTGTTTGTGAGCCTGCATTTTAATATGTGAAACCACTTTTAATTAGTAAAAAGCATCCATAGTATGTAAAATCTGTTCCAAAATGTCTGCAAGGCACAAAATAAGTCTCTGTGGGGATTGTTTATCATGGGGAGGGGAGCCAGGTGTGGAGTGTTTGAAGGGGTTTACAAGAGAGGAACCTTGTCAGAGGTCACAGTTACATACCATGGTTGAAACAGACAAATTTTGTGTGGTCCAAAAGCTTAGAGGTAGTGGGATGCTGGCTTAATTGGCTATGCTGGGAAAGTCACTTAGGTCCTCCTCTTCCCATACTCACATCAACCCCAGTGTCTTGATTAACTCAGAGGGAAATCTCGAGGAAAAACAGAACATGACTGAAAACCAGATGCTGTCCAGCTTCACTGGGTAAACAGCATTACAAACGAATAATATGCAACTTATGAGCCAGGTGTTTGGCGTAATCATCCCTAAGTACCCTTAGCAATACAGCCAGAGATAACTCTTGAACATTGTTTAGCCTTAATGTCTGCTTTAAACTATTACACTTTGTTCAGTGTCACAGTGAGGTCGTTTATGAATGTACACACTGGTACCCATGATTAGAATTGCATCTACATTAACAAAAATATCCTGTTCTCAAAGTACCAGATGTTGCTTCCTGAAGGGGTTCATTTATTACTGATTTGTTTAGGTTACCCCTTGAAGTGGTTTATTTGTTTATTAAAATGTATTCAGACAGGAAATATTTTAAGTGAAGTTATATGCCTTTTCTCAAAGTAGGGTGTCTCAGATGGCCATAACAATAAATGTTTTTTAACTCAATGATACAAGCATGTTATACTTCAGCATTATAAAATAAATCAGTACATAAAGTTTTAAAATATGCTATAAAATCTTAACAGTTTGCTGACATGATTATTTCCACTTTTGTGCTGTAGTTAATTTCTGGAAAAAGCAAACACATATGGAAAGGATACCATTAAGCACTGACAAGCTTTTGAAACCTCTATAAAATTTGGTCATGTCCCTGCACTCACACTGGGATGAGTAATTCAATGGAAACCGATCAAAATATGTCAGTGTAATTCCATTACAGATGAGAGCAGAATGATGCTCCAAACAGCTCTAGCTCTACTTCTTCAAGGATAAGACATGAGAATATGTGAAACAAGCAACTCCCCCCTAAAATACAAACTACATGCAGCTGAGGTGCACAGCATTTTAGGTGTTTCTACGTCAAAACACATCATCTCTACCTTGGGCAAGGGCTTCCAGCCTTGTGTCATGAGGGTATAAAATGAGCAAAATCCAGACATGGTGGAACACTGAGAAGTCATGGGCTCTAGAGTCCTACTGCCTATTGGTCTCAGGCAGCTGCTCGGACAGGTCTGCCACTCAAAGGGGACGCTGGGCTCCTGCACTCCTACATCCTCTCTCAATAAGGAAATATACAGAAGTTCCCTGAGGACAGTGTTAAAAAGTGTCTAGCATAATTTGCTGGGTTTGAAAAGTAAACAAACATGCTTCTGGGCACACATGACGATTTCCTCAGGCTGCTGTTCATATCTTAATAAAGATTATGCAGGACATATTGCATACGCACAGTCTGCCACAGAGCTTTAGATAATAAGCTATTAAGTTTGGAAGAATTATATCAGCTGCAGCAAAAGCACTACCATTTAACTTAAAATGTCCCTGTCACCAATTTAAATACAATTTTTTAAAAGTAACTGGGTCTGAAGGCCAGATGTGGCTCCTTGGATAATCAGCAGACAGGCACCCAATGCCTTCCATTATACAGTACTACAAGTCTGCCATCCTTTTTTAGCTACAACAAAGCAAGAGAAAAGGAGAAGGAAGAGGTACAAGAAAAACACATTGATAGTAAATGTGTTAACAGCTGTATGTTGACATTTAAAACAGAACTTTCGTTTTTAAAGACTGTTCTTGGATGTAACAGAGCTGATGAAATCTTCACAGGAAAATGAATAAGGATCTGTGTTCCACAGCTCAAGGCCATACTTTACTGGCATATTGTTCTGATTTGCAGCAGAAATGCTCCTTTCATTGATTCCTGACCTTGAGAAAAGACTTGGAGAGACAAAAGAGGCCAGAAATCTCCACCTTGCTATTTACCTTTCCATGGCTCCATGTGAGCACTCCCCGTGAGACTGAGACCTAAGCAGTAAAACGCCCAGGGAAGAAAGCTTGCCTTGTTATAAAGACAGCCAACCTGGAAACTACAGTTCTCATCAATCCCATCCTCTTGGAAGTTGCCTGCAAAAAGGAAACTAGATGTAGTTAAGCTTTTAAATAACCTATTTTGAGGAGCCATAGGTAATCTAAAAATTAGCTACATATTATCTGTAGATAGCGCACATATTTTCCATCAGTTTGGGAAATGGAGACAGAGATCAAATCAAGAAGTAAAGAAATTAATGGCATTTTTCAATGTCTGTTCACTTCTTTTCATCAATTAAACAGGTAGAATTTCAACAAAACCGTTAATAAACACTTCCTCTGTCCAAGTATTTCATTCCTATCTACCCATCCCCAGCAAGAGGTCATGGCAATGAGAGTGTCTTGCAGCTCTTCTGAGAGTGCATGGAGGACAGAACAATAAGCCAGAGTTTGTAAGGAGTTAGTGTTCTGCTGTGAGGTGTAAGAGAGCAGTAAATGAGCTCATTTACTGTGTTCCAGAAGAGGTTTAGTCACAGAAGTTTGGAGCGCTACCCAGACTAATTACAAGAGCTAAAGCTGTGGCTTGATTATGGCTCAGTTTTGATCTAGTGCTAAATGAGCAACTACCAAAGGAAAATCCTATTGCCACTAAGTGCAGTGAATAAATATCACCGATTTCAGCAGGTTTAGTACTTGGCCCTTCCGTCCTGAGTGATGTTTTGGGCATTTGGGGAATTAGATGCTCACATCCAGTGCAATTTTTAATGGAAAGGGATCAAATTTTGCAAATTTTCATATCTGGAGGTTAGCATCCCAATCTCTAGTCAAGTCAGTAATCTGAATTAATCCAAAACACTCAGGATTTGTAAAGTTAATATAAAGAGTTTACCAGTAGAATGCTTTCTCAACACTACTTTTTATGTCCTTGCACTTAGATTTCAATAAGTATCTTGGTAACATATTTGGAAAAGATAGAGCAACATCCACATTTATTATTCACGGGGAGGGGTGAATAGAGTTTAGGAAACTTGAGTGAAAGCTACATTGTAAATAAAACTCATTAACACAGCTTTGTGAGGCTGGCAGTGAGACAACTTTGCCCCTGCTCCTAAAGCATATTACTTTTAACTTTCTAATTTTAAAAAGTGTATATTAACTTTGGAAAACACTCTTTTCAAGCTGTTGTGATTATATGAGTTTTTCCCACTATAGCTACTCCCCCTTATGCTTTTTATTTTAGCTTCCTGCTGAGCTACATGATAACAGCGATGAGGGGTATGGGGGAGAATCTAAATAAGCTTGCTAGATACATCCCATTAAAGAGAAGCCTTCTGTACTATGCATGTGAGATTGTTTAATAATTGCACAGTGTGTGCTGTCTTTTTGTCTTTTATTATACCATTCTGGTTTACATGTATTGACCTATTGACTGGAGGAACGGGGGTACACAGACAAAGACAGAATACAGAAAGAAAAAGCTCTTATTACAGTAATGCTGAGAAATCCCCTCAAACAGAATGGGGTTTAAAGACAGATTTCTATCTGGCACATGGAAAAGGGTACAAGGTAGCTTGTGCATAAATTGGAACAGACCTTTCTAAGTTTCAGCAGTGGTAGTGATAATAACTTGATGGATCAGTGGTTCTGACCTACAAAGCCACCAGGGCAGAGTGGGAAAGCCATTCAGCTATGTGGCACATCTCGACAAAAACCTTGGATGCCGTTCTGTGTCCCGCTCTCCCTGGATCCTTGGCAGTATTACTCCAGCAGTGCTCTATGAATAGGGAGTCTGTCCTGATAGAGCAGATTCCAGGAATGACGCCTTTAAAAATGCAGCCTGAGCTCTGTTCTGTTTCTTAAGCAAATTCTCCTAGGCTAGAGGCAGAACCCCATCCCATCCTTCCTAGCCTTCTCTTTCTTCTCGCTTCTTCCTTTCTTATGCTTAATGAGATTATGTGTACATTTTCGCTTCTTGGTCCGTTTCACAAAGAGAATATCAGGTTTGGATACATGGTAGTCTAGCACCACGCTCCTTGTGTGATAAGAAGTACAGGAGGTTTTAAGGACTACTGTAAGCAGAAAGGGAAAAATATGCTTTGCTTAGTATTCATAATTGCTTTCAAAGACTTGGTGCAGCGGTACTCTGTTGTTGATGAAAACACCAAACCCTAGAGCATGCAGATGGTTTCAGATGTGTGAAGCTGCCTCTGCTGGGGCATAAGGGAGCACGAGAGGCCGTATGGTAACACAAGGTCTGAAAAAATAAACCAGACTTCTCTTTAATTAAGACTTCTACATAAACTCGAAAAAAAACTGTGATAGGATATGAGCAGCTGGCTTCAGCCTAAGTACTTAAGTCACCACAAATGCCCCAAATATCATTTGCTGGTATTGCCGCGCTGAGAGGCCAACACATTTGTGTACAAGCCGTGTGCAAATGTGGAGATAAAACTTATGTTCGCCTTCAAAAGAGAAAGAAACACTACAGAAATAGCACAGACACACACACATGGAGGCAAAAGCAAAGCTGGATTACACCAAGACAGACAAAACAGTGTCAGCCCGGAGACAGAGATTTTTAGCTAACTATGAGATGAGAACAGCTTGGGACCGTAAATGAGGGGATTAGCTGATGTCATTCTATTTTTCTTCCTTTAGACAAAGGGGATTCAGTACATTCTTTGCAAATAAACATCACTGCATCACAGATGCCACACTCCATCATCAATTTATAATATGAGAACACTTCAAGATCTGGAACTTTGAATCAAAGAGACAGTAAAACTAATTGATTCAATATTTGGACACAGCCTCTATGTTTTTTTTGTGTTTAATTCTTCTTTTGCTTTAGTTGCTTGCCTGTGTACTCCTTGCCTTCCTGCAGCTCATTGGGTTTAGAGCAGTATGAATTCGAGATCTATGGGCAGCTTTCTCAGACACCTCCCCAGGGCTGAGAGCCAGCACAGCATCTCATTTTGTGCTTTGTTTGGCCATGGTAGAGCATAAAGCGAGGGTTAATGGGGTTTTAGAAACAGGTAGAGAAATGTTGATAAAAGGTTCTTTGAACCTTGTTAGTCTCCACCTGTCACAAGAAAAGCAGATTTTCAGAAGGGTTAGGGAGGTCTGTGTGCTCAGCAGATCTCTGCTGTTCACAGAGCTGCCGTGGTGACCTGCTGTGCAGTGTTTCCAAATATGTGCTATTGCTCTCAGATTTTTTAAAGGTGACCCAAGGTAGGCCAAAAACACATTGAAAACCTAAGATCGATTAGAAGCAAATAGGTGTGAAGACTGAATTCTGGAACAGAAAAAGAGTGACATTTTTAAGCCATTTCATTGTTCTGAAGAGGGAAATTCATCAGCCTCCCTGCAACCTCTAGCAGTGGTTTTCAACAACCTTTCATCCCTATCCTTTGGTGGTGGACACGAGGTGTAATGGTTTCAATCTGAGCAGGTCAGGCAGTTCACAGAACTGCAGTTTGACTGAGGTGTTAATGTGAATGAAGGTTTCTTTTAGGGCAATGGGCATTACTGGATGAAGTTGAACCTGGGTGGTCAGAACAGTTACAGAGGCTATGACCTGCATTCGTTGCCCTAAAGAAATTGTGATCCATTCAAACGGGCAAAAGGCTATGATAAAATTGCCAAAAAGTAATGTGGGTATTGTGGATAACCGAATGTAAAGGTAGATAGAATATACTATAGAAATGGGCAGTTTAAGAGAAAAAAGCACACAATTAAGTGTTGTTAATGAAAAATGTTTTGATTTCTAAAATAAAATGTATTTCAGCCAATGAAGAAATCAGAAAAAGTCAGACTGTGAGGAGTGAGCAATTTCATCATATTGCTTTCTGTACCATGGTTAAAGGGTTTTTACTCAGAGGGGAAACCTGACCACATCCACTGTGGTGGCTAACAGTGATTTTTTGTTTCAAGTCTTTGAAATCTGGACTCATTTGGCTATTGCAGCCTCTTGCAAGCATGGAAAGGCACATTCTGTGTGCACCAATGTAGATATTCTCTGATAGCTGGGAGATTTGTTATTAAAACAGTGATATTTTCCCTTGGCCTTTCAGACTGGTTAGTGTTTGGTGCTTTAGAGAATCCGTGGACCTGGTTCTCAATGGACAGCAATCAACTAATTTACTAGCAAAGACTTCTTTTCCATAGTGTTCCTATTCTTATAGTGCTCTCTACATCAAAACACCTTTTGAGTAAACAGTGCGGATTCTGTCCCATTCTGTGTGATGGAGACACAATCAACTACTTTTTTTTTTGGAAGCTTTCCAAGAATAAGACACTGACATAGCCTGTTTCTGTTTAATGTCTCATCCAATTTCCTAGCATAGTAGATATTGTCTCTAATTTTAATATACTATGTTGTCTCTTCACAGATTAGTATCAGGAAACGCTTAATGAATGAGCCATTTTGCATTGTAATTTTATATCGTGAGATTTTCGTTAATCTTTATTAAAATAGTTTTTAAGTTCAAATATCAGAGAAAAAAATATTCTGGAATAGAATTTTCACTGCTATAAATGAATTATAAGTAAATTGGTTATAATTCTACTTGGAAACCTCAAAAAGTAAACTGTGTGCAGAAGGAGGTTTTGTCAAAACTTTGAAACAAATAAAGAAAAACATGAAAACTCAGAATTGTGCAAACCACAGAGAAATAGAATTATGCAAACCTACACTTCACTATGCTTCTATTTCCACAGCATAACAAATTTTAGATTTCTCTCTCATCACTCTTCTAAAAGGTCAACAAGGTTTCTAAGGACCATTTCTGTTGCTCTTCTATTGCTTTTTCCTGTTTTACACTATCATGTGTGACAGACAGGCACTGGAACCACATGCTAAAACCACTATTGAATTTCTTCCATTTGGATAATTTTGTTTACAATGGGATCTGTTTTTACAATGGAAAGAAGGTATCTGGGTTTCAGTCATCAGCACCCAGTCTTGCACCACAAGCTGAAGAGATGCATCCAATTAATTTTTAGGAGTACAGAAACAATCCCTTCTGCTTTGAAAGATGCACTCACTTTGAATGAAAATGGAGATGTGGATGAGTGTTGGGTTGGAGAAGCTGGATGAGCTGGCAGAGGGGAGAGGGAGATACAGCTTCAAAGGGCCCCCAAAGCCTCACCCAATCTATCAAAGCTGGTCACTGAGCCACTTCTAGCAGTTCCAAAGCTTTACAAAGCACCACATACTGGTTTTAGTTCGGATGGTTAAGTTTCTTCATAGTATCTTATATGGTGCTATGTTTTGGACTTGTACTGAAAACAGTCTTGATAACACAGGGATGTTTTAGTTATTGCTGAGCAGTGCTTACACAGCATCAAGTTCTTTTCTGCTTTTCATGGTTCTCTGGCAGCAAGTAGGTTGGGGGTGCACAAGAAAATGGGAGGAGACACAGACAGGACAGCTTTCCTCAGCTGACTAAAAGGATGTTCCATGATGTCATGCTCAGCAATAAAACTTGGAGGGATTAAAGTTGGCAGAGGCTGCCATTGCTTTGGGGCATCAGTCAGTTGGTGAGCAATTATTTTCTTTTGCATCACTTGTTTTTCTTGGGTTTGGTTTTGTTGCTCTCTCTTGTTTGTGGGTTTTTTTCCTCCTTTTTCTAATTGCTAATTACCTCAACCCACAAGTTTTTGCACTTTTGCCCTTATGATTCTACTCTCCCTCTCCCTTCCCCCATCCCTCTGGGGAACAGTGAGCAAGTAGCTGTAGGGCAGATCATCTTGAGTGCCATCACGCAACACGTACAAGACAACCAGGGGATCAGGCCCAGCCAGCATGGGTTCATGAAAGGCAGGTCCTGCTTGGCTAGCCTGGTCTCCTTCTATGACCAGGTGACCCACTTAGTGGATGAGGGAAAGGCTGTGGATGTTGTCTACCTGGATTTTAGTAAAGCCTTTGACACTGTTTCCCACAGAATTCTCCTAGAGAAACTGGCTGCTTATGGCTTGGACATGCGTATGCTTCACTGGGTAAAAGATTGGATGGATGGCCAGGCCCAAGGACTTGTGTTGAATGGAGGTAACTCCAGTTGGTGGCTGGTCACAAGTGGTGTTCCCCAGGACTCAGTAACGGAGCTAGTTCAGTTTAACATCTTCATCAATGATCTGGACAAGGGGATTGAGTGCACCCTCAGTAGGTTTGCAGACAGCATCAAGTAGACCAGGAGTGTTGATCTGATCGAGGGTAGAAAGGTTCTACGGAGGGATCTGGCCAGGCTGGATTGATGGGCCAAGGCGAACTGTATGAGGTTCAACAAGGTCAAGTGCTGGGTCCTGCACTTGGGTCACAACAACCCCACGCAACGTTACAGGCGTGGGGAAGAGTGGCTGGAAAGCTGCCCAGAGGAAAAGGACCTGGGGGTACTGGTTGACAGCTAGCTGAATATGAGGCAGCAGTGTGCCCAGGAGGCCAAGAGGGCCAACAGCATCCTGGCTTGTATCAGGAATAGTGTGGCCAGCAGGAGTAGGGCAGGGATCGTGCCCCTGTGCTGGGCACTGGTGAGGCCGCACCTCAAATGCTGGGGTCAGTGTTGGTTCCATCCCTCCAAGAAAGACATTGAGGTGCTGGAGCATGTCCAGAGAAGGGCAACAAAGCTGGTGAGGGGTCTGGAGCACAAGTCCTAGGAGGAGCAGCTGGACAACTGGAGTTGTTTAGCCTGAAGAAAAGGAGGCTCACAGGAGACCTTATGGCTCTCTACAACTGCCTAAAAGGAGGTTGCAGCCAGGTGGGTGTTGGTCTCTTCTGCCAGGTAACAAGTGATAGGACGAGAGGAAATGGCCTCAAGTTGCACTAGGGGAAGTTTAGACTGGACATCAGGAAAAATTTGGTTTTGGTCTGACCCAAAAGTGTTGTCAAGCATTGGACCAGGCTGCCCAGGGAAGTGGTTGAGTCCCCATCCCTGGAGGTATTTAAAAGATGGGTAGATGTGGTGCTTAGGGACATGGTTTAGTGGTGGACTTGGCTGTCTAGGTTAATGGTTGGACTCGACGATCTTAAAGGTCTTCTCCAACCTAAATGCTGCTATGATTCTATGATACTATGATGTGAAAAAAGGTGGTTTATTCCAAGAACATATAATTTGGTCTCCTAGTATTAGGATCCAATTTTGTTGGATGAGAGGAAGGGCCCCTTGCTTTCTAGCTGACCTCAGACGAGTCTGGGAGGGTAAGGGGGACTAGAACAACCTCTTGTTTCCTGTTTGATCCTTTCAAGCAAGATTAAGACACAAACAAGGTCAGATGTCGTAAGTTCACTCATTTATTAACTCTTTGGGGGGAAAGAGAGAAAGCAGCAATACGAAAGGGAGGAGGGGAAATTAAGCAAGAGATCCAGATGGAAAAGCACAGACAGTCACCACCATGGATCTGCGGCATCCCGAGGGTATCGCCCGTGGAGTTGATGGTCATCAGAGTCTTCAGTGGTCACTTATAGCACCTCAGTTTTGATCCCATGACTTTACAGTTTGTGGGATGTATATGGTTGTTTTGTTTAATCCAATCTAATCTCCTTGTTTTCCTTTGTCTCCCTACCTAGCAACATTTTTCATTGCCAAATGTTGGAGTATTACACAACCTTCACCAAACCGACCAATAATGGAGGCCTCTGAGATCTTCAGGCAAATGTGTCCTTAAATGGAAAACCACCTTATTCCAGTGAGTTAAGGGTCTTTATAAACTGTTCTCAACGACCTGGTGCTGAATTTACCAGTGAATGTCACTGATAGGCTTCATCCTGCATCCCTCAAGAACGATGGTGTTCAACTGCCCCCAGATTTTGCTCCCCTCAGGTCTGCATTTATTTAAAAAATTTATCTAGGCCAAAGAAAGACAGCTTATATGCTAAGTGAGAAATGTACATTATCCAGTATTCTACTATTTGGTGTAGAATAAGGAAAGGAGATTGTTTTCTGTAGCTATTTTCTCAAGTGAAACTTATCTGGTGCTGAAAAAAATTAAATAGTGACATTACATGATTTAAAATACACCAGAAAAGACAGGTAATTTTCTTTAATGCATTCTCATGCAGCATATTTGAAAGGAGGACAATATTACAGTCATTATAATCAAAGTGGAGAGGAAGTATATGGGAGGCCTGTGAAGATGAAAGTAAAAAATGTTGGTTAGCTTTAAACTGGTTTAAGTCTTGCATGCAGCAAAACACACGTACTGCCAATTATGGAAAAAGGCAAATACCATATTTCACTGTGTTTATCACTGTGGGCAATCAAGCAACACCCGCGATAAGATTTGGCCCTATATGAAAGAGGTAGCACTGCATGAGATGCCAAGAGAATTACTGAAGAGCTTTTAAGAAGCTTCTTTGCTGTGTAATTATACAGCCAAAGGGACCCTCAGGAATGTCCTAAAAGTCGGCTAATAAATTTCATAGTTCATGTTATAGAAACAAAGATGAAGACAAAAAAATATAGATACAAACCAAGCATGACTATATGAATATTGAAAAACAAAGCAAATTTTTTCTGCAGTATTACAGAATTAAAGAAGGGACAACATGACAAAAAAAAGATCATCCTCATGGTACTGTAGTGCCTCATAAAATACATTGTTAGAAAATGTCCTACTAACAAGAATTTGGGCAAGAAATACTACAGGAACAGGCCAGAACCTCCCTCCCACCTGATGACTAGGAACTTCCTTTCAACTTGCAATTTTATAGCCTTTAAGCTTAGTTATACCCACATGTTCTTATGTCAACACTGTCATGTGGTTTAAACAGCTTTGCTTTCTTCTGTGGTGTTTATCATTTCAAAACATTTAGAGAGAGCAATACACATCCTGTCAGCCTTCATTACGCTAGGGCAAACAAACAACGTTGGTTTTGTCCTGTCTGGCATGCTGGGCACGGTCAAGGCAGTAGGGACTTGTCAGCTCATTAGCAAGACCAGGTTCTTTTTCGATAACCCCCCAAACACATACTCATCTGTGTTTTGTTTTGTTTTGTTTTTTCCCTTGATATAAATATGCATAAGAAAATATGTAGTGCCCTCCTCAGTCTTACCAGGAGTCCTTTTGCCTTTTTCTCTGAATAGTTAGGATTTTTTTGAACAGTTATAACACTAACTTTAGTGCTATTACCAATATCACCAATATTGCTTCACTGCTCAGTAGAGCTACAATAAAACATTCACTGAAAGCCTAGACTGCATAGCCAAAAGTCTAGTATATATTTTCTCTTTGCTGAGTTTGTAACTGAGTTGTCTTTGAATGTCACATGTCTAATAGCCATATATTCAAAAGGGTGATGAAGGCATAGGCCAAATTCAAACTTTTGTTGAACTGGGAAACCATTCTTACTGTGTTGGATGCTCTAAGCAGCAGGTCTTAATTTTGCTTGTTTATCCAGCAAGGGTCAGCTGGAAGACTATGAGCCAAACCTGGATGTCAGACCAAAACCAAAGCTAAGTCTTTCAGCCCAAGAAAATTAACACTTTAGTTTCCTGCCTAAGAGATCAAGTTATATGTTCTTGGAATAAACCACCTTTTTTCACATCATAGTATCATAGAATCATAGCAGCATTTAGGTTGGAGAAGACCTTTAAGATCGTCGAGTCCAACCATTAACCTAGACAGCCAAGTCCACCACTAAACCATGTCCCTAAGCACCACATCTACCCATCTTTTAAATACCTCCAGGGATGGGGACTCAACCACTTCCCTGGGCAGCCTGGTCCAATGCTTGACAACACTTTTGGGTCAGACCAAAACCAAATTTTTCCTGATGTCCAGTCTAAACTTCCCCTAGTGCAACTTGAGGCCATTTCCTCTCGTCCTATCACTTGTTACCTGGCAGAAGAGACCAACACCCACCTGGCTGCAACCTCCTTTTAGGCAGTTGTAGAGAGCCATAAGGTCTCCTGTGAGCCTCCTTTTCTTCAGGCTAAACAACTCCAGTTGTCCAGCTGCTCCTCCTAGGACTTGTGCTCCAGACCCCTCACCAGCTTTGTTGCCCTTCTCTGGACATGCTCCAGCACCTCAATGTCTTTCTTGTAGTGAGGGGCCCAAGACCAGTGCCCAGCACAGGGGCACAATCCCTGCCCTACTCCTGCTGGCCACACCATTCCTGATACAAGCCAGGATGCCATTGGCCCTCTTGGCCACCAGTGCACACTGCTGGCTCATATTCAGTCCGCTGTTGACCAACGCTCCCAGGTCCTTTTCCTCTGGGCAGCTTTCCAGCCACTCCAAACCATCAAAGTCCAAACCTTTATTCTGAAACAACAGAGGCCAGAGAAAGGAATAAACTCTTCATGTAGTCAAATCAATGGAGAAAGAAATAGCATGTTTGATTTAAAGGTTCCTACTGGTTCTTATTCTCAAATGTTTCCTTCTCGTATGTCGGATGGAAATAGAGTTCTTGTAATACATCAAAGATCTTTGGGGTTTTTACATCTGCTTAACTGAATAAACTCCTGAAGCTTCATTTGTTACATATTATTTTGTATATAATCATAAAATGTACAAGAAAATGCAGGTGTTATAAAAAACATGCAGATCTCCACCAGGCTCCTTAATTTTTCTACCTTGTAGAAAAGAAGACTGACAGAGATCAGAAAGTCATAAATAAAGCCTAGCTTTCTGCAGTGTGAAACGTTTATGCTATATAGGACAAATATATGTTATCAAACTGACTTCAGAGTATCCTGTTTGTAGACGTGAAGCCTTCTGCTACCTAAAGAAGTATGGTAAAATGGGGATTATTAAATACTGATATGAAAGCATACACTCACCCAACTTCAAGAACATAGCCATGCCTTATGACATTGTTCTTAAATGAAAGACACAACAGAGTCAAAGGCTCACTGGAAATGGTTTTACAATATTTTGACAAAAGCAGGAGTAGGAAATACGCTGAGAAAGTTACAAAACTGTCAGAAGCAAACTAATTGCTTTAAGATTCAAGAAAAAAAGGTCATCTGTTGAATAACAAGAGTTTTCTTTAATGGTACCCTTGGTGTATTTTTTTATCATCTTTGATCGTCATTTTTGTTCATCTTTGAAAATTGTTATTTTAGTCCTTAATCCAGCAAAGAACTTAATGCACTCAAATAGACTAATGTCATGCTTAGAATTTAGCAGGATCAGCACTTTAATTATTTTATAAAAACATACATCTGTAATTTTATAATTTAAGCTATGTTTTGACACAAGGCACTTATTTTCCCCTGTTCCTAAATTTCCAGGGAATTAATTTTATAGATTGGCTTGTTTGCATATCACATAATATATATTACTGTGCAATAATTTAATTACTTAGTTGGTGTTTATACATTACTTTGCTTTGTAATCTGGGGAGGTAACCTTTTAAAACATGGAATTCCCTTTCCTAGTAGCTGGTGACTTTTCAAGTTATTTTCATAAGCAAAAAAATCACAATGTTCTCCAAATGCTCTGCAGATAAGATGCAAAAGTTTATGTGTCTTGGTTAAACAAGACCATATGGCCATAAAAGTAAAACACTGTGTTTTGATTCCTGCCAAGAAATGTTCTAAAAATGAGTTCACAGGATCCTATATAAATTTCAAAGCAGAACTACTAAATCTGGCGTGGTTTATTACCAAGTTAGACAACAAATTTTTTTTAAACTGTAAACAAAACCTCAGGGATAATCATTCAAGACCTTTTATTGGCAAAGTTCTTAAAGTCTTAGACTTTTTATACTATTCAAAAAATAACATGAACTTGATCAGAATAATTAACATGTAGCCAAGTAGAAGAAATATTCTGCTGAGAGTTTTCTGTTACTCAAACAGTTATTGTTAGGCCTAATAAAACCCCAAAACTCACCAGATATGTCTCATATCAACTATATAGTGAACCAACAGAAAAAGCCTGATACTTATACAGTATTCAGTCCGTTTCTTAGAATAAGCACCCAGTGATGAATAGCGTCCTGTCATTTCTCACGACATCTAAAATATTATAATTAGAACTGCTGACCAGATGAAACTTAGGATAATTCTCAAGACATAAGTAAAACTGAACTAAGATCCTGGAATGACAAGCTACTTGCAGCTTTATTAGTTTGAATGGTAGAAACACAAATGAGAATAATTTGCCTTTGATACAGAAGTCTTTAGGTTTTTTTTTTTTCTTTTTAAATTGTCTAGGATGGCAAGGAAGGCTCCAAATTTATTATTGGTTTGGATTTGAATATTTGAAATGGGTGCTTTGCCATCAGGTATTACATATATTTTGTTAGAAAAAGTATAAAGTGAAGTTGTTTTGAAACCCAGAATATCAATAAGAGCACTCATAAGATCACAGTGATCATAATGGTGGTATACATGTGAGAACAATGTAAACATAATTAACAATGTACGACCAGTGGAATTAGTGATCTTGAATATATTGTGTCTGGAGAGCTAGTTGCAGCCTGGTACTATTGTGTAAATTAGACAGTTAGCATTGTCAAACTGCGTGTTTGTAAAATTATTGTTTCAGATTTTTCCATAATATTGCTCATCTTAATCTGCTGAGTCAAAAAGACAGGAAGCATGAAAGGAATCATTCCATGATTTACTTTATAATGTGTCCGGTGTGACTAGTCAGAAGTTATCATACAAAACATAATAAAGTTCTGAGCTCTACCTAATCCAGCAGTCAACAGTCTAGCTGTTCAAGGAATTTGGACAAGCTGTTTGAGGTCTGAGCTTCGTGGGATTTGACTCCAGAAATGAGGACACTACTTTCTACCATGTATTCGTGTGAGCATGTGTATTGTGCAGCTTCATTCACCAGTCTTCTTGAAGTTGTGTAGTTGAGAATGCAAGAATCATGGAACTTACACCAAGAAGAGCAGGAAAGAAAAAGGCTTATTTCTACCTGTCCAGAATACCTCTACAGCCACATCCTCTGCTGTTACCCAGAAGTGTCTGACAACGAGGTGATTGTGAAAGACGTAGGTTTGTTCAACGGCCAGTGCTGACAACAGACTGCATCGAAAAAGTCATGTTTATTTTCTTTGTTAAGTGTGATGGGATGCTCCTGACTGCTGGCATGGCATGAGACAATGGAGAATGCTTACCTGTTGTGCTTGCACTGCTCGCACAGCTGCATGGACCAGGTTACACAAAGAAACCTGTGATCAACCACCCATAACTGTTTGCAGATCACTAACCTTTTTGAGACATATCCCAGTTTTATATGTAAAGGCTGTGTCTACCTTAATCTGTTGATCATATCATTGAACAGAGAAGGCATAATGCCATAAATAAGACACCCCAAAGCTAATTTGGGGGTCCGGGGGTGCTGCCTGGTGAAGAAGACATCCTTACGTCATGACAGACAACATGAGCAGTCGACAATTTCCCCAACTGTTGCTCATCAGTGGTAAGATTAATCATTATGGTGTTGTTCTTGCCTACAGGCAAGTGAGCTTTCCCCTTTTGCCTTTCACTCATGCTTAGATTATTTGCATTCCTCTCAGGCTTAATTATATTGATTGTCAACTTATATTATTATAATAAAGTAAATCAGACTTCACCCTTAGACCATTGTCATTTTATCATCCATTATCCCAAGAAGCCTTGTGGTGTGACATTAAGACATTTTACCTTATTGTGACCTTTCTCAATGTAATATATTTATTTATATGCATACAAACAGATGCATGCACATACACTGACAGAGAAGTTTGAGAAGTTCAGTTCAGTGTGTGCTTGTGTGTGGAAGGAAAGCACTGCAAAGACACCTATAGCAATTTGACTGAGAAGCTCCCACACTTCACTCGTTAAGTCCTACAGCTCAATGTCAGCTGATAAGTAAAGACAATTCTAATACAGACAGAGAAAGAACACATAAAGTACATCTTATCATACATAAAATGTAGAAGCTGTTCTGTTAAAATAATTCTATCATAATTAATCACAGTTAAATTCAACATATCAAGCTCCTACTGCATCTTCCCTTGAAATACAGTGAAGATAAACAACATTAGAGGTTCAAACAATCAAATTGTGGTAAACAGCCTACAGAAAGGAGACAGCAGTTGAGTTTTTATCCCTGTACCATGAAGATATATGGGTATTAATAGATCAGAAGCAATGAGAAACCAGTATACCATATCACCTAAATGAAAAAAAAAAAAAGTTAGAACAGTATTCATGACTATGTATTATTTTTTTAATATCATCTGTAACCTTGTTAATGCAACAGCTGTGACCACAGGTGCTGAAAGGAGGCCATTTAATTGCTCCAAACAGGATGCAGCCAGTCAGATTTTGTTTTTTCTTGTCAAGTATTCAGTGAATTTAAGCCTAATGTTCATTAGAAAAGAAAACCTTTTTTTTTATTATTTATAAAACGAATTTTCAGACACACACATATATATACATACGCATGTGTTGGTGGGTAAGTTTTGGCTGGCTACCAGGCACCCACCAAGCCGCTCTTACTCTCCCTCCTCAACATGATGGGGGAGAAAAAGGCATGAAAAAGATCCTGGGCTGAGATAAGGATAGGGAGATTGCTCAGCAGTTACCATCGCAGGCAAAACAGACTCCACTTGGGGAAGGTTAATTTGATTTCTTGCCAATTAATAATAGCGTAGGATGGTGAGAAAACCAGACAAAACTAAAAAACACCTCCCTTTCTTTCTAGGCTCTGCTTCACTCAATTTATCTATCTCCTTCCCACAAGGCTGCGGTCAGTTCATAACATTTCATCTCTGCGGCTCCTTCCTCCCTCACACTCTTCCCCTGCTCCAGCATGGGGTCTCACCCATGGAGACAGTCCCCAATTCCAGCACGGGTCTTTCCCACAGGCTGTGGTTCTTCATGAATTGCTCCAGCGTGGGTCCTTTCTGCAGGGTCACAGCTCCTGCCAGAAGCCTGCAGGGCTGCTTCTCTCACATTTTTCTCATTCCTCTCTCTCACAGAGGCTGTGTAGAGTTTTTTACCCTGGAGGCAGCCCCTGGTCTCTTCTCACAGAGGCCACCCCTGCAGCCTCCCTCACTCTACCAGAACTTTGCCACATAAACCCATAACACACGTACATGTTTCTGTATGTTTCAGTAAAAGGTTCAGACACTTAAAGTGAAGGCATTGAATCCAACACTGATGGTCAAGTACAAAAAACAACTGAGTGTGAAATCACTATAGTTTCATTTCAAGGATAGGCAAGAACAGTTTTCAACACCCCCATAAGGCCCAAAGTGGGACATCAGGCAGCATGTATCCCAACCTTTGATCAGTGTCAGACTTTGAATCAACATCCTTTTGCCTGTGCGTGCTCATAAACCCATTGTTTTCTTCATATTCTGGAGAAGTTCCTTAAACTTCAGTCTGTGCAAGTAGCCTGCCTGTGGAAAGGAAAGACATTTATCTGCAGACCTGGAGAGCATTCTGACACAGAGTTTTGTCAGCAAACTACAGTTTCTGTCCAAATGCAGCATTGTTATGTTTTAGCAGTTGCCACCTCATCTGGAAGGTTATTATTGACCTTTCTTCCCTGGATTCGGGCCCCAACATCTGCATTGCTTCAGGTCAAAAATCCTGCACCTCCCACACCCCCTTTTACAGCTCCATGAGCCTGGGGGCCTTGGAAGCCCCAGTTCTTGGTCTTCTCATTGCTCATCTCTTCAGCAGAGCTCTGGAGGATGTCCTTCCTGGCTCCAAAGTGCTCTCAGATAACCTTCAGAATGCTTCTGCCAAGCCAAGGACATTTCAAGGTTATTCCCAAACATCAGGACAGTAAGAGATGTTTCTGGGGACAGGGACAGAAAAACAAATTTTTATCCTGTTTCTTCATAGAATTACCTTTAAAATTTCTTCTGAAGCTCTGAAATAAAAGCTGTAAGCTTTTGACATACTCCTTTTAGATGGTATCCCTTGAGACCACACCTGAATGCCTTCCCTGTCTTGTCCATAGCTGCTTTTTTTTTTTTTTTAATGCATATTTAGTATTGTAGCATCTCTGTGAAGACAGGCACAGTTAGCATATCAGGTTTGCACATAGGAAAGAAGTACTAACATCCTTGTAATTCAGTGGAGAACAGTGCAGTGATCCTCAGGTAGACCTGGTACGGCTGCGTGGACAGTGCCAATGGTGCGAAGGTGCTAGCTGATCATCCTGACACACTTATAAACTCCCAGTCCTGAAGATAATGCAGGTGCCCTGGCTGAGATGTGTCTTCTTCTCCCTCAATAGTGTGGTATGCCAACAGGAGATGACATTCCCAAGGAAAACCTAGCTCTAACTGAGCCAGCTCAGGTATTTCTATCATAAAAGAGGAGAGCTTCATAATCCTCTTGGGACTTCATGTTCTCCCTTGATCATTTGTAGACCATGTCATTTTATCTTTGCTGCTACGGTTGCCTAATCCAGCTGGAATAATGTTAGATCAGGCATAATCTATTGCTGTCGGTTCTTCTGACTGGTGTGAAACTAGCCTTGAATTTATACAAGAATGACGTGGTAGAACAGGGAATGCTAGTCTTTCAAATGAGTATGTTAAAATAGCATCATCCTTCCTGCCAATTCATTTAAATATTTGAATTATAGTGATGGAAACATTTTATGTAATTTTCATTGAGCAGTAGAAGTTTACAATTGCTATGTCTGTGTGTTTGCATGTAACAACAAATGTTTCCAGTATCCTTCAACACAGCAGATCTCCTTTGACTTCTGGAGGAATCTGGGATGCAAAAGGAATATGCAGTACAGGTAATACAGCCTTCACAGATAAATTTCTTGAAGCAGTTTTATGATTTTTTTTCTGTCATTTATGCTTTATGTTGGGAAGTAACATATTGGGAAGGATTAGGAATTAATTGCATTTCAAATTACAGTCTCATATCTGAAAATTGTCACTGTGTACCCATTTTTTATAATCTCTGGTTGCTTTTATTCTCAGCACAAAATGGCCAAGATCTGCTGAAGAAAATGGTGTAGTCATGTTCCCACGCTGAGGAGGGGCAGACCTATCTCTCCATATCGCAAGGTAATTCTCTGCACGGGAAGTTGTTGCCTCACTTCAATAGAAACAGTGTTTGTTTGCTTAGCTCAGTAATTCTAATTAAATGTGTTGAATCACCCTTTTCTTCATAAACCCCTGAAATTCAGTGTACCATAGAAGACTGAATCTTTCAGTTAAATATCATCTTGTAGATTAATTTTGATTACAGGAGTTGAAAGAGCTGTCTCAATTGTGAGGCATCAAGGTGTCCCAGAGCCGAGGAAAAGCCGTATTCCTTCCTTTTTGGAAATAAAATTTCTTGTGACAAATGGTATAAAGTGAAGCAATATTGGCCGCAGCACAACACTTGTTTGGAAGAAATGGGCATGTCAGAAGGAGGCTATGCTCTGTGCCGGGTAATTTATTTCACCCTTTCCCCTCAGCTAAGATTTTATGGTTCTGAGTGCTAGGAAAAAAAGTGCTGAATACTAAGAAATAAAGTTTGGAATATGTTCTTATGCCTTGCTGTGTGTCACATATATTATTTTCTCCCCGAGTCATATTTAGACATTCACAGGCATGTATATTACAGTTAATCCTTTTTTTTATTTGCAGAAGGAATGAAATAGTTTGAATTCCTCCTATTTTTTAATCAAATTCTACCTAGCAACATTGTTTTAGAAGTCAGATTGCAGAAACATGGACAGGAGTCATTCTTTAAAAAATACTATAAAATAGCCCTGGGAAAGCCTTTCTTTGCCTGAAGGACAGTCCTGGTACATCCTGGCAAGAAGATGCTGGCTGCACCATTGTGTCGTGCTTCACGGGCATCTAATGCCTCATTAGAAAGTCTGTCCTCTCTTACCTTCCTCCAAGGACACGTCCCCACTGAGACACTACTAGGCTGTGACCTAGAGACTCCTCTGGGAGCCTGTTAACAAGTTCAAACATCTCACCCTCCCCTCAAGAGTCATGGGTAAATGGTTGTGTCTGAGTTCAAGACCTAAGATTAAGCACTACAAATTTCATCGAATCATAGAATCGTTTGGGTTGGAAAAGTCCTTTAAGATCATCAATCCCAACCGTTCCCCTAACCCTGCCATCCCACCACTAAACCCTGGCCCTAAGCGCCGCACCTGCCCAGCTTTAAATCCCCCCAGGGATGGGAACTCAACCCCTTCCCTGAGCAGCCTGTTCCAGTGCCTGATAACCCTTTCAGTGAAGAAATTTTTCCTAATGTCCAACCTAAACCTCCCCTGGCACCACTTGAGGCCGTTTCCCCTTGTCCCATCGCCCCTTCCCTGGGAGCAGAGCCCGACCTCCCCCGGCTCCCCCCTCCTCTCAGGCAGTTGTAGGGAGCGATGAGGGCTCCCCTCAGCCTCCTCTGCTCCAGGCTGAACCCCCCCCCAGCCCCCCGGGCTCCAGACCCCTCCCCAGCTCCACTGCCCTTCTCTGGACACGCTCCAGCCCCTCCAGGTCCTTCGGGAGGGAGGGGCCCAACCCTGACCCCAGTATTCGAGGGGCAGCCTCCCCAGTGCCCATGACAGAGGCGTTTCAATCCAAGGCTTTCACCCTGACACGCAAAGTGCCCAACCAGGCAGCTCATGATATCTGAGAACTACACTTCCCTCTTTTATCCTCACAGCTAATTGATGGCATGTCTTTCTTAGGCTCTTTTAAAAACAGAGAGTTCAAGTGTATTCAAACACACGCAAAGCCCTTGAAGGCGTGCCGCAAACTTGGTATATTTACAAGCACTTCCATCCTTTTTCTCTGAGAAACAACAGGACAGACTCTGCTTTTGAGTTCTTTCATGGGAAAATGAAATAATTGACGATGCTCATTCCTGGGACCCAAAGTCCTGGCTACTTTCTTCTCCCCCACGAGTGGATGCTCAGTTGCCAGCACTCGGGAGCTTTGTGTGCTGGCTCAGCACTTACTGAACTCAGGCACTGGTAGAAGTTTTAACAAAATCATGTGTGGACATAAAATAGTCTAAGGCACTCTGGGGACTTTGAGAGCATGTGAAACTGTCATTTAGTCATAGCAGCTCTAGGACTGTGAGGCTGGTGTAGAGCTTAGAAACAGCAGAAGCTGCAAGTCCTAAGAGGGAAGTCGAAAAATGTTTCTTCTGCTGTGATTTACCAGATTAAATACCGTAAAGAGTGTGAGAGCTTAGACAGAGGGCTCACAGTAAGGAAGAAGGTCTTGAATAGCTATAACTGAATTCCAGATTAGAAAGTGTATTTCCAAAACCTGAAGGTCCACATCAGAGGTCCATATGAAAACGTTGCCAGTATTTGCATCAATATTAGCCTTGCATCTCTGTGTGCTAAATGGGTAAAAGAAATAGCATTAACAGCTAAATAAGTAATGGGGAGGGTGCAAGAAAACTGCTGAAAATCCAGACTCTGCAGAAAAGAGGTGAACTAACGAGTAGTTTATTCCTTGCAGTGTTAGGGAATCTTCTTTTTCTTCTCGAAAGTTCAAAAGGATATAAATGAAATTAAAGGTTCATTAACATGACTAATTAATTTTGTCTCTTATTCTTCATTTCAGAATTGTAACCTATCAACATTCATAATTAGGTTGAGGGTGCTTCACTTTTTAATGGAATGGAAAAATATGAGGAAGAACTTATTCTGATTAGACATAACCATTATTTCTAATATGCAATATATCAACTTCTCAGCTAATTATACTGTAGGAATTATCATGCTTCTTGCTATTGAAATTAGGAAATCATTTGATAACTCCTCCTTGCATAGGTTATTGAGGTTTCAGGACATTTGTTTCTCTTAATTAGGCTATTTAAGTACTGGATAAGGTTTGCTAGCGGAATACAATAATCTTTTTGGCTTTAAAAGAATTAATTGTACTTTAACCAATATTTTAACTTTTCAACAGTTTTAGGGTCCAAAGACATGTATAACAATTATATGCCAATTATTCCCTCCATCTGAGTTGCCTTCAATATTGCCTCAAGGACATTTTGTTCCAACAATTACCTCTTCTCAAATCTTACTAGAGCGGCTAAAATTCTGTCCTAGTTTACTGTGGTGTTTAAGTAGATTGACTTTCATCCATGAAAGCCTGTTTGTGGGGTTAGGTTGTCCATTTATAGGTTACTCTGTGAATAAAGCCAAAGGACTGTGGCATCAGAACCAGACAGCGAAGTCAGAACAAAGCAGTTCCAGCAGAAAGCATGAACAGAAGTCTCTAGTCTGAACACACCTTAAATGGAGGAGCTTTCTAAGTCCTGCTGGACGCTGGTATCTGGCCACTTTTGAGAGCAAGTGAACTGATAGGAGCTGCTGGATTCTTCTGCAGCCAGGTGCAAGCTGTCATTACCACTAACCAAGATTCATTGTAAATGTAAATTGTCCAGGACTTGTGAAAGTGATGTAAACTAAATTAGATCCTTTTGCCACTTCTGAGTAAGGCTTGCATAGGTAGAGCATAGCTACATTACTAAATATTTCTTGAATTAAATGAATAAACAATGCTGCCTTACAAACTAACACTTCTCATAACCATTCTCAAAGTATCATACATTGTCACGCTGACAACAGTTTAAAAAAAAAAGAACACGAGCACCAAACAAATCGCTGTTTTCAGCTCCATTTGAGATTAAGGCTTTGCTCAAAATGTAGAGTAAAATATTGGTGCCAAACAGTAAAATTTTCAGATGCCTTTTTGATCCAGTATATTAGTTAGACACTCACCAGCTGACCTTATGGTGACTCCCTGTGTACCAGTTATCTACCTGGTATTGGTCATTCTATTGAAGAGTGACTGACTCTATGGGTCTGAAGCTAGAAAGTTGCTTTTTGGAGGTGGATGCCCGCAGAGTCTGCTTTGAATGAATACCTCTGAAAAAAAGATAAATTTAGAGTAATTTATGAGGTTGGGCTGGGCAGGTATACACATAATGAACCTTAGGATAGTCAGTTGCCGCCAAGTTTGCTTTGAATACTGATTATCACATACAAACAGCATGACCAGGCTATGTTCCTACCCAGAACTTGGGTCCAACTTTTCACATCAATGAAATACATAGTAAGGTACTGTGTTTGGCACTAAATATTGGCCTGATAGTCCCGTCAATCCAAGCTCTCTGAGAAAATTCAAGTTCTGGTTGACTAGAGACTTGTAAATAACGAAGCAAGGTATATGAAATGTTGGTGTGGTGTGAATTTGGGTCAAACAATCCATGTGGACTCATACTAAGCACAAAGAAAAAAATGGCTGTGGAAAAAATCTGACTGGAAATTAGCAGCTTTAACCACCAGAAGAGTGAGATACTGGAAAACTCCTTCTGATGTTAGCCTTTAATCTACAGTTAAAAGAGAGAGGAGGATTAGCTCTCATCAGTTTAGATGAGCTATTGCCTGATGTAGCAGATGTGTAGACTCCATGTCCAAGAAGCTCACTCCCAGTCCTTACACCGGTGGTTGCAGGTACCCAATATAGGACATTTCTGAATTTCTCACACGTGCAGAATTTCTGTTTAGTAGAAATCAATGAGACGTAAGACAACAATGACTCTGCAGCTCCTAAAATGTGATTATTTGTACAAGGCAAACACATCACCTTGCAAGCCTTCCCTTCATTTACAAGCTTTATAATGATGACAATCACATGAGATGCCTTTGATCAGTTGTCCTCCGAGTGTTTTATCATTCATTCAAAAGGTAGGACATGATGACCGTTAAGCAGTGTCAGTTTAGAGTCAGTGTTTTTATTGCAAAGATCATAGAAATTAATCCTACATTTTAAAATTTTGTAAGGGTACCAAGCGAATTATTTTCAGTCTTAGATGTTCTTTAGGAGGACTCTCTTCTCCCTCTTGCAAAAGCCTGTAGCTATAACTCGGTGTGGATAAAAAAATTAAATTAAACTTTATGAAATGGTTAAAATTCAGCCATTGATCCATTTCTTGAAACTGAAACTTTACGAATCATTGAAGCAAATTAAATCAGCCATTTTAATTAATGAAAAAATCCAAACATCCCATTGTCTTCGTGGTTCACTTTAGCCTGTGCTGAGCTCTACACACCACAGCTAAACTGCCTCTACCATTTAAAGCTTGCTTCTGTATTACTAAATGACATCACATTCTTACCTGTCTTCTTGTTGTTTTAAGATATGTCTGCACTGAGGAGTTTTAGCAAAGGGGCATAAATTTTCAGACTGAGATAGCAGAGGAAATGAGATGGGTAGGGCCCTCAAACAGTGAACAACACTTCTCCTGCATAACTCAACTTGTTACGTAGATGGTTGTGTGTCTTCCAGCAGTTTTGGTGCCCAGGAAATTATTCATACAAGAACAATTTTAGATGAGGTTTCCAATACTATATGGCATAAATTCTTCTCCCTGAAGAAATCTGTTCAGTTTCACGGATGTCATTTTGTTTAAAATTAAAGAGAATCAGTAAGAGTAAAGAGAAAAATGTATTGGGCAGGTAAATATACCTTATTCTTTTGCTCCTCTAAAAGATTTTGATTAAAATTTAAATTTTCTTTTATTATGTGCAAAAATAACGGTAAGTCTTCATATTGAAACTATCTTTTAGTCAGTCAGTGTGCACTTTCTGTTCTTTTAAAGCACAAACAGTGAGATAAGTGTAGTTAAATCAGGGTTATATTTATTTTTTTTAAAAAGTACAATGCCATGTACTAGAAACATTCACATACAACAAAACATTTTAATATATCAAAATACAAGTGTTACATGTACACATGTACTGTATACAGGTCCCTGTTTATGCCAACATCTATTAATATTTCTAAATCATTGGTACATTTTTTATGGAGAGCTTGATTCTTTTGTGACATAAATTGGTACAGTTTCACTGGTTTCAGTGACATCACACCAAGTTGCACCGGATGAGTTAAAAACGGAGTCAAACTAAACTTACCAAGAAAGATTAAATACTCAGATACCTTCTGCATCACACAACTTCCAGTACTTAAGTCGGGAGATAAACAGGTTGAAAAACTTTGGCACTCCAACGTCAAACACCACCAGACTCATTGCTTGCAAAAGAATGATAATATGTGAATAAACAAAGTTAAATGTGAAGAGGAAATTTCCACAAACGCTTCAACACTTGGAAGTTTTACCATCATATTTATTTTTTATGGGCACAGTGTTGTCCAAAATAAGAAGGCAAAAATTCAAGGCATCCAGTTAAGTCCTCACCAAATCACTAGGAACAGGAGAGGCAAAGAGGATTAGGAAATAAGACAGACGTTGCATGGGTGAAAATGGAGCAGAGAAAGAAGTCGGTTTTCCATCAGAAAACAATTAAATCCCGAAACAAATGTAAAAGCTATGGTTGTAACAGGCACGCACATCAGCATTGTTTCTCATTACAGCTGACAAACTGTTTTCTGTTGCTCATAACACAACAGTCCTGTCACAAGAGAAACCTCTACATGCACAGTTGATGCCTCCAGCTCAGGTTTTTGAAAACAAGAGTCAAAACAGGACTGCCATAAATGAGAAAGCACAGTAAAAATGTATTTTTAAGCCCATGTAGAAAACCTGTGGCAACCATCTCTTTGAAGGACTGTAATGCTTGGAACGTGTTAGCATAGGAGAGAGAGGAAGGAGTGCATGGAGTGCCAGGCACGAGCTCTTTGGGTGAAGACCAGCGGTGAGCAGAATGGTAGCAGCACCACGCTGATTGACCAGGGGACAAAGCACGGTGAGCAGATAATCCAAGATCTGACCACATCTTGTGCTCCCTCGGTACAATGCGATGTGCCAAATGCTCTCTTCTTGAACTCTAGACCAACACTCCCAGGGGGCTCACATTTTAAGACAGACACATTTTTTTTCACACCACAGTTGAAAATAATCCTTGGTGTTTGAGGGGTGACATCTATCTTTCTGTGATTGCTCCCAGCTGCTTGAGAACAGAGTGTGGAAAATTGTTGGAAATTAGAGGAAATGGAAAGTTTCATGTGTGCTCAGTGGTCCAGGACCTTTAAGAGGAGCTGTTTGATCTGAACACAACAAAGGCAGGCAGGAGGGATCCAGGGATGAACATGAGAGGAAATACGTATTCTGGTGCAGAGAAGAGAGAGCAATAGAAGGAAACTCTGCATGGATTGGGAAACTGAGACACAGAGGTTGTCACTGCAAGGATGAAAGTGGGAAAAAGGTTTTGAAAGACAAATCTTGCTCAGCCTGCTTGGGAATGAACAAAGCAGGTTCATTCTCTCTTTGTCCATCTCACAGCCAGTTTTGCTGACTTTTGTGCAAACAGAAATGCTGGAAACCTTGACCCAGAAGACAGGCATGCACAAACTCCTTGGCACTCCAAGCAATCTCTATGCTTCCCCGCTGTGAGTGCCCAAGCTAAAACTGTAGCACAGGAAGATTTCCTGTAACTTCAGCTTTACCAGAAGTAAAAGTCTTGCCAGAGGATTTGCAGGGAGAAAAGTGGGAACAGGAAAGCATAACAAGGTAGAAGTCCCAGAAGCAGCAGAGAAAGGACAGAAGCTGAGAGGGACTATCAAGATGTGGTGGGTTGACCGTGGCTGGACACCAGGTGCCACCAAGCCGTTATATCACTCCCCTACTCAGTAGGACATGGAAGGCAGGGGTGGGGGGAAAAAATGAGGCAGAAAAAAACCTCTTGGGTCAACATAAAAGCATTTAATAAAAGCAAAAGCAAAGGCCATGCATGGAAGCCAAGGGAAAACAAAGATCTTCTCCTCTGCTTCCCATCAGCAGGCCACATCCTGGGAAGCAGGGCTTCAGTATGTGTAGCAGTTGCTCTGTAAGACAAATGTCATCAATAACGAATGGTCCCACCTTCCTCCTCCTTTCTCTTAGCTTTTATTGCTGAGCAGACATCATATGGTGTGGAATATCCCTTTGGTCAGTTGGGGTCAGCTGTCCTGGCTATGTCCCTTCCCAGGATCTTGCCCACCCCCAGCCTACTGGTGAGGGGTGGGAATGTTGGAGAGACAGCCTCGATGCTCTGCCAGCTCTGCTCAGCAGTAGCCAAAACACCGGTGTGGTATCAATACCCTTCTAGGTGCCAAACAAAAGCAAATGACTATGAGGGCTGCTGTGGGGAAGGTTAACTCCATCCCAGCTGGACCCAAAGTAGATTTGTCAGACACAAGAAAGGACAAAACTGAAAATTACCATAAATAGAGAAGAAAAGAACATTTAAAACAACAAATTATTTCCTTCCTTTCTCACATTTTCCTGGGATAATCTATGAGCAATAACAAGACCTTGATTTATTTCTTTGGGGTCTTTTGTTATCTTTTTTAGCTTTTTAAAGGTAGCTTATTCTTTCTTTAGTGTATATGAGCAGTTTTCCACATAGCTGCAGACCTCAGTAGCCCTCACCTACATCTCCACCACATAAAAGGATGGTGTGTTTTTTCCTACTCCAGTCAACACTAAAATTTGGCCTAGTGGCAGTCAAGAAAAATGCACAGTTGAATAAATAGTTTCACATATAAAACCAGGTTTATTTGTGAGCTTACCTGGATTAACTGTTCAGAGCTGCACCTCATACATCACCATAAGCATGCACTGGTCAGGAAAGCCTCATAATTCTTGGGTGTTAAATAAATCTGCCAGTGCTGGGAGATGAAGCTGAAACCCAAATTGCTTTTAGGGGATGATTATTTAAGATATTTGTTTGTCCTTCATGTTTTTATATGTATCCTGTCTAGGCTTGCATCTGAAAACAACCTGAATTATTTGCACACTACAAATCACAGAAATGGCACAATTCTCTCTTTCTTTGCGGTCTTGTTGTCTTCATGGTGCTCCTCCCTCCCCTGTGTTCTCCGACACTTGCACGAGCACCAGTGCATCCTGGTGCTGAATGGGCCAACGCCTGTGGTACCCCCCCGGGCCAAGCACAGCCAGCACTTACTGCCAGGAGACTCTAAGGTGATTTTAAGCGCTAAGGTTTCCACTTTTCTGTTGCCTCACAACGATTCCTCCTGAAAAACACTCTCTGGCATCCCAAAAATCCTTCCTGCAGGATAGACTGATGTTTGGAAATTTGCTGTGTTCGTAGAAAAATGAATCTTTAAGTTAACTGAGAAGAAGGAAGAGAAGAGGCTGTACATCCATATGTTTTTCTTTCCCTTTTTTTTTTTTTTTTTGTTTTAGTGAGTAGCCTAATTATTAGCTCTACCTAAAAAACTTTCTTTTAAGCATCCAAAACGATGCTCAGTGATCAAAATCGCCTGGGGCGGGGGGGGGCAGGGAAAACCGATAGGGGAGGGAAAAAGCCAATCGCGTCTTTAAAATCCCGGCCGTTCCCTTACACCCGGCGGGGGCGGAGCGGGGCCGGAGCCGCCGATTCCTGGTCCCGCAGCGGCACCGGGTGGATGAGCGGCCCCAGCGCGCCCGCTGGCACCAGCACCGGGAGCGGGGAGCGGGGAGCGGGGATCGGAGAGCGGGGGAGCTGTCAGGGAGGGTGCCCTGACCCGTTCCCGGGCCCAGGAAAACAGGCTGCAATCTCTCTTTGGCTTGCCTGGAGAAGAACCAATTAACGGGGTGCCCAGCTTCAACTGTTTATTAAAAAAAAAATTAATGAAGTACTGGAAAAATAAAGAGAATAGATAAATGCTGCTGCTTTGTTGTAGTACATCATTATTGTTGTTATTGCTGTTATGATTTTTTTTATTATATTATTGGTTAATTTTAATGCTCTTGTTATTATTATTCTTGTTGTTATTATTATTATTGTTATTATTCTTTTCATCAGAAAGCCTGCATTAGTATTAGCTAGTTTTAATTAACTATTACCACACGCAAACACTGCAGCTAAGCTTACAGAGACAAAACAGTTATGCTTCTTCATCCATTTCAGTTTAAGTAACTGCGGTTTTACTGTGGGAGATGACAACTCTGCCCTGTTCAGGAAACCATCTTTGACCAAAAAAAAAAAAAAAAACAAATAAAAAAATGCCTCAGAGTGCAAACCAAAGTGGGCCTAAAGTGAAATTTTCTACAACATACTCTTCCAGTAATCAGCAGCTCATGAACTTCCCCCTTGTGCTCAGTGGAGCTGAGGGATTTATTCTTGAACCAAAGCAGAATTTTAACATCCATAACACGCTGCAGCAAGCAGTTTCACAGCTTAAGTTGACTATGTGACACAGCATCTCCTTTCTCTCTTTCTCCATGCATGTCAATATACATAAATATATATGGATGGATGGATGTATAATCAAATCACCAACCTCATGTTGAACGTAAGGCTTGTCTGCTTACTCTGTTACCTTTTGGGGAACTTGCCACCTTATTTGTCACCTTACAGGTTTTGACTTAGGAGAAATGGTAAATAATGCCTGCCTGTCTGCCATTTCTATGCCATTCATGATATAGATTCTTCCTCCCCCCTCCCCAATTTTATCCTATTTGTCATTTCTTTTCCAGAGTGCAAAGTTTTTGATATGGGAACTACTCCTCAGTTTTGGCCAGGGGCAACCTGTTGCTCTTTCTGCATGTCTTTACTTCAATTGCATCATTTAAAATTTAAGATGGGTGCGTGAACTGCACGCTGCAGCATTTAAATGCATCCATTTGCCTCCTTTATGCCTCTGGTATCTTTAGTGATTTTTAAGTCTCTTTGTAACAAAGTCAGCTATGTGAAAGTTCATCTATTTACTGTACATGTAATTTACAGACCTTGTTGTCTTTAAGACAACCAATTTACATTTTTCTCTGGCAGGACGATGACTTCTGTCTCACTTTCTTGAGATCCCAGACAACGTTCCTATGGTGGATTTAATCTCCCCACAGTCCTTTCTCTGCTCTGTTCAATGACTGCACTTCCAAGCTACCTGGAACAAACAATTCTTGATTTAACCTTATGGAAGGTGTCAGGGTATCAAAAATGTTATGATCATCTAAACATGCAAATAAATAGGAATGTAATGAATCATGTAACTGTATGATCATAGCCAAGGGAATACTGCAAGCAGCTAGTACTCCTGAAACAAACAAACAGTGCTGAAACTTAAATGGTGAACAGAAAGTCTCCCATAAAACAGCAATAATCATTCTCGTTCAGCCCATTAGCTCTTAAGTCAATGCAAAATTATTTATTCTGAGATAGAAGGAAGCAATACTACATAAACCACACAATAAAAGACCCTGTCTTTCAAACTGCCTAGTTCCTAATATTTCTAAGTAGACATTTTCATCCATGATCTATATTTCCCTTTAATTCAGATACTATTTGAAAATATGTCATGTTAAACTCCTGATCTCACAGAGACCAATGTGACTTTAGACTTCTTTTTTCCCAAAGTAAATTATTAATTGTTTTCTTTAGTCAGAAGCTGATTATTCTCTCAGGCAGAAATCACTTTTGTAAGTCAATGCTTCCTGTGATAACCTTGGTGAAAGAATTACGAAAAAAATTAGGTTGATTTTAATTTCTACCTTCAGTCCTTTTGTGATACTAGAAAATAATTTCCACCAGAAGGCTCACTTTGAGGAAAAAATGTGATTCGTGAAGGTGAGGGTCCCAAAGAGCCGGTAACAGGCTGTTTTTCAGATACAAACTTGTTGATGAAACTAAAAGAAAAAAGCGAAGAGTGGGCCCTCTGTTCTACAGGTGACATGATGACAGGGCCGTTTTCCTTCTCCTTCTGCCTGAGAACATAAAAATTGAGATCATGAGAAGGATGTGAGGGAAGCTGCATGTGAAATGGGAGTGTTAGCAATACCTGTTTCCAGATTCATTTCAGAGAAACAGCATTTATTCCAATCCATATCTAACCTTAATATCAAACTTACATTACAGGGGTGACCATGGGATGATCTGAAGGAAAAACAATTTCAGACTGAGAGTAAATCAAGGGCGTTTTTATATTTTTGTTCAACTTTTATCCACTGAATATCTGCACTTCTGGGGGATTTGGCTAGTATGAACAACAATCTTGCAAAAATAAAACACCATAAGAGCACACGCAATCAGAAAACTGTTGAGAGAGAAAATTATGATGTAGAAAACATAGAAAATTGTGTGCATAAGAACTGCAGGCAAATGTTTGGACATCTCTGAAGTGTGAAAACATTTTAAAACTATGTTGCTGAAAATGTCATAAAAGTAAAGCTCAGAACACATCCAATTTTCTTCTAAATAAAAGGAAAACTTATTCCCTGCTTCTTTCCTATTATTATTCAAAGTAAATTTGTGTAGATCTGTTTTTCTTTGTTTCATATCCAAGCTGGATAGACTTGGAGCATTTAATATACGTTTTAGGAGTCTTGGTCAGTTTGGGGAACTCTTTTTCCCTCTTATGCATGTAAATATACATATATATATGTGTAATCAAATTACTAACACTGTGTTGAACACAAGGCCTGTCTGCTTTCTCTGTTATTTTCTTACCCTATTTTGGACATGAATACATGCCCATGATCATGGCACAAACCATATTCTGGCATTTTCTGCTCACATGATACCTGTTTTAACATAAAAATGGCTGCCTAGAAGAACCACTGTAACTCTATGGGCTGTAATTCTAGGCAGGGGATCATCCAAGAGTTACCCAGCTAAGCAACCTG
Organism: Gorsachius magnificus; assembly: GCA_034008185.1. Lineage (NCBI taxonomy): Eukaryota > Metazoa > Chordata > Aves > Pelecaniformes > Ardeidae > Gorsachius > Gorsachius magnificus. The sequence goes on from CM067109.1 coordinate 79,812,925, forward strand.
AACATTTTAATATAAAAGAGTTCTCCCCCGGTATTCGAAAATGAAAGAACTACCAGGTACTCTCCAGAGCAGGGGGAAAAAAAAAAAAAAAAAACTAACAAACAAGAAGAAAGAAAGAAAAAAGTCATCCTTGGAGTTTTGTGTTCAAAAAGACATTCTCAGATATTTGTTTTCAAAAGCAAAAGTCAGTGGAAGGAGAAGAAGGGAACGCAAAGGATCACGCATTCCTTAGAAGATTTTGAATATTCTAAAACATTGATTAAAACAAAAAACCAACAACAATCACACACAAATAAAAAATCAGGGCAGGGAAACAATTATACACATTTTATTTAGGCCTGGGTATTCCTTCCCTGCCTGAACTACTGTTTCCCTGCCCTTGTGCTCCTCACTCTTCAGGTGTCACCACCTCCCCTGCTCCTTCCCAGAGGAGATACTGCTCTTCGCCATCACTCCCTCCAGAGTGGAGATGTCAGAGCCAGCTGTAATTGGTGGCAAACCCTTGCAACCCTCCCACCCCTGTGTCCTGACCATCCTTGGAAAAATACTGGTCTAAACCATTTTCCCTGAATGGTCAACTAGACTGTCTCCAAGGCTGCTGAGATGCTCGTGGGGCATCCATGTTTGACCTGAAATGCCTCCTTCAGCTGAGCCATGAAACTTCCTTTCCATGAAGCCCTAAAATCACTCTGTCCTCACAAAGCAGCTGGAATCCACTTTGAAGTGTGAAGCTCAGGAGCCCAGGAGCCCATGACCATAGTGTGCCCAAGTGACTACCCAGCAGAAGGAGATTTTGGGGAGCTGTGGCACCACCAGTGATCTGGGCAGTGTCTCCAGATTCTGCACTAGAGCAGAAATCCTTCTCTCTCTGCTCCCTCAAAGGTAGAAGTAAGAGCTTTAGTAGAAATAAGACTGTGCCTGTGTTTGCACTTAAGGGAAGTAATCTATTATTATCCTAACTGCTTCTGCTTTAGCAGATCACACATCTGTGCATGTCCAGTCTTCTGCCCCCTGCCACATACTGGTATCTCTTCTCCAGCAGACTGCCTCTGACGCAGGACAGCAGGAACAGAAATGAAGTTGATAAAACTTAGGTCTGAAGACAAAGCTTGAAAGACTTCTGACACAAGGTGCTTTCTTTTCTTGTCGTGAAAGAACCAACCACATGCCAACATTTACCCTTATTTCCAGGACCTGTGTTTTTATATCATTTAGCCCCCCTATAATTGCCAAAACAAGTAGAATAGCATGACATAAATAAATAAACCCATTTGTCCTCCCATTAGAAGTAAAAAGGAGGATAAGAATCCCTATTTTTCTCATAAACTCTAAGACACTCATCAGTACAGTAAGTCTTTTTTTGCACTTATTCTCTTATTCTTCCCACCAATATTTTAAAACCTAGTGGATTTGATGAGAAGAAAAAAAAAAAAAGAATCTTCTAGTTAATAAGTAAGTATAAATTTTATTCTACAAATGAAACGGTTTGGATAATTTTTAAATAAGTCTCAATAATTGAGTGTCAATCTGTAACAAAACCTTTAGATATTTTCACAGTTAACTCCTTATTCTCATTCCTGGTCTTTGCTGAATCTAACATGAATCATTGACTCAGACACATGCTGAATTTCTTGTAGGTTGTCACTGTCTTATGTATAAATAGCATACGTACTGTATTTCACCAGTATCTTTATTCTAAGTCACTGACGAAGCATTTTGGGTGTGCTTTTTTAAACCTCTTTCTTGCCTTTTGAAGATGAGAAACTCTGTGGTGTAAAATCTCATTTGGGGGTCCATGGCAGGGAGTAATTTATATAAGAAAAAAAAAAATTGGGATGTTTCTTTATAGCTTAGTCTTACTGAAATAAAAATTACTTCCAATTTAATTCATTCCAATTCACTCTCACTTTGGTCTTTTACTGTTGTAAAATAAAAATAAAAATAATGAATAAAAGAGGGTTATTTTCTAACTTCCACAGTGGGTTCAGCTCTTGAGGCTATTACATACAATTCATGACAATGACAAATGGATGACACTTGGTATCTGAAGCCCAGCCAGCAGAAGAAAGAACCTATTCTCTAAGGGATTACATCCAAACAACGAGGTTCATTCTTTGCTCTACAGATATAAAACTGTCCCACTTGCAAACGTGTGTAGACAACTCTACATGAAAGTTTGTTGCAGCCTTTCATTTTTGAAAAAGTGTTTTTTCTTCATGGTGAAATATTTTAATCACCCTGTTTAGATTTTGAGTCTTCTTTTTCCCTTCTTTCTTTTCCATTATGTAGAAAAAATCCTATGAAAAAGAGAAGACATTGGGAAAGTCTAATATCTTCAATAGTTTATTCACTGATTATGCTCAATTATGAGTGGGATTTAAGTAGGTGTTAATTTGTATTTCTTTGAAGTGTCCAAGTCCAAAAAATTACCAATAAAAAGCTCCTTGTGCCTTTATTTTTTTTTTTAGCCTTACACGCTAATTCTGTATATGCTCTCTTCTCCCTTCCTTTTAACTTTCTTAGAGAAATGAAAGTTGAACATTCTGTCTTGTGCCAGAGGGGGGAAAAACCAGGTTATTTAATTGTACCAGATTTAAAAAATTGCACTATTTCACTGACTTATTAAGTCATAAGTATGGTTTCAGGTCTGATTCTGTTTGCATAGAAACCCCGTATGAAACCTTCCTATTTCCTGCTAAAATTATATTGCTGAATAAATAGTTGAAGCTTAATTGTAAGGAAGGTCTCTAGCTGAATTCAGTCTCTCAGTTTCTGCTTTTAAGCCAAGCTTACTGCATGTTAGAAAGCGGCATTAGATTTTAATTCTTTCACAACTGTATCTCACTTTGTCAAAGTGGTTTTTAAGATCTTACCCTGTACAGAACCACCATCCATCCAGGTGACCAATTTTGGCAGACCTGGAGGAAACTCATCATTCAACATTATTCCAAAAATGGGTTCTCTATGGCTCAAAATATGTTATGGAACTTACCTATTTTTAGCAATTCAATAGGGAAGTTTTATGCTGACATTCAAATTGTAGGGCCATCAGTTTTTATCCAGCTAGAGACCGTGTTTTCAAAAAAATTGAACTCTGCATGTTGTTATCTCCTGTTACTTCTCACTTCAGTGGGATTAGCTTTCATTTTTTTCTGCAAGTGCCAACTTTGGACAGGATGGTGAAAACTTTACCTCATTGCTAATTAAATATCCTGAGGTCAGTAGATGTATCCTTAGAATTGTCTTAAGTGATTTACCAACTACCAGTGAACAAAGTGCTACTAAAATCAAACCATTATATGGGAGTTGAATCAAAGAAATTACAGTGGAGTGACCCATGATGCTTTCCAACATAATACAAATTGAAAATTAGAGACAAAAACTACCTTTGAGATTTTATTTTAAAAATAATGGTCTCTTGTGGATGCTGCTATTTTTGAAGTTCAGTAGAAGTACTTACTTTTTTCTGAAAATGTAATTAGATATCAGGCTTGCCAACCACCATTGCTTTTATTACCTTTGTTTCAGAAGTTCCTAGAAGACATTCCAAACAGAAAAGTGGAGGTAGTATTAAATACTTGGTTCTTAAACTTTAAACAACTGAAATAAAGGTATTTGCATTTTTGAAAAATTGTACTTGATAACTGTGAAAGCAAGATGATACGGTATTCTAGAGACCTTGTTTCTTCTTCCGCTTCTCATCTTTGCCACCTCAGATTCTCCTGCTTTGGCTCTATTTCTCTGGAGTTACATTTTTGTCCCTGATTTTTTTAGCACTCTTCTCTTGATAATTTATGAAATATCTTAGAGATACTTTTGTAGCTCAGTCTATAACACATATTTCTAAAATCCTATTTTTCCATAAAGAGGTAAAATGTGAGAGATGTAGAATGCTGGGATTTAACCCATTTCAGCATATGACTGATCCCATTCCAGCATACACTAAAGACTGATCAAACAGGGACAATTTAAGAACTAATGTTCTTTATTATCAAACACAAAAGTTACATGAACAGCTACCTGATCACTGTTTATTTATGAGATGTTTCAATGGTGTTTATGAGACATTGTGCTATTAGGGGAAATTATAGGGATTAACTAGTGTAAGAGAAGTATTTGTAGTGGGTTTGTTCTTTTTGCTGTTGCAGCTGCTGGTGCTGGCACCTACCCTTTTCCAGTTCAGCTGTTTTCTAGCTACCCACCAATATAGCTAACAACAAAGGCATATTTTGAAGGGTTGCAATGCAGACAAGGATTGAGGATTAGTCACCCAGGCTAAAGGAGGGGAATTCAGTGGGATATTGCATTTCAGTATCAGATAGAAATGGGCTGTAGAACTAAAATGAGACTGAAAAAGAGTTTTGAGAGTGAGAGAATTTGAAAAACAATTGAGCCAGAACTAGCCTGGTATCTGGCCACAGAGGAATGCCATTCCTCAGTACAGCATATGATACTGCCCTAACACTGAGGTAAATTTGATAATCCTAAAGCCTCTTCTATTCATAACATTTGGCCCTGTTTCTCTTCCTCAATGAATTCTTTCACTCAGACGCATCAATCAGTTTTGAGTATCCTTTCTGACATGAAATTCGGTAAAAATGATAAATCTACATTACTGAATAGGAGAATGGGGTATTTGTAGCACTAATTAACCATTACAGCAATGCCAATATCAGTTTCAAAGTTTTTTTCTTTAGAAGCAATTAAAAATGAAAAGTAGCTGGGAGGTCAACCAGAGCTAGAGCAAGGACTGACACCCAGATAGATGAAATTTGGTAAACCTCAGCTTGTTCCTGCTGCTCTACCTGTAGAAAATAATGGAAAACTGCAGACAGAAATGTATTTCCCAGAATCTCCTACACTTACTGGGTAATTTCACAGTAACTATAAAGTCAGCATCTGCCACACTTATTAAGAATTGATGTCAGATTGTAGAATCATAGAATCATCATAGAATCACCTCGGTTGGAAAAGACCTTTAAGATCATCGAGTCCAACCGTTAACCTAGCACTGCCATCCCACCACTAAACCCTGGCCCTAAGCACCTCATCTATCCTTCTTTTAAAGACCTCAAGGGATGAGGACTCCACCACCTCCCTGGGCAGCCCATTCCAGAGCCTGACAACCCTCTCGGTGAAGAAGTTTTTCCTAATGTCTAGCCTAAATCTGCTCTGGCACAGCTTCAAACCATTCCCCCTCGTCCTATCATCTGTTACCAGGGAGAAGAGGCCGACCCCCACCTCACTCCCCCCTCCTGTCAGGCAGTTGTAGAGGGCGATCAGGGCTCCCCTCAGCCTCCTCTTCTCCAGGCTGAACACCCCCAGTTCCCTCAGCCGCTCCTCGTATGACTTGTGTTCCAGACCCCTCACCAGCTTGGTTGCTCTCCTCTGGACCTGTTCCAGCAAGGCAACATCTTTCTTGTAGTGAGGGGCCCAAAACTGAACACAGTATTCGAGGTGCAGCCTCACCAGCACCGAGTACAGGGGCACGATCACCGCCCTGCTCCTGCTGGCCACACTATTCCTGATACAGGCCAGGATGCCATTGGCCTTCTTGGCCACCTGGGCACACTGCTGGCTCATATTCAGGTGGCTGTCAATCAGTACCCCCAGGGCTTTTTCCACCAGGCAGCTTTCCAGCCACTCTTCCCCAAGCCTGTAGCGCTGCATGGGGTTGTTGTGACCCAAGTGCAGGACCCGGCACTTGGCCTTGTTGAACCTCATACAATTGGCCTCGGCCCATCGATCCAGCCTGTCCAGGTCCCTCTGCAGAGCCCTCCTCCCCTCCAGCAGATCAACACTCCCACCCAGTTTGGTGTCGTCTGCAAATTTACTGAGGGCACACTCAATCCCCTCATCCAGGTCATTGATAAAGATATTAAACAAGACCGGTCCTAGAACTGAGCCCTGAGGGACACCGCTTGTGACCGGCCGCCAACTGGATTTAGCTCCATTCACCACGACTCTCTGGGCTCGGCCACCCAGCCAGTTTTTAACCCAGCGAAGAGTACATCCATCTAGGCCATGAAATAATAAATGAATATAATAAATGAATAAAGGGATTTGTTTAAAATTATTGCAAGTAAAAGCCTGTTGAAGCAGATCTTCCTCTCCATTTTCTTCCTTCAGAGGAATTTAGAAGATGTTTTCCTCTCAAAGAATGCCAGCTCCAACCTGTGTTAGAAAGCACATCTTGTTTTGGGTTTTTTGCATGAGTACCTGTGCAGGGAAAAGCATTTCCTGGCTGTGGAGGTGTGCAACATTGCACAGTTCATCTCCTTATGGCTGAGATGTTTTCTCCCCTCAAAAGGTGGCAAAGTCCATACTGGGGACAGTCCCAGGTCTGTTCCAATCCCAGAACCATCATGGGCATTGCCTGGGAGAACGCTAGCTCCTGGGTCAGTACATGGATTGATGGCTGTGGCAGGCGGCAGGGAAGCACCACCTGGCCCTGGGATGGGCTGACATGGAGACCCAGGGGCAGGGTGGCAGCAGGTCCCAACAGAGGATAGTGAGGGCCATCAACTGATTAGCGCCCTCAGGGCCCTAACACTTCAGCCTGCCTCTAACAAGAGACTTGCTCCATACAAAAGCAAGATTTAAAAGCCCACTGCGGTTTATAGCAATTTTTTATTAATGGTCATCTATACCTAATTCTGTGGATTCTCACACTAGGGCCAGGATTTGGTGATGAACACTTATTGTACCTGAAGGGTAAAGAACACAGATACAACATAAAGGGGGCAAGCTTAATTGCCATCTTTTCAGGGGCCACTACAGGGGGTGCAGTTTACTGCCATATGCTTCTAGGTGACAGGCATCACTATAAAATTGGAATTAGTTATGTGTTTTCTATCTTTTAGTCACTGCTAGAAGGCAGATTCAAAGAAGCCACATACCTATCCCTAACACTCTTCAAGTTTTTTGTCAGGCTGGTGAGTGAATTAATGCTTTGCCTTGTAGCCCATGAAATCCCATCTCTCTTTTACATGTGTTAGCCATGTCTTACACTTTCAAGGTGTATAGACACCTTGCTTGCAGAGTCTTCTTGCACACTGCGAAAGATATTTGAGAAAAGTGGCCCAAAAAGAAAGGACTAGGCATACTCTTAGATTTTTGACTGTGAACACAAAGCCGAAGTCTTCAGAACAAATGGACTCAAATCTTTAATGAAAGATATTTCAAATAAGCTGAAAAGAGTCAGACAAGATGAAGCCACCAATGTGGATTATGGATAATATATATTGGATGCTTATCATATGGTTTGTCAGGAACTGTAAGACCTAAACGGCAAGTCTGCAAATAGTAAAACCCACCATCTCCCAGGACGGGTCTGTTAACTGTAGAATCAGGGAAGAAATGTTTTTCTGACTAGTGTTCAGAGCTTTAAATACTAGGATTTGCATCACTTCCCTTTCCTACAGCTAAGAGACATTAGCAGTCAGACTTTCTTTCTATATTTCATCCACGCACCTTAGATATGCATTTACACGAAAGACCAAGTCCTTCATTACAACTAATTCCATCCCTATTTTTCCCATATTACATATTAGCTATTAGCTAATATATAGCTATTCCTAACTTTCATACCTTTGGTAACTCCCATGGTGTTTCTCAGCAGTTTGCCAACTTTGCTAGCTTAACTCTTACTCTTTATGCCTTTATAATGTCCTGATCATTTCGTATTTTTTTCTATAATTAAGTCCCCCATTTTTGTTTTTTTCTAATATCATAGTAATCAGTATTGAGCAGAAAGTTCCAGATATTATCAAGAAGGCTCAAAAAAGGCTGGTGATGGTGGTGGTGTATTTTTTCAAAAAGTACATGTTTTTACCATATAACTCATTAGCACTAGGTGTTCTGAATACCAGCTGTCCAAAATGGTTCAGTGATCAGACAAATTCTTGAAAAAAGGGTTCAAGAAAACTTTCCAGTGAGATAATGTACGTGCAATCCCATCAGCCCTAGTGCCCATCTTCTGGAAATCTGTAAATGGCAAACTTCCAGATGCTGGAAGACCACAGAATAGAAGTGATGAAACATCCCTCTCCTGTTTTGTTTTGCACTTACCGTCTTTCCGAAGTACTTGCTAGGATAGATGAATCATTGGTCTGACTTGGTGTAGCCACTTGTATGGTCTTGTATGGCAAGTTATCTATTTGTTTTATTTTTTGGATGCAATGACCACAAAATGAATGACACAACTGTCTTGCCAAGCCTTAGGGCAAACCTGTAGCTTGCATCTGTGTCACATTGTTAAAAATTAATTGTGCCTCTTGATTCTGCAGTAAATTCTGCCTGTATTGCAGCAATGCTGAACCACATACTTTGAATTACTCTTCAATGCCTGTGAGATGCCAAGCGATTGTGGTTATAATATTAGGAAATACGATTGGAAATAAATAATTATGTTTCTGAAAACTCAAGTCTCATTCGATGCCTATTAGTTGAAGTCACATTTCACAGCTTCACTTCCTCCTAGGTTCCTTACTTTCTCATGCTTCAGACTCTTCTTAAAATATAGTATTTTATTTTTATTAGTTGAAACCACCAGCATTTCTTTTGAGGTCTGTACTCCTTCTAGGTTCCTTTGTGGTATCGCTCTTTTTAAACAGCTCATAACTCCTTCTGTCTTAGAAAAAGCTGCACATTTCCTCAATGTGGTGCTTGTTCCCCTTTCTGGAAAACTAATGAGGTCACTGAATAAGATTATACCTTTCGCCAATGACTGGTCTCCCACAGGTTGCCGACCTTCAGAAGTCAGTGTGCTGTAAAAAAAGATGTGAATTGACTTTGTGATAATTGTTTTATATCCTTCCCTAGATGGATGCTCTTAATGCACAACAAGGACATGCAATGCTGGCTTGGGTATTATTCTGAACAGTTATCCTCCCCTAGCTACACCATAGCTTGTAGCTCACCACAATCTCTGCAGATTGTATTTTACAAGACATTTTCAGAAGAAACAACAGAGAAGTGTAGGATTGCTTCAACACCTTAGGCTTGATGCCTACAGCTTCTAGCTCACATAAGGCATAGTGGAGGGAAGATGGGGTGACTATCTCAGAAGAAGTGGAGTTACCCTCCTGCCTGAAGTTGTCTGGTGTTTATGGGTCAGGTTGAACTGCTGGAGAGAGCCAACATTAGAGGGAGGATATTACTGGTAGGTTTCAAGCCTAATTCCTCAGAAAAAAAATCTAAATATGAGAGAGTTTATTCTACTTTCAAATTTATATAGGTCTCTGTAAAACTAACAAAACCAAGTAGTGAGATGAGTAAGCAAAGCTAACATGAGTGGAGATGAGAAGAAAAATTAGAGAAAGTGGACAGAAAAAACCCCAACATGGAAGACTGTGATATGTGAGATTTGTAAGACGTGTGGGGTTTGTAGCATTTGAGATACTGACCAGATTTCCTTTCCACCAGCCAATATTAAGGTTTCAGCTTGTGTTGGTTACTTGGACCCTAAAAGCTAATGCAGAAAAATAGCATGAGAAGACACAATGACACTTCTCACAGAAGAAAGGAAAAAGCACTCCCAAGGCAAAGGATGAAGGATAATATCTAAGACTGAATTGTGCAAAACTGTCCTACTGCTAAGGGAAGCTTCACTGAGAAACTTCACTGTTCTCTGTTAAAATGAAGCCAAATGATCAAGACAGGAGTCATACAGGGAAAGAAAACACATAGGACAGCCGCTAAAACTTGCGCACCAATTGCTCATGGGACAGGATTTTTATGGGTAACTGAACCAGATAATTAGTTGTAAAAATCAAGATTGATCGGTTGTCATATGTATTGAGAACACATTGTGCATTTGAAATTGTGCGTGGGTTTTTTCTTTTCCAGTTTCCACTACATTGCATCACAGTGAGTCACACTGTCTTTTTTTCCATGCTAATCTCGAGACAATGCTGCAGCAAATCAGATGTGATATGACAAACACAATGAATCAAAGTGGTGCTCACCACTAATTTAACCATAAAATCCCTAGCACAATTTTTAAGCCATGGGATGGCCTGCTGTGTCAGAGGAATTCAGCGCTGAGTAAAACATGGCCCCGGATTTTATGTGTCTTTTAAGTAGTGTCTTTAAGGGTCAGTTCTTGCAGCCCATGAAGTTTTGAACAATTACTGGTAGTATGCCCCCGAAAATGTAGTCACATTTAATACATAGAGTGACACAACACTGAAGCCTGAGCTCAGTATCTTGGAAACCCTGTAAAATCAAAGCAGGAGGCTACTCAGGCCATGCAATGGAGGTCCCCAGCTCAAGGATCTCTGGTTGGCTGCTTCTATTGTCAGATGAGTCCAGAAGCACAAGACACTGAACTTCTGTAATGCTCTGCCTGATGCACTGACACACCTGAAGCTCCTTCCAAGGGACTCCCTGGCTCTCTTCAGCCTACAACAGATGTTTCTGAAGGGTCTGTCCTCTGCTTCGGGTCTACAGCAACCTATGGAAAGGACTATCAAGAAGTTAAGCTAGCATGAATGTAAGTGAGTCACAGTTGGAGCTTTATTAGCATTGATTCATTTTGATGTGGTAATTATTATTTTCTGTTGCAAAAATATCCTGCCAGGAAATTTCTAATCAGCTCTCCGATCACCAGCAGCCTCTTTAGTGTCAGTAGCACCCCAAGTCAACCTGCGTGTGCGAATGTGAACTCCTGGCAAGTGCATGGGGAAGCGTTTTCAAGCAAGTGGTGGAAGCAAGATGGGCTAAGTGCAGGATCTGCTGACCTTTGAGGACAGGCTGATCTGACCCATGGGATCTATAGGGCCTCTGAATTCATGGTTCAGAAGTAGACTTCTCATTCTCCTTCAACTTCTTCAGTCTGTCCTGTTAGACAGATGTCCATAAGTAGCACCCAGGTGATCAACCAATCATGTGCCCAGATCAGTGGAGAGGATCAAAGACAGGCACTCTGAAGGAATGGCAGGCTCTAAGTGAAAGTGAAAAGGACACATCAGAGCAAAGCTCTCATCTACATCAGTGAAAAAGTGGTATCTCTGGGAGAACTGTTTTTGTGGAGTCAAAGTAACACGCTTCCAGAGACAACATGCTCTACATGGATAGTCCCACTCACCAAGTAGAGCTTTAGTCAAAGACCTTCTAGAGGAGAAAGCTCTTGGAGTAAGATAAGCAGGTAAGAAAAGCTGTGGGCACACCCTTCATCTGAGCAAGCAAACAAAAATAATCACTGAATCACAAAAAATAGTGACAAAATCCCCACAGATATTTCTTGTACAAGATTCATTCTTTCACATATGGGCAGCAAAGGACAAGAGCTGGGAAAGTAATCAAGCCAAAGTTGGACCAAGTCTAAAATAGAGTGGGTTCTGGGGATACTGTTAGTGCCTAATGGAAGAGACAGAAATGAAACATCACATTTTGGAACAGCAGGGAAAACAATATACTTTTAAAAAGATGTTTTCAGTCCCATCTATCTTCTGACAGTAAATTTTGGCAGTCTTAAATGTGTTAGTTTGCATGTTTTTTATTTGCTCACTTGCACATTCTCTTATGAGAAATGTTATATATATACATATGTATGTATATCTATAAAAGCTGGCTTTATTCCACAACTTAATGAATGGATAGAAGTACTTCTAAGTGATACTACTCTACATCTATTTTACATTAAAATAATTTAACATTCTATACAACAGCATCTACTTTCTTTTTCTCCCTGAAATCCCACAACCACAAATATACAAAATGCCCCTTATCAAAACATTTTTGGCACTAATGGACTTAAAAGCTTTACCTCTCCTTTGACTCTTAAACCACAAGAGTTCTAAAAGTAAAAACTGTTTGCAAAAAATAGTGGAAGGCACACATGTTATTTATTTTCTTAAGAGTAAATGATCTTCAGTAACAGGAAACATACATTTTGAACAGCTGTTGAAACGTTAAGGCAGCTTCAGCTTCTATGGGAGAGACAACTGGAACTTTAGATATGCTGAACATATATTCTAAAACTACTTCTTTTGTAAATATATAGCAAAAAAGGAAATCTTAAAAAATATATAAAGACATTTAGTAAACTCCAGATTGACTAATATTCACTCCTTTTGACCTAGAACATGTTCATTTCTGTAAAAGGCTACTTTACCATAAATTAAGTGAACTTTGAATCAAAAGGTGAAAGAACTCCATTTTTGTGTAAAAGATTTTAATTTTAGGACAGGAAGAAAGTTTTCTGGCAAAATAACACTGGCTTATGTCTTCACTAGAGTGGAGCAATGCAACTGGAATGAAGGAGTTATGGTCACTTCATACACACTTGGTGGGAAGGGGGACCTGAACATAACATCTGTTAGTACCAGCACAGCTAAGATCTCCTGGAATATATTTTTTTGTAGCTTAAACTGAAAGAAATCCACCTTGTGCACTTCAAGGCTGCTCTGTAACAGAATCCAAAGTGCAGTAAATGGACATGATTGGGAAATTGATTGATTCAAACCAGAACACCATTGTTTCTTATATCTTGCCTGCTAACCTCAAATCAAGTTGGTACCAGTTGTGTACAGACCAGCAAGTCAGAGGATTACATTCCAAGAGAAATTATTAATTCACATTTTAAGAATTGCTCCTTGGACCTTATTCAGGTCACCTGTTGTGGTGGGTTGACCCTTGCTGGATGCCAGGTGCCCACCAGAGCTGCTCTACCTATAGATAGTCTAACTATCTATTAGGTGGGGGTCGGTCTCTTCTCCCAAGTAACATGCGATAGGATGAGAGGAAATGGCCTCAAGTTGCAGCAGAGGAGGTTTAAGTTGGACGTTGGGAAAAATTTCTTCACTGAAAGGGTTGTCAAGTATTGGAACAGGCTTCCCAGGGAAGGGGTTGAGTCCCCATCCCTGAAGGTATTTAAAAGCCAGGCAAATGAGGCGCTGAGGGACAGGGTTTAGTGGTTGACAGGTACGGTTGGACTCGAAGGTCTTTTCCAACCAAATGATTCTATGGTTGTGTGATTCTATGATCACTCCCCTCCTCAGCTGGACAGGGGAGAGAAAGTATAATGAAAAGCTCGTGGGCTGAGATAAGGACAGGGAGAAATCACTCACCAGTTACCGTCATGGGCAAAACAGTCTCAACTTGGGGAAAATTAATTTAATTTATTGCCAATCAAATCAGAGTAGGACAGTGAGAAATAAAAACTAAATCTTAAAACACCTTCCCCCTACCCCTCCCTTCTTCCCAGGCTCAACTTCACTCCTGAATTCTCTCCTTCCCCTGGCAAGCGGTGCAGGGGGACGGGGAATGGGTGTTGGGGTCAGTTCATCACACATTGTCCCTGCTGCTCCTTCCTTCTCAGGGCAGGACTCCTCACACCCCCCCCAGCGTGGTCCCCCCTGGGCTCCTCTCCCCACGGGGCCACAGCCCCTGCCAGGAGCCTGCTCCAGCGTGGGCTTCCCACCTTCCTTTGGGCATCCCCTGCTCCAGCATGGGGTCCTCCCCGGGCTGCAGGTGGGGATCTGCTCCCCCGTGGGCTCCCCGGGCTGCAGGTGGGGATCTGCTCCCCCGTGGGCTCCCCGGGCTGCAGGGGCACAGCCTGCCCCACCATGGGCTGCACCAGGGCTGAGGGGAATCTCTGCTCCAGTGCCTGGAGCCCCTCCTGCCCCCCTGCTGCACCCACCTGGGGGGCTGCAGGGCTGCTCCACTCACATCCTCACACTCCTCTCTCCAGCTGCAGTTGCAGAGATTTTTTTCCCCCTTCTTAAATACGTTATCCCAGAAGCGCTACCACCATCACTGATGGGCTCAGCCTTGGCCAGCAATGGGTCCGCCTTGGAGCCGGCTGGCACTGGCTCTGTCGGACATGGGGGAAGCTTCTGGCAGCTTCTCACAGAAGCCACCCCTGCAGCCGCCCCAATCCCTCTATGAAAAACTTGTCACGCAAACCCAATACAGCTGTCAAACTATTAAGCAGAAAACTCCCCCTCCTACATCTTCCCCAACCACATTGCAATTACTATTTTTTTCCTTCCCAAAGAGCACATGCCATAACCACACCTTATCTAGATTTGCTAGGTGATATCCCTGGAGTTAGCATCCTCATCCTTGGCCGCAGTACTTCAGTCAACAAACCTGCTTCCCTACCCTAGTTTTATTGTATCCTTCGTGGCCTCATTTATTTCCCAGCAGACAGCTGAACTCCTAGCAGAATTGTCCCAAGAATATTTTTCTGGCAAATGTTAGTAGTTATAAAGATTCAAAAAGTTGTGTTCTTTTGCCTGCAAAACCAGGTATATTTGGCAAAAGCATATTTGTATAGCAAGCCTTATAATTCACAACGTTGTCCTCATGAGCTTTGCTGGAATTCACTCTAGGTAACTTTAACTCAGATTTTGCCATTGTCATTTTTGACCTCCACCCAGACAAATCTCTCCTCTTCTGGACAAATCTGTGAGGCTAATAAATCCCTAGTCCTAATCCTAAACTTGGTGCTGCTAACCCATTTCTTGGAGCCCGACAGACCAAATCTGTTGGGTAAAGCCACATTTACAACACTTTTACACTTGGGTGACTGTCCTGCTTGTTCACGGGATTTTACTGTTCCTGCAACAGCAACAACAGAGCAAAAATTATTTCTGAACTACAGCTATCCTACTTCACAGTCTGACTTGTTTAAAATAGCAAAAAGTGTTAACAGACTGGGTTAAACAGAGGTGAGGACACGTGTCATTTCGTCCCTTCAGTTATAAAAGCGGTAACACCCAGCAGAGGAGTGGAGTACCAAGACGGATGTGGTAACATCTGAAACTGCTAAATGAGACAGTCCTTGAGTGAAGGCTGAGGGACCTGTAATTTAAAAGCAATGGTGGACATTAATTAAAACAACAAAAAAGTGCACTTATTTGATGTCTTCACTAGACAGAGGTACGTTAGTCTACTCTATGGGCCCACATTCAAACTGAAAAAGCCACATTAATGTTTAATACTCAGAATTAAAGTTGAGTTGCCGAGGATTGAGTTGGCTTCCTGACTGAGCTTACTGTTGATTCTAGACAGGCTGGATAGACTGAGATTAGGATAGTGTCCCTCAGGTTGTGGCAAAACTGGCAGGCGCCGCCAGCTTATAAGTGACAACTGTGACTCAGGTTCAAGGCAGCAAGTTTTGGTAAGTCAGCAGACCGCCTAGGGCTGGCAAAAGTAACCAGGCAGATTTTAACGCCATGGTTGGTATTGAGGTCCCCAGCTGGTGTCAGCAAGCTAGGAAGAGCTTTTGTTTCAGAAGGTGTTTTACGGTATGTTTAGGATGGGTGCTGCCAGGGATCACACAGCACAGGTATCGGTACCTTAGAAAAACACTTCAAACCATAACCTGCAAAACAGCTACCACAATTTTTTTACTTATCTACTATCTTATTTCCAAAACCTAAGGCTTCAAATGGGACAGATTCACACATTTCCTATCATATGACTAACAGCAGCAGCGTTAACAGCTAAGCAAGATATATCACAAGGCCCTGGAATCCAATGAATGGAGAGAAATTGCCTTTAAACATTTATAAAGATACTGAAGAAACATACTATTTAAATTTTAGATCAGAATCTTTCCAGTCTGCTTGAACATATTTTGTATTTAAACTCAAGTAAAAAGTAAAAATGTGACTTGGTAATAAAAGTTGGATAGGCTGTGAATGTCAGGTCACAGCAGATTCCTGAAACGCACTTGGTGTGCTTCCTTGACCACTCACCTTGAAGTTTAGGTAATGGTGGCATTGTAAATTCAGAGTCCTAGCCAGTGTGAACAGGCTTTGCTAAGAAATTATAGAATCATAGAATTGTTTAGGTTGGAAAAGACCTTTAAGATCCCCAAGTCAAACCATTCCCCTAACCCTGCCATCCCACCACCAAACCCTGTCCCTAAGCACCTCGTCTGCCCGGCTTTTAAATCCCCCCAGGGATGGGAACTCAACCCCTTCCCTGGGCAGCCCCTTCCAGTGCCTGACAGCCCTTTCGTTGAAGAAATTGTTCCCAATGTCCAACCTCACCCTGCCCTGGTGCAACTTGAGGCCATTTCCCCTTGTCCCATCGCCCATTCCCTGGGAGCAGAGCCCGACGCCCCCTTGCTCCCCCCTCCTCTCAGGCAGTTGTAGGGAGCGATGAGGGCTCCCCTCAGCCTCCTCTGCTCCAGGCTGAACATCACCCTTGGTTTCCAGACCCCTCACCAGCTTTGTTGCTCTCCTCTGGGCATATCCCAGAAATGCAATGTCTTTCCTGTCGTGAGGGGCCCAACACTGAACACAGTATTCGAGGGGTGGCCTCAAATTAGAAATATTAATTTTAGAATTAGAAATTAGAAGTATTCTGCTACTAGAGCTGAACTCCAAACAGCTGTGAGTGGCTCCAATCCTTATCCAATTAACAGTTCTTGACAACAGTGGAAGGATTACTCAGTTTCAATTGTGTAGGATGAAGCTATTTGGTGCCTTGAGGTCGGACCCATGCGCGGTCAGTATTTGCATCGGTGGATGTTGGCTCACAGCAGAATTTTCCATTATCTAACACTGGTCTCAGCACTGGTCTTCATGCAATTAGTCTGCTTCCAGGATGGGATCTTCCAGAAAGGTGAAACTGGCAGAATCAGACCACTGGAATAATTTTCAGCCTGTGAGAGAAGGATGCTGCAAGACTCTTCCCAACTGACAGTCTCTTACCTATTCTGTTGTTGTCAGTTGTTATGCAGTTAGGCTATTTATTGTATTTTCCTGCTAGTAAAAGTATCTTTAAATAATTGAATTGTTCATTTATTAGCTATTAAAAAGCATTTGTCTCTTCTGGGCCAATCCCAGCTCAGAGATGTTGTTCACAGTAAGCGTGGGATTGTGAGTGGGGCTTCAAAAAAAGAACTGTCTCATCATACAGGAAAGCAGTGCTTCTAACCTACTCAAGTGGCACTCATTGATTTCAATATTTTTTAGTCTCAGAGTTGCTCATTCAACTTGTGACTGGTATTGAATCATTCTGTGGTTTGAGTTTTGGGGGAATTTTGAACAAAGGAAATGTGCACTGTGACCAGAGCTATTAAGCAAATTTGATCCAAATTTATGAATATTTTCCATCAACCTGAACAGGCAAACAGTGTTTTTTCTGTGCGGAGCACGGAAAGAGCAGTACTGAGAAATAAAAAGTTACTAACACAGTTCTCTCATCAGGCAACAGCCCTTCTGAACTAAGACGACAAGTAGCCCATGCTCGTAAATGACAGTATTATTTTTCCAAGGTATTAGGCTGAGAGTAACCAAGGTCTGAGAGTAGGTTTCTCTCTCAAGTTAAATTAAATGTTCGGCAATGAAAGCCCTTGGAGATTATACACCAGGAAAGGTCACGACACAATACAATGCACACTTCCACAGCACAGTAACGTAGAACCTTTCACCTAGAAATACACTTCAACAGGAAACACAGAGGATTTTTTACTGGGTTTTGTATAGCAATATCACATCAGTAACTTAGAGCAAATCAAATAATCGCCTCTATTACTTCCTTTTTAATGGAAATTCTATCAATCCTAATGCATAATTTCAATGCTTGCAAGACTGCTATTCTTTTGCCACTTCGAAGATATTTTTTTTTCCACTTGAAAAAGAGGTAAAATATTAGCAGTATCTGCTGAAGCAACCACAGCAAGCTTGAATAAAAGCATTCTTAAAACCAAATATAAAGTCTTCCGTGGGGGTGGTTCACCACTTCCTTTGGCTGCCATGCAGGAACTCATTTAGCAGAGAAGATGAAAACAAGAACTGAGAGCAGAATAATTAGACACTGAAGATGACTCTGGATCAGGATTTCTTGACGTTGTGTACTGGACAATGGCATTGCCAGTTGTTCGTGGTGCATATGGAAGATGTCCCACATTTGGTTTTGTTTGTGCATTATTTATTTCTCTGCAGTATAATTTTGGGTTTATGATGTGCAATGACAATTTAGTTTCAGCTTAGACTTGTACAAATTTGAGCAGAACGATAACATTTCAATAGAAGGTCCCCTGAGTAGGAGTAAATCCCATAAATCTTTGTCTTATCTGCAAGAGGCACATTTAAAATTATTATTTCCCCAAAGAGCCCTTTGTAAGCATTAGCATCACACCCAAACAGAACATCAGAACTTAGAATACTAAGCGTTAATGTCTCTAGTATCTTTTTGCTCTTTCCATGTTGCTAAACTTTCTCTTCATGCTAGAAGTATAACTGAGGACCACAGATGAAGAGCTGTTCAAATGGTATTTGTTCTCAGGCAAAACCCAAAACATAAGGTTTGTCTTGAAGGCAGCCTATGGTTGTAGAGTTTTCAATCCAGACACTCAACTAAAATGAAAACTAGTTGGTTCTCTTAACAGTAATATACTCAAATCCTACCACAGGCCAGGAAAAAGGGTGGAATAAATACCCTTGGGAGAAGAAAAAATAATTATAGCCCTACAGATATGGAAGATTGGATAAATGAGGGTGCTACTGTAAAGGTCTGAATCCCTTTGAAAGGACAAACCAAAGCCTCCAGCTCAGCAAAGAGCCTGTGCTCCATTGTTTCACTGCAGCTCCTCTGACTCCACTGGAGATAAGGTGGCCACTAAGATCAGATCAAATCTACATGGAAAATGAGTCCCTGCAGCTGGAGAAAGTGAGCTCCTTCCTTTAGGTCACAGTTCTGCTGTCAAGTTAGAAAATGACAGAGTTTGAACTAATCATTAACTTGCTCCAATCCAGAGTGATCTGCCTGCTCCACAAAGAGGTGACAGTAGTAGGTCCTGTCCATGCTAAATGTGAGTGGCTGGGAAAGGAGTTGAGGTGAATTAATGACTGTCCTTGACTTCACTTCACTTCACTTTGTCAAGCAGCAGCTCAAACACAGAAAAAAGATCTATCGTTGCACCTTTATATTATACAAATGGCCCAGGCTGCTGCATTAAATGTAATGATACTTCCACAGGGAAGCCATGGGGAAGCAGTGGGAAGTTCTTTTCAAACCAGTTTATCTTGAAGAGGTATTGAAAGGTCACCTGTAATGGCAGAAGCCTTGGAGCCGAAGCCCCAGGAAAGAAAGGGCAATGTATTACCATTATTTCTATAGAGAATATTTAAAGTAAAGGGAATTTGGATACCTTTAGGTGTGAAGCTGAGAGAACTTTTGGTTCTGGGAGGTTTAGGACAGAACATAAGCGAGAACTTTACTTAGTGTAATTCTCAGTACACACTTCGAGGAGACATCTCCAAAGGCTTAAAAACAATTTCCCATTCAGGAATTTTAAGAGAGATTTTTTATTTTTGAAATGAGTTGTAAAACCTAAAGGACAGATATAAAGCTTTGGTTGGCAATGTATGCAAACCCTCAACCCCATGCAGCATTGATGTAAAATTGCTGCCCATTCAAACTTACAAACTACTTTTAATTCAAATAATATCATTTATCATTCTGTGACCTTCTGTTGCCTTCATATATGTCCAAACGTAGGTTGGATACCCATTTGTCTGGAAAAAAACAAATCAAAACAAAACAAAACAAAACCAACCTATTATTTCAGGCATATTTCCAGCAGCCAGTCTGCAGATAAACATTTAAGGGCACTCCAAGCCTCCACCACAATCATCCTAACAAATTTTATGCCCACATCAAATTGGTTAGCTATGAACCAAAACCAGACTAAGTTTAACAGGTTTTGAATCTTAATGCAAGAGCAGTTGTGCTAGCTCCTTACATAAGTCCAAGACCACCTGCCTCCTCATATGAAAGTCTGCAAACTGTTATTGCCACCTGATATCTGTATACTAAATGTTCTTCTCCTCAAATATCATGTGTACAGCAAACGCATGAGTCAACGGTGGAATGCACCATACCAGGCACATCAGGTTTATTTCTTCTAAATCTGAGCAGTTTGAACAGAGAAATTCCCAAAGCAAGCTCCAACAATGATTTCTGAAACACAGCAACTGAGCCACAAATATTGCAATGTCCCACTAGAGATTGTGCTATTCAATAGAATGAAACAGAGAACAACATTGACTTTTACCATCAAGGCCACATAAGAGGCCGCTCTATAATCATTTCCACCTTTAAATAAGGTCACTGGAAAAAAGAAAGACGGCTACAGGCTAGCTTTAAAACTGCTCCACTCTACATGTTATGAAGGATCATGGAATCACAGAACAGCCCAGGCTGGAAGGGACCTCAGAGGATCACCTGGTCCAACCTTTCCTGGGAAAAGGAGCCTAGGTGAGATTCTCCAGCTCCTTCTCCAAACACACCTTGAAAACTTTCAGTGAAGGGGACTCTTTCCTCATAGGACAGGCTCTCCAGCCTTTTGATAGACCATAGCTTAGCTTGTATGCACCAAGCAGAGCAGTAAAGGCAAGTTAGCATGTTACCGTCATCAGGGTAGATGAAGGAAGGGCAGTTCTGCTAGCAACACAAATGTCATCACTGGATGCAAACCCGGGCATTAAGATGTCTGTCATCCTAGATGTTCCATCAACTGAGATATAAGTGTTTGAAAATTAAATGTAAGCAAACAGCCATCTTTTTTTACTGCCTCTAAAATTACTGAGACAAGCTGCATGTACAACTTCAAAGTTTTCACTTTTCCCCTTAAAACATGTTTCCAGAAATGTTAACGCCTGTCTCTAGGGGTTCTGTCCAGTCTATGGATGTTCACAGGCTGCAAATCTTCGGTGCTAATTTGTGGAGCAGTAACTTTCAGCAATGTAGGCACATGCTACTTACCAACTGCTAGAGGTTATAGAACAGCAGAAGGGAAAATGAAGGAATGCCGTGTGCAGAGGATAAAACATTCACATCCTACTTTTAAAAAACTAAACAGATATTTGTGCATTCCTTGCAGATTGCTTTGTTAATCCAGCTCTTATCACATGGGTGGACTCAATATTTAGGCTAGTATTGCTGTGTTCATATAACTTTGAACGTAAGTCCTACTGCAGGGTTGAAATGTAGCACTCAGTCGAGCATCAGAAACCACAATATTTCCACCTCTTATGTAATATGCCTGAACAGAACGAACGCTGGGGTTTGGGGTTTTTTGCATCCTGTGAGGAAATTTCAATTCAAATGTTTCCAAAAAGACTCAGAATTGTCTATACTGAATTCAGATTTCAATTCTCCATCCCTCTTAAAGACAGCCTTGTAAACTGGGATAAGATCAGCTATTTCTGCCCACATATTAAGAAAAAAAACCTCATTTTTTCTCAATTATCGCAATTTGTGGTGACAGCAAAGAAGTGAGGTTATGAATATTTACATACACATGTGAATGTATGTAACTTGAAAATTCCATTTTGTTTGCAATTTACTAGCAGAGCAAACAGCTATGCTCTTACTGGGGTAACAAACATGGATGTACAATGCTGTAACAATCTTTCATAGATGATAGCTTTGTCAGTTCTCAGAGTAAATAAAAAGCAGCTATAATTTCCCTTCTCTTAAAGGCCGTATTGATTTCATTCTCAGTGCCAGCAGAAAGTAGGATGACAAAAACAGGAAGAGAAGATTTTTTTTTTTTTTTTCCTGAGGTTTTACAGGGGTCCTAATACAAAAAAAAGGATGAGAAATACCACATATTTAGAATATCCAACTCCTTCCAGCAAGGGAAGCTGTAGGTTCAGATTTGAAAATCTGCAGATTGAATTAATAATAATTAATAGTATCTGCTGTTTGAGCAGCACTGTTCTGTGGCAATTTGCTCAGATTATTCCATGTTAGTACTTCCTTTTCCTGACTTGAAAATTTGTTCAACACCAACTCTTGCATTCACATAGATTTCTTCCACTAGCATATTATATGTTTATTTTTTCTCCTAAATTTGTGCCAGTTGGAAAAGCACACCCATTTTAGAAAACAGATATTTTCAGGATTTTCTTACGAGATGCATCTATATTAAACTAATGTTTAATAATATTTAATTAACTTAATTAATTTTTATATATTTAAATAAAATATTTATAATATTTGCTATTTTAATAATATTTATTAATACCACACTGTACATAGAGGGGTTGAACTGGCTTTCAGATGGTAGACCTATGTTTTTCTTTATTTTCTATATAACGTTAGTAAAGCTGAATCAGACTGGTTTTAACAAAACCTTCAGATTTTACGTTATGAATTCTCCCTAGGTCAGCAATCAGGATGTTGTTGTTATAACTTCCTCCAACTCTGACTTCAGCCACGTGCTGACCTTGCACAAAATTTAAATTTGATTATGCCATAAAGCTATGATTTAATGTTACACTGCATAAATTAGACCTTAACCTAAACTTTTCCCCTCAATGCTCTTTGTATAGTGCCTGGGATGCATTTTTGTCTAGAACTGTTCTCTTTAAGAGAATACATTGCTTCTAGCTCACCTTGAATGTATCTAAGACAAGTAATTTTGCAAGGAGCCTCTTACAAAATTAATGCACTTGCTTTGCAATTTATTTCCACTCAAACAATATTAAGAAGATGACTTCATATTTGAAGAAGTACAGATTTGCTGAGAATATCTTCCAGAAGGAAATATTGCTGGCAGTCGCTCAACACAAACTGGTACTCACTTGATTGAAATGTTTCAGTTATTAAAAAAAAAAAGGTTAAATTTTTAAATTGCACGCCGCTGAAAAAGGCATTGCATGGCTCTACATAGGCTTTTCTCTTCTCCCCTCATCGTAAGTGATTTTTCAGTTCTTGCTGATTGGTCTGGGTCTGGCTGGGTCTGCGATCATTACCTTCACAGCCCGTAAGGTGCTGTGTTTGGGATCTGTGGCTAAAACAGCGTTGATAGCAGAGCACCAGTTTGAGCAGTGCTTGCACCCAGGCTTTCCCTTTTTCCCACTCTGCCGCCACAGCAAGCAGGCGGGGAGGGCATGCAGCCTGGACAGCTGACCCAAAATGACCAAAGGGATACCCCCTGCCGTATGATGCCATGCAGCAATAAAAACTGAGCAAAGGGGGGTGCTTGGGGAGGGAGCCATTGCTTGGACACTGTCAGGGCATCAGTCTACTTGTGGGAGGTGGTGAGTGAGTGCCTTCGCACCACCCATTTTGCCAGGCTTTTTTCATCTTCTTTCCTTCACTTATTAAACTATTTGAACTCATGAGTTTTCTTGCTTTTGCTCTTCGTATTCCCACCCCCATCCCGTGTGGGGTGCAGTGAGCGAGCGGCTGTGTGGTCCTTAGCTGTTGGCCCACTACACTGGTTTAACACACAACTGGTTTTAGCACTTGACGTGAACTATTTTCATTAGAAATAACAACAAATTTTAATTTCTGATACCATAATAACAGGCAGCAGGCCTCGAATGCTGCAACAGGTACTTGCATTTTTAGTTCAAGTCTGAGCAGGAGTCAGTGAAAAGTGTGGGTCGGATGGACTACTCCAGTTGAAAGTTTCAAATCACTACATGTTATAACAGCAGATTCCTCTAATGCGTGCCCCTGGGTACTTTCCAACTAAGCAGCAGCAACGTAACGGCTACAGTGCAATAAATGGCACTGACATTTTGCTTAGACAAAGGTTTGTGTTGGTTTTGCTAATTCATTTCTTTTCACCTTGACAACATTCTATCTGCCGTTACTAGAAAAGCTGCTGTAAAGCAAAGGTCAATAGATTACTTGGGAAAGAAAGAATACTTTGTAAGATGGCTGCATGTCTGAAAAGACTAATGACCAGCCCCAACGATCAGTTAGCCTTCCTGAATCCCTTGAAGCAAACATTTTGTAGAACAGAAGACAGAGGGTTAACAGACATCCAGGTGTACCGGTTCATTATTTCACTGATTTGTTTTTCTTAATATTCCCATGACTATACTGTAAAGAAGAAATATAAAAGGAAGCAAGCTAAAAAAAGACAGAGCTGTTACACTGAAAAGACTGATGCCCATCAGTCAGCGTTGTAGGTTTCCTATGAAGAAGAATAACACCATGTTAGCTGCAAGAAATAATTTTTAGCTGGTGGCTGTTTGATAGCCTCAGGAATTTTTCAGAGGCCTAGAAGACAAGTGTCACATCAGAGAAGCCCCTATCAGAGCCAGATATTGCCTGGGGTTAATAAATAAACAGTTGAAGTCAAAGCCTGAGAGAAAAAGATAGCTGAAATATGGAGGAAATAAAAGAGTGCCTCGAGAAAGAACACTTAATCTCAATAACTGCTAAATAACATTTAATCTCAATAGCGAAGAAAGTGCCCAAAAGGTCAGCCATCATCTGATGAGCTTGTGGAATTTTTTTTTTTCCCTTTCTGATTACAGCAGATGATTCCAGGGGTACTTGTCTTTGAAAGCAAAAAATAAGATATGATAAATCTGTGACTTGTTTTGGCACAGCTGCACTCAGGCAGGGCATTTAAATGCCAAGATGTTACTCACTGCCTGTCCTTGAGAAACGGTGGTATGTAAATCAACCACTGTATGTCAGGGTCTTGCCTCTGCTCTCTGTCTCTTCCTCCTATTGCTTCTTATTCCTCTTATTGACAAAGGTGCAGAAATGGAGACTTGCTGCACAGCTGACAGGAACTAAAGAATATTCAGCCACACAAATATCCATTACATTCCAACTCGAGCTTTCACACGTTGTTTTGAAGACAGAACCCAAACAACAGAAATGAGAGGAGCAACGAGAGCTGTGAGTTCAGCTGACTCCAGAAGCATGGCTGTGATAAGCCTGGTGTGGGCAATCTCTGCCATAGCAAAGGCTGAACAACTGCCACAAAAACAAAGGTCAGGGTCTAAACCAACCACCCAATAACCTTTATCCAAACAAATCTCTTAAAAAATTCAGAGTTTGGTTGACAAGCAGGTGGTAAATGATTGAGAAACCTATTTTACAATAACAATAGCATCACAGAGGAGGAGGAAGTCGGGGTTTTTTCATTACCACTCTTCTAATAGAGCTAGTCTAGAAAATATTGCTGATATTTCTACAGAAAACAAAAATAACACAAGGTTTACAGGATTGGCAGATAATTATGAATCAGAAGAGTTATAAATAACACGTTATGCTAGTATCTGGTTAACCCACGCTGAAGAAACAAAAGGATAAATGAGTTAAAGGCAATGATGTGGTGTATCTATGTCACAAACATGCAAGGAACCTGAGTCAGACTCCTAGTAAGTATAAAATAAAAAGAAGTAAAAAGGGCAGATCGCAATCCTACATTGTAAAAGACACTAGATAGGAGAGATGGAAAATAACAGCATTGCTAAAAGTTAACCTAAGGCTGCATGTCATTCTTGAGGCAAACAGAAACACTTTAATTTTAGAAGATGAAGCAAATCTGAAGGAAATAGACTGCATTCCCATGGGGATGTCAGCTCCTGCTTCTTGGCTTTGGTTCTCTTTCAGATGTAAGTATTTCTGTTGTCTTTACTGAAACAAATGGGGGAAGGATGACCTGCTTTACATTTATTACTGGTTTCTTTTCTAAATGCAGAGAGCTGACCGTACTGCACCCAGGCAGCTCCTCAGTGACTAACAGGCACATGAGTTGATTCACCCCCACCCACAGGAATATTTTCTTGCTTGCTGCAATATGACATTCCAATGTTCAAGCAAGTTCACAATCCTTAAAACAAGAAGTCTCCAAGACAAGTAGTCTTACGAAATGCAGCTTTCACCAGTCTGGTATAGAGTGCACTGGTACTTGACACGGCAATAAATCTCTTGGCGGTGAGCTATCTCTTGCTAACATCTGAAGGTAAGATCCAAAGGTTACTAAAGTCAATGAACAGCTTTTCAGTAATTCCTACAAGATCTGCATCTGGTTCAGAAAGGCTACAACTGATGTGTGGAGATGACCTATACTGCTTTGACAAATGTTATTTACAAGTTTTGTTGAAACCAGATTTAGATTCAATTATTCGGCTTGGATTATTGCAGAAAACATGTACCTCGAAACAAAATCCAAACCCCAGGTCCTTAATGGGAAGATGAATATAATACTGATGCCACTTTCTGTGCAGACTAAACCCCTTCGGTGGCTAAGGTTCTTACACCACTGTTGCTTAGTGCTCTAGATTTTGTTGCAGTTATAAAATCCTAATTCATATTTTGTTTAAAAAAAAATTGCTTTCTCTCTTTTCCTATCATCAAAACTTCATGCTAATAGGCAGTTCAGTGCCTCTGTAAGAAAAGAAACACATTTCATGTTAGATCAAATGAGAGATTTTATTCTTAACATCACTTCCATGTGGATTTCGGGGAATGAGATAAAACACATTTGTCACAACAACAGTGAAAGCGCAATTCTAATACGTAGCTCTATCAGCCAAAAATCTGATTTGTACCAGCATGGCAAGTCTGAATGGGTTAAAAATAACTATGAACTCTCTTAGGACATTTTGTAAGGCCTGTGCAAATGACATTTTAATTCTAATGTCTCACTATTAAGCACAGGCCCAAACATTATCATTAAATTGTATCACAATCTGAAGGAAAACTAGGTATTTTTTAAATTTACTGAGAAATAACTAGCACCTCTTGACAAAAAAACCCTGTACTAGATCACCAAACTGAAAACAGCTCTCGAGTTTTAGGTGTATTTCTTCCTCCATTTAAATGAATTTTGTTCCTTTACCATGAACCTTCTCTCCTCTGATAATATCCAGGAGGGGATTCAAGTATGGCAATTACTCTGGCCATCCCCAGGTGTCAGGCAACTTCTCCTTCCTTCTGACGCAGACACAGCCCACTGCATACCTCACATGAACGTGGGCAAACACGCAGGCATGCTCCCCCAGACTTTCAGCAAAAGCCAAACACATCTTCCTACATTTGCCACAGAGGGCTGAGTTGTTGCCACATGTCTGTGTGGGTGGCAAATGAGGCTGCCAGCCATCACCCTCCTGACCCAACGGATTTCACTGCTGTGGGCAGTGGGGCAGCTGCTGTCGCTGGGAGCCGCCATCCTCAGCGTTCAGCAGCCAAGCTTGCCGGTCACGATGGATAAATAACCTGAAGAGGACTTCCCAGGATGTTGCTATAAAATGACAAACGTGCTGGGTGTTTAAACAAGAGGATATAAACTAGGAAGATTATGGGAATATTGTATTTGTTGGTGGTGGCACTGGTATAGTGTGTGGTACGAAAAAAAGAAGAAACCTCAAAGAAAAGTCATGAGGCTAATTACAGGACTATAATTTGGTGGATGTATCCAAGCGAGACTTTCACCATAATCTGTTGATCTGAACCAAAATGTGGTAAGGGAGGAGAGATCTTCCACATAGCACACAATGGCATAACAAGACTCCATGGCTGGAAATTGAAGGCAGAGCCACAGGGGAAAAAAAAAAAGTATTTTTTTAAACGTGAGGACAGCCTAGCTGGAATTGTGGGGGACAGTAGGTGAGAATCACTTTGCCTCGTTTTAGCTGGCCAGAAGTTGAACGTTTAGTTTAAATTAGGGTGGGTGCCCCGTATTGTCAACAGAAATCCTCCCTCCCCAGATTCACCCCCTCTTCAGAGTCTGTCTCATGACACATTGGAGGTCCTTACGTGCCTCCATTGATCATAAAGGGTTCACTCAACTGCAGCCTACAGGGTATCTGTGATAAACAGCTACAGCTAAAGAAGGTGAATCCCACTCTACGTGTGTGTGTACATGCATATTACATATACATACATAATACCTATACATGTATACATACAAGTATATGCACATATATCACAATATATCATTGAGCCCAACCATATCTAACGGACCTCAAAGGGAAGTCCTTTTGTTTGAATCTAGGAATTTATCTCAGCAGCTTTCAGCAATGCGAGTTCTGCCTATGAGAGAGCTCCTGTTTCAGTTTCTTCTAGATACATGCCACCTTCAAGCTAGCGTCCCACTCAGCTTCTGATTCCCCATACCTCAGCCACTTCAGACAGTCCTAATGGTGGGATGATCTCTGTCCTCACCTGCCTTGTGAGGCATTAGTGGGAGACCAGATATGCTGACACACTCCTTAGATTTCTGCCATTTTCAGCAAAAAGACTGCATTAATTTCTTTTTATTGCTTCTTCCTATTCATTATGGCATTAGCACTGACAGAGATTTTCTGTGAATAACAGCAACCAGTTATAAGCATGAGCCGTGTATTCATCTGAAATGAGCTTGCTATGACCCACCCATCTATCACTTAAAAATTAAGAAGAATGTCTGAGTATATCAGGTGGTATTATACCAATGCAAGAAAATATGATGAAATTGGGGAAGAAAATATCTGAAGACTGAAGCAACATGTGCATGATGTCACTACCCTTTATTATGAGAATGAGGCAGCTTTTCTAGACCATTCATGATTTCTTCTCTTCAAAACCGGAATCATCCTCTTTTAGTTCCCAACTGAATAAGTTTTAGCAGAAAGGTGTATGTGCAGCAGTACTATGTGACTTTTACTCTTAAGCCACTACTTAATTCATGGCTTTGTTATTAGTCTTGTCTACTTGTGTTTGTTTGAAGTAATCCATTTCATTAATAGTAGAAAAATCTGTGTCCCTAGTATACTGCATTTTTATGCAGCACAGTTCTCATGCTTGATGTTTCGCCGATGTCCTTTATGCAGTTGTTCCTATTTACATATTTTAAGTCACTGAAGCCCAAATGTACAGGGTATGCTGAAAGATTTAAAAGTATAGCATCAGTTTAAAGCTCGCAAGAAGACATGCTGCCTGGTTGTGTAGGGATGGGGTCAGGAAGGCCAAAGCGCAGCTGGAACTAAACTTGGCAAGGGATGCAAAGAATAACAAGAAGGGCTTCTACAGGTATGTCATCCAGAAAAAGGATGGTTAAAGAAAGCGTACCCCCGCTGAGGAGCAAGACCGGCAAACTGGTAACAGCAGATGAGGAGAAGGCTGAGGTACTCAACAACTTTTTTGTCTCAGTCTATGATTCTATGATTCTATGATTATTTGCTTCACAGTGGCCAGAGTAACATTGCCATAAACTACTTGTGGTCAGTGTCCAGGTTTTGTTCATCCCATATGCTACATCAGAATATCCACCTTTCACGCATGGCTTTTATAACTTTTGTATGGAAATTCTGAAGCAAAGATCAACTATTATCATCATATATAAGATGTAAGACTACAGGTGCAACTGGATGAGAGATAAGAGAAGGCTGTTAAAAAGTAGAAAAGGATCAACAACAATAAACAGTTTGACTGTGGTTGCCATATCCGTGTCGAACAATGAAGGATGCTTGCACAGCAAACAATTCTCCTTGAGGATGAATCACCTTCAAAGGATGGAGAAAGTGGTGCTATTTTAACCTTGCACTGTGACAGAACCAAGGTCGATCTGCATTGTGTGAGATGTTGCACAAGGACAGCAAAAGGGCCAGCTCCATGCGGAAGAAATTCAGCCCAAATAATCAAGAGATGGAAGGAGAATCACAGCCTTGAAGAGTCCAGAGTCCCAGCAGATAAAATGACTGAATGAAGGCCACAAAGCAGACAAGCAAGAATGCGCTCAGTTCTCGTTCCCATCTACAGTTAATGCCTTTTTGCTGAGCACATGACTTCATTTGACTTCAAATAACAGTGCTGCGTTGTACTCCTTTTGCATTGATTTCTACATAAAAGACAGCAAGAGAAGTACACCTTTAGGTACAAGGCATTGTGGATGCTGTAAGAGCTGTGAAAAACTAAGCAAACAAAATACAGTGCTGCAGCTCGATATTGGGGAGGGGGAGTGTCAGAAATCTTCTTGGTCCTTTTGTAGTGGAATCTCTTAAAAGAAAACTATTTTTAAGTACAGGGCTGTCCTGATTTTTACCCTCTTCCAGCCAATATTCTTAGTTATTAATGTTCATTTCTCTCAGATCCACCTTGATACTTACAAAGCAATTAAACACTGGGTATTACTGAGCCATGTATCTAATGGCCTGTGACAGGGTTAATTTATTACCTTGATTGTTAGGCTTAGATAAGAGAGCACACATCTTTTTCCACATAGGTGCACTTACTTTTTTTCCTGCACTCATTCTAAGTAGCTTTTTGAAGACCAAAATCGAAATGGAAAAGTAACACACAGACTGTAGCTTAACTCCTTGTGTTCAGGGACACAGTACTATCTGTGGAGCAAGTGAGATGAGATTTATTCACTTATTGATGAGGCTTTCCCCTGAATGGAGAGCTCATACCTTGTCTGATTCACAAGGAAATTATTATTTCAGTGTTTAATGTGGTGTACCACAGGGTCCGTTGCCTTCAGGAGCCTTTTAAAAGACGGCTACTGCAGAAACTGAATGCTGCCTCCACTTTTTTTCTCCTTCCCTTGAATTAGGTAACCAAGGAGTAGATGCATGGTCAGGCAGAATATTGTTTTCCACCTGCCAGAAAAAAGCTTTTTTAATGTTAAAAAAGAGTTACAAGGTTACAGTACAACTATTCCTAAGAAAGAACTATGGACTTGAAAACACCAGAAATCTGGAAAATTACTTTCACATCTAAAAAAAATTTATCAGTCCACCTTCTAGACCCTGACACAAGTTTCTCAGCTTAGCTGCAGAATACCTGTCCCAAACCCATAAGCTGAGTGCATGCTCATGGGACATATACTGTAATGAGAGCTGAGTCTCTACTCATTCTTCTTAAACCTGTAGGCTACAACATTTAAAATAATGCTAGAACTGCCTGCCTTTTTATACTTTCAAAAATCTCCTCTCATAATGTTATCTTGCACAGAAACTATGGCAATATAATTGTATTTACATGAACTCTGAAATAGCAAAGGGGAAGGAAGCGACTTTAAGACCTCTTGGCTGGAAGATGTTTAAGTGAAAAGGCAAGGGGCAAATGTTTAAGTGAAAGACAAGATAAGGATCAGACGTTAGGCAGTTGAGGTGGGTCAGAAAGCATAAGACAGTTTCCTAGAAGAGGAAATTACGTACCTAAATGGAAGGTTGGGCGGGAAGTTATACAGAGAGAGGATTCAAAGACCGCACGACTTGTTTGTTTAATTGTATTGGGCCTTTGATATAAAGACAGCTAAGACACTGAAAACGCTGTAAGAGAAGGGAGAGATGGGACACCGGGCGAAATGGAAACAGGTTTGGCACTACTATCACTCCTGTAATTTTCAGTTTCTTTTACTATTATTATTATTAATAGTAGCAGTATTAGTAAAGAAGTTTAGCTAGCAGTGCTAGTTAAACCTATTTAACCTGAAATTACCTTACCTGATTTACTCAACAGGTTTCTTGGCTTATTTAAAATTACTTTTGCTATTGCTCTAAGCAACAGCCTCCCCATGTTGAACCACTGGACGGTAAGTGCCAATTCCACCACTGACATAACTCCAGTAAGTCAGATAACAATACTGGGGGGGGGGAAGAGAACAAAAATCTACACTAATTCATAAAACATTTTGCTTCAAAATTTTACCTTTTTTCTCCTAGAGACAGCGAGGGCACGAATCTGAAACAGAAAAAAAGGCCGGAAGCAAACCACAAAAAAAGCAACGTGATGGAAATCGTATTCTGAGACAGGCCCTTAATGACTCAGATATTCTGAATTACTTTTAAAAAGGAAGTGGTTATTTCTGTATGGGGGGAAAGGATATCAACTGTCACATGACACTTCACTGTATTTGCACTCACGGCTTTACTGAAGTCACCTACTATTGCCAAAAAAAATGCACAAGGTACTTTACATATTTCTCAAAATTGCTGGTGCAGGAGTGGGAGAAGAGACCCTACACTCGTGTCACGTGAGCAGAATCTGGTTTTCAGTATTTCCTTTTGGCAGTGGGACTACCAGAGTACTGACGGACAAAAGACAGAGCTGCCCAAGGATGAGAATGGAAGCGAGATGCACGCTGCCAATGGACATGAGCCGTTGTATTCAGCCTAAGTCAAGGCACGCTGGTAACCAGTTTGGTTGTCCAGCACTTAGTGTCTTTCTTAACCCTCAGCAGTTGCATCAACCAGGAATTTGGAACAATTGGGATGTGTATTTCTCATTCCTACCCGAACCCTCCTAATCTTGTGCTCATCTTAGGTCTCCTGCAACAAAGTTATCTTCCCTTCTTTTTCTGGCATTAGCCCTTAAAGTGAGAGAGTTCTGGCTTTAAAGGGGAAGTGCCAGGCTCTTACCATGAGAGGTGATTCTTACCTCTAACTATTCATTTATTTAAATGGAAACAGGATCAATGGAAACAGCAATGGGACAGAGTTAACCTTCTTTAGTGGAACCTCCAGCCTTGTGGTTTTCAAGTGGTAGATCTCATAGCTTTGATATGGATGGAAGACTTGATGAGTTCTTTCTTGCACATACATTTGGAGAAAGTAAGCCACGCATTCACGTCCCATCATTTAGAGATGCACTGGACTCTGAAAGAAGACCACAGTAAGCTAACATTATTACAGAATTTTGTGCGATAAAAATATCTTGCTTTAACCTCAAAGTCAAAAGTCAAACCAGCCATTCATTATTGGTCTTGTGAGATTGCATTTTTATACCTGACTTTTTATAAGGACAGGTAATAACTCATTAATTCAGTGCTTGTCCATTCTCAAGTCATGTGAATGGACTCATGGGCAGACTGCACCCTCACTTTGCTGATGATCCCAAACTGGGAGGAGTGGCTGATACTGGGAGGAGTGGCTGATAAGCCAGAGGGTTGCACTGCCATCCTCAACAGGCTGGAGAAATGGGCTGACAGGAAGATCATGCTGTTCAACAACTGCAAAGCCCTGCACCCAGGAACAACGACCCCAGGCACCAGTACAGGCTGGGGGCCAGCCAGCAGAAAAGCAGCTCTGCAGGAAAAGGATCTAGGGGTCCTGGTGGACTAGAAGCTGAACATCAGACAGGAACATACCCTTGCAGCAAAGGTGAATGGTATCCTGGGCTGCGTCAGGAGCAGTGTTGCCTGCAGGTCGAGGGAGGTGATCCCTCCCCTCTACCCAGCACTGGTGAGGCCACACCTGGAGTCCTGTGTCCACTTCTGGGCTCCTAAATACAGGAGAGACCTGGACATACTGGAGACAGCCCAGCAAAGGCCCACCAAGATGATTAAGGGACTGAGGAAAGGCTGAGAGCTGGGACTATTTAGCCTGGAGAAGAGAAGGCTGGGGGGAGGTGAGGGCAGGATCTCATCAATGGATATAAATACCTGTAGAGAGGGTGCAAAGAGGACAGAGCCAGTGACAGGACCAGAGGCAATGGGCAGAAACTGAAACAACAGGAGGCTCCCACTCAGCATCAGGAAACACTTTTTCCTGGTGAGGGTGGGCAAGCACAGGTTGCCCAGAGAGGTTGTGGAACCTTCATCCTCAGAGATAGTCAAAAGCCAGCTGGATGTGGTCCTGGGCAACTGGCTCTGGGTGGCCCTGCTTAAGCATGGGGGTTGGACCAGATGTCCTCCAGAGGTCCCTTCCTACCTCAGCCATTCTGTGACTCCCTGAATTAGCATACGCTAATGAAGGATCATGCATGAGATATTTGTGCACAGATGTAGATGAAAAGACACCAGAAAATAATGACTACTATTCATCTCTTCACATCACATACGAAACATACAGCAAGAAGACAGTAAGGTGGTTATAGTAAGCACTCAAGAGTCATAAAATGGCAGAATTAATTGCCCAAACTTTTTTTGTGTGTGTGCGCACATATATTACGAGGCTGGTTATTAAATGACATCACAGAGTTTCTTCCCTGCTCCTCCTGGGACTTGTATCCCAGTGTATAATGTATGAAAATTACACTGCTCCAAGATGTAAAATCTGCTAGTAAAATTTGGAAAAAGGTAATGTTTTCAATGAATGATTATAAATGCATAGCTCGGAATACAAGTAATTGTAGAATTGGTCTTAGAATAAATATAATGCTATACGACTTGTTCATTTTTTATTACCTTTACAGCTTTTTCCCTTTCAGCTTTATCTTCCAAAACAGACAGAAAAATGGGTTCTACCTGTTTTCCACCAGAAGCATCAGGTTTTCCCTTGCGTTTGCTAAAAGCTGGGTACAGTTCACTCTCTCAATGGCTGGATTTGCTCTTCTGTGAAGGAACTGATATTTCAATCTGATATTGTAAAATAAAACTGAAGGTTAAAACACATACTTGGGAAAATAAATGTTATCCACGTCATGAAGAACTGAAAGAGGGGAGAGAGGACACTTTTTTTCCCTTCCTTTTTGTGATTTTCCTTTAGAGGGCAACAAGATAGACCAAACCAAACCTTTTAAACAAAAAGAGTGGAAAGGAAAATCACTAACTTGTTTGATTAGCAATCAAACAATTATTTTAAGATTGATGTGTCTGAACAAACCTCTCCCTTTTCTATAGTACAGGATCTTATTGGACAAACGGAACAGCAAATAATTCAATAATCCAGTACTGTAGTAAATTACAAGTAAAAACCAATGAAAGTATAAAAGCTACAGTCTTTCACCTTGAAAAGTAAAACCTTTACAGTTACCTTTAAAACTGTGTGAATAACACCACATCCAAGCACCAGTTGGAGAGACAACTTTTAGCATACCCTGAATACAAAGAACACTGATTCTCACATCAACAAGACACAGTGGCATTCTTCTGGAAGATAAGCATAACCAAAAAATAAAGTACTGTGTTTTTCAATGAAAAATAACGCTTTTGTTCAATGGCATAATAGCTGATAAATGAAGGCTATGTGTAACATCATCGAGGCCTTGAGTTTTTACTGAGAATTACAAAGCTGATTTAAGAGCATTCCCAAGTAAAGGGATGAGCTAATACAGTAGCCTCAGTGACAGCTTTCTCTAAAACTACAGACGGACAGTGTGGGATAAGGTTCTGTCAGACAAATATCAGGTGGTCAGCAGAAAAAAAAAAAAAAATCTTCAGACCAATACCTTACATGGGCCTCTGCCATTCTTGGGTTTCTCTGTGTGGCACTTCTGCTTTGTGTGGCGGCCAGTTTCCTTGGCAGTTTCCCTCCAGTACAAATACAAATACTCTGCAGCCGGTGGGGCAGCTCATAGTACAGCCAGGATCTAAAGGGAAATAGGTACAGAACGATCCTCTTCCTTTGATGTCGTGCGACTTCCCCTGAGGGAGCGTGCTTAAAAATACATTTCAGGTGTCTTAACATTTCAGCAACATTTATTAATTTAAAAATTATTCCCGCTTTTCACATTGATTAAGCATGAAATATTGTTTATTTTATAAAACCGGAATTAAGTTTTAACTGCCAAAACCAGAAAATTACTTTGACATTAATCAGCCAAGGCATAGAAAATCAAATTTTTTTGTGCTAATAGTAGCAAACTTATTTAAAGCACTTTATCCAGTCTCCTCTTCCTCCTCCTCAGTTATTCCCTTTTTTCATACTTTTGCATCCCTTGTGCTCAAAATGTATTCATTGCTTATTTTTTCCAAATTTCTCTCAGCTAATCTGTAATCCCAAAATATTGAATATTTTTTTTTTGTAGGCTATTCATAGAATTCCTGGCATCATTATAAGAAATACCTGATGAATGATGCTTAATTCTTTTCTTTTGAACGGGATAGCAAGATTCAAAAGGATCTGAATATTCTTCAGAGTGGTTTCTCTGAAACTCCAGGACACTTGGGTTTCCTTCCTTTTCTGACACATCTAAAGCCATCGTTACTCAATATGATTTTAGGGAATCTAACCTGCCCTTAGAGGCGCATTTGGATAGATTTGTGTTGTGTTTCACTGCATAGGATTTGAGTGTTTTCACATAAGCTGTTTTGCTATTTTATTTTTTTTTTTTTTTGTAGTTCAGCTATACCTCTATCCAGTAAGTGACTACAGATGTATAGGTGTTTGCATTCAGAATTCGGTTTTCTGAAGGAAAGGCTGTTATACAGTAGTTCAGACGGAGCAGCTGTACGCTTTTTCTTTCCAATGGTATTTTGGGTTGTTTCAATCCCTGCTCTCACAACCTTCCCTTCTTTTGTTTCTATGTAAATGTCGGCCAATTTGACATGTGTGAAGAAGTATTCCGTGGCATATTGCCAAGCAGTCTGCAGTCGTTGAACGAGAGGCACACTGATCTTCATTTTCAAAAAAAACCCCAACTGCATAATTATAGATTCAGAGGGCCTGAACAATCGCGTAACACACATCCTCTGTAACTATGAGCCAAATTATATGTGGGTTTCACTACAGCAGACAGAAAAGCATGTAGTGGGACAGACCCCATTTGAACACACAATTCTGAAACCATCTCATGTAAGGATGGGGCTGTAATATCATTTTTCTCTACATTGAGTGGAAATCTGCAAAGGTTGGAAATGTTCCCTAAAATACACAGAGGCTTTGACATTTTGCTTCGCTCTAAGTGAGAATGAAAACCTGGCTTTTTCAAATGCTCTGAGAAAGAAAATTCAAGGAGAACAAGCTTGGGACTGATGAAACCCTTTTGTTCTGACAACACATTGTCTTTGCTATGCAATACGAAAATCAAAACCGAACCAGACTATTTCAGATGAATGCAAACATTTTCTTCCAAAAGCAACAGAAAACCTTGAGCAGGCAAATGCAGGATGAGTCAGTACCCATCTTTGGCTGCAGAGCATGAATACATGAAAGTGCTCCCAGCAGCTTTCAAAATGGTTTGGTATTGGCCATTTTGCTTAACTCTGATGTTCCACTGAAAGGACTCCCTTAAACTGAATGGCTCTGTACTGAAACACTGTTAGCAGGCTTTGCTCCTTATCTCATCTAAACAGGAGTTAAGGCACGACCCATCCCACCTGTATCTCTTAGACAGTCACCCTCATCTTCAATTTCTATGAGTGGAGTGAAACACACAGTTCTAGAAAGAGATTCTAAAAAAGATTGCATAAAATAGGTCAAAAAAGTTAAACTGCTGAGACAGTCTAAAAACTCATTTAAATTGAAACACCTATGGTTTAATCCCACATCAGGTATGTGATTAAGCTGAGCTGTCTTCTCATAGATGATTTGGCATTATCCCATATGAGTTTCTTATACGCGTTAGCATGAATTTTATCTTTTATCTTTGACATTGAATGGCGTACATGCAAAATATAGTGACATTTAAAACTGACAGAACTGGGTAAGGCAACACTGTATACTCTTTACTGACTTGTATATGTGTAAGTAAAGTATTGGTTATATCAGCGAAAAACAGTATTTGAAATGTAAGACTTAAAAAGTGCAAGTAGCTTTTAAAAGTGATTACTATGCTCCTATCATTTTGTATTAGTTCATGTCTAAAATTCACATATATTCCAATTTGCTGTGTATTAACATCTGACAAATATTATGTATGGTATTACAAGAATTATCGTCTGATCATTAATTTCTACACTAAATTCTGAATTAGAGGAGCCAAATTACTCTAATTGCAGCATAGTTCTTTGACAGTGATTGCTTCTCCTGTTGCGATAGGAGTTACATGGAATTACATGTGACCCAAGAAGATAACTGAAGATTGGGTTTTGTATGTGTTTTATGTAATTCTGAGAACTTGGGGAAACAGTTTAGGCTGGCGATCTGCACATTATTTGAATCAGTTCCTTTGCATGCTGAAAGAGCTTTATTGAATGCCTTGTGTGCAAACCTGACTGCACTGATTTTAGGCAATTGTGTGAATTCTGCCTACATAATCAGAGTTATAGCAGATAATCTGGGGTGAAGAAAACTTAGTATTCTATCCAACCGCATTACAGGCCGAGTGAAATTACTCTCATTGTCTATTTTTCAATCTGACAACTGGAGAGACATTACAGATATATATCAGATACATCATTATAGTCAATTACACTATTGACCAAAGCCAAACTTTTATACTATTTCTATGCAATAAAAACTTCATTTTTTTTTCCTTCTTTCTTTTTCTCTCCATTAGTTCTTCAGCTGATGGACTTACTTTGCCTGGAGGAGTATTTGAAACCACGCATATTCATGCCAAGCATTTAACCTGAGCTGGCCCCGTCCAGGCAAAGGGCTGCTAGGAGTCATTGCAGGGTTGCTCCCCTGCAGTACACATGAATGTCATGAGTGGATATCTCATGACGATTGCTTCTACTACGTGTGTGGGAATATCTCGCACAATCTAGCCCATAGCCTATTTATTCTATAACTGCATGCCAAATTCTGAAAACATTATAAGCAGCATCTTCCTGCCCACGTAAGACACGAAGCCAATGTGCGTCATTTATTGATTCAAAACTATCAGCGCTCAGTCCCTGATCCCTGCAGGCACCCAGTAGGTGACAACCAATCTGACATGGACAGACCCGCTTCTGTGACTGTGGTGGTAGAGCTGCCTGCAGATGCTAAAGGGGTAGCTTTCTGTTGCGAGGCTTTTAGCAACTTCTGCTTCTCAACAATAACTTGCAAATCTACAGTCCTCCAGTCGTGTTCATGCCATTAACAGACCCCACACTCTATTCATAATCTATCCAAATCCTCATAGATACTAAGGTGTATTTACACAGAGTTCGTGTAGACCAGAAGTTCCTTTAAGAGTTTACATAGGAGCTCATCTATACTGAGGTGCATTTCTTCTACGTGTCTGATCACTTTTGTAAGTCCCGTTAGCATTATTGCAGGTTAGCCTAAGAATACTGTAATCTGGAATTTCCAGGAATTCTCACCTGTTCATTGTAATGGAAAAAGACTGGTTTGTTAGAGAAAGTTGTGCTTTGGAAACGAATGGCGTTGGCATCCCTCTGCTACTCCAGAAGACTTTGCCTGTCCTCCAGCAGTAGGGCTGATGGAACCTTTCAACAGATTGGAAAAGAATTAACTGTCAGAGAAGGGGATGCAGGATGATAGAGGGGTGTGCTCTTGGGAAACTGATGGGTAAACAGTAAGTGTAATCAGGAGTCTGGAGGCAGCAAGCGATAACTGCCTTGAATTACCAGCACATGCTCAGTCCCACATGGCATCTGAAAAGCAAAGGAGAAAATTCTGCAGAGCTGAGAAGATGCTTTACATGTCAGTTCTCTCCTGGCCTGCCAGGGGCATGTCTGTGTACCTGCTTTGAAAAACAAGCATGCTGCTTCATGTGTTTTCACAGAGTTACGCTCTGATGGGCATTTACTTTCTATGAAGTTTTTCTGTAGCGTTAGCAGGCCTAACACGCTGCTGTGGCTGAAGCAGGATTCCAGCGAGGAAAATGGTGTAAAGTGCCCATATGGACCATAAGCACCAAAAATTGCATTTCCCTGACTGGTCCCCCCTGCTCCCGACCCCCAGTGACGTGGTTAGCATATCTAACACCATTTTACAAGGCAAGCAGCCATTCTCTGTGACTGAGCATATCATGTATTTGTTCCCTTCCCCTCATTATCAGGCCCTGAAGGTCCTGTGCACCAAGCAGACAAACAAAACCGATTTCCTCTTCCCTTCCCTCAATGTTCCTGGGTGCCAGACCGGTTACTCCCCTCCTCACCAGCCTTGAGGGTCCCAGGCACCCGGCCATCCCGGTGCTGGTGATGGCCCCGGCATGGGAGAGGGAAGCGAAACAGCACAGAGCCCTGCCCATAAAGTCAGTTTTGTTATAGACTCTCTATTACGCTACTTGTAAGTTGTGCTACATTGATTCTGCCTGTAGAAATCCCGTGCCATTCTAATAATAAATTCTGTGCTACAAGAATCATAATATTCTGTTAAGAAAACAAAGCTTTAATTGTAACTGCAATTTAGTGGCACCACCACTCTGCCAAAGACCCCTACAAGAACCCGCCTGTCCCCTCAGCGTTGGGTGACTCCTCAGTATCTCCATCAACTGCCTCTGTTGTCTGATTTTCTTGGCTACGAGGCTCCATTTTGTGACTGTAAATGACATCCCTGCCAGCACGGTGGCTACTGAGATGCTTTCCTTCACTTTCTGTCCATTTCTTTCCCCTTTTGCTCTATCCTTTCCCTTACTTCAGAAAGATATTGAATTGCTCAGCCAACTTTGCACTACCTTTCAAGTTTTCAGTGGTTCTATTGGCCTTTTA
This sequence comes from Gorsachius magnificus, assembly GCA_034008185.1. Lineage (NCBI taxonomy): Eukaryota > Metazoa > Chordata > Aves > Pelecaniformes > Ardeidae > Gorsachius > Gorsachius magnificus. The sequence goes on from CM067109.1 coordinate 79,852,847, forward strand.
TCTTATGCTGTTGCCTTTTTAAAACAAAATAAGAAAGTGAGCAGCAGTTAAAAACAGTGCTTTTCAGGATCGGGACACCAAGGTGTTCGTCTGCAACATTAAATTTCGATAGCAATAGTGACTTAGGAGAATGTTAGTGCAACTTCTGTTTTCCTCTTCTGGGTAGTTTGGTTTTTTGGTTGGTTGTTTTGGTTTGTTTTGTTTTTTTTTTTTAATATTGGAGGTACATCCTTTTCTACCTCTCTTTCTCCATACTTTAAAAACATGCGTGGAAACAGCTATCCCCGACAGATTGCCACTAGCAGGGTACAGCCTGTCTGCGACATAGGGCACATTTGATTACAGATGTGCTGTTCTTCATTTCTAATAAGGAAAACACAAAGACGGCACAGGTCATGGGGCTACCTTTGAATTAAAAAAAATAATTAGAGCGTGGCACAGAGTTAAGGGTACATTTTCTTTTGAGGCTGGTTTAATTCATCATTCTACAGGATTCTTAATGTCTAAAGGTATTTCGCTAAGTCCACACCGGAAAACAGCGAAGGAAACACATATCTTGCCATGAAGGCTCATGCATACGTGACAAAAAATACAAGCAAAGGTACAGAAACAAAATTAAGAGGACAATGATTCCCATCTCTCTTCTTCACCCTCCGTTGGTACTGACCAGTATGTTAATGGGTTTCATGACACAGCTGAGCAACCCTGCTTCCAGGCATGCATTTATCCTGGCCTTTCATAGGGATTGCTGTCACCCAACAGAATGCTGATACTCTTGGGATTTCTGGAAGGCGTACTCACGTATTTGGGAAAGGGCGATGGAGACAGGCAGTTCCTACAGCTCTAAGATGGCAAATTTTGCATCTAAAATATGATTTCTTGTACCTTGTGGCTGGCTTAAAATTCACGTTACCATGATTGCTGCTTTTCAGTGAGTTTCAGCAATTTAGGAGCTTAAGCAGTTGGTATTTTGTAAAACACTCCAAGTGACACAACACCAATGTGAAGTTCTCATATCACTGCATTAGTTTTTTAGTAAGCTGAAGAAACAAGATGGGAATTTCTGTTGATTAAAATAGCCTAAATTTTATGTTAATAAAAACTAAGATTTTACTGACTGATACAATGTTTTTTTTATAAATTACAGCAATTAACTGAAGTAGTTCCTTCCATGATTAAAAACATGCATGTACCACATAAGCAAGTAATAGTATCCACAGCATTGGACAAATATGATTTCTAAGGCAATATTTTTTAGCCTTGCTTTCTAAGAATATGCAATCTTGCTCTCTGTGTCAGAATGTCTGACACCTTCAATAGCTTTTGAACCTAATAGCCCAATGTTGACCCAGCCTTTACCAGGCCTCTGAAGTAATTACTTTTCCACAAGTTTTAGGAAAATTAAGGTAAGGTGAAAAGACTACCCAAAACCCCCTCTCTTCTCTCCTCCCTCCCTCCCTGCAAGAAAGGGCTCAAATCTGCACATGACTTTCAACCAAACAGTCCACAAGTCATTCAGAATCAGCTACATCTTATGCTTTCTCCTCCTCAGGCAGTATTTAGAGAAGAAAAGAAGCGATGGTGATGTGTGGGAAGATGCATGAGGCACAGATGCACAGAAATGCACAGGAGATTCATAAGAATTTGCTGCTTACAGAATTCCTTGGTTGTTTTTAACTTCTCTTTCCTGCCGGCACCCTACTTTCACTACAGCACTGCATAGCAATTCATCTGAGACCTTGCTTCTCCACCACCACGGTACTACTCTCAAATATGCTGTATTTTCTGTACCTGACAGGTAGGATTTGCTTAATTTCTTCCTAGACTCTCACACGATCCATGACCTTAGCTTAGGTGAAGAGGTGTGGTAAAAGTCTAACTAAAATAGTGTATTTTCTAGCTATGCTGATACCAAAACTGTGGGATCGAAAAAGGCAGAATATGGCCAAACACTGGCATTCAGGCAAGGAGGCCATGCCAAGCACTCATGTTGTCCAGGTACTCTATTCCCTGGGAAACAGAGGTGATCCCAATAGGTGGATTAGCTGGTTAGGACAGTAAAGTGGTTGGAAGGGTGAGAAAGCAGCGCAGGAAGACAAAGGCAGAATTGCTAGAAAGATTGGCACAGATGCAACTAAACAAATTTATGTCAATGCAAGTTACTTTTAATTCCCACAAGAATAAATTCTCTGGAGGAAATTCGAGTTACAGAAATGCGAGTTAAACGTAAGTTGTGGACTGGAACGGTATGGTGTGCACTGCTGTACATCTCTCACATACACTTTTTTAGTTACGTATTTAGTACTTTAACTTGAGGCACGGAATTGCCAGACATTTAAAGGCAATGGTAGGAGGTAACCGTGGGTGATCCATCAGTCTACAACTCCCCTACTCATGCTCAAAACCTCAGAAGCACAGATCCTAGGAAGCACCCTTTGCCAGTGAGACAGGACACCTTGTCTTCTTGTGCAGATGTAACTTGATGTCATCTGTCGCTAAGGAGAGACTTCTTCCTACAGGGAAAAACAGATTTTAAATGACGGAGCAGTAGGCTCAAAATCCTGCACAGATATGCACCAGCAAAGACCCACTCCCGCTGCCAGCTCTAATTCCATTAGAAAGGTAACTTTAGCCTTGTCTGATATCTGCCAGTGTGACTTTATTCCTCTTGGAATCGCTGATCGTCATCTTGCATGAATTTGGCCAGCAGCCAGAAGCCTTTGTTCCCTAGAGAGAAAATAGCTTCTGATTTAATGCAGCTCTCTTGAAAATAGGCTGGAGCTTGTCTCACAAGCCCTGGAGGAAAACCTCCCGTCCCTAACGCTCCGTACCAGAGAGATGGCGAGCGCCGGCTCCACGTTTCACTGACCCTCTGCTAACCACCAAGTGCAGGGGTACCTTCAGCTCACAGCACTCTTCCAGCTGCAAGCTGCTTTTCTCCGAAAGCAAAACCTCTCAGGAAAACAACTGGACTACACTGAGATGATCCGCGCCCTCCTCTTTCTGAAGTACTGCTGTTCAGCCTAGAGAAAAGGAGGCTCCTCTGAGATCTCATCACCAAATACCAGTACCTAAGGGGTAGCTACAAGGAAGATGGAGACTCCCTTTTTAGAAAGAGTCACATGGAGAGGACAAGGGGGAATGGACACGAGTTGCTCTTGGGAAGATTCCAACTGGACGTGAGAGGGAAATTTTTCACCATGAGAACAGTCAACATTGGAATGATCTCCCCAGGGAAGTGGTTGACTCCTCCACATTGGACACTTTGAAGACTCGGCTGGACAGGGTGCTGGGCCATCTTGTCTAGGCTGTGCTCTTGCCTAGAAAGGTTGGACCAGATGATCCTTGAGGTCCCTTCCAACCTAGGATTCTAGGATTCTATGATTCTTGCTTAGTGTTACTGACAGTGGAATATCCCATCACATCGCCTCTGTGCTCTCCTGGTGTCGGGACCCGACATGTTTATTCCTTGCATATGTCAAAGCAACTCCTTCTTTCACAAACTCCTTCTAGCCACATACGCTGTAACTTCTCATTAGTTGGATTGGAAGGATATTAGTATTTAGGCTTCCCTAATTTTCTATCTACTGTGCTAGACCCCACTCCTGTTACAAACCCTAAGCATACACCACTGTTTACATGGGACAATTTTCAGAATAGAGCCAGAGCTTTGTGTATTCTTATTATAAACTCTGTGGTTGACATAGTTCTCTAAACAGTTACACCTTTCACCATTCTACATAATACACAATTAGAAAAATCAATGTGTAATTGCCGATTATGAGGGAACGGATATCCTTGCAAATTCCGCTATGCCAATGAAGGTTGCAAAGATATTCACCAGAGCTGCAAAAGCAGCAAATGAACTAACTTTATACCAGCACATCTTGGAAAATCTCGGATTAAATATAAACAGTTGTGTGGAAGTTATCATTTCATTGTCAAGTGTAACTGATATTATTTATAACTAACTGCTAACTGCTGCTACAGTTGTCCTCACGCAGCAGATGCCATGCATCAGATGCAATGTTTGAACCTCCCATCTTCCTAACCACCAAGAATGTCATGCTGAAGCATATCTACCAGACTCCTATCCCTTTCAAAGTAATGAGCTTCAGCAGCGACTTTGCTCTCGCCATTAGATCCTCAGGTACCTCTGACTTACAGTCAAACAGAATAGTGGGATGACAGCTAGTAATTTCTTATTTGATCCACAATTAGTCGAAATCCAGTAATCACTGTGTGATTACGTTTAGGCTACTCTAGAATGAGTTACACCACACAAATCTATGGACTACTTAGGTTTCTATTCTTACTGTGGAACTGATTGCAGAGTCAAGAGCAGAAACAGAACTAGCTTAAACAAACTGCTTTCACACAAGTAAACACTATCATAAACAATAACGAGAATAGTAATGGAAAGAGTAGTGTAAGTGGACTATCTGAGAAGTATACATTTAGATTAGCAAGTTACTAGGTCAAGAAGTTTGGGCAATTACATAACGTAAACCACAGCACTTCACCTGTTAATTTTTGCAGTTCAATTAATACACAGTGTCTTAATTAAGTCCTTGTATCAAGTAACAAAAATAGCTAAGAATTGTTTTTTGCGTATAGGATTTTAACATTTTATTTCTTCTTTCTAACTTAGAATCATAGAATCATAGAATGTTTTGGGTTGGAAGGGACCCCTAGAGGTCATCTAGTCCAACCCCCCAACATTAGAAATATTTCTTAACTGAAAAATTCACCCTCAGTCAGAGGACATATAGGAACCAACCTGCAAGTAGAACAGGACACCTAAACTACCCCAGTGTAATACTTGAAAGAACTTGTTCTGTGGGATTACATACATATGCACAAGGAAACAGGAATCTTCGTACACGGAATGGATACTTTAGATGTGTAAATATGACCTCAGACACAGTTACCCATTCTGCAAATACATTTCATATGCCTCACATGCAAATACTGGGTTTTGTAAAGTCAGTAATTTTGCTGGCACTGTGTGAGCAGCTGTTGCAAAAACTTACAGCTTTATGCAGATCTGATGTCCATGAAATTAGATCTAGCTAAATCTTGGCTAAACTCACATCTGCTACCTGACACAGTATTTCCTTTCCTGATTTTTCAGTTGTCAATGACACTGTTCATGAAGATGACAATTTAAAATACAGTCAAACCACTTGATTTTTATTTTTGGTAAAGGAAATTAAAAATTTTAAAAAAAAAATAAATTATTTTTTTTAGAAATATCCCTTGAAAAGATATATATATTTATATATTTGTTACTATATTACTGCTATATCTAGAAATACTCTATTTAAATTTTACATTTGAATTGTTCTATTGAGCAAGGATATAAATTTCTACTATCAATGCAGAATACGAGCTTGCTGAGTGACACACGCATTATAGTCTTTTTTTGATTTTTATAGGCTAGGCATATAATTTCATTTGCAGGAATACCTGTTAGCTATGTCTGACAGAAATATCCTTTATTTAAATACAAGATATAGGTAGATGGCTTATTGCAACTAATAACCACATTCTGAGGAATTACTTTACTGAGAATGGTATCTTTCCCCCACAGTGTGATTGAGCTGTTCGTTTAAAAGCATCAGGGTAAACAGCATGAAAAATTGCCCAAGCTTGAAATGAAAAGACAGTCCTCCACACAAGGGGTGGGATTGTCCTGCACAGGTTACATGGGGGGTCTCAAAGGAAGTTCTGTAGGTATTATGAGTGTAATCACACTTTCCTGTTTGCTCATTCTTATCAGATTTTTTTTTTTCCTTTCCCTAGCCCCTGTCAAAGCACCTATACAAACATCCAAAGGATACTTAAACAGCTGCAAAAACACAAAGATGTTTGTCAACGTGTAAATTTTTTTCCATCAACAGTCAGAGACACGCCACATAAACCTAAGGCCGTTCATTACTGAGAACCCTTGCGGAAGTGAGCTGTGATTAACTAAGCAGGGAAGGTTATTACGTGCAAAATATCTTCAAATTCAAAATGTACAAAAATGTTTGTCCTTTGTAACTCAGCTTTTCATCTCCTCTTATGGAAAAAAAAAATTAATAACCAAGAAATCAGCTTCCAAAAATGAAGATAATTTTAGCATTTCTTAAAAAAAAAAACAACTCTTGAGTGTATCTATGAACAGAGTCAATACATACAGGCTTGGGAGAGGGTCTGTACTTGCTTTATGTGAAGGCATCAACTGTAAATATAGCAAAGTACAAACACACAGGGTTTTCTCGCATTTAAATATAGGCAATAATATGGATTTGAAATTAAAGGACTACAGTATTGAAGTAAGACTACGGAGCATTCATGTAACGCTTGTTCCTATGCTACTGGAGTTAAAAGGGGTGTTTTGCCGTGGCCTTTCAGGGACGTAAATGTCAGCTCTGAGAAAAGGGGAAAACTGCTGGCGCTGCTTAATTAACTATTATATACTTAAAAAGACAGCTTATCTATCAGAGAGGATACTGATCAGGACAAAGACACGCATGAAAAATCAAATGTGGAAAATCACAAGCAGTTTTTCAAATAAAATAAGCATTTTCATGTGTGGGTTGTGTTTGGTTTTTTTTTTTTCCCAGTTTGTTGCTATTCTCTGACTCTTGCAACATTTCCTTTGGAAAAATACACCATTTGCACAGCTCGTCTACCTTCTGGGCCCTGCGTCCACTTGTGCCCTTGCTGTTGCTGCCCTGTTTCGGGTAGAACGTGCATCCTGGCAGCTAGAGCTGCCGTGCAGCATTATCTGAAAAGCACACTCCCACTTGCCTCCTGTGTGCTAAGGTAATATGCCACCGCCTCTGCGACTAAAACTTACCTCTTTATCATTTTTTTCATCTATAACACACTTTAAAACGTGTAGGTGGCAATTATTGAACAATAAATGGCCTTCCCTGGCAACGTCAGAGGTATGACCTGCAGTTTGGGTTCTACTCACTGATCAGTTTCACCCCGTGTCCAGGCTAGCTCTTGAATTTTCAGGTTTGCCTGTAAATTAGAACACAACCCTGCAGCGTACAATGGCCTGAGAACAAGTCAGCACAGGTACACCTGGATTTGACTGTGCTATGCCTGAAACAACAACCCTGACCTCTGAAACATACTGCTTTGTCAATATATTTTGCCAGATACAAGCTGACAGCTACTGAGAAGTGACAATTAGAAAATCTAAACCCAAGAACCGGCAAACTTTTCTTACCTGCGCCTATTTTTAAAACCGCTGCAGGAGGTTTACGTGAAGCGCCAGGACATCAGTCTTAAACTTAGCAGGTAAAATAGATCTGAAAGCCAAACCACAGCGAGTTTTCTAAAAAGCAAAATCATGCAACATCGTAAAAAGCTGTAGCAAGGTGCATCAGCAAATACGCATTTTCTCAGACAGATACAGAAGTGACAGAAGGGCATTTGACCACAGGAAATACAGTAAGTACAACAAATTGAGTAACTTGATGCACTACTCCATTGGTTTTGCTCTACACAACTTCATTTTTTTGCGCTCTCTTACGTGTACTTTTAATGGTATCAGCCTTTACAAGCACGGTTTTGTAGCCCTGGGTTAGGATTTGTGGAAAAAAAACATTGTCTGCTTCCTTGCTGTAGAAGGTCTGAAAGAAAAAAAAAATAAAATTGGGCACTGACTTATCAGGCGAAGGGCAGCAGCAAACAAAGCTTCTGAGTCTCTCAGTGCAGACCAAGGTGCGGCCAGGAGGCTGCGGCTCCGAACCCCGCGCTACGGAATGCTGCTCTCGTGCTTCAAGTGGTTGTTCCTGAATAGTTCACTTGCTGATACGCTGTATGACCTAAGATGAATATTCATTCAGATGAATATGACATGACTCCATCGGCACGTCACAAAACACCATGTTACATTTCAGGAAGACAGCAAAAAACTAGAAATGTATCAAAATACAGTACAAAATACACGGTGTTTTGAAAAGTCATCGGTAACGTGGTAATAATTAGAGTAAAACATACAGACATCAGTGTATTACACTCAAAATAAAGGATTTTTTTAAAAGTCAACTGTAAAAATTAATTACTCTTCAATTAAACGAGTAAGCTCTGCACAACACTTAAATGGTATGGCATGGAAACTTGTACGCTTTCTAATTCTCAAGAAAACTGCAACACAACAGGTTCTGAGCAAATCTGTCACCACATAGAAGTAATAAAGGTAGGAAAAGTATTTCCATACAGTGTTGACGACTGGAATGACTGGGGTGAAGTATGGCCGGACTCAGATCAGCAAGGAGTAAGATTTGCAAGGAAGAAAAGAGTTTAAGCCTCAACATTCTAACTAACGCAAAGGTTCAGACTCAAAGACGCGTTGTGCTGAGGCTGAGTACTGAACTGTAATATCAATTTGTTTCTGAAAGGAAGAAGATTTGCTGCATGCACTGTGGCCTCATGAAAAGGGACTGAAATACCACACATCTATTTACACCAGTAAAACCGTGAAATACACAAAATTAGAGGGGGAAATAAAAGACTTTTCAGGTGCAGCCTGAAGTGGAGACAGGCAAAAATCTATGCCTCTATGTAATAGTGCTGTTCTAAAATTGAAAAGAGAAAGTGAACAATTACAGGCAACTATACAAAGCTTTTTATGCCATTTTGGAGGACAGACAAAAGAAACCAAAAGGACAGTATCACATGCTAATAAAAATTATTACCTCAAAGTAGTTGTTCACATATATTTTTGCGTCTGCTTAAGACAAAAATAAAGGTAGCGAGTGATTCAGTAGTAATTTCTTTATGCATTTTAAAATCACAGAGATACTGACTCTTAAGACAGGATACAACTTCTATTAATATGGGGGTTGTAGTCTTTTATTTGGGCTTAATTCATCTCCAGCTTAAACATGTATTTGAAAGGATATCGCACTACATGAGAACAAAGCGAGTAGGGACAGAAGGTTATGGAAGAGTTTGGAGTCTGAGAGAGATTGTTTATCATGTGACAAGCATGTTCTTGAAAACCAGTAATAATCAGGAAAGCATTAAACACAAATAACATTTGAAAACTGTTGATCCTTTAAAATGAAGGGAAATATTTTAAAACCAGCTTATCATTAATGATATATTCAGAGATTCAATTCAAACAAAATATTCAATGCAAACAGACGTTTCTAATTTGTACTATGAGCACAGGAGAATTGAGAGCACAGACCCAAAATTAAATACGCAGACAGTGATGATGACTGTTCAAAGATTACCCTATGGTAATCATTCTGGGAACACAGTCAGCTTTGTTAAATAAAATATAAATATGGTGGAAGTAAAGAATTTAAGTTACAGGAATTAAAAATGCCAGTATGCAAGTTCTTGCCCAGACCCTGCCCACCCTTCCACCTCCCCAGCAATACATGTGGGCTCCCATGGGGTTGTAGGAAGGTAGGAAGAATTAGCACTCACTCTGTAATTGTTTATTAAATAGCTGTGGGAATACAAGAGGAACAACTGGAATAGCTGCAGCATTCTATGAAGGTTTTTCATCACAGGAAGGCTGCTTTCTTATCACTCTGTCCTGCAACAGAAAGATTGAAAATTCCCCTGTTATTTATTTCTGAGATAGGAAAAGTGGCAATAAACTGCATTCAGGTAGAGGACAGAAGCAGGGTTTGTGCTGAAATAAGGAGTGAAAGTGAAGGTTACAAGGTGCTTGTATCCATGATCCAAGCAACACCTTCTGTATGAATAACCAAAATACCGGGTCATTCACTTTATGTGGTTTTTTATCCTAATGCGCACTAATGTTTAACAGTTTTCAAATGTTGTAAAAAACCCAATTAATCCTCTGACACGTCTGTGAAATAGCTTCTTACTGTACTGATGGGAGAGAGCGTAACCTTGTTCAAATGACTTGCCCAAGGCCATGCACCTCAGTGACAAACCCAGCCCGAAAACGCTCGAGTTCTTAATGACGTGTTGAGCTGCGCAGAACATCCCACCGCTGTCGCCATTCTTGGGGCACATATTAGTCCCCGCTGCGTATGAGCGGTACGGCACAGGTATCCTCTCTAAACCAGGGCCTCTGAGTTAGCAGCACAGTTCAGAGCCCTGGGTGGTGGTGGTGGTGTGCTCCCCCCCTCCCCCCCCCGCCCCAACCTCTTCCAAGTCATCATGAAGGTCGTGAAGGATGCACCCAGTGGATGTGGGGGAGATACAGATAACAATACAGTAGCCAAGGGCTATTGTGGAATGTGCCCACCTAAGCACAGTGGTCGGTGTGCAAAGATGACCATGAGCCAATTATCTTACCCCCATCAATGCTGAGCAGCCCAAGGACCCTTGGAGCTCTCCCGCACGGCCGCGGGCTGCACGCAAGGATCTCCCCGTGAGCAGGGACACCTCTCAGGGTTACTCCTCGAGGCTGAGAGATTCCTTACCACAACAGATTCTTGGTAAGTGACTAACAGTATGCTAACTCTGAAACCTTGGCTAAGTGATAGAAAGGATTGATTGTGCATATCTAATCCTTTGGACATAAACCATTGACCAAGTCTGGGACTAGGATTGGATCCAGCCTCACCTCAACTCCTCTCTGAGGGAGTTTAGAAAGCAAGGGGATCTTCTCTGAACCTCATTCGTCAACGGGAGGGTCTCCCTGACAGTTTTGTCTGACCCTGTCCTCTGTGCAGTAAATAACCAAGGGTACCTTGCCATTGAATCTTGTTAAACCCTGTTGCATTTACCACTGAACTTTATTAACTCACTGTTTCACACCAATAAACTATAGTTTTTGCCTCCCTCTCACTCCATCTGCAACACCCTGGATGCCACTGTCATTCACCTACCAGTACACTGGAAGACACAGCTTCAAACCCCCAAAATCTTTGCGGTATGAAGGACCGTGAATACCCGTTGCTATTAACAAAATAATGGCAATTACAGCTACATCTACTCCGCACTAGTGATCTGAGTCTCTCCATGGGCTCTCCGGCCAGCGGGCACAGACTCCCACGAGGGAGCCATGGCAGGGTGGCTGCACACAGGCTCCCATTTGGGAAGGGTGCCTGCTGCACCTCCGCCCCCGGCAGCACCCAACCGGGGGCACGCTCGGAGGGGGAGCGGGAATGGTTGCTGCAGCCTGGGCTCCGCAGACAATGGTATCCACGTGCCTGGGAACACTGGGTTTTATTTACCAGCACGGGCACACACCGTGTTAATCCCCCCCGTGCTAAGAGGGTTTTTTGCCGTAAATCAATGAGCGAACGGGCGGGTTTAATGGCAGCGTTGACAAACGGGCAGCAACATACTTTTATCTGTCCGACTCAGTTTTGGCCTTTCTGCGGATCGGTCTTCAGATTAGGTCAGAAAAATGGTAATCTACATGTGCTCTGGCACTTCAATACTAGACCAAGGGTATGGGACACCAGACCCAATAACCAGCAGAGAAGAAAATCATTGGTATTCCTACATTCACCATCCTGCGAATTGACTCTAAGAAATATGGAAATAGCCTTTTTGGAGAACCTAGCCTGACACCATCCACACGGCAGGGAGGAAGGACTAGCTATCCTAGCATCTCTTATAGCGGGGATTTCAGAAAAAAGGACGTATTTGCAAATGCACGGGAGGTATTAAGAAAAACATCGCTACACTTGTTCCTCCGTCCAAAAATATTTACATAAATAAAGCCCCATGCAGGCTTGCATAGCAGGAGTCAACTCGTGAGCCTGAAGAAAGAGGAAACGCGGGGCGGTGTGCGCTACCTGCAGTGCCAAGCGACCTGGGACAGACGGCTTTGCCTGCGAAGCAGACAGACAGCCCGCCTCAGGGGCAGCCAGCCAACGACCCTGCTGATCCCACCAGAAGCTCCCGTTCTGTGGGATCCTTGCCAAATTTAACGCTGCTCTCCCCAAAATAAACCTCTTGAAGGACTGCCGTTGCCACGTTACCCCCCCCCTCCCCCCCGCAGGAAATTCTTAGCACAGCTGAGCTTCCAGACCCCACACACCCTTATGTGTGGTCCTGCCCGGGAAGGCACTCAGAAAAAGCCTGCCTCATAAAGGGAATCTTACAAATATTTACACTTGCGTTTCTATATTTAGGCGTATCGCCTCTGCAACAGCAACAAGGCTGTGTTAAAATCATTTTATTTGGAGATCTGTGAGAGAAAGGAAGCGGCAGTAAATAGAAACTCACAGAGGCAGCAGGCTATGACATTATTTGAAATTACATTTATAATACCGAAACGGGGTAACGCAAAAATCAAAGTCGTAAGGGACTGCCACTGAAACTGCGATTTCTTAAACAGAAAACCAGCAGGGCATGAACGCGCTACAACGCTGCAAACCGAGGGCTAGAGCCAGCTTCTCCTTTCACTGACACTGGGCACAAACCCAGCACAATTCCACCCATCTTAGCGGTGTAAGCAGAAGCAAATTTTGCCTCTAGAAGGCAAGATACGAAAACTCCATTTCAGCAGATAAAAAGAGGTTGGCTGGAGAGCTGCGAGAGCGGGATCAGTAGTTTTGTTTTAGTGGCCTCGGGAAAAATTCACTTAATAGTTTTGGGTAATGCAAAGCTTTGAAAACCTGAAAGTTTAGATGCCTTCTGAAAAGCCTTGAGAGATGTGTGCAAGTGTCAACGTGCTATTTGTCGGCTCTTTTAAACACCGGGGCGAGGGGTGGGGGGATAAAATCAAAAGATACCTGCGAGTTATACCGCCCGGTAACGTTTGTCACACCGCGCAGAGCTGCTGACGTGCGAGGTGAACCCGGTCTGCCAAGAAAACCCACTTAAGTTAGCAGAATTATTAATGACGAAGATAGGCACGGGGGCGCGAGAGTTTGCAGGCTTGAGTAACAAGGGGAAAAAAAAAAAAGTACAATTTCAGGAAGGTGCAGGCTACCTTTTTAGCAGCAATGGAGTCGCGCGTCTTACAAGATAAAACGGTGTTTTGCGGGCTGTAGGATGCGGGTTTTTTATTCTTACTGCTAAAACACCAGGTCTTTGCAGCAACCGGCAGAGGAACGGGCCCTTTTTCAGTCGATTTCTCAGAGAAAACCGGCCACAGCGAGCAGGCAGCCAGGCCCCGAGGCGGGGAACCGGCGGTGGATTCCCCCCCACCGGCTGCCGCTTTCCCCCCCCGCCCCGGGGGGCCCGGGGGGCGGCCCCACCCCCCCGCGGCTCCGGGGCGGCCCCACCGCCTCCGGCCCCCCCCGCCAACCCCTCACGGCCGGGGCCGCCGCTGCGCAGCCTCTCCTCACGGCGCCCGCGGAGCACCTGCCGCCCCCCGCCCCCCCCGTTACCATAGCGTCTCCTCGCGGAGCGTGAGGCGGTGACTGCCCCCCCCCGCCACATCCCGGGGCCGCCGCCGCCCCCCCCCCCCTCCCCGCGTTCCCGCGCCCGCCCGCCCCTGCGCCAGGAGGGGGCGCGGCGCGCAGGCGCGGTGCGGCGCGGCCCGCTGGCTGCCGGGCCGGCGCGGGGGGAGGCGGGGGGAGAGCGCGGGGCGGCGGCGGCGGCAGCAGCCGCTCCCCTGGCGGCCGCCGGGGCCGAGGCAGCCGCGGCGGGGCCCTGCGGAGCTGCCCTGCGCGCCCAGCCCCCGCCCAGCCGGGTATTGTTCCCAGCCCGTCTCCGCCGGGGAAGTTTTGCCCTCGTCCCGGCTCCGCTCCCCGCCGGGGCGGGGCGGGGGGCCGGGGCCCTGCGGCCGCCCCCGGGGGGGGGGGGGGGGGGGAGGGCGGCTCGGTTACCTCAGCCGGGACGGCGGGAGCCGCCGGCGGCGGTGCGGAGCCGGGGCACTACCCCGCCGTGTGCCGGAGCAAGGGGCCGGGGCCGCAGGGCTCCTTCCCGGCAGGCTCCGGCAGCAGCCCGGGCGCCGGCCCCCCGGGCGGTCCGGCTTTGTGCTCGGTACTGGGGCGCTGGAGCTGGGCGCGGGGCCTGCCCCGCCGGCGGCCGGCCCGGGGCAGGGAGCGGAGGCGGCGCGGGCGAGCGATCCCGGCGCCACCGCCGCCTTCCCCCCGCTGCCGCCGCCCCCCTCGGCCGGGGGGCTGGGGACTGTGGACGAAGGCGACTCGCTGGACGGGCCGGAGTACGAAGAGGAGGAGGTGGCCATCCCGCTCAACGCGCCCCCCACCAACCAGTGAGTAGCCGCCGCCCCGCCGGGGCCCGCCACGCCCGGCCGCTCCCCCCCCCCCGGGAGCCCCGCAGGAGCGCCCCCCCGCCCCGGTTCCGCTCTGGCAGGAAGGCGGCTCCGCCGGGAGAGCGCCCGGGGAGGGGAGCCCCGGCGGCTGCCCCCCTCCGCCGCCCGGCCTGCGCCGTGGGTGAAGCCGCGGGGGCGTGGAGCTCCCCTTCGCCCGGAGGTGGCACTCCGGTAATAATTGGGGTCAGCTTCGGAGGAAAAAGCCGCTCCGGTCGAGCCGAGTTAAGTTTGTTTTTTTTTTTTTTTTTTTTTTTTTTTTTGCAAGTTCTCCTTGCGATACTGCAGGCTGCCAGGAAAGAGTGGGCTATTCCGGTTATGCTTTAACTACCTGTTGGGGAGACTCTCCCAGTCTCCACTAGTCTTTCTCGGAAGAGCCATAAACTTTTATTTTTTTTAAATAAAAGCTGACAAAAATGCTATCCGTGGCATTAAATAATTCATATACCATGCCATCATTTTGTATTGCATTGGTTTCTACACAAAAAAAAAGTAAGACTTAGCTTTTCCATCTTGTACACAAACACAGCTAAAGTAATGAGCACGTGTTTGGCCTTTTTTTTTTTTTTTTTTTTTACATCCAGGCAGCCCTGAAAGGTGGATTTAAAACGAATTACAATTAAGTGTATTTTAAATTGTGAGCAGAGAGGGTATTTTTATAAATAATGTCCAATGGCATTGCTGCTCAAATGGTGTAAAATAAAGTTGTTTTTAATTAGGTTATGTTTGGGGAGAGGAGGCAGTGGGAAAAAAAAAGCAACTGTGAACCTGCAGTTAGGTTTTATTATACTTATCCATCCATTAGGTTAATCGGGATTCCTGCAGTGCTGGTAATAGAAAGAATCTTGCACTAGAGACAGACCAGTTCTGTGTTTATATTGTGTGAAATATAAGGTCAGATAATGTTATACAGAATTCATGTCATTAGCAAGTACTCTGAACACAGCCTTTGGATTTAACTGTAGAAAGTCTGCAGGTTTACGTAAAGCACTTGCAAGGCTTGTATTAGGACAGAAAATAGCCCTTGAGCAGCAGGTACCATACTCTCCCCAAAATGAAATTGCCTCAGAGGCTTAAGCTGCTTTTGTCAGTATCTAGGAAGATGTTCCTAAAGTTACAGTTGCGTATAGTTGACAGTTTAGGGTTTTGAGGTACAGGGTGGCAGATGCATTTGAGATACAGTTCAGAAAGTTAACCTGACAACCCAGCTGAATTTGGGTTCTTTCATAACTCCACTGTCAAGAGAGTTAACTTCTGCACTGTTTCAGGTACTCCCAAAATTTCAGGAGCCATTGTAGTCAAAAGGAGGACCTAAAATGTAACATTATAGGATTTCTTTTAAATTAATCTCTCTGACCTTGACAGGCTTCCTAGTAATCCTTTATTCGTTCAACTTCTGGGCTTTTTGTGGAAGTTTGTAAACATTTAGGCCTTGTTTTGTGAAGACAGTGTTTGAATAGTCTTCAACTTTTAAACTTCCCTAACGAGCTAAAATAGGAATAGGCCCACCTGTCAAGGGATAAGGAGGGAAATCGGAGCACAGAGTTACTTCTTCACTATTGTGTGCCAAGCCAGTGAGATACAGAATTCTGCTCTTCTGGTTTTCTCTCTGAAAGATCAGACTGCTTCTTCTGTTAGACCCAGCCAAGTTCCTCAGAGAACTGAGGAAAAAGCTAAAAAGCAAGCTTTTTTTTAAAATATTTTTAGACAGTGGGTTAGTTACTTATGGGTAGTCACCTGTTTGATGCTAACCAGTTGTTACCACATCTACAATTCTGAGTGGATTTTGCAGTCAGAATATTGTCTTGTACATCACGTGCAAGCATGATGGTTAACTTGCATGGAAGAGGATGTTAGATTTCTGACAAGGAGCACGTGCTGGGGGAAGACTGCAGAGACCCGGGTTTTGTTTTGGTTGACAAGGCTACTTACCTTATTCAGACAAAGGGGACACTGAAGCTTTTGCGGGACCAGGGCATAGCTCATTTGAAAAATGGCTTCAGAAGTTCATACCTCCGTATATGTAGCCTTTTTCTTTGTAACTTTATCCTTGGTGTGTGACTTTTCCATAAAAAAAAAAAATGTAAGTTGGCTGATTAAAACAATTAGAAGCCTTGTTTCCTTTCATTCATCTCTTATTTATTTTATACAGCGTCAGTTTTTACCATTCTCAGTGAAGTCATTTAAATTTGCCATATGTCGATAGTAAATTGTATCCTTTCAGTCCTGCTGTTTTATTTTGGAAGTGCCCTTTCTTTGTAGTCATACCATCTGCTTCGAAGGAGTCGAGCTCTTGATTTATTACCGAAAACAAAGATCAATATTATCTACCATCTTTTATAAGGAAAGGTCCAATATAAGTTTCTAAGAGGAGTAATTGATCTTGCAATTTAAACTTGGATTAAATTTCTCCAGTTGAATGTGATTACAAAACTGCTGTTCCATTTGTTTAAATACGACTGCCAGCTCCACCCTTTCCCACTTCCTCCTAATTCATTCAGTTTTTACAGGAGGCATGCAGGGTTGGCGTGATGGATAATTCCACGATTCTGTCAAACGGTTTTGTTTCTTTGCGATAACTGCTTGCAATACATTATGTGTAGATCAGAAAATTGAGAGTGGTTTTCACTCCTGGCCTCACTTTATGTGACATAAAGTTCCTATTCTCCTGTATAAGAATGAAAAGGCATTAATTTCTTTTCTAACAGTAGCAACTCACTAGGCTTCCTTGCCTTCCATCGACATGCATTGCATTTCAGGATGTACTGAATGGTTGGTTACTGACACCAGACAAAAATATCTGGTAAAGGTGCTGCTTGTGTTCATACTCCAATCTTAGATTAGTCTTTTAAGTGTAAAATGAAGCTTTCTGTATGAACTTAGACACAGCTTTATCACTTTTTCATCTCCTAGCTTGTTTTGCAAATGAAAAAAAAAAAGCAAACCACAAAACACACACAACAACCAAAATCCGAGTGAGTTCCCACTTAGCAAGTGTTAGGCCATAAAGGTGTTGCAGACCAATTTTTTTTTTAAATATGAGTAAGTTTTTTAAGTACCATATAGTTGACAGTCTGGCTTTCACAGTAACTAACCTGAAGGGATGGGAAGTGAAGCAGATGCAAGTTCTGCACTTCCCATCAGGATGCTGTAAATATAGTTCATCCAGAGTAGTCAGGATGTGTTTGTCTTCGCTAACAAGCACCTAATACACTTAATTTCCTCTTCTTTTCCATGTACCTAAGGAAAAGGGGGATATGTTTTCTCTTAGTGTGTTTTCTTTAATTTTCTAGCTGTGGGTGGGGATTGTCAGCAAGTAACAGGTTCTCTTTATTCACAAACTAAAAATCTCTGAGCAGGGTTGATTTTTTTTATCTTCTTTGAGCCCGAGTGAAACTGATTTAGGGCTTGTCTGTTTGGCCTGTGTGTGTGGCTTCTCATTTTTCTGCAGCACAGCAGCAGCGTGTTTATATTGCAGCTTAGTGCTAGGTGGGAGGCACAGGAATAAAGTGGGCAACTCTGTGTTTGTTTTCGTCATTTTTTCCATGCTTTCTACCCCATTTGCAAAGCTCGCTGACAAGAGGCTGAAGTAGTGTAAGGAAATGCTTTCAGATTTAATGAATGAACGCTGGTTTATTTGGTTGTAAACCAGTTGTATGTGGAATAGTTCAGGGGTTTATGTATTTGATTAAAAAAATCTTAGTTGAAAAAATTATTTTGGATCCTAGTGTTGCATTAAGGTGACAGAAGCAGTTCCAGTATGTTCCAGCAAAACTGACGTTTTCATCTGGTGTGTTTTGAGCAATGGTTATCAGTTTGAAGTGGAAATCAGCTGAAATCGAAAGCTATCAACCATACAAAATGAAATAGGCTGTCAAAGTACTGTCTGGTTAAAACAAACCTTACCCAAAGCAGATGTATTCCTACAGTTGCTGTTGGTGCCCCTGTTCAGGCAACATAATGGTGAGAAAGAGCTGAAGATAGAGAGATGGATAGAGCAATATTGAATAAGCATGGATTGCATGAAAGTAGAATATTTTTCTGCCAGAACATAGTGTGAAGTTCTGCTTTCTTCACAAGTGTCGAAAGTGGCAAGTCCGGAGTTCTGCAGCATTTTGTTTATTTCAGTAACTCGTGAAAAGGAATTTTTTTTTTTTAATAACGGTTGAAGGCCTTTTTCCGTGCTGATGAATGAATCTGAAAAAATGAGGGGAAATAATATTGGCATGTTCAGTTAAGTCATGTATAAAGAGTGAAAAATGAAATGTGATATAGGTTGATTTTAGTATATGAGGTTTCTTTCCTGTTTAGCAGTTAATGTGGTTAGCAGGTAAACCTTTTCTTTTTTAGATAACAAATTTATTAATTCCTGTTCTGTACTGAAGGGAAACACCTTACTATTCTGAAGTTGAAGGGTAGTGTACTGATTTGGCCACTTAAAAAATAGGCCTGAATATAAATCTTGTTTTAGTTCCGGCTGAATGTGTGGTGGTAGAAGCGTTGTCTTAAATTAACGGTGAAAAGCAGCAGAGCAAAATGGTACCTAACCATGTATAGGAAGTGAGGCCATAAGTAAACTGGGTATGTTAGGTACGTATATAAATGAAAGCTTCAGATGAAGATGACCAGAAGTAGAACAGTATTTGGTGCCAGAAAAAGTCTGAGGAGGATTTTTCAGTAGTTTAGTCAGTATTTCTAGTTAACATCAGATGTTGTAATTTTGTTTAAACAGTGAATAGAGTCTCTTGACCTGCACTTTATCTAGTTGACTCCTAGAACTTAAGTGTGGGACGTAGGCACTTCCATCTACTGGCCTACTCTGTCGCCTTTTCTTCACCTTTTCTTGTCCTGATATTTTGTGGCTGGAGGGTGGGGAGGAACACAGATTTTACCCGTGGGGCATGCATTTCTTCAGTGAAGGACCCCATCTGTTTTTCTAGCCATAGATTCTTAGGACTTCCGTAGTAGTTTTCCACTTTCTCACATATCTTCCTTTCTCCTTGAACAAAACAAAACAAAAAAACCTTGGTATTTATCTCACTGGTAGGCACAGTAGGAGGGAGGAGAAGGCATCTTGTTTTAACGCTGTCTTTGTGCTGCACAGAAATATTGCAGTGAAACTATGCCATGTCCCTCTGGAGTATGGACAGCACCAATAAAATCTTACCAGTGCTTGACAAGTTTTGCATACTTGTCCTGTTTTATATACTTCTATATACAACATAAAGACTGCGGGCAGTTTGCAGCAATTTTATTTTTACATAAAACATCTGCTTTATCACTCTGGAGCAGAAAAAAGTTTCTGTTCTTACTTGAGTCTATCTTTAAATTATTTTTCACGTTGAAGGTGATGGGGAGTATTTAGCTTGGATTTATGAGGAGGAAATAATTCTTAACCAACATAACAGCCGTCTGCAATGAGATCATCGGCTCAGGGAGAAGCGGGGAGAGTTCATCTCAATTTCAGTAAGGCATTTGACACTGCCTGCCATAGCCCCCTCGTAGACAAGCTGACAGCGTACAGGTTAGGTAAATGGACGGTGAGGTGGATTGAAAACCAGCCGAACGGCCGGGCCCAGAGGGTGGTGATCAGTGGCACAAAGTCCAGGTGGAGGCAAGTCACTGGTGGTGTTCCCCAGGGTGTACCCAGGGGCCAGCACTGTCAACGTCTTGATTAATGACCTGGATGCTGGGACAGAGTGCGCCCTTAGCGAGTTCGCAGGCTATGCAAAACTGAGAGGAGTGCTGAAACACCAGGTGGGTGTGCTGCTGTCCAGAGTGTCCTGGACGGGCTGGCGAACTGGGCTGTGAGGGATCTCCTGAAGTTCAACAACGGAAACACAAAGCTCTGGCACTGGGGAGGAATAACCCCAGGCAAGTGCTGGGGGCTGAGCAGCTGGAGGGCAGCTCTCTATGGAGAGGGACGCGAGTGTCCTGGTGGACAGAGCCAGCAATGTGTCCTCATGGCAAAGGAAGATAACAGAGTCTTAGGCTGCGCTGGGAGGAGCATTGCCATCGGGTTGAAGGGGGTGATCCTTCCCCTTTGCTCAGCACCTGTGAGACACATGCGGGGTGCTGGGACCAGTGCTGGGGTCGCCAGAAGAAGAGAGACGTGGACTTACTGAAGCGGGCGCAGTGCGGGGCCACCAAGGTGTTGAAGGGACTGGATCATCTGTCAGATGAGGAGAGGCTGAGAGGGCTGGGACTGTTCAGCCTGGAGAAGAGGAGACTTGGGTGGGTCTTATCCATGCATATAAATACCTGATGGGAGGGCATGAAGATGAAGGAGCCAGACTGTCCTCAGTGGTGCCTAGTGACAGGGCAAGAGGCAATAGAAACAAATTAAAAACCCCTTGAGATTCCATCTGAATGCAAAAAAGCGGCTTTTTTTTGTGGGGGCGGTCGAACAGTGGCAGAGGTTGCCCAGAGAGGTTGTGGAGTTTCTGTCAGTTGGAGATGTTCATTACCTGACGGTAATTGGGGTAATTACTGTGCAGCCTGCTGTAGCTGATCCTGCTTGAGTAGGGTGGGATGGAGGGGTTGGACTAGATCCCCAGCGGTCACTTCCAGGCTAGGTAATCCTGTACGTGTATAAATACACAACTGTAGTTGAGGATCACTGTTACAGGACCTATTTGCTGAAAATTGTTACTTTGAAGAAGACGGGAATCAGATCAGTGGCAGTACCTGATAGGGAAGACTTTAAACGAAAGTACAAGAGATCCTTAGTTAGGTGAATAGAATATTTCATTATTTTCTATGTAGGCAGATCTCCTAATTTCTGCTGTAAAAGCTCAAGAATTTGCTTTTTTTAAAAAAGAAATCTAAGGCAGCTAACAATACTGCTTAAATATCTAATAATTTTGCTTGGAATGTCTACCTTTTCCTTCTAAGTTATCTTTTTAGTTACAGTTATTAATGTGTACAAATTAATGGATACAAACCAGTGTTGCTAAATTAATTTGAAGGCTCCACAGTCATATTTCAGGGAAGGAGTATCAAGGTTGTCCGGACACTCAGTATACCCAGTCAGTGTTCTGGTAAGTTAGCAGTCTAATTCTTGTGATTATCAGGCCTTAAAAAAGTAATTTTAATCTTCAAATTTCAGTATTTTGAGCTGCTTCTCAGGCCAGCTTTTTGTTAGGCTTTGCTTTTTTGTTAAACTGAAAGAGTAATAGCTGTTCATCCCCAAGTGCTAGGTGGGATTTGTAAGTATACAGTTTCAGGAGGGTTGGAATATATAGAATCACAGAACTATAGAACAGCCCAGGCTGAGAGGGACCTTGAAAGACCATCTGGTCCAGCCCTTTGTGGGAAGGGGAGTGTAGTTCGGATTATCTAGAACCCTGTCCATTCGCATCTTGAAAGAATGATGGGGGTTCTGCCACATCCCTGGGTTGTTTGTTCCAGGAAATGATTGTTCTCACCGTTCAAAAAAAAACAAAACCCAAAACCCTAAATACTGGAATACAGTGATGAGGTCCCCCTGAGCCTTCTCTTCTGCAGGGAGAAGAGACCCAACTCCTTCAGTATTTCCTTACAGGGTAGATTCTCTATCCTTCTGATCATCTTGTGGTGCTCCTTTGGATCCTCTCCAGTCTGTCTGCATCTTTCTTGAATTGTGGGGACCAGAACTGGACACAGGACTCCAGGTGCGGCCTGACGACTGGGTAGAGTGGGATGATCACGCGTCTGTCTCTGCTGGCAATGTCCCTGTGGATGCAGCCCAGGATCTGATCTGCCTTCGTTGCTGCAGTGGCACACTGCTGACTCAGGTTCATCTTCTTGTCCACCAGGACCCTGGGTCCCTCTCAGCACGGCTGATCCCCAGCCCCACAGATCCCAGCCTGGACTGGGCTCTTTGGTTATTCTGTCCCAGCTGCAGGACCTTGCACTTGTCTTTGTTAAACTTCGTACTGGTCTTGCCAGCCCACTCTCCCAGCCTGCCAGGTCTCTCTGTAACATGGCTCACCCTTCTGACGTGTCCACCTCATGACCCAGTCTGGTATCATCAACAAATTTCATGAGGGTGCTTTCAGTCCCATCATCCAGCTCATTTATGAAGATGTTGAACAGCGTGGGGCCCAGTATTGATCCCTGGGGGACCACACCTATGACGGGCTGCCAGCCGGAGTACAAACCACTGATCACCACACTCTGAATGTGGCCTCTGAGCCAATGTCCTACCCATTTGCAGACCACCCATCCAGGCTGTGTCTTGCCAGTTTGTCCAGTTAGTGTTGAGCTATTATCTGTATGTAATTATATTTGAAGAACTTGAATATGTAACTACATGGGAACATTTAAGATGTTGCGGTTTTCTATTAAGGATTACTGCCATTGGCTCCTCAGGGGTGGGTATATGATTTTCTTATTAATAGCTACTTACAGGTATTTGGACAAGAGTTTCATCTATGAACTTCCCCTTGCAGAGCACACTGGAGTAGTTTCCAGAAACCATCTAGGTTTAGCCAGTCTCTGATAATCAGCTCAGGAATCATAGAGTAATTCTGCGTAGATTTGTGTAAGAAGTTTTTCTAAAATTTTGGTCTCTTTTTATTGTTATTATTTTAAGTCCATCTCTTGCTTTCCGTAAAACGATTCATGTGTTAAGTAAATGTTCACCCTTATGTAGGACATGCACAAAATCATATTCTGTCTATGGTTTACTCATTGGGTTTTGTATGGTTATCATATAGATAAATTGTATCATCTTTTTCTATATATAAAATTTAAGAGTAGTGATAAATCAGTCAATTCCTTTTTTGTATTGCCATCTGTTAGTAGAGTAACACTGGAGATGTTACAAGATTCAAGCCTGGATACTTGCTTAGTCCAGAAGATTAAGGAATTGCTTGCATTATCATGTTCAAACTACACCTTTTCCCCAGATTTTTTTCTTGCATAGATTTTTGTGCATTCTAAGCATTTGTGGAAAGATATATTTTTTTTTTTTTTTTTTTTGTTCTTTGCACTCCTTGGCAGTAAAAGGGATGCTAGAGAAATGTCTTTATTCCTCCAAAAGCAAAATGTTACCAAGCCTCTGTAGTAATCATCTTGTTCTGTATTCATAGACCAGAAGTAGTTCTTTTTTAGTTGTGTGCACAGTTCTTTCATGCCACGCTGTTGGATTTGTTGTGTATGTATTGTACTCCAGGTTATGTTCCCCTAGTCCATGTGGGAAATACTGTGCTTCTTTTAATTCAGGCATTGTACCTATCTTTGATTTTTAGTGTATAACTGTTGGGGTTTTCTTGTTAGAGAAGCAGTTATCTATGTGTGGGCACAATGCACCTCCCTAGGGAGGCATTTCAGCTTGCAAGAGGTGAGAGTGGAGCACAAAACAAAAACCTGTGCTTGGTTAGAGAGGGTGAGGTGCAAGGAGGAGGAGGGACTTGAAGGAGCCTCTGGTGCATTTAATGAAGTTAATGGCAGACAAGATGAACAACATCTGAGAAATTCCTTAATTATTGCCAAAGAGTATCTGTTAATTTGTATAGCAGTATTAACAACACTGTTTCTGTAATAGTTACCCTTCGTTCAAACAGAAAAAGGCACATTTTTGACCTGAGGGCACAAGCAGGAAGCATGTAAAAATGGGAAGCTTCTTGCTAAAAAATTTAATGAGTTCCAGAATTCACTTCCTAAGCTGATCCTTGAGTAAGAAAATGCAAGCTGTTTCAAGAGCTGGTTTTCAGCCAGTTTAGCTATATTTAACCTGCTTATTCATGGCTTTTGCAAAAATGAGATAGTCTTCAGTAGGTATATATCAGGTAGGATTGGAAGAAATCTTTTGGCTATGTTGGTTATTATGCTGCTGTCACATCTTTGTCTCTTTTAAAGCTGACGGCATTGTTTCTTACAGCAAATGAAACTTTTAGAACCTTTCTTTCCTTAGTGAAGTTACTTAAATGTATTCCTTCTTGACTGTATGCTTGCCTTGCTCTTTCATCTTCTTTTTGTTAAGATGCACTCAAGTTTTTGGTTGGTCTGTTTCTAGCCCAGAGCTGATACAAGCTCTGCTGAAAGTGTTTTAATGACTTCTGTTGAAGGCATGTGCAAGTCCCATGGCTGACAGGTTGGCACAGCTGGTGTATCGATGAGTGCCTATGGTAGTGACTTCCCACCTTAGTTGGCTGGTTCCTAGTCTTGAAGTGCAGCATGGTTTGTTTTCCACATGCTGTTTCTAAAGGGTTTTTCAGAATCCCAGAATGGCTAGGGTTGGAAGGGACCTCTGGAGATCACCCAGTCCAACCCCCCTGCTGAAGCAGGCTGACCCAGAGCAGGTTGCACAGGACATCATCCAGACGGGGGTTGAGTATCTCCAACGTCCCAATCTCCAGAGAAGGAGACTCCACAGCCCCCCTGGGCAGCCTGGGCCAGTGCTCCATCACCCTCAAAGTCAAGAAGTTCTTCCTGACATTCAACTGGAATCTCTTCTGCTTCAGTTTGTGCCCATTGCCCCTTGTCCTGTCGCTGGGCACCACCGGGAAGAGTCTGGCTCCGTCCTCGTGACATCCACCCTTGAGATACTTGTAGGTGTTGATGAGATCCCCTCTCAGCCTTCTCTTCTCCAGGCTGAACAAGCCCAGCTCTCTCAACCTTTCCTCATAGGGGAGATGCTCCAGTCCCCTGGAGATGATTGCCCTCCTGTGGTTTTGGAACAGTCAAATGAGAAAAGCACAATTATTCTTCATTAGGCTTACACCAGTACGCTTACACGCATTGTACTGCCTCTTAGCAAAACGCACAGGGATGCAAAAGGGATAAAACTCCCTCCCTCCCTTTCTTAGAAGAGTATGTAACACTCAATTTTGTGCATAGTGACAAAAAACACTTGCTTGGCTTCAAGTTAGTTTCAGCTCTTGTTTCACCATCTTAAAGGTGCATCCAGTGTAGCAGTTGATAAATATTTATGGAGCTTTTTCTGGCAGGAAGTCCTTTCTGATGTAGAGAACTGTAAAGACTTGGTCAAAAATTGGTAACTGCTGAGTAGTAACTAACAAGACAGAAGAAGTATGTGAATTTATTAAAGCCTGAGTGAAACTTAATTTAATCTCTATAAATAACGTGCATAAAGGAAGTAATGCAGCCGTACCGATCTCATGGAGATGGAGGATAAAGTGTTAAAAGGAAGAGTGTGGATAAAAATGGTAAAACTAAGAATGTATTTTAGGCTGAGAGAAACTGTAGGACTGAAGTGAAACATCAACAGTGAATAGGAGCATCAAGTCTTCAGACAGAAAGCTTGAGAGGGGATGGTTGATGTTAACAGGATAAGAAGAAACAAGTATGAATGCAGGGTGTTCTGTTGTGTGGTTTGTTGTTTTTTTTTTCTCCTCTGACTTCATGAAACTGTACTTGAGATTTCTGTGTGCTATTTGAAATTGAGGATTTTCCCAGTTCAAGCTAATCATCTTTGCTCTCTTTTGTGTTTAATGGGAACGGAGCTCACATAGTCTCGGGAGATGGTAACAAAAATCTGTAATGTATGAAGGATACTACGGCAGTGACTGAACTGATAGGAGGGGAGCTCTCCATTCTTCTTACGGGTTGTATTGAAGCAGCAAGGTACGGTGAAGAGCAGCTCTGAGTGAAGTGGATGTGGTATTTGATGACTGCTTTTCCTGTGCACCACAACTTTTTTTTTTCTAGACCTAAATAGAGAGGTCTGCAGCTATGATCAACATCTGCATTTGTACTGAGTCGCTGAAAACCACTTCTACTCCCCTTCAGCACTTTCCCCCACATTCCCTCCTCCCTAACCTACTGTGTTCCTAAGTAAAAATTGCAGTGTACTGTAACAGCAGAATCCATTAGTGGAACAACAAAGCTTCATAATATTTGCTTTTCCCACGTGTAAAAAGGAAATATGTAAATAAAAGGATTTGCTTGAACAATGTGACACGCTTCCACACACAATAGCAGCTGCCTCCTTCCAGATGGTAAATTCACCATCTGCTACCTCTTTGTGAACAGCCCCTGCCTTACCTGCACCTTGTGGTCTGTCCATGTTGGGGGGCAAGAGTCCCATTCCGTTACCATACCATGGAGCTTGCTAAAGGGATGCAGGGTAGTTGCATTCCCACTTGCAGTAGAAAGTGCTGTCTGACGACGCAGGTGTGACTGGGTGTCTGGTACCCAGCATCTTCCGTAGAGCCAAGGAAAATTAAGGAGCTCTTGTTTGCAGGCTGGAGGCAACAGCTCTCACTGCAGTGGAACCCATTTCACGAGGTCATCGCCTGGCTTGTGGCTGTGGCTGCAGTGTCGGGACCATTCTCCTAGGCAGCTGTACGTTGTTGTGTCTGCGTTCTCACTGTAATTGAGATTGGGATGCATAGGGTTGGAGTTTTGAATGTGCTGCTTCTGACTTAAACTGGCAGAGGGGAGTATGTCCTTGCACAGCTTCTGACTGGTTTGTGCAACGTGGAAGCCTGTTACCGGTATTCTCTTAGAAGCAAAATAAAGGTCGAAATTTAGGTAAGAAGTTTACAAGTTTGTTACAGCAGTTAAATGGGTGGTCATGGAAACAACCACCTAAATTGGGATACACAGTTGGTAAAACATTTTACAGTTGAATCACTCCATAACATTCTGTTGCAAGGCTACTTGTGTTTTCTCTTTTAATGCATCTCATAATAGCTATTGTATTGTCAGGGCACTAGCTGTGATTCAGAATGTCATTTAATTATGTTTGCTCGAAAGACTCTGAAAATACTGGATTGTCAGTATTTTAAAATTTGAGAAGTTAATGTTAGAAATACAGAAGTGTTCCGAGGTAGCACTAGGCAAGCAAGCAGAGGTGGCTGACTAGAAATGATAAGGATCTTGTCTTTGGCAGTGACGAAGGATATACATCTAGGTGGTAGCAAGTTACGGTTTTGAGTGCACACATTTGGTAAGTCACAGCCACAGGGACAACTTTGTATTTACAAACAGCTAGACAGGTTTTTTATTTGGTACCCTCCTATCCAAACTTAATTCCTTTTGTGAGACTTGTAGTGTGCTGTAGGTAGGATTCCCTTTTAGGTCTGTTCAGAAGTTGTATTTGAGGTAGATCAAGAGACCTGATTAAGGGTTGCATCTAACTGTGAGCGTATTAAACTTGAAGCTGTTAAAAATGCTGAAGCTGTTGATCTTGACATATAAAACTCAAAATGGTGCAGAGCCTCCAAAGAAGGAAAGGAAAGGTGATGTATTTTTGAAGAAACACTGAACTCTACCTTTGTTGAGATACCTGATTGAGGGTTAAAGGCAGAGAATCTGGGGTGTATTTTATTTCAGAAGGTCCTATCCTTCATTGTGTTCTGCACTCTTTATTCTCTGATGAAATTACGAATAGGGGGCAGGTTCTGTAGTTTAGTCATTTCTGTTGCACCTTCTTTGGATAGCATTGAGTATTGGATGGATATTCTGATATAACTGATAATACAGCATAAGTGATCTTAACATTTTTCACTAGTATGAGTTTGTGCTCAGTACGTTAGGCCATATTCACAGAAAAATTGATCTATGGATATATTTCAAAGCAAAAATTCCCACAACTTCTTAACAGGAGTTTTAAAACCAAGATAATGCTTCTCCTTAATTGAGCACTTGATATCCTTAAATCAGATCGAGCACTGCGATTTTGTAAAATAATCTTTACTGTTTACTATCCAAGTACGTGAAGATAATGACGCAAACTTGCGGAGTGCATCTTTATATAATACTGAAAACAGGTGACAGCTGGATGAAATACACAATGTGCACTACTAAAAAAGACTTTCAACACTCTTATGCTTGAATAAAGTGGTTCTGTCTAGTGATGCAACTCTGCTCTCTGGGAAAATGCAGTTATTTCCCAACAAGCATTTTGCGTACTCCAATGGTATCTTAAAAGCTTGTACTTCAGTGTGTATCCTGTTCATTAAAGACCTGTGCTATCTACAGAGGGTTCCTGAGGATACCACTTGAGCCGTTTTCTGCTATCATTGCTCGGTATTGACTGCTCTACTGCCATTTGTATCTTCATATCCGTTGGTAGTTAAATTCAGTGTTAATGCTTATTTCTGTAGCTGGTTTTATAGAGTAATTTGTGCTTTACCCTAATGCTAGTGAACTGTAAAATGCCATGTATTTTGTATCAGCTGTTAATATTTCAAATTTGTGCTCAGTGACACTGAATTTAGTTGCACTTAGAAGTTAACTAGAAATTTTTATTTCAGAAAACAAACCTTTTCTGAAATGGGGGAGCAAATAATTTTTAACCTTGCTTCTACTCTACTTGGTCATAAACATCTTTTGTTATGCTTGATATAAAAATCTTGAATTGGAGAGAATGTATATAGCCTGTTCAGCGTTAGAGGAAGTGATCTCCAGTATGTGGGCTATACCAGTGTGTATGTGTATATATATAATTTTTTTTTTTTTTTTTTTTTTGCCATCACTGGTGAGGAAGGTGTCCTCTTTGTTGAAAGCTTCTGGTCTTAAAATTTGAGCGCCTAAGTTTATGCTATCATTGTAAGATATCCCTGTCCCTTACAGAAAAGTTGAATGCTTTGTTGGCAAGTAATCCTGCCTTTTTGTTATTCTGGTATATTTTTTATTAGTAATTTGCATTCTTATTAAAACTCCCACCTTCCCCATTTCGAAAAGTTTGCCATTGTAAGGCAGTGTGTCTCTCAGTAGAGTTAAGATATTTTTCTCGAGTGGCTGATATAAAGGAACAAATAAAAGCTTGGTGAACTTATTGTTAGTTTAAAATAGGCTTTGTGGAATGTTGGTTTCTCAGAATTTCTTGATCAGAAAGGTTTCTCGGGTCTCCGGGGAGTTTCTTACTTCGTGAAAGTCAGTCTATCCAGAAGAGCAAAGCCTGGTGGTTGCGACACGTACCAGGAATGAACAAACTCTGGTTTCAGCCATGCTGTGCACACTGACAAAGCAGAATGTTTCATCCTAGGTGCTTCAAAATAGGCGGTCTTGATTTCATTTCATGACAGAAGGGACCCTCCTGGCAGGGGTATCCACTTTTTTGCAGAGCTTAAGCGGCAGGACCACGAGGCTGCCTGGCTCTGGAGCGGGACGAGAGAGGATCTCGCTAACGCAGCTCGGCCTGCCACGTGTTGCACAGACACAACAGCGCTTTTTCTGGTTTAACTTGTTTTGATCAGGATGAGGAGGAGAAGCAGAGGACAGGTATACTAGCAAGCACACAGCTTTGCCAGGGTAAACAGTATCTGTGCTGGTGCTGCTTCTGCTGGTAGTACGTGGTGTTTATCGGTTGAGTCTATCTGATTCTCATTCTGATTAAAAGCTTTCAAAACTTTTGCTTCCATTTCGTGGAAAAAACCATGTCTGGTCAGATTTTATCAGCAGCCCAGCTATTTTTTTTTTTTTTTTTTTTTTTTTTTACTGTAACCTGTGCAATTTTTGGTATTTTTGCATATATTAGTTCAAAAGGTCATTTACATACCTCTTCCAAAATGCATTTTTGTGACTCTTGCAAGAAATATTTTAGAACTAAAGGGCAGATGGTCAGTGATAAATCATTTAAATGGTCTAAAGCAGCGTGTATATGGAACCTGATGCTTCCTTCAGTGTAGAAATTAAAGATTGATTTAAGTAGAGTTAGTTGATGGATGCAGAGCTAAGAAATTATTACAGTATGTGGCTCCAGAACTTGCTGTGGCTTTGTGAAGGTGATGAAAACAATGCTTGGCTTTATATTTGAATGGCACTCTCCATTGCTGCTGCGTTTTGGTTTTTGGTTTTTTTTTTAAAACCTAATACTTGATCATTTGGAGTAGAACGAGTGTTCTGACAAAAGCTGTGTAAATAAAGTGAGGTAAGGCGAATGAATGAATAGTAACAGTCTAACCTTTACTTTAGTCTGAAGTGTTCCTTTGTCATATTTTGCAATCTGTGATTTGCCACGCATCTGCGCTTGCTTTTAATTGATGGGATACTGATTGCAATTAGGAAGGACTGTTTTGGGGCTGCATGGTGGTCTGGTTACTGCTGATGCTCCAGTTCAATGCAGGCTTTGCTACAGCAGTATCCGTGTCAGCTGAGAAACGGGTTGTTATAACTCACTTCTCAGTTTATGCTTTTGGAAAATCCAGCCTGAACAGAAACCCACACAGGCTTAAAATGCCACAGTCTTCCAAGTCACATCAGTCAGCTCTAGTTCTGTTTGTTTAAAATAAGCAAATTAGGGAGGAGAGAAGAGCTGATGATATGTGTACAGCCTCCGACCCTTGGGATGGCTTGCTGAGAGAAGCAGGTTATCTGAAAAACTATGGTGTCCTAAAAATACTGTTTATCGGAAATAAGTGAACTGGGAAGTTGAACATGTAAAGGTATGATAACTTTGAAATAAAAGTTTGGAGTTGCATCAGTTTTAACTGAAAGCCTTTGTTAGTTATATAGATCTCTTCGGGGTGAATAAACAAAACCCTTAAGTTCTAAGGACACCCATTGTTATTCTTTTCTCAGGTGGTATCATGGAAAACTTGACAGAACAATCGCAGAAGAACGTCTTCGACAAGCGGGAAAACCTGGAAGTTACCTTATTCGAGAGAGTGATCGGAGACCAGGTTCATTTGTGCTTTCATTCCTTAGTAAAACAAATGTCAATCATTTTAGGTGAGAATTAAATGTTTTACTTTAAAATACTATGATCTGTCTATTTTCGGTCTTAGAACAATACACTACAAACAGAAAAAAATCACTGTCTTGTATTTGAATATTTTTGACTCTTTATTCTTGCATGGTACAGCTTTTTAGTTGTGTTTGTTTTAAAATATGCTGCTTAAAAATTATGCTGTAGGCCAAAGAATAAAAACGTGAGGAGACCCAACAACATCTGGATAAAGAAGCCTGTCTAAAGCGGTTGTGAATAGACTTAAAGCAAAACTCAGGTTTCATTAGTCATTCGAGGAGATCGTTTTAAGTCTGTTCCGCAGCAGCCATTGTAACTCACAGGACATACTTAAAATGCTAGGACGCCTGGTTGCTTCTGTGATTTTGAGAGGAAAAAAACCAAAAAAACCCAAACCAAAAAAACACCAAGAGAAAACACAGAGATTATGTATTTAATAATCCAAAGGTTTGTCAGTATGCGCTAGAATTAGTTGTTCTAAATACAAGTAGCTCTTTATCCAAAGCTGTAACTAGGACTATTTTACCATAATAATGTGTGTACTAATGTACACCAAACTGTGTACATTAGTAAGTTCATTTATTCTTTAGCGTAAACAAGATGTATTCTGAGAAGAGCTTGAAGGTTAATCAGCAAGTGGAGTGCTGCAGTGTAATGTTCATCTTTACAAAATAGGAAAGGAAATCTTTCTGCAGTAGTAAAAGAAATCTTTGTCAGTTGCCTTGATAGCAAGAAACAAATTCAACGCAAATTCTTCAACTTCTGAAAGTGGGAATTATCCAGAATACCAACATATGAGCTGCTACGTGCATGGTTTGTAAACGCAGGGAGTCTTTAGTTGCATCTGCTGTGTGATGAAGTGTGGTTCAGAGGTCCTGATCTACCGTTGACATGAAGGCGTAATTCTCTTGTAAGTGCAGACAATATAGCACACAAATAGTATCTCATGTTTGCATCTTGCCATCTGAGCTATCAATTTCAGTTTCTCAGCTATAGTGATACTGGTTTGGGAATTGGTTACTGTGGAGCAGTAGCAGAAAAGTAAACTCTGCTAATGCTTGCTTTCTAATGCTGCTTTAAGAGTCCTGGATTATTTTTAATAACTTCTCCTTTGGAAGCCAGTGTCGGGCAATTTGACTATTGGTTCATACCCACCATAAAAGTGTTTCTGACATTTCAGGTAGAAAATAGTCTAATGGTTTCCAGTTCCCTAAGGAATATTTTCAAAGCTTACAAGAATCTTTCGTTCTGAGATCCGTAAAATACACAGAGATAAATATCCAAAGGGAATTAATTTGTTAGTTAATACTGTTCTTCAGAGGTTGGACATGTTTTCACTTTCATTCTTTGACTGCCAGGTGTCTGGTTTTGTTTGTTACTAGAGAGGCAGGTGTTACTCAAGAACATTGCCAACCTCGAGAATGGCAACCCTTAAGTAATTTCAAGCGAATACAGGGATGGATCTCCTCTGTCCCACAGAGCAGAAGTGCTCTTTCCACCAATGCCTCATCTTTGCCAATTGTAACCTACCAGAAATGCCCATTGCTAAAAAATGCCCCTCGTATTTAGTTTGCTAAAAGTGTTATTTTTCACATTAAACTTTTCTTACATTTCTGTGCATCTGAAATCCCAACATTTTAGATGAAACTTTCTTAAACTCTTAATTCTTTTGGCGCCTCTTGAAAGTTGCATGCTAACATACATGCTTGTGCAGCATATGATTGATCTATAGCATATGCATCTGTCAAAACTAAACCTTTTTTTCACTGAAGTGTTACCTTTTTTGGTGAGTCAGAGTAATACAAAATATTTTGAAGGAAAATATTTATCTACTACTCTTGTCCTTCAGAATTTTCTGTGATTACAGAAGCCTTTCTGTATTTGCTAGCTGATTGTTTTGAAGAAAGGTTTCTTTTAAGCTTGGTGAAATAATAATCTGAATCACTAAATTTCATTTAGAACCTAATCTCTGTTTACCATGGAATCTTACAGAAAATATGGCAAAAGATCTAGCCTATGTCCTTAAAGTTATATTGTTTTCTGGCTCCCTTTGCAGTGCTATGTGCTTAAAAACTTTCGATTTCGTCTCTGAAGATTCATCTTTGTATACATTACATCTCTGTTTGGGAGAAATTATTTAGGTCAAGGAACTGACTGAGTAGGAAGATTTTGGGGGCAGGAATGTGTCAGAATACTGACCTGCTAAATAAAAAGAGTAAAAATGGAAGAAACCAATAAATAGTGTACTCATTTGGGATGAAGGATGTTTCTTGGCAGTTGAATGTTTGGGTTTCTCGCTCCCCCTTTTGTTTTTGAGTTGTTCACAAGCTTTGTGAAGAGGTCAAACATGAATTAGAACACTAAGAAGATTCAAATATGTTTATTCTTGGTACGGTAATTTTATTTTTTTTTAACAGCAGAATTTGTTTAGCTTGGTAATAATTTGTTTCTCAATTCCTTATATTTTTGTAAGAATGCACGTGAGCTGCTACTCGGGACTTTTTGTGCTGGTAAAGTTCAGGTCTGCTCGATGCCATCGATTTGCATAATGTGATCGTTTCTTTTGATTGGTCAAAAATATTAAAGGTGTTTCAGATGAAGTACTACTTCACTTTTGCGAATGACTCTTGAGTGTGACAGGAATGTTATATATTATGTTTTATAAATACTATCAACTCTTTTACCTAAGTAAATAATTTCTGACTGCTTTTAGAGTTTGCATTGACTAGCAGTGTGAACAGACATGGTAGTTCCCATTTTTGGTACAACAGTGCATTAACAAATCTCTGTATTCAGAAAAACACAACCCTTAAAGAATAAAATGAACAGTTTTGTAAGAATTCTTCATTGCGTTATACTACTGAAGTAGTTTTGTAAGATTTTTTTTTTTTCCTATTAGTTTGCAAATTTTAAAATTGAGTATAAGGAGGTACTTTGATTATTCCAAAGTAATTTTTAACTTTTAATATGGATTCTAAACTAACTGTAAGAAGGTGACTAATTTTTGAAGGTGTTTGTTTTCTGCATTGTATAATCAAGTGCAGTTATTTGTTGTTAAAATATTTTAATACGTTGTTAAGTTTATGTGAGCCTGTCATAAAAGATATATGTCCTGCATTATACAAGTAATAATGCTGTTGTGTCTACTAGTGCATTCAGTTTTCCAGTACACTCACAATTACATTCTTCTGTTCTATTTTGTTTGGTTCTGACAAATTTACTGAAGTTTTTGTGATTCAGCACTTCCTTTAGAGTCTTAAAATACTGGTTTACCATGCAATATATAAACGCAATTTTTGTTGAAATATTCATTAGCTAAGATTTGCTTACATGTTTATAGAGAGCTTGTAATACTGCGTTTTGCTGAATGTAGACACTACTTTAAAAATTCAACATTATTCTAATTTCTTTTTTCTTAAAAAAAAAATTGGTAGCAGAAAACTTTCTTATGTCAATCTCTTTTTTTTTTAACAACAGGATTATTGCCATGTGTGGAGACTATTACATTGGTGGACGTCGTTTTGCTTCACTCTCAGACCTAATTGGTTATTACAGTCATGTGTCTTGTTTGCTGAAAGGGGAAAAGCTCTTATTTCCAGTAGCACCTCCAGAGGCAAGTAAAATTTTGAAGTGTCATTTATTTAAACGATAGTAACTTTAATGACCGTTCATAGTTTTTTCTGGAAAAAGCATTGTAAAAGTTTTCCTGTAGTTCTACATAAGCTCAGCATATGTTGAAGGGTAAGGAACATAGAAGTGTATTCTTACCGATACAAAGTAATGAATTTAAAAAAACCCCAAATTGCTATTTAATGAAAACGTGTAATGACAATGTGTAGATGTCAGGTGTTGCAGTTAATCTCCAAATGTAGTATAGCATTGTAAGTAAACAGTTAAACAAGAAAATGTGCAGTTCTTGGCTAGTGAAGAGCACCATTGTAATGTAACATTTACTGTTCTGTGATATTTTGTGTATCTAATAATGGTTTCAAAATATGCGTCCTGGCAATAACCAAGGTTTCTGAAAATGGGGCTTTTTTCAACAAAATGAGAGCTCTTGTAGCCAACTGTATGAATTGCGCTTTACTAGCTCTCGGTGATTTTGAGCTTTGAAAACTGAAAACTGGCAAGGGGGATATAAGTGACTGTACACAGTCCTTTGCCTCCAAATAGTGTAACACTGGTGAGAATGATTCTGCACTAGTAAGAGGAAAAAGGTTTGTCATTGCTCTCTTCTCTTAAATTGTAGCCTGTGGAGGATAGAAGGAGAGTCCGAGCAATTCTACCTTACACCAAAGTGCCAGAAACTGATGAAATAAGGTATGTTTTAATCATAGTAGTAGTTGTGAAATTCTCAAGGGTATTTATAAATACTAATGATTTAAACATGCGTTCATAAGCAAATACTGCCCAGTTGCATCTTAAATTTAACACAGGTTAAAGGATGTTGCCTCTCTGGTTTTTTTTTTGGAATAAGACTCTATTCTTGGTATATTTGTTTGTATTAATTGTAAGGGAAGTTACATTAGTTTTATAGAAGTAAAATTAGTAACATTATGGTTTTGAAGTACATTTTATAAAGCCCTACATTTTTCTCCAAGAGGTTAAATTTGTGTAGGAAAGAATTCTGTGCAGAAATGCCTCACGTGAATGTGTCAAATAAATGAGCTAGGCCTTTTTTCCTGAAGTGCCATGGAACTAACAAATAGCAAATAAATAGTTCAAGCCAAACCAATTCTGACCACTAGAAAGAGAACATGAACATTGACTACTCATAAATGGAAGAACAGCATATTTAATGCCACCTTTGAATAAGAAAAAAGGAGCAATGTTAAAAAAGCTTTGCCTTTAATGTTCTAGTATTCATTTTCTTACCTGTGCGTAGAAACTTGGTGACTATTTTTTCTAAGTTATCTTTTCATCTCTATCCATAAAATGGAGCAAGAATTATTCTCCCTTCCCTTCCCATCCCGCCCTCCTTTTGGAAAGAGTTTGTGTTGAACAAATGATACTTTTAAATGTGTAGTCTCCCGTAATTTATGATCTTAAAAAAATTGCAGGCCTGTCTCATATACTTTCCTGTTAACTGTTAATCACTTCCTTTCTAGCATTGGCACCTCAAAAATTTTTTAGTGTTTGTCTGTATTCCCCACCTTTCTTGCATTTTAATGAGATGCTATGCAGAAAGGAAAAAAACCAAGAGTCTCATATCCAATGGAAGAGCATGTGCTGGTTACTTGGAATTGACAGTGCTTTCCTGAGATGTCAGAATATTTTCTTTTTTTTTAGATGGAAGAGTAGGCGGAGTTGAAAGAGATCGTAGTGATTTTTAATCTCTCTTAATGACACAGTCTTAGATTAATAAATTGATTTAACACACCAGTTGAATTGGGAATTGGTTTGGTTTTGGGAGTATTAGCCTAAGATATAGAGAAAGGTATATGAGAGCTTTATATCCTGACTGGGATGGAAATTTATCCCAAGGCTCACTGTCCAGTCCTATCTGACCTCTTTAAAGAAAGCTGTGAAGATACTGTCTTTGAGATTGTTTTTCTAAGCAGTGGAGAAGGTGATGGTATGACAGGGGAGGGACTCTCTAATTGTGTATTGCAAGTAAGGCTTCCTACTACGTGTAAGAATAAAAAGATAAATTCAGTCCATTAAGTGCCTTACTGCACCTACCAACTTAAGAAGAAAAAAACATTTTTTTATTTTGCTATCATAACAAAAATTGTATAAAATAATACCTTTTCTCCCTTTTTTAGTATACAGCTAAAATGCAAAGTTCTGTGCTTGAGTTTTGAGATGCATGTGGTTAAAATAGTTCTAAAATTGTTTGTGGCATAGCTGGGACCAAAGTTCTCAGGTTGTCCTAGGTCAAGTTAAGATGCTTGTGAAGACTTTATGCATTTCAGAGAATCTTGACTTAAAATTTTAATATCATAGTTAATATTTAGAAAGTTTGATGTATTCCAGGGTTAATTTCAACCTGTGTTCCATGCAGCAACTAAATGTATAGTTCTTTGTAATAGAGCTGATGCAGGGTGCTCTTGCTGTCTGTCACCCATTCTTAGCACTTAGGTTCGTTAGCAGCTGACTTTATTCTGTGTTTTCAATAGTGGTTTGTTGTTTTTAGTTCTTGCTGTTTGCTTTGTGCTCATGTTAATGCCTTTTCTGTTAGCCTTCTTCATATGAGAGAAATGCCATAGAAATTTGCTATGTAATTTTGGACTGAAATAGTAGTTAATAAGCTTCAATACTTTATTGCTATTTCCTGTACCCTGATGCATCATCACACTCAATTGAGAAGTCTTGCTGTGCTACAGTGAGAGGTTTTCCTATGACCTGAGCTTGGGATAACACTTAAGGAGTAACACTTAAGGAGTAACTTACACTAACCTTCCAGAAATTAAACTCCCTTAGACATGTTAATGCTTCTTATTTATGCTTTTCTTGTAGCTAATTGCATGGCTTCTCTGGTAACTGCTCTGTACTCTCCTTGTAGCACTTGTCTTCGTACGTGAGAACACAAAGAATAGATTTTCCAGAGCCTTTTATTGTAAAAGATGAGTTTTCAATGAAAGGAGTATTATTTTCTTACAGACTATTAAGTGTATCTCTTGGTATTTTACTTGTGTTTAGTATTTGATTCCCTTGATAAAAGAACAATATTACTATCTTTTAATACTGTTGTGGTGTTATTTTTGTTTTATATGTCCCTAGTGCACTTTGAAGTTGACAGAACTGAAGTAGGTATTAAGATACTAAACGTAAATCAAAAGTATAAATACTCATATATAGTTGCCACTTAACTGTGAGGAGAATACACAATGTCCTTTGGGGTATCAATTCATGCATTCTTCACAAACAGGTTTTCTCAAACATTTTGCGGAAATTATACTCAAGAATTCATTGTGTTCCTTAAACTTTATATTATGATTGTATCTCTGATTTAAATCTTGCTGTAACCCTCTTCAGTTTCCTTAAAGGAGACATGTTTATTGTCCATAATGAATTGGAAGATGGCTGGATGTGGGTTACAAACCTACGGACAGATGAGCAAGGTCTTATTGTAGAAGACCTGGTAGAAGAAGTGGTAAGTAATTTTTATATTCAAATTTCTTAAGTGAATGAGACTTTTTGGTAAAATAATATTAAATAAACCAAAACTAGTTACATTTAATTGCCTATTTTCTAGTTATGTACTTTTATAAACTTAGTAATTGGATCTTCTAGTTCTAAAATAGTATAAGAAAACTTTACGCCTAATTCAGTATCAAAACAGTCCTTATTCACACGTTGTCCAAAGAGAATTACAAATTAATAGTACTGTAAATTTACTGGGCAGTTTCCTAAACCCGACTGTCCTGGTGAAGAATCTGCTACTCATTTAATTGCATTTCTTTTTTATATTTGCCATGAAACGTTCGCAAACTGTACAGAATGTAATTTTACATTGTGGTAGGTCTTTTTTTTTAAGGATGAAGTGTGGGTTGAAAATGTATTGATGAGTGAATTATATTGAGAAGGGCTTGTGTGGGCTCAGAAAGCTAACCAGGTGACCTGCAGATAATTTAGTTACTGTAGGGGAGCAGATGGTTTATTATACTTCAGAAGGAGAAAAAAAAAAAAGAAAAGGTTGTTTGGGTTTGTTTTTTTTTAACAAGCTCAGCATTGCTTTGGAGTAAAAATATTATCAAAAGTTTTTGATAATATTTTGCTGCACAATACATGTGTTTTGCTAATAGCAGCATTACCTGCAGATGCTTCTCACAGATCTGTGTCAGGATGTGAATGGCTAAACTGAAGTGACAGTATTAGACTGTTGAACTGTAGACTGATAGATCAGTGGTTAGGTTAACCTTAGGAAAAGTGAGATTTTAAAAAATTACCACCTCTAAAGAAGGACTTGAAACATGACAGAAGCAATCCTCTGAAATAACATATTTTGGCTGAATTTCCTTTAGTGAATGAAGAGGAAAACTGCTTTTCATAGAACTGCAATAAGCCCTTTAGTTCAAAAATGTCTCAGACTTCTTCACTTTTTTTTCTACAGAAGGTCTTAACCTATGAAGTTTATTTTTTTTTAAAAACTGAGCTGTCTGTTTCATGCACTTAATAATCCACATGAAGGCAAAATGTAAGGATTTTTGTTTTGTTATTAAAAGCAACCATAAATGTTTGTAAACTTCAGCTATGAGATTTCCCAGCTTTTGGGAAGGTAAATTTTTTTTTTTTTTCAAGACTTTTTTCTATATAGCTGCTGAAAATGCTTGGGTAATTAACATGAAAAGAGTCCTGTAATAGGTATGCTTATTCCTAATGGGTTTTGCAGTGTTAAAATCTTAGATGAGTCCCTGTATGATCACTTTCAGCCAAAATATGGACAATGGAGTATTTCTTGAAGATAGTGTTGGCCTTAGAGGTAATCTTTTTTCAAATCTGCACAACTCTAAATGCTGGAGAGAGAGCAAAGTATCATTAGAAAAACAATAGTGTCTTAGTTACAGCTTGTCTCTGTTAGCTTCACGTAAAAACACTTCCGCTTTAAAGAGAAGGCTGGAGGACTACAAGATTTGTTCTGTTTGCTTAAATACTTATATTTTTTAAAACATTGAATACAATTTAGAATCAACTATGAATTGGTATGTCAAGCTGTTGATAGATTAGTAGCAAAGATGAGTGGTAAAAGAAAGTTAAAAAAAAATGTCTAGTGGCTTGATTATTTCACGCGGCCCCCATTTGCTTGCCACATATGCACCTGCTGCTTTTTCTCTGTTACCCAGTTTGCGATCTCCAAGAGGCCGATGGCTGAAGGATGCATTTCTTGTTACCTTAATAGGAGAAAGAAAGTCACGTGTGTGTGTATTCGTTTACTGCTTGCTAGTGTTCTGCTAGTCAATTTGGCAGTACGGATGCCTTCAAAATGTGGGATTTATTTATTTATTTATTTATTTGCAAAGACATTTGTACCAGATGCTTGGAGCTTTGATGCTGTCTGTCCACAGTTATTTGAGCCATTCAGAGGAATCCTGGTGAGTCGGTGATTCCTTCAAACATTCCAGAAGCCAGAGGTTATCCTGTAAAGGTAGTACAGAAAGTTAGAACTAGAGCCATGTTTTTAACTTTCCTTTAAAGGACAGAATAAGCTATTAAGTTGTAATGTTTCAGTCTGTTCTGTATAGTTGTAAGTATCAGGCTGAGACTGGACAGAGGCTGCTGAACTTTTTAGGACACTGCTCTGACACAGGATTCTGGCAAGGTACAAGGTGTGAGATCAAAGCAGTTTGTATTCAGTAGTCTGCATTTTATTTCCACAGCTTCTGGAAAAATTCAGTTTGCATTTTTCTGCCTCCTTGTTTGAGCTTTGGATTTCATGATTCAAGTAAAATGTCTGTATGAGACTGACTTCAAATAATGCCTATCAAATTATCTACCATTTAGGCAATTAATTTTCATCTCTAAACCCAGTTGGACTTGAACATCAACTCCAAGCGTTGGACCTTTTTATTGAAATTAATTTATACCTGTTAATGCTAGTTTTTTCATGCTGTTGGTAGGACAGAATCATTAAGAAGCATAATCATTGATTATCTCATCTATATGTATTAGGTCTTTTTAAAAAAAGATCAATTCATAGGTACCAGAGCCTTGGATGTCACCACAGCCAAAAAAGAGAGCTGGTAGTCTTGCTTTCTAATTTTTCTCTTCATCTTTGTTAAGATGGTTCCATGGGAAGATCTCCAAACAAGAGGCTTACAATTTGCTGATGACAGGTACTGGTATTTCTGATTGCAATGCAGTGGTAGAGAAATGACACAAAGTCATCCTATTCATAATAAACTCTGGCAAAACTTCCTTTTATGTGTGAACATCTATGAGTGTCCTAGTCTGACCAGCTCCTCTGGTCATTACCTTGGCAGAATACTACATCGGAAGAGAACTACTGTGGCTATGAGTATTGACTCTCAAGTACAGTTAATTTAATAATTTTTGAGTGAAATAATTTTTTAGATTAGTATACGTGTAATAAATTATTTCACTTATTGATGTCTTCATCAAAATGCTGTGGAGAATATGCTTCTATATACCTAAAGGAAAATATATTACAGAGTTTTTCAGCCATTTCATAGAGCAAATATTTCTTTAAAATGAAAACATCAAGATTTCTGACACATATTGTTAAACAGCATACTTCAAATATTAGAATAGAAATCGTTAATTTTTGAAAACATGTTATCAAATTTTTTTGGTATGCTCTTGTAAAGAGGTGGCAAAGATGTGGCTGGGTTGCCAGCTACAGCTAATCTGTTTTGCATTGATTTTGGCAGTTTGCTACTAGTTCATCTAGTTTGAGATCACTGTTGCAAGTTACCGTGTAGACTTTGTATTTCCTCAAGTGTGCAATTCTTGCTAATTTATGTGGAAATAGATTTGATACGGGCTCATATATAACACTAAGAAAAGTAACACTATTATGCAATCTTTTCAGTTGGCCAGGTGTGCAGTTTTCTTGTGAGGCCTTCAGATAATACACCTGGTGATTATTCACTTTATTTTCGGACCAGTGAAAATATTCAGCGTTTTAAAATATGTCCAACATCAAACAATCAGTTTATGATGGGAGGCAGATACTATAATAGGTAAGTTTTAATGGTAAAAGGATTCATGCATATTTTATGTTTGTGTAAAGAATTTGTGTAACTTGCTCATGATAATTATTTACTGCTATGATTGTAAGACTGTAAGTTTTCTTGATAGTATGTTAATCATTTTACCTAACTTAGTAGTTACTTGTCGCTAAGCAAGTTCTTAAAGCTTGCAGAAGCCTAAGCGTGGCTTGTTTCTTTCAAGGTATTGTCCTTCTGTAAATCAGTTTCTTCACACTATAAATTGTGGATTGTATGGATCATACGTGCATCTGTAATTAAGAGAATGCTGTGTTGTCTTGGAAGCTGCTGTTTGTATTTTTCTCTATTTGCAAAAAGAAAATAAAAATGTTACTTTTATCTGAGACATTCAGTAGGGTTTTCATATAATAGAAATGGATATTTACAGGAACAGGGGAAAAATACCTTCATTATTGGAAAAAGTAATTAAATTGCATTGTAATATGTGCGTGATACTGGGGTCGGAAGTACAGATCACTTCATTTAGAGTAAGCAAAGTTGGGATGCATTCATTTTGCCATTGGTACAAAAAAATAGTAATTTGTACAAAAAAAAAAGGGTAACGAGACATACCTTCTCTTTTGTGGGAGAAGCTATCAGTGCATTCCATCCTTGATAATCTTGGGTTTAGCATTATCGTAGATGTAAGACTTCTCAATAGTAAAAACTCACCTCCCTCTTTTAACGGAGGCCATTTCAGGCCCCACAAAATCAACTTTTCCAGACTTGCTCACCTAGAACCAGGGCATTCTTCATCCCAATAGAGAATTTCTCTCACTTCCAGCTTGGCTTCTGAGTGGGTAGAAACCCAGCAGCTGGTGTGCCTGAGAAAATGTCGAGGTCTCCTAACTAAGAAGTTTAGTGGACTTTTTCATACGACTTCAAATGGACGGTGGTGTGAGGCTAAATGGAACCTTATGAACCTATGCGTATCCCACACCCAAGCTTCTTGAATCCCTTCTATATTAATCAGTCTGGCCTCTAGACATCCTCGCTGAGAACCAAGCTAGCTGCAGTGTCAGCCTTTCATGAAGGCTCTTTTGTCCATTCTCTAGTTACATGGCTTCTTAGGAGGATGACTGGCCAGGAGCCCCCACTATGGGTGATGCCAAAGTAACTAGCAAATTAGAGGAACTTCTGTTAGTCTCAAATGGTTTTGCAGCATTAAGTAGTACCTTCAGAAAGCTACTACATCAAGTAAGTTATTAGTTTAGAATACAGTGCTGGATTCACTTGATGTTTGTATATAAATTACATTTATCTGAAGAAGATTCTTCCCATGCTGTCTGAAAAACAACAAACAGAGCACTGAATTCAGAATGGAGATATACAAAGCATGAGTTTATGCAAGATAATGAAACTATAAGCATTTCTTCGGGCACAGAGTTCTGTCTCTTTTATCTAAAGATGCAGTGTTTGTCTTCAAGGTGAAAATTTCAGATTTAAGTGCTGCTGCTTGTTTAAATGCATCTGTTCAACAGTTTCCATTGAATATAGGGGGGTTTTGTATTAAGCTGTTTCAATAAATGCTCTCAAGGTATCTCCTTTGAAATCTGATACTAGTATTAGACTAGATCTTTACAAAATTGTCCTTGGTAGTATTTTTAATATTCTCTTACAAGTTTTGTGATTGTAATTGGGGTAAAAGATAAAATGAAAGCAGTCTGCTCTTTGTCTCTAAGAGTATTGATTATGATGATATTCTCAGTAAAGTATAGACCAAGGTTTTTCCAGACAAAAGAAAGAAGCTAAAGAATAGTAAGAAAACACAAAATGAAAGAAGCTTGCTTTATTTCTCGGCTAATTTTTCAATTTCCAGGCATGTAAGCAACAGTATGTCTGCTTGTATTCCTGAAGAAGTTACTCCAGGTGATCGTAGGGAAAGAGTTCCTGGGTACATCTCAGGAATCTCGTAGTCTGTGCTGCGTGGGAAGACTTACTTTTTCCACCAATCTGTTTCTTTTGCATGTGCTCCCACCACTCTGTATGTAAATTGCTTAAAATTTCTGTTGATGAGTATGACCATGGGCTGTGTTTGCAGTCTGTCATATGGAGATCTGCTTTAATTATTTTGTTCTCTTGTGTTGGCTCTGCAGAACAGCCAACCTGTAGCCCTTTAGCTGTCCCCTGGAAGGCCCCAATATATAGCACCTATAATGTGTACATATTGCGGGGATTCTGTTGACTGTGGTAATGAAGGAGTATTTTCCCATGGGCTTTAGTAAAGTGTTTAATTTTTATGGATCTTTCTGTTTATTCCATGGATAACAAATTACTTCATTAGTCATCTTTCTACATTTTCATGGAAAAATTGGCAAAGTAATTTCTTGGTGGTTGTACCAAGTCTGACTGGGGTGGAGTTAATTTTCTTTACAGCAGCCAGTATGGTGCCATGATTCAGATTTGTTGCTAAAACAGTGTTGATAGTGCACCATTGTTTTGGCTCTTGCTGAGCAGTGCTTGCACAGTGTTGAGGCTTTCTCTGTTTTCCAGAGATCTAAATTGACCAAAGAGAGATGCTCAGCAATAAAAGATGGAGGGGATGTTTTGTCTTCCAAGGTGGGTGTTGCTCAGACTGTCTGAGCAGCAGTCTGCTTGAGAGGTGGTGAGTGATTGCTTTTGCATCACTGCCCCCACACCTCTCCCTTCACTTACTAAACTGTCTTTATCTTGAGCTATGAGTTTTGTTACATTTGCTTTTCCTGTTTTCTCCCCTGTCCAGAGGGCAGGGAATGAGCAAGCACTGCACTGCAGGGTGTTTAGCTGCTGGCTGGGGCCATCCCTCCATGGGTCTTTTAACGTCCCCCCTCTCCCTCCTCCTTTTCTTGAGCTTTTATTGCAGAGCGTGACATTATGTGGCAGGGAATGTCCCTCTCCTACTGTGGCCGCTCCCAGCTCCTTGCCCACCCCATCCTTCTTGTGGGGTGGGTACAGGGGAGCAGAGTGGAGGAAAAGGAAAGCCTCAACACCACAAGTATGGCTCAGCAATAGTCAAAACACCGGTGCGCTGTCAACGCAGCATTTCAGTTG
Source organism: Gorsachius magnificus (assembly GCA_034008185.1). Lineage (NCBI taxonomy): Eukaryota > Metazoa > Chordata > Aves > Pelecaniformes > Ardeidae > Gorsachius > Gorsachius magnificus. The sequence continues at coordinate 79,897,362 of CM067109.1, forward strand.
CACCTCTAAAACACAGCACTGCATGGGCTGCTACAAAGAAGAAAAACTTCATCCCAGGCAGACCTTTTATAGCCGTGATTTTAGCAGCTGTGTCATGAGATCTCAGTCCAAAGATGTGCAATTACTGCTGTATGGCTTTTAGCATGAGGGGGATAGAACACTGGAAAAAGTTACCCAGGAAGGTAGGGAGTCTCCATCCTTGGAGAAGCTCAGGATGTGACTGAATTAGGGCCTGAGCTGCGGGTTTGGGCTAGATGGTCTCCAGAAGTGATTTCTGTGCTCAACCGGTCCGTGAATAACTTCCATATGTGTTTCATGGTGTGTTTATTACATAAGGTAGCATTTACTAATGCCTCAGTTACAATTTTAGAACATGTGGAAGGAAGAGCATATCAGGCTATTTCTGCTGTCCTTTTCTTCTCTCTACCTGCCTTCTTTCTGAAATTCAACCCACGTAACACACAGCATTCAAAAAACCCTGTGAAATTAGGTGTAGTTTCTAGTGATTCTGTGTCAAAGGAGAAGATAAGAAACATTGGCCCAATAGTTTATAGAGAGAAAAAGCTTTCAAGTTATCTTGAATTTAAGAGACAGCACAATTTGAAAACTTAGACAATTGGAAGATAATTTTGTTTCAACTGGTGGATTAATCTTTATTGTGATGGGCTGAACAATATGGGTTTAATGTTAATTCTTTGTCTTTCTAATTTAACAGTGTGTAGAATGGTGTTGCTTAGTTCTGCTTTCTGCAGTCTTTGTTATTTGAAATGTCAGCTGTTGGAATAACTCTCAGTTCACTCTTTAAGTATTAAAAAATGCTCATGATGGTGAGATACTTTTAAAATCATCCAAGGAGCCAAGAGCTGGGGAACCTAACAAATCCTATGGAGCGTTTTAAAATTACTAAAGTAACTATAATATAGTATTGAGATCCATCTTTATTTCTGTATATCAAATCAAGTTTAACTTTTTTTTTTAAAATCCATGTTTATTTGTGCCTTCCTTGATGCATTTTGTTAAGATTTCTGTTGCCGTCAGACATTGAAGAAGGCTATGATTCATTTTCCTGTCCCCTAGATAAGTTTTGTGGTCAGTTTGATTTCTGCTGGACATTTTACATGTTAGATAACTCTGATCACTTGAAGATTTGCATTCTGTAGTGTACTTGTCTGGAGATATCTAGTATCTTTGTATTTGCAGTTTGTTCAGGCATTTGAGCTGTCGTAGTGGTAAGGCAATAGACAAGTGACCATCTGAATCGAGCTCATTTGCAGGAGGAGAGGGCTGCAGAGCCAAGCCCTTAGTCACTCCCTGAAGTCCTAGTCTATATGGTACTCAACTAAAAAAAGGAGTTTTCAGATACAACTGAACTTATTCTTCAGCCCGTTCTATGAAATTGATAGAAATTAGGCACCTGCTACTCACATTGAGGAGCTCCTGCTTGCATTTTTAACCAGGGAAGGAGAGGAGGCATTGACAATCAAGGTATTCTTGATTTGATGAGTGAGAGACGTTTTATAATGCTGGTTTACTTACTACAAGATGTTGGCAGTAGCTATTCAACATGCGAAACAGAGTCATCATTTTCTGTACCGTGGCAAAGTTTTGATTTTTATGCAGCAAATGGCATATGCAGATTGCAGTAAAAATTGAAATAAATTATTTTATTTCAATAATGCTGAAAGAGAAATTCCTGTCATTCTGTGGTTCCTGAAAAACAAAAAATATTTGTGGGAAGATTAATTATTTTTTGTAAAGCGTGCACTAGTTCATAGCTTTAGCATGAGAGAGAGAGAGAGGTGAACAAAGGTGTCTTGCTATAGCTTTATTTAAATGTTTTTGAGATTATTTTTGCAGTATCAGATACCGTTCCTGTGTTGGACACAACTGTGTCCAGTTGCAACAGGTCAAAGATTTCATTGCTGCATGCTTTGTTGATTATCTTTGCACACACAGCTAGATATCCATGAAGTGAGAAGGCGCACGCAGTATAGTTTTGTTTTCTACTTAATAATTTGGTTCTTTTTTTAGGTTGGTATTTTGCATACAAATGATTAATCTCTGTTGATGTTCATGTTGCTGTTCTTTATTCCAGTGCAAATTTCAGTAACTGCAAAAATACATTAGAGCAACTCAAATGCCCTGAATTTCAGCTTGTATCTGTCTCTACTTCTTTCCTGAGCCTTCCATACACAATTGTAATCTGAATCTGGTGATGAGAATGAATGCTTCCGTGTAGAGGAGGGGATCGAGTATTTAATTTAATGGGATAGCTCCGTAATTTCCAAGTATAATCTATATAAGCTCTGCTACAAACCTTTTCCGTTTCTGTTCCTGTCCTCCTGGAAGGAAATTGCTGTGCACTTGCGGTATTTCCCATTGGCCTTCCCTCATTACTCTAGGACTTTGAAAATTATTGCCAGTGAAATAGCAATTTTCAGCCTGGTTGGAGAGCTGGTAATGCACATGTGCTACTTGAATGTGGAAGAAGCAGTGTCCTCGTTTGGCATTTTAAGCAACTAATTAAAATATTTTGCAGAGTTTAGAATTAATGCGTTCTGAATACGGTTTTGTGAACTTTCTTGACTTCAGTATATTAGTAAATCCTCATTGCTACAAAGGAGATTATGATGTTTAACACTTGATTTTATTAAAACTTTGTGAGAAAGTTTTCTGTAGCTGTATGGAAAAGCAAAGTCTCAAACAGAGGAAAAACTAACCTGTTTAACATTTGAATTCTCTTTTTCTTATTGAAACAGTATTGCTGACATCATTGAGCACTATAGAAAAGAACAGATTGTTGAAGGTTATTACCTTAAAGATCCTGTTCCAATGCAGGTAAGATTTATCTCTGAGCGTTTGTTGTTGAAGACACAGACCTAATCATCGTCACATCAATTTATGAACTGAATTACAGCAGAGATACCAATGGTGATTAAACAGCATCACCTCCAATTTTAATCCTTTCAGCTTGTGTGTTTCTTTTGGTTTAACCTCAGATGCGTTCACTTACCAAAGGTTGGCTTGTAGTCAACAGGAAATACGGTGAGCTCTGTCTGTCCTCTGAGGTGTTCATCCCCTGCTGTGTGCCCCTAGCTCTGGTCCCTGGCTCAACCACGCTGCACCATAGTCCCATGTTAGGGGAACCAGGCTGCCCTCCTGTCTGCTGTATCTGCGGTTTTTCTTCTGCCAGAGGAAATCTGTATGTGGAGAAAAGCTGCAGGGATGATTGCAGGGCTGGGTTTGCAGGGCTTGCCCCATAGCAGAAGTTCATCCTAAGAGATCACCAGTAATAAGTGCACCACATCACCTAAGTTTTCCTAAGCTTATAGCTAGCTATAAAGTGTGCATGTATATTTTGTTCCCTCTCTGTTCCCAAACTTTCCTGTTTCAATGGTTAAAAATTTGCCTTTCATTTCCTTCCTAAGTAGAGTTACGGTCAATTCATACCCCTTTGTGAGATATGTCATATTGATACGAGAACATGTCTTGTATTCTCCCTTAGCCAGCTCAGTAAGCTAAGTATAGGGTAGCTGGTCCTGTCCCTTTGTAATGTTCTCGTAGTTGTCCTGCTGCCACCGATTTTGGTGCGAGCTTGCCTTTCTTGAATGTGGTGGATCAGAACACTTTACGGTACCATGCCATAGAGTACCAATTGCCTTTCTCTCTGGAAAATACTTACTGGAAATATCCTAGAATAGGTGTCGTTCTGTATGGTGGGTTGACCCTGGTGAGCAGCTAAAGTCAGGATACCCCCCCGCTTTATTTGCTTGCTCCCCTCTCCTGAGGAATGGGGGCAAAAGCAAAAAAACTCCTGGGTTGAGATAAATACAGTTTAATAAGCAAAGGAAGGGGTGGTGGGGGTGATGCAAAGGCCACCTCCCACAAACAGACTGATGCCCAGCTGGTCCTGAGAAGTGGTCACCCAGGAAGACAACCCCCCCACACACAGTTTTATTGATGATCATGATGTTATATGTCAGGGAGTATCAGTTGGTGTCAGCTGTCCGGGCTGTGTCTGCTCCCAGCATCTTGCCCACCCAAGCCACCTCGCTGAGGAGTGGGACAGAGTGGGAAACGGAGAAAGTCTTGAGGCTGTGCAAGCACTGATCAGCAAGAGCCAAAGCACGGGGTTATCAACACTGTTGTAGTCACAAACCCAAAACACAGTACCATGGGGGCTGCTGTGACAAAAGTCAACTCCGTCCCTGCCAGACCTAGTATGTTGTCATGGCCACGTTATATCATAGCTCACTCCTTCTGTGAATGACTCAGCCGTTAAAGTTTCTCATTTTCTGTTCTCTAGTGGCAAGTATCAACAGGTACAACTTTCATGTTGTACCAGTAGACTTACACCTTGTTATTCTGATCTTTCCCATACTGCTAATTGTGTTGTGTTACCAGTCCTTCCCAGTTGTTTGCTGCTGTTAACTTGCGCTCAGTAATGTGGTTGGGACAAAAAAGCAAACATGAATCCTGAGACTGCTCCTTGAAAGGCTTCCCTAGTGACTTTCCTCGTGCTTCATCATTCCTCATAAATCATGGCAGTAACTCTTCATTTTAGCTTTTTGCATATGCACTTACAGTTCCTATATTAATAATCTTCCCTGCATTGACTTAATTTTCTATGTGAGACTACTTCAGATTCTTTTAACCTATTAAAATATATTTGTGATTTTCTTTGTTTAAAAATCTAGTGCTGCAATTTATGTTCAGCTTTGTGTTACTTCTCCTTCACATACTACCACGCTCTATGTTTCTGAGGGGAGAAAAAAATTCAAAAGTCTTGCATACCTTTAGGGTTGGCTTGTTTGACTTCCTGTGTCTAATGTGACATTTAGTTAAAAATATTTGTCGCTAGATCTTGTATTTGTCACTAAATAGTTGTTTTGTGCACTGTTCCTTGCCTAGTGATGTTATGGAGATCATCTTGAGCTCAAAAACATCTGGATGTTACTTCCATTGTAGATCCTGTAATTTCTGTTAGTACTACCAAAGTATTTTTCATCTTGCTTTTTTCATGTTGTTCAAAATCATAGTTCTTGTAGATACATGGGCAGGAAGAAAAGTAGAATAATTACTATTAGCCAGTTCACTCTTTCATCTTAACGTTGTTCTCACTGCTTGACAGTCTTGCTTTTCATGTTTTCTTACAGCTAAAGAACTTTTGCTGATCAGCTTACTCAGTAAGGTCAAACTTGGTTTGGCTTTTGGCCATTCTTATTTGTTACTTGCTTTCCCAGATCCTACAGTTTTCTCTGTGAATTTATCCCTTTTCTGTTTCCTGTTTCTGCTTTCTTCTCTTTTCTTGAGTTCTACTCGATTAGCACATGTGAGTTCTAATAAGATTAATGAGGGACTGTGCAACTTTGAGTGAGTTGGTTTTAACTGTGATCTGCACCATTCTTCTTGCTTCAGAGTTTATCCATGATTACTCGGTCCCAAAAGCTTTGGTAGAAGACAGTTAGAAGCTAGATGAATCTTTAAAGACTTGCATAAATGTAACAGAAATCACAGTTACTTTGTAGAAGTTGATCTGTATTTAAAACATTTTTCTTCTATCATAATTCTGGAAATACAGAAATTGTTACTACGTTTCTAGCAAAGGCACTGTATGAAAAATTAAATGGCTGTATTAAAACACATGAAAGAACAACAGTAGTGAGTTGCTAGCATTCAGTAAGATACTCCTGGTTGCAGGTTCATAGTATGCAATTTTTTAATTATTATTTCTGAGCTTAAAATATGTTTTTTTTTCTTATATGTTTACCAGCACCAAGAACAAGTGCTTAATGATACAGTGGATGGAAAAGAGATTTACAATACAATTCGTCGGAAAACAAAGGATGCTTTTTATAAAAATATTGTCAAAAAAGGTTATCTTCTGAAAAAAAGTGAGTTATGTTTACTTCTCAAAAATCTTTTCTAAAAAAGATGCAGATACGGATCATAGAATCATAGAATATCAAAGTTGGAAGGGGCCCATAAGGATCATTGAATCTGACTTCCCTGCTCCTCACAGAACTACGTAAAACTAAACTAGATGTGTAAGAGCATCATCCAGATGCTCCTTGAACTCTTGACAGGCTTGGTTCCATGACCAGTTCCCTGGGGAGCCTGTTCCAGTGACCGACCACCTTCTCAGTGAAGAACCTTTTCCTAACGTCCAACCTGCACTTCCTCTGATGCAGCTTCATTCCATTTCCTTGAGTCCTATCACTGGTCACCAGAGAGAGGAGATCAGCACCTCCCCTTCTGTTGCCCCCCTTGAGGAAGGTGTAGATTGTGATGAGGTCACCCCTCAGCAATGAGGTCACCCCTCAGCCTTCTCGTGTCCAATCTGAACATGCATACTTCATTAATTTAGTATAGCAGTGGTCCTAGAAAGGACAAAATTGAAGTGGGCAGAAGGTTCTATAAAGTGTGTGAAGAGTATAAAAGATCTCTTTCCTTAGGTAGTGCATGAATAGAACAACATGATGCATAAAATTACATGCAGTGTGAAAATGTTGATTGGCAGTTCTGAAAAAAATTGGAGCACAGCACAAAAACCAGGCATCCCTGTCAAGCATTCAAATTCATCCTTTGTAGCTTTCAAACTCATTAAGAGAAGTATATGTTTTTGTATTTAATACAGAACTCATTAAATTCCAGCTGATAGAGTAGGTTAGAGCTAGAATAGTATAAATCTTTACATTTGTTGGAGGATACAGCTGTTTTAATTTTGTTATTCCAAGTTGGGTCATATGTTTTAGATCTTAAATTTAAAATGTACATTCTGCTGTACAAGATACATAGTGACTTTTTTAGAGTTCTAACACAGACATAGTCAGCATAACATGTAATAAATACATTAAAAGCTGACTGCTTGACTCATCTCAATATAACCCTGAAGAACTGCCATTGAGCAAGTCTTTGAAGTTCTGAGGAAGCTAGGGCCTTACCAGGTGTTACAGTTCTACTTTTTAAAAAATCAACATTAATGGAAGCAGAAAAAATATCAGTAATAAAATTTCTGCAAAGGACAGAGACCATAACTAGAAGGGTAAGTTACAGATAGTAATCTGGATAGTGACCAAAAGTGAGAAAGAAGGCATGATTTTAAATGTAGCCAAATATAAAAGAGACATTGAAAAAAACAAACCACCCTGAACTGTAGACCCTCTGAACAGAACAGGGAAAGCATCTCTTCTGTGGAGAAGGCTGACACTGAGAGAAGGTGTACAGGGATGTTGTGGAGTGAGGAATCAAAGAATGAATTCAGCGATAGGACAAGAGGAAATGACCTGAAGTTGTGCCAGGGCAGGTTTAGGTTGGACATTGGGAACAATTTCTTCCTCAAAAGGGCTGTCAAGCACTGGAAGGGGCTGCCCAGGGAAGGGGTTGAGTCCCCAACCCTGGGGGGATTTAAAAACCGGGCAGACGTGGTGCTGAGGGACAGGGTTTAGTGGTGGGATAGCAGGGGTAGGGGAATGGTTGGACTTGGTGAGCTTAAAGGGCTTTTCCAACCTGAACAATTCTATGATTCTATGAAAACCTTTAGCTAAAAGAGATAATGAGATATTTCAGATGTGCAAAACGGAGTACTGAGTGGGTGTTGAGAGATGCACATAGCTGCGTATGGAAAAGATTCAATAAAATTGCTCTTCCGTTCAGGAGACAGAGTGTAATAAGATGTTAGATTTGTCTCTTCAAAACAGTGCTATGGTGGCTTTATGATGATCAAAGTATAAAATCAAGGCTGAAAGTTTTTTCTAAATGGTACTGTGACTTATCTGTTAATTAGTTGCAGAAAGTTCCTAATCCATTATATTTCAAGAGAACGTTTTCTCTGGAACAAATGGAATGAACCAGATTCTTAGATATGATTGTGCTTGGGGTATGGTCTGATTTAAGTTTGCTATGTAACGTATTCCCATTTCTGTTCTTCAGCCATACTGTTTTAAGACACTGTAATGCAATCTGTTAAACATTGGTCAGAGTTTAGGAGTAACTTTCTCATATCAAGAATCTATGTCTTAATTAAAATTGTAATAATTGGGATCCACAGCATCCTAATTTGCAAACTCTGTAGATACAGCCTTAACACTGACAGGAACTCACTGTCTGGGCAGCTCATAAGCACTTGCTTAATCCTCTTGCAATCAGTGAAAATGTTTAGAGAACCTTTTGCAAGTCCCCCTGCATCTGTGAAGAGGGTCTAGTTTTAGCCACATGTTGCATAAAACCAAGTATGTATACTGATACTGTAACTTGTGTGATTACCTGCATGTTGTTCTTCTGTTTGCAAGTTGACAAAAGCCGCTGCCCCCTTTTGTTTTCTTCATTTGCAAAATTTACACTTTCTTATAAACAATATTGTAACTTTTTGCTTGACTCTCCTACAGGTAAAGGAAAGAGATGGAAAAACTTGTACTTTATATTAGAGGGAAATGATGCCCAGCTTATTTATTTTGAAAGTGAAAAACGAGCCACGAAACCCAAAGGACTAATAGACCTTAGCGTGTGTTCCGTCTACGGAGTACATGACAGTTTGTTTGGCAGGTAGGACACTGCCTTTAATTGTCCTGTGTGCAGCAGGAGGGTTGACTGCTGGTGTGAGGCATTTACAAGACACGGGCAATGTGTCGCTGCCTGGCTTGCATTGTGGCTCTTGGCTCATACCAGCAGTCTGTGGTTGGTGTGGATTGCAAGAGCATGTGTAGGCTGATGTGGCTGATGAACAGTGACTTGTTTAGCCATGGCAACTGCATTGCTAGCAACTGGACATAAACAACTTCTACTTTGAAATTTTAGAATTAAAGTTTTGTTGTGAAATAGGATGTGATGATGATTTGAGTTCTTTTGCATTGTCATTTTTCAAGATGGAGTGCATTAATTTTTCCATGTTCCGTTTTACAGATGTTGGAAATTATGAACTGAGGGTTTTAATCCTTTTGAACTAAGAATTGACAAGATGAAGAATTTTGTCAATTCCAAAAGATCTACATTCTTTTGATAGGTACTTGACAGTTAACTTGGTTAGATGGAGTCTGTAAGTGCTTTTTTATTTAAGAAGAATTACTTTTGTTCGATCAGACCAACTTAGCAGTAAACTAGTTCATGTAAGTCAAAAACCTCAGAAATTGTTTTTGCACAATTACTGTATTCAGAGATAATTTTCACATCAAATCTTACTACTACGGTAGTATTTTGGTGTTCAAAATATGCCAGCTGCAAGGGATGTGATTGCCAGCAAAGAAGTTGAGAATCAAAAAGGCTTTCAGGTATCATTGGTAATTAACAAGTGTTAATGTATTTGTTCATTGGTAGTTACAAAAAAAATTCACTGTCTTGTATTATAATGTCATATGGAAGAAATAGGTACACTTACTTCTGCAAGTGTTGGATAGAAATTCTGGTTATCCCATGGACCTTAATTATTTAAAAATTATATATAGTCATCTTCCAGTTATTTTTGTGGAAAATTTTTTAGGACAAATGCTTAAAATCAGTGGCATTTCTTAAGCTGCAAAGACTGCTGCGTTTGTTTGTTTGTTTGTTTGAGATTTTTTTAATGTTTTTAATACTTTTGGAAAAATCCATTAACCTAATGGAATGAGGAGTGTAGATACAGATAAAGAGTACCAGAACAGTAATAAAAAAAAATTACTGAAATGTTCTTTATGTAAGTCGGCACTTATGCAGGAAAATTTGGTGAATATTGTAAAAAAGGAGCATTTTGGTTAACAGCTCAAACAGCTTTTAAGAAACACTGTGCTGTGGTTTCATGTGGGGAGGAGATGTGTGGCCGCACCAGCCTATGAAGCTGAGATACAGTTCACCCTGCATTTTAGGCAGTTGGTAAAAACTGCCAGGGCCCTTTTCTCAGAAGTACAGTGAAGTCTGTAGCTTTGCATGGTTCTTTGGTGGCAGTGATTTAATGAGCCCCCGACCGGGCTGCTCCCTGTGCTCCCCCGCCCCTCAGCAGCATGGCCGCAGAGTGCTGCCTCAGCCTTTCTCCAGGCGGGGAAACGGATGGGGGAACTGAAGACTGAAACTCCTTTGCAAAGGAAGGAGGATCCTTCATGTAACACCCGTTTTGGCAGAGCTAAATTTCCTTGAACACAGTGTGGAGGTCACGAGTGAAGCGTGCACTTTAAATAGCTTGTGATTTAACAAAACAAAATATTTTTTATTGACCTTCTGGCAAATGAGTGGAGGTACGCCAAACGGCAAACACATTATAACTGCACTTAAGGTTGTAGGGGTTCGTGCCACATGCATGCAATGATTAGTATGTGATCCAATACACATTTTATTGGACACAAGAGCCATGGGACACATTCAGATAGGGGATTCCTTATGTTAATATTGTTTCCTGAACTCCTGAAAGAACAAATCCTTAATGTATGATTAATCGGTTGGGAACTAATGCTGAACATCTCCTGCTTTTCAAATCTCTAGGAATAGTCCTCGTTGACAAGTCTTTTCCATTAGCAATTGGCTATTTTTTGCCTTGACTGTAAGTCAGCATACACACCTATTCAGCACAGGCCATTCTAAAAGTTTCTCGGTATTCCAAAACACATTAGCTGTACTGGAAGTGCAGTTTGCTTAAAACGACATCATATATGCAAAACAAAATGCAGTTTTGAAGCACCTGAGAAATCTTCTCCTTGGAGTTCTTCCTCTTCCTGTGTGTGATGATGCTACATGTATACAAACAGAAATTGATGCAGTGTTCAATGTTCCTTACTAACAGCCAAAGTGTATTAGTTCAGTGTAAACTTTGTTTTGGCACAGATCAACAACTGCAGGTGTCTGTTATAATATTATGAAAATTAATAAAACTTACTCTTTTTTGTTTTGTTTATTTTTCAGGCCAAACTGTTTTCAGATAGTAGTTCAGCACTTCAGTGAAGAGCATTACATCTTTTACTTTGCAGGAGAAACTCCAGAACAAGCACAGGTGAGAGCTTTTTTTGGTAAATATAATTTAGGAAGCATTTTTTTTTTTTGTCTTGTGGGGTTTAATGATATTGCCCTTCTGAAAGAGGACGCAGGTGTGTCACACAGAGTTGTGGCTCTGTCAGCATTAGCAGGTGTTGTAGCATAGTAGTAGTGGATCTGCAAGGGGAATGGTTGGTGCTGAGAATCTAGCACCTACATTACCTGCACTTGGGGGTTCTACTTTGGACAAGTTCCAGTCAGTTCCCGTGGACTGAACTTCCACTAGTTACCACTGTATGTTTCTGGAGAATGGTTTGGGGGTTTTTGACATAGTTCAGTTCAGAAGAATAATTTACTCTCCAGGCCTTTTCCGTGCTGTAAACCAGAACATGGTAAGTGGGAGTTTTCCTTCAAAGGCATACTCTTGATATGAACTAAAATGCTAATACATGTATGTGTGCACAAGTGACCAAAATACATTGAACAGTTGGCTTTTGCAGTTGTTTGTCCTGTCCGTGAATTGGTGGTTGTTCATAGTCTTGGGCCCTGATCATGCACAAAAAGTGAGGTTTTCTGGTTTTAGTTGGTATCCTTTAGTTTCTAGTTCTCTAATGCTTATGTTTGGTGATTAACAATTGTACGATAGGAGCCTAATTCTCTGAAATTCACTCACCAGCAGGAGAGCGTATCCAAGATGAGGCAATGTCCTTGTTTATTAAGTTTACAGCTCTGAAAAGTCCACAGCTCTGAAATATACCCGTTGCATCAGAAGTTAAGCTTTGCATTTGATTTTATTTGAATGGAATTAAAGCGGTTCAGAGCACTTGTAACAGACTGCTATTCACCAGAGCACGAAGGCTGTATGAATTTAGTAGTATTCTTGTGTTTTGTATAAAGGAAAGCACAAATTTTCCTGTTAAATCAATAAAAATTTATGAAAGTCACAGAGATGACATCAGAATGGTGTAGTGACGTTTGTCACACAACTCTTAATGTCCTGTCTTTGAGAAGCAGTGTGCTGTATAGTAATTGAGAATAGATACATTAATTTCCACACTTATTACTGTACATTCCTTTTTGTGACACCTGCAGTGTCTTTGTGTTCTAGAAATTAAAAGAATTAAGAATGTGTAGAAGACAGAATATCCTGTCTTGTTCCCTGAACATTTGGTATAATCTACTTTTCGGTTTGATCTGCTTACAGGCTGTTCACTGCATTTATACAGAATACAGGGGGGTTTATAATCTGCCTTTGGCCCAGGAAAGTTTTACGTATTTCTCTTTCGAGAAAGTTCAGCTTTCTTTACTCTGTAACATTTCATAGAAGAGTACTTTTATATTAAGGCTCTCTTACAATGTGGTAAATTCATATCAAAGCAGCGCCATCCTATGGACTGCACAGTGTCCTTATGGTTTGTACCAAAAAAGTGAATGTCAAATTTAACCTTACATGCTAGTGTCGCTGTGCTTACTGTGACACATTGCTCATTCTCGCTGCTGTAAGCTTCGGCGTTTCAGAGGAAAGGTTTTCCTGCTATGAGTGAGTACAGAGCCATACTGTGCATCCGGGAAATATTTCTGCTAGAGTATTTAGGAGGCATTTGTTTCTTCTATTGCTACTCCTGAGAATAAGGAAACAAGCTACTGAAACTTTGTGATGTACAGCTGAAAGCTTTTCCTCCTGTGGAAGGTTTTGAAAGCTGAAACCTGATTCACAAAGTGGTCTAGCTAAGAATAGCTGCAGGGCATGTTCCTGTATTTTAAAAATGTGGAAGATACTGTGAAGGGTAAGATTGCAGCAGTGTTGTGTGGTTTCTTTTAGGGGCATTTTTACACTCTAATTTGAGAACAGATGGCAGATCTTTGAGATGCAGACTTAAGGCAGCTGTTGGTCAAAACCTAAATTTTGTGCTTTGCAAGAGCTGTAAAAAATTTGGTGTTTGGGGGACAAAAACTAGAGAACAAGGCTGTAACATATCTTCCACCTTCCAAAGGCCCCTTGCAAAGCTCCTGTGTTAGCAACTTTCTCACGCTGCAATGACTTTTTCAGAGGTGGCCTGGCGAGTTGGCAGTGCCTCTTGGCAGCTTATTTGTTTTAAAAAAAAAAAAAAAAAAATACACACAAAGGTTTTACAGTCAGTTTGATGTTAGACAACCTGTTAATTTCCTTGGTCAAAATGGAATCCATCCATCCACTCTGCTGGACGCATTTTTGAGCAAAGCGGGGCGTGTGGGATGTATGCTTTGTGTTTCTCTGTTCATGTTGGTTTAGTTTTTGTTTGAAGTATACACAGTATTATGACTGTCACACAGAGATACTGGAGAGAATAATCAGAACAGTTTGGCTTGTTAACTGTAACTTTCTCAGAGGCAAACAAGTTTTGCTTCATTTTGTATACCATTTGTAATTGCATGTAATATTACTAGACTGGAAAATTGGTAAAGGTCACACTGTACATCCATTAGTAATGCTTGCTATTTCTAAAAGAGAAAATGGTTCAGATTTGCAAATGCTTTTTTAGGTTTTGGTTTAGTACTCAAACTTCATACTTGGGAATTTTTCCAGGCTAGAGGGAGAACTTCAGATACTCTTTTTAAGATTTGTCTGTTCCACTGCAAGAAGCTGTATCTGATTTTATTGCACTATTCTGTGTCATTCTTTCTTAGGACTGGATGAAAGCTCTGCAGATGTTTTGCAGTTTAAGAAAAACCAGTCCAGGAACATCGAATAAACGTCTACGTCAGGTGAAGCTGATATTGTGGGGTTGGCAGTGCACGTGGAGGAGTGTTTTGTCTCCTCGTTGCGAAATGATACTGATAAATCTCAGAATTTTCCTTCCAGCAGTAGTAAATCCTGCATGTGCTTACTTTCCTTTCTGGATTTAACGCTGTACCCTTGTGAAACTAACCACAGTGACTTAGACTGTAATACCTACGTACGTAAAAACCAAAATGGCTTAAGGCAATCTGCACGTGCTTTGCTAGGTATTATTTTCTGACTAGATTTGAGTAAAAGTATAAAGAAGTCAGCGTTTGTATCATCTTAACTTTTAAAATTTACCACATACGGGAACTTTGAAAATTTGACAGACTTATGTGACACGTAAACAAAATACTCATTTAACTAATATTACTCATTTTCGGTAACAAATACGTGCTGAGCCATGCTTGTGGCTTAATTTCTTTTGGCCTCTTGGGAGTGCTGTGTTTGCTAGAATTTCCTCGGAGGGTAGAGGACGGATAGTCATAAATGGCCAAGTCTGTAATGATAGGAGAGTAATGTTGGAGAGGAAAACGCTATTATTTTTGAATGTTAGGAACATTGAATGTAGTTGTTTTAACAGACAGTGGAGAAAGGCATAAAATGTGATGTTTTTCAGGTCACACAACTGTTCTGTAGTTAACATTAAAGATGTTTGGATGCTTCTGGAGAGATGGACTAAATTAGGTGAATTCACATATGAAGTGGCAGGCAAAACTGGGGACTTCCAGCTGCAAAAGCAAAGCAAAAAGTGACAAACTGAAATAATTACTTACTTCAAAAAGAGAAGCAAATGCTCATCTACATAAAGGAATAGAACATAGTGTGTTGCACAAGGGGATTTTACATAATCTGTTAGGAAAACACCAAATAAGCCATTGTGTTTGGAATCATCCGTGGCTCTTATTCAGGGTGCTGGTCTTTGATTTCAGTAAAATCTTCCATGCATAGGAAAGTGTGTGTTTGCAAATCCTAATGCTTCAAAGATAATTTTAAAAGAAGAAAACAAGATGCTGTAAAAACACGGGGCTGGAGATTTGTTTTCAGTAATTATTTGAGCTACTTTTATTTTGTCACTTGCACCTCTTAAAATGTTGTTCCATGACTTCAGTTCCTTGCTCTTTTTATTAGGAAATACTAGTTTGTGTTCAGTATTCACATATTAACTTTAAACTTCCACACGGAGGATAAAAAATAATCCATTCATGTGTTTTTGTATTTCTGTTTCACCAACAAAAATTAAATTTTGTTTTGTTTTTTTTTTTTAGGTCAGCAGTCTTATTTTGCACGTAGAAGAAGCTCATACGCTGCCAGTAAAGCATTTTACTAATCCATATTGTAACATCTACCTGAACAGTGTCCAGGTAGCAAAAACACACATCAGGGAAGGGCAGAACCCTGTGTGGTCAGAAGAATTTGTCTTTGAGTAAGTCTTAATCTTCTTGAATTACTGAATTTCACCTGTAAGTTGCATTGCATTTAAGATTCTTAACACAGTTTACTGTTTTGCACGTGCTTTTTAAAAATGCTGTATGTGTGGTTATACAGCAGCAACCTTTCAGCCAAATTCTGCATGGGCAGAATTTTCTGTAGGCACCTAAATGTCTTTGTTAATATAAGTGTCTTTGGCTGATAATGAGAACTCAGGATTGAAATGAGTTTAGAATAAGCTTAAATGCCAGCCAAGTGTACTATTAATTGAGGCTTTCTGTCTTTTCTCCTAGTGATCTTTCATCTGATATTAATAGATTTGAGATAAGTCTTAGTAACAAAACAAAGAAGAGTAAAGATCCAGATATATGTAAGTATTTTTCTGTAAAAGATGCATATATATTGCAGCAATGGATATTTTGTGTGGTTTTCATTACTCTTGTAAATTCACAAGAGAATTAAGTATATTTTTATGCTTACCATACCACTGTGCTTATGTCTTGGATGTCTGGTATTGGCTTTCCATTAATGTTTTTAAAAAGAGAACCTGCATGATTTTTTGTAATAATATGCACAGTAATCCAGTTGTGTGTATCTGATAGCTTTCCTAGCTCTGCTCTAGTGTTGCCATTGTGTTTACAATGACTGTGCCTATCAAAAAACAAGAGGGAAGAGAAGCTGTCAGTATGGTCTGCTCCATAAAATGCTAAGTTCCACAGAGTTATAAGCCTGATTGCATGGAATTTTTTTTTCAGGTTTTTTGTTGCTTCCAGTGAGAAAGAGAAAGGGAGCACAGGTGTAGTACTTGCACCATTTAAAAAACAAAAAAAAAATCTTGATGGTCTCTGAACAAAATTTGCTGTTTTTTCTTTCCATTTTTACCTCATCTGTCTGCTTACCTTGTGCTACTCTCAGACTTAATGCTGAAATTGCCTCAGTATCACTTTGAATGGGAAAGGATCCATATTTTCTTCTGCCTTTTACAGAAGTTCCCAAGAATTTTATTTTCCTGGTATTACCCAGGCAGCTGCTGCTTCAACTATGGTTTTGGTTCTGTTCCGGGAAATTACCAGCAAGCTGTAAGACCTATCAGCTTTCTAGAAAAGATAGGGTTTGAAGAACGTGGATTCTGAACTCCTAGACAAAAAAATAGATTTTTTTTTTTTTTTTTTTTTCCCCTTAGGTTCTCTTCCCACACAATGTGTTTTTTAGGAGGTTTTTTTGTTTCTCTTATTCAAGGTATCTCGTTTCCCACCATACTACTTCTGGAGCAACTTTAGCCCCCTGCCTCCTCTTTGATGCCTGCAGGGCAGGACACCCTCCCTGCCCCCTTCAAATTTGTTCTCAGATTTTTTTCTTTTGTACTGTGTTCAGAGCTGTCTGTTCCAAAGCCTGTCAAGAGTATTTATAATCAATTGCAGTTGTTTTCAGTTTACGTTTATTGTGTTATTGGCCTGGTACATATGCCTCAGTGCTAATTTCTTGATTTTCTTTTTTTTTCTTTTTTTGAGATTTGTAGGGAAACCTTGACCAAAGTAGAGGAGTTATCATTTGTTTTGAATGCTCTTACAGAACCTAATTCAATTTCAAAACTCCTTCCTCTGACTGGAAAACTTCCCACATAGCAGGAGGAAAAAGATACGTTCCCTCTTTACAAAAGGGCTCTAGTTGCAGTTGTGACCATGTTCTTGCACTGTTCTTTTATTCTTTGATCTGGAAAACTGATTATCTGTCAACACCAAAGCTCTGGTTAGTAAAAGAACCTTTGAAAGGGTAATTCTTGAATGGGATACTTAAGTAACTTCTTTAAAAGTGTTTCTTCCTCTGTCGGGATTAAGGAGGTTGTGTTGGCATTGGATGTATCCAGCTGATGGGAGGTGATAGAAAGTTTCCTTACTGAGGTCGGAGCAGGATTGGCCGAGTTTCTTGATTTGTAGTTAGGTATACTCTTACAGCATCACCCAACGGGCCTTTCATTTTGGGATAAGGAATAACCTAAGTCAGCTTGAACGAACGCCTATCTCTGCTTACATCCCCAGCCCTATTAAATCTGTGAAGTGCAGGGGCGGAAAAATGAGCTAAGCCAGACCTTATCTTACATACGTATGCACTGCGTTGCCTGAATAACCCTTGAACTCTTCAAAAGCAAGAGAATGAGTTCCTTTCCTGAACAGTCTCCTTTTCAGCCACAGCTGTTAAACGTGGACTGCTCTGAAGTGGGAGTCATGCGAAGCTGCTGCTATTCATCTTCCCAGTTAATTGGGTTAAGTCAGCTTTGCTGCTTGCTTTTCCTGCCATGAAAAGATTGAAGTCCCAAAACTCTGTTATTGGTCTCACTGCTTTATTTCTTTCATCATAACACACAGAAGTTAAATACCAAAATGACACTAGCTAGTGAAGGCTATTTTTTCAGTATTTTAAAACAATTTCCTGAGTGTTTAAGTCTTTGACTTTGAAGTTTTGCCTATTATGAGTATTCCATAATTATTTTAGTATTTTTGTTTTCAAAAAGTATTTCAAATAGAAATTATACTAAACAGTATCAATTCTATTTAATCTTTCTTTGTTTCTTTAACCTTAAATTGCATAAGAATTTATTGAAATAAATATATATAACATGGCTTGAAAAAAATGAAGCCCTAGAATGTATTGGTAGACTTCACCTGCTGCTACTGCAAACAGGGATGCTCAGGTATGATTAGACAAGTCAAATTAATGAATCCTCAGGACAACACCACACAGTGTTTACCTGGAGTGGAAGTTCTGGTTTGGTTTTGCACTGTGATGGTTGGTCGACTGCAAATTAGTTCACGCTGAAAAAGAAACATTTTTATAATGGAGGCAGTCACAGGCAAAGTATTAGCCAATGTCTTTCCTTTCAGGCGCAGTTGTTATTTGCAGAAGTGCCAAAGCTTAGTTTTGAAACCAACAGCTGAGATTGTAGGAGGGTAAGCTGTGCTAACATGGAAGTGACTTGTGGCTGCGGAAGGCAGGATTTAGTATGTCCGTGGACCGAGCAATTTCCTCTTTCTCAAGATTTCAGATGGCTTTTATTCTGAATCAGTAATTAGAGTTATTTTAGGGTTTTGTTGATGGCTCCATTTTGTTCCGGCAGGGTTAGACAAAGGCTTTGCAGTAAATTCAGGTTCATTTCTAGTCTGAGGACTGGAACAAACCTAAGTTTGAACCACTTTTCACTCTGATTCCCCAGTTATAATTGCTAACGACCAAAATACAGTCTTGTTACTAGATATTATTCCCAAAGCTTCATTAGCAAATATAACATTAAGAAACCTTAGCCTCACATTTTTTTGTACCAGTGTTCATCATGTAAAATACCGTGATTCTTTTTGAGATATATGTGCCTTGTATGTGCAAGCAAAATAAGAAGAAAAGCACATTGCTTAGTTGTGGGTAGAGGCGCTTTGATGCTGAGGAGAAATACTCTAGGAAGGTCAATTGATTACCTGGTCTAAAGACATTGTCCCATCCATGCTTGTGATAAGTAGCAGGTGATGAGTTGTTTCTCACACTGCTTGACTGATTTGAATGTATTAGCTTGTATCAGTTTATTAACTCCAAAGAATATGAAATAGGCAACAGGAATGTCCTGAAATGAGCGTTATGTGATTTTTTTTCTGTTCCAGCATTGAATGATATCCTGCTGCATATTGCAACACTGGGGCAATGGGAAGTCTACTGGAACTGTTGACAATTTCTGCAAGGAAGTGTGGTGTATGGGCTTTGCAGAAATGTAGGGAAAAAAAACACCAAAAAACAGTAAACAAAACTCTTGAGGGTTTTGGGTTTTTTAATCTGAGGAACTTAAAAGCAGATCTCACTGAGAGGCATGGGAAGAGAAGGTGTTTGCTTGAAATATCCAGACTGACAGGCTAAATGTGAAACTCGAACTGTGGGCCCCTCTTGGAGCGTGGTGGGTGTTTCACAGGCACAGTGTTGCCTCCTCAAGTGCCTGGGCCCTTTCTGTATGAAATAACTCCGTTCAGAAACGCGTCTGCCTGCTCCGAGAGCTGCAGCTTGCTAGCCGGCTGCTGGCCAGACTTCAGCCGCAGGCCAGGTCATGGGTTGGCAGTTTCAAGGTACCAACATGATTGAAAAGCAAATTAATGATCTGGCCGTTCTTGAGTTGACTTTCATCATTAGCTAGGCAGCAAGCTGCTTAGGAACACTTTTTTACATAATTTGCCTAAACCGTTACAGCCTGAACCTGGGAGTTAGTATAAAAGAAATACATACGGCAGTGTTTGGGAAAGCCATAGCAGCACTGTAATAATAAATAGTAAGAAGTAACAAAGTGGTCAAGGAGCAGACCTGATCAGCCCAAGGCTGGAAAGAGGACAGTGAATTCCAAACACTTCCTCTGTTTGTAGTTTCTGACTGCTACCTCGATTTGCAGGGCAGCACGTTTTTTTCTCACTGCCTGGGTGTTATGAAGAAAACTGTGCCAATATCTGTGTGGCATTGCTGAATGTATGTGTATGCATTCTTTACAGAATGCTTTCTATCTCTTCTTCAGTTTACAGGAGTCCATTAAGACTTTGAAGAGAGAAACTGTCAATATATTGGTGGCAAAAATCTTGATTACTCTTAATACTCTTTTGCTGGAACAAGATGACGTGCTGAAAATAAACTCTCTTTTTATTCCATAGTAGCACTGTTTTGCTGGAGATAACTTGAACAATGCTTTTTTTCCTTAAGTGTTTATGCGTTGCCAATTAAGCCGATTACAAAAGGGACATGCAACAGATGAGTGGTTTCAACTCAGTTCCCATGTACCATTGAAGGGTATTGAGCCAGGATCTTTGCGTGTTCGAGCACGGTATTCTATGGAGAAGATCATGCCAGAGGAGGAGTACAATGAGTTTAAAGAGGTACGAAGTTGTTTAACTTCCCTTGGTTTATCCGTCAAAACTCATTTTATTGGTTGTTTGAGATGGATCTCAATAATACTGGCTGACATTGTTAAATAATATAGTGACATCTGCCACTACAGGTGTATGATACCAGTTTTTACAAAGCTGTTACACATCAGAAGAAGCTTCTGAAGATCTTAAAATTCTGTTTGTCTTTCAGCTTATACTCCAGAAAGAACTTCATGTAGTCTATGCCTTATCCCATGTTTGTGGACAGGATAGAACACTGTTGGCTGGCATTTTATTGAAGATTTTTCTTCATGAAAAGCTTGAGTCCTTGTTGTTACGAACACTAAATGACAGGGAGATAAGCATGGAAGGTACTGCACTGGATTACACTGAAGTTTACTGGAACGCTGGGCGGGGGGGAGGGAAGGGCTCCAGCGCCTGCCTTTTTTTTTTTTTCTCCTCCTTTAGTTACAACATCTATCAAAGTATAAATACAGCACATTTTTCCTCTGCTTTTTGTTGTCTCCTTTTCCCAACTTTTCTCTTTGCTGTCTTTTTTTTTTTTTCAGATGAAGCTACTACGTTGTTTCGTGCCACCACTTTAGCAAGTACACTTATGGAGCAGTATATGAAAGCCACAGCAACAAGTTTTGTTCACCATGCACTGAAAGACTCTATATTAAAGATAATGGAGAGCAAGCAGTCCTGTGAGGTGATACCTTGAACTGTGTTTTTAAACATTCTGGTTTGTTGACAGAATTACCTACTGGTGGTTAGATTTTACGTTTGCATTAAATGTTGGCTTCAGAGACACTTATTAATCTCGCAGAACTAAAATTCATTTATATGAGAAATACAGGAACTGAATTCATTAAGAGATTGTTTTTTCCTAGATGTTGGTTTAAATAATGCTCGTAGTAGAGCTTTTTAAGTTTTTTAATTAAAATTTTTTTAAATTGTGTGTTTGTTCTTTAGCAGTTGTAGGCTGTTCTGTAGCAGTTACTGAGTGGCCTAAGTAACTTGTAGTAAGCTCAAGATACCATAGAAGTCAGTGTCTGAACTTTAGTTTTTAAAGCTTCCTGATATAAGTGATTGTTATTGATCCTGAAACTGATGTTTTTAAAATGACCCTCCTAACTTGTGTGTTTCACTTACTTAACTGTGGAAGGGATGGGAGTCCTCAGAAATTTGGACTGAGAGAGACAAAAAGGTCATGCAGATGGATAGCGGTGAATATCTGAGCTATTAAAACCCTAGTGTATTAGAACTTAAAACCATTGCTTCTTCACGTTTCCTGACTAGCCATTGAAACAGACTTGTCAGTTCTGTAACAGACTTGAACAGCAGCAGAATATTTAATTTACTTTGAAGTAGTATTCCCTGTGTAATATTATGAAACTATATTTGTAGTTCCAGTTAGGAGGAGAAACTCAATCTTTTTCTCTTTTTGTTTTAGTTAAATCCCTCAAAGTTAGAAAAAAACGAAGATGTAAACACTAATTTGGCACATCTACTCAGTATACTTTCAGAATTGGTGGAGAAAATATTCATGGCTGCAGAGATACTGCCTCCGTAAGTTTGCACTTTTCTGTGCAGATACATATTTGAAAATTCCTGTTTGTGTGAATTCTATTGCACCTTATCTTCTGCTAATCAGTCACAAGACTAATGGCTTTAGGGTTGCTGTGTGCACAAAGAGGAATGTAAACAGGGGGAAAAAAACACTTTCAGGAATGAATAGTGCTTTTTGCAAAAGCCTCTGGCTAGCAGATGTGTTCTGCTTTGAAGGAGAAGCTGCTAGACCCAAGAGATCAGGGAAAGAAGGATAATAAAAATAATCTCGTATTTCCACAAAAAGGTCGAAGACAGTAGTAGTTAGCAGACAATTACATATATTTGATTACAAATTCTTTCCAGACCTCCTCTTCTGAGAAAGAGCTAGAATTATTAACAGCGTATTAAAAATACGAGCAGGTAGCAATAGAATGGTACCGTACTATGATTGCTTCTGTCTGCTAGGGAAAAGGGTGGGGGTTTTTTTAATTGCTAAAATAACTTGTGTTTGTAGTTTAAATTTGATCCACCTAATAAAAAGTGGATAGTACTAATGTTTTCTTTCACTGTGTCATTAGCTTTTAAAGTAAACAAACTCCACAATTTTGAGAGCAGAGTAGCACAGAAGTGTTTCTTTTGTGTTAATGCTGGCAAGGCTAGCTTTAAACGCTGCACTTCTTTTAAGTATATGATGCAGCTCTCAGTATTTTCTGAATTACACCACAATTTTCCCATTTTTCAGTGGGAGAGGACTATTGCTGTGGTTGCTTAACTTACAAACACCTAACCCTCATTTATGGAAAGAACAGTTGTTTAGAGAAAAATCGTTGGCTGTTTAGAGAAAAATTTAAAAACCCCAAACATCACAATTGTCTTTTTTTAAAAGGAAAGAAACAGGAAACAGTTATAAAACATTTAATGTACATGTGAAAAATCACTGAATTGCATACAGATTTGTGTATTAATGAAGGTTTTTTCTTGCCATTTATAAATGTATTTTTGTAAGTCTAGAAATTGACTTTTTATAAATTTATTAACATAAATTAATGTAAAGCTTATGTCTAAATTATAAACGTAGAATTGATAAAAATTCTGCATCAAGTAGGAGGTTCATCTAGATTCTTTCTGACCAGCTTTTTTGATTCTGTAAGTTCAATGGAAGGAGTAACTAGCTACTATGTTTGCAGGACGTTGAGGTATATTTATGGGTGCCTACAGAAGTCTGTTCAAAACAAGTGGCCAGCTAATACCACCATGAGAACCAGAGTTGTTAGGTAAGTTACCTGCCACTTCATTCTGAAAACAATCTTTTCAAGTCTTGTTAAAGACACACCTCAGTGTGCTTATCTATGCTGCTTTCAGTGACGAAACTGTATAGTACTTGGGATAGGTTACAGCTGAGGCATGATATCCCAGTTAAGGGTTATGAGCTTGCTAGATTCTTAATCATCTTCTTAGAGCCTTGACAGAATAAGACAATATAGTATAGAGGTCAGTATAGCTTTATTTCATAGTTCTAACTTCGAATTTATTTGGGTTTCATCAAGTTTTATGAACCAATTTAAAATAGCAATTTCCTTTTTCATGCTGTGAAAGAAAAACTTCTCTCAAAGCAGTAGTTAATGTTTGTGATACCTGTAGAGACCAGCGACCTCTTGAAGATCACATTCCTGTCATACGCCACCTGGGATTCCTATGTATGTAGTGTGTATTAATTGCTGGAGAATTCTTATATGGTTTAAGTTTCATGCCCTTTAAAATGCAGACCTAACATGGTAAGGAATCTGATACCTTCTCATAAAGACAACTGGGCTGTTGTTAGGTTTCACTGAGGTACTCTCTGCATTGGGATATATAGTTTTCTGCATCAGAGAAGGCTCCCCAGGCGCTGGTGTTGGGCTGCTGGTTCTGATCACTCTGAATCAACGCTCTAGGCTGGTTTCTGAAAACTCGTAATTCTGTGCTGTCCTGGTTTTGTTTTGTTTCATTTCTCTGCTCCAGCCTAATGCTGAAACATTCCAGAGCTCCTCTAAAAATGTTGGGAGGAGGTTACTGAACCTGGCTCCTCTGAACTTGCAGCAGCCACAGGAACTCCAATGCAATACACAAGTTCTTCCTCTTAACGCTGTCCACTGCCAGTGTAGGTCAAACAAAAATATTTGACAAAGATGTCTTGACACTGTTTTTCTAAATGCTACTGGGGGTTTTAAGGGTATCAGAGCCACATCTTCCCTTTTTTGGAGTGTCTGACAGTTGTATGATTCGCCAAGGTTAATCTCCCACGGAGGGAGTCTTCCAGAGGATTTGTCTTTGGCTTGCGTTTATCATTGTGACACCAGAAGCCTTATGTCATCCAGGGTGCCGTGCAGGGGAATTGCCTTCAAATGGAGGCTGCTTTTGTTGTGAGAGCCCCTCTTACTTTGAGAGGCTCACCTACTGGAAGTTGGTGGATTGCTCGGCAGTGAATACCTATCTCTTTCTCCAGAAAGAACCGCATGGCTTTCCTCAGCAGATACAGCTCGTGTTCAGGGTTTTCCAGAGGTGTCTCCACTGGATGCTACAAATATTGGATCCCTTGCTGTTGTGATGTTAGTCTTCACAAGTGGATACTAGTTGATTTCTTTCTAGAGTACAGAGTTTCACAGCCTTCAGTCACGTTTATTATCTTTTATTGCACTATTTTTGGTCCAAGAATCATTAAATATTCAGAGGCAGATGGACAGGTTTTAGATGTGTGGGTATCTTCCCTACTTGTCCTGGTTTCGACTGGGACAGAGTTGATTTTCCAGTTGATCTTCCCAGTAGCTGGCACAGCGCTGTGGTTTGGGTTTAGGATGAGCAGAATGTTGATAACCACTGATGGTTCAGTTGTGGCTGAGCAGGGCTGACACCAGCCAAGGCCTTTTCAGCTTCCCCTGCTCTGCCAGGGGCACAAGGAGCTGGGAGGGGGCACAGCCAGGACGGCTGACCCCAACTGGCCCCAGGGCTATTCCAGACCATACGGTGTCATGCTCAGCACATAAAGCTGGGGGGAGTTGGCCAGGGGGTTGCCAGCTGGGGTTAAAGCGTGACACTACTGTATTAGTCAGAAGGTGATGCCATTTCTCTCTGGTCATAAAAACCCCCATGTAGATATTGACTCATTCTTAATTTAGGCAGGTTGACCAGGGTAAGAAGCACCAGTTCTGTATCGGCAAGGTCCGTGCTAGATTCATACCTCATTGGCCTTCAACTTTGGGCACTTTAAAAGAGGAATTGGTGTATATGCCATGACTTCAAAATTAATTACTTCCTTGTAGCTTTAACTTTGCACCATAGGAAATAATTTTGGCTTTGCACGTAGCTGTGAACTATTGTCTCAGCAGCCCGTAATTCATGGCTCTTGGAGAAGTAAGACAGTACTTCTGTCTATAACAGTATTAGGTGTCTTGGACGTATGGAAGGTGTGCCAACCTCACTGCTGTGTGTGTCATTTTCAAGTAATATGGACGTTCCCATCGCTGTGTAGTTTGCAACAGGCAGGGTAGTGTAAGGTCCCCTTCCTTCTTTTATAAGTGGTCAGGCTTTGGTATTGCTGAGGTGAAAACCAGTCTGCTGATAGAGTCCAAGCACTCAGAACAAAATTAAAGACGATTTCAATTGCTTTAGTTGGTCCATATGTCACTTCATTGCACAGCAATAGCTGGAATTAAGGTTAACCTGATGTGGATGTTCTTTACTTCTGCTGTTAACAGAAAGTTAGATTTTTCTTATGCTGCTGAAGGCTATTCTGGGTTTCTGTTGAATGAGTTCCTCAGTCAAAAGGGAGCACTTTTTTCCCAGCTTTCTAGGCAGCAGCAATTACTTGTAGGAGAAGAGTGGCAGATCCCATATTATTCTTCTATAGCCTAGAGCCATCAGGATATGGATCAGCTTAAGCTGACCTAAGGCTGTGTTGCTGCCAAAAGAGAGGTTCCCTTTGCCCACCCGCTTCTGTGCTCCTCCTTGCGTTGGCTTTGGGGAGCGGGTGGCTGCGGGGTGGATGCCTTGTGGTAGCAGAAGATGGAAAACTTTTGGGAGGTCAGAGACCAGGGGCTCCTCCTTTGTGAAGCCGACATGGTCTGAGATTGCCTTCAGTATGACTTGACAATTAACTTCTTCCCACTTGGTTTCACCAGTTCACCTTAATTGGGAAATCAATATGCCTATTCTTTCAGCTTTTATGATAATTGAAGTCATAGCATGATACTCGTAATGTGTTAACGTATTCATAGAGTGCAGGCTGGTTGGTTGGTGTCTGTCTCAAAAAGATTCCACACTAATTTGAATCCTTAAAGACTACACAATGTTACATTACTTCTCTGCCTTTATTGAACAAAATACAATTTTCTTCTATTTCAGTGGCTTCGTTTTTCTTCGACTGATTTGTCCTGCTATCCTGAACCCAAGGATGTTTAATATCATCTCAGGTGACTATATGCTTCAGACTGAATTCATACTTTGTACAGTAGTAGGCATGACATTACTCTAGTGTCTAATGTAGCAAAATATGAAGGTTTTTTGAATGCTGTGTCCAGTCATGTTATCCACGTCTCTTGACTGATTCCTCCATAAGGCAGCCAACGTATGCTTTTCACCCTTAGAGGTTAGATTGTAGTTACTCCCAATGTTGTTTTAAAGTCCAGAAAAACACGCATTGTGGTATTTAATAATTCAGTTTTGAGTTAAAAGTCTAGCAGTGCAGAATGTAGTCTAGCAGTGTGAAAAATGGAAGTGCGTGATCTTCAGATGTCACCTTGAATGCAATGTGATGCTGAAGTTAATGGCTGAAATCCAGTGGTATCTCTTAAATGAACAAGACTTGTAAAGTTGAAAGTGTTGTCTGCAGAGCTGGGAATACATCTGTGCACTTAGAAAATGATACTTGAGTAATTTGTTCAAACGTCCTGCTTTAGATAGCTTCCAGCCATTGGAGAAGTCTTGTCTTTGACTCATTACATACAGTCACTCTCAAATACGGAATCTTAAAGATGAGAGAGGGAGTGGAGTGGGATTTAGACAGGGTGGGCTGTGCAGACTCGAGGTGGTAGTCTTGGTTGACTTAAAATGCCTTCTATGGGAGAGTTCCTGTGGGCTTGCCTAAGTGAACGTTCTCGCCGCCTAAAGTCTTACCTTATGTCTGATGCTTTCTTGGTGCCTGCATTTATAGCCGTTAACTAGAACAGTGATGGGGAACATTCCTGTTGGCAAGAGTGGGATGGCAGAGCCCGTGGCCCAGCGCTGGCCGGTCTCGGGGAGCATTCTCCATGGTGGTGTCCATCAGGGACCACACCTGACACGCTGTTGCCCTGGGGCTTTCCTGTGGTGAAGCTTTCATGGTGAGGGCGTGGATTAGCCCATGGCAGTTGCCTTAAGCACCTGGAAACATTTGTGGGCATTTTTAACTTAACCTTCTGTAGGAGGAAAAAAGGAAAAGCATAAACCACTGAAAATTCTATTACTAAAGTTAAAATATTGGGACATCTGAGTTGCTTAGTTTTAAAAGTTTGCATATGTTACACTTCGTCTTTGTTTTCTGTGGTTTTTTTCTTGGTAAAGATCCCCCAAGCTAGAGTGCATTTGGTTTGCACTAGCCATTGCTCTTCCTCCTCCCTCCCTAGCAGGTTCTTGATTTTTACCAATAAAATGCTGATTTCAAAATAGGAGGAAATCAGAGATCTGATGGGGTTTTTTTAGAGCTGTTTAAAAAAAAAAAAAAAAAAAAAAAAAAAAGGAGGCGGCAGTCCTTTTGGAGCAAAGCTTCCAAAATAACATTTTTATCATAATAGAAAACGAAGTGTTCTGGAGGCTGGAGGCTGGGTGTGCAGGTACGGCTCGGTATCAGTAGCAATCCTATCACATAAGCAACTGCGACTGAAAAAAAAAAAATCTCTGTTTCAAAAGTTAAATCCCTTGTTTCAAACACCTTCGACCCTCTTAAAGTAATTAATTTCATCAGATTTCATCAGATCAGTTCTCCTAACCTGGAGAGTTCCCGATTCCAAGGCTGGTAATGTTTTCCAGCATCGCTGCGTGTGTGGTACCAAGCGCTAGGTAGGACGAACAACTGACATCAGCTGCATAGCTCCAGATATTCAGGAAAAATCAGAACTTCCTTTTCAGTGGATTTTGGAGGGGGAGAGGAAGAAAGAACAGTGAAAGATACAGGTAGACCATGAGGAGCTTAGGGCATTCTTATGAAGAATTATAAAATTTAGAGCTTACATAATCATGTCAATTTTGGGATGCTTCAAACCTGGTGTTCAACCAGGCCATTTACTGTAACTGGAAGGAAAAAGAATTTTGTAAGATATTACTGGGTAATACCACTTGCTGGAAAAGGAAGTTTTAACTGACAAAGTGGTTAATGTAAAGTGTTAAGTGTAATGTTAAGTACAGTGAGTGACTATAATATCATGGAAATACAAGCCACGATTGAATGTAGAGTTCGCTCTGTTTTCCTGGTGGAAGTAACTTAAGAGTATAATTTGCATAACTTGTCAGAGCCCACTTATGTGGGTATACACAAATAAGGAAAAAGTAACTTGCCTTTTTTTTAAATTCTAAAGGTAACTTTTTTTCTATTCTAACAGCAAATAATCCTCCTTTCAACAGAATCGGTTTTGTATTTGTGAAAATGGTTCTTAACTTCACCTCGTAGTAACACCACTTCATTTTGCATACTTGTTCTGTATGCAACTATTAAGAAAATCAGATGTTCATAATAGTATATTTTTGTGGGCATTATTAAGCAACGTAAGTTTTGCTTCGACCAAGTGACATCTTCCAGATGCAGTTCTGTTGTAATATTAAAAATATTTAACTCCATGAAAAAATATGAATTGAAGAAGAGCTTTACTTTCATGTGACTGCAGTTGGTTCTAAATGGAACAGTCAGTAACTCTCTACCTCGTATTCCTGCCAGATTCTCCTTCCCCCACTGCTGCAAGAACGCTGACGCTGGTCGCCAAGTCTGTGCAGAATTTAGCAAATCTGGTTGAATTCGGAGCTAAGGTGAATAAACTTTACACACAAGAGAACAGCCTACCGCTATGCTTCCAGTACATTTCAGTGCTTAGTATGTGCAAAAGACCGGTTGCCCTTTTCTTGCACAAAGCCCGACACATCACCCGTTTGTCCTCATCAGCCAGAAGGCCTTATTGCTGCACTTTCCTCTGTCCTCATCATTTAGAGCTAAACAGGGCGTTGATGTGCAGAGTAGCATCAGGTCTGGTCAAATTGGGAAGAGGAGCCATAATCGTTTGAGAGGAAGTGATCTAGAAACTCAGGTTAATGACTTGGCACATCCCATGAGGGTTTTGAATCTGGTGGTAGGAACACCAGCGACGGTCTGCGAAATAACTGTTGAAAGAATGACCGTACCAGTAGGTGTTAGTGTGATGCAACCAGGTATTGATGCTGTGAGAACACAGATAAAGTCACCAGGCATTTGTGCCAAAGACAACGGCGGAAATATGCGGAGCATTCTTGTCTCTGTTTGCAACAGAAAAAAAACAGAGCAGTCATGCTCCCGTATCTCCTGCGTTAGCGGGGAGAAGCGGAAGAGGAAAGGCAGGCAGCCATCCCACCACAACAGCAGTGTCCATGATGGTAATGCGGGCACGATTTCTTTTGGAATATCCATCTCAAAAAGACAACTGAGAATTGCTAGAGCGGGAATCTGTGATGGGAGGCAATCAGGAGGATAAATACTCTGCCTTAAATAGATGATGGGAGCTTTTTTTGCATTGCCATTGATTATTTCATGTCATGGAGGGAGGGTATCTTTCAGTAATACTGGCATGCACCCTTGAAATGCATTCCACATACATGTTGTATCTATATATAGTAATTAACTTTCAGATTGAGGCGTACCGGGCCTAAATTCCCAGCTTGGTATAGATTAGCCAATTCTGAAACAAATTAAGAACTGCCAACCTCTGGCTCATACCCCTCCCCTGCTGTTACCCTTTTACGTTTACGTACTCCTTAAGGTTGGTATCTTCTGCAGTAGAGCACTTCAAAGCACCCCTTTTATTTGTAGTTATCTTCATATTGCTAGATGTAATTAGTGTTGTAAATCAGGTGTACATACTGCACTAAAAAGCCCCAGCTTTCAGTAAAGTTTCTTTTTATAATACTAAGAGAATGCCAGCAGTAACTGATCTGCCTCCATTCTCAGGCCAAAACATCACTGAAAAAATAAATCTGTTGACTTAAAGATAATGAGAGTGACTTCAGGCTGGCGCTGTGAAGTTGCTTCTCTGACACATGTAACTTGGAACATAGGTGTTAGTGAAAGAACAAGAAAGAGGGCACTTACTCCTGACCGTACCTTCGAAAGCAGAGCATTTGTTCATCACGGCTCGGTATCGAGAGACATTCATCTTAATGCAAATCCATGTGTAAGAAAATTCCTGAGTTGGAGATGCTGAATCTTCTGAATGTAAGAAAATACCAAATTCTGGATTCTTTTGACTGGCTGCACAACAGACGTTAGAAATTCACTTAAAAAACCAGAACCACTCCAGATGACAAGCTTGTTTTGCAGTGTTGTTTGTCTGACTGCGCTGTGTTCACTTCAGGTATGACAGTTATCTTGGCATTGATTTGTTCTAACAAATACTTTTAAAAATCACTAGGAGCCATATATGGAAGGGGTAAATCCATTCATCAAGAGCAACAAGCATCGCATGATCATGTTCTTGGATGAACTTGGGGTGAGTGGTTAAAAAAAAATCTTTACTGGAAGTTAGATACCAACATTCTAAATGAAAAACCTTTATGCTTCTTATTAACGAGCTCAAAAATGCATCAGCTCCCACAGAATTCTGATTGCTCATAAGTTGTTCTTACGCATGTTTGGAAACTGCAGATTGCTGGCCTGTCATATGGAATTAAAACCATCAAATGTCATCTTAGGCTTCATTCCTTTAGCGCCCCTGTAGGTGTGAGAAGCTCACATCGATTTCAATAGCTATGGGGATCAGAAATTTGGGCCAAAATTACAAATCTTCAAAAATACGTTTTAAAACAAAATATTCTTAGATGTCATACATTTGTTGTACGGTTTTGACCAGAGATTGAAATTATGTTTTGCTTTGAAAAACAGTAGGTTGAGTTTCAGTCATGCATTGCCAAACATGTCACTCTGTGCGTTCTAGATGCTGCAGTCTGGAAGTGAACTGCAGTTCCCGCATTCCCTTAAGCTGCCGCTGTTTGCGTATGATAGCTGTAACTGGAGTTAGGACCACGTGCTATATAAGTGTATTTTTAAACCAAGAACTAGTTTTAAAAAACAAGATGAGAAAAAATGCGCCAATCTTCCTGAATTCATCCCTAAAGGTGACCTAGAAGATCCCTCAGAATATTTTGATAAGATACAAAAATGAGTGTGGCATTCAGGTGGGTTGCCGTACGACACCTTTTTCTGTTTAAATTGCAACTTCTGCACAATATATGTCAGGTTTCTTTAAATGATAGATTTCGCATCAGGTCTCTGAAAACTGTTGGTTTGCAAAGTAACTGTTGGATTAATCTGCAGTTTTAGTTGCAACGCTACTGTTTTATGACCAGTGTAATGAGTTACTTGATACTTTGAAATTTTGCTGG
Source organism: Gorsachius magnificus (assembly GCA_034008185.1). Lineage (NCBI taxonomy): Eukaryota > Metazoa > Chordata > Aves > Pelecaniformes > Ardeidae > Gorsachius > Gorsachius magnificus. The sequence goes on from CM067109.1 coordinate 79,928,553, forward strand.
ATTTTTCTTGCTGCTGTTTTCTCGTTTAGCTAGATAAATAAAGCACCTGGCGGATGCATTCCCCCTCATTTAGGGGCAGATTGTGAGTCTCTGTGTGCCTTCTGGTCAGCTCCACGGTGGTGTAGCAATACCAGATCTTCTAGGAAGAACCCTTCTAGCAGGAGTAGACACTGCAGCATACTTATAAAGCGCTTGCAGAGAGGAGGAAATAAATATGTAATTTGTAGTAGAAAGATGGACTGGAGACTTAGCTGGGAAGACCAGGCACTGCAGTACTTGCTTGTGGTCGGCAGAGCCGCCGGGCTGTAACTGATCTTCCTGTGTGCCCAGGTCCTCAGCTCTTTTTTTTTTTTTTTTTTTTTTTTTTTTTTGTTGTTGTTGTTGTTGTTGTTGTTGAAGAACGTTCCTGAGCTTCCAGACACTACGGAGCACTCTAGAACTGACCTGTCCCGCGACCTGGCGGCCTTGCACGAGATATGTGTGGCACACTCGGATGAACTCCGGACGCTCAGTAACGAGCGAGGTGTAATGCAGGTGAGCGACAAGGAACACGCCGCAGGTACAGGCAGGATGTCCTCAGTCACTCCCTCACCTCAGCATTCTGCTGTGGTGTTTCTGGCTCACAGTATGACCGATAAACATTTAAAACCAGGAGGCTGTTAGCGAGCTGTAAAGGTAAGTACTTAGTCCCTCGTTTTGTTTCTTCATGCAACAAAACCAAGGCGGTTCTTTTTTTAAAGTGGCCAGAGGAAGTTTTAGTTTCTAGAGGAAGCCTAAACCCGCAAAATTACTGTCTCCTGGGTTGTTAGTTCCAGGATATCTTTTTTTTTTTTTTTTTTCAGTTGAGAACTAAATTTATTTTCATTAGCTTTCTATCGATACCTCCCATTTCTGCTTCCCAGTTTGTAAATGTGGCAGAGTCCCCTCGCACACCCCGTCAGCGGGCTAGCGGCACGCTCTCGGCCTCCCTCCTAGACCACCGAGCAGCGCAGGGATGCGTGGCTGCAGAGGCAAAGTTCGTAACGCTTGTTCTAGACTTGCCCTTCGGAGCAGTGTCTTGCTGACTAGGGAATCAGCTGTTTCAGCCGTTTTGGGTTTGGTGGGGTTTGGGGTTTTTTTTTTAATAGCTGTTTCAATATACTTTAAACTCCCTAGCTCTGGTAAACTCCCTAGGTCTGATAGGCTCATGCTGAAAACGCTCCTCAAGCAAGGCTGTTCCGTTCCCAGTTGCTAACGTGGGGGTTTTTACCGACTCTCTCTCTGCAGCATGTTCTTAAGAAGCTTTTGGCTATTACTGAACTGCTTCAACAAAAACAAAACCAGTATTCAGTGTCCAACAACACCAGGTAGCAGCCCTCTACCTGAATTCTGCATGGATCCAGCATGCCCAACATGGCGACTCACACCAGTATCACTTTCTTCTTGCTCTTGCCAAAAATAGCACACCCTGTCACATTCCCAGTGATGTGTGAACTATGCAAAAAGAAAAGAAAGATCCTGTTGGTGAACGATTGTACCAGCAGCCTTTTTTAAGCTATCTGTGCAGGACATTTGCACTTTTTTCCACTTGGAAACAGTTTTCACAACCTCTGAGCCTTGGTGTACAGTTCACCTTCCGCAAAGAAAATGCTGTGACTCTGTCTTGAACTTCTGAAAATTATTTTCAGCACCTCTGATTGCCAAAGTTTTGCTCTCTCGTTGGAAAAGAGTTATCAACTGACATGGAAAGAAACGTGTCGTTTTGACAGCCACCTATAACTGGATAACATTTCTTACTGTAATTTCTGACTGGTTACAACAATTACGACTTTTGACTGTTTCAACCACTCTAACTTGTATTTACAGTTTGCAGAATTTGATGTTATGGTAGGAACAATCTTTACTGTACACTTTTTTTATACCATGCTGTTTCTCTTGCTGGAATCATGTTGAAAGAGAATATGCAGAATGGGTCTTGTCAGCTTTATTTTTTTTTTTGATGTGCCACTGATTCAGTCCGAGTAGTTCTTCCATCAAGAACTGTGTATCCAGATAAAATCACAATGCTTTTGTAAAATGTTTACAACAGTAAATAATTTGAATTCAGTAAATTTATTGATCATTGTATCAGGCATGCATGCATTCATTAAACCATTTTATAAAATATGTATTGGTTGGTCTTTTGTGTACTGTAAGTCTAGCATAAATACTATTTTTATAAGTGAAAGTTTTTAAAATAAACCAAGCTGCAGATCAACTCTTTATGGAAACTGGCTAACTTTGGCTGCTGTGGAAGTTTTTTTACAGTGTCTGCACACGCAATGTACTTGGAAACGTTCATGCGGTGTCACTTATTTAGCCTGAACCCTCAGAATAGCGTTACCTCGTCCACAGGCCTTCATTTGTTACAGATTCCCTCATGGGGAGAGAAGGTAAGTGTTAAAACTGTTAAAAAATCAGAAGCAGAGCAGGCAGCGGAGTGGGAGGGTATTTCAGCATCGCTGTTTGTAACTTTTCTAGGCAGTGATCTAGTACGGGACAAAAGGATGCTGAGACTGACGGACAAGACGGAGATAATCACCTAAGTGATGGTGTAACACCACCACGGCTGCTACGCCGTTAGAACAACTGCACTGTCACGCAGGTTGCCCAGACTGTTCCCTCGGGGTGGCTGCTGTGATGGTGGTAGTGCACGGGGTTTGCAGTTGGCTCCTGCTCTGCTGCCCTGGCCTCTCGTTTTTAGATCGTCCCATCAAACCACTGCTCGACCGACTGCTGCCGAGGCTGTGTTAAACTGCGCCGGAGGAAAAGGTAATTAACAGTCTTCTCGTGCCCCGCTTCGTTCTCTCTCTGTATGCCGTGAGCTCACACCAGTCCCAGTTTGTAGCATTTTTGGTGTGATGAACTGCTCTGCTTACAGCTGCCGACCAGTTCAGACCCAAAGTGCGTGACTTAACACACTTCCAGTTAAGTCACACTTCCTTCACTTGATCGCAGAGGTGTTGTGTGAATGGTGACAGGCTTTCTGAAGTGAAATTGCCATAGCTGCTTTTCCTCCCTGACTAGGCAGCCAGTGAACCCAGTGTAGAAGGATTTGTCACGGCCAGAGTGGGGTATTTTGTGTATTTAGTTGGCTGGGTGTAGGTAGTAGAACCAACCGGTAAAAACAGTGGAGAACAGTTGTGCTTGGCTCTTTACCTATTCCATGCAAAACGCGGTGATAAAACCAGGGAACTCCTGAGGCTCGCGTAGGCGTGGTGACTGTGTGCGTGCTTGTATTCTAAAACAGCACGTGAAAAGGAAACAGACTTTGCCCTGGATTTCATAGAATCACAGAATGTTTTGGGTGGGAAGGGACCCCTAGAGGTCACCCAGCCCAACCCCCCTGCAGTGAGCAGGGACACCTTGAACCACATCAGGTTGCTCACAGCCCCGGCCAACCTGGCCTGGGATGGTCCCAGGGATGGGGCCTCCACCCCCTCTCTGGGCAACCTGTTCCAGTGTTTTTTACCACCCTCATGGTAAAGAATTTCTTCCTTAGATCCAGTCTAAACCTACCGTGTTTTAGTTTAAAGCCATCACCCCTTGTCCTGTCACATCTGGCCCTACTAAAAAGATTTTCCCCATCTTTCCTCTGGGCCCCCTTGAAGCCCTGAGCGGCCGCACTCAGCTCTGCCCGCAGCCTCCCAGAGCAGAGCAGAGGGGCACGGCCCCCTCCAACAGTCCATGTCCTCCTGGTGCTGAGGGCTCCCGAGCTGGACGCAGGGCTCCAGGGGAGGTCTCCCCAGAGCAGAGCAGAGGGGCACAATCCCCTCCCTCGCCCCGCTGGCCACGCTTCTCCTGATGCAGCCCAGAGTGCAGTTGGCCGCCTGGGCCGCCAGCGCCCGTGGCCAGCTCATGTCCATTTAGAAGGCCTCTCGCTCCTTAGGAAGGTTTTTAAGATGCTCTCCTCAGTTGCCCCCAGGTAAGCTAGTCACAGCAACCTAATCAGAGATCACAGCTGCAGAGCAAGTCACAAAGGTGTGATTATTACTTTCCATACTTTCCAAAATTTGTTGCAGCAGCCTCTCGGTACACTTGAGAAGAGCTTCCCAAACGTACAAAGTGTTACCTGCACAGTTGTATTCTTTTTAGCTGCTTTGGTGACGAACCAAGGAGGGGAGCACATCCTGCCCTGACACACGCACGGGTCTGTTACCAGCTCCCTCTCCTGTTTGCATTTACCCAGTTCACAAAATGCCCAGGTTGAGGTACATGCAGGATTACAGCATGGCAGTAGCTAAAGTTGCACCTAAGCCCTCCTGAACCAAAACTCTTCCCCGAGTGGTAAAATTCCTGCACGTGAACATTTCTTACTAGCATTTGATCTTGAATGGAATGAGGGTTTAACGGAACCACAACGAATTATTTCAGCAAAGTCACATGGTTTATTGCAAAGATGTTAACTGACAGAATAAATACCTCGTGACATGGAGTAAGGAACCTGTGGCAGGCAGGTTGACGCTTGACACCGAACAGTAGTTCCTGCAGCGCTAGGATTCCATCTTCCTTCAAGGTTACACCGAGTCCACAAGATCATCATCAGTCCACTCTTCCTAATGGAAGGGAAAAAAAGCAACCCCGTGAGCAATGTGTGAATTCGCTGTGTTTTACAGCAAGGTGGGGCAGGCACTACCTGTGACAGCCTGTGTACCTACAGTCAGTAAATGCTGCTACATACACCAGTTTAAGAGAATTTATGTAACGCAGATTAACTTTCCACACCTCTGAACTGTGCCTGCTATCAGTAGTAGACTTCAACACCAAGTTTAAACTGATTTTAAACGCCGTGCTTGGTGGTTTGTCATCTCCACGTTACTTGACAGACACACATTTCTGCCCCAACTTATCTTCCCTGCTCCCTTTCTCCTCCTGAGGACCAGGTAGCGGCTGTCAGCCCAGGTTAACTTACAAGGCTGGCTCAAACTGGAAATAAGAACTCACGCAAGGTCTCCACAGAAGGTACTTGATGTCTCTTAAGTTCCCTTTCAGCTGCTCATGACGTGCCTGACCTCAGGTCATGGCCGACCACAGCTGGACAACGTGGAAGGGTACTTCCTTTCCTTGGGCTCCCCACCACCTGAACACCTGCACAGGCTCGCTCCCGCTGCTAAAGGAGTTCCTTTAAACATGCCCCAGTCTGTCATGAGACTCCAATTCAGTGTTGATTCCTGGGTTCATTTAAAATGTGTCTTGCCTGCCCTGCCCAAGCAGTACAACCCCGTGTGCTCCGTGTCTGGCGCAGGGAAGAAAACAGGAGTAACACAGTAAATACATCAGAGGAAGACTTCCTCCTCAGCTAACAATGGGTAATCCCAGGACACAGGACTGAAAGCCTCCAGGGACTAACTAAGCCCTGCTTCTTGCTTCTGCAAAAATGCCCTGATGCTTATCAAGAAGACCAGAAAAAGAAAAGAACACACACCAAAACATACCCTATGCTCTTTATGACCAGATTTAGTACCCAACAGAAGTATTCCATGAACAGAAGACTAAAAAAAAAGTACTTTAACTACTGGTGACTAAGCCCCTTTCACCTTCAAGATAGTTATCCACACCTAGGCTTGAAGTCATGGAGGCCCACTCATGTTAGCAGCCCCGTTTCAGCACCTGTTTGAGGTTTAGCTCATGCTTCTTCATTATGGACAACTTTGTCGCGATTTCCACAAGAGCTCATATTGCAACCTTTTACTAGTGTCTTGTGCGTTTTGTGGCTTCATTACTTGGGCAGCTGAGTCACCTGCGCTCAACCAGTACCCTCCATGTTTCTTCTATCATTTCAAACTGATAAGCTCTCCATACCAGGTAAGGCCTTGCTGTTGGTATTCTCAATCAGCTACGAAATCAAGAAACAAAAATCTTACAAGTAGGTTAGAACAGATGGAGCACTTCTGTATTACAGCCTAATTACTTAGGGCTGTAACTACTGTCAACATCAGCTAGCTCCAGGACTAGCACAGTCTCAAGGTCTGAGCACTATGCGTATACTATAAACTTTCCAGAAATGAAGCTCACTTTTTCCTTTATATCCTGGCTATCTCAGAGCTGCTCTTGCATGTGATAATTACTCAGAAATGAAACTATATAAATACAAATCCTTGGAAGTTCATATACATCAGCTATTTTAAAAGCCTGAGTTTCAAAAGCTGTTACAACTGTGCGAGAGCTTATCGTGAAATGCTGTAGACTATGTGAACTTATCCAATTAGTCTACTCCTTTGCAAAAAGAATTGTGAATATAAATGAATAAGAAACCCCCAAATAAAAACTGCCTCAAACCATAGCAGCATAACTAAAATAAGACCCCCTTAAAATTAAACTGGGGCAGGGAAGAAGAAGTGAGCCTCCAGAATTTAGGAGGAGCTGTTCTCCAAGTCATTTTGTGAGAAAGTGCAAAGTTATGAAAGTGCTACTTTTATGGAGTTGCCAGTTTCAATATGCTTTTTAAGACTGACATTTGGAGTAAACATGAGTCAATGTGTTTACAGCAATAAATTGATATAAGATAGGCTTGAGGTTCCACATTTTGTTAGAACATACTTTCAAAGACGATTTTCTTACAATCTTGTTCAAATGATTTTTTAAGATTCTAGTTTGACATTATAGCATCAACCTACTACGATGACTTATAATAGCAAGACTCCTTCAACTACAAAAAACCCAATCATCCTGCATTTATGTTTTGACAGATGACCCTCTTCAACTGTTAGCAAGTTTTTCTGGATGCCATGCTTAAGGCCTCCTGGAGTCTCAGGATGTACGTCAGTGTCAAGAGAAGTCCAGTTAAAAGCGTTCTTCACAAAGCTGTTCCTCTACCAGAATGGATTCTCTACAACTCCCAGTTAACATTCCAAATGAAAGCTCTGAAAGGTGTTCAGATTACGTCTGAAGAGTTACCTTAATTCTGTTTTCATTTGTTGAGTACCCTCCTCAGTCTATCTCCACCTTATTTACACTTGGTCTTACAACCTGAGGTACCTGCTACACAGCTCTCATTTATGCAAGCCTTGCTGGCAAATTGGCTGACGTAGAAATTTAGTCCAGCAGCTGACTTCTGCTTTGTGCAAGAAGCCAAAGAAAGAAAACAAAAACAGCTTGAGAAACACTGGCCAGCAGAAAAAACACCACATAAAACTTCCATGAAAAAATCCTGCCTGAGTATATTTCAGCATATACTCATTTATTTCATCCATGTTCTGAGGACTGAGTTTCTACCTGTAGAGGTAGGATTTCTCCTCAAATGTTCAGTTCCTGGCCTTCCGAAACCTCCTTTCATCACAACATTCCAAATCTCAGTTTCACAGCCATTTCCCCTCACTGGCACCATGGAGTTTCACATGCTGGAACTGTAAGTACTGAGCTTTATGTTCTGTGCGTCTTCTCCAGTTTGTTAGAAGACTTTCAAAGCACAGGGAACAGCAGCAAGGGTGGCCTGCATGTCCTTCCCTCTCCCCACAGGCTAGTACGAACTCTGGTGCATTTTTAAAAACAAAGTTGAAGAAGACTGAGCAACACGTAAAAGAACATTAACAGATGCAGAAGTCTGTCTCAGTAGCTGTGTCGCTTTTGTCTTGGCAGTTAAGAGTGAAGAACCAAGTACTTGTACAATAGCTTTACTGACCTCATCCATTTTAGATTTCTTTGCGACGTATTCATCATCTTCATAACCTTTCCTCTTCTTCCTAAAAACCATCCAGAAAAAAAGTGAAATGTTTAGGTATGTTTAAGAGTCTCCTTATTTGTCCACAAGATTAGACTACGGACATATCTGTCATGTAAAAAACTACCAAAGCCTCAACTAATAGCATCTGGGTGTTCACAGGGGGTACTAAAGTGAAAAGAGCAGAGAAGAAAAATCAGGAAGTCCTTCGCCATCCACGTAAGTCTTAAAAAAACATTAACACTACACAATTCTTGTTTCAATCATGTGATTCTAAAGCCCTCGATTCTCATTACATATGACATCAAGTGGCCAGACCGTTGAAGCCACCCGGGATTCCAGTTCTGTGTTACAAGCAATCAGTATTACAGCTTGCAGCACAAATCAGCACAAAAGAACATATTCACGCATTACCGAAAGCACTACTTTAAATCTTGGTTCTTGGCTTCCAGTAGACACTCAACAGAGTAAGCATGTGAACAGACATCCCTGTGTGTTGTACATTTAAATGCTTTCATTTTCAATCTCCCACACAGGCTGGAGAAAGTTAATGTTTCTATAGCAGTGAAAAAAGGCAGAAGTTTAATCCATCAAAGAGTAAGTATCTACTTACGGGTTTGTATTAAGTGAAAGCTCCGAGCTGTGACACTTCTCTAATTTCTGTTTTAGAGCAGCAACCTCTTCTGGCCTTGGCAGTTCATACTTCTTTATGAGATTTTTCATGCCTGCAGTGGCAACAACACAGCTCTCAGCAAATTAAGTAATTTCTGCTCTACCTTGTGCATTACACAAGCTTATCAGTCAGTAATACAGCTGTTACTGCTTACCCCTCATACTTAAGCTTGAGCCAACAGTTTACCCTCCCTTCCCTCATAGTAGCAGGAACACAGTTACATTTTCAAGCAGCTTCTAATAAGAAAAAAAACCCAACCTATACAAAAAAAAAAAAGGTAGACAGAGGGGAAAAAAAAAAAAAAAAAGATCTAAGCAGTTTTGAAGTCCACACCTCTGTAAGGTTTTGAAAGCATCCTATCTAGTTTTAAAACAGCCTCAAAAGACACTACAAGGAAACATGCAACATACTGCAAACAGTAGAACAGCTTACCGTGTAAAATCCTTATACTTGTCGAAGCAAGCATTAGACACTCAAAGTATTGACTTCTCCCAAACTCCTTGCTTATGAAACTTCCCATCCCACATAGCACTCAAACTTTAGAGAATCAAAGATTACATATGTAAGACTTAGCTATCATCTTACATCCAAGAATTAATTCTAAATAACATCATTTCCCACACTAGAAAACCTAAACATCTTTGGAAATATCCTTATAGCTGCAGGACAGAAGTGAAGTGTAAATCCTGACGTACCACTTAACCTTAATCATCTAGCTTAGAAAAGGCACCCTCTGGCGGTACAGTAGTTATATGCAGGCTTTTGCCCGAAATTGCAATTTTTAAGACACAATGACTGAAGAGTCATTTCATCCTGACTTACAGAAACCATTATCTAGTTCACAAAACAGATTTCTCACTTTTGAGTCAGTTGCTGGCACTTAACTGACTACAGCACTTACGTTCTGAGAAGCATCAGGCCCTTTGCCTTTTAATTTCATTTGTTCGCATCGCAGGAAAGTGTCAGTGTCCTCTCCCCTTGCATCCACATGCTAGTGGTAGTTCACTCTACTGCCCGCGTTTTACTTAACCTTATGCATGCCCCAAGGCGAAGAAAACCACTCGAAGCACACCTTTATGCTTAAAGCTTTTGTTGTTTGGAAAAAGATGATTTTCTTCCTTTAGAAATGCTGTTTATCATGTTTTCCAATGTTTACTTACATTTCATGCCATCTAGGAGCTTGGCTAAGGATGTTTTGTTTTCTTTCAGCATGAGACTTTCTGATAAATAGCTGCGAAGAGACATGGAAGAATGAGTTGTTAAAAATAAGCATCATTGTTATTTGTGGCAGCTACCATTAACTAATGAAATATGTGTTATTTAAATCTGCTAGAGCTTTATGATTAGACTTAGTAAGAACACTTTGGTTACATAAATGCTATGAAGTGATTAAAAAAAAAAACAAAAAACAAATCTGTCACATGCAACATCCTTCTTCTGTACGAATACAAAGTACAACAACAACAAAATTATTCCCAGGCCATGTAAAGAACCAAAGTTCCAACACTGCAGAATTAAACATTTGTAAGTAAGCCCCACTGAGTTAAGTCAACTTAGGTTTACAATTCCATGAAGTGTCATACTAATGTCACACTATTGCACAGAATGACTGCTGGAAAAGCAGATACTACAGAGTAGTCTTCAGACAGACCAACAGACAGCAAAGCTTGCAAGACAAGACTGCTTCTTTTACAGCTGAAAGCAAATCCTAAATGCCATCTTTTAAGAGTCTGTGGGTCCCTTCCTCTTCCCTCAGAGATTCAAACTCCCTTTTACTAAGAACATTAATACATACACACACCACCTGGGTAAAACCCCCACACAATCCTCACCAAGGTCCAAAACAAACAAGTAGTTTTATCCCTTCCCAGGAGGTGCACTTGGGGATGAATTACAAAAATCCAAAGACCCCGAAGTATAAACACCCGTTCAGTTGGTGTTAACTTCAAACTTACTTCACAGACACACACAACTGCACCAGCCACCACGAAGACGGTAATTACTATAAACTGACAGCTACCCTGCTCTTGTGGAGCTCAAATTTAAGAGTATTATTTAACATTGTGCTGATACCAGAACTGACGATTTATTTGGAGCCACCTATTAGCCACCTGTTTTTTCCTCAAGCTCCAACTTTTTCAAGACTGGCCTATACACTGACATCATGGGAGCAATAGGTTTTCAAACCTTCTGCGTTCCACCCCGTCTCTACAGGCACACCTACTCACAAGTCCACAAGACCCAAGCTGCAGCATTAGCTTTTCTCACATCCAGCAGCTCAAACTCATGTAAAACAATAAATTACAAAGCTATAGCAGCTGCGTGGTACAGGCAGGTGACAAAGACTTGAATTCTTCATGAATACATAAAGATGAAGCTCACATAGCTCAATCCACACACTGTCTACAAATTGTTCTAGTTCTTTTTCTAAACATGCTTTTCTGAATTTTGGCACAAGTAGTACAGAATATAAATTCAGCAATGAGAACCACAAGTTTCAAGTTACAGTAAGGACCTGAATGTTTTTACGCTATTATGAGAGGACAGTGAACCCTGTGGAGGATACTCCCACACTGCCTTGTTCCTTTAGAACATGAGAGATTCAAGATTTGCTCAGAGCAGGTGGAAGGAAAGCTTCTTTAAAAGGAACTGTTGGCATTTAGCATCCGCCCTTGTGCCTGCAGGTGTTACACTCTAAATGCAAAATGCTCACACGGAGTGTCATGCGATTAAAACACTCCAGATGCAGCTACTTACAGCAGCTACCTCAGCTGTTTTTCTGAAGAACAGGGTATGTTTTCTCCTTAAAAAGAACCAAACCAAGCAAACCACGCATTTCACCAATGATACCGAAGTGTTTGATAATGCCTTTGCAAACACCCGTGGCTAGACCGCAGAAAGGGAAGAAGGGACTGATTTAAAACAGCACCTTAGCATTTGTCCGTTTCCACAGAAACCCAACAGTTGTACCAGCCAAACACAGCATTTGGTTTCCGCATGCCTAGTAGCTGTCAGTTGAGTGTAATTTCCTTTGACTCTGCAACCTTGGATACCTTAAAAATCTTACTTTTTTTTTTTCTTTAAGTGATTCTTTAGGTGATTCATACTCCTCAGTTTCTACTGAATTTCCACTTTCTTCACTCTAATCTTCAAGACGAGTCTGAAAATCCTATGCTGTTCTAATTAGGGCAAACTCATCAGTTTGAATTTTTTTTTTTCCTTCTTCCAAAGGAATATAAAAACCAGACACCAACTAATTGCATTTATCACCTACCTTCTCAAAAGGGAAAAAAAAAAAAGTAAAAGAAAAAAAAAAACCAGTACCGCTTCAGTTTTGAAACATACTTAAAGAACATCCCAGAGTGTCAGCAACCAGTAAATGCACACTTTTACTCATTAATAATGCCTAGAACAAAAAAATTCTATGCAAGAAGCAAATATAACTGTTTAAATAGTACCTATAATGAAAAAGAAAAGACTACCTTTCCATACTAATTCCTGCTCTTGAACCACTAGATAGTATGGCAGTGAGAGCTATCTGCGAGGGAGTAAAGAGCAGATACGCATCTGTCAGAGCCACTCGATTGAGGAAGTCGTCGGCTGTTTTCCTCAAAACTTCAGGATTCTCCAGCATTGGATAGCGAGTCTAAAAAGTAAGTATTTAGGAAAGTAAGTAGCTGTTCCTTGTCTTCAGCTCCATGAGCTCAGAACACACAATTCAACAATATTTTGTGAAGCTAAAAAGCAGCAGGCCATCTTCTTATTCCAAAAAATAATCCAAAGTGCTTAAAGACCACAACTAAACCGGCTTCCTTTCAGGTATTTGCCTATCACATTAGAAACTACATCTTTTAAGACGACAGGCATGAAAGGAAATGAAGTTTTCTAACACAACCCACAACAGATTTGTATTATGTTTGTATACAGAGCATGTAGCATATAAACCAATACTACCTTCAAATCGATTAGAAATCCTTCAAATGGCCTGTAGGGATTGTGGACGATAAGATGGAAGTTCAGTTGCTGAATAAGCAGTAGTTCATATTCCAGTATCTGTTCAAGAGCTTTTTCCTGTCCAAGAGGGCTTTCTCGAAGGTTACCCACAAACTGTGCACTGGACACATTAAATTCATCTACTTTACAGGCCAAAAACGCACATGTTAGCCTTGAGGAGGGAAACAAAGCAAACGATTGGCATATGGAGCATCCATCTTTTTATCAAAAGTTCAGTTCAGAAAATTTGTATCTTCAAAACACCATGTTCTGAACACAGCCAACTTTTCCAAACAGAAACTGAAAGTGACTGTACTTTGTCTTTACTTGCATTTAAGCTCTCAGATCTCCTTTCTCATTTTTTCAGGTCTTTATAGAGATACAAAGATTATACCTCCAATGTTCCACTTGATTGGATAACTCAAGGTGCATTGATAACTCACATTATTATCCGAGGATGATACTCCATCACCGAGTTATTGAGGTAAAAGCGTTTGAAATACATGCAAGCTGTTCCCTAAATGAAAAAGAAAAACAAAACAGGGAGGGAAAAGTAAGTACAGAAGCAAAAACAGATTAAGAAAAGAAAAATAAAATAAAAAAATTACATCACAAAACAGAACAGGCAAGTTTGAATATAAACTAGAGACATGTAAGATACACTAAAGTACTAAGATGCACCCAAACGCCATGTCATTAAGTATTTCAAAGTCGAATACATTTATGCCTGCAAAAGCCCTATACAATTGCAGCTTGGTTAGCTTTTCCTCCATTTTTAGACATATTTAAGACAGTAATGCTCAAAAAGCCTATATACCCATCATGAGAAAAATCTGGTATTTAAATAAAATTTAAAAAACAAAGACTGAAAAAATTATCCTGAGAGTCGTGCATAATCCCAGCCAAACCATCTGACTTTTTACATCAGTAAATTTCCCGACGTGTTTAACATTTCTGCTTCTCTGTGTGTCCAGAAGTGCTTCAGTTTGTCAATACCAAACTTCCAAGCTGATCTGAACACCATCAGCATAAAACTAGGCGTTTTCCAGAACCATTACGTGGCGAGTCTGACCCAGCACGCACACTCCACAGGGCCCACTTCTGAAATAGAAGGTCTGGCTCCACAGAGCACGTAATGGCAGCCTACTGCTAGGTTTGAAATGCATCCTCAGGCACGACAACTCTTCATCTTCATTATTTGCTACATCTACCAGAAAGAGGGAGAACTGATGGGGGATAACACAGGTTATACATCTTAGAGGCTGGGCGACGAAAAAAGCACAATTTCACTCCCTGCTTCAGCTGTAAGCCCCCAATCTCTCTCTCTTCGAAAACACACTCTTCTGCTTTCAAGTCAAGTCAGTTCAAAGATCTATTTTGGGGTTTTTGTCCTTTATAGGTACTGTATTGCTAGTGCAGGTGTTTGAACCAGCTCGCTCTGTGGCCAGACAAGCACCAATGCTTGAGAAACAACTGGAGCAGGCAGCCCAACTCTGGGACCACCTCCTTTTGCTACACTGAGGTCACTTTATTGTATCATCAATCCATGAATCGTCAGGCTCATTCCTACTCTGCTTAAGGGAGACAAAAAGGTCAGAAGTCGCCCACACAAGTGCAACTGTCATGGGAAAGGGATGAAATTGAGGGATAACTCGTTTTGAAACAGCTGCACTGCCTGGAGAACAGGAGCGGCCCGACACACGGACAGCAGCGCTGGAGGGCAAAGAACCGTGAAAGGCACCCGTGCCCTGGAGAAGAAGCGAAAGCGGGAGACACGAGGGGGCAAAGCCCGCCAAAAAAAAAAAAAAAAAGCGGCCGCTGCTTACCACCACGGATCTCGGCATGGCAGGCTTGAAGACGGCGCAGAAGTCCAGCAGCCGCTTTTCGTAGTACTTGCATATGGCCAGCTCCTCGTGAGGCTCCAGAAGGACAGGGTCGGTCTGCTGGACCTGGAGGGGAAGCAGAGCTGAACCTTCGGCACCGGGAGCGCCCCGCCAGCACTGCCCCCCCACTCCCCTCAGGGGCACCGGGAGCGCCCCGCCACCGCCGCCCCCCCACTCCCCTCAGGGGCACCGGGAGCGCCCCGCCACCGCCGCCCCCCCACTCCCCTCAGGGGCACCGGGAGCGCCCCGCCACCGCCGCCCCCCCACTCCCCTCAGGGGCACCGGGAGCGCCCCGCCACCGCCGCCCCCCCACTCCGCTCAGGGGCACCGGGAGCGCCCCGCCACCGCCGCCCCCCCACTCCCCTCAGGGGCACCGGGAGCGCCCCGCCACCGCCGCCCCCCCACTCCCCTCAGGGGCACCGGGAGCGCCCCGTCCACCCAGGGCACGGCCCCCGTCCACGCCCCCACTCCCCTCAGGGGCACCGGGAGCGCCCCGTCACCACTGCCCCCCCACTCCCCTCAGGGGCACCGGGCGACGCCCCATCACACCGACGCCGCCCCCCCCACTCCCCTCAGGGGCACCGGGAGCGCCCCGCCACCGCCGCCCCCCCACTCCCCTCAGGGGCACCGGAGCGCCCGCACCGCGCCCCCCCACTCCCCTCAGGGGCACCGGGACGCCCCGTCACCACTGCCCCCCCACTCCCCTCACGCCCCCCCCCGGCCCCGCACCTTCCCGCTCGCCACCGCCTTGCCGCGAAACTTGCGGTTGGCGTCGGCCCGGCACCGCGCCAGCTCCTCCTCGCCGCGGAAGGTCCAGTGCCGCCACTGCGTGCTGCTGTGGTACATGATGGCGGCGGCGGCGGCGGCGGCGGGCGCTCCCCGCCCCTCGGCGCTCGCAGGGCGTCGCCGGGCGCGCCGGGAGTTGTAGTTCGGCGGGAAGCGGGGGGGTGGAGGGGGCGGTGAGGGGCCGCCCGGCGGCGGGGAGGCCGTGAGGCGGGGGTGGGGAAGGGCTGCGGAGGGCGGGCTGGAGGGATAGGACGAGGGGGAACGGTCTGAAGTTGTTCCAGGGCAGGTTTAGGTTGGACATTAGGAAAAACTTCTTCCCCGAAAGGGCTGTCAGGCTCTGGAATGGGCTGCCCAGGGAGGTGCTCGAGTCCCCATCCCTGGAGGTATTTAAAAGAAGGATAGATGAGGTGCTTAGGGACAGGGTTTAGTGGTGGGATGGCAGGGTTAGGGTAAAGGTTGGACTTGATGACCTTAAAGGGCTTTTCCAACCAAAGCGATTCTGTGATTCTAAGGGGAGCGGCTCAGACAGGCCCGAGCCAGATGGGTCTCCTTGGTGAAGGGATGCAAAAGGGTTGACAAAAGGACCTTTGTGAAGCCAACTGTAGATCCATCTTAAATTGCTAGCATTGGTGTTTTAGGTTAACTTACTAATCATACGGAGTAAACTATAGATAAGAAGCTAACACTGTAGGGAATGTGGGAGGGGAGAGGCGGGTAGTACATGGCCCATCTTTGTTACAGGCCTTGGAAGGCCTGCAGGAGAACAAAGCGTCCAGCACTTTGTCGATATGAGGGTAGCCAAGGATGGTGACGTGTGGAAAACAGACTCCCCAATCTGTAAGACTGTAAAGTAGGTATGTTTATTCAGCGCTGGGCAGCACGGGGGATAGTCCCACCAAAGTCGTGCGTGTAAGTGTGGTAGCTTGCCTTGAAGTTATACGACAGAGTGTTACGTATACATAAGATTCCCAAATACGCCTATACATATGCATGACTTTTCCTCGCTTCGTATTAAAATTAGCCCCAAGAAGTTGTTTCCATAAACTCCTCCCAACTGCGCTTGCGCAGTGTCTCCTGGTGGTGGTCGCGGGGGGTCATGGGGGATGAAGGCCGATGACTCCTCTTCGTCACCGCTAGTAACCCCTTGTTCTTGCGCAAGACTCAGTTGCTCCTTGGCTCTTGTCCAAACTACAGGGTCGGTTTTAGCTGGTTCTAAAGGCAGCTTCTTATCAAGAACTTGTACAATAGACAATAGTGAGCATGTTTTAAGCAACATCTTATCTACTAAGGTCCCCTTTTCAATGGGAATCCGGTTGGTACCGGCTGTGTTGTTCTGACAGTGGAGTAAGGGGGGTAGAAGCTGGAGTTCACCAAAAGGACAAGGTGAAGAAGAGGAGTGGATGAAGTAAACGACCCCTGAAGACCACCGACTCAAATCACTGAGCATGCGCGGTTGGGAGGGACCTATGCAAATGACTTCTTGAAACTAATTTTAATACGAAGCGGGGACAGGTTATGCCTATGTATAGGCGTATTGGGAAACTTCATGTATATGTAACACCTTGCTACATATAAACGGGGCAAGCTGCCGCGTTGCGGCACGCACGACTTTCGTGGGACTGCCCCCCCGTGCTGCCCAGCGCTGAATAAACATACCGACTGTACAATCTTACAGATTGGGGAGTCTGTTTTCCGCACGTCTTTGGAGCTGGGAGGCTGCTCCTGGCTGCAAAACACCAGGCAAAACCACCATTAATCCCCCCACATCTATTCGTGGAAGGAGTAACTAGCTTGTGCGAGTGAGGGAAGCGGGATCGGACCCCAGGGGGCAGCATGCGGTGGCCATACCTTACCTCACAGGAACAAGGAACGCGTGTTTCTTCCTGAAAACAGTATAGCAAGAGGACTTCTTGCCCGGTACGAAGGCTCTGCGTGGTGTGGAGAGCCTCAAGCCGTAGCACTATGGTGCCAGGAAAGGCAAAAACGTCTGCTCCACCATCTGATGCCGGGTGTCCTGACCGATCTCCGGGGTGGCGGCACAGCCTCGCGCATCCCCGGGTGGTGCAGAGGCTGTAGCTTGCAGTGGTCCAACTTACACCTTGTTACAATAATGCATGGCTATAAAATGCAGCTTCACGGGGGTTTTTTTCAAGCTTTTTAAAAATACCGTGAAGCGTGCTGACATCAAAAAGGACACGCACCGTTCGGTTTCCATCCATGTAGCTATGAAACCATGTGACTTAGGGACATCTGAAACGTAAGAGGGTTCGGTTGAACATGAGGAAGAACTTCTTGACTTTGACAAAAATGTGTATATGTATATAGCTATAATTCACTACACATTGAATAGTCCAATACAGGGACATAAACATTAGGATTCTCAGCAAAAACACAGGCTTTGAATAAGCAAAAAAGGACCAGAAACAACAGTTTGGAATTCCTGACCTTTGCATTTTTTTAAAAAATTTTTAAATTTATTGTTTTTGATTTTTTTAAATTAAGTTATACATTTTAAAATTACATTTAATAATGTACAACTTTAAAAGCACATTAAGTGTGCAGATTCAGAGAAATCATAAATCATGGGAGCAAAAATCAAATATGGTGAGGCAGACATGTTTGTTTATTCTTAAATTAAGGGCATCGCATTCGTTCAGCAGCGGGGGCTGAATTCCTTCTGGGAAATCAGAATTGTATCCTCCTTCTGATGCTGTGCAGGGCACCTGTTGAAGTCAGTGGAAGATTTGCCTAAGGACCAAGATCCAAAGCTGGTGTTTACAGAGGAGACTGGTTGTTTTTGCTGTTCTTCACTGATACATCCTGAATCATTCACAGAGAAAGCTGTTGCTCCCATTCCTTGTGTCTTGCTTTTCTTTCTCTATGTCTCCCCCTTCCTGACCTTGCCTTGATGTTCTTCACCTTTCTTTCACAACTCCATTCTTCCCACCCTCTTCACCCCCAATACATCAACTCATATTAATATAGTTAAATTGTTGATACTGATGCTGAACAGTCATCATTGGGTTTCTGGACTGATGGTACCCTGAAGCTAAGAAGAAACTGAGGACGTGGGCCTTTAAGTCATCCACTGTGACTGTCTTCATGTTCAGAAAGCGCTGTCTTGGCATGTTTGCAAAGATTTCTTTGGAACCAAGCATGCTTGAAATGTGCTTTAAAAGTGACAGCATTTAGACCCTGCAGAATAAGCAAATATCTTGAAGGCCACATAAATAGGAGAAGTAGGCCACCTCCAGCCTAGATGTGTGTTGAACACCTCTGGTTTAGGTTTTTCAACATTTCAAACAATTTCTTTAAGGTTTATGATCACAAAAAGCCAAGGTAGCATGTGGGTCAGTAATTTTGTGTTTAGTTAGCACTGGCAGATACCACTTTTGTAAATAAATCTGAACTGCAACACAAGATCCAGGTCTGAACCTGAATTGAATCAGAGCTCAGAGCTGAGGCTTTGGGTCGCTTTAACATAAAGGAAAAAGGTTGTTGCAAAGGCAAGGTTTGATGTGAAAGCCCCTGAATTTCAGAGCTATTTGCTGCTGGAGTTCTTTCTGAGACTGTACTTCAAATTGCTGTGTGATTGCACAGTGACTGGAAATGGGTGGAAGTCATAAAGATGGAGCCAGACTCTCCTCAGTGGTGCCCAGCGCCAGGACAAGGGGCAATGGGCACAAACTGAAGCAGAAGAGGTTCCAGTTGAATGTGAGGAAGAACTTCTTGACTTTGAGGGTGACAGAGCCCTGGCCCAGGCTGCCCAGGGGGGCTGTGGAGTCTCCTTCTCTGCAGATATCCAACCCCTGCCTGGACGAAGTCTTGTGCAACCTGCTCTGGGTGAGCCTGCTTTAGCAGGAGGGTTGGACTAGATGATCTCCCAACGTCCCGTCCAACCCTTGCCATTCTGGCATTCTGTGTGACAAAGAGAGGTTGCTTTTACTTAAAGGTCTGTCAGTTGTGTTGGCCCTGCAGGTACAGCCTGCAGAGATCCATGAGCTCTCTCTCCTGTCCTAAGGCATAAAAATACTGAAAATTAAAGTTGCTTTATGTGATTACTTTCCGTAAGCTTTTTGCCATGGCATTCTGAGAAGCCTTTGCATGTGAGCACCTTGTATATGAAAGTGCGGTATGCCAATCTCATCCTTTTCCCTGTGCTTCTGCCATGCTGTGGTGTTGTCTCTCCATGAGCCAGTGGTAGCGGGAAGAGAGACATGTGTGCTGCACGCAAGGATTTGGGAGGATGTAACTACCCTGGCAGCTACGTCCATGTGGAAGCAGACAAAACTACTTCTGCGCTCATCGTGTGAGTTTTTGCCCTCTGGTCTAAATGCCGTGGGTGACGGAGTTGGGTGATAGGCATCTAGTTCTGAATCTTTAGTACCTGATGGAATTACAGCAAGTCACGGGAGCTGGAAGCATCTGAAAATTGACAAATGTCTCTCAGGCCATAATATATTAACAAGAAAAGTTCTCTTTTTCCTATGAAGAATTCGCTGCTTCCACTATGCTGTTGAGACAAAGTGTACTGAGAGAAAAGGTTGAGAATTCATTATCCCTTCCAGAGAGCATGACAGTGACATGACTAGTAGCAATTATTACAGAGGAAAGCAGTCCTTTTTACCTTTAAATAAATGAAATAAAATTATGTAGAGATGAGAAACTTCTCAATGTTGGCAGTGGACCTAGGATGATCGAAACTGCTTTCTTAAGTGCATACAGTTAGTACAGTTTGGCAGTTTGTATTTTATAGTTTGTGACTTTCTACATTGTTCCTTATTACCTATGTCATCTGTGTGTCTTTGTTTTTCCTCTGAAGATGAAGAAAGCAGAATAGAAAAAATATTAAGATTTGTAAAATTCAGGACAAGAAATGCAGAGATTTGTTCGCACCCAGCAGCTCATGGTCCATGAAATGCCAGGGATGAAATCATTCCTTCTGTTCTCCATCTTTGCTGTAAGCATGTTTTAAGTGGGATGTTCTCCTTGTTTGGCTTGCTCACAGTGCTGGAAGGGAGAATACCATTCTGAGCAGTGGATGCTCCCGCGTGCTGGTGCACCATATCATCTGCCTCGCCAGGCCAGCATCTCCCATACACCTCATGGTCTATAGCACCCTGAAAGTTGTTCTTTGCTGGTCTTAGGGAGGTAGGTCTTCACAGAGTCCAGTGTTGTGTAAGTGGGTTGAGCTGGGTGGTTTTCTTCCATTTAACTTCTTTATTGCATTAAATTTGGCAAGAAAGCATTTTCTTCTTTCTTGTCTGTAGGATACACTGAAGTGAAGGAACTGGATCCCTGTTAAACTAAAGTGCCTGATATAAATATAACATCAAGGAATATAACGAAGGCTGGAAAATGCTTTTATAGCTTCATTGTGAAAATACGAAGAAAATGAATGAGGAAGTTGAGAAATAGATGCACCAAAATAGTCAGGCAAATTGCGTGATATGAAACTTCATATATAAAGTACTGTTCTGACCCATTAGTCAAAATAAACTATTAACCTAAGCCCATCAGGGAGCAATTTTCTGAGGGCTACTTAAACATTAGCTGCACATACAAGGTTTCCCTGGCCCCATAACCACTGACCTGAGAATATAGGAAGTTGCAAGAAATGGTATAGATCTTCCTTCTTGTTACTCAAAAGAAACTTCCATGATGGAAGAGGGCTTGGGTTGCAGAGATGGGGTGCCTGCCTTACAGAAATGCCTTTGCAAATCTCGAAATTTCACTGCGCTGCCTCATGTTCGCTGTCACCTTTTGCACGGCCAAGCTCTTCTTTGGGGACAAAGAGGAGTAGAGATTTAGAGGAAGAAGCAGGGCAGAGGGCTTCAGCAGCCTGGACCCTGACATGCCTTGAGAACCCTTGGGTTGCAGTGAAAATTTTGGAACAGGTTATCCTGAAACTAGGCTTTTCATAAGCAAGAAATACTTACCTTTCCCAACAGACTCATTGAGAAGAATTATTATTAGAAATATAAATGTTTTCCAAGAGGACTTACAAATTTCTTTTGGCCTGGGGAAAGAGATAAGTTGGCTGTGATTCTGCATGTCTGAATGGTCTTGAATTGCTAGCAGGACATTATGATGACTTTAGTCTCTTAAGTGTTTTCTCCTTGACATCAAATAATTAACAACTTCAGAATTATTTCCACAAAAAACATCTAACATATTCCATATGTTTGAGAAGAACAGTGTCAAATCAGTTGTCCCGTTTTGAACATACACCCTAACATGTGGGATAGGAATACTTTGTGATGTGTGGAAAGCCAGCCTACTATTTGGAATTGACTCTGTTCATTCCTGGTTTATTGTTAAACCAGGAATAATGAAATTATTTTAATTATTACTATAGTGATTTGTGATCAAAAAAGGGAATAATCTATCAGTGGGATTGAATAGGCTTCCATAACAGTCTGTTCTGCATCTCATATGCTGCAGTAGTTCCACCTGGATGATGTACTATGTGTACAACTATTACATTTGCACAAAACTGCAGCCTGGGATGCTCTGCAAGTGAATTGGAAAAGACGATTGGGTTTAAAGTGATTCTGAGAAAATTTTGTGAAAGTGAAAACTACGGTTATGCAGGATAAGCTGCACAAATAAAAGATGCAAAGCACCTGGCTAGATAGTTATTCCTTGGTGGGTAGCTATCCCTTGGAAAAGCTGAGTGTGAACTAGTGTCAGGCTGCTGCAGATGGGTGTGTCATTACTAATACTTCTTTTTGGCTCTGCCTAGCACAGGTAAGGCTGGACCTGTTCCCCATTTGGGGCACTTCCAATACAAAAAAGTATGGTCCACTTTAAGGGTCTAAACCAAGAAAAGCTGAAAATTCTGATGGTCATGTAAAGATGGGAGTTGTCTGAAGTAAATAGAAGAGAAGTCTGAGGAGGAAAACTTGTCACAGACTGCATGTCTTTGAAGGACATGACACTGGGCTGAAACAGAAGAAAGGAGAACACAGTTTAGGTGTTAGAGAAACATAGGATTGCTGCAGAAGAGATGCTCCCTCACAAGGTGTCTTGTCAGAAACGCCACAGATAAGAGGTGATTTTGACTTGGCCAGTGGGGTGCATGATGAACTCTTAAAATTTTCTTCAGTCCTATGGTTCTTTGGCCATACTGGTTGCCATGTAACTGAGATCATCTGCTAGCATCTTGTGTGTGCAGTAGAAAGGAAATTTTCCGCTAAGATTAGAGTTTAAGAATATTTTTCTTTTTGCATGAGAGCCTGTGGTGTATGAATGCAACATTCTTGATTTTTTTGGTAGTAATTTTTGCTTGTTATGAAAAAGTTATGAAATGAGAGTTTACGTGATTGGAATATATGATGCATTTCATGTATAGGTGTAACCTACTTTCCTCTTGATGATGACAATCACAGTCATTTAAGTCTGTGTAATAAATCAGTCTTTGAGTTTGCTGGGGTGCTTAATGAAGAACCAAAATACATATTCAAATGTAACTAAACCTTGGGTTATGTCAGATCATAACTGAAGGTTTGTGATCTCCTCCTGTGATCTCCCCCAAATTCTGAACTAGTCTCAAAATTATGTGTCTGGGAACATTCCATCAACGTATGCCTTACGCAGGAATTTAAAAGTGAACATGTTTAAAATGTTTTATGAGTATGCCAAAGACAAAGGTTGGATCTAGAAAAAGTTCTGCTATATTCTGGGCATGAGAGAATATCCTCTTTCAAAGTTTACAAATGGAAAATTTAAAACACAGTATCTTTTCCTGTGGATAAGCAAGCTGAACTTGAGTACAATATTCTTTTAAAATGTTAAGGGAGATGTTGATAGTATCCATGGGCTGTGACTTGCATGCCCGTGGTCTTCTGGTTCAAAACACCTTATAGAACATGGGCTGACAGATTCTTCCAGTAACAGGAGATAGTCATACGTTAAGCATGTAATGTACAGTTGCTTATTTATAGGAGGAAAAGTGTCACCTACATGAAAATTTTCCCTAATAAAATCAGGTGTCAGGCCAAGAAAGGCAGCTTGCTTCTCTTCGTTAAAAACCAATACCAGATCTCATCAGTAAATTCTGGACAGGAGTTACCACTTCTGGCAGGATAAAAATTTTGTGCCTAAAGAGCCTCATTTATCAGAATACTGTGGTTATGTTTCAAACTCTGTGGGCTGTGGACTCACTGGAAAGTAACTTGAAAGTGATCATAAAAAGGATTCTTGGGGGAAAAATATTACTGGTATCATACTGAAGCCACCCTCAAAACTGTAGGGAATATGACCCATTCTTTATATGAGACAGCTTAATTGGTAGAGCAAGTTGTGCTTCATCTCAATTATAGTTCAGAATCAGTCCTCATTTTCACTTACAAAAAAAAAAGGTCATGTTGCTGAATCAAAGCCTAGAAACAGCAGGAATTTTTTGTAGAGCTATTTACAATGGCATGGCAGTCTCAACACCGCTAGTGTAAACCACTGCGGTGCTCCTGCAAAGCGGTAAAAGGAAAACGATGATGATGGAGAACTCGCATAGCTGAAGATCTTTTTATTCTCACAGTAAAGTGTTGCTCTCTTCTCTGAAGAAGAGCAAACCATATCGTTAGCAAGCTTCCATTATTTTTTAATCTGCTGATAGGTGTATTATTTTCAATAAATTAAATATAAAACCCCATTGAATTTATTCTTCCTCTGTACTACTTTTAAAGTAATTAATACTTCTGGGAGAGGAACAGTGTCATCAAATCCAACAAGAAAAGATTTGGAGATCAGTTTATGCTTGGAGAAGCCCCTCTGAACCTGTTATTCCTCCAGTGCTTTTGGATGCTATTTTCAAGATTCATCTTTCTGAAATATTTTTCAGCTTATTATGTACTATCTTTCAATTAAACTGGCTGTAAATTGTTGACTCTACTAGAAATTATAAGCACAGAGCAAATACAGGTTTCCAAGGGATCCCTCTGGAACTTCCTTTTCTTTTAAGAAAAAAAAAGCATTGCTATTCTGGGGTGTGTCCAGGGATATATTTCAAAGTTTATTTTTCCTCCCATCACACAGGAAATTCAATAATTAAAGCAGAGAAATGACAACCAACTGATCTTCCCTTTCTCCTCTCTTTCTGATTTAAATCTGTAAATTCAAGGTGGTGACAAACATGTGACCAAGGCTGCAATATGTGAACGTTTCTGTTAGCTACACAAACTAGTCAAGCTGGAGTAGTTCAGTTCCTTAGGTGTTTTCTAAGTGACCAAAGTGTAGAAGGATTAGATAGACAAAAGGAGGCAAACAGAGAGGCAGGAACCCTAACCAGTCCATCCTAATTCTTTTTTAAATGCCACTCAGCTGTTGCACATAAGTAAAATGGTATTGGAAAGCAGAACAGGATCAGTGCTCGAGTTATCAGGGGTGACAATAAAATTATGCCAGGAAAATCCTTAGTCAGGGCGCTCTGGGAACATATTCTCTGTCCACATCTGTCATTTACTGTTCACAACGTCCCATTAGGAACAGCTATTTTATTAGCCAAAGTTACAGTTCGTGTGCAGCACATACTGAAAGCACCCAGTGACAAAATGTTGAAATGTAGCCTGGCAGGCATCTTCCTGTGCTGCTGCAGAGGTTAGAGAAATAAGACTTCTGTAATATGGATCCTATGGAATATCATCATGGAGAGTACCTAAAATCTTTGACTAATTGACTTCTACTACCCATGTGTATCCGTGCAGCAATTCTGATTCTTACAGAATACTCATATTCCTTATAACAAAGCTGGAAGTTTTGGGTACTACTTTAATAATGAGAGAGTATATAAATTTAATTATAAAGATTTTTTTTGGCACATTATGTAAAACCTTTTTCAGAATGCCTCTGAAAAAACTATGGTTCCATTGCAGCCTTGAGGTGTATCCTGGGAGCTTTATAGTTCACAGAATCACAGAATCGCAGGGGTTGGAAGGGACATCTGGAGATCACCCAGTCCAACCCCTCTGCTCAACAGGCTCACCCAGAACAGGTTGCACAGGACATCATCCAGGTGGGGGTTGAATATCTCCAGAGAAGGAGACTCCACAGCCCCCCTGGGCAGCCTGGGCCAGGGCTCTGTCACCCTCAAAGTCAAGTTCTTCCTCACGTTCAACTGAAACCTCTTCTGTTTCAGTTTGTGCCCATTGCCCCTTGTCCTGGTGCTGGGCACCACTGAGAAGAGTCTGACTCCGTCCTCGTGACATCCACCCTTGAGATATTTGTACTTGTTGATGAGATCCCCTCTCAGTCTTCTCTTCTTCAGGCTGAACAAGCACAACTCTCTCAGCCTCTCCTCATAGGGGAGATGCTCCAGTCCCTTTATCATCCTTGTTGCCCTCCTCTGAACTCTCTCTAGGAGTTCCTCATCTTTCTTGAACTGGGGAGCCCAGGACTGGACACAGTACTCCAGGTGGGGTCTCACCAGGGCAGGGTAGAGGGGGAGGAGAACCTCCCTCGACCTGCTGGCCACACTCCTCTTAATGCACCCCAGGATGCCATTGGCCTTCTTGGCAACAAGGGCACCCTGCTGGCTCATGGTCAGCTTGTCGTCCACCAGGATTCCCAGGTCCCTCTCAGCAGAGCTGCTTTCCAGCAGGTCAGCCCCCAGTTGCCATTGGTAAAGCTCATTCTTAAGCTTTTCCATCTTAAACCTTGTAGATTGTTTGGACCCAGTATGCCAAATAGAAGGCAGTCCTAGAATATATTTTCCTAGATGTCATTAACCTACTTTTTCATCTGTTTTTATTCATGGCTATGTTAAGGGCATTGGGTTTTGTACCAGCATAGTTCATTAGCTTAAGCAGATCTTCCCCCTCACCTTTAGCCCACAGTTTGTCAGGCTCAGCATTTTTAGTGTCCTGTAAGACAGACTTTCTATTTCTCAGGTCATGCAAATATACTTTCTCTTCACTGAGTCCAGTTTGAATTTCCTTTGATTGGAATTGTATGTCCTGGTAAACATCTTATCATTGCTCTGAATAATGGCATTAATGTTTCCTCCTTGTCTGTGCCAGAAAAACTGTTCCTGATATTTATTCAGATTATTTGCTTTTTGTTTGTTTTGGTTTGTTTTTTCATGGCTTCATTAGATCACAGTCATCCTATGACCAACAAAGGCCTCAAGTGTTGTTTTTGGACTTTCTTCTTGTCATTTTCAATGTGGACTCAAAATTCCTAGCACAAATTCTCGTTAACAGCTAAACACATGACTCTGTATTGCAGGCTATTAAGTATCGTCCTTTCTCTTATTCTGTCCCCCAGGGTCACCTGGTTATTCCTATATGATATTTGGACCCTCTTCAACCTCAAGGATGCAACAACACCCAGCTTAGCCGCTAGGTTAAGAAGCTTCATTGTCTCAAACATGTCATGTTCTCCAAGAGATGTTAAAGAACATGGAAGGTGGAATCCTGTTCTACACCATCTTTTTAAAAATCCTCTCCAATTCCCTTCAATGTCTGTGGGAGGATGTTAAGTCGTTGTGATTCTCCTGCTGAATGATGTGAATATTTGTCTTCACACTCTAAACCCATGTCCTTAGCAAGTGTGCTTGGATTTTTTTATGACAAGGTCATTAATGGAAATACTAGAAAATATTTGTCCTAAGGAAGTCCACTAATAACTTCCTTTCTGACAGCCTTTTGTTACTAATCTACTGTTCATGAACTATCTTGTTATTAATCCTCATCTTTTGCATTTTAAGCTCCCATTTGATGTCATATCAAATTCTTTACTGAGAAAGAGATTCTTCACTGGGATCCATACTGAAATGAGATCCACTGCACTTCCTTTGTCTGGGTGATTGGTTATTAAGGAACAAGGTTAGTTCACCATAATATATATTAGATAATCTCATGTTGCTTTTTATCCTATATCCCACTAGGGAAATAAAGGTGTATGTTACAGATAAGGAGCAAAACCTGATGTAAACCTCTAAAAACAAACCAATGATAGCATTCCTTTAGGTCTGTCCAGCGTCTCATCCCTGACCACGCAGGAACCACTGGATGGTCAAGGAAGTAAATCACATTTTCTCATTTAATGCACACACATTATGACACCAATTTCAAGAATAATTGTAGGAAAACCTTCTACAGTTCAATGCATTTCTCTTTGCCTATTGTTTACAGATGAATATTTGAAAGACAGATTGTTATGACCTTTGTGCAGATTTCGCAAATAAAAGAGTATTTTCCCCCTGAAAGCCTAGGAGACAGTTTTACTACACAGAGGTTAATAACAATATGTGGTATAAAACTCCATGCAACCTTGCAACTTCTGCAAGTATTTTTTCCTTTTTAATTTTATGGAATGTCCTACAGCTACTCTCTATTGTACAGGCTACAACTCAGCAGGCAGAAAAAATTAAAAGCGACAGCTTGTAGTTTTTGCCTTTGAATAGAGAGAAAGGCGAAGGTACTGTGAGTAGGTAGGTGGCACTCATCACTCGTGTCTTAGGAACCTCCTCCTGCAAGTTGATATCTCTGGAAAACCTCATTCTAGATACAGCTATGTTGGCAATACAAAGAAATCTAAGAAAAGAAGAATAAAGTAGAATGTTCTAAAATAATTCTGTTTGACATCAAGATTTCTTACCTAAATCTTTATCCCACTTACCTTTCTTCCCAGGCATTTCTTCTGGAAAGATTTCTGTGTCTGTAAGAACATGTAAGTGTAAGCTGTTGAAAATACATGGAAGCCTGTCCTGGTTTTGGCTGGGACAGAGTTAATTTTCTTCCCGGTAGCTGGCACAGTGCTGTGGTTTGGGTTTAGGATGAGCAGAATGTTGATAACCACTGATGGTTCAGTTGTGGCTGAGCAGGGCTGACACCAGCCAAGGCCTTTTCAGCTTCCCCTGCTCTGCCAGGGGCACAAGGAGCTGGGAGGGGGCACAGCCAGGACAACTGAGCCCAACTGGCCCCAGGGCTATTCCAGACCATACGGCGTCATGCCCAGTATAGAAACTGGGGGGAGTTGGTGGGGGGGCAGTGACCGCTGCTTGGGGATGGGCTGGGCATTGGTCAGTGGGTGGTGAGCAATTGCATTGTGCGTCACCTGTTTTGTATATTATTATTATTGGTGTTACTGGTTTTGTTATTATTATCCCTTTCTTTTCTGTCCTATTAAACTGTCTTTATCTCAACCCATGATTTTTTATTTTCCCCCCCCCCCCCCCCCAGTCCTCTCCCCAAACCCGCTGCGTGGTGTGGGGGCGAGTGAGCAAACAGCTGGGTGGTGTTAGTGGCCTGCCAGGTTAAACCACAAGAAAGCCAAATGGGATTTCATCACTGTCATGCCCTGTCTTCTGAAAAGTAGTTTTCATAAGGACTTAGAAGCCTGTTGCTGTGGGGTTTCTACTCCGTGCAGGGTGCACTAGCTACAGACACATCTGCTGCTGGTGCATGCAGATTGGTAAAACCAAGGTTTAGTATCGTATTCTGGAGCCATGAGAATGATTTCATAGCCATGGCTGTTTAAGAGTTTCCATTATAACCCTGAGTTCATCTGCCCAGCTGGTTTGGCACAGGGGATGGGGGAAGAGAAGAACTGAAAGTAGTGGCAGGAAGGGAAACTATTTACTAGCTGAAATTTACTTTTGATTACTTCAGCGCTGGGTATTTTTTTGTTGCTTGCTGTGGTTTTTGTCAACTGGATGCAAAAACTGTGGTTGAGATACTAAATTTCAGAGAAGATGGGAAGTAGACAAAGTGTAGTGGCAAAACTTTACAGGATGCTGTTCACAGAGAGCTTTTCTTTCTTCAAAACAGATTTTTTAGAAAGAAATGGAAATCAGTAAGGGTTCTGTTGGGATCATATGTACCGTTCAAGGTGAGATTTTGAAAGAGGGAAGGATACCACTATTATCTTTCTACTCTGGATTTTTTTTTATGTGGGCCTTCCGTGCAAGAGGTTGTGGGCTTGTTTTGCTTGCCGTTGCACGAGTATACCGATTCTGGCAAGAGGGAGTGTTTTGATTTCATTTTCTCCATATTCAGCACCTATTTGACATTCTGTTCTCCAAGCTCTTTTTTGATTCTACCTGTTTGCCCTGGGTATGTGGATTTTGCCTTCAAAAACTTTGCACATGGTAGTAGATAGTACCTGTTAAGAGCATGATATTTCTTAAGCATTTTTAAAGATGCTTAAAAATGAGTAAAATTGCTTTACAAATATATGTGAGATTTGTCTCATCTTCTGTTGCGTACGGCTGTTCTATACTGTATTCTGCCTAATGTGCCCTTTTTACACATTTAGCGAGTGGCCTGCAGAAATAATATATAACCTGTAGAAAAGGCAGTCTTTAGAAAGACCACTAACTCACAACTGCTTGTCCACACCGTTACCTGAAAGGATGACCTGAAGCTTTGTGGAGGCTTAGGTGTAATCTAAATTTGCATCTCTTTCTCCCAGGTATGAGGAGACCATCCTGTCTCCCCTTCCTCTAGATTCATTCTGGGTTCCCATCAGGATTGCTTTATGACACTCTCATTGTATGTTATCTTAAAATGGGTGTAATTTGTTCTCTTGGTTCTGCATGAACATTGACTTACAGTCTCGAAGCGTGTCTTTACTGGAGAAAATTATAAGGCCAGTGTTCCTGTAATGCACGATGTGCCACTGCTCCCGCACCACTGCTCACTCTTACATCATGGCAGCATCATGCATTGCTATTATGAGTGAAAATCAGACGCACTATTTTTAGGCAGGTGGAGGAATGAAAGTTATTGGGCAGCTGTCTTAATTACAAAAGCAGAAATAAAACAGAAAAAAAAATGTAGAAAGCTGGGACTGAAGTCATAAAACTGTGTTGTGGGTTTTTTTTTTCCCTGCTTTTAATCAAATTTTATCATCTTGAAAAACCTAGTGATTTTTTTCTTTTCTAATGGGAAGATATCTGTGATTTGGGGTATGGGTTATTGGTAAATTGGCGTGTAAGTGAGTTTGCCCTTCACTGGAACTTCGTAAATTGTGTACTCTTATTGTCTTGGAAAAGCACTTTAGACTGATTGTGTTAGCCTTAGTGGTGGACTTGGCAGCTTTAGGTTTTATGGTTGGACTCAATGATCTTAGAGGTCTTTCCCAACCTAAATGATTCTATGGCCTTCGGAGTATTCTCATAGAATCATAGAATCATAGAATGTTTTGGGTTGGAAGGGACCCCTAGAGGTCACCCAGCCCAACCCCCCTGCAGGGAGCAGGGACACCACTAACCAGATCAGGTTGCTCAGAGCCCCATCCAACCTGGCCTTGAATGTTCCCAGGGATGGGGCCTCCACCACCTCTCTGGGCAACCTGTTCCAGTGTTTTACCACCCTCATTGTAAAGAATTTCTTCCTTATATCCAGTCTAAACCTACCCTGGTTTAGTTTAAAACCATTACCCCTTGTCCTCTCACAGCTGGCCCTACTAAAAAGATTGTCCCCATCAGAGATTCTCTCTATCTTCTGCCCTTGCTGCAAAGATTTTTGTGCATCCACAGAAGAGCAAGGTAAGATTTTCTCAAAGAGGGAACTGACTTTCCAAAATGGACTTGCTGCTGAAATCTGAGGTGTTGGAGACCTGAGGACGTTCCAGCCACTGTCTGTTATTGAAAATCAGCAGAAACGGGTTAGGAGGCAGTTACATTGCAAAATATGTTGGAGCCTATTCACAGACATTCAGAAAATTTCTCTTCACATTTTCTCATCTGATGAAAATTCTACTGTCTTCCACTCTTTCTATGATCTTTGAAAAAGAAAAATGTGAAAGAGCTGGTCTGTTTCTTACATATAGGTATCTGCCACACGGAGGATTTTAAAAAGCTGTGTTTTGCAATGGTTTTATTATGGAATTTATGTTTTACTGGTTCTGTGAATAAAGCATAACTTAATGGAATTTAAGTTTTGTATGACAAAACTATAAGCCTGACACAAATCGACTTCATATCAAATGAAAGCTGTGATTTCTGCTGTCATACTATCATTCTCTACTTTTAAGTGATTGATATATCTGCTGATATAAATGTTCTGGTACTTCAGTACGCTAGAAACACTTTCTTTTGGTACAATGATCTCAGTTCAGCCATGCCAGAAACCCAATTCCAGGAGCGCTTCTATGACGCCACAGACTGCAGCAATTAATCCCAGAGCCCCCAAACTATACAATTTCCTTACAGATTTGCTATACAGCACTGGGTTTTATCCCTGTCCCCCCTTGAAGAGATTTCAGAAGCACTCTCTGTCCCATCCTGAGAGAAGTAGGATGAAACAGGCTTTCCCAGCACCTTCCACCAATTCCCGTCTGTTGGGTTGGGTCCCCAAACTGACTGCTGCGTTGGTCTCCAGCCACATTTGGGGTGGTGTTGTGTGGCCAGTATGTCCACACAGGATTAACAGATGGGACACAGCCCCCATGGAAGACTTGCACTGCTTTGGAGCATCAAACTGAAGCCAGCCAGGATAGCCTGCAGCACCTTAAAAGGCACTGGACACCAACATGCAGCAGAGTTCAACCAAATCCCCTCTTTGTTGTCAACTTTTTTGCAGTAGCATAATTTAACATGCACTGGCTTCCTTTCACCCCCACCAGTCCATGCTGGTGCTGTCCCTTGCAGTGATTGGATTCAGGGGTATTGATTTCGTTAATCAGTGTCGCATCTCTATTAAGATGCTGTTTGAAACAAACAAATAAAATCCATAAAACAAGAAGAGGGAAGAGCTTATTTCCCCTTGGATAGAAGTGACATTGTCTGAATTGCGTTTATGACGTTAGAGGCTGCTTTTGTTGTGGCTCCTCTTCTTTATCCCTAAATTAAAACAGACTTAATGGAATGAAAACAGAGGGCTACTTTTTACGTGTTGAAAGGCAGGACTCCAGTGTTATTGGTCGTCCCGCCTCAACGTAGAGTTATGCACATGTTAATCAATCAGTAATATTCAGAAGATACTATAAGGAATAACATTCTTTGATAGAGAGCTGTGATAGATGCTGCACATTTCCATCTCTGTGTTCGAAATTAATCCCTGAAACATGCAACTGGGACGACTCATTGCAAAGCAGGTAGTAGAGTGGATAATCTAGGAGAAATAAATTTTAGTCATCACAATTATGTTGAATTCGTCCTGGACGAAAAAGCGCATGTTCTTGAAGTGCTATTGGGATCCTCAGGCTGAAAACAACTGTGTTCCTTAATTTTTGCTGGGCTCCTACCTTACATGATTGCCTAAATCCTACCTCATTCAGCAGCAGCAACAATGGTGGTAGCAGCCAGAAGGGCTTGGCTTGTTTACCATGTTTGTCCTTCCTCCTCAAGGACCACAAGCACTCTTCTCACTCCATCCTTACTGCTTTTGTGCATGTTGATACACTATGAGACTGTGAATATTCAGTAGCGGGGGGACCTGGCTTATTTGCTTGGGAAATTAGGAAGATTTGGCACTGGCAAATTCTAGAAGTAATCTTTTAATTTATATTGTAATCATAGTTCTCCCATCCTTCTTGACTACTGCTAGAAGTGATCTCTGTAGTCTCACTTATATGTACTAAGACTAAGAAGAAATCATGATGCCACTTGTTTGCTATCAAATATAGAAAAACAAATACCACCTAGCATCCAGTGCCAAAATAACACGTTACATCTGAGTTTTCTGTGCCCATGGAATGCAGGATCACACTCCCATTTCATCTGTTTGTTTTGTCTCTCTGGAAATTACCTTAGAAATCATAGAGGAACTTCTGGATCTACCATGGATTTTCTCTGATATTTTAAGAGGTAGATTTTATGGTTTTTTATTGTTGATACAGCATTGGTGTTACAGCATCCAAGGAAACATGGCCACTTTCCTAAAGCATCATTTGAAATAGCCAGTGTTTTGTGTAAAAATATCAGCAGATTTCAAATAGGACATTTCTGTACAAAGACATGAAAATAATTTCTTCACAGTGTCTCAGTGCAGGCAGAGGCTGTTATTGTGTTAATGTTGTTAACAAAATAACCTTCATGTACATATTGTTTGTTCAGAGTGTCAAGTGCCTGAAGACTTTTATCCTTTCACTACACTATTTCTCATTCTATAAAATCCTGGCAGACTGATTGAAAATATAGACTTCTCCCCATAAAAAACTTAAAAGGGTGTTCCTTTAGTTTATTTGAGAAACTATTGACTTGTGATCTTAAAGTTCCTTGTCGTAATCCCATTAAAAAGACCCAAGTATTTTTAGAATTTTACAGTGAGCACCTAACAGTTGCAACGCTGCCTTTGACCTGTAAGTGGCAGTATTCATTTGTTGGAACTGGTAGAATTTGTAGCAGGAACGTCTGATGTTTCTGAAGTCCTGTGTGTCACACTGCTTCATTTCCAACCATGTTCTATGTAAATCAGCTGCAGCTTCATGCCAGCGAGAAGCACAATCTGCAGAATAATTGCTGGTCTCTTGCAATTATTCCATTTTTACATTATAGTGTAGTTAATACAAATCTGTAATCATCCTGATGATTTTTGGTATTTTTGTCTTTCTCCATATTTAGAAATGCCTTTCCATCGGTTTATTATTCAGTCAGTCAATGGCTGTGTAGCAAGTAGAATACACTGTTGAAATGCCATTGCAGATGTGGTTTGACCTACCTACACCCTCCAATTCTGGCTAAGCTACCTATCTGGATCTAACCGTCCCAAGTCTTATGGAAGAGCTTGGAATATGAGCCCAAATCCTTTCTTCATCTTCAGTCTCACTGAGTGTTTACTGTGCACAACTTGAGCTAAACTTATAATGCAAGGTTTGTGCTTAATTTGGATTATGTCCGTATATGAAAGGTCTTAGAGGTGGCAATCCTTTTGAGCTGGCTGGGTCATCAAGAGTCTTACGGTGACAGCTGCCAAGTGCTCTGCTGTTGTCTAGTGCTTGTATTTCTTCAGTGTGTTGCTTTTGCCAGCCTGTCTGGGCACCTGAAAGAGCAGCCTTAGAGACTCCACAGTCATCCTGCACTGAAGGCATACGTTTGAGTGGTCTAGATAAAATCTCCAAGACTGGTACTTCTACAAACTTTTTGAAAATGGGGGTATGAAATTGTGCATATATTACCTGCCCAGATACTTTTAGATGGCATCCCTCCCTCATGAGTATGGAGGTCATTATGTTGGAGAATTGTTAAGCCCCACACAGCCCCACAGAGTCTGCCTTATGCTAATAACCATCATGTTAGACGCCTGCCTCTGACGTGTGTTCACTGTAACTGTATTCACCATAAACTGAAACAGGACCATTGCATAGTACACGTTGAAGTATTTCTGTGCTAAATGTCATTAATTTATAGAATCATAGAATCATTTAGGTTGGAAAAGACCTTTCAGATCACCAAGTCCAACTGTTCCCCTACCCCTGCCATCCCACCCCCAAACCCTGTCCCTAAGCACCTCGTCTGCCCGGCTTTTAAATACCCCCAGGGATGAGGACTCGCCAACCTTCCCTGGGCAGCCCATTCCGAGGCTTGACAGCCTTTTTGGGGAAGGAATTTTTCCCAATGTCTAACCTAAACCTGCCCTGGCGCAACTTGAGGCCATTTCACCTCGTCCCATCGCCCATTCCCTGGGAGCAGAGCCCGACACCCTCCCGGCTCCCCCCTCCTCTCAGGCAGTTGTAGGGAGTGATGAGGGCTCCCCTCAGCCTCCTCTGCTCCAGGATGAACACCCCCAGCTCCCCCAGCCGCTCCCCAGCAGCCTGGGGCTCCAGACCCCTCCCCAGCTCCGCTGCCCTTCTCTGGACACGCTCCAGCCCCTCCAGGTCCTTCGGGAGGGAGGGGCCCAACCCTGACCCCAGCATTCGAGGGGTGGCCTCCCCAGTGCCCAGCACAGGGGCACGGTCACTGCCCTGCTCCTGCTGGCCACACCACTCCTGACACAAGCCAGGATGCCCTTGGCCCTCTTGGCCACCTGGGCGTACTGCTGGCTTCGCTCTGTAGTCAACTGTTGCAGCCTTCTACGCATACATGTTGGATACCAGTGAGGCCTTTCTGAAAGAATAGAACTTTTTCTCATTTGGCACATCATAGTATTTTCAGCTATGACATTCAGAGCTAGGAAGGGTGTTATATTTGAAGACTGAAAGATGCCCTTCTTGAATCACATGAGTATGCTAAATTTGCCACTCAAGAGTTTATTTTCAGAAACATACAAGAAAAGAAACATTAACTAAATAGCCTGAGTAAGAAAAAAACCATGCTGAAAGACTCTAGGATATCAGCCTGGATTTTAAACCTCTTAAGCATTACACTGATTGTTTTTCTCAAAAAATCCATGCACACTCTAGTCAAAATAAAACCTTTACTGTGTTTCTTTTCCTTAGTTCAGCCTCATCAGGGGATTAAATATCTATGTTGCTTCCTAGAATTACATAATCTGGTTCAATCTCACTTGCTCCTTTCACAATCACAATAATATAAAAGAATTGTAGAAACATAGAATCATAGAATGTTTTGGGTTGGAAGGGACCTTTAGAGGTCATCTAGTCCAACCCCCCTGCAGTGAGCAGGGACACTTTTAACTATTAGAAAGGCATATATGTTAATCTTCATCAAAACACACATTTATATGTGTGGGAGGGCTACCAAAATGATCCGAGCGCTGGAGCCCCTCTGCTCTGAGGGCCAGGCTGGGAGAGTTGGGGGTGTTCAGCCTGGAGCAGAGGAGGCTGCGGGCAGAGCTGAGTGCGGCCGCTCAGGGCTTCAAGGGGGCCCAGAGGAAAGGGGGGGACAAGCTTTTTAGTAGGGCCAGCTGTGACAGGACAAGGGGTGATGGCTTTAAACTGAAGCAGGGTAGGTTTTGGCTGGATATAAGGAAGAAATTCTTTCCAGTGAGGGTGGTGAAAGCCTGGCAGGGGTTGCCCAGAGAGGGGGTGGAGGCCCCATCCCTGGGACCATCCCAGGCCAGGTTGGCCGGGGCTGTGAGCAACCTGATGTGGTTCAAGGTGTTCCTGCTCCCTGCAGGGGGGTTGGGCTGGGTGACCTCTAGGGGTCCCTTCCAACCCAAAACATTCTGTGATTCTATGATCTGATATAGACAGATTTTGATATGTGTTTGTATAAATGCACAGGAAATACCAGGTAAAGTCTGTAGCAAACCATTTCATTCCACGGTATCAGAGATGTTGAGTACTGCATCACTGAAATATAGTAAGATGCCTGTATCAAACAGTTGGGGTCTGAGATTGACAAACTTGTTTGGTACAACACATTCCTTGAAGACACAAAGTCTTTTCAGTGAGATCTGAATGCAAAAGGTTCTTCTCTGGAAGAGTCTTTTGAGTGTATCCTGCTTATCATTGTGTTCGCAGCATAAACTAATTACTATTCTCAGACTTCACGGCATTGCAGGTTTCTCACTACAGCCCTGAGAGATGAGAATTGACATAGTAATAGAGGTCCTCAGCTCCTTGCCCTGAGGGATTTTTGGCATTCACAGTAACGTTGCTCAGGTACAACAACCCAAACCCTTGCCTGTGTGTTTTGTTGTGGGCATTCTCAAATGATATCTGCACTACACCGCTAGGAAGATGGTGATGGAGAGGTACTTGATCTGTAAGTACATGTAGGAAAAATAAGGTACGGATCGGTGTTCTGGAGGGAGATGTTTGGTATCAGAAGTTGGTTATTCACTGAGTGGTGTTTGTCCATGTAGGATTATGGGTCCAACTGCCTCCCACAGTGTTTTCTACACCCTAAAACCATCTCAGCAATGGAGTTTCGGAGATATTTTCATGTTATAGACCTGTTGGTAATTTCTTAGAAATCAGTTCTGTGGTACAGTGAAAAAGTGTTTTTCAAACCCCTTCATTCCTATCAGCCACCTAGACCCTAAGTTTCCTCTGCTTCTGCCTCTGGTTTGTGTGGGATACTTCAGGATTTACTCAAAATACCCATATTTTTAAAGGAACACAGATTATTTGAGGTCCAAGTTGTAAATCTGCAGTATTCCAAAAGTGTTGGTTTTGTTATAATTCATTACAAGAAAATTGCAATACGGAACAGGAGAACAATTTCCTGCTCACACTAAATGTGCAATTATGCAGCCATTGCCATTCAATAAGTTATGCTCCAAGCTTAGGTCAAGCATCAGCTTTATTTAAAGAATGAAAAATAGAATGATTTCCCATATTGTAACATTCATGTAATATATTATGTGTTATATTCATTAATACTGTATGACGTGTATAATATATAGCATATATATATGATACATATTTCCAAAATAATATAATGCAAAATTTAAACACATTAGAAGGAAGTTACTAAATTTTATATGCACATAGATCAACCCAAGAACAATCAATGTATTTGTGCTATGTGTGCTACTCAACTGCAGAGGGCTACAGAGTCAACCTGGAGCTAGAAAGCTCTTTACATAAATGCTCCTTCTCCTCCTCCTCCTTCTCCTCCTCCTCTTCCTCCTCCTCCTCCTCCTCTTGTCACTCAGACTGCCTCAATGAAATTAGCATTTTAACTCTTGCCTGGGTTTGTGTAATGAATGTGATCTTCTCTAAAACTCTGCCTTTCAGAAGACGGTATATGTGCCTTGATAATAGCTAGTGTAAATGGGTGGAAAGAGGAACCTTGACCTAGAAATGTTCTGGTTTTGTTTGAAACAGTAAGTTTAAGATTTTTTTTCTATTTTTGTAAGCTTTCAGGTGACTGTTCCAGCAAATAATCTCTCCTGCAGTTTTAGATGTGTAACTTCCCTAGAGCTAGCACTACCAAATCTCCCCAGTGTTTTTCTGAATGACTGAAAGTCTCACATACTTGTTTTGTATTTATATACTTGCTCCGGTATAAATGTTGAAAAATATGTCTGTCCTAGAAGGCAGAAAGTAGATTTGTTTTCCACACAAGGTATGGCACGTGATTGCACTCATTTTTAACTAGGAAGTGTAGAAAGTTCATATATATATATGTATATGTATATCTCCCCTGCTAAGGTACATTTTAAGGAGGGTATTTTTATCATCACTGTTTTACCTCTTACTTGGCTTTAGTATACACTTCCGCCTTCGGTAATTTACATAGACTTATATAGTCTATGAATAATGCATAAGATTTATTTTAAATGCAGGGTTTCCAGCTCCCACAGTGCAGCAGTGTATACAACAATTTGATTGGCTCTGCTCTGTTTTCATTACTGGCAATTTCTGGGAACACAAAAGAGGTTGAAAAGGCTGACAGGAATGGACAATATTTATTTTGTGAGAAATATTTGTAGCCTTTTCAAGGCAATTGTATTGCAAAGTTTTGCCTGTGATTGTTGTTCCTTGATATTTTTTTTTTTCCCCTGGGAAGAATGCATTAAAAGGTCTGTGATTGCTCTTTTGTAGATTCAGTCAGATCTGTGATATTTTTTTTTTTAAGGATACTGCTGGATTTTTTCCCTATTTGCATAAATGTGAGCACAAGCTATAAATAAGAAAGAACTTAAGATTTCTCAATTAAAGTAACAAGGCAATGCTAAGGAACACTTGAAGATGAAATATCTCGTCATACAGATATTAAAATATAGAGGGTTTAATTTATGATATTTTAGGGTTTTTTTCAGGAGAATGAAATGGCATTTAAAATCTACATTCATCTTTTTTATCTGGGTCAGCTGATGCTGTTACAGCATATAGGTTATCCTCACCTTAAACAGCCACATGCGTTTTTAACCGAGCACAAAGACACAGCGTTAATTGACCAAGATCACAAAGGTTTTACTTTTACTTAGCAATATCTTAGTCATGTCTCTAGGCTTATGCATCAAGAAAATAAATTTTTTCTCTTCCTGTCTCCCTAAAGAGCTGTTGTTTATTGAAAAGATTGGGCATCTTGATGCTGACGATGATTGTGATTTGACAAGTAATTTTCCAAGTTCTTCAAGCATATTCATGGAGGTAAATAGTATTTTTCCTGATATAAAATGAAGGTCAGTGTGCCAGCCTGGCCGTGCACCTGTAATCATCCTTCAGTATCATCCAGATACACAAGCAAACATTAGTTTTAGAAATTCCTGTATCTGTAAATGTCTTGAAAAAAACTTTGCTGATTTCTTTCAATATTATGGGGAAGTATCCAAGGTTACTATAGCAAACGGTTTCAAAAGGTGTTTAACTGACGCTGTAGCTGACTAGGTCATGTGCAAGTTCTCACAGTTAGCTTTGATTAATATTTTTTGTAGCTGAGCATACTGTCATTTCACCATCTGCTGCTTATATTAGTCATTCTGTAAGTGAATTGGTTTTAGCTGCTGATAGCACATCACATCTGAGCAACCAAAACACAATGCTGAAATGTCTTTTTCTTCCTCTTTTTAACAACAACAGCTGAACTTTGTCAATTAGTTAGTGTTTCAAGTCCATGACAGCTTGTTTCTAATAGGGTACCTGAGCAAAACTATTTTCCTTACTCATGGCCTGACCAAGACAAATAAATAATAAATGAATAAATAAACACAACTTCTGTGGAGTAAGCAACCCACATAAAGGCAAGACAAATTGCAGAGCCTGCTCTTCCATATGTCCTCAGGGGTGCAGAGGTGCAGGGGAAGAAAAGCGTGACCATGGCTGTTTTCCACCTGTGCAATGTCCAATTGTGCAAAGGTGGTGAGCTCCCCGCACCAGGGCAGCTGGTGGGAAGTACCTGGTCTCTGAGGACTGGGGTACTTGGGTCCCTGAGGGCTGAGAACCCTTTCACCAAAAGGGCTATCAAGCACTGGAAGGGGCTGCCCAGGGAAGGGGTCGAGTCCCCATCCCTGGAGGTATTTAAAAGGAGAGTTGATGAGGTGCTTAGGGCCAGGGTTTAGTGGTGGGATGGCAGGGTTAGGGGAATGGTTGGGCTTGGTGATCTTAAAGGGCTTTTCCAACCTGAACGATCCTGTGATTCTATGACTGCCAGCCTGCAAGGCAAGTGCTGGCTTAAATATGTATGTTTTCTGTATGTGCTCCTGTATTTTGCTATTCTGAAAACCAGTTCCAAAATGTTGCTAATAAACACTTGAAAATATTCAACAGGAAGTGCTTCTTCCTATTTCTCTGCGAAGTCCTAGTGCAGGGTTTTATTTGATTCTGTGATACCAACAGTTCTGTCATAAATACATACACAAATGTCTGCAAAAACTATTTACCCAGCTGCTAAAATGCAAAGCACCTTTCACGTTGCTAATCGCCACAGAAGAGAAGCTTTTTTTCCAGAGACATGCAAGTATCTGGATGGAAATCCCAAGCCAATGAAGCTGTCAGATTTCATGGTTCATTACAAACTAGAAATTGAGATAATTTTCTCTTGCATTCACAAACTCAGGCCCTCTTTTTAGTGAATCCTGCTTTAAATCAGCTTTTGATGAGGTTTTTTTTGTGATTAAACTTGGTGGAAAGATAGAAAGTTAAGTTGTGGGATTTGGGGGGCTCAGGGGAGAAGGGGGGGGTTGGGTTGTTGGTTTTTTTTTTCCTTGGTAAGGAGCAAGGAAAGGCAATTCCTAGACATTGAATAATTCTAAACACACACACAAAAAAAAGAGAAACAAGAAAACCTGTTTTGGTTCTCTTGGCTCTGATCTTCCCACAACTACTGTAAATTTAATACAGTGGAATCCTAATCAAGATGCCCTGGCAGATGGCCCTTTGTCTCCATAAAGAAGAATACTTGATTAACTGAAGGCATTACTGGAATAATAATTTATTTGGGAAGATACAGTGCCCATCAAACAACTGAGAGGCTCTCAAGCCAGTTCCTTGGCGGGTGCAAGTCAGAAGGGCTCTGCTGGAGCCAGCAGAAACATCTCAGCCTGCGGCTGTGCTCCCCAAGTTTGGAAACCAGCATATTTGTGTACAAACACAACTCCAATCATAGAAGGCACCTGGATCCTATTTACGGAGTGAACTGCAACTGATTGGCCAAATCAAATCACTTGCCAAATCAAGGATGACCAAATCAGGTTATCCAGGGTTGCTGTGGGATACCTGCCGTGGTAACTGGAGATGTGCAGCTGAGCTGATGCAGGAATGCATGTTGGACTTACTGTGCACTGAAGAAGATTAGGCACTGGATGAAAATGCTCATCAAGAAATCAGAAAAAGGAATTGGTGAAGTGTGGGGACACCAAAAACTCAGAGATGCCACTGTGAAATTACACCATGCCCCTAATGTAGAGAGCAGTGATCTTTATTTCACAGTGGTTGCTGAGAATAAGAATTTAATTTAAACTTAATACTTTGTCATAAAAAATGTATGACAGTGTAGTAGTAAACAATCTTAGCAGGACAGTTTTCCCTTAAAAACACCTTTTCTTAGCTAGTATTCAGCAACTATATTGTGCAAAACACTTTCTCATCCTAATGACTTAAGAAGTGCTCAGCATCCTACAAAAGAATTTGCTTCCATCAGGAGCGGGTCATAACATCACCCTCATCACATCTACGTTTTGTATAGCTGATGCTGATCTGTCATGCCTCAGCTCCATCCTGCCAAGATATAATCAATCATGAAACAAAATAATGAAAACACCTCATTTTGACGTTGAGTACCTGAAACTGTTTTTCCTCTTTTTTCTGTAATTACAAGGATTCTGATTCTTGTAGTCTTTTCCTTTTCTGAGTAGACTATTCAGTGTGTGTCATTGCAGCAGCTGTGCAATTATTTCCATTGTTGGCGTGTTGAGCTGGTGTCAAAGTGTGTTTGCACCGTTAACACTCATGCCCGGCCTGGGGGCTGTTGGGTCTGAAGCCGACCTGAATGCTGAACAGCTCTGTGTCGTGTTGGGATGCTGGACGGTGGCCCAGGGTGGAAGCAGCTTCTGTGCAGAGAACAAGTTGCATCCAAGCTTCCAGAGGCTGGGAAAACTCATATTGTTGCAAAACCTTCCACGCAGAAAAGTCTTTTCATGAGGACACCAGTCCCAATCCCACACAGTAAAACTCTGTTACTACTAATGTGGAAGGAAAGTTAAATCACAGAATTCAAACACTAATCCTGAATCAGGTTTTGCCATGAATGCACCAGAGGTATGAGAAGTTCCATGAAGTCCTCAGTAAATTTTGCCAGTGGTTCAATGCTGGCATGCTGCCATTGCCATCGTGGTAATTCACCATGTGGGACTCATTGTGGTGTTCTTCATTCCTGAGTGTTCCTCCTGTATTCCTTGTAGATAGTATGACTACCAACGATTACTAAAATGTTGGGATCAGGAGAACTGATGGCATCTGTCTTACAGTGCACACAGACGCGCACATGCACACCTTTCATGCCCTTTAAATCAGGCCAAATGGTGATCTGGATGTAATTCAGCAAAGCCAGTATCCCAGAAATTCTGATCTGATGTCATGTGTTGGGCACTGTTGAACATTACCATTTTTAATTGGGAGCTGAACTGCTCGAGTATTGCATTACAATTTTTGAGATGCCTTTTGAAGTTCAATTTGAAAGCACTGATGTCGGTATGGGCAGTGTTTTTAAACTGCGTTGTTGGTTTGCCCCTTGCCTGTTTCACAGAGGAAAATGGATAAAGTCAAGGTACTGCTTCTTCAGCTGCAAGCAGCTACACAGTGATCACATGAAAACCACTCCACTTCAGAGCAGCTGAAGAAGACAGGTCCGCTGGCCAGTCCTGTTCACGCGAGGAGGACCCCACGACTTGCTGTGAGCCAGAGGAAGGTTACCTGACCTAGATGGAGAGCACTAGCTGCTTTCTTCTGTGATGAAAAAAAATTGCTTTGCCACTTAGGTCAGCATCACAATGTAAATCTTAATGAAAGAGTCTGAGATGTCTGAGCAAATCAAGCCATTTGGCCACCCTGATGCTCCTTAATCTATTTCCCTGCCTTTTTCTCCTTGTACTTTTTTTTTTTTTTTTTTTTGAGGTAAGAAGTAGGGGAAAAAACAGTTTAGTTATAGATCAGTAGCTACTGCAGCTGCCTTAGCCTTTTCCTCTCCTGAGGCTTGGGAAGAACTGGCATCCTGATTATTATCTTTATCAGACTCCTTTTCTTGCAGGAACTGAAGCAAAACTTTAATATTTTGAAAATGATTCTTATCAATTCAAATTTCAGTTTTCTG
Organism: Gorsachius magnificus; assembly: GCA_034008185.1. Taxonomy (NCBI): domain Eukaryota; kingdom Metazoa; phylum Chordata; class Aves; order Pelecaniformes; family Ardeidae; genus Gorsachius; species Gorsachius magnificus. Next base: position 79,971,614 of record CM067109.1, read on the forward strand.
GGGCTGAGTCCTTAAGTCCTGATGCAATCCTTAGTCAAAACTCTCGCTACAGGCATTTGCCTGATTAGGAGATTTTCCTGATCTGCAGGGATGGTACAGCAGTAATTTTCGACATTGAGTCTGCTATCTGCTCTCCTGTGCTATAAGAAAAAATGCATTTCGTTCCTATTGGGGAAAAAACCACCTCCCATCTTTATATATTACGGTGTACTGTAATAGCCATCAAACTTTTGTAGCTGTTTTTCAAAATGCTGGGAGAGGATTTTAGCTGCTATGGTGAAGCTGAATTTAATGGAACTATTATGGTTTTTTTACTTTGCTGATTATATGCCCTTACATTTATTGAAAAGCTACAGAAATCTGCTGCTGCTATACTGTTACATTCATCTGGAAAGATGTGACATCCTAGAACTTCTTCCCCTTTTAGGACCTCTTTCCTCTCCTTGTCTTGCTAACCAAAACCTAAATGGGTGAGGAGTTATGTCTGCATCCAAGAAAGGCTATCCTTACAGGTTTATCCATTCATTATCCCATGAAAATTCCCAAATTAATTCAATTAAACCCCAGTTGCCTCAGCTTTCCGAGGTTCCAACTTTTCCTCTTCCTCTGCTTTCACGGAAGATTTTCATTTTATAACATCTTGGTTAGTTGTCAAGGAGACTTCACTGGAAAAAAGCTGGCATTCCTGGGGATATTTTCTTGGATGTGTGTGTCTGTGAATAAACTATGCTTTGTAATTCCTTTCAGAACCCTATTGTAAGAGCCAGTATTTCTTGATTGGTTCCTCATTGCCATGTGTATGCCTAGTGATAGATGATATATTTTCAGTCAAATATCAATGATTTCCTGGCACTTGCTACTGCTGCTTTAGAAAGGAGTTGTGGATGGATTCTCAAATCCCAAAAAGCTTATTTTAGGCTGAGACATGTACACATTATATGGAGAAGCTTATCAGGAAAGTAGTTAAAAACCATTGTAATCCTAGGAGAAGATCAATTACCCTGAGAAAATGCTGGCAAGGATGGAGGTGAAGGTACAAGTAAGATCCTCAAAATCAGACTTACCAGAGTGATCCCAGAACCTGTATGCCCAGGAAAGTATGATTTGGATTTGCATTCTTTCTCTCTTTCAGCTCTTTTTTAGGGGTTAGTGTTTAGATCTGGAACTTAAATCCATTTGTATCATTCAAGATTACAGAGATCCATTGAAAGACTGGGCTTCCTTCCAGCATCCACAGCATGCAAATGTAAGTTGATTTATTTGGGGAACTATTTATTTTGTTTAGGATGCCCCAATCTTTAATGACACCTGTACATCAGATTTCCATCTATCATCATAATAGCTGTATGGTGAAATAAATGTAAGGGTTTCATTGTCCTTGTAGACAAACCAGAGAGAGGACTGTGCATGAAGACTGCCTGTTGCACTTTCTGAAGTGCTTCTTTAGGTCTGCTTGTGCTTGCCGCTGGAGTGGGCTTGTGACAGCCTTTGGGCTATATCACAGGAGAATGCTTATATTTATTTTGTCTCTTGGTGTGTATGGGATGGGTCTGCCCCAGCCACCTCCATGAATTTCATCCGTCCTTGTGCCAATGTGAGGAGGTGACAAGGACACCTTCCTTGATGGAGCTGGACTTTGCTGGTATTAATTTGAAAATTATGCAGTGTAGCAAAACAAAGCTGAAAATGTAGCCAGTGCTAGTTCAGTTAAAAAATGGAGGCAAGTGTGGTAATAAAGACATAACATAGTGATATCCAGAAGAATATTGATCCACAGTTCCCAAGATCTTATGTTCCAGTTGCATTGGCTGAAGCCCACCTTGACCCATTTTTGTGACTGCTGTAGTCTGAACCAGACGGATTAAGTTAGCTGTCTATCTGCTGGCTGTGTTTTGCTGCATAAATGTTTCCTCATCTGAAGATGATTTCCTATAAAGAGATGATGATAAGGGAGTTCCTTTTGGTTTTAAAATATCTTCATTTACAGAAGACCACTTCCTTATAAACATGCACATTTTCCCTATTTGCCCGGGAGCTATGGCTGAGAAATTGAGTAATCTGCACCGTTCCCATGCTTGCCGTTGTTTTGACACATCTGATGCAATTATTCATGTTCTGTCTCTGCTTAGCTTGTATGTGAATGTATGTCCTTTATGTCCTCCTGTTAAGGCCCTGCCTACTGTGGCCAGTCCTGCGTCTATTCATATGATAAACAGGAAGCTGCAGCCACTTCACATTATTATTATTTAGCCTATTAGTTTTCAGGTGGTGCCCTTGTTGGCTGGGACTGCTGTGGGGAAAAGGAGCCTCACTGCAGAAAAGCAACTGAAGATTTTACACTTAAAAAAAAAAGACGACAGCAGCTAATCTGCAGAAAAAGGTTTGAAATGAAGTTTTACAGTTGCTCTGGGCCGCTGGAAATCTCAGCAGATAAATCTGATAGTTCAGAGTCTCCAGCCAGAGATTAGCAAAGAGCATGAAGTGGGTTTAAGACATGGGAGGTTTGTCACCTGCTGTGTTCCTGCAGGTCATGTCCCATGTAATACCAGAACTTTGGGTCCTGTTAAAAAATGCAAAGCAGAGCCTCTCATCATGAACACCGTGGTAATTCTGCCTTCTCAGGCAGACAGGTAGCACAGCTTGGGAAGTGCCTCTTAAAAACATCAGGTTCATCTGCTTAACGACTCACTAATTTGCTTGCTGTTTGTACATTCTTCAGAAACTGCTGATGTGTTCAGGCTCCCTCTCTTCCTCAGCAGAAGTGAATTTCATTTGTTATGAAGGCCTTTAATAGCATCATCCCACTAGAAAGCTGGAAGATTATATGTTAAATCAAATCTCTGTGTTGGCCTGTACTGTGCTTTCCAATATTTGTATCCTATTTCCCCCCATTTTGTGCAAGAATGTGCAGAGGAATGTATTTTCTTTACATTTTATCTTTTTGTGGCAGATGTCCTAGGCATCCAAGGTGTTCTTGGTGTTCACCATGCAAGACCAAGCTGTCCCTTCTCTGAAACCTCTTCTTGTACAGCCAAATACTTTAAACTTTTCTTTTATTCACAGCCTTTACTTCCGTTTAAATCTCAACAGCCTGCCTGTAGATTTAGCCCCAGTTTTTGAAGGTAAAAAAGTTTCTCTGCCTGTCCTTTTTATTAATGACTTTTTTCATTAATCACTTGCTTGTTTTTCTGCATCCTTTCCTCAGTCCATTTCCATATAAATGAAGTGGAAGAGGACTTGGGCTAAAAAAGCACGTATTTCTCCTGACACTCCATTTCTAGACAGGCTACCAGGACCTGCTGCTGGCAGCTGCTTGCCCTTTGCTTAAGAAATGAGTCTGTGAATACAGCCATGAAAAGGTTTGGCATCACATGTAAAATGTCATCAAAGAAGAAAGGTGTTTTCCAGGCATATTCCCAGGCAAGGAGTTGTCGTGTGTGTGTTGGGCCATTGGCTGGGAGCTCCACCTGCTTTGCCAATACTTGTATCATATTGACTGCCAGCCCTCCTGTTCTAAAAGACATTTCCATCTTGTTACTGTCTCTTCTCTTTTACAAAAATGCAATTTCTTTCCTCAGTGGGTATGAGATGGGCAAGGTTTCAAGAAGGTAGCCACTAAATTCTTCAGATGCTAGAATGGAATTGATTTATCTGAACTAGCCTTCAATCAAAAGCATTTTTTCAGTATAGCAGTGCAGGTAAAGCCATCCTAATAGAAAATAAAGCTTATTAGCTAAGCCAACAAAAGAAACTGTTTTCATTTTAACAGCAGTTTCCTGATTAAAACATTTAAACCTGTCATTTCTTACAGTTATCGCAATGGTAGGGGTTTTGTTGGTCACCTGGGAATCTGTAGAATCACCAGCTTTTTTGGGTGTAACACTGAAACCGGGCTTGCTTGGTAGAGGTTTAAATGAGCCAAGTGTTCAGCAGGCTTCTGTGGGGTGATGAGAGGTCCCGTCTGCTGCCAAGTGAGCACCGCAGAAGCACAATACTTCATGGGGTTCAGTCTTGTGTTAAGGGGAATTTGACACTACCAGTGTAATGACGGACATCAAGTCAGTGAGTGGGACCTAAGAAACAAGAAAGAAGAGATATCTGAGAAACTGACAGCCCAGTACTTTTCTCCTGAGCACCTTGTGTAATCGCTGCCAGCTGTGCAAGGTGTACGGTGGAGCAAAACTCTGTCGGTCTGCTCCATCACCATTTGCACCACAGTGGAAGTGATTAGGCAAGGTGTGAAGTAGTGGAGAATGAAGTGTTGTTTATTTGCAATAAACACAACAAATTCCATCTCAAACTTTGCATAATGGGCATTAAAGGACTATTAGAGGTTTTCTAGGCTTCGGAGTTTCTGATTAACATTATGGGAATAAAACCACCAGCCCAGGAGCTAGGCTACATTTCACTGTGCATATTAAAATCTTATTTCAGTCCTTATTATTGTGCTTTTTCTAGCCTGTGGTATTTATCTATTTCAGATCTTGTTGCTGTTATCCTATCATTGTGTGCTCCCATGCTGTTAACAGTCCAGAGGAGTTAGTGTTGGCAAATGTTCCAAAAGATATAATGGTTTACTATTAGGAGTCTTGCAGTTAAATAAATCACCTGTTGGAAGGGAGAAAAGGATAAGCCTTTCAAAGGAATCCTTTAAGAAAATTAACATATTTATTGTGTTCCTTTTGTGCATCAATGTCATCTTTGGAATTTTTTCTTTCCTTTCGCTAAGGCCATACATTGCCTTTGAAGGTTGGGCTAGGGTCACCGTGCCACATGGCAAACATCAATTCAAGACTGTAAAATCACCCGACAGGTCTGCAAAAGCTAAGATTTTGTCAAAAAATTGCTTTGGGTTGAAAAATATCTGCATGGCAAAATGGAAGAAAATTGTAAGTGCTTGAATGAAGATGGTGGAGGACTCAAGACGCAAATCTGCAAAGGTGCAGGTTTGCAGAACCATGCTGAGCTTTTAGCTAATAAGCTTTATTTTCTCTGTTGGGACAGGGTGACTGTGTACACCCATCTGGCTTCTGTGACTCATTTGACAGATGGAAATGTATGAAGTCACCAAAACTCATGTTTTATCCTGCATTTTGAGCACTGATTTTGCACTTAAGTGCAGTTGTACACGTACTATCAGCCTGACTCTTAGGAAAATGATGCATATCTGATCACACTACCTGTCTGTTAGTTTTCACTGAATAACTCTTAAGATTTTTGGCCAGTTTTGACAGCCAGCCAGAGGGCTCAGAGATATTAATTTCTTGTGAATGCTGTAAAGAATTGGCAGCTAGTCACATAAAGGGACCTGTATTCAACCATGACAAAAGTGGAGACGTGAAGAACTTGGCTGTCCTCTTCTAGCTGGCAGTAGCCAGCAAACTGTGGGTGGGGAGGAAAATGCAAGCCCAAATTAGTGCCCCCCTGGTGAGGCAAAGGCAGTTATAATTCAGATCCTTGCCCTTTCTAAGAGGCAACAGCCAGCTGGTCAATCAGCATGCATGCCCTGGCTGATCCATCAGCACACACATAATCATGGCATATGCTGTCAAGCATGGCAAATAGGGGATAAAAGAGGGAGATGGATAAGCAGCAGGAAAAAATTAGGGGGCACATCCTTAGGAAAATGGTCCTTCTTAGTTAATTTACTACACGGTGAGCAACATTTTTCCTCCACCATCACTCTGTGTCCAGCCTGGAGAGATTGGCCAGCAGCATGAGAAGGAGTATTTGAAGGAGGAGATGCTCTTCAGTGTGCAGCCCTGATGTACTTGTCACTGCTTCTCCTTCCAGCAGCTAGTTATCTATAACATGATCAGCTACACATAACAGGCCAAAATCATGTACACAAAGGGTTGGGGTTTTTTTGGTAGGCTTTGGGGTTGTCTGGCTGAAAGAAATGTAACCAAAGCCAGTGATCCCTCTGGAAGATCCCATGAGTTTGTCAGAATATGGCTAAACCTGCACTTTGAAATTCATTATTGGTTTTAATCAGACTTATCCAAGCTTATAAGTCTAATGACTTTGGTGACCTTTAAAAAAAATGTCAAGCTTGTTTGCCAGGTAGATTTGCTGCATTTGAAACATGTGTAATTATCACAAAAGTTATAAAGACTGTAGATCTTCCTCAAACTCAGTAGAAGATTGTTTTATTTTCTTTGCCTTCAGCAGTAACAGCTGAGGCCAGTAAATCCTGTGATTTTATTCATATGCTTTGTTTTGGTAGGCATATTTTGTGAAATATTCAGTAAGCTGTATTTTTTAAGTTATTCTTTTTGTGAGGTGATTAGCCAACATCTTTGGATGTCTCATTTCCCTTCTGCAAGAACAGAAAACATTCATCTAAACTCAGACTTCTGATCCATCCGCATTCACATTTCAGCAAGGTACTAAAGACTGCTGCCTTACTGACACTTCAAGAGTTGCTTTGCATAGAAACAAACAAAAAGGATGTGATACCACTATTATGTTCTTTTAGAAGGGAACGAGGAAAGAGGTTCTCTGCTGCCTATTTCATGTGAATTATTCCCTGCTCCTCAGAGAAATGCAGTTAGAAGTGGTCATATCTACTGTCTCAATGTGGGGCAGATGTCTCATTGGTACAATGCCGAGCAAACATCCTTTCAAACATTTTTTTGTCAGGTATCTGGCTGCTGTTAGATGTGCTGACTGTGGTACATGGCATGTGAAATACTGTGGGAAAGGAAGCGTAGAGGGTGGTTCTCCTCTTTCTTTGGATGTACAGGGAGTAATTAGGGTTTGGGTAAGACCTTGCAACTTACCTGGGTGGGAATTTGTAAGAAATGGCAGATTGGCTGGTGGAGAGGAGGCATTTCAAGGCTCATGATCAAGGGGAGGGAGAAATCATGCAGTGAGAAATTCCTGTTGGTTGATCTCAGTTCACCTGCAAAACCAAAGGCTGAAAAGGACTGCCAGAAGTCTATCCCTTCTCCAAGGGTAGGAACGACTGCACCTGTGCTGACTGTGATATAAGCTCATCTTAACCATTCATAAAAGTCTCCAGAGATGGAGTCTCCATAACATCCCCAAGCAATTTGTTTGAGGGTTTCATCACCCTTACTGTTTGAGAGTTTTTCCTAATGGTGAATCGCCCTTGCCCAGACACAGATATACTGTTCCCGGCCTTTCTTTAGAAACCTTTGCATATTTGAAGGCTCTTACCATCTTCCTCTGTGGTGGGTTGACCCTCGCTGGATGCAAGGTGCCCACCAAACCACCCCACACTCCCCTCCTCAGCTGGACAGGGGACAGAAAATATATCAAAAGGCTCGTGGGTCGAGATAAGGACAGGGAGAGATCAGTCAGCAATTACCATCATGGGCAAAACAAACTTGACTTGGGGAAAATTAACCTAATTTATTACTAATCAAATCAGTAGGGGAATGAGAAATAAAATCTAAATCTTAAAACACATTCCATGGGGTCCTCCCCGGGCTGCAGGTGGGGATCTGCTCCCCCGTGGGCTCCCCGGGCTGCAGGGGCACGCCTGCCCCACCATGGGCTGCACCAGGGCTGAGGGAATCTCTGCTCCAGCCCTGCCAGCCCCTCCTGCCCTCCTGCTGCACCCACCTGGGGGGCTGCAGGGCTGCTCCGCTCACTCCTCTCTCCAGCTGAAGTGGCACAGGGTTTTTTTTCCCCCTTCTTAAATACATTATCCCAGAGGCGCTGCCACCATCACTGATGGCCTTGGCCTTGGCCAGCAGCGGGTCTGTCTTGGAGCTGGCTGGCATTGGCTCTGTGGACATCGGGGAAGCTTCTGACAGCTTCTCACAGAAGCCACCCCTGTAGCCCCTCTGATACCAAAACCTTGCCACAAAATGCAATACATCCTCTTATCTGCCTTTTCTCAGTGTGAGATCTAGCAAGTGGTTGAGGATGATCTACTCTGCTCTCATGCTGAAAGAGTTGTCTCCAGCTTTTTACCACCAAAAGTCACATCTCCCTATCATCTCTCAAAAGTCAGAATTTGTGTCACATTTTAACCAAAAAATAAGCTTAATGAATAAAATGCAGCTACATTTGGTAGGCTGAAAATCCACACAAGTTCTGGTGCCATAGCTGAGGGGCCAGAGCACCAGGCTGATTTCGGAGCAAGAGCAGTTTTTGGCAGTAGTAATGAATTATTTCTGCTTAAATTGATCAGGGAATCACTTCTGTACTAAACAAACCTGTTTTTTCCCGTGTTTTCCTCTTGCTCTTTGGCATTACTTTTTATTGCTTTACATTAGTTTCCTCAGATTTGTCTGTATCTTCCTTTGGGAGCAGTGTGTAAAATCAAAAATCATGTGCATGTGAGGGCACACCAAGGCAAAAGGCTTTTGAGTTCATTGATTTGCTATGTTATAGGCCATACTTCTGTTTTATACATCACCCTATTGCTTTTGACTTTATAGCCAGTGCTATTGCTGACTAACATTAAGCTGATCATGTATGGTGGCCACATCCCATGCTGCATGAAGGGTATTGAGGTAAGTTCGCACACAAAGATTTATTAGGAAAGTCCATAGCTGAAGGCATGTGTTAGCTAATGGTGGAAGTTATCTGGGGGGAAAAATTGAAAAAGAAATGAAATAAGAGAAGATGGACAGAGAGAAAAGGGAAAACTCCCTGGTGGGCCAAGGATCCCAAATGAGCATCATATTTTGGGTGTCCTCTCTGGTGCTACAGGTGGTTCCTCCCCAGCTGTACTTTCTTTTCCCAGGTTAATACTGTTTTCATTAAGTCCTGTTCCAACTCCCTGTTGTTTGTTTTCCTGCTTGTGATGCCATTATCACCAAGGAGAGCACGTGCTGATGAGAGATGGGTGTTGTGTGCTGGTTGGCTGTTGAGCTTTGCTCCTGTGCATTACCAGATCCTCTAACATAACGCTACAGCCAAAGGTTGGCAAAAGGAGCGAGGAGGGTGTGATCATCACACCGGGGCCATTGCTTCTCATGAGATGCCACTGTATGAGTACTACCAATGCAAAAGGCTAAGGGACCTTCAAGCACTGTGCAGCTCCAAGGTCCTTCACCTGGTCTCTTCTCCCTTGCTGCGCTGTGTGCCTGTTTACTCCCTCCCAAGGACAGTACCTTGCACTGGCATATGTTGAAGAACATCCTATGCTTTTGTGCCATATGTCCGATTTTTTAAGGTCATTTTGAATTCAAATACCATCTCCAGTCAAGTGGCAGTCAATCTCAGCTATTGTCTGAAGATTTATTAGGCACACCTTGCATTCTGTCAACCAAGTCCTTAACGAAAATTAAAAAACAAATGCTGCCAGACCCCAGGCAGCAACTTGCAGGGTCTCACTGTTTTCATCTTCCCAGTTTGATGCAAATACCTTGATAGCTATTTGCTGAGTACAATTCTTTAGCCATCGGTGCCTGCCTTGGCTGTAGCTGTGCTGCTCGTTCCTTATTGCTTACAAGAAATTTAATGTGAATAGTTATTGTGCCAGTTATGCAATAAGACGGAAAGAATTTCGTAGTCAAACTGATAAAAGGCAAGGTGGAAAAAAACCCTTAAATCCTTCATCTAATATAAAAAATCTTTTCATTGCACTGCTTTCTGAGAATCAGATTTGTTCATTAAAAAGGTGTTAAGATGCACATTGAATACAATTGAATCTCTCACTGTGTCTTAATTACCTCATAATTGGACTGGGCAAAGAGCACACACCTAATTAGTGATGGTAGTTCAACCAGAGCCTGGTAACTCATTACGCTCCCACAACTCACTTTTGGTCCTTTGTGTACCTCTATTCAGTCATGAATTTTCTACAATGGCACTAAGTGCATCACAGGCAGTGGAGCTGGGGTTTTCTCACATTTGAGCTGGATTTACAACCATGTTGTTCCATTCATCATGTAGGAATTACTCCTGGTTTATATCAGTCAAACTGGTTAAAAATGTAGGAGCTCAGCAGGTAGTAATGGCAAGGGAGCAACAGAACTTCTCTGCCATCAGCTATGATGTCCATGCTGCAAGATGACTATTGCTACAGGGTGAATATAAACAAAAATTGCAGATAATAATTAAGTAGAGGGGAATGCATTAAGGGACTTCCCAGACATTTTGTAGGATGGGTAATTGTTAGCATAACTGAGAAAGAAAAGAGCACAGGTCCAGGGATTTTGCCCTGCTGTCTCATGGTGTGTTGCTTCACTGTGGTCTCTCCCTCCAAGAAAGTCAAGTGAGCTCCATCCATCTTCCAAAGCATGTGTTCAACCGCATAGACATGGACATGGGCATGGATGTGGGCGTGGGCTTGGACATATACCACAGAAAGACCGAAAACATTCATGACCAAAACCATGAAAGACTACTTTCATCTGCTGTCAGAGTATTTTTTCCATGTATTCAGCAAACAGAAGAAAAACTGCTTTGGAGTTCCAACAGTTTTTCTTTCCTTAAAAATATTTCAGGATTTTTTTTTTCCTTTTCTTTAAGCCTTTCAGAGTTAAGAGTGCAGAGTTTGCTGTGTTTTTCATGCATGCCCTGTTGCAAGCTATTCTCATAAGGAAATCAAGGATCTGATACTATACATTAAAACGGATTTTGAAAGTCGAAACATTAAACTAGCTCAAATGACTAAAATAGTTTTGTTCACTCCTGCCAGTGAACGATTAAGGGATTGTCAGTACGAAAAAGCTGAATGACTTGTACATCCTATGTACTTAAATAAACACAGTAATTCAGATGCATTTCTATTACACCTCCATGGAGTCACTGACTTTTGCAAATATTTCTCTTTTTTAAAGCTATTTGATAGTAAAGTTTAAATACAAAATTATCACCCCCAGTACTATGAAGTTGTTCCAAGAGCAATCAGAAAAAAAATTTAAATTTTGAAAAAAAAAAGAATTTCTGTGAAATGCTATTAATTTTCTCTGCTTCTCAACAGCTAAAGCTACATGCTTTAGAAGGTCAAGCAAGGGAGTTGAAATTGTTTAGAGTTATGAAACATGTTTTTAACTGAATAGCTTTCATTATGTTGAGGAACTCAGTTGTCCTTATTCCAGAACAGTTTCAAAGCATGAAATACAAATTTTTGTTTACTCTACTCTTAGGGAAAAAGAAATGGGATCTTATGAAATAAATCATCTGCAAATATAACCTGATGAAAGTGAAGATTGTTTGCACTTGCGTCTGAATCTTACTCACTTATGGGTGATTTTCAGGGATTCAGAGCAATTATTTTTGTCAAATTTCATTTTATAATAGGTACTGTTCTGATAACATTCCATAACATTATAGGTCGCAAAAACTCAAATGCAGCTGTGTAGATCTGGAACAGTACAGTCCAATAGGTTTGGATCAGGCACTACAGCCTTTTAGATTAGGTCAAGAATTACATGACTTATTGTGTAAAATTCTTAGAGAGAGAAATGGTTTTATATTGTGATAGCATTTTCTTAGAGGATATTTGAATCATATTCACTCCCAGTGATGTTTTGTCCAGTAAAAACAGGGAGTTTACTTACTATTTGAAGACACTATATCCAAGTCCAGTCCAGGTTAAAATATGAGCAAGTTGTAATTCAGAAGAAAAATTTCCATACTATTAAAATAATTCTAAACATAATAAAGAAAATAAGCCACACTTTTAAATTTAGCCTGTGGACCATTCCCAAGTAGTCCAAATTGGGAATTGACTTTAATTTCCATTGCGTTAGAGTGGACTCCTGTTTTAAAAACAAGGAGGTGGAGGAACAGTTGCAAAGACATAAACCAGAACAAGAATATTGCCAATTCAGCCATTCTTGGTTTTGGAGTGGATAACATATCCTTTAAGTCAGTAACACCACTGCTGTCCGAAAAAAAAAAGTAGTGATAGGGGCTTTGTGTTGGAATTGATATAAAGTGTTCTGTTTCATTATGTCTTGGATGAGGATTTTGCTTTGAAAGCCATCTTTCTCAGATAATTTATGTTGCCGTCCATACAGAATTGTTTACAGGTCCATGTTTACAGTGCCTTTATACTTGTACTATGATATAGATATATGTATACATACATACATATGAACTGTACTCTGATTTCTGGATTTAAAAGGACACAGCTGGGAGCCTCTGCAGGATTGAAGTCCCTGATCCAGGGATGCTTCTGCACAGGTTAAGTTTATTTTTGCACTGTAAACATCTCTATCATTTCTAATCACATTTGAAAGATATTGGGGATGCTCCACAATCTTTAGCCCTCACTGTTTACAGGAACTTTTACAGGCTGTAACTTTAACATAGCAATAAGGCCTATAGAGAGCTTAAGTATGAAAGAAAAGTGAAAAGGTGTAACGATGAAAAGGCTATTAAGACTATTTGACATTCTTTGAAAAATTATTCAGTGCTTTTTAAATTTAAAATTCATCCACACACCCTAATAAGCCAGGGAAATTGCAGCTAAAGATGCTTCTTCTCTAATCGATACTTCAAATTAGCCCCTTTCAAGGTTTGTTTCTTCTAGAAACTTAGGGCAGGGTAGAACATGTACTGGGGAAAAGTTGTCAGTTAGCTGCAAATCTGACTTTAGTAAGGTTTTCCCCGTGGGGTTTTCCCAGGACCTGCCACAATATTAAGTGACTGCCTACATCCATGTGAACGACAAAATTACTTTAGCATCTTCCTAGTAAATGTAACTCCTAGAGTTCACATTCTAACCTGATTAATTTTCTAATAAAGGGGGGGGGGGCTTTGGCTTCAGATTGTTATGTGAAGTGATATGAAGGGTGCCATCAGATTATTTTAATTTTCATTCTAGCAGAAAGTTTTAGTTTTGATTTCAGTGTATTTCAGGAATATCAACAGTATTCAGTTGGGACAGTATCATGAATCTAATCTGTGAAAAGAAGACACTGGTAGTGTAGAACTTGGAGGATCCCCAATTTGTCTACCAAGTTATTAAGAGTCGGAGAAGTCATTATTCAAAATTATTTGAGAGAAATAAAAATATGCATTATAAACTGAGCCTGCAGACCATGTTTTCATATAGTTTTGAGAAAATTTAGATAATTCCAGGAGCTAATTGCTCATAGAAGTCAGTACAATTATGCATTGCACACAAATTAGTTGCACTGTGATAGGAGAACACAATGGTCAGAAGCTGAAAGTAAAAAAAGTTAATAGTAAAACAAAAATATTTATCACTAATTAATCAATGAAACAGCTTCTCTAGGGATGAGGTGGGTTCTCCATCATTGGAAATAATGAAAACATGACTGTTTATCTTTCTAAAATATATGCTATCATTCCACTAGAAATTAGGGGTCAATGTAGAAATTAATGGTTGAGTTTGTGTGACCTGTGATACAGAGGAGGTCAAAACTGGTGATCACAGTAGATCTGCCAAGGCTTAAAATGTATGCATTGATTTTTAGATGTAACATAAAATCAGGCTACTTACACAATGTTCTGTTTGAAATGATGGACTTTTAAAGGAAGCTGATAGCACAAAATAGATTAACACTTCAGCAACACCAGGTTGCATTTCAAAGCAGCAGTGTTTTACTGGTCTTTCTGTTGATTAGCTATATAACACAATGAAAAAAATGCCTTTCTCCGTCTTCCCTATCTAAAATAACCAAACTCTAAGTGCTTTTAATTCCCTAAGCTTAAAAAGAATAACTGAATATAAAATTATTTCAACTCCATTTTTTTCCTTTTCCAATGCACACACATTCAGGAGTATGTATGCGTGTATGCACTTTAAATTAATTTGCAAACCTTTATTAAAAAGTCAAATCTTTTCCTGTTTCTAGCGATTGGAATATTGTTGCTTTTGTATTTGGGCGGTAAGTTTATCAGAGGACAGGTATAAAAAGCATAAAACAGTAATCAGGCTCTTATTGGTACAGAATTCCTGAGTTCAGAGTTGTGATGGCTGATCAATGTGAGAGAAATAATTTTGCAATATAGGGAAGAACGTTTGTAATACAATAGCTCATGGATGCCTGGCAAGGAATCGGGACAGTCTGGCGTGGTAGACATGATTGTGTGAGTTCTGTATGGTGCATTTGTGTGTTTTGTTAGTGTCTGTGTGTGCATGGGTGTGTCAATGTTTGTGCCTGTTTGCGTGCCTGTTATATTTAGAAAGCTGTAAAATGCAAGTGACTGAAATAGCAATCTACACACGAATTTATCTCATGTAGACTTCAATTTTTTTCAACTTTGTGAAATGTTTTCTGTATTAAGTACAGCTCCGTCTTGTAACTTCTACAATTTTCTATTATATTAATTCTTTATCACAAACACCCTTTTTTCTCCTCAGCATATGATAATAAAAAAATCCTATTTTACTATAAAAAAGAAAATTGCTTTTCAACTATGTACTGCTTGTCCACCTCCCTTCTCCCATCTTAACCAGCTGCCTAACAAGTGGCTTTCCAGACTATCATGCAGCAGAACCTGCTGGGAGGGATGAGCAATTATATGCTACCCGAGCATCCCTCCCTGCCACTTCTAATTCCCGACTCAGCATGATGCACTGCTACCAAACCATGTCTTGCTGCCCCAGTGCTAGTTGGTTTGGCCAAGAAGAGCAATTCCCAAGTCCACAGAAGTTAAGTCCAAAATGTGCCATATTTGTGTTTTCATTCTTTGAGCCAAAAGAAATCTGATGCTAGTAATGTATGTCCATAAAAATAATTGTTAGTTTTCGCTTAGATTTTAAATAAGCTTTCAAAGTATAGTTAAGCTAAACCACCTGGTCAATAGATGAAATCTTATCTATAAGCTATCTATATGCTGTCTATATACAATATACTATATACTATCTAATTTTGGTTTTGTATGCAGAAAATCGAGTCATCAGAAATTATTTCCTCAAGATAATTTGAAAGGCCAATGACAGGTGGGACTTCAAAGTGGGACAAAGACCCCCAGTTCAATATCTGCTAGATAACTGCTCTTTGGAAATTTTTAGGGTTATTTCAACAGAAGGCTTTCAAAAATATTGTTGGCTTAAAATGGCTGCGACAACCTTCAATTCCTTCTTGCCTTGCATGATGTTCTGTCTGGGATTGGGAAAGTGAAACCTATCAAATTAAACGGCACATTTTCTCCTTAGCTGCTGCAGGAAGCCCATAAACAGAACTGACTTCTGGATACCTTTTCAGTCAGGGACCTTGGCATTCTCATAGCCCAAATAAATGTCCTGAGCAAAGTCTGTCTTTCCCCTGTTAACTTCAGGACTTCACCACAGTTCTGAATAAAAATACTTAAAACCAGCAAAGTCAATGGAAGTAATTTGGTTTTTTTTTTTCCTTCAAGAAGAGTTTTTATCTTCACACACACACTTTATTTTATTCAGTGAATATCCACTCAGCCACAAAAGGCCATGTTTTCAGAAAAAGCTTGGCACCAACAGGTGGGCATCGACTGTCAACAGAACTTGTCCCAATGAAGGACCGAAATTAGTAATCACGTTTTCAGAAGAGATCAGCACATATTAAAGTCTCTTGAAACTGTAGGCCGCATGTCACAATGAGAGCTGAGCTGTTGGGTTCTGAGCTCTTCTGAAAATCAGATACTCCTTTAGGGGATTAAATTGGAACTGAGTCTTTTTGAAAGTTTGGGTTCAATTGTGATGTGCTGAGCTCTTTTTGAAAACAGAGATCTGTACCTGCATCTTTGAGAGGGCTGCATTATGAAGGATGACTGCACTAGACTGTGAATCATAAAAATTTGTACAGGAGGCTTTCTTGTTAGGGAACGTTATTAATAAAAACTGCACACTGAGGTGTAGTGAGAGGAGGATGATTTAGGACGGCAGAAAGACCCAACCTTCTTTTCCTTTGCTTTGAGAATCCACACTGACATGACATTTCTCTTTCCTTGATCACCAGAAGATAGGTTAGTAGTGTTCCCTCTGTTTCAGGTCAGTGATTGACATGAAATCTCTGTGTTGAAAAATACCTGCCTGCTGCAGATCACTTTTACCAAACTGTGGAGAAGTTTTGAAGAATGGGTATTTTTACTAACTTTGATCTAGCTGGATTATTTTGTAAATGCCCCTACAGTTGAAAAACCATAGTGCAAATTTTGCCATTGAAAAATTCTAATTCCTAAGAAATCCTTGCCAGTGTAGAGCTGCAAATACGTTCCAAACTGGGCTGGTGAGTTGTCACCTGACAAAACAATGTGAATCAGCTTATTGGAGCCAAAAAAATATTAGCCATGCCACAAAAAATGCAGCATCACATTTCATGTGATTTTATTTTTTTGTTCTTTGGTATTACCACTGTTCATTTCTTGATTGCACAGTAGAATTTAATAGTCTCCATTTCAGGCACAATTTGTTTTATGATGATATGTCAGCCCTATTTTAATGGGGCTAAAACTGTGCAGTTGGTCAGGTGCAAAACAGCTTAGGGGGAAGTTTCAGCTATGGAGATTTCCACGACAGGCTGTCATTTGGGGGGGGATTTGCACAGCCCGGTATTTCCATTTAAATTTATTAAAGATTGCAATGCATAGAGTTGTGTAATGTGGCTCAACTAACTGATATTTTCTCTCTCATCAACACAAATAGATGCTTGTTGGCCACTCTAACAGGGGATGAATGAATGGGTGTGAACTATTTAATTACACCTGTGGCATTTATTTCCTTTAGCCACATTTTACTAACTTCTTCAGATACTGCCAGCTGCATCTTAAAGTGAATTCATCATGGTGTCACTATCAGCCAGCTTTATTCTAATTATACATAAAAACATCAATTGAGCACAAGTGCTTATGACAGTTTCTGTGGAAAAGATCTTAGTTTCATTTAAAGAAAGGAGTAAAAAAGTAAGGAATGGCTGTCATTTGCTGTTGACATTGATAGGCATGGAGGGTGTTCCACATGTTCAGTGGTGTGTTCTCCAGGTAACATTTTCAAAATTACTCATCTCAGAATGGCTAGACAAAGCCATTGCTGAAGGAACTGCATGTTGGGACATTGGAAAAAGCAGCCTTTGCTGAACTGGGAGGTTTGTAGCTGAAGAGCCCTGAGTGCCTAAACACATCTGAAGATCTGGGTGTCAATCCACCTGGAGAGTAGGTCTGCAGCTGGTCTTGCATCACAGGGTCCATCCGAGGTCACGCTCCGGAAAGGGGTGAGGTTTCACGCAGATCTGGTTTTGCAGCAGAGTCAAAGGGCTTTAATCAAAGGGCTTTTAGTCAAAGGTTTAATGAGGAAGGGGATGCAACAAGCCCTCCTTTAGCACCCTCTATCAGCACCTGCTCTTTGGGCAAGAAATGCAGATGCATTATCTCATTTTAGCCAGGAGGTATTGCTGAAGCATAGGAGACCTTGGGAACATGCAGTGCTGCAACATCCTGTTCATCTTTAATTCTCTGAAGAAAATTTTGAGCAGAAGGCAACCTGAAAACAACACTGGGTAAGTGCAGTTCTGTGTATCATTGCACAAGTATCCCATCTCAAAACCATGTGCTGATCAGTGCTTTTCATAATAATCCATGTGTTTAATAAGAATTTATGTTCAAGTGGTCCTGGCTTTCCAGTGTAATAGCATATCTGAACCTTGCAGCCCTAGTTTAAACCATATATTCTTTCTAATAGAGAATAATTCTCTTTCATTCAGTGTGGAAGGGACTGCTGACCACTGATAAGTAAAACCAATTGTAAACATCATCTCTTCTTCATTGCCGATTTCTACTATTGGTAAAAAAGCTAAGGTAGGGAAAACCATGCTCCAATCAAATTATCCAGAGTATCAGAACAACTTCTGAGTTTCACACCAAGAATTCAGCTGGGTGAAAAAACAGCATTAAATTTCCTGTAGTGCTGAAGCAGGAATGGAAGACAGAAAGCAGGATGGAAGACTCTTTGCAGTCCCTCAGACTTGGAGCTACCATTGGAAAGCATCTGGAGTTCTCTCCTTATTTCTCTTATGGTGATACAAATTTGAAGCAGCCTCACTGCATTTCACTGGCATCCTTCCAGAATTAGAGCGGGGAAGCGACAGAGAGCCTGCTTTCAATAACACTTTTTTAACAGTATTTTGAAGTCTATATTAGTTTCTAATTCTTTGTAAATTCTCCCAAGGCTAACCTAGCAAATCTATGACACTTGTTTAAGTTAAAGCCTTGGAGGTGGATCCAGAGTGCCCAGAAAAATGATAGGAGATGAATTATAGGAATTAGGGGAAACATAACGTTTAAGAATTCAGTGGTGGACGTTTGACTCACCATACTACTTTAGATGTCAAAGATTACAAACTAATCTTAAATGACTGCGTTTGATCAAAGTGCCACCTTCTGCTGGGGGATTTTCTGATTACCAAAAATGATAGTTTTTGTGAGAAAACCTAGTTTTTCTGCTTGACAGGTGTCCTATGAAATAGTATCTGTTGATTTAGTTTGATGTGCTCTAAATAATTTTAGCATAAGCTCCCAAAATATCCCCAGGAGGATGTTGCTGGACTAGTGAAGCCTTCTTCAAGCAGCATTTTAAGAAACTTGTGGTATGGTATGTACACTTAGGTTTAAATGTTGTTACATACTAAATCAGCTGATGCAGAAAAGAATGGCAATTTCACAGATAGCTTTGTGTCAAAAGTTGTTGAAAGAAGCATGTTTTCCCATCTCTTAAGGACAATTTTCTGCCAGTTCTCTGTATATATACAAACCACATGTATTACAGCTGTTAGTGAAGAATTGGAGAATACATTTTGGAGAGGACAAATTTTCATTAAATATGTAAAAATGACAATGATCTGAAGTTTAAAAGTTGAGGTCTTGCAGTAGGACTTCACTCACCTGAATTCAGTGTAAACGTTTGTGATAGTCCCAGGGAAAGCAAGACCAGAGCAAGGACAGCAATAACAGCAGGTCCTCAAACACTGAAGATTACAAGTAAAAATGGGTAGAATATTTAATACAGTTTTAAAGAAATTCAGTCCTATTTTGAAGACCTCTGAGCCGCCTCTACCCCTGCTACTTTAAGCCGAGGTCTCATCCTTAAATCAACTATGAGTTGGTCGCCCTCAATGGGAGTAGTGCCCGGACCTTGGACATGTGCTACCTCGGGGAATGGCAGAATATTTTTCTGTTATTCCTCTATCACAAGATAAAATGGACAATTTACTGAACTTTGGAAGCACTCTGAGAAAGAAGATGTGTGCTTCTGCATTCATTTTGTGTTAAGAAGCAGAACAGATGTAGCTCTATCCCGTTGTAGCCCACCTGGTCACATCAGACACAGAGTCCCTTTCCCTTGGGGGAAGGAGCCGAGGGAAGTCCTCAGTGTCGGTTCCTGGAGGTGGTTGTCTGTCCTGGGTTGGGAGATCCAATACCTTGAAGCTTCTGGGTATCTGCCAGAGGTTCACTTTTCACATTGGAATGGGCAGTAGCATAGTACCAGGGAGGCATTCATGGTAAGTCCACCAGCAACAGAAGAAGCATCTGCACAAAAGCCCATTTCTGGTCCCATCTCTTCTTTGCAGGGTTCCAACTGCATTGAATTTTACAAAGTCACATTATTTGAACATCCTTTTTCTTTCCTACCTGCCTGCTTTTTCTAGGAAACATGACAAAAACTGCTAATTTCCAAGTATTTTTGAGAACCAGCATTTTTGGTTTTGAGTTCCAGAATGTCATTAAGCCACCGTCTCCTTCTTATGATGTGGGGCCAATTACAGTTACAGTGGTGCTCAGCTTAATCCATGGAACCAATTAGGCTCCATCCAGGCCCCTGGGCTTCAGAGCTTGCCCCATCCCAAGGCCCATCAGCCTGTGTCTGCATTTTGCATCCTGAAGGTATGTTGCAAAATATACTCGCTGGGGTGGCGATACCTAGGGCACAGGAAATTTATCATATGTGGAAGCCTTGAGTATAACAGACAACTTTCAGATCTAAAATGACTTCAGCTGGGGTTATGGCAAGAACTGTCTGAAACTCAGTTATGCCAAGTTACTCAGAATGTTAATTGAATTTTCATTTTTATAATTTCTGTAATATACCATAAAAGAAATGGGCCATACATAAATAAGATATTAATAATAATATAATCTCTGTGATGGGTTTCTTGGTATACATTTTTATTTATAGCACTATAAAATATTTTAAGAAATTTCTGCTTAGTTATATTATTCGATTCAGTGAATTCAGCATTCCTTAGCTACCCCAATAACAAAAACCTTTGCAAGAAGATTTTAACTATTCTTTTATAGTTAAGAAAGGCTACTCAGTGTGAAATAAAACTCATGATAATACCACTAGATATGGCACAAGCTTCTGTAAGAATACCTATGTGACGTTAGTACTATGGCGACTACAGTGGAAAAGGTGTCAAATGTGAGAATACAAAAAAAAAAAGGAGGAGCTCTTCTGCATTTGGCTTTGTCATCATTTCAGTACAGAAGTGTGATCTTGGCTGGACGTCAGATGCCACCAAGACACTCTATCACTCTTTCAACAGCTCTGTTGGTATGCAATACTCCATCAGCCAAGTCATCAATATGCTCATTAGAAACCTGATAATGGGACAGAGAACATGCCCGTTGCATTTGCAGCCTGCCTTGTTCTGGGAGGCATTGCCAGTATGCTGGAGGTTGGGCTTCCAATTCAAAGTGCTCTTGGGAAATTGTAAACAAGATCTTATACTCTTTGCAGGGAGATGTACCAGGTACTGCATGTGGGCATAATTAGTTAGCTACAACAACATACGATGCAGAATAACTGGAGAAAATCTTTAGGGGCTGGCTGTGTTTCATGTGCTGAACACGTGTTGACAGTCCCATGTCATGATGAAAATGGCGGTGGGAGTTATAAACAAAAATGCAATCTGTAAAGCTCTGAAGTTATTTTTCTGCTCATTGCTAGGATCTCAGCTGGAGTAGCATACCCTGTCTTACCCACTATACATCAAGAAAAATATGGACCAGTTGCTGAGATGAAAAAATGAAAATAAACAGAAGTCTACAAAACCATGTGGAAAGGATTATACAAAGTGGGATTATCTGTGTAGGAAGGCTGAAGCTGGATATAGCAGTTTTCAGATTTGTGAAAGCTGCCGCAGAGTGGCAGGGAACAACCTCTCTGTGTCTATGGTAGGAAGGATAGGAAACAGTAATCTTAAATTGCAGCAGTGGACAACTGAAGTTGGGCATTAAGAAAAAAAAATCTGGTAGTATTAAAGCACTGGGACAGCTTGCATGAGAAGGCTGTGAATTTAGCATCACTGGAGATATAAAAAAATTGGACAAGCACCTTCCAGGAATGACCCATGTGGTTGTGATGCTGAGCAGACGTGTAGTTGGATGACATCTTTTGGTCATTATTGGGCTATGCTTGAGCTGGTTGTGTTTGCCCACTTGTGTTCTTGCTGGCCTGGGATGGCTGAGAAAAATCAGGGCTGGCACAGCGTATTGGAATACCATGCTGGCAAGGAGTCCACTGGACGTAGGTTTGTTGGCACATGTCTGAATTCTGGGCTGGGATCAGCCTTCTGGCACAAGAACTGAACTACTCCGTCAACGCATCCTCCTTGTCTAAGATGCAGTCAGAGACACAGAATCTGACTTCGTTAGGGTTGCGCCTGTTTCTCATCTTCCTTAGACCATGCAGTAGATGATAGGCAATCTTCCACACCGCAACTCTAGCCCTGATACAAATAACTGAAACAAACAAGGCTATTTATGAAAACTTTGCAGTCGTCATATCACTCAGACCTCTTTCACTGCTGTAGACCTTTCACATGTGAACTTGCCTTCTGTTCTTGTTTTGAGCAAAAAAATCCAGAATGCCAATCCACATTTTTTCCTGTAATGAACAGATAAACAGAAAAAAATAACAGAGAAACATTTTTAAAAAAAGATTTTCTGGATCTTATTTCTGTTTTTTTATCAGTTTGTATTAGCATAACTTTATTTATAGGAAGTCACTCTTGATATACATTTGTGTGTGTAAGAAATGAAAACCAAGCATTTGTATCACTAATTAGTCTAGTTTCTGTAGTGGGAGAAATCCTACTTTTGCCCACAGGATCAATTTAGACAGATATTAGATGGGTATCTCTCTGCATCATTATTAACAGTGTAATTGTAGTAATAATTTAATATGCATCTTATTTATTTTCTCCCTGCTTTTTGTGTCATTTCATCCCTGCAAACAGACAATTTGTGCTGTTACTTGCTGCTTTTCATGCTGTTATGTTTGTCTTGCACTTGCTTAGCTATACTTTAATGTCACTTATTTGTCCATTTCTCCTTGCTTTTCACTGAAAGATGGCAAATGTCTCAATATCCATCCATGTTCCCTCATATTACTTCAGTGCATATTATCTACTCCATCAGGGACACAAACCCAAAACACAGAGGCTGAGGTGCTTCAAAGCATTTTTTTTGAGGAATTCAATACATGGCATTCCTCAGACTGCTTGGAAAAAACTTTGCAATTTTCTGTTTTTAGCTCCTTTGGTGGTGCAGCAAGTGGCATGGAAAGCCTGGCCTGTGCTGTGCTGTTGCAAAATACGGACCTGTGGTCTCAGTCAGTTTTGCAGGTACTGAGTGGGTTAAAATACTTTGTGGAAATATACTTTTACAGAACTTGCTAGCAAAATGGGCTGAGTGGTGCTGACACATCTGTGGGATTAATGGTGTCAGGCTTCGGTGCTGATGCGTGATAAAATCCTGTCAGCTCAGTCACAGAGTAGGCGAAACAAAAATTTGATGAACATAACCACAGGATCACTAGACACCGGCAACGTTACTGTACCCAAAGGGTCCCCAGCAGTAACTACAATCATGGCCCGCAGGTAATTTGCACAGGGAGACACCTGAAATTACACGTTGGGACCACAATCTCTGCAACTAATTTAATTATCCCTGGCACCACGGTTGTCGAACTCAGAACAAAATATCAGGGTTGACTTTGAAAGGTGAATAATGCTGATTTGTCATGGCTCAGGCTTGGAGCAGGTCAGCGCTGCCACTGCGGTGCCGGTGCATGCTGTCCCCCGGTTCTCCTGGCTCTGCGCCTCCAAACCGCGGCACGGCCGGCAGCCTCCCTCTCCTCCCCGCGTGCCGTGGGGGACGACGGCGCTGCTCTTCTCGGGGCGATGCTGGGGACAGGCAGGAGCAGAGCGGAGGCAGGCTTTCCCTTCCTCTCCCACAGCAAGGGACCATGGTGGGAGACACAGCTGGAGACCCCCAGGTGTTGGCTCGGCGTCAGCTCTGGTAGAGCAGGGTCAACACGGGCATGCACATGTGCATGGCTCCTTTGTGATGAGTATATTGGAGCTTTAAAATAACGCGTCTTATCCATCACTTTAACAGCTGGCTGTACCAGCTCTTTAGAAGCAACTCCCTAAAAGTGCTCCATTAGACTCTTTGTAGATGAGTTGCCCGAGAACAGCCCCATCACGTGCCAAGCATCCGCGAAGTGGACCAAGGTGAATTGCAGTTTTGCCTGCAAAGGTTTTTTTCTTCTAATGGGGGACATCTAAAGAGAAGATGGATTCTGAGAAAGAAAACTTGCTGAGCTTGGTAATAGATATGCACTGGAGGCAGAGCCTCTGCATGGAAAAGATTTTGGAGGAAAAATTTCTACGTGGATGTACACTGATACAGTTAATTTATAGAAATGGTTAGTTGCGCCTTAAACTAAAAATTCTTGAAGGAAAACACTATCAAGGAACTTGACTACTGAAAACGTTTTATGCCACTAACAGTTAAGTACAAGCAGCTGCTGAAATACATAGGATTATTATTATAATATTTGCAGCACTGGTTTATATTCTACCTTTCATCATTACAGAAGAATGCTGTCCTTGGGGCATACATGCGAATAACCCTATTTATTACCTTTTAAAATGGGTTAAAATAGTTCAAGGTAATTATCCTTGCAATTTTATTTGCCCCTTTTTTTAACACTTCTACTTCAACACCACTTTTATTTTTTTCTTTCCCCCCAGTAAAGTCTGGCTGTTTACTGGACTTTTCAAGATAGTAAAGTACATCAGAGAAAGAAGAGACAGAAGGATTAACACTGCCCTCTGATGCAAGAATTGTCTTGGTAAAAAGGAATAAATAACTGCTTGGCAGTAGTTATTTAGCTCTTCAGTGCATAAAAAGTGGTGAAGTACAAGGTGGAAGTGTTAAATGCTGCCACTAAGCTGGTTAAACTCAGAGCCAGACTGCCAAATGTGTTTAGGTGCCTATAGGCTGCAGACATGGGTGCTCATGGGGTTTTCAGAAGCATCGGAACAAATTAGCTGGTAAACTACCACCAAGGTCAATAGACATCAAAGCTAAACTATGTGCATGAGTGTTAAGTGGCTGTAGTATCAGGTGACTGATGTTAAAGTAATAAAGAATATATGTAAGCCCATCAGTTCCAAAGGATCCCTTGGCTCTTACCGAAACATACCTGAATGAAATATATAATATATGTAGCTATGGGAGTGTGTCTGTCTCCCTTGTTCAGCCAAGGTTACTATCTGCAGTAGATGCATGGAAAGAAGACCCCGACCAACAAGTACAACATGAACCTGCCCAGGTCTGTTTTGGAGAGCCAGGAGGGTTTCCCTGCAGCTTTGGTCTCCTCCAGTGTCTCCTGATCTCCAAACCCCAGATGCCTTCAAATGACCCTTGCAGCTCTTTTCTTAAAAGGCTGAATAAGTCATGGAACCTGTTGTTTTACTTTTCATAATAAAACAAGAATGACTTACAGCCTGGGGATCCCCAAATGTTTTGAATGGTAACCCAGTAGTGGGGCTCCCCTTCCTCCCACTCACCTCATTGCTGAAAGGGGGAACGTAAATCCTGCTGGGAGCTCCTTGCCAGTGTAAGGACTGGTGTGGGAGAAAATGCAAAATAATTTGAGTGGTACACAGGGACGTGGCTTCATGGACTGAGAGTGAGGTCCAACTCCCCAAGTCTGTGCAGGGCTGCGAAAGTGTGAAGCAAAACTAATATTTGAAAAGGGGAGCTAAAGCAGGAGGCTGTAGAAAAGGATGATGTGGTCAAAAGAGTAGAGCAGAAGATGAGGTTTGCAGCAACGTTTTACTGTCTCCATAAATCTGAGGATGCCGAGCAATGTGACCCGTCTGAAACAGGAGCAGGAAACTAGTTCTGCTGTGAAGGGCTTGAAAGCCTTCCAAAAATTCAAGGTGTTTGAAACACATTATTGAGTTTCTGCTCTCACCCTGGCCACAACACAGAAGTAATATAAAAATTTAGAGGTGCCTTTTTCTCTGGTCTGAATCAGAACCAAGGGATAAAAGAACATTTTCAGGATTTAAGTCCCTGATCACCGGGCAGCTAATAGAAATGAACACATAGTATAAAACTGTTTCACAAATATTTGTTTGACCTTGAAAATCGCCCCTGATTTAGTTCAGTTCTGTATTCTTTCATCTTCTTATAACATTTGATTACTCCAGCTTAACTAGTGAGGATATGCAGAAAGAGCAGAGTTTGAGCTCAGGTATTTAGCTGTCCAATTTAAATTTTGCTTTTGGCCATTCTAAATGCACAACTTGCTTACAGCACATGAACTGCATTATATCTTTTTTTTTTTTTTTTTTTTTTTTTTTTTTGTTGGTTTATGCAATGAAATTGAGCAAATTTCTGAAGCTATAGGAAAGTAAGCAAATCAGTGCTGGTGCTGTCTGGTTTTATAATGTGGATGACAAGGAGTGGAAAAGACCCACCACTTGGAGTATATAAAAAGAGCTTGACTGGTATATTGCTTAGCTACTGCAATAATGATTGAAGTTCTTAGCAGGCACAACATCCTCTTTATGCTTCATATTATACACGAAGGTAAGACAATGGGCAATGGGCACAAACTGAAACATAAGAAGTTTCAGTTGAAGATGTGGAAGAACTTCTTTGCTTTGAGGGTGACAGAGCACTGGAACAGGCTGCCCAGGAGTCTCCATCTCTGGAGATTGGGACACTGGAAATATTCAAACCCCGCCTGGATGACATCCTGTGCCCCCTGCTCTGGGTGAGCCTGCTTCAGCAGGGGGGTTGGACTGGGTGATCTCTGGAGGTCCTTTTCAACCCCTGCCACCCTGAGATTCTGTGATTATGTGGGTTGCACAACACAAATTAGCAATTCTGGAAAATGCAAGCAATGTTAGTAGTATGCAAATGCAGAGTGAGGACTTTGTGCAGGACGGCGTGTGAAGGTAATGGAGCAAAAGGGCCTGTTCAAGTACAAGTGAGGAGCTAGTGCAAGGTCAGAAATTGTGGCAGGTGGTGAAGTTATTAAAAATATGTGGGAAGATAAAGGGTGCAGAGGGGCAGGTTTGCCAGCTGACATAATACAATTCTGAGGTTTTGTTTCCAGCACTGGCAACTAGTCTCAGCAGCTTCTTGCGGCTACAACCCCTGTTCCCTCTGTGAAAGGAGAAGGAGATGACAAGGCCCAATAGCCAAGTTATAACCTCCTGAGATGACTGTGGAAGTATCTACAGAAAACATGACCATGCACAGGTAAATGTTGTCTTTCCCGGCTCAGGTAGTATCCCTGACTTGTACTGACTTTCAGTACACTCTTCAGGCAGAGAGTTGGGGGTTTTTTGGTTGTTCTTTGCTCAGCGCAAAGCCTATATCTGTCACTGTGACCATTGCTGCTACCACAGTGCAAATAATAACAAGAGCAGTGTAAAATAGTCATTCGAGGCTTGATGATGGGACAGAAATGTCCTCAGCTGGGTGCCCTTGGTTTTGCTGGGCACTGCTGAATTTTGCCAAGATTGCCCCAGACACAGGTATGTCCTGGTCTCCATGAAGTCCTCCCTGCCTTGGCTCTATTTCAGCAGCCCAAGATAATTAATTTATTTCAGTTTATTCCCATGCTGGTTGTGTTAGGAGGTCTCTTCTGCCCATGCTTCCAACCTCAACTCTGATCCTAAGGTTTCCCAGCACCGTGGCGATCTGTGCCCATATCACCTTCAGTGTGGAGTCAGCTTAGGCAGAGGGAAGTGTGGTTTTTTGATGTTGGGATTATATACTTAAAGATATATGGCCAATATACTGTTTGCTCACAGGAACTTTACAAAGATTGCACCACTTTTTAACAAAACTTACTTTTTGGTGGGATGAGTGATAACAAAATTTCGGTGGTCTTAGGAGGGAAACTCTTCTTCATAAAGAACCCAAAGGCAAGTGTAAAAATCTCTTCTTCCTTATCAGGTAACATCTTAGTGTTGGCTGCTGTGAGGATGTCTACTCTCAGGAAACGGGTCATTAATTTTAACTGGATCACACAGAGTGATGAACACCTGCAGTTAATGCTGAATAGATGGGGAGGTTGTGTGGACCCAATAAAATGAACCTGAATATCCATCTGTACAGAAATGATTCTTTACCTCCCTCCGATAGGCTGAATCACAGACCCAAATCCTACAAAATCAAAGGTAATCTGTTTTTGATGTGCTTCTATTGCTGTTGCTCCTCTCGAGGCACTCTGTCCCCCTGCATGGTCAGCAAAAAGAGGAAAATTAACTCCATGACCATTTTGTAGCTTTGGCAGAATTAGCAGACACTCCTGCCAGAGCTTCAGTGGCTCTTGCTGCTTGTGATCCCCTTTGGCCACACGACTTGTCCTCTGTATCTTTTGAGTTTCTCATAGTTCAATGCGGGGACATAAAATGAGGCGCTCTATTTTTGCTCTTTCTCGAATTGTTTTAACAAAGCCACTTATCTCATGAGCATCCACTCGAGCTACCCCTGGTGTGATTTTGTTAATTGTGTGGGTAATAGCATGGTGAAAGTGTCACAGTGAGCATGATTCCAACTTTGAGTTTTGTCCTCGCTGCAGCACAACTTTAAGCACTGTAAATTGGAGGGGAAATGCATAGATTGGATAAAAGAACAAATGGGGGCAGGGCTGAAGTTTGGGGTTCAGACCTAGGCTGCAGCAGCAATGCTGCTGACCACAGGCCATCCAGAATCTGAGTCCCAAAATCACAGGAGTGGCTGGAAAAAATATATATAGTCATAAATAGTTATTTTTGTTTGCATTCTGGTTTTGAAGACTTTGAGCAGAGGCTCTGTGTTTGCACTCGCTTTGTATCTGTGAGCTTCTCTCCAGAGTCAGGAGGGATGGAAATTTGGCTTTTCATTAGAAAAAAAATTGATGTGGAAATTCACATGCAATCTCTAGATACCAGCCACCAGCTCTTCAAGGCAATCTCCAAATAGCAGGAGACTTCTGATAAACTCATAAGAGTTATAGCTGCTGCTCCAAGAACTACAAGATTTGGCCAGAAGTGAGGGCTGCAGGCTCTTTCTCCTCTCACCTTTATAGTTCATTTAATCTGATCAGTTTTCTGAAACTCTGATAATTAAAACCTGATCACATCTTCCCCTCTGTCCCTAGAAAAATGAATGAAAGACCCTCTGAATAAGAGAGGAGAGAAATTCCTCCATCTTCCTCTTTATTGTTGTACTCTGGCACTTCAGCTCTGCAGCATTTAGACTCTTTTATGAGACTTCCTTTTCCCTTGTGAATGATCCCCAGCTCTGCAGTTTTCTGACATTATTCTCTCAGCACTAAAGAGAAAGAAATGTTGGAATGCCAAACTGCCCAAAAATTGTTTTTAACATCCCCAAAAATACCAATAACCTTTTAAAAATGTAACATACTAATATACAACATAGAACTTTTACTTAATATAAAAATAACCTTTTATTGAAGGGTTTTATTCCAGATGGTCATTTCTACTTCAACTATAAGTTGCAACTGTAAGCACTGTAAGTGCTATATTGTGATTTGTGCTATAATGTAAACATCACATAAATAAAGCTGAGAATGAAATGCATGGCCTTATAGGACCAATGTGTTCCATTAATCTCTCAGTGAAGTTTTGATAAATGCAGTATTGTTTGGAAAATATTTCTGACAAATGACTGCTAATTTTCAATCACCAGCATTCACTTCTTTTCAGTGAAAATTTATTTCTTCCAGAATACAATATAAGAAAACTAATAAAAATACCCCTTTCCCAACCACTGCTGAAAAGCTTAAAGATACTTGCCAGATTTTTACAGCAGTGAAGTCTGATTATAAGGACCAGAAGGTCTTCACACTTTGCTTGTGAATCTTTTTGTAATCATTAAAGTGGATATCTTGAGCATCAGGTTTATGCAAAGGCTGGAGATGACCACCTGTCCTGCTCTAGGGTTTGTTGCTGCATTAGTAGACCAGTCCTAAAATTCACAAAATTTATTTTCATTTAAATTTGGCATAATTTGAAAGTCGTTTGTAACCTTTCAGTTATAAGCTGAAGTAGGATTCTATCTGATTTTCAGTATCTGCACCTCAATATAGTTTACTTTGGTATCAGTATTGAAGATATTCTGAAGTACCAGGTTCTGTGCCCCTACAGAGACTTTCTAGCTTTTGTATAAAAGTCAGAATAGTTATCTCTCACTTGTATTAGCAATTTTATTTTTTAATGCAACCTCAGAATTGCAAAAGTGTTGCCCAGATTTTTAGTGAAACCATGGAGTTTCAGGAATTTAAATATAAACGATCATTAGGGTACTTATATGCCTCTTTGGAGGGTGAATATGAAGCCTCTTCTGCACGTACACAGAGGTCCTACACAGACATGGAATGAAATCACCTACAGAAGAAAAAACAAATTTGAAAAATCATAGCCTAGGGTCTTTCTTTTCTCTTGAAGGTTCTTTTGCATGTTTTGTATTGTCTCCTCCAACCTCTTTTCTTTCTTAATCTTTCCTATATAGGATAATCATAGAATCATAGAATACTTTGGGTTGGAAGGGACCCCTAGAGGTCATCTAGTCCAACCCCCCTGCAGTGAGCAGGGACACCACTAACCAGATCAGGTTGCTCAGAGCCCCATCCAACCTGGCCTGGAAGGTTCCCAGGGATGGGGCCTCCACCACCTCTCTGGGCAACCCGTTCCAGTGTTTCACCACCCTCGTTGTAAAGAATTTCCTCCTTATATCCAGTCTAAACCTACCCTGGTTTAGTTTAAAACCATTACCCCTTGTCCTGTCACAGCTGGCCCTACTAAAAAGATTTTCCCCATCTTTCCTATAGGCCCCCTTTAGGTATTGAAAGGCCGTAATCAGGTCTCCCCGCAGCCTTCTCTTCTCCAGGCTGAACACCCCCAACTCTCCCAGCCTGGCCTCAGAGCAGAGGGGCTCCAGCCCTCGGATCATTTTAGTAGCCCTCCCCTGGCCCCGCTCCAACAGTTCCATGTCCTCCTTGTGCTGAGGGCTCCAGAGCTGGACGCAGGGCTCCAGGGGAGGTCTCACCAGAGTGGAGCAGAGGGGCAGAATCCCTTCCCTCACACTGCTGGCCACACTTCTCCCGATGCAGCCCAGAGTACGGTTGGCCTTCTGGGCTGCCAGCGCGCATTGCCGGCTCATGTCCAGCTTTTCATCCACCAGCACCCCCAAGTCCCTCTGGTCAGGGCTGCTCTCCATCCTTTCTTCCCCCAGCCTGTATTGATACTGGGGGTTACCCCGACCCAGGGGCAGGACCTTGCACTTGGCCTTGTTGAATCTCATGAGGTTCACACAGGCCCACCTCTCCAGCCTGTCCAGGTCTCTCTGGATGACATCCCGTCCTTCTGGTGTGTCAACCGCACCACTCAGTTTGGTGTCGTCCGCAAACTTGCTGAGGGTGCACTCGATCTCGCTGTCTATGTCAGTGATGAATATATTGAACAGCACCGGTCCCAGTACGGACCCCTGAGGGACACCACTCGTCACCGGTCTCCATCCAGACATCAAGCCATTGACCACTACCCTCTGGGTGCGACCATCCAGCCAGTTCCTTATCCACCGAACAGTCCACCCATCAACTCCATAGCTCTCCAATTTAGAGAGAAGGATGGTAATAACCCAACAATGTTCAAATGCACTTTGCAAACTCTCCGCATTCAAATAGTTCCCAAATTAGACATTATAATGAATTCAGTCCTTCAACTAATAATGCTGTTATTTTTACCCACTGAACTCTGACACATGGTTATTATGTTTAGCTTCATTTTTGATGGGTGCAAAGCACCCAACACACCTACAGACAGTGTTGAAATCTGTAGTGTTCACAGACTACAGAAATCTTGACAGGGCTCTGATCTCTTTGTTCACTTCTCAATTTTTTTTTCTCCATTTCATGGTCATGAAAGTTACACTTATCTGTTCTTTTCACTGAAGTAATGAAAGAAATGTATTCATTGAACTTGCTCTGTAACTTTGATAGCTGTGATGACGGAGCACCAGAGTTTGAAACCTTTCCAGCCATCCAACAGGTTTGCAGTTTCTATTAGCAACAAGGGTTTCAAATAGTGGTCAAGGATAGTCTATGCAAACAACATACAGCCAAACAGCTCTTATTGCCCAGAGCAGGGAGCAAAGAACACCTCTGCCTACAAACACCGCCTTAGGTCTCTCAAGACGTTACTTTTTGCTCAGCCTTTTGAGACACCAAAATAACTTGTATGGTTTTTCTCCATTGAACTGTCATCAAAAGCATGTTAATTAGTAAGCATTAGTCAATTTCTGTTTTGTAAGATCTTCTTAAAAGTATAATTGCTAGGCTTTGAATATTGCACATTATGACCCATATCTGTAGATGTATATTCATATTAAACCAGCAAGGTATAACGCATTAACCACACAGATACGGAATACTTGCTATTTTTAGCAAGTATTTATAATATTTTTTAGCAAGTATTTAAATTTTTTGTTATTCTTTATTTTTTTATTCCTGCAGCTGAATGTCATATGTATCACATTCACTAAAGAAGCGGTATAAAACATATATCAGATTATTAACGCTCACTGCCAGGCTTGACACCTTTCATATACAGAATCTGGCAATTACCTTTATTTTTCAGTTCCTATGCAAAATTACATCTTCCTCAGCTCCAACCCAGGCAGCCAGTTTCCAGACCATGCAGGACTTTGTTCACAGTACATAACCTGTACCGGCATGTTACAGAACAACATTTCAGTACTAGAATCAGATAATCTATTTTTCTCTCTCTCTTTTTTTTTTTTCCCCCTGAACAGATTTACCATTGGCACCTTGCCTTTTATGTTGCTTGAAAGTGCGATTTTTATACTCGTATTAGATTGTGTGTCCATTCAAAGGGACACCTGCAGGAGTGGCAATCACAAAAAAATTCCTCTTAGACCAGATACCTTTCAAAGCAGCTGTTAGCAGGCCTCCTGGAGGAGTAGCATATCAAGAAACAGGAATCCAGGGGAGATTTTTGAAAGGAGATCCTCCAGTCCTTTCCCTTTCTAGTCTGGATTTTGGTTCTAGTCCTGGCTCCAAAAGTCCTTACTGCACTGCTTGCCTGTGGAAAGAGGCGTACATCCCAAGCGTACATCGCTATCCCAAGCTTTGATTTCCCATAGCCTAGGTGACAGCAGAGTGTTTTGAAAAGAGAGCAGGCTTTCATGTACAGGCATGCAATGTTTTTTTGAACTGCACGGGAACTTTCTACCTGCTGTGCTTAATTTTAAAATCCCATTAGATCATAAAAATAAATGTTTGCTCTTTCACTTCTCTGCCATCTTGTACCAGTTTTCATAAAAAAAATTGACTGCAGCACAGATTTCCCCTTACCATCATCGTAGCAGGCCTGCCCTGCAAATTATTTGTGTCTCATCCAAGGTAATGGCATAAACACTCTAAAATGTGTTTCCACCCTCACACACACCCACACAGCCCTCCACACTCTTTAATCTTTACTTGTGTTTGGAGGGAATGCTTTTTTTTTAATCTCAGGAGTCAGTATTTTCCTCTAGCAAGAAAAGTACACTCCTTGGGTTTTTTTGGTATGGATGAATCTTCCAGGTGTTTCTGTGGCAGTTCACAGTATAATGCCTTTCTTTAAAACAGGCTTAGAATATTTTGCATAACTTTTGAGCAGCCACCTCTCGGTCTTCTCTATCGACTCTTCAATAGTGTGTGACACAAAGTTTCCTCTTTTTTTCCTCTAATTTCCTGTGATGCTTAATCTATGTTTACATCACATGGGATCAAAATTTCCTGATGCAATGTGTCTGGGCAGCTATATTGACATGAGTATACACTGGCCTTGTCTCATGAATAGCTAGTGATGGAATGATGTTCCCAGGAGAGGAAGGATTTCAAATGAGCTTTGGTGTTGGTGGGAGGAGCAAAGAAGTTACTAACTAGGAGAAAATAATTAGTTATTGGGACAGCAGCTGGGAGGTAGGATAAGGGTAAAGAGAGAAAGAAATAGGAGAATGTGAAAAGAAGTTTGCAGGAAATATTACTGAAATAAGGAAAACTGTCGAGAGATGAGCTGATGCAGGGAGCTGAATCCCATGCTTTGGCTTTGACGAGGAGCAGAAAACCTGTTGTTATGGAGACATCTGCAATACCATCTTTTCCAAAAAGTGAGGTGAAATCCTTGGGAATATGGTAAGTCTGAAAAAGTTGGAGTCACGCATCAGTACTGTTTTGTGGTGTGAGTTTTATTGCTTTGGAGATCCAGGAGATACACACAGTTCAGGTGAGCATATGAAGTGTTCCTCTGTGTCTTTCTGCCATTCAGTTCTGGTGTGAACACCGGAGGTTAAACAGATGCAGTTCTCTGCAGGAAAGGGCAACCAGCACAGCTGTCCCTCTTTATCTGAATGATGGTGAAACAGTGTTGGGAAAATTATTTCCAGATGTGGGCTTCTGGAAAGCAGCTAAATGTCCAGCATTGTCATTGGTCCAGAGTCTAAAAAGTGAAGTTCCCTTGCTGTTCCATTTATGGTATGTGCTGTGGAAAAAAGTAAATAAATGGGGGAGAGGAAAATGGAAAACATTATTACTATGCATTTTCCACTTTGCCATTCTGTGCTTTACAATTGCCTAATTGTTCATCAGCTTCACAATAAAAATGCCTTTTATTTTTTTCCAGGCACTTAGAGATGACTTAAGTGTCATTTAGTCAATTGGCAGAACAAAGAAGTCAATTTATGGATCAGATTTTCTCTGTTTCTTTATTCTTTAAAATAATTTACTTTATTGGTTTAGTGTGCTTGAAAGGTGAGGGATTGACAGGACTACAGCACAGAAATACCACTTTGCAGAATCAGGTCACACACATACATCTTTGCTAAAGCTAGAGTTGAAAAGGTAGGACTTTGTCAGCTTCCACTTGCATTTAAATTTAAATTCCCTTTTTTGAAAAAGAAAAAAAGAAAAAGAAAAAAGAAGGAAAAAAAAAAAGTAGCTGGCTCCCTAGCACATTCCGAATCACATTGTGTCAAGTGTTAGAAACAAATGCCTCTAAGTACATGAGAATGAGACTAAAGATGGCTGGAAAAGCCAGCAGCATCTCAACCTTCTTCACTCAACGGATCTCATCCCACTGAATCCAGTGGGAAACTTCCTGCTGGCAGCCAGGAGGGATGTTAACTGGGGTCCTTGTGAAGTACCTAGAGCTGATTAAGGCCCCTCACAATTTCTTCACATTCTGCTCTCATTTCTGTCTCCTAAATATGCCTACTTGTTTACACGCCCATGTATCTTATGAATGGGATTCTGGTGTGCCAAATAATTGCATCCACATTCACATGTACATCCAGCTCAGTCAGTGGCCAAATATTTGTGATGTGTATCCAGCCTGGGAAAACAGTTCTCTGAAGACAAGATTTTTTTTAGACTTCACTTAAGAAGAAGCAGAAAAAACTTGGAAGCACTTGAGTCCTATCAGATCTTCCTGAACTTCCCAAAAAAGCTTCATGGAATAATTTGAAATACCCGCACTCTCAGTAGTGTGGTAGTGCCTTGCAAATAGAAATGTCCTTGTGTTCCATAATTATTTTTTCTGTGAGCGATGCAGAGGAGATCAGTGTGTATTTGTTTTCCCCATTATTTTTTTTTAATACACATAGTGATATTCACCAGTTGATTAATCTCCTGCTGGATATTTATTACTCAGCTTCTCATGAGACCCCCATTCCAGGCGTGAGCCTCCTCTCTACAAGAGAGAGTGCAGGACTGCCTCTTCTCTTGGCCTCCTGATCTCCATCCCTGCCTTCTGCCCTTGCAACCAGTTGCCCTTGTCCTCAGATACCTTCTTTTTCTTCCCTTAAGTTGAGGCCTCAGCCTCTCTTAAATACAGGACCACTCTGCCTTTTCCATTTAACTACTTGGCTATCTGTCTAACGTCAATGCCGTAAGATACATAGTCTGTCCAAGGATCTCTAAGCACAAGTATCTTTCATATAAGTCAAGACAAATCATTAAATACACATAAAAACATTTCTACTTCTCCAGAGTTTTTTAACCTTTTGGAAAGTTCATCTTTCAGAACACAGCTTTTCTCTCAAGCTGTGTGGCACCTCATTTTTTCTCTCTGGTGTGGTTAACTTTGTTGCCTTTAGAGGTCTTCGTCCAGACAGGAATTCATTTCCATCGAAGCAAGCCACCTTGGTTCCTTTGCCTGCTCTGAGCAGCCTGTCAGGGCCCTCAGCATTGTACCTTCTGCCACCCACACTGGGCTTTCCAAGGATCTCATTGCCAAAGAGTCTCTTTCCCCTAGTTCAGGTACCAACACGACACACCCACTGGCACCTTGCAGATGGTCACATTGCAGCATGGTCCTGAATCTCACAACAAGCAATGGCATCAACTCAGAAGTCATAAGGTGGTATGGTAAATTCCCCAGTCCTCTCTAGGACTAGTGGAAACATGTGGGGGTTCTTCATGGGACGGTCTTCACAAGCATACTGGCAATGGAGTCTCCACAGTGATGAAGCCAAGAGTAGACCTTGCTTTCCTGCAGTGGGTCCCTCACTCCACTTTCTGATAAGGTGCATTTGATCTCAGCTCATCTTACCCGGAAAGGGCAGCTCATCAGCTCATCCCTGTTCATGTGGGCCCATGGAGCTTCTGTTGGGTTTTGTTTTGGTGGTTGCTAGTTTTTTTCAGCTGAAGACTTATGAGCTAACAGCAGCCAATAGATACCAGTGGAAACCACACAAAACTTAAGAGCCAGACGTACCTATTGATCCATAATTCAAATATCTTGTACGAGTTGGTTTCATCTGATCCTTCTTAAAACTTGAATAACAATGGCACTATTAATAAATGGTTATCTACAAATGAGAACCTCTCTTGAAAGTGTAATTTGTTGATGGAAATAAATGGAAAAGGCTAAAATATAATATACCGTACAAGACTAGGATTTCTATTTATATATATCCTTGCTTATCAGGGAAATGGCAATGCTGTTTTACTATATCATTCTGATTTTGAAATATCTCATTATAAAAAAGCATTATCAGTTTTGGTGATTACCATACTAAGAACCTGAATAGATATATTTGAACCTGATTTGAGAAATAGCATTTTATATAATTTTCATATGTATTTTGGTTTTTAATTGCAAAAAGCATGGTCTTTTCAAAATTACTTCAGTCTGAGAAAAAGCCCAATGCAACAATAATACCAGCTGTATCACATATGAGTCTGCATCTGGAATAAAGCAGCTACACAAAAAAATTAAGATAGTAAGGAGCTAAATTTCATTTTTAACAGGCTCCCACTGGCACACTCTACTTCTCTCTATCCTTTTGCTTGAGAAGACAGCCTCAAATGAAAGACTTAATAAAGTGTAATACAAGCCTATGGGTTTTGTTCCTAATGTATTACACAATAATTTTTGTTGTAATTATTTTTTCACCTACTTGATATGCTTAAAGGATTCTGCTTACACAGTTACAGAACAAATAAAGCCGACAAACATTAGTGATACTATCTTGTAGGATGATGATAATTAAAGATTAGCATGTTGCAGAAAAACACCTGACAGACCTAAAAATTATATGATTAGATAAACCTCTTAAAAACTGTAATTCATGTATGACTTCTAATATTTTACTATACTCCTTATTCTCCTTCCCAGCTATGATTTTCAAGATTTATTTGTCACTGTTCTCTATTTTTCTGCTGTACACAGTGTTTGTGGGCTATGGCAACCAATCCCCTTGGGCTTTCTTTTGCTTTAATTTGCATAAACACAGGCATCATATGAATATTCAGTGAGTGTCTTTGCATTAAGTAAGTGCCCTTAATCAGCTTTTCAGTTCAGTTTTATTGGTTGCACGCATAGTCAGTTATTTCATCCAGAAAATCTGAGGGCCCTACAAAGCTAAGCAGGTAAGGATTGCAATTCTTTGATGCATTTAATGAAGGAGAATTATCATTGATGATATAGATCCTGGAGATGGCTCAAAGCTTGCTAGTTTGCTTGGGGAGAGGCTGCGCATGTACTTTTATTATTATTATTATTATTGTTATTGTTATTGTTTTTGTTGTTGTTATTAACCCATGGTGGTCAGGTGGGCACATGCTTCTGTAATTTGCATAAACATCAACTCCTAATGAATAATGCATAAGGGTTATTTTAAACACTGGGCTCCTAGCACGGCGGTCTCTATAGCAGTGCGGTTTGATTGGCTCTGCAGCGTTTTCATCACTGGCAAATATTCCTATAACATGAAAGCCACTAAAGAAGCTGAACTGAACATACAGTATTTGTTTTTTGAAAATGTCGGCTATCTTTTCAAAGAAAATTACACAGATCTCCCCCCGCTCCCTCCCTGGCTATTAACGCTTCTCATTTTCCATGAAAAAATATGTTACGAGCTTGATTGCACCCGCTGTTTGTAGCCTTGACCAGCACCTGAGATTCCTGGGGAAGGCAGCAGCAGCTGTATTTGTCTTTAACTTGCATAAACATGAGCAACATGTAAATATGAAACCATGGTGTTGGAATGCAATGTGCACCCTCCCATTTGCATGCTGGAGATCTCTCCGCTCTCATCCTTTTAAACAGGGATGCAATCTGGAAAAAAGGAATAATCACACACTAAATAAGTTATTTATG
Organism: Gorsachius magnificus; assembly: GCA_034008185.1. Classification (NCBI taxonomy): domain Eukaryota; kingdom Metazoa; phylum Chordata; class Aves; order Pelecaniformes; family Ardeidae; genus Gorsachius; species Gorsachius magnificus. Next base: position 80,009,476 of record CM067109.1, read on the forward strand.
ATGCTGGTTTGATTCTTTTTCTGTCTAAAATGTCATTTGAGGAGGAGGACTGGAGGGAGGGATACCTTTTCATAAACTAAGGAAAGGCGATTAGGAAAGAGTTAATTGAGGACTCAGCACTTGGGAAACAGGGTATAGAGAGTCAAAGCTAGTTTATGTATTTAAATTAATGGAGAAAATTAGCATAATTTTCCTTATTCTTAGCTTAGTACTTGGCTTTTGTTAGTGTCCTGAAATGAGCCATTAGGAGGTAAAATAATCACATCTAAAACTCGCTCGTTACAAAGGGTTCTGATCCAGAAGCTTGTAGGCGTGCTTGCCCTTGTGGTAGTCAGTGCCACAGGCAAAATATAATGTATATGAGCACCAAAGATGGCCAAACAGAAAAGGAAAATTAATAAAACAGAAGCATGACACACAATAACCATTATGGTAAAAATCATATTAAATGGTATGCGTAATCACAGCATCTATCCACTGAACTGTATCAAATACAGCAACGTGTGCGTGCGTTTCACAAGCGATCATGAGGAGTACTGAGCTGTCCGTGCCTTCAGATTATAGGTAGAACCTCTAAACCCGAAATGGCTGGATTTTAGCAATGCCGCATTACGAAAATTACACATTACATTGACTCCGGGCAACCTGGAGTAATGTGATGCAGACGATGGAAAGCTGATGTGTTTCCTACCACGTAGTAATCTCTAATGAGAAGATACTGAATAAAGAATGCATTTTCACTGCTGGCATCCACCACTCCTGTGAATCTAGGGCAAGCCAAAAGCTGGGGGAAAGAAGAAAAAAGCAAAAAATGCCTTTTTTGGTTTAGTTGTTAGTTTCCTCATTTGGGGTAATATGATGCCTTCAGACAAATATTTCTGCTATTCCTTAAATGGCATTAAAGGAATATATTTAAGATTCCTAGCAGGGGGTCTGCCAGGAGCGTGTTTTATTATTTGACCTCTTTGTCAATTTTTGTTCCACCTTTTCCCCTTAAATCACTGCCTGGTGTTTTGAAGGGGAAACAGGAAAGTGGATTAAAACTTAAGATGTAAAAACAGGAGAAAATAAAAAATGTGTCTCATGACTAGATGCACCTGTTCAAGAAATGTTACATTTTATGCAGAATTATTAAAATTAATTTTAAATTTACATTTCCTGCCAAGTACCTTTAATTAAATCTTTCAGGTTTTAATAAGTTCATTGTGCATTTAATCATCAGTCATTAAATGTTTACAGCTATAGTAAACACCAAGCAATCTTTAACACATGATAGGGATTGTAGGGCAGGTAGTTTTAAAAGAATATGCTTACCCTAGAACTAGAAGACTTATCAAAGAAATGGTGCGAAGGATATCTTTATTAGTAAATATATTATTACTGGGTGGTCATAGGATGTAGGACCTTATTCTGTTCTCCTTCATTGTCTGGCTTTTGTCACAGTGAAAAGACAATAATTCATTAATATTCTGATGACATTGTTTTTCATCTGTGACTGTTATCACTGCTGCTTAGGTGAAATTTCTAGAGGCAGTGTAGGGGTTTTACATGTAGGAAGGACCTTTAGGACTGGGCCTTTGTCAGTCATTTCTGAACAGCAGATGATGTCCTTGTTGGCACAGTGGAAGGGATGGGAGATGCTGCCAGAGGCATCTTCAGAAAAAAGAAAAAAAAAGGGGGGAGGGAGGGGGGCAGCAAGCACAGCATAATTGTCCATAAAGAGATGGGAGGAAGTATGTGGTGGGAAATGATTTAATGTCTTCTCCAAGCAAGGATGCTATGAAAGTCAGAAACCCAACCCTCCACACTGGTGCTTGGAGATAACCATCACAAAAACCTGTCCCTCCTGCACACAACCGGGCTTGGCCAAGTGACCTGCTTTGATGCGCTCCCCAGCATCTCCAAAATACCCATCACCAGTCCTCGTACAAACATGGTAGTTTTCTTTTCATCTTTGAAATGAATCCACCATATTGAGCGAGAATGGGACTTGTCTGTTTTGTGCAAAAAGGATCAGAAATAAAATAGTGCCTGGCCTCATAGGTCTGGCTGGTATTCTTTTTTTTTTTCTTTTCCCCTAGGGGAAATAAATAATTAAAGTACATCTTTAATAACCATGATTGCAGAGTGAACTTTGAACTAAATTAATCCTTAATTGCCCAGAGAGGTGGGCCAACAACGTGTGCATTTTCTTCCAGCTGTTTTGTGGGTTTTTAATTGAACGGGCATAAAAACAAAAAGGGAACCTGAATATAAATGTTCTCACTTCCACCTTCTTTGCTCCTGCAGTCCTTGTGATGGTGCACTCCTGCTTCTCCAGGCTGACCACAGTGTGCAACAAAGCCTGTATTTCTGGTACTGGAAAAGTTGTGGGGAGAAAAAGTGAGCAAACAGGGTTGTGGGCTTTCTGCATACATTTTTAAAAAGAAACATAAATGAACTCTTTTTCATTTTTCATTGTGAGCAACTTTTAGCCAGGCACAGTACCACTCATTTTGGTTGCTGTGCTGGAGAACTGTAGGACTGAGCCTTAAAAAGAAAAATAATACCTTGACAAGAGGAATTAAATTAGGATGCTGATTCACCTCCCCCTCACCCCAATTTTACACCGGTGTAACGCCATTGACACTAGTGGTGCTATTGCTGACTTACCTTGAGGAAAGGAAGATGAGCTTTGAGTTTTTCACAGTTTTCCTAGTGACAAAAAAAATCCTACAGAAAGTTACTTCGGATGTGTCACTATAGCCTTCAGTATACGCTACAGGCTTGCAATGTGTGCAGCAAGAGCATATTTCACCTTTATGCATTCCAAAAAAACAACACACTGCATTGACACCCAGGAAAGAGGCTTTTGCCCAACCATTTACCCACAATAGACTGCCTGCCTTAATGTATTTGTATCCATTTAATCTTCTGCAAATTCTTTTCTCTTCTCTTCTGCCAACATCAAAAAGTCTTGGTATTTTTGAAGATGTTTTGCTGCAAACCGTTGCACATCAGGATTTAGAATGAAAGTGCTGACAGATTATTAACAAGAGAAAAATAGCTGTAATGAAAGGAAACATTTTTACATAATGAGTGGCTTGTTAGCATATCCAGAACCGCAAGGTGGATCAGACCTCTAAAATATCTGTTTCTTTAAATGTCAGCTGCTTGAGTTATTGTTATTCTCAGGAGCAAAGCAGGATATATTAGAAAAAAAAAAAATTCAAATATGTGTTGGCATGATGCTACATGAACAAAAGGCTAATAGCCCTGGGTTCTGTACAACCAGTTTTTACAGTTTTGGAATAAGCATGTTTTCTACAGTAGAAAAAGAGTAGAAAAGTTCAAACTTTAAAAAGACTCTACAGATATTTTCAGGTCACATATATTGTTTCGGCTTGGGCTTTTATCTCACGGTTTTTGTTTTTTTCTGGTTTGGAGGTTGAGGACTGGGAAAAATACTGGAGGAGGTGTCTTTCAAGTGTAATTTTCAAAGAGCATTTAAAAACACCGTTAAAGTCATCTTTCTGTTTTACCAGGTAGTCAAACAAAGATCTGCCAGGGTGAGTCTGAGCCAATGCAGCAGCAGCATTTCAATTTAGCAGGTGCAGTTTTTCATTCTTGGCTTGGCTGTTGTTTGCCTGAAAAGTCCTGGAGAAGTTATTTCATGGCCAGTGCCAGCGATCATGCTTTTTGGTTAGTTTTTGCCACTAAACACTTCTGGTGGGGCTTCATTGCACTCGTGGTTGTGTCTTTATGTCATGGAAGAGGGACCCAGTTGTTCTTTTGGGTCCATTTTCCTGGGAAAAGAGATGGAGAAGGAGGGATGTGTTGAGAGCAATCATCACCATAAACTGTCTGCTGCTGTCTGGCCCTTTAGGAATTACTAAGAAAAGATAATACATCCTATAACTCAGTCCCAGATACCAGTGGGCACTGGTACAGAGACAGGGCTGGGGTAGAAGAGCATGTTCTCACACATCCTCGGGCACTGTCCTCACCCCTCTACAGGGAGAAATATCATCCTTCCAACTCAGGATGTCCCCACAGGAAGATTTCTGTAGGAGGATCTTCCAGTTTTCCTCTACCCTGATGACCCTTCAGTGGCTTTCTCACCCAAATAGAAACAGGTGTCCCCTTGCAGGGTGTTGGAAGGAGTAATTAGTTCATCTCCATTCATCACTTTGAGGATGTGAAGAGCTACATCGCTGCTAAGTGTTATAATTATTTTAGTTTAGGATTACATGAATAATTTTCTGATTTGGCTGGGGTCCACAAGTTATTCAATGCAATAAGTAATGACTTTATTACTATCAAGGGCCTGATGGCAGTCACAGGACATCTCACAGAATTAATTTCACTGAAAGGAGGATTGGGCCCTGTTGTGGTATGAGTGCATAAAGTCCAGACGTTTCCATCGTAGACAGCTTACCAAATAAATTTTAAACACAGTCTTAGGTGATGTGTGTGAGAGAGTCAACAGCAGGCGGGGTGTACCATCCAAGGACATGGGACTATCTCTTTCCTGAGTGTTCCCGATTTCTATTTGCAGCAATAAAAGAAATCTTCTCATATCATAAAAATTCCAAGAGAGACACATAGAGTATAACATTTATTCACCTAAAGCACCCTGAGAAAATTTGTTTCCTGAGGCAAAAATAAGTAGCCTTATGTTTATGACACTGTTTGCTATGTTTTCCAAATGTTAACAGTTTTTCCCGAATGTTATTATCTCTTGGATTTGTAGTATAATTGTACTGCATTACCTTCAAAAATTCTGTGTAAATGTTTATGTCGTTGCATCATTGCAGATGTACAGAACATGATGGGGCATGCACTAAATCAGTACATCAGCATTGACATCACATAATTAACAATTCTCCTTGCCACCGTATGATTTTATTTATCTATTTATTTATATGGTTTATTTTTTAACAAACAGAAATATGTCAATAGCACTGACTCCTCTTTGTATAATGTTGTTGGAGTCCACATTTTCTACAGTAAAAGGAAGTACAATACAGCTTTACCCAATCTTGTTATTCATTATACCACAAATGAAAACAAAGGAAACAAAAACCCCATCAAAATAATTACAGGAAATATTGTCATGTTACCATTATTGTAAGATTTTGTTTTAGAATTCTGCATATTTTGTGTACTTCAGAATATTAACTTTTTCACATGATCTCACGCTGATTTTTCAGCAAGGGAAGTGACTTACAAATTCTTGTCCCAAGTTTATTGACAAGAAACAAACAAAACCAAAAAAAATAACACTAATAAAAAGTATTGCCTCCTCCCCTTGGCCTCTGTGCCGTCCACATTGGTCTCCTTGCAGCATTGATCCTAAAGGCTAAATAATGAGGATTTTAAATGTCAATCTTAATTACTTAATTATTATTCACCATTTATTTGCTGCAGCTGAATTCAGGTAAAAATTCTGTGTATAGGGGACTGTATTTCAGTCTTCAGCATAGATGTCTGGGGAGACAAGAAACTCAGGAATAAGTTTCCAGGGAAATTGAGATTGTTAGGGCAGGTAAATCAACATCCAATTGCAAAATTCGAAATCTTAACAAGGGGAAGAAGAATCATGTATGTATACCTCTTCTGAGAGTAAGTTAATGAAAATATAATTCAATATCAAGCTTTTGAACATATTTGTATTAAGCAATTAAGATGTGCTTTGACAGGTGTGCCTAGGAACAGTAGCTTCAAAATAGTTTTGTAGCTTTTCCCACAGATTTTAAAAAGAGATTGTTGAATCTGAGGAGAAAATATGTTCACCAGCGTTTGCCAATAACCTGGGAAGTTTCTCCTAGTGTAGCGAACAAAAAGCTGTCCTTCCCTTGACACTGTTATTTAGCCTGTTCAGTTCTGTAAAGGATAGATGATGCTTGGGAGATAGCTCTAAAAAATAACTCTGCTGTCTACGGTCCATTTATTCTCTCTTTATGGACTGAATCCCGAACAATGGCAAATACTTAAAACTGATGCTGGTGCCTTCAGAATTCAGCCCTAAATTACTCAGTTAAATTGCTTGGGAAGACAGTTTTTGATTCTCCAATGTTTGATCTATGCTCAGCCTATATTCTCCCCATGAAATTATAAACTATCTTCTGAAATATTACCGTGATTCCAACACCAGCCACATGTCCCGAGCAAACAGACTAACCCAAGAGGCAGGATAAGATGCAAACTTTTAAAAATTAAGGTGATTTTTTTTCCCCACGGGGAGCTCCCCAGAGAGCAGAGAAATAAAGGGGGAGGGGGGCAAACCCAACAACATTGGCCTGAATTCTGGGGTGCTGAGATTCAAAAGAGGAGTGATTTCAGATGATGCAGACCACCCAGACTGGCTTCCTGGGCAGTAAATGATAAACAACAAATTTTCTTGCAGGTTGCGGAGGCTCTGCTCACAGCAGCGTTGGTTTGACAGAGGGTTAGAAACAGAAACTGGCAGGGACATTGGCAGGGACAGGGAGTGAACTGACACTTGCAGGCTTCTCTGATGCCCTCTGAAGGAGATGCCAACCAGTGGTTTTTCCCTCTTGGATGAAAAGAAAGCAAACAAAAAGAAATAAAAAACCAGAATAATCCCACTGTGCCCAGACCGAGTAAGGAAAAAAGATTCATTGAACCATATAGATTTTACCAAATTAGTTGCCCTTCTGCCTTTTAGAGATTTAGGTTTCCTGCAGGCTGGGGATAAACCTGCAACATCTTTTCAACAAAGGCAAAGAGGTGTCAATCTGCTAGAATTCGTTTATTATTCACCTAATCTGCTATAATTCACCTATAAATCAGCTCCCTCTAAATACCATGGATGTTATTTTTGGCAGCGTGTAAAAGACAAAGATTGGGAGAGTGATAGTAGAAATGTTAAAAAAAAAAAAAATCAGGGCAAATACAGTGAAAAGGAAATAAATTGAATTTAATTAAGGAACAAAAAGTCCAGGACCCCAGCCTAAAGTGAGATTTCAGCTAAGGTTGTCAGTGGCTCTTCAGAGGTACGCATGGTGGGGTTTTTGCTGTCCATTAGACCTCATTACAGCACTGCACACAAAAGACCAACATTTTAAACTTCTTCAGGTGTACCAAAATATGCTGGCAATGCAGAATATTCTCACTTTTAAAACAGGATGCTCAGCCTTTTGTTTGAGTTATCTAGACATCATCAGAAATGTAGATGTGCATGGAGAAGGAGAGAGTGAGAGAAGCGTTTCAAAAAATTGACAGCTTTGTGGATGAGTTGAAAGCAGAAGCAAGATATATTAAAAATACCAGAGAGAGAGATATGCACGGAAATACAGAGAACCTGGTGATTAAGGGTGTTTTCAATAGGCTCTGACAGTAGGCATGCTCTGAGAGTGGAGGTATTTCAAATACAGACACTTTAATGCCGGAAAGATAAACACATATCTCTAGTGACTCCCTCACCGGGTTTGACTAATTTTACCCGAGTCAACCTGCAGTCAATGAAATGATCTGTTAAGGTGGCTTCTCTGGTTATTCCAGCTCTGCTCTGCCTTTTGTATTTAAACATCTTACAGATAAGCTTGAGGCTGTGGACATTGGGTACCAGGACTGGAGGCTCTTGTGTCTTGCCTGAAGCCTCTTTGGAAGGAGCTCCTATCACAGAGCCACTTCTCTGATTAAGTAACACGAAAGAGGCAAAGCTCGTTGTTCCTTCATCTGTTAACCAATTAACTAGGCTGCTTGCACTGATGTTGGATGGTACCACCTGAGGTCTTAAAGAATTGATGTACCTCTCCTACCACAACACATCAACTCATCTTAGTGATGTTACGGGGGTAAAGCAGATGAGTACACGGTTGATGCCTGCAGGCAATCAGCTTACTGCCCTGAGACACCGGCTCTGATTTTCCTCCTCACGCTCACTTTGCCTGCGTAACAGCAAATATTAAAAGCCTATAAAATGATTCAGTCCTTTGAGAAAATCCTGCTGAATTATTTTTTGTGCTAAGCACTCACAATCAGACCATAAGACATTGTGAATTTTGCAGTTTCCAATGCACGGCATGGGGAGGATTTCCTTTCAATTTATTTTGTACTATTTTCTTTCTTTTTCATTGATTTTTTGAGGGGGGGAAAAAGGAGTGATGATTAATTTTCCCCTCTGCCCTTCTGATTTTGCTGAATGTTGATCCTTTGCTTCTCCTCTCGGTGTTAAAGAAGCCACCACTGTGCTAGGAACCTCTGCCCCTCTAATTATTACTATTGCTCTTCCCTGTGCACTAACTGTTGGATAGGACCAGACACACTGCTAGCCCAGACATAGCAATGCCAAGGTCATTTTTTGGCATTTAACTTCTCCTCTTATCATTTTGTATCATTAACTCCACATTGCGGGGGGTGGAAGGAGAGAGGTGGAAGCTGAAACAGATAACAGCTGATTCTATTTCTGGACTGACACAATATTCCATACGATCAGAAATAATTCTGTTTGCTGGGGAAAACAGTCCTAGCACGCAAGCAAGACCCAAAAGCTGTGCACTGCTGAGATCCCTCGAAATCCATCAGAAAGGTGACCTTCATCTTCAGATGCTGAAGGTGGAGAGTAGTCATTGTGGTACAAGCTGGTGATAGCATGAGCAACTGCAATGCCCCTTTCTCCACTGATATGGGAGGGGAATAAGAGATATCTTAATTAAAATGTAAATTGGTAGGCATTCTGGCTTCTTTAATCTTTTCTTACATTTTCTTGGAGAAAAGCCAAAGTGATGGCCGTAGATTCTGATTGTTGTGTTGTTGTTACAATTGTTGTAGCAAAAAAATGTGTTACATACAGTAATAGCTATGCAGAAAAACATACTGATTCAGAGCAATTGCCTGTAATTCCTTACCCTTTGGATCCTTTCTAGAAGTCTCATGTACCACCACTCATGGTCTTGAACATCTGGATGAATTTTGGCTCAGGACATGTTAAACTCATGTGATCACTTCCAGAAGAGTGAGTTTTTAATCATTTCACGTGCACAGACTGCACTTTGCATACACTGTCCTGCTTCATTCTCCCTTGCAGAATTAACAAGACAGTGTTTCAAATCCAGAAAATTTAGATACAGTTGCTGGAATATTTCCACTTCCCCAGCCCAAGCAAGGTTTACCCTATAATTATACCTAAAAGTGCTTAATTTGCACATCCTGTTTATGAAACAAATGACAAAACTGAGAATGAGAGTTATGGGTAGGCTCTCTTTTCTTCTCCAATGAGCAGTATGTTGTAGCAGCTCAGAACTTTTTAAAATGCTGTTGTTCTTGACACAAGCCCACTTATTACAGTGGATAGCTTTATAGTATTATATTATTATTTTACAGTGAGTTAAGACGTGTTGAACTTAAACAAGCAAACCCCAAATACCTGCACAATAGGCACTGTAAAAACACTTAATGGTTAACTTTTGACAGGGTACTATGTTCTTGCAATTTAGAAGTAGTTAAGAGATCTTTTCCTTATTGTATATTAAAGCGTTTACTCTTTAGCTGAGAATTTCATGATAACATTTTACAGAACAGACTCCAGCACCATGTTCAATATTTCTCCAGAGCAGCCAATATTTGCATCAGCACATTACAAACATACAAAGAAGCAAAGCGGTAACTACAATCCCAGGCCAAATGTCTGTATTGAGATCTATTTCTTTGACTCCTGGAGCCTATGGACAGTTTTGTTGACAAGAGTGTTTTTATCTGGTCAGAAAATGAGAGTAATGGAAGTATTGGATTACTTTAAAATATTGTACTGTGAAAAAGGGTCTGGAAAAATAATTTCTGGGATTTTTTTCAATGTAATTGTTGATATTGTTGATAGTATGTTGATGATATTGTTGATAGTACATTGACACTGATCTTTTGTGCCTGGGCTTTGGCCATTCTCCAACATTAGCAAGTAATTGTATCACACATTTTGAGCATAAGCATATAATCACATTGAGTTTGACTTGTAAATATGTACATGCAAATCCAGAAAAACACAGTCATGCTTTTAAACTCTCTTGTTGCGTTGGGAAAATACTGACCTTGTCAGAAATCCTTGTGGCACATAACTGAAAGTAATTTCCTGAACAGGACTACTGAGTAAAAAACTGGAAAAAACACCATAGAACCAGTAATAAATGCTAATATTTAGGTTTGAGAGTTGTTAAGTTTCTCACGGTTTTCTGTGCCCAGTTGTGAAAACTGTTGACATAACACTAGCCACATTGCTAGAAACTAGACTCTAGGACGCTTCTCTTCCAGCATCACAAAACAGTGACTTGCGTGTTGTATCTGTAGGTGGAAGTCCTGCTTAGGCTGTGCTTGTCTTCACTTTGGTGCCAGCTAAGTCAATACGGATTTTCATAACAGAGAGAAACTCTCTTGTAATGAACTCTGTTTCATCGCTGTGAAACATGTGCTCTGTTTACAATGAAACATTGCAGAAGCCCCAGTCATATAAATGATAAAATAGTCTCGGCAGCTACAAGGCATCTTTAGAAATAATAAAACTGAACTGCAGAAAATGACTTCAATTAATGCTTCTCCAACGTAGTGTGCTTAAATGTAAAGATATTTTACTGTATTTTAATCCTTAGTATTTTCCTTTTCCGGCCAGTAATCACAGGACTATATCATTTTCCTTAACATAAAAAAAAAAACAACAACCAAACCATAAAACAAACTGGCTTTTATTTAGCTTGTATTCTTAATGTACCATTGCATCATATTGTACAGATGCCATACTAATCAGTTACAGCAGTGTTAGCTGTTACTAAAATGTAATAGTCTGGTATTTTAACTGAGAGATCTCCACTGTATTGCATTAATGCCCTTTGTCCTACTAATCTCATATTATTAGAGGAAAATCAATAGGGAATTGTGAGTACAGTCTGCTAACATTTTCACATCCTATTGGTGGTGTTCTTAGTTCATGATATTGTACAGTTTTGTGTGCCTTGTGGAAATTAAAGCATCAGAAGAGAGAACAGGATGGGAATAACCGTTCATAAATACTGTGATTAAAAAAGGAAAGAAAAAAAAAAAGAATTGATAATGCAAAGCAACCTCAAAATTACCTAAATGATCTCTGAATACTTAACACATTGCTGGTTGACATTTTTGAAGTTATGTTTGTATTATGAGGTGTTTGTCCTTAGGGTTTGGTGCTTGCATCTGCAAATCAGGGCCATTTTGAGGGTGGACCACTGGATAATAGATCTCCTCCCCCTGCTTTGCAGCAATAGCAGCCTTCAGAGGGGTTTCTCTGGGGTCCCTCAAAATTTGGAGGATCATGTTACTAGAGGTCAAGTGAGTGCCTTCAAGACTAGGTGTGGTGATGGGGGTAATGAAATGAGGGGTAAGTCCCATCCCTGGCAGCTGGAGGTGAGGCCAGTGGCACCTGATGCAGGTCCCCAGAGCAAGTTCAGTGCTTGTATTCAAGGTTTCTCCTAAGAAGTCTGAAAGAATGAGAAGTGTAAGAGCCCAGTGCACTCAGATTTGCTTATTAAGCACATTTCTATAGTTTTATGGTGCATGGCAAGTGTTTGACTTCTGTAAGGTACAGCAGCTCTGGCAATCCTGTATTATTATACCCATGTTTCCATGGTAGCTTGCAAGCAAATTTAGTCTTATTTCTCTTATCACCTTCCTTGGCAGCCAGACTGGTTTTCAGTGAGATGCTGCCACTTTGCATAATCTGGAGATGGGGCTCTGTCCCTACATGTTCATACTTATGTGCCCTGTTTGCGTGAGTGGCTACAACACCTTTTTTAAAACCTACTGTGCATTGTATGTAATTTTGCATTCAAGTTGGGGACCTCTTTTTCAAAATGTTTCCCTTAATAGTCATCTACATTTCAAAGGATTGGCAAATGCTGCTAGAAAATCCTGGAAATATAAAACATTTGGAATATTTCAGTCATTCTGAGGTATGATTTAGGCATTTCTCTAATTGGTTTGTGCCACTTATTTAAAAAAATTGTAGAGTTCCTGTGGAGCCTTTTATTTGCTTTTTTCAAATGAGTACAGGTTTTGTGCCAGGAGGCTTTGAAAAGAAAACTCTAAGGCTTGGTCCTACCCTTTTCTATTCTTTGGGGATTAAATAGCCTGGCTGAGAACTGTGATGATAAAGGGGCGCAGAGAGATGGGGTAACCAAAAGAGAGGTAGGGATGAGAGGTGATTTGATTTGGGTAGAAGAAAAACTATAGAGAGGAGGAGAAACCGAAAGGGAGAAAATGATTGATGAAAAGGGTAAGGAGAGATCTTGTGATGTGATCTCTCTTGTGGCATACATAGGAAAATACCTTATCTTGAGAGCAATACATACACAGAAGATATTTATTTGTGAAGTGACTGTTGAGACAGTTTCTGAAATAATTACTACATGCTCATTGCCATTAATATCTGGACAGAACAATAGTGAAATCAGCAGTTAAATTTATCCTGAGCTGTAGCCCTCTGATATCCTCAACTTTTCTCAGTTCTGACTTAAATATCTTCAATGTGCGAGGCTTTTTTTCATGAAAATTATTAAAATTGTCTCAAACCATGCAGTGAATGCTGTTATGGAAGCACAGCAATGACTTACCAAGCTGTCAATAAATGGAAACACCTCATTGTCCTTCAGGCAGATGTTGTTAAAGCAGAGCAACATCTGCTGTTAAAGAAAGCTTTTTGTTGAGGCATAGAATCATTTAGGTTGGAAAAGACCTTTAAGACCATCAAGTCCAACTGTTCCCCTAACCCTGCCATCCCACCACTAAACCCTGTCCCTAAGCACCTCCTCTGCCCAGCTTTTAAATACCCCCAGGGATGGGAACTCGACCCCTTCACTGGGCAGCCCATTTCAGGGCTTGACAGCCTTTTTGATGAAGAATTTTTTCCCAATGACCAACCCAAACCTGCCCTGGCACAGCCTGAGGCCATTTCCCCTTGTCCCATCGCCTGTTCCCAGGGAGCAGAGCCTGACCCACCCGGCTCCCCCCTCCTCTCAGGCAGTTGTAGGGAGCGATGAGGGCTCCCCTCAGCCTCCTCTGCTCCAGGCTGAACATCCCCAGCTCCCCCAGCTGCTGCCCATCAGCCTTGGGTTCCAGACCCCTCACCAGATTTGTTGTTCTTCTCTGGACACGTTCCAGCCCCTCAATGTCTTTCTTGTAGTGAGGGGCCCTTATCTTGCTGCTGAAGGGCTCTCCCTCTAGCAAACCGCCAGCAGCTACGGTGGTATTACTCCAGATATCTACATGTCACCCTCGTCGTTCATGGGATGCTGCTGAGGGGTTAAGGCCTGCACATTGGGAGGGGGATGTATTCACTTTGCACATGCCATTGTCAGAAATAGTTGCTCTGCTCAGAATAAGGACCTTGAAATATGGTGGGTTTAGTTCTGTGACAAAGAAAAAAGAGCTTTTCATGCACTTTGTATATCATTATCTTATGAATAAGGGACTCTGATGATGGGAGAGAGTCCCTGGAATAGGCGCTTATCATGTGACACATGATGTCACATCTTGTTCAACCCAGTCAAGCTCAGGCTTGTACTGGGGAGAGGGGTCAGCTGTTGTACTCTTGATCAAGTATGTTTGGTGGTATCCATTTCACCAAAGATTTCCCCATTCCTTTGTGGGGCAAACATCTTTTAGCTGCTCACAGTCTTTCCCCAAAACTACATTTTCCCCTGAAATCCTGATCTGATATAAAAAAACATGGCACAGTAGCCTTAGCTGTAAGCTTCAGTAGGAAATTAACGTCCTTCAATTCAAAAGGATTTTTAAATATTGTAAACCTATATTTAAATAATCCAAGTGTATGATTTAGACAGACCAATTCAAGCATCATCCCTCAGATATTCCTGGTCTTTTTTTTTTTTTCTCTTAAATGATTATTCATTACTTCAGTGCATTATAATAACCCCTGGATAACTCAGAGCTCCATTAATCTGGGCATTGTGCATGGAAAAAAGGAGGAGGAGAAAAGAAAAGAAGAGAAAAAAAAAAAATCTAGCCCACATTCCTGAGATCACGCTACATGGATGTGAGGAATCTACATTAAATAAACCTAAATAAAAGGTTGAAATGAATTGTTATTTATAATAGGTTATATTTTTTATTCATTTTTCATCTTTATCTCAGCAAACTTAAATAGAAGTCAGTGAGAACTTGACCTGATAAAAAGAGTCTTTGTGTGCGGTTTATCATGTCTTATCCGAACATGTCACGAACATTGAAGAATTGAACCTGATATTACTCGCATCAGGAAGGTATTACTTGTCCTGTCTTCAAGGAAAACTAGAAACAGACTATCAAAATTATTTCTCCAAGAAAATGGAGTATTTTGTAGCAGACAGGGAAATACAGTTTTTGGCTGCCAGTTATTTACATTAAGAATCCAATGATTTTTCCTCTGTTATAAGCTTGGCTAATTTTAAATGGTTATCTTTATATAGACAAAAGAGATGTTAGTCTCAGACCCCAAAGCACTGAAGTTGCATCTCAGAAGCAAAGGTTTTACTGCTGTGTATTTTCCCTTGCTAATTCCTTCCTCATCACGTTATGCCCCAAACATGCTATGTTATTTTCATAAAATGGGTCCCTAGTCTTTCATCTCAAAAGCACACAGAAAGTATGTGAGGAAATCAGCAAAGATGTATAGCTATCCCTTTGACAGTCTTTGGGTATTTGCTGTGCTTAATTGTTGAAGGGACATCCCAAAGGGGGCCAACACCGAAAATCAAAATCTTTGCCTGTGGATATTAATTGGCTGCCTCCCATTCAGGGTTCATGGTGGGTTTTGTCAGTTTATAAGGAAAAGTAAAAAAATGTCAATGTTTGGCATTTAAATCCAAAACTGAAGAGTCTTTGTGCAGAATCATGGGTCCAAGTGTTTCTGTACTGTATGCACTGGACTGTGCCCACCCTGGGTTTGCACAGGTTTCATTCCACAAATGGAGGTCTTGAAATGACATTAAAGACAAGAGAAATTTGGAGAAGCTCAGAAAGACACAAGACCTGTCCCTAACGGTTCTCTTCAGAGATAAGAACATGGATGAAAGAGGAGCAGTGTCTGTATGACACAAGAGGTCATTTCTGTTCACTTTTTGGGAATCTCATCATGGACATGTTTTATTGAATGTGTCCTACACTTTCTTTTTTACTATATGAAAAAAAAATTTCCAATACATCTTCTATTATTTATCCCAATGCAAACATTTGCTGCCAAAATGTAAGGTAGATAATGAGAAATACAGCATCACTTGTGTAAGGACACAAAAATACCTTGAAGACCCGAATGCTAAAAAAATAAAATCCAAACAAACCCCCCTAATTTGCATAATGTAATATAAAAAGGAAAAGTGGAAAATAAGAAGAGGATGATCAGAAGATGTATTGTTCCTTTCTGAATCTGCTGAGGCAGACTGGCCAAGGGAAATTAACTCATCCCAGTCTCTGGAGGGAGCATTTCAGTTGCAGGAGAGGAATCTTCCTGATGCAGTCCTGTGATAAATTTTCTGGAAAATAATTTAGATCTCTCAAGCTACTGAAACAGTTATAAAACTAAGAGTTAAGTTCTATTTAAAAATATAAATAAAGCATTTCATAGATTTCTCCATGGTTGCAAACTGAATTATTCAGTATCAATTATAAACCAAATATTAATGCTGAGTGAACAATTCACAATTAATATTTTATTAAATAAAATTAGCTTTTTTAGTGCTTGTGGAATATCCTCATTTTATTTCTTTAATTTGATTTGGTGTGACATCCTCACTAGTATTTTGGCAGCTTTCTGTCATCTCCCCTCGAACTGCTCAAAAATGGATCTCTTTATACTCGTGGTTTAATGTTTATGTTCTGTGTGATTGGGCAGATTTGTCTCATGGTGTTGTTTAAGTTGCCTGAATAGGTTAACACATGGGCTTTTCTTGCATGAATACACAGCTGTGGATCAGCCATTCGTTTTCTTCAAATATTTGCACACATGGGTGTGAAACCTATTTTTTGCAGACATTCATGCAAGTAAAATACAATTGAATGAGTGTTTCTGAAAAACACACATATGCAAAAGTTCATGAAGGCTGCAGTGAATTCTTCAAACAATTTGCATGAATAATCTCAGGAATCTTCTTCAGTCTTTCTCAGGTTTTCACTTTTTAAAAGTTTCTCAGATCAAAACTCTTCTTGAATGTTTATTTGAAGTGTAATTATTGTTTTAGTGCACCTGCTGTCCTGGGATGCTTTGTTCAGTTTTCTTGCATCTGTACAAACTGTCTGAACTCTGTTCTTTGCAGTATAACATCTTTACTGTTATTATCATTACTAGCCTGTACATACGTGTCCCTCCTTTTTGGGAGGTCTTTCCTGGAACACAAACATTTGCACCACTGTATGAAAAAAGAGGGGAGAAAAATTTGTTCATTCATTTGCTACAGACACTTAGTTTACACGTGAAGGATGTTGTTTGCAAGAAAACAAAGGTGAAACACATTAGCCACAATATATGTCAGCTAAGCTTTACAAAGATCATGGGAAGATTTTCCTTTTTAAAAAGCATAGGACTTTTTTTTTGCCTCCTTATTTTCCTGGTTAGAACTTTGGCAGAGAAACAACATAAATTCTATGTGTTTCTTATGTAAACCCTTCTGGATTATGGGTCCTTTTTCATCTCATGTGATGAGCCACAGAGGAAATCTCAGGAGATGATGCAGCTCTGATCACCTCTCATGAAAGTAATGTGCATTGTCTGTTCCCATTCCTGAAAGCTAAAGACAAAGAGATGCACATTTCAATTTATATATTTATTTTTAATTCTTACCTTCATTGCCATTACTTGTACTCACAGTCAAATCCCATCCTGAAATGCACAAACTATCTAATACCAGCAGGACTGGAGCTTCCTTTTTCAGACAAATAATCCCAGAATTCTGTTTCTGTGAGTGTGCAGAAAGGCAGATATACTTTGAAATGTTTGTCCTGTTTAAAAATTAAACATCATATGGTTTCACTTTGTCCCTTCCCTCTCAGAAGTTCCTCTGTCACCTGATGGTACCCCATGAAAGAAATATTTGTTGTGTGAAAAAGAAATTATCTTGTTTTGAAGTTGCTTCCTCCTTTTTTTTTATTTTTTATTTCAATTCACATTAGGGCCAAATAAATATTTTTCAATCTTTCCTGGGGTCTTGGGGTGGAGTTGCTTCTATATTTGAGCATTCTAAACCATTCTGCATCTGGGCTTTTTTCCCTGAGAAATAAGAGTTTCTGTTGAGTGTTCATCAGGGCATTCCTGGCAAAACCAGTTCCTGAATAGAAATTAATTGGACATCAAATATATGCAAAATTTGTGATGCAAAACCCACCTTTTTTTTTTTTTTAAGCAAGTGCAGAGATGTGGTGACACAGCTGTATTGTGAGATCTTGTCCAAATTTGATCATTTTCCAGCACAATTCTGCAGAATGAAAAGGATGAGTCTAGCACAATTCCCTTGGCAGTGCAGCATTCACAGCAGCTCAGTTCCCCCTGTTGTACCAGCTGAAATATCCCTCAAACAGGAGCGAAGCAGTACTTGGAGCCATCAACTTTCCTCTTCTTCTCAGCCCCTAGGTCTCATCTTACTGAACCCTTCTATGTAGTTAAAGTCCTAAATTATTTATCAGGATCATCTTCAGAACTGACTAGTTCTGTTGCATGCTGAAGTGGGGAGCTGTTAAGTCAGTAGGACAAAGTATATTTTCTGTACCACTACTAAGTGTCCTATTTTTTCTGGTGTTTGAATTCTGATTTGTGGCATTTCATAAAACTCTTTGATAATCTGTGAGATTTCACATTCAACTGGGTTTCAGTAACAGAATAATAGACTTGTTTCAGCACGTCTCATTCCCCCAGAATTTATATTAATTTTAAACATGTTATGCTTACCCTCCTGAGAACTAGAACAACATAAGATTGCTCCACAGATCCATCTTTGGTCTGCAAGAGAAGCTGGTTAATGAGATTTTCAATTGCCAAAGCTGTTTGGTGTGCAGCTCAGACTATAAAAAAAATTTAAATCTTTATTTCTGACTGGTATGTAATATCAGGTAGGAAATTAGGATTCCAAGGTTTCATTAAGAAAGTCTGCTACCATTATACACTTTTAAGAGTGTATCTAGTTGTTCATTATGATTTAAATGGAATGTATAATACCTGGGTCCTGATTCAGGAGAACAGATTGTGAATGACCAAAAAAACCTTTGTTTCAGAAATTGTCTATATTGCTAAATTGGGGTTTTAGAAGGTTAGGACGAGATTCACTCTTCCTCCTATACTGGAGTAAATTTAATGTCATTGGAGTTATAATGGTGTAAGGGAGAACAAAAATGGCTCCTCAAAGATCCCAGGTCACTGAAAAATCTGGGGTTTAACATGTGTCATCAGGTGACACCACGTAAATCTTCAGAACATGTGGGTGCACTGAATATATTTCTTTGAAAAAGATCTAAGGGTTTTTAGTATTTGGGTCACTTAAATTAAATGTGATGAAACAGATTAACAAAATCGTAGGGACTCAGAACCAGTCTTAATAAGGTATAAAAAGTGAACACAAGGTCTACAAAACAGAAAAAGTCAAGCAAAATAAACTCATGGAGTGTAAAAGGCAATTGCCTGCAAACAGTGTAGAAAAAGTGCTTTAAGAAGAAATTAATTCATTGTGTCTCACAACTCTTAGTTTACTTTTTTTTCATGCAAGTGGAGCGATCATTTCCTAACCTTCAGAAGGTAACATAGGATCTGAAAGTCAAAATGGATTCTCTTCTCCTCCTGCACCATCTCCAAACATTAAGATGTTATGAACTAGATTTACACCTTCACATACAACAGTCAGTGGGTTTCAATGGGTTTTCCGTCTCCAAATAAATATGAGGCAAATTTACATTAATGATACAGCCTGAGGATATGGAAACCAGTGTGAGCTGAACTTCGATGTTTCATTTGCCTGGATGGCAAATAAAAATGTTGAATTTGTGTTGAAAATTCAGCAGTCCGTGGCAGAGCAGTGGCAATTTTCATTGATAAGCCTGGGCAGATTTTGTGTTTAAGGTTTGATATAGAATTAGTGAGTGTGCACATAAAGCCCATATTCCATTTATAAAGTTAGTTGTCAGAATAATGCAACACTCTGTGGGAATTACAAAGAGGTTTCAAATATATCAGTACAACCACTAGATAAATAGATCTATTAATAAATGACGTATAATAGGGAAATCAGTGATGAATTGTAAAATGGCTGAGTAGATGATCTGCATTTATAAATATGTCCTAAATTAGAAGAACAGGAAAAAGAGGTATAGCTAATTTGAAAGTCATGAAGAGCTGGAAACCTTGCAGATTTAACTACTATTAAATAACAGGAGGAAGAACACTTAGAAAAATATGCAAGTTTGAACCCATAAATCATAACCTTGCGGCCTTATCTATACTCTTAGTATTAGAAGGAACATTGCAGGTGTAAGAAAAAAGGAACAATAAAATAGGCTTGATGAGGATGCGGGTGAACTGAATTTACTGTTTACTAAACACGAGAAAGAAGAAAGCAGAGGTTTGATTTGTGAATGTTCTCAGGATTTTGTGTTATGTATAAAAAATTGAAAGTATTTAGGATCGGGAACACAAAATGAAATAAGAGATATCGATGCTTTAGATGGATGACTGTTATGGTAAAAAGAGCTACTATCTCTGTGATCATGAGAGAGAAACTGCTGACATTGGTCATTAAGAACTACTCTCAACTGTTTGTTTGATTTGTTTAAATGAGAAATGGACTGCTAAAGAATCGTTGTTGCCTGTGTTGCAATTCTGTGGATATTGTACCTAGACATGCTCATCCTGGGATAAAAGCATGTGGCTAACTGATGAATATTGCTACTGGATATGAGCTTAAACTATATTGTCAGCCAGGGTTTTGTCAATGTTGAAGGATAAGGCTGATGGAGTAAAGGCCATTCACTAGTAGTCAAGCCAGACTGGTATCACAGAATCACAGAATCGCAAGGGTTGGAAGGGACCTCGTGAGATCATCTAGTCCAACCCTCCTGCTAGAGCAGGTTCTCCTAGAGCATGTTACACAGGACTTCATCCAGGCGGGCTTTGAATATCTCCAGAGAAGGAGACTCCACAGCCCCCCTGGGCAGCCTGTTCCAGTGCTCCGTCACCCTCAGAGTAAAGAAGTTCCTCCTCATGTTCAACTGAAACCTCTTAATGTTTCGGTTTGTGCCCATTGCCCCTTGTCCTGTCGCTGGACAGAAAGTTCCATCCTCATGATTTCTGCCCTTAAGATATTGGTATGCGTTAGTGAGGTCCCCTCTCAGTCTTCTCTTCTTCAGGCTGAACAAGCACAACTCCCTCAGCCTTTCCTCATAGGGGAGATGTTCGAGTCCCTTTATCATCCTAGTCGCTCTCCTCTGGACTCTTTCTAGGAGTTCCTCATCTTTCTTGAACTGGGGAGCCCAGAACTGGACCCAGTGCTCCAGGTGGGGTCTCACCAGGGCAGAGTAGAGGGGGAGGACAACCTCCCTCGACCTGCTGGCCACACTCCTCTTAATGCACCCCAGGATGCCACTGGCCTTCTTGGCAACAAGGGCACCCTGCTGGCTCATGGTCAGCTTGTCATCCACCAGGACTCCCAGGTCCCTCTCAGCAGAGCTGCTTTCCAGCAGGTCAGCCCCCAGCCTGTACTGGTGCATGGGGTTCGACCTCCCCAGGTGCAGCACTCGGCACTTGCATCAGGTTCCTCTCCTCTCCAGCCTGTCCAGGTCCTGCTGAATGGCAGCACAGCCCACTGGCGTATCAGCCACTCCTCCCAGTTTTGTGTCATCAGCAAACTTGCTGATGGTACTTGCTGATGGTGATGAATTTACACCACCTGTCATTAAGGTGCCAAAACAAATAATAAGTACAGCTGGTTGGAAAACATAAACCATTTTATGTGATCTGTGGATTTTGCAGCCTCGTACGTCCCCCAGTTTTATCTCATCAGATTCCTACAAGCACATGTTTATCCACTGTCCATACCAGAACTTTTATGATTTTGTCTAGAAAATGTCAGTTTCTCAGAAGTGGAACTAAGAAGAAAGTTGATAATGTGAAGGGGAGAGTTGATTCTTCAAAGCATTATGCTTTTTTAAAAGGTTCATTTGGTTGCTATTCAGTCTGCCTTGAAGAGCGGGAATATCATTATTCACACCAAAGACAAATTCATCTGAAAGTTCTGAATGACACAAGGTGGAGCTGCTAATGACAGAGTCAAACTTCAATTAAGCAAACAATAAAGACATTAATAACAACTCTGTAGAAACTGACAAATGCCACTGCTGATTGGAAGACACTTGCCAAATTGAATGAACTAAAAATATGCCATAGACTGATCTCATTTTGTGTTTGGTTACATATTGATTAGGCTAGGGTTCCTCAGTCTTAGGTTGTCTGCTGCAATCCAGACCATATAACAACCTAAAAGAAAAAAAATATTTACAGTCCAAAGTGACTATTTAGACCAAATCTGACAGCATTGGTTTGTGTGTTGATAAATTTCCACTAACATGAAGAAAATGAATGGTAACATCTAGAATTTGTGACAATATACAAGTGCTTTATGTAAAGAAGAATAATTTTATTGCGATTGTAAGCAAACTTGCCATTTCAGATTTGGAACAGACAACGTAAAGATTGGCAAGAGCTAATCAAGGAATTTGGCTTTTTGCATCCTCAGCATACAACCCATCATATTAGTGAGGAATGTATGTGCTCATGAGTTGGAAGACATAATCTCTTTGATATTGACTCAGCCAGTGCAAGCACTCCATTCAAACTATGAAAAAAAAATGCAGTTGACCACAGACAGTTCCCTGAGACCATAAAGACCTTAGTACATTACAGAAGATTGCCTTGGCTCTGCCAGCTGCATCATTTGAGTGCAAGCACGCTTTCAGTAAACAGACTTATTAAGAATGGGACAAGAATCAGTCAAAAGCTATGATGATGATGATGATGATGGTAGTGATGTTAGTAGAGCATGGCATGACTACAGGTTGGAATACTAATGCATATGTAGTTTCATTCAAAACAAGAAACTTGGCACATACTGATGTGTTGATTTGCAAAAGGTGTAGTCCTAAAACCATGGATTTAAACT
The DNA here is from genome assembly GCA_034008185.1 of Gorsachius magnificus. NCBI lineage: Eukaryota > Metazoa > Chordata > Aves > Pelecaniformes > Ardeidae > Gorsachius > Gorsachius magnificus. The sequence goes on from CM067109.1 coordinate 80,031,627, forward strand.
TATTTAAATGTCATTTTCATCTTCCCTTCCCTGGATACAAATTATATCTTGTCATTAAAGAAATATAATTACTCTTTTATTTCATTTGAAGGGAGATAGATTAGTGTGAACCTCTGCACTGTGGTGATGCTTTACTTCTCTCTCCTTTAAAGCCAGACTGATGGTATCTTTAGCTGTATGCCAGAACATCCTTTGATGTCAGAGAAACTATTGCTGAAGCGTCAGTGCTGCAACAGCATCTGACTAGAGACTGTTCCATAAATGAAGACATTGCCAGAGCTCTGACTACATTTTGCACACTTCAGTATATGTGGACTCCCAGACCAGGCAGTAAGAAAACTGTTTTCTCATGCACAAATAATAATTTGAATGACATTTTTGTGGATGGTTGTGGCTGGAAAACATCTTCCTGTTGTCTTCTGAGAGCACTGGTGCTGAAGGTGGAAAAAATAGTCCTGAGCTTTTTCTCTTTAATATTAGCAACTGGGTCTCATAGCTAATACTCATGTACAAAATTGCCTCCTGATTTTGCGCTGTATGCATGATTACATTTGCCTTACTAAATATGTGAACACATTTGATCTCATAACTTTCACAGCAGTATGACATCATTGGTTTTCATAGGAACGCTCCAGCTGGTGGCAAAGGTCTGAGACCAGGGATTCTATTATTAGCAGTTATCATATCTTATTAATATACCCTCCCCACTCCTGACTATCACAGTAATAAAAATGTCACATAGCTTCTTCTCCTTTTATCCTTGGACATATTTTTAAAAATCCATTTCAGCAAAGAACATTAGTCTGGTATCCTCCTCCCAAGTTTCTGTGATCAAAGCTTGTGTCCTCTCTGCTAGAGGATTATATGATTCTGTTAATTTGGCCTGCATTTTCAAATGTGTATGATGTATTTAGAAGCGAAAAGACTTCCTTTCCACTCATCCTACTGCAGGCTATTTTTACTCAGCCAAAACAACTCTCATTTGAACAGAAGTGGTAATCAAAGAGACCTAAGTAGCAAGGCACAGTGATGTATGAAAGTGTGGCTTTGGTGATGAGAATGATAGCTTGGGAAAGGTGGTGAGGATTGCCAGGTGGGCAACAGCAAGAGCAGCTGCAATTTTATTCTTAGGTTTGTCCTTTTGATTTGCACTTTGAATCTGTACTGCTCACTGCATTGTATGTCAGAATGAATAACTCCGTAAAAAGATGCTGTAGCACCATTAATGGCAAAAGAAAAGACAAAAATGCTTGTTGATGCTGGTAACCACAGGTAAAATAAATCTGTTTTCTTCATATACCTGGAAGAATTGACAGATTGTTACCCCTCCCCCTAATTCTCCAAAAAGGCTCTGAAAAAACCATGCAAACATTTCACTTCAATGGCTGCAACCCAATTCATGAGTTTGCATGTAGGATATTTATATTCACGTGCCTTTAGTCTTCATTCTTCTTGGGACAAGGATCCTGCTCTGTACTTCATATTTTAAAATACATTTGAAAGCGTCAGACTAGACTAAAGTGTTTTCATAACAAATTGGTAATAAATTGCCTTCCTCCCGGAAATATTAGCGTTGCAAAACTTACCCACGTGAAACTGCACAATATTGGTTCAGCCCCTTGTTCGTGTTTAATGCAGTTCAATGGTATCGCGATTCATTCACACATGAAAGACGCTCCTAGTCTGGAATATATACCATAGAGTGAATTTTCTTTCAAAACTTTCTTTTGGACATGGTTGTCTAAAAATCTTAAAAAGTCAATAATTGAGGGGGAAAAACCAAAACCAGATATGAAAGAAGCTTGCTATTTGTGTAGACACTGAGTGTGGTCTAACAGGTGGCCTTAGGACTACCTGCTTTCAAAATGCTGCATGGACGTCCTCATTCTGTGTGAAACTCTGGAAAAGCATAGTAGGAAATGTTCTACAAAGTATTGATGTAGAAAAAGAAGGTCTTCTGTTGTTCAAGTGTTGTTTCTCTCCCCATCGTGTTCCTGTTTCTCAGTGTCTGCCCAAGGAGCCTCCCTAGAGCAGCCACAAGCAGAATATGAGTTTCCACCACCTCTCCATTCAGCAGCAGATGGGCTGGAAACTTCAGAAAGAAGCTGACATCTCTGGTGGGGCAACCTCATATCTCACATCTTAGAGTTCCCCTGAGCCAGGGGGAAATCCTCATTTTTAATAACTGCAGTGACCTTTCACAGGTTCCACATGCACCCTTCAGAAAAAGCAAGCTGGTATGTTGGAATTTGAAAGCTGTCCTCCTGGAAAATGCCTTTGGAGACAACCATCCCAGACTGTCAGTGGAATGGTATTTTCATGAGCTTTTTAATTCCACAGAGGAAGATAGAACACCGGTGCTCAGTCTCACCAGTGCAATTTATACTGGATTGACACACGTAATATGCTGTATGTACAGCATTGTAGGTATTACACTTTATCAGTTAAGGTATGATAAAGTGGTATTAGTTAACAGAGTATTGTTATTCACAGGAAGATACTCGTTTTACTTTGGGAGCACACTTTTTTCCAAATAACTATTTTTGTGTTGATTAGTTAAAACTTCGTGAAAGGTAGGCGTACTTATGTGCTAATGTTCAAATGAGAGCATTTGTGCCAAAAGGGATCCCCTTTCTTTTGGATATTCACTGTTAGTTACATTTTGGGGTTGTTTTACCCAACAAGCACAATTTTGCTTTTGGTGATTGCACTGCTGAGTCACAGACTTAGGCAACCGCTTCACCCTTCCCACAGCACACAGTGTACAAGAAAGTCTTAGGCACTAAATTATTCCTGCAAATCAAACAAAAACGCCACCAAAAGGCCTTTGCTTCAAAAGAACATCCTTTTTTAATGCCGTATCTTTTGTCCAGCACTTTTTACTTACTGGGTGACAGTGTCAAGGTCCTGACATCCACACCTTTCTTTACATGAAAAGCAAAAGTAGCTGCATGCAGGTTTTGTTTGAGGCACCTCGGCACTTCTGTCAGCTTTCCTGTGGGATTTGTAGGGTTATTGTAGGTTATTTGTAGGGTGTTGTAGGGATCACCATTCAAAGGAGACCAAGGAAAAAGGATTTGACTGCATGTCCATGAAAATGTGGGACAGGAACCTAGAGTGTTTGATGGACTATTTTTTTTTTGTCCTGCCAAGTAGGAGAAGGGCAATCCTTGAAATCTGAGGTCTTTGTACAAAAAATGGTGGCTAATTTGTCTTTCAGGATTTATGAAGGACACTTTCTTCTTTTTACTAACTGTAAGAACAAATCAAATACTAGCTTTCCAGTCCTGAAAATTAGAGCACTCTAGAGAGCCAATTAAACATTATTCGCATATCTCAGCCCCATATTAATGTTATTCTTTTAAAGCACACTCCAAGTCTTCCTCACAAGCCACGTAGTTGGTATTATCAGGCTAATTTAAGGAGAGTTATAATTATAATATAGCTTTTGCAATTACATGTTATACCAGGTGGCAAGACAGCATGGCTTCGCATTGCCAAGGTGCAAAACAAATTCAGTGTTCAATCAACCTGAGAGAAAAAGGACAATTCTCATTTGCATAAACATGTAGCCACGGAAACTAGATGCACAGAGGTATAAGGAAAAGAGACCTATTTTGCATGATGTGCATAGAATATTTGACAGTTTAGATTGGAGGCGTCATTGATGTGGGTAGGAATGGTGCAGTTGGTTGCCATGGATATGATTTTTCCTACTGGCAGTGCAGAGATTGGCAGGGATGGATGCTTTAAAAAAGAAAAAAAAAAAGGATACATACGCACAGAGACACACACAAGCAAGCACACACAAGCTTGCACGCAAAAACCCCCAAACCACTGTAACACTTTGGAAGCCTCATTCTCTTCTTTTGCTGAAAATCTGTGTATCCTTTTTTTGCTAATGACAGCTCATCAACTATGCAGTGTAATCTAGAAACATTGGTATTTCTATAATAAATCATTTATGTACAATATGCACACAAAACCACAGACATATAAAGTATATTTTATACGCATGTATTCTATGAAATAAATAGAAAGATACAGATATCTCATATTTGGGCAAAAATGTATACAGTCTGCATGTGTTTATAAGATTCTTTTTTCCTGCTTTAACTTAGAATATGAGACACCCATCAACCCTTACGCACACATCCAAACTTGAGCTGTAAAATGTGTGTGCTACAGTGTAAATGTGAACTTGTGAAAAAAGAAAGAGAAGTCATTTTCCACTGAAGATCTGCAGTAGCTTTTTGATCAGCTGGTCCCTAGTTCGCATATTAACTACTCAAAATTTTACTTATCAATAAAAAACCCAAACAATCCCAAGCTGCACACAAGTTCTGCTGTTGTTTTACAGCTTCTGCCAAATGGTCATCCAAGGTGCTTTGGTCTTAATACAGCAACACTGAAACATATACTTCACTTAGCCATGTTACAGGCCTCACTGATGCCCACAGGACAATGCGGACACTTAAGCACTAGTGCTTTGCTGATTTGCCACTTGAGTGCTGAGCATCTCAGGTGCTGTGGCAAGAACCAAGCCTGTGCTCTTTTAGAGGCTAGCTCAGAAATAAAAAAGCTTATTTTAGCTTTTCCCCAAGGCACTTTAATGAATGAGGCAAGGTTCCTCTCCCAGTTAAAACACAGCAAACCACAGCTAGATGTATTTTAAATGAATGCTCATCCATTCATGATTTTCTGAGTATCGGTACAATGACCAGCATAGTGCTTCTTTTGAAGCAGATGACGTTTAGAATTGGCATGTGACTTTTTAATCCTTTGTGGTGTGGGGTTTTTTAATAAAATCATATTAAAATATAGGGGGCTGCTTATTAAAATAAAAAAAAAAAAAGAAAGCACAAAGCAAAATACAACTTTACATTTCTGATGAACCTTTTCTGTATGAAAAAGGTATTCAGGCTTCAATCACCACAATAACCTTACAGCAAAGGGACAAACATTTTCATTTCTTTATTTTAATCTAGGAGACAGGTTTATGGGTAAAGAGATGAGTGCTAAGGTCTCTGTCTAGTTCTACTTCTTTCTGGGTAGACTGTCTTTAAGAATTAATTTTACTTTCTCTTTCTGTGTCCTTACTACAAATAGGAATAATTATGAAGTGCAAAGTGCCTTGGGATCTGTAGATGAAAAAAAAAATCTAAAAGCGGTCATGTACTTTTTAACTTTTTAACTTTTCCCTAGTTTGCACTGCTGAAACAAGTAGTTTGTGGTTGCAAATATGTATGTGAATAAGCTTCTCCACTTTTACTTTGAAATCTGAGCTGCTTGTCTTCCCAGCGGCTGTTACCCAGGCTTGCTGCATTAGAGCTACAGGGGCAGGAAGGTCTGTGTTGTAGTAGATCCAGCACATAACTGAGACAGGGAGATTGAGAGGAGGGAGAAAAAAACTGGGAGAAGGAAGAAAACGAGAGGGAACTCCCCAGCAGCAGTGATGAGATCCTCTCCTTACAGTTTGGATGAGGAGAGCGTGACCAGCGCTGCACTAATGCAACTGAACAGATCTGAAGGAATTATGCCCAAGTATTTCATCCCCTCTTCAGCTTCCTGTGGAGAATATGATCCAGACACCAGTGGTGATGGAACAGCAGTTAACTGCTTTCAAATCTTGATTATTTTAATCTGTTTGCCTCAAGAACAAAGGTTTATTTCATTCTTATCAATGAGAACATGCATATTTCTCTTTAGTCATCCCCTGTTCCGTTCTCCGTTTTATTCCCCTCCAAATAACTTTTGAATTTCTTGGCTAATTTCAGCCAAGCTTGCTAGCTAGGCTGATCCATTCAAAGATATGAAGTTCCCATACGTTTTCTGACTGTTAAATAAAGGTGAAGGATCCTATTAATGTCCCAAGAGACTGTATGAAGAAGATCCTTTGGAAATGATACCTCATTGCTTTCCCTGCTCATAAGACTATGTGCTTTGATATCTGATTATAAAGATGAGAGTGTGAATCATAACTATCCTGCTGAAGTGATCTCCTTTCTCATGCCCGGCAGTTCAGGTGGGAATTGATCACGGTGGCAGTGACAGGCACCATGACCCCATGGCAGCATCTGAAAGATGGTATTTCTGCCTTTTCCCTCTCCCTGCTGCCTTTCCTCCAGCAGCTCATGGAGCAAGGGATGCCCCAAGCTTTTACTGGAGCACAGAAACAGATTATCTTTCTGAATAAAAATCCCTTTGGTCTTTGGTCTTTAAATCTTTTTTTCCCAGGAGCACAGGAGGCAAGTGTTATTGCAGCATTGCACAAACATTTTCTGTGTTTTGAGCTGAGTTTAACTCTTCAGCAATCGGTGGGGGGATTTTGCAAACACCTCTTTGTCCAGATAACCAGTGTGAACCCTACTGAAGCCTTTCCAAGATATTAATTTACAGATGGGGTCACCTTCTTGTCCCAGCTGGGTTGGTGATTTACTCAGGTGTAGCTCAGATGAGAATCCAGTGCAAGAAATCTTCAAGCATCTTGGGCATGCTCGTTTCACTTCTGGGATAGCTGTGTTTGCTGTAAATCAGCAGCTACTTCAAGAATCTATTTTCAGTTTGATTTAAATGTCCTCATTTCTTTCATGCTCTCTCCCTCTCTCTTTTTTTTCTTTTCTCTTCTGGGTGGAACGCGTGCCCAGCTTTGTAAATAAAAATTCAGGAAAAAGATAGTTTGGGGTTTGCTTTCTGATTAGCATTGCTAGTACTAGATCAAAAGAGCCTTGTGATATCTCTATGTGTTGTGTAGAAAACAGCTCTGCTCCTTGTTTCCTGAACCACCCAAATTAAATCTTGAAATGAAGGGAAAACAATGAGCAAGACAGATGTAACCTGATGTTTAATGATATATTAATAATTGCTTACAATGAAATTTCATTTCATATAGGAGTTTCAGGGGCCCATGAAGCAAATCCAGTCTCACCTCCATGGGGAATATTGCATCTCTCTCCTCTAAAAAAGTTGTCAACAGAAGTTCTCAATCCTCTGAAACTGGTCTTACTGGTATCTTGTACTGTAGTTGCCTTACATCCCAATTAAAAATATAAATGCATCCATTTCCCTGCTTCAGTGGTGAAAACCAATGTATGTGTGGGATTTTTAATGGCCCACCTGATATGTCTTTCCTAAAGAGAGGTAAAGGAGACATCAGAAAGTTCAGCCATGTGAATGATCCAGCTAGCTGTACCTTCTCAGATGTTTTGTCACGTTTGTGACAGACTTTGAACCACATTGTCACCATTGCCAGTAACAGTAAGATGAACATGGAACTCCAAGGGGATAAAATGCAGCATGCTGAGGACTGGAATGCTGGAAGTCCCATCCTTCCAATGCAGCTGAGCTTTGCTAAGTCAAGTGTCATGTATAATACCTCTTGCGTTGCCACCTCTCACTGCTAGGTCTGTGCTTCTAAATTTCTTTCAGACCACAGGAAAGGCAAGTCAGTGTGTAAAACCAAATGTTTGTCTGCATCCAGCAGTGCACTTTTCATCCCAGGTTTAACTGCAAATTTATATTTTGGGACTATTCAAAACATCGCAGACATCTGTTTCCTCCCATTTCTGCACTGTCACCCATGATGAGTCAAACTGCAAATGTGAACTTAGAATAACAACTGCTCAACACAGTGATGCTCATCACCATTCAAACTAAACTTGAGCTACGTGTCACAGCTCCTAAACCCCTATTCATCATTATTTTAAAATGTGGTCACATAACTGCACTAAGGCTTCTTCTGATGTGCCTATCTCTATCATTATTTTTTCCTAAAAATAAAGAAAATAGAGAATGTTATAACTTACAGCATAATGGATTGACCTTTAAATCCATTACGTAAACTAGTATATCAGGCTCTGCAAGAAGCTGAACCTTAGTTTCTTCAAGTCAATTTTTTTTCTTCTCCTCTCTTTGATATCCTCTTTCTCTGAGCATATTGCCTGTGAACTTAATGTGATACAATACTGTAAAGTATGGTAGAGAAAATACAGCATAATAAATAAAAATATCAAACATGACTTACCTCTTTTGAAGTATTCCTTTAATAATCCAATATGAAACCTTGGTGATAATACCACTGAAAACAAAAACAAGACTTTTTTGCACATGCTGCTGATAGAGTTTGTCTCTCTTTTAACAGTGACCCTGATTTTCCGCACCAACCAAAAGCAAATAGTGAACTGTGGAGTATATATATCTATGCTATATATTATCTATGCATTATCTTATTTTCTTCTCATGTGTTTATATGAACCAGAGAAGAGCTGAAGTTTTCCTTTTCCCTCTGAAACACGTGAAGCATGCTGCCTTACATTCCTCAAAACTGCTTCTTTCATCTTTTTACTACTAAACTCCATTCTGGTGTAGCTACTTGCTTCACTCTTTCTCATGTAACATTTTAAGAAACCCTATCAACAGTTATAAAACATCTGTTCAAAATCCTCTTTGCGTTAACCCTTCTACCTACTCTGTGAGAAAGAACAAGTGGACTAGGAATCTCATTGTGTCTTGAAAGAAATCGGTACTTGATAGATCAAGTTCATAGGAGATCGCAACCTCTTCTCCAAAGTCCTGCCACAGAGGAAATTAAACAAACCAGATACCCATCTGACTAAACTTTCTACTCATGCAGGCTCAGATCATAGAATCATAGAATCATAGAATCATAGATTCATAGAATGTTTTGGGTTGGAAGGGACCCCTAGAGGTCATCTAGTCAAACGCCCCTGCAGTGAGCAGGGACACCACTAACTAGATCAGGTTGCTCAGAGTCCCATCCAACCTGGCCTGGAATGTTCCCAGGGATGGGGCCTCCACCACCTCCCTGGGCAACCTGTTCCAGTGTTTCACCACCCTTGTTGTAAAGAATTTCCTCCTTATATCCAGTCTAAATCTACCCTGTTTTAGTTTAAAACCATTACCCCTTGTCCTGACACACCTGGCCCTACTAAAAAGATTTTCCCCATCTTTCCTATAGGCCCCCTTTAGATACTGAAAGGCCGTAATCAGGTCTCCCCGCAGCCTTCTTTTCTCCAGGCTGAACAACCCCAACTCCCTCAGCCTGTCCTCATAAGAGAGGTGCTCCAGCCCTCGGATCATTTTAGTAGCCCTCCCCTGGCCCCGCTCCAACAGGTCCATGTCCTCCTTGTGCTGAGGGCTCCAGAGCTGGACGCAGTACTCTAGGTGAGGTCTCACCAGAGCAGAAGTAGAGGGGCAGAATCACCTCCCTCGACCTGCTGGCCACGCCAGATGGTATGAACGAACAGAAATGAAAATTTTGCTTTGCATGCACTCAGTCAGTTTGTCTTCTAGTGGCCTATTTTTTAACAATGAAGTTTCAGGCTGTGATTTTTTGGTCCAAAAGAAGCAAGGTTTCTTAAAACTCATTTCTGCTCATGTAATTCTTTTCCCATTGCATCTCCAATAAAATTAAAACTTCTGTTCTTCTTCAGACTTTGCTTCTAACAATATAAGTTCATCTGACCAAGGTACAGAAAAAAAACCACCCCATAGCTTACAAGGCCAATCACAGTTCATTAACTAAAAATCAACTTTGCATATTGATTGCTTATGACAAGATAGCAGGCTTATGTCCTTGGGAGATGGTGGTAGGTGGAACAATGAGGGGGATAGAGGGCAGAGAAAATGACAGAAGAAAAACAAGAAAATACTTCCAGGTCAGTAAATTCAAGGCACAGTTATCTTCTTTGGGAGTATCCTATATATACTAGATATCATACTATTTTTTATTTGAATTTAATAATATGAAATCATAACTGAAACTCATGTTTAGATAAAACAAATCTAGCAGCTCCTGCTGCATGGGGTGCTTACTCTGCCTTCAGTTTGAAGAACTAGTTGGATTTTATCTCCCTGATACATCCATGTGAGTGTATTTCAGGAGTCTGGAGGTAAGGTCACTATGAAACAGGTAATGGGAGGGTTTTTTCTTGTCCAGAAGAGAAAAAAGACTAAAGAGACTCATGGCAATTAGCTGGAAGAAGAGGATCAGTATAACATGTCACCTAAATTGTGAGCTAGCCTTGACAACTGTGGACATTTTGGTTTTATTTAAAAGAACTGGAAATAGGCCAAAACCACTGATCCTTCTGCCAGAGCTTAACCAGCACCCATGAAAATGGAGAAATATTTTTGCCTTATAAGTATGTGCACTGGGAGACACCATGAAGTTGTGTATCATTTGTATTTTCTTGACATCATGGCCTTTGCTGGTCATGATCACCTCCAGCAATTCCATATTTTATATGCCCTGGATGTACGTGCAAGTGCAGGTTGTGAATGCTCTGTGATTGGAAATCACAAGACAAGTTCTCTGATGCTTTAAAATAAAAGATAGGGGAGAATCAGCCTGAATGTTACTGATAGAGATTAGAACAAAATAATTCTTTCAAAGTGTCTGATTTCAATACCTTTAGAATAGTCTAAATTTTGACCTTTTGCTTCCAGAAAGGACTGCCACAGCAGGCAGAAAATAAAAAAAAAAAGGTCCCTTGAGCCATGTAGTCCTCCTCCCACCACCCAGGGACAATTCCCTTGCCCTGTTGTATGATTTTCTAATGCTTAGTCCAGATAATTAAATACCATGATGGCCGCCTGGGTGGACAGGAGGGTCTGAATAAGCAATAGTATTGGTGGCACTCTTTTAGACATAGTCACAGGACTGCGTTAAGGAAACCTGGTTCCTGTGCAAGAGATTTTCTCACTTAGGAGCACAACAGGCACAAGCAGATGTCCCTCTAGCTGACCATCATGTGGCACAACAGCTATCCTTCAGGGAGTGAGCATTTACTGGGTTTTTTTTCTTAATGAGGCAGTGCTGCCAGACAGTTGCATATTTTATGGAAGATGTCATGCAGACACTTTTTAATGAAGTCTTAGAAATATTTTGCATACTTTTACCCAGCAGCCTAGCCACACTTCAAAGTTTCAATGTTTTGATTGATCTCACTGATCCTGTTTGGAAAATCTTCAGTAGCTGGTTGGGGGTAGATCCCACAAAAAGTCAATAAACTTCTGGATGAAATAAGCCTCTAATGTATGTGAACAAACCCTTTTTTGTGGTGTTAATTCTGTTTCCATTCTCTCTGTACACTTTCATGACCATGATTTTCTCCTTGTCAAACCACTCATTAACTATAGCCCACAGCAGTTAATTTTTCCAACTCTCCCTCCCATGGTTTCGCTTTATTTGTTTAGCTGATACGGTTTTGATGCAAGCAGAGCTATGTCCTGCACATTGTAAGTGTTATTATTGCATTAGAGAGACTGACACGTTGCTAGCATTTATATTGCGTCTGCAAACCTCGCCAAAGCTTCTGTCTCTTGGGAAGTGGTCAATTTGCCTTGGGATGATTAAATGTGTTTATTTACATTAAAATAGAAGGTGATGAATGTTGCCCAAAAAAAGCTGAGGAAACTCTAAGATGATGTAAGAAATGTCTTCCCCCCTCAAGAACGTACATACCTTGAGGCGCTGATGAGGAGGGTGCCTTGAGGACACCAAGAAAGGACAATTTGATTACTATTTTAATTTGGCTACTGATCCCACCATTGCTCTTCAGGCACCTTTGCTACCTTCTCCAGACCTACTGCATTAATTTTGTGTGAAACCTACTGCTGACCAGAACCGGAATCCTTCAGAGTTATTACACAAAACAAGTCTTAATCCACTTAATTTCCTCTGCACTGTCTCCTGCTATATCTGTGTGAAGCCTCGTGGCTCCTGTCCTCACAGCATTCTGCAGACTTTCCACTGGTTCATTTCATGTACAAATTGCAAGCCATACATTCATAAATAGTCCATGTTTGCAGGACGAAGATGGTTGCTGCTGTTCCCCACAGCCTTTACCGGTGACTTCATCCAAGTGCACTGAAATGCATAGAAAGTCACTGATCCTGTATAGGAAGAGTCATTTTTTGTGAACCTTCAGTTGTGTGTTTCTATCAGAAGATAACACGGAACAGAAGAGGAAACACTGACATACCAGCAGAGTAAAAAAGAGAAAAGTACTCCCATTAAACACCCTACTCAGAGGGACAGGACTTTTCCAGAAAAGTACTAGCATGTAGAGGCCATAAGAAAGAAATAGTTTCCAAATCATCTCCCACTCCTGAGAAAATGCTCTCACATAATAACATAATACATGTTGGCCTTGGCCATCAGGCCCTGCCCGTGTGATGCTGAGCGTTTGAGTCAATTCCCTCATGCAAACCGATGATCAGCTTAATAGCAAGACAGAAAGAAAAGGAGATTTGGTGAAGGTCTCGGGTTTACTTGGGACTTGGAAAACCAGCAGACATTTCTTGTTAAGCTAGTACATGCCACAGAATGTCCCAGGTGTGAGATAATCACAGGGTGATTTAGCAGCAAAAAAAGGGGTCCAAACATAAACACCACCTTGAGCAGGATGCTTATACACATATAGTATTGTAGCTACTGAGTAAGAAAGGGCACTAACAGAATTTTAACGCAGGATTTAGAGGAATACAGACCTTACTGTCTAACACTTTAATGCACATTTGATTTCAGAGCCTGTGCTTCACTGAAAGTCCTCCATGATGAGTAAGTACTGGCAATTTATGGGGATATAAATATTATGTGTGTCAGGAGGAGCTTGAGGAGGAGCTGGAAGTAGTGTCGCCAGCACCAATGCCCTTACCAATAAACATTTTGAATGGTCAGCCTATTTGAAAAGTAAACCTGTGCCTCAACTTAGACTCAGGCAAGCTTCTGTATTAAACTCTTATAGACTTACTCCCAGAAGCATCAGGAGTTTAATAAGTGACGAAGGCATTCATAAGGTGAGGATCCCTGGGTGCTACCAAGAAAAACATATAGAAATCATGAAAATTACCTCTAAATAATATATAACCCTGCCTGAAGATACCTGAAGGCTTACTTGGAACCGTGTTTAACTGAGCATGGAAACAGGCTCAATTTTTGGATCTGTAATAGCTGGGACGAAGTATTTGGAAGTTTTTCCCTGGTGAAATCTGTGGCTTTCTTCATGAAAAATAAGGATTCAGTTGCAGGATTGTGTTTGTGGTAGGGAATATACCCTCAGAGCCTCACTCTTCACACAAAACTGGCAAGCATGATACAGGGCCTGGTGGAAACCCAACCCCTTGTGAAATATTGGGCAGGCAGAATACCTCAGTGTTTCTCAAATGGCTTTAGAAACCTTCATCTTGGTGACAAAAACAAGCCCTAAGCATAATACTCCCACATGATGAAGGGAGTGTTGTAAATGTGAAGCTTTCTCTTCATCTTTATGCAGCCTATCATGGTGATTTTTTTCCCTAGAGAAACTAAGGTCAGGTTGCAAATTAATCCTAAGACGTTCAGAAAAGGAGTGGAAAGATTTCATGAAACAAAGCAAGCTGTTTTAAGGCAGTATCTGTTTGAGCATGTTGAATTTTTTTTAACTTGAACTTTTTAACTTGACCTTATGTCCACTTTTTACTCACCTGTCCTTGAATTTTACCTACAAAATCCTCCTGCAAGGTATTGATGGCAGTGATGGGGCTGTGCTCAGAGATCAAGAGGTTTATTTTCACTGTGGTTCTCTTGCTAAACAGTACTTCTCAGTTTAAAACAAAGAAAATTTTATTTAGGGAATGGACCACAACATCAGTCTGGGGAGAACATGACAATCCATCAGTCATGGGTGCTTCTCCACAACCAGGCGTTCAACCTTCACATCAGCTTCTCCATCCAATGGTGTCAATATCTGGTGCACACGTGTCCCTTGGACAGCTCACTTCTCTGCACATTGTCTCCCTCTGCTCATGGTTTGTCATCTCTGGCCACTGATGTCCCTGAGGTCAGGAAAGCTCTCAGGCAAGTCCAGCACCGGCCTTGCAGGACCCCATTTCCATCAGATGTGCTACCTCCATCACATCCAGACCAGCTGTACTACCAACTGAGTTGTAACTTTGCACTTTGATCCCACCTCTCACGCTCCTTTACCACCATATCAGAGCTCAGTCTTCTAGTCCCTGAGCAACTGCAGCTCTGGAGGTATCAGACAGGGGTATCTTGTTTCCGTGTTCCGCATCTGGATCTGGAAAAGCTATTTTTAAAAAAGTAATTAAAATGCAAGGTGATGGCTAGGGACACCCTAGCTACTCATACTCTACCATCCCACATTGTCCAGTCTGGAGCTTGAGACTCTTGCCTTCCAGCTGGACTAAGAGAGGTTAATTCTGTAGTTAAGTTCTACAGGAGGTTCAGTGCAGTGTAGCACCCCCGTAGCACTTATACCTCGTGGATTTAGTTCCTCACAAAATATGAGGAAGGTCTCCTCACTGAGCTTTCCCGGTATGTTATCTGACTGTACTTGACAAAAAATTACTGAGTCGTGTCTCAAAAACCCTTCTTTGCTCCAGCAAACTATGGCCTAGGACGTGCACTTTTCCATTTTCTTTATTTCTTCCATTCATCTGTGATATTTAGTTGAATTTTTTGCTTTGCTTAACTTCTCATTGTCCTTTATCTCAATGCCTTTCAAAAATTTATGTTGCAGTTGGTTTTTACTGCTGTTAGAAACTGCAGTAGCAGCACTCTCATCGTACTAAAAATGACACAAACACTCGAGGTTGGATCTATTCCTGCAAAACTCTCTGCCTGCCACCGTGACTATTTCAGCTCCTTCCCTGGCACAGATGGGAGGCATGCTAGTAAAATCAGCTGCCAATGATTTAAACACCACAGCACTGATACCCATTCAGAAGAAGTTTAAATGCCAGCAATTTGGGGCAACTGGTTCCTTTCTTCTGCCATGTCAGAGTCTGTTCCTACTTAGCAATAATGACAGAATTTATCCTAAAGCATTGGGAAAGAAGTTGGTTAAAAGGCGCTTTAGGAGGATCCGTTTCCCTGGTGATTTAGTACCCTTTCATTCACTGGATAATTAGAAAGAAAAATACTCAACTGAAAAGATTTTAAAGCCTGAACAAGTTTCTTCTGCTTTCACCCTTTCATTTCAAGCTTCATCCTTCTATAAATACATAGCACTATTAATAGCATGTCCTAACCAGACCTCTAACATAATCCCTTCTACGAAAAAAAGCAACCCCATTTTCTTGATGCCATAATAGCAAATAAAAATTACATTTTTCTTGTCATACAGGACCTGATTTTTACTTTTATGTATAATATCAGAAGGTGATAGTGTAGCCTCAGGAACCAGGGTGACATACTCTTTTTAAGGTAAAAGACTTCCTACTTCTCTCTAGCTTTGTGGAGAAACTGATTTCTGGTTAGTTTAGTTTTGGTTAGCTTACTACAGCAAGCAGCTGTAATATCTCCATGGCAACTAAATCAGGCTGGACAGAAAGATGGAATTAGGTCCTGAGTCTCTTCCCTTTGCCCAGTGCTACAGGGAAGGTGTCACCTTGCACCACTGCTCCTGACCACGGTGTCCGAAAGCCCACCTGATGTCCCTTGAAGAATTTCCTTTGGATTCCTGGCTGTGTCCCTTAACTTCTCATGATATTTGAATCCTGATGGAATTACAGTATTTTGCACATTTCCTCAGTGCTTCCAGACAACCAACAACTCAGCTGAGACACCAGCTACTGCATAGCAGAAAACCTAGATATGTGCACGTCACATAGGTGGATTGGCTCTGTGGAGCATGTGCAGAGCCCAGCCCTTCTGTGGATGCCAAATCTATAATGGGCATGGAAAAAAATCTGTCCTGCATGTGGTCAAAATAAGTTAATACAGACTTATTTATTGTCAAAAAGAGAGTGGGATGCCTTTTGCAGCTGGGGAGTCTTTTAGATCTATAGTCCTTAGTCAGATGCAAAAAATATTGCAAATATGCCCACACTGAAGGCTACCTGTCTTGTCTGAGATTTGCAAGGAGTGGTACGAGTTGTATGAGAAATATATTGACATGAAGAGATCGTGGAAAGGCATCTCCCCATTGTTTCTATTTCTGGCTGAAAACTTATTCCTCTCCAAGTTCTTTCTGTTTTTTTCTGGAGAAAGTTATCAGGACTATCAACACACTCAGGGGAAGAGGAGGTAGTTGACATAATTATTATTGAGAAGCTGTAGGAGGATGATAGAGAATGAGGCTGGTCAAGAAAAGACAGTTAAAAATAGCTGTCTGGAGCCTGGGAGGAAGTTGGTGGCCAATAGCATGCCCAGTACTGGGAACCTTCCAGAGCTGTAGACAAAGCTGATGGATAAGAAACCTATTCATCTTTTCATTTATTTGATTTTTTGCTGTGGATGGATTTGTAAGAAATGCTTATGGTCTGAGGCTTCTCTTTAGAAAGTAGGAAGAAAAGCTTTTTTTCCCACCTCTGAAAGAGAAGCAGAGTGTCCAAGTGAACCTGATCCACTGCTTAATGCCAGTTTGTGGTGGCTCTGTGATTTGATTTATGGGGCAAGAAGGTGTAATGTCAAGAACAAGAAGTTCTAAGTATCTAAGTCACTGAAAGCTGAAACCATCACCTCCATTTCCAGGTTGTTTAAATTTTTGCTTTATAACCCTATACTGCCAGGCTCTGTGGCCAGCGAAAATTAACCATGTCTTGCCTCTGCCCATCTCTTCCTTGACCTCCTGCCATTTGTCCATCTCTACCCCCACCTCCAAGGTGTTCCAGGTTTTATTTGCATCCTTGCCAGGTGGATTTTTTTGTGGTGGAAATCAAGGTAAATGCAGCTCATGGAGCAAAGCCTGAAGTGTTGAAAATGGTTTCTTCAAGTACATGAATAGGGAGAAAATCCAGTCATTCTCACCCTGATTTCCTTTTCGTCTTGCAATACATTTTGCTCTTTTTTGGCTCTTGCACTGCCAAAAAAATAGCTGCCTGTGCAGACCAGATAACGTTGGTCATCTTTGTGAGATTTTGCCCTGTCAACCAAAAAAGGAATAACTTCCATTACAAAAAAGCACTGAATTTAGGGGTTTTTTTGAGAGCAGTAGAAAACCATAGGACTGTGGTAGCGACATTTTTATAAAAATACATAATATAACTTTCAGATCATTAAAAATGAGAAAGGCTGTTGATAGTAGGTCAATCCAATAAAAGAAACTATTTGGTACTAATAGCACATAAAAACGTAGATAGCCTTTTACACAGAAGTTCGCAAAATGAATGACACATTATGATTAGATCATGTGGCAAATAAACTGAGAGATTATGAAAAGTACAGCATATGCTAACAATATTTTTAGACAAAATGATGCTAACATGGAACATGAGTAACCTAAGATAATATCTGGTCAACAGACAAGTTGTTAACAATACTGAAGTCTCCCTAATTCGCAAAATTTCAGTGCATCATCAGTAGTTTGTAGGGATAAAAATCCATGATCTAGATGAATCATGTCAGCTGTTTGATGACAGATGGTCTGGATTTTGAAGTGCAGCTGACATCTTAAGTATCTGGAACACCACGCATGAACTCCTTCCATCTCTTAATGGGCTGTAAACAAGTGGCCTGTTACACCTTCCTGCCACTCAGGACTACTCTTTCATTCACCTGTTCAGGGGGGTAGGAGGTGGGTTCATGGAGGAACTGCCTTCTGCAAATAATGTAAAAAGAAAAATTAAATTTAAAAAAAAAAAATTGTTTGCTTAGTCCTTAGAGTTAGGCAGGTAATACTGTTCCCATTTCACAGATGGAAAAGGAGGCATAAATATGCTAAACAAATAACTCAAGGTTAAATATATCAATAAAACTATTAAAAGAAAAATATCAGGAATACATGTGGAAAAAGAGCTAACATAGCAAATGAGAAATTACATAAGTAACTCAAAGTGTGTCCATTAGTAATCAACATTGTAAAATTACTCTTTGAAAGTCACAGGTAGTAGACAGTTGGTTGTGAAAATTAACGTCATACATTCTGAGAAGGAAGCATGTGGAAACCACTTTGAAGTGAATTCTTTAATATTCTTTCAGACCTTCATGTTCTCTGCATTTAAGTTTATAAAAATGTAAACTAGTGATAAGACTTTGTGGAGATGGAGCTTTTTGTCTCATCTGTTGTAGAGGGGGTTCCTTGACTGAAATTTAATACTTGCTGTTTTTCTGCTGAGGTAAATGAGATGTGATATGATTCAGCCCCTTCTCACTAGGGACTAATATCATCTGCTAAGTTTGATTTTAGAAATATGTAGGCTTTTTTTCTTTCTGGAAGTCTCTTTACATCTGGAAGCATGGCTTTTATTTTCATAGAAGAAATAATGCAATGCCTACTTGCTCTCTTGTCTAGAAATATTACCAGTTCCATAAAGTCTATGAAGTTAGTGTTGAAATAAAGCATTACTAGGCTCTGTAAATTAATGCTAAGATACATTTAATTAATGTGTGAGTTCTAACCTCAATGATAAAGTTTTCTCAAAGACTGGCAGCCAGAAGAAGGAAACATCTTTGCTAAGAGTGCCCAAGTTATTATTACGGTCTTGGACTGCCACAGCTGTTCTCTGGCTGCCTAAGCATCTCTAGATGTGCTTCCAATTGACTTTCTCCATATGATGGAGGCTGCACAGTGGTCTCATGCCCAGGGCAGGAGGCAGAGTCTGTGGGGAGCCCTGGCTCCACCCTTGGTGACTACATGTGCAGGCATAATAAGCTACTCTAGCAAAAAAAGTGCTCCAATAATTCACTTTTTCCCCCCTAGAAAAGGCAAGCAAAGAAGAAATTCTGGCACCTGGACAATGCCAAACACCTGAGCATTTCATGCTCTGCTCTGTTCCTGGGTATCGTAGCCACACACCACCTCTTAGAGCAAACTACAAAATTATAATTATTGTATGATTATTGTGATGATCACACATTTCCTATTCTGCACACAATTGTTCATATGACATACAGAGTGCACAGTACTGTGATCTTTGTGGTGTATAACTGTTATTATGTATATCATTTTAGCAGAGTGGATGAATAGTTTGTAATAGGTGTGTTTTTCATGGATTTTTTTAATCTGTGTTCAGGTTTTTTCTTCCTTTCAAGCTGCCAAAAACTGCATCATAATTTTCACAGATGTATTTGTTGCTTGAAATTATTCAACCAATAATTTCAGTGATTTATCCTTAGCTTGTGGCTCATTTGTTAGCTGGGGGTTTTTTTTGCAATTCCGATTTTGAGAAGTTATGCTATTTTGCCTGAACAGGGGGTTTCACACCAGCAGTTTCTGTTCTAGACTGAATGAATGTTTCACTTTGAATTGGTTTTATGTTGTAAATTTAATTCTAATTGATTATCTGAAAAAAGTGAGGGTTTCTTCTCAATGTTCTTGCCAAAAAACCTTACTTCTTGGATATTTCTGAGAATAGATAATTAGCTCACAGGAAGCTCAAACAGAAAGAATAAAAATACAATCAAATGCATTTATTTGTAATGTGAATAAAGGTTCACTGAGTATTGTAAAGAATTTCATTTACTCTGATGGTGATTATCATTCTGTCTCCCCTGGTCTGCAATCTGAGAAGGATTATTGGATTTTTTTAGAATATTCTTTTTGACCAACAAGCACATTAATACAAGAAATAGAGTTTAAAATTTTACTATCCTAAAATATTGAGATAGATGACAGTTCATCCCAGTTAATTGCACTAACACCAAAAAGGCTTCTTCCTAAGAAATACTCACAGCTTGTACAAATACAAATCTTTTCCTTTTCAATATATGTTGTAAGCCACTTTTAGTCTAAAGGATCCCTCTCTCTTCAGTCCCAGTCCTTGGTAAACTGCCCAACACAATAGGGCATTAATTAACATGTGGCAGGGAGTCATCAACATGCACGGTGATAGAGAGCAATTGCAGGTTATTTTTTTTTTTGCTTTATTTTTTCCTTTCTCCTTTGCATTTCTGTGTAATTCATGAAAGATCTACTCCAGTATGTAAATCAGCTCTTGCTAAACATCCGGTAATACAGTTCCCTTTATTTTCCAGGGCTGTTGTTGAATTTTTCACACATCCAGAAAAGACATTTACTCTGTCTCTTTTTCATGTTCAGAATCCATTTGCAGGCTGCAGACAGTAAAAATAACATATTTTTTTACTTGCCATACAGTCTATTCTGTAAATAAATCATCTGATAAACTAAAAAAAAAAAAAAAAAAAAAAGAACAGAATGAGATTCATTCCTCTTAACATTGTACCAGTGGGAATAGTGAAATTACTCTCCCTGTTAGCCCAGGGTGACAGTAAGCTGGTCTGCTAACTTATGTGAGTGTAGGGAGAAATACTGTAATTCATTCAGTATCTAGCTTTTACCGCCCAGCAGTGAGTAGTCAAATAAATCAGAGATGTAAATTAGATTTCAATTAGTCTTTAGGTAGACCTCATCCCGTTTATCTCCAAGGAAACCAAACTCTCCTCCCGTTTCCTTGCTTCTTGTTGTTGTTATTATTATTAATATTAATTCATTTAAAAACCAACCAACCAAACAATCAACATTTATCCTAATCCTAAACAATCTCCTTCTATTATTCACTTATGACCCCAACACCAGGGGAGTGTAGAGATCTCCATTTAGGTTGCTGGTATCTTTTTCCTGGTATAATTTATAACACAGAAATATGGAAGCAGATAACAGTGGGGAGTATTGTTATACTTTTATGTCATAAATATCTGAAAAATAAGATGATGCACCTGGATGTTGTGAGAACTTCCTTTTTCCTTCTTTTTCTTCTCAATCACTTAATCTCATTTACTTAGACACTTTTCAACTCATTTCAAACAAACCTTTCTCTCTCTGACCATACCAAGTCCACTGTCTTTGAAAGTATTCCAGGGGGAATCACAGGTTTTACTTTTGTTGTGTTCTTCTGGCTATCAATAACTTCAAATTACATTATTTCTTGGGATTGCTCATCAAAACATGTTTCAAATATGAGACCATTTTACCTTAGAATGAGCAAGGTTCAAAACATGAGGATTCCACTTGTCTCCATAGCAAGAGGTGAAACTGGCTCATAGGCAAGACAGATAGATTTTAGCAGGGCTGAACTCACAAGAGTATAAGAAAAGAAAAGTAAAGAGCCCACTGGAACTTTAAAAAAACCCAACATTCTTCCACCTTATCTATGTGTAATAATTGTTACAGAAAACTAAGCATTATGTCAATCTGCACATCATGTCCACCCTCATATGAAATGCATATGCCAACATAAACTTGAAACCTATTGAGCAAAGCTAGTAATGTTCAAATCAAAATTTTTTTCTTTTCACACAATATCATGTAATCCAAAGATTCGAACACAATATTGTCCCACTGAAAAGTATGTTTCTTCTGCAAACACCGGGACAGTCAACAAGCTAATTTGCTGTAGCACTTCTGCGAGGAACAAAGAAAAACATCTATAGCACTCTAAAAAACTAACGGGATTTGTGTATTTAGACTTGCATCTAGATCAATAATATTCTACATGTGCAGTTATCCAGATCTTGAATTACTAAATGCAAATGTCAAAAAATGTCACAGAAATTGTGTTGCACCATAATGTGCATAACTTCAACACAGCAAGTACTTAATGGAATGACTGTCTTCTAAAAGTCCACGTGACATCACTTGCTCAAATCAAGGAATACCTGTTTTCCTCTGGTCTTCATGCAGGCAGTAACGGTGTGACTGTCTGAGGCTATTATGGATGACTGCCCTATTTCTTAGGCTAAAAATAATTTCTGTGGTACAGTGCAGTCTTTGGACAGAGCATGGCTCCTACTCAGAAAAGCACAGGTTCCCATGCTCTTTAAGGATAACTCAAGTCTGAGTTTCTACACTGTTTGCAGTTTTATGCCTGTACAGCGTAGCTGGCTTCAAAAAGGTTATTCCTGATAAGAAGCGATGCAGCCAAAATCAGACTAAATACCTTCAGAACACCTCTAAATAACTATTACATATTGAGAATAAAATTAGTATCTCCATATTATGCCCATGAGATATCTTCCAACAAGTTCTGTGACTGCAAAATTAGTATATTTTTTGTCTTGTATTGTACAGAATTTAGTTCTGGTGATAAACCTACACAGTTCTGTCCACCAAGCACAAAAATGAGTTGTGAGCTAGGTATAAATTCTATAAAGTCTAGCCAAAGATAGGAATTAAACTCTATCACAAGCAAGGGTTTTAGAGTTTTGAGTTTTGCCTGATTCTTGATGTTTGTGTTCTTCAACTTTTGCCCACTTTATGGGCAAAAAAGGGTTGTATATGACCTGAATTATAATAATGGGCAGCATTTTCCCAGGGAAGCCTGGGGGATTTGAGGTATGTTCCATTAGTACCAGGTAAGATGCAGATTTAAGTCTTCTTGCAGATCAGTGGGAGAATGCAGCCTGAAAAGTTTCCTCTTTGTCCTGTCATACTGAATGTTTAATCACCAGGTGACAATAGTGTCTTCACATTGGCATTTTACAGAGTGAAATGCTACTGTGTGATATTCTAAATCACTGACCTATATCACCACAGCGCAATAAAAAAGAATGTCAATGGCACATCCCTTCATCAACATGAAGGACAAAGAAAACCAAAATAGAAATCCAGTGTAGAAATCCACAGCATAGAATCATAGAAATGTTCAGGCTGGAAAAGACCTTTAAGATCATCAAGCACAACCATTAACCTAACTCTGCCATCCCACCACTAAACCCTGTCCCTAAGCACCTCGTCTGCCTGGCTTTTAAATACCCCCAGGGGTGGGGACTTGACCCCTTCCCTGGGCAGCCCCTTCCAGTGCTTGACAGCCCTTTCTGTGAAGAAATTTTTCCCAATGTCCAACCTAAACCTACCCTGGAACAACTTCAGACCATTTCCCACCGTCGTATCGCTTGTTCCCTGGGAGAAAAGGCTGACCCCGCCTGGCTCCCCCCTCCCGTCAGGCAGTTGTAGAGGGCGATGAGGGCTCCCCTCAGCCTCCTCTGCTCCAGGCTAAACAACCCCAGGTCCCTCAGCCACACCTTGTATGACTTGTGTTCCAGACCCCTCACCAGCTTGGTTGCTCTCCTCTGGACATGTTCCAGCAACGCAACGTCTTTCTTGTAGTGAGGGGCCCAAAATTGAACACAGGATTCAAGGAGTGGCCTCACCAGCACTGAGTACAGGGGCACGATTGCTCCCCTGCTCCTGCTGCCCACACCAGTCCTGATACAGGCCAGGACGCCGTTGGCCTTCTTGGCCACCTGGGCACACTGCTGGCTCATATTCAGTCATCTGTCAACCAACACCCCCAGGTCTTTTTCTGCCAGGCAGCTTTCCAGCCACTCTTCCCCAAGCCTGTAGTGTTGTATGGGGTTGTTGTGACCAAAGTGCAGGAGCCAGCACTTGGCCTTGTTGAACCAGACATACACAAGCACTGAGTCAAATCCCATTTAAAACAACAAATCGACTGGGCCAACACCTGACTCTCACCAACTGACCTAAATGTACAGCAGCTCTGAAACACAACCATCCCATCACATCATCTTTGCTTGAAAGGAATCAGGAAGACCTAACTTCTGCAAAGAAACAACTCAGGAGTGCTGCAAGGAATCTTTTCAGCTATGTGGTGTGATAGAATATTTATTAATTATTTTTATTATGTGTATGCAGTAGTGTACATGTACTCATATTTATTATAAAAGACCCCAAACAGACTTATCGGCAAACTGAGGTGCCCTTGCCATAAGCTAAAATATAGAATCAATGTAGAATATAAAAATTATGGTGATCTATGTAACTGTCTGCAAAATAATTAGGAGTCTACTGGCCCTAAGAGATAAACTACTGAGCAGTATATACTAAGCATACACTTTATTTGTGCATAGAGATGGCAAAAAAACAGAAAGTTGCCAGAATATATTCAGAGCGACAGCATGATTTTTCAGTTGTCCAATCTTCTCCACTTCTTCAACTCAAAATTTTCTATGATTTTTTTTAAGTTTTTAATTTTGTCACTAGAATTAGTGTTGCTGAAAGGCAGAAAATTTGAAATCTCAGCCAGCTGCAGAGGGCTTCATCTTTGTGGTAGTATGTATATCTGATTATTATAGATATAGATAGAGATTATATATATCTCTATCATATATAAATATATGATTCTTCATTTTGCTAATAACAAAATTTTCACTATCATTGACCTGCCAAGACTTGTCTTTCTAAACAATGGAAAGGTCTCTTTTATGTAGGTAGGCTTCAAACTTGTTTATTTTTCCATCTGGGTAGACATTTCTTGGCTACATATTGCATTTTTAAATTTTTAGAGATGTGGAAAGACCTTACTTACATTCTTGCTGGTTTTAGACTAATGCACCCTTTCTAATGATCAGTTTGACTTTTGTGGTTGATTTGATTTTCTATTCACGTATCTTCTGAGATTCGTAGTAATAAGTACATAGCCCTTTTGTTTTGTGAACATATTTAAGCACAAGAAATGTAAACCTGTTGTCCTGGTTTCGGCTGGGATAGAGTTAATTTTCTTCACAGAAGCTAGCATAGTGCTGTGCTTTGGATTCAGTGCTAGAAGAATGTTGATAACACGCTGATGTTTTTAGCTGTTGCCAAGCAGTGCTCAGACTGCTCAAGGACTTTTTGAGCTTCTCCTGCTTGGCCAGGTGCAGAACAAGCTGGGAGTACAGCACAGCTAGGACCCAAACTGTCCAAAGAGCTATTCCAGACCATAGAACGTCATGCTCGGGGGGGGTTAGTCGGTCAGTCGGTCGCGGGCAGAGTGGTGGCAGCTCGGGCTGTGTGATCGCGGCCTGGGGGGAGTGATCGCTGCTCGGGACGGGCTGGGCATCGGTCAGCGGGTGGTGAGCAATTGCATTGTGCATCACTTGTTTTATATATTCTGTATATTTTCTTACTATTATTATTATTATTATTATTATTATTATTATTATTATTATTCTCTCTTATTAAACTGTCTTTATCTCAGCCCTTGGCTCTAACCTTTTATTTTCTTTCCAATTCTCTCCCCCATCCCACTGAGGGAGGGGGGGGAGTGAGCGAGCGGCTGCGTGGTGCTGAGTTGCCAGCCGGGTTAAACCACGACACCTGTAGTGAAAACAAGGCATGTGTATCTTTTCAGCAGCATCCATTGAAACACTGAATTTTGGCATAGCTATCACTATCACCTAGGGAGCCCTGCTGGTTTTCACATTCAGCATCTCTCATTTCTTTTTGCCACCATTTCCTTTTCCAGATTGTTGTGGGTATTTTTTAGGAAACACATGAACAACAGGAATTATAAGCCTGACATCACTAGATAACTAATTTGGTTACTTCTGCTATTCAGTCTTGAAACTAATTCTTTCTGGGCTGGGTGGCAGCTCTGTCCAAAAACAGCTTCACTGGGAGAGAGGATCAATATGTTTTTACTGAAATTCCCTGAATAAATCAGTCTGGGAGTAAAAAGTCATGGTAATAACAGAAAAGACAGACAAGCCCCACTTTCAAAGTAGTGTTTCCAGTCTGAAATGCATATGCTGAGAGAGTTCCCCAAAATCAAAAAGCATTCATAAGCTGTACAGAGGCAGACTTTTCTATGATTCTTTATCCCCCCAAAGTTACCTTAAACGTGAGGCACAGCACAGAGCTCAAGCTAGTAAACATGTTGGGCTAATTAACTTGTCTGCATCGGCCTGGCAGAGGTGGAGCATGTACAAAGCAAGGAAAGAGGAGAATGGCAGCAGCAGCCACTTCTCACCTGAAAAAAAAACCCACAAGCATATGGAATACAAGACAGAATGGCATCATAGAGAACACTGCATAGTTGCATTGTGGTTGCATGGAGAAAACAATAGCTCCAGTGTATCAAACTCATTGTAAAGACTAATCAGCACAGATGATGGCACATACTACCAGCAATGCTTAAGTTATTATTAAAAGCATAAGAGATAGGGTCACATATGTGTGCACAAACTTCTTCCTGCTATACCATCTCCACAAAGAGAGATTTAGGAATATTCTGATTTAGAGTTTGTATCTAGACTGCAATGTTTCATAGACATCAGTGAACTTGCCCTCCATGAATTTGTTCATTCCTTACTTTTTTTAACACTTTTTTAACAATTAGTCCCCAGAACATTGGCTTCACTTTGTCCCCACAGAACTGAATCTCAGTTATCTTGATCTATTTTTTATGTTGCAAGCAATCACAGGTTGCAGCCTCCTGTTCATTTTCTCTGTACCTTTCATACTTTTATAGGTCTTTTTCCCAAGCCTAGTCTATTAATCTCTTTCCATACAGATTCTGTTTCATATCTGATCGTGCTTTTTGCCCTTTCTTTATATCTTATATTCATATTCTATATATGCTACTTCTGTTACATCTTTCTTGAGATGGAAGAATTAGTGAATATTCAAGACATAAGAACAGAAGAAATTTAAGCCATGGCAGGATAATATTTACTGGTTTCTTCAGTTGTTATTTCCCTAGTATCTGTAAATATATTTTTTATGGTTTTGGCTCTGCACTGACTCCAAAGTATCTTTCCTCTGTCTTCATGTTTAACATACAGCTCATCAGTGTACACATGGAATTGCAATTCTTTTTTGCCCCATTTGCATTACTTTGCAATGATATGCATCTACCTTTCTACCAGAAGTTTTTGCAATCAGCATTAGATTTGAATATCCTGAAAAGTTTTTCAGCTGAAAAACTTCGCCATGTCACAATTCACCCAATTTTTCCAGATCATTTATGAAAATGTTAAATAGCATAAAATTTGTCGCTTATCTTGGTAGGACTTTCTTTTCAACCATCCTGCAGGAGGACAACTGCACAGGTAGGAAAATGATGAAATAATTAAAATGGAGGGGTAGCCACTTTAATTATATGAAGGACAAGAAGGTATTGGGGACATACAGTATATAGAAGCAAGAACTGAAATAAGCTATGGCTTGAGAGCCAGTTCAAAAGTAGAAGATATCAACTGCAGACCTGGCTGCAAAATGGGGCACAAGGAGCAAAGGGTAAATAAGGGAGATGGAAAATTTAAAAAATTCTTTAAAATACTAGTTCTGGTGAAGGAAAAGGAAGTCCAAATAACCAAGAATTATAAAAAAAAAAAAAAAACAATAGAACATCATGTTAAAAGAAAATTGAAACTGTAGACACCAGCCAAAATAAATACAGTAACAGAATAACTTAATGTTCCTCAAAAGATGATTATGTGTAGAAAAATCAGAGTTCACTGTAACTCCCCCTTTATATGGTTTCAACCACTTGTGCTATCTTACATATACGTGAGCAGAGCACGTCAGAAGGAAGGAAGGAAGGAAGGAAGGAAGGAAGGAAGGAAGGAAGGAAGGAAGGAAGGAAGGGAGGAAGGAAGGGAGGAAGGAAGGGAGGAAGGAAGGAAGGAAGGAAGGAAGGAAGGAAGGAAGGAGGGAAGGAAGGAAGGAAGGAAGGAAGGAAGGAAGGAAGGAAGGAAACATGAACGAGTCTGTGTTACATCCAGGGTCAGGTGCTCATTTTGATTTACATTATCACTGCCATTGGCGTTCAGTTCTAGGATGCTAGTTATTAGTAGGACATGAGAAAAAAGCACAAAAAAGCATTTTAATTTCACTGTGTAAATTCACAAGTACTCCCCTATCCTGAGCATCTAATGCAACTCTGAGCACTCTTATAGAAAGGGTATGAAAACAAAAAGAGAACACTTGGAAAAGAGGATCGGAGCCAGTGGCTGCCAGGTGCCAGAAGGTTACAAGGGACAGCTCAGCTGTGAGGAGGAAAGGGTCACACTACTGATGGTCTTGCTCCTCAAGAGTCTGCTGCCAGCCATGCTCTGCAGTTTAGGTGAGCTTCATTCTAACAATATGTGGTTGGTCTTGTGGTCCCATTTACATCCACTTGGACTCTACCTCCCAGCCATCCTGGAACAGGCTGTGATTGCTCAAAATTATTGTACTGCAAGAAATATGCCACAACAAACAGAAGGAAGATTAATCCATTAGAAAACATATTCACCAGGAATACCCCTGAATCCAGTCAGGCCTCAGAGAATCAGAGATTGAGATAAAAGGATCCAGGGAAGCCTCTTTTTAACATGTGATGAATCAACAATGCATATTTCAGCTCATAACATCAGATATTTTGCTGGGATTACATTTATGTGATTTTATTTAAAGGTGACATCTTCCTTGGAGGGAGGAAAGGCACATATTAGAGCAGAAGATGGTTTCCAGTTATTTTCCATTTATGACATCCTTTTGCAGTTATTCTAAACTTTACCATATAGCAAACAGAAACACCTTAGGAAGAATCTCATTAAGAGAAACGTTGTTAGAAGAAAAAAGTGTAAGAATGCCTGAACAAATAAAAGAAAAAGTAATAACTCATAAATATGTTCACATTTTAGAAAAGCAGTGGTATATTAATTTCACTTTTTGCCAGAACTACAGTGCTTGTATTTTGTTGTCTGTTAGGACGTACTTCTCTTCTTGACCCTGCTTGTCACCTTCTTTTTACTTCTGTGTTTTAAAATAGAGCATGAGAAGCACAGGGCTAAGAGGTTAGTGGAAGAAATGCCTTTTACTGGGAACCAATCAGGCATGGATGTGAAAGAAGAATTTCAGATGTAAAATGAACTCTATGACAATCTGGGCTTTCACTATCACAATACTTGTATTTCTTGCAGAATGTACTAGTGTCAGTATATAGAATACCCTGATAAAAGTAAATATTGTGGTGCAACATTAGTTCAAGGTGATACTGAACATCATTCAAAACCTACTGCAGAATCAACAGAAAAAGGCTCATTCCTTTAAATGGCTTTTCCATCAAGTCATGGACGTTCATAACAGTGAAGCCCGACCCAGCCTTCCAACAAGCATGCAAGTTTTCTGCAAATAAAATGCCGAGGTTTTTCCTTCCTGTGCATCCGCACAGAGAAGCTCTGCAAGAAAGAAGAAAATGAAGCCACCATCTCTGCTAACGCAGGGGTGAGGGGTCTCTAGGACTTGTCCCCCAAGCAGGGGACTGGGTAAACCTTTCTTCTGTTTTGCTTACTTCAGGGTTTCAGGAGGAAACCAGTAAACACTGCACAATTTGCTGTAAAAGCACAACCAGTTTCATCAGATTTGCTGACCAATGTCCACATCAAACCAGAATGGTCTCTCCCCTTTAAGGGAAACTAAACTCACCTCTGTAAAAGTCACCAAAACTTATTGTGTTGTTGAAGAGCTACAATACCCAGCAAAACCCAAATTTTCCTAAATTTATCCATACACTCTTTTTTAGATGGCTTTTGTGTCTGTGCAGTATCCAGTAGTTTCAGATATTGAGTAGGTATTACAACAGGACCAAGGAGCTAATTCACCTTACCATGTTTCTAAGTGTGCACAAATGCAGATCACAATTATTCCTGAAATCTGCATCCAGGTATCTTTTAAATATTGCCCTTTAACTCTTAAATTTGCTGAGAAGAGGGGAAGAAAACAGATCGGAGTCAGCATTCTGCTAGTGTGTGGAAGGCACAATGATTATGAGAGTCGGTCCCACAAACATGTTTGGGAATTAATGATTTCAGAAATTGTCTTAATTTGGCCATTCTGTAGCAGCACCATGTGAGCAGAGCTGGAGGAGGCTGCTGGCCAGGGCTGGATGTGTAACCTCCGTCACCACAATGATGCACCTCTGAGTTAGCTGTGGTCCTTCCCTGGGACAAATGTGCTCTAATACTTTATATATTCCTGGTCAGCACCATAAGAATACACACAGTTGCAGCTGCCATTTTAAAAAAAAAGAATATTTCTGTAAAGAAAAAGACATGAAAATGTAGGCATTCAAGCGAAAATTCAATCCTTCACAGTGCAGAGCCTCTGAGAAGTCTTTTAAATGACCCTTTTTATCATGGTGCCATGTTTGTACCTTTCTGAACGGTGAGACCTGGTAAGGAAAATAGATGTATGTATACAAGTGGTTGAGTAATGTAATACCCGTGTGCACTTTGTTCTTTTTGGCAAACTGACCTTATCAAAGGGAAGAAAGCCACACACCATGACAAGATGAGCCCTACTGGAAAGTCTGAATTAGCAGTGAGTGAGGTTTCTCTGGTGTCTCAATTTAAATGATGATCAGTGAAAATCGTCTTTTTTTTTTTTTTCAGGGGGGATGATACTAAAGCGATGTCACTTGCTTTGCTTTTTTTGTTATTCTCATAATTTTCTAATCAGACACTCTGCGTCGTGTACTTTAAGGAACAAACCCAGTTTAGGATGATAGTAATTGTCATGGTAGGAATAGAATCGTATGCTGACCCTCTGATTACTTTTCTGCAAATACAGAAATAAGTATTGCCTAGATTTTAGAGTGGCATCCATTTTTTAAAGACAGTGCTGCTCGCAGTGTAAGTCAAGAAATGCCGAGGACAGTTTTATTGCTGCGCTGAAGTGGAAGTCCGTAATGGACATCGTCGGAAGGGTGACAGGACTTGGGTGACAGACACAGGGGGAAGACAAGGTCTGGTTTTGATCAGACGAGTGGAAGATGATGGTCAGAGCACCTCACAGTGGCAGCTGCACATCTGCATGGTTGGATCTTGTTATTTATCAGCTGCTGCTCTGCCATTTGCTTCAGGAGGGTTGCTGCAGGTATATGAGACCTGTGAAGAATCACAGGCCAGCACATGTCAGAGGTGATACATGTGACATGTCTTGAGTCTCTGGGGGTGAACTCCCTTCTTCCCCTCCAGCTGTAAAAGCAGTGCACGAGGGAAGTCTACAGGAGGAGATGATCATAGGTTGCCGTTTTACAGACAAGTTTCTAGAGTATGGGTAAAAATTTTATATTTACCTGAAATATGTAGACTTCCTGTACACCAGGCCTTTCTCAACAGAAATGTTAGCAGAAACTAGCATTACCCCACTTTTGTTAAACCTACTACAGTGGCACTGACTTGCAGCAGGGATTTTGATGTATGCAACGTAAAAAAAAAAAAGGTTTCTCTGTTCCTTTTTTGCAGTTACCCAGTTCAGCAACTTCTCATTCCTTTTTTTTTTCTTTTTTTCTTTAAACTGTGGATGACTGGAAAATAATTTCTGGTCAGTATTTATTGTATTCTCCACATCAACAAATTCTTCCTTTTAACCGCCTCTGATTCTTCCCTTTCTAGAGTTGTTCAACTCTTTGTTTTGCTTCTCAGAACTAGGAAGTTTACTGGTACCATAAATGGAGACATTCTGCCCATTAATTGCTTTTGTTTGACTTGCCTAAAACCTTGGACTTTGGACATTTCTTTTAGGAATTCACTGAATGCTAGTAAGGTTCTTCAGCAGTCTGGCCTGAACTGCCAGAAAATGTTGTGTCCCACAGGTGTCTTAACCTGGGAAGGGTCTTTGTTGTGGAAGGTGCTGCCACCACTGGGTTCAGTGATCTGATAGAGCAACAGATGATGGCCTGGTGTCCTCAGCTCCTGCCAATCCCACAATAAGGGAACTAACATTTTTTTAACCCTCTTTGCTCATATGTCTCCTCAGCTACTCAGTCTCTCTCTCTGCTCTCAGTAGTGATGAAGCAAATTAACCAATATACTTTCAGAAATAAGACTATCAATTGTAAGGAAGCACTAGGGCCTGTAACATATTCAAGGACACAGCCTTATTCACCCTATCTGAATTTCTGCTGGCATTTTGAAATAGAACAGCACAGAGAATAAATCTTTTAGAATATCCATAAGGAGCTCACCTATGATTAATACAGCCGGTGAGTGGGTGGTGTAATTAATCACTACACAACACTGTGTCTGGAACAGTGTTTCTCTGAAAAAAAAGGGGAAAACTCAAGCTAAAATAACTTGTCTGTACTTCCCTTGTAGGGCTCATTTCCCTAGGTGTCCTGGAATAATTCTATGAATAACACAATAGTCATGTCTGTCGGTCTCTGACTTTTATAAAGCATCCCTCCACACAGTGAAGTAAGAATCATTAAAAAGTCATAATTTATGACCATCCAGTGTGCTGTGATACCAGAGAGGTTGGTTTCTGGTGAAGGGAAGTACTGAATTAAGTACCCCGGTGTGTGAAGTGTTGAAAAATACTGATGTTGGCTGCTGATCACCGCACCTAGGAGCTAAATATAAAGGTATGAAAGGGCAATTATCTAAAAAGATAATTATTTAATGGGATGGGTACTGGTTTGCTCACTTGCTTGTTTTATCCTGCTGGCAAATGGGAGGTTTTCCATCACTTTTGGAAGCTTTTGGGTAAGTTTTGCTGAGCGCTGTGTGTAATGTATTGGAATGGGACCTGTGCACTGGCAGAGTAGGCACAGCAGGCTACTACAGAGAGAAAAACAACTGTGGACATACTGGTTTGCCTGCATCTGGAAAGCCAGTTCTTCTGCTGGCAATGAGAGCAAGGTAGGCATCAATGCTGGTGCGATAGAATCATAGAATCATAGAATCACTTTGGTTAGAAAAGACCTTTAAGATCATCGAGTCCAACCGTTAACCTAGCACTGCCATCCCACCACTAAACCCTGTCCCTCAGCACCTCATCTATCCTTCTTTTAAATACCTCCAGGGATGGGGACTCGAGCACCTCCCTGGGCAGCCCATTCCAGAGCCTGACAACCCTTTCAGTGAAGAAGTTTTTCTTAATGTCTAGCCTAAACCTGGATAATTGCTTTGGGCACAGCAGTGGACACTCCAGCAACAACCGTAAGCTCTCTGACAGTCTTCATGTCCTTCTTCTCCAACTTCCCCATCTCCATTTCTTGTCTCAAGAGCAGCTCCCCCAGCTCGACCCATGCTCAGGACAAGCCTTCACTGCACGAGTGCAATGCCTTGTGCCTGGAGGTGCATTGCAGTTTCTCTGATGCACAGCCTTTGGTCAGAGGGAAGCATTGGGGCCGTAGGGACTTGTCCCCTTGCCAAGCTACTCTGAAAAAGTGCAGTCAGAAAAGAGATGAAAAAAAATTAAAAACCAGTAATTACCAAGCTGACTTGGCCAGATGAGTTCTTCATGGTGCACATTCTCCTGGAGAGCTGGAAGGCACCCGCATATACAGCCATGTGACAAGCAGGGATTAATCTGTGCAAGCAGCATGCTAATTTGAAAAGTATAATCCAAAAATAATTTATGATCTGAGTACCTTTAGACAGATATCCCTGAATATATCTGATTTATATCCTCTTTCTATGTTTTCAAAGCCTGTTTTGGTGTTAATTCCCTTTCTCTAGGTTCATTTTAAGTTGGGTAAATAATTTGTAAAATTGAATTTCCTCTTATTTTTTTCATTGTAGAGAATCAATGTGGATGTGAAAGAAGGCTTTTTGGATCACTAGGTTGCAACACCAAAAATGTAGCATTTTCTGCTCCCATTGAAGTCAATGGCAAAAGTCCTGCTAGTATTAATGAACCAAGAACTGGGCTTTCAGTATAACACCATTTGACTGGAATGAAGCAAACTGTGCTGTTTGCCATGAGAAATTAGATATCAGCATATTCATACAAGAGTGCGCACACAAAACCACACTCACATACAACTCCTATAAAAACTCTCTTTCTGTTGCTCAGCACTGGGGACAGACCAGAGCAAGCATTCAGTTTCAATTCAGGAAAAAAAAAAAAAAGAAAAAAAAATCATATTTTAAAAGGCAGTGTTCCCTGTGTCACTTAGGGCCCCAGTTTCAAAGATGCTTCAGAAAGTATATAGCTTTGCTGCTTTTTTTTTTTGTTGGCGTTTTTGTAAAAACTGTGACACTGGACTGTGTCTCTGAGCTCCCCTGCAAATGCAACAGCAAGGATCAGTCCCCTGCTGAAGCCACCAGGGCCACCTCTATTGTCTGCTGTAGTGGGAGTTTGATTGATGGCTCTAATTGGTTATCACCACGGTATCTGAGGATTGACTTGTGGTCATATAAATTCAGTAAACTTGCATCAGCAATATTCAAATCCATAACAAGTACAGAAAATGCAGAGACACATGCAGATCCTGCACACGGCACAGATGGAAATGAGCAACAAAACCTCTTCAGAACTTTTTTGGCTGCAGAATGTTATGAGCAAGCGAGAATAGCATTTTACGATGATGACACCCCTTTCTAGAGTTCTTGTGTAGCACGTGTACCACTCAGATGTCTTAACAGTGTTCGTTTTCAGTCTGAACCATGAAGGGTGTGGGGAGGTACCACGAACACCAGGGGAAAATAGGTATAACATGAAGCAATAAAGAAGGCAACAAACTCACAGTGATGACAATAGTGAAAAACAGCAACTAGTGCGTGCGACTGGATTGAGCAGGGTGGCTGCCAGCTCAGGAGCACAAGCCTGTGGTGCAGGAGCTGAAGGAGGTGCCTTTGCTTTAGGTCTCCTTGGTGCAGAGCCTGCAAAACCCGGGTTCAGCAGCTCTGCCTGCCTCTGCTTCATTACTGCAGCTAGTACAATAGCTAGGTCATTACTGTAGTTTACAAGAGTGAGGCTGCTCAGTGACTCGACATTTCATTAAATTGCCACAAGCTGTCTGTCATTTAACTTGTTTTGATTTGCACAATGCTGCTCTGAACCGCTAAGTGAATGAAGAGCTTGTCTGGCATCATGTGCTGCGGGGTGGAAGGCATCCCAGATGCAAAGTGAGGGACCCGCAATGGGGAAGCGGTTACTCAAATGGGGATGGAAAGGGGTTTCCATTTCCTTTGACAAGAAACTGAGAAAGGAGAAGCAAGGAATGGAACAAAAGGTGCTCTGGAGCACCAGGAGATGCAGAGAGTGTATGTGAAAGTCAGACAAGATGTTAGGAACAGCAGAAGACACTAAGCTGCACAACATGGACCCTACTGTATTAACCTAACATGATAGCATTCATAGGAGCAGCCCTTTAGGTCTTAGTCTTAAAACAAAATACTGTTGGAGTAGCTACAGTCTTAAGAAAAATACTGAAGGCCAAGGACCTAAAATGTAGAAAACCAAGCTTCAGAACAGGATTTTTGTTTAAGGAGAGCAGCACAGACCTTTAACGAATTATTTTTTCCATTTCATTGAGGAACCGAGGTCTATTCAAATCAATAGTAGAATAAGAGCACAATTACATCAGACATGGTTTTCTAGTTTCAGATAAGGTATTATGTGGATATGCGGATTATACAGAACATTTATGAATTTTTCTCTGTTTCATGTGAGGAAACGTGCAGAACAATGGTAGGATTCTATCCTGTCTGGAATGATATTCAAAATACAGCACATATTTTTGATATAAAAATACCAGTGTTTGTGTCCTTTCTGACTTAATGTAAAAAAAAATCTTATTCAACATATCTAGGTTTTACGTTTGTCCTCCACAATGAACATATGGATTGTTCTGTGACTCTGTAGAAATCCAAAAGAGAACAAAAAAAAGGGTCACCTAAAGCAAATTTACAAAAAAAAAAGAATATTACATTACTTTATGAAGGAAGGCAATATAGTGGTTTCCAAGCTAAAGAATTAATCTGGGGATATTTTAGTCAGTTATTTGTTGGGGAATTATTCCAATGCAGATGGTACAATAAAATACTTCCCTCTGTTCTTTGAGTTGGTCCTGCAATGTTCTGCCATCACCTTGTAGTTATATATTCTGTGATTCTGTGATTTTGAACATGCCTGGTAGAAAAAAAGTCTATAGTGTTTGCCTCAGTATTCAAACTGAGACACTGCTTGAGAGTCTTGAAGATGGAAGTTTGGGCTGAATTCGATGTTTTACAGCAGGACTCATATACAACCTTTATTACATTGCCTCTTTAACAGATAATTAGTGGTATCTGGATTTCCTTTTTATGGTGTTTGAGGAATGTGAACATTAATCCATATATTTGCTTGATAATAATACTTATTTGTGTGTGTAAAGTCCTCATCACCACCTGCAACAGATTTTCATAGTGGTGTAAGTCAGAAAAATTTGCAGAAATTAGACATTAGCGGGTACATAAGAAGATCTAGAAAAGGTGCAGATATGTAGCAAAGGAAAGGGAAAGGTCATTAACCAGCTCAGGGAGCTATGGCAAAATACACGTGTCCCAGGTTTGGCCAGAGTGGGAGCTCCCAGCAGGATGAGGCTAAAGGGGAAAGTGGTGGAGCTACGAGAAGGGAAAAATTAAATACCTCTGGGCATCCATAAACAATACATTAGATCCACAAATAGGCTGTAAAGTTAATTTTTCCACATTATTCTGTGAAACCAACCAATTCCTCTCCAATATGTACCAAAGGAGGATGTTTCTTTGTTACTGATTACAGGCTGAAATACACAGCTGACACAGAGATCTGTGATTTGGTCCAGCCCATAAATTCCTGTGCCAACACACGGAGGGAAGAAAACAACACAAAGACATGCTAGAAAAGCTTTGGTGCCAGCTGGCTCTGAGTCTTCTGATTTCAGGAGTAGCGGGTATTTGATTCGTAATTATCCTGGTTCACGAACAAATACCTGGGATGTGCAGTGTTATATACCTATATTATACCTATTAATACTCCATATTAAGTACGGAGTACTTTAGTTGGGAGAAGCTAGGAATTCAGTTATAGCTGTATGCAGTTAAATTATTTCAACAGCATGTGAAATAAATCCTGCTGGCTGGTGAATTCAGGAACATTGGCACCCAGGGCGTGCATCCCATCCCCCTTCCTCCCATAAATTCCGGCGTGCCTCTCACAAATGGCGAGAGATTCCTATGGACCTACCTGTGCTCTAGGAGAAAATTTAAAGGGTTTTTTCCCTTTTTTAATTTTTTTTTTTTTAATTTTTTAAAAATAATAATTATTATTATTTTTGCCGCCAGGTGGCAGGAGAGCACCGCGCGCGACGCCACGCACAGCGCCGCGCACCCCGCGGGAACGGCCCCGGGCTTCCTCGCCCCGGGAGACAAAACACTTGCAGGGTTGGTGTTCTCCTTGATAAAAAAGCACTCTCCCCCCCTACACCTCCCCCACACACCCCCGGGGGGAATTTGCAACCACCCCATTTTCTTGCTGGTGCAGATCTGTTGGTTTCGGCCAGGTCGCATGAGGGATAAACTTGTCCCGATGCCTCTATCCTTTCGTGGCACTCCTATCAGGCCCTTCACCACTTACCTGCACCTTTACTGCATGAAAAATTACTATATTGCCGCACACATCGTCACTTCCTCCATCACAAAATGTCCACCTAAAAGCTCTCTTGATCTTTTGGATAACTGGCTTGATTTAAAATAACAGGGAAAAAAGCAAAATTAAGCCTCTGTGCTCAGCAGTGCATAAATGACAAATCTCTTGTAGTCTGAAACATATTTTAAGAAACTGTTTTAAACCTCTTGTAGAAAAAGCACATATTCTCAGAAAAGGTATTACGCACTAGGAAACCAAGCAGCTGGATTTATTTCATATGTTACAGATACAGCTACATTTACACAGATATAATAGATTTGCCACCTTCTGATTTGCTATTACATGAGTCCATATCATCCACAAAGGCTTTTAAACTTACTTTTCTTCTCTAAAGCTGTGTGAAACACGGATTTTTTTGCCCTGGGCTCAAGCTAAGACTCTATTTTCTTTCTCAATCCAAGTTGAAACATCTGAAATTGCTAAATCATTAATTTCACATGGTTCCAACAAAAAGAAGAATTCAAAACCCAGACACCTCTGATTTGGCTAGAGAGAAAGCTGAGATTTTCATGTCCTATGTGAAACTTCTGTTGTGCCTGGCACAGCAAATTCTGAAACTGGACAATTTTTGCATGATTTGGCTTATAATATGGATCCTTGATACACCTCTTGGGGTTTTGTGGAAGATCTTTCCTTTTAAAAATGTTTTAAATAAAATTGCCACATCCTGTAACAGAGTCAGAATTTGGAATTTATGTCTAAGTCATTGGCAAAGCAACACAGCCCCGAAAACCTTTAGATGAGTCTTGCTACTGTGCAACCCAGACCTTAAAAGGGTCTTCTAAGTATTTTCTTTTCAGTGTAAGCCACTCTGTGTTCACACTTTTTATTGAACTAACCATCTTCTTTGCTCACCTTTTTAAAAATTATTTTAGTATCTTACAATTTAGAATTTACTATTACTACAAATAACGGGATGAATCTTATAAAAAGTCATGCAAATCTGAGTTGGCTACAGCCCAGTTGGGCTCTCTGAATGGCCAGAAGGTCTACATGGAGACCTGGTTTCTACCACAAGTGCGTGAACTATGGCAGAAATCTCTAAGGCACAGTAAGTGCGAGTGAGTGCAGTTCCTTTGAACTATATTATGAATCTGGTCCCACTGCAGAATTTTTTTTTATTTCACCTGTGAATCCTTGCACAGAATTTTGTGCAGGCAAGAATTTGAGGTTAATTTTTGTCAGATGAAGCATATCCTCCCAAAAGAGACTAAGCTAAAATAAGTCTTAAAATACCCCTGCGATGACAACTCATCAGGTGCTCATGAATTATCTAAGGCTTTTGCACAGATATAAATATCTTTTCAGTCCCACCAGTGAATACCATTCCTAAGCAGCAGTTTAGTGAGGTTTAACCACATGTCCCCACAAGGCAGGTAATGTTAATCTGCCGTGGAAACCACCTGCAATAACCCAGCTATGAGGAAGCAGGCAGCAAGAGTTAACAGCAGACCTGTTCCTCTGACTCTCAAGTCATTTTGTGCACAAAAAGGCAGGTACCTCTTCCCATAGAGGCACCCCGACAGCCCCGTAAGGCAGGTAGCTTATTGCCAGCAAAGCAGCTGCTCCCTGCGAAGGGCCCGGGCAGTGCAGGCTGTTCATCCGAGACAGCTTCAAGAGAGTTTGTCTTAACCCCCCTTGGTGTCAGCATGCACCTGAGTTGCAAAATTCACAGTGGAGCCTGATGCACGATGGCGGTGGCCAGGGGATGCGGTGATGCACAGCGCCTGTCCCTGGAGCTGTGCAGGGGACGTATGTGCTCAGGGGGGGCTGCCCAGTGCTCAGAAGTCCTCTGCTCGTCCGAGTGGTCTCTGCAAGCATTTCTAGCAAAGCCAGCAGCCATTTCAGGTCTGCGTGCATGCATAAAACCGAGCCAAGAGATGCAATTTAGAAACGGCAAACTTTTCTTTAAATGCTTGAATTGAAACAGTTTTGAAACCGTCTTAAAAGCCACAGGTGGTGTGGCTCCTAATAACTTTGATGTTGTGATTTTGGCAGACATCAGTGCTCCCTTGTAGGGCTACGGAGCAATTTTATCTGCCCCTCTCATTTAACATTAACCCCGCTGCTGTGGGAATAGCTGGGGAAAAGTACAGAGGGCAGAGGCTCTATTTAAGCTGATGATTAGAGGTAGGGATATGAAAGACAAATAAAGGAATCTTCTGTTGCACCTGTGCACAGAGAGCACGAGTTGTGTAAGGGCTTTTGACTGCATTAGCCAATGCTTTGGTATCATACTTTTTACTGAAAGAGACTTGTTTATTTGCAATATATCTCTCCTGGCTACAAACTTTCCCTCCTACGTTTGCACAACAAAAACACACTGACATAAATAAGGACTAGTGTTTTTCTTCTCCTTTGATTTTTTATGTGTCCTTGTGATTAGGACTTGGTTAGCTTATCTTTATGAATTACTACTGAAAATTGGCTCTGTTACTACCTAGTGCATACAACAAATGCTACTGCAGCGTGCATCAATGCATACAGTTGTATTAATCCCTGAACAACTTCTCTTCTTGATGATGCAGCTCCACAGAAAAAATCGGCACTTCCCTCTGCCCCTCCCCAAGAAAAAAAATTAAATAAATCCAGAATAAAATCCGTTGTTTGTTTTTTTTTTTTTTTTAGGAAAGAAAGAACTCCTCCTTTTTTATGATTTTGAAATACAGGAACAGTATTATAGATTCTGTTTCAGTTTCTTTAAAACATCTCAAAATCTATTGAAAGCAAAGTAACATAAAAGTAACATAAAAGTCTGGTAAAAGCCAGCTACCAGCCAGCCACCATGGGTCAAGTACAACCAAAGACAGCTCTCTTGAAACCCAGGTGTTAAAACAGAGATGAATGTGTCCTGCTAAAGAAAAAAATAATTTCACAGTAGATTTACAGCTGTTTTAACCCTTAACACACAAAATAAAGAAGAAAAGAAAATTAAGGGACATAATTAATGCTTTTGAACTTTTCCTATGCACACGAGCACTTGTGCTCCCTTCATCTCATGCCGTCATAGACCCAAACTCAACAGACGTGCTAATGTTGCTCTCAACACCAACATGCAGCTAGCTACCTGAAGAGTCTTCTCCTGGCAGCTTTCCACGTGTTTTTTTGAAGTCCTATCTACCTTGCAAGCTAACCAAGGCTACCGGTCTCCAGCAAAGCTCAGCCTGGCCAGCAGGAGGAAAAATAAGGGAGTACGCCAGGCTGCCACTAAGTGACTTTCCTAAGCTTTTGTTTGTGAAAGAAACAAGAGTGGGACAACAGCTTTTCCTCTGATGGATTTCTTATGCCAGGCAATCAGGGTGAAGGAGAAGCCTTCAGCAACGTTGTCACTGCTGGTTAGCCAGCTGAGTTCAGCAGCACCATAAAGCTACAAACATCCCATCTTTACTGGCATAGCCTTTATTTAAAAAGCAGGTCAGAGCAGAGCTGTAGAGGTAGGCTCCTTCCTCTACCACATCGCTTAAGCCAGGGCTGAGGAATTTGAGAAGGAAAAGCGTCAACTCTTCACAAGGCAAAGTAGACACCCAACAAACAAAAATGGGGCAGAAAGGAATAGACTAAAGGAATCATTTCTCCTATTGCTGCTGGTGAAAGCCACAGAGAGCACGGCTGGCTGCTCTCCCTGTCCAACATACTCCTGCACACCAAGCCATCACCATGGCCAGTGCTGAGCCTTTTGTGCATCTGGCTTAGCACTGTGGCCACATATGGCCAGTTATTCTTAGAATTATCATCAGTGAGTCTTCTTCATAGAGAGGAGACTTAAAAATCAGAGACCTGGGGTTCAACACCAATGCAATGGTGCCAAGCAATCACATTTGATTTCTGCATGCTATCTCTCATGCTCCTTACATTAGAATGGTAAACACACAAGTACAGTTATAAATGTAGCTACCATGGGCATAAAGTGTTAACATGACAGTGATCTTTATTGTACAAAAAAGTAGAAGGAGCTGCTCCTATACAAAAAACCATGACTGCCAGCAAGAGACAGTGTTTTTGTGTTAAACCTCAGCTACTGATGCTGTTACCACTGCTTTTCTACTGGCGTGCTGAGCCAGGGAGTGGTTGGTTGATTCAGGAGATGAAATCACACCTCTGCTAGTACTGATGGCAAATTGGACTTTCAGTGCAAGAGGATGGGATTTCACCCAGGACGCTTACGAAAGGGAGAGGGGGAAGATATTGACAAGTCCATCAGGCCACCACGTAGGTGCCAAATTAATCTGCAGAAGATAGCTTGGCTTAAACACATGCTTACATTTCAGCTGGGTAGTTTGGTTCATAATACCTATGTGCAGAAACTGGAGTAAGCAGCAGTGTTGTGTGCGTATGGGCAGGGGTCCTTCTCTCTGGGAGCACCCATCATAGTTTCTCTTTGCCTTCTTCTCCAAATCATTACTAAACAGCATCCCTCTTCTTCTTTTATGCCCTTTTCCACCGTATCCCACATGCAACACTTTTTCTGATTCAATGATGAATAATTTTAGCATAATATCTAGTCTAAACCAATCAGAAAATTTTATGTCTCTGCCCAAAATTAGACTCACCCCTTTCAGTTGAGGCACTACTGCATATATTTTTGTTCTCTCTTGTCCTAGCTCTGCTGTGCAGGATAGTATTTATAAAGAATAGGTACTTCATATGACAGTTTTTAAATGCATTGTCTTGCCTTCCCCTGACAACAGAGCTTCAGTTTTAAGACAAGATTGGAAGTACTTATGATTCAAAGAACAAAACAACATTCACTGGGTTCATCACAAAATGGTCACGTATAACCTGCAAAGCTGGCAAGGATTAGAATCTGTCCACTGGCATTCATGGACAGCGGTTCAGGGGCTTTGAGACTCTCACTGTATCCCAGTAAGTTCTTTCAAATAGTGCCTCCTAGAAAGAAAAAAGAAAAAAATGTATAGAAGAAGTCAGTAGAAAAGTTAGTAATTTTTAACATATTTGTAAACCTGACCATTTTCATAAGGTGGATTGCCTTCTGAAAGAGCACTGTCCCTTATCCAATGCAAAGCATCATCTCATGTCGCTGAGTGTCATAGATCTTTTGCCAAAGAGACACTCTAACTCCCCAAAAAAGGAGACGATAAAGGTATTGGCCAACAGGAGAGTGAAAAACCGTACCAGAGCTCGGTTTTGTCTTTTTCTTTTCTTTAAATCTGGAGTGAAGAACTGAAAACTGGCAGTCTAATCTCAACAATTGGTGCAATTGCAGCTTAAAACAATGAAAGTATATCTGCTTACATTAGCAATATTTAATAATGTAAATGGCAAGTAACATTTATTTCCCTTTATCTAATATATAATATACAAAAGTAGGGATGCAAATATATCTACTGATTCTGGGGATATACTGCCTGTGCTGGTTTAGGCATAACAATTCTTCTTTGACCATTTATATTTTGTGGAGTAATCTAATTATAGCATAAAATGCTTACAATTCTGCTGAAATATGTAAATGATGCAAAAATTAGTCTAATAGCAAAAATGCAGTTTTTAAGAGAAAAATACATAAACTGACACAATGCAGGAGATAAGTGCTTTCCAGAAATTATGCTCGTGCTGTAGAAGGTGGAAAAATAACGCAGAGTACAGAATGAATGCGTGTCTCTTCAAAACAGTACAAGCTCTCTTTTGACATGCAAGCAGTTCAGTAGGGAGGAAAAAGGCTAGAATTTAATTTAGCTGATGCAAATGAAATTAAAGCTAAATTGGTTGTCACACCAAGATGATGTTAACTATGTAAATGTTTGCTATTTATTAAGCCACCATTTAGAATTTAGACTGTGATAAAAATACAAGATTCTTATTGTTCATTTAAGATACAAACTGTGCATTTAAAAGAACATATATATATGGATTATTCACCCCTTCC
Organism: Gorsachius magnificus; assembly: GCA_034008185.1. NCBI lineage: Eukaryota > Metazoa > Chordata > Aves > Pelecaniformes > Ardeidae > Gorsachius > Gorsachius magnificus. The sequence goes on from CM067109.1 coordinate 80,074,602, forward strand.
ACACCTTTGGGAATTAAATTTAAAATCTCTTCTGCTTTTTTCCAGTATTTTTCTGTAATTACAGGTCACAGGTACTGTAGTTCCTGGCTACCAAAAAAAACCCAAAACAAAACCAAAAAAACCCCAAACTACCAGGCTTTTCCAGCTAAGCAGTATCCCATTACATCATTGCTTCAGATGCATTCATTCTCTACAATATTGTTGGCTGTTTCAGGTTAACTACCAAAATCATTTGCCTGAGAATCAAGATTTAATTGTCTTACAACCACCTCTGTGAAGTACAATAGGGATTACAAGCACTCATTGATTATACTATTGGGGAGAATAAGGGACTCTTATTCTAGCATTTCTCATTCATTTTGTCATTGCATTCTCTTTGAAAGAGACCAAATGGGTCCCAGCAGGTGAAAGCAAAGAAACCTGAAAGGCGCCCTTTGATGAATGACAATACCACAACTGCCCTCCCCCCATTTTTGGAGATTATAAAACCTTATTGAATCATGCCCTGTTAGATATTGATTGAGAGGGAGCTAAACTAAAACCAACAATAGCAGCATGGATCAGAGAACAGTGCTTTCATCAATGGGCACTGAGCACAGCTAAGCTTTCCCGTCCTTTTTGCTGTGTTTTGTTTTTTTCTTTTTTTAAAAAAAAAAAAACTATTTACTTTTGTTTAAACCGTTATACAAGAAAGTCATACAATTATACCAGCTTTGTCAATCACAGATAGCCAGTAGCTGTCCCTGTAGCACTAGCGATTCATCTTTCAAACTGCTGCAAGAAATCCCACAAACATGGTTAAAGTTAGGACACTCGGGGTTTTTTCATTTTGATTTTTTTTACTGTTCTGAGCAATTATCACACCTGCCAAGGACTTCAGGATGTCCTTAATTATTGCAAGGGTCATTTTGAAAGAACGATGTGAATGGAACAAATGAAACCATTTGGTGAAGACTGCTTTTGGGAAGCAACGAAAAAAAATACTGTTTTATAAAATCGTATTTTATTTTAGGTTACTTTTGTTACTTGCCTGTCATGTCACCCATTTATGAAACCCACTACAGAAATTCATTTCATGGAAGTCATCTTGTTATAACTTGAATCTGCCTGCTTTTGAGGAGACCTCTTTAATAGGACTGTGTGCTAATTAACTGTCAGAGATTTATTTATGTTTAAAACATAGTGCATTTCAGACTATGTTAGGAAATTATGAAACATGAATAAACACACATTTAATCCTACAGGTATCTTTCTCCTGATAACAGAGAATCTTAGGCCAGCCTCTGAAAAATTTATTTGCTTTAAATATTTTGCTTTTGGTCTAATTTCCTTTTTTCCTACCAGGGGTCTACAGGTGTCCTTTATCAAGGGATGATGATCTCTGAATCAAGGACATTGCTTAAAGGAATAAAAATAGAATAATGATGAAAACAATCTGGTTTTATAGAGCATCATTGTTCTATGTAATTCATGATTCCTAGATTCAATAAACTGTGTAAAAATCTTGCTTTTTAATTTATTTTAGCTGAAGAATCAAATCATCATGCAGATGACAACATGCTAAATACTTATTATTCATCACTACCAAAGAAATGCAGTTTTTCTGTTTATTATTAATAGACCTTTTTGACGGAGTTGCACTATCCTGTATGAAAAGCCTCTTTTGGTAATCAAACATATTTCTGGAATAGCTGAAATTGCTATAGAATTTCTGAACCCATTGTTCAGAGCTGAAAATCGTTTTGATAGTTGTAAAATAAAATTAGAGGATGTGTTCGTACTATGAATACGGGAAATAAAATAGCTTTTATTGCTGAAAATTTGGTGTATTTCACTAGAGCTGGGAAAGCATCTGAAAAAAAATCTGGGGAAAAAAAGATAAAACATGCAGAATAATGGAAGAATTATGCTTCTGAAAAGGATACAAAAATGTATTAATTATATCATACTCATATGTTTATGTCCATATTAATTTTTTGATTGATTTACACTATCCTTATCCTAATAGCTGCCTTGCTGCTATTTAATATTTTCCATTTGTCTGCCTTCTCCATGTCAAGTCCATCAGGATTATCCTGTGATTTCATACGGTAACTTGCATTAATCTAAAACATTAATAAATACTTATTACAATCCTCCCCTATTAAGCTAGCTGTACGTTCCTCTGTCTAAAAATTACAAAGGTTAATTGCTATTTAAATTTAAACCAAAGTATCAAGATTTACAGCTATCTGTTTTGTTGCTTGTTGGGGCTTTTTTTACATAATATGTTAATGACAATTTTGATAATGGCAAAATCTGAATATAACACAGAGATGGGATTTAAACCAGAGAGTTTCAAGGCATATTGTGAAAATTACAGCTGAGCTTGAGAGTACAATATCTTGAACACGTTTTATAATACAGCTTGCCAGTTACAGAGCTTTAAATTTTCATATGCTGCTCAGGATGAATAATTAACTGGCTGAAATCTACCGCTAATTGTATTTTCATTTGATTTGACTTTTCAAACGCAAATGTTACATGCTAGTTTTATACTAATGATTACCCATTTCTGGGCAGATCTGTTCTGCCAGGAAGAACATCTAACATCATTCTTTTGGTTGTAAGGGAATCTGGCAATTCAGCCACCAGCAACTGCTTTGCAAAGTCTGTCTACCTTAAAGAGCTCTATGAAAATATAATCTGATGGCTCAGGATGTTACAAAATTTCTCCTGCCTTACATTCTCCACTTTCTAGGTATAGAGAAGTAGTAATTCTTCAAACTCTGTTTCAAAAAATAATATATCAGCACAGGAATATGACTGCAAACTACTCAACAGCAAACACTATCAAATTATTGTATTTCCATCTATATTCTACCAGTTGTTGGCAATTATTATAATTTTTAGCATCTGATGTACTTTTAGTTATCTGTTTATTTTCCTTCTCATGCGGCACTTTAACAGTATCCTTCAAAAACAGTAAACTTAAAATAGTCTAGCTCTAAGGAAGAGGCTGCACTTGAAAGTTTCCAAGCTGAATAATTTGTTGGGATTTTTAACTTAGTTTTTAGCAGTTATTCAATGGAAGCAGTATTTTGATGTCAAGCATTCACTTTAACATTTCAGTAGTGCTTAAGTTTTAATACTCTCAGGTCACCTGGGACTAGAGAGGGCTGGAGTCTGTTGTCCAATTATACAAACCCATGAACTACCATGCTCTATTACATTATTATAACAACAATTTTTATTTAACAACAGAATTTATCAGTTAGGTTATGATGCTGCTTCAGCCAACAAGGAATGAGAGAAAATGCTCATGAGTTCAGGAATTTGTTTAGATATGTATCTGAAGTTACTATAAAATGCAGGCCAAGTATGTTTATAAATCTTAAATATATTCACTAATTTTTTTAATGGCATTCACACTTATCATATACATTTTTAAAGTGGATTTCCATTACTTTATTACATATTTTCTAGCTAGTAAGAATTGCTTTACATGATCACTCCCATTTTTCCATAAATCTACAGAAGGACAGACATGCAGACTTACATATGTGCACAAATGCATAGGTATTTTTTACTCATCAAAGTTTAATTGAACAGCTTTCATCAGAGGTGATCTGGTGAAGGGATGAACTTTTAGAGGAATTCTCACCATGCACTTTTATGGGTTCAGGATTTTTTAAGCTCTGTCTATACACCACAGAGAAAAATATGTCTCTCCAGAGAGCCATTTGGAGCAGGGACTTCATGATGTGCTCTTGGAGAGGACTAAATATCTCACAGTGTTGGTTACCCAAATGCTGGTGGTTCACCTCCTCTCCTTCCCTTTCCTTTCTCTTTCCATTTTCCAGGGAGAAGGATGCTCATCTCACCTTCCTAAAACACACCTCCAGCACTCTGCTGGCCTCCGCATCAGTGTTTTGGATGCCAGCCCCTCCATGGAGGAGACACCCACCCAGCACATGCCAGCAGTTGCTTTCCCAGGAGCCAGAAAGTATTTTTCTTTGAAATCAGCTTAGGTGTTCAATCTGAAAAAAACATTATGCATTCATACTTCACCCTCCTGTACTGTTGGGTCAATTACCAGGTTCATCAGACATTTTTCCAGGCACCATAGTCCTCTCCATTACATGGTATTGCCAATACTTGTGTTCCTACACAACACACTAGAATTCAATTACTATAACCCAAAGTACAAAAAAATTCAGCTTATCTCAACCGGGTTCAGAAGGCAGGCTTCTTTGATGTTCCCTAGATAACTGAATGCTAAACTTACGCTATAGTAAAAGGTATGAAATGTTAAGTTACCAACATCAACTTTAACTTGGGTAAGTGACCAGAATAAAACCTCTAAATTCAGGTATAACAACATTTTTGCTTAGACTTTCAATCAGTGCAGCCTGAAGAGCCCATATTCAGTTGCAGTGGAAGTGTAACTTTGATTTCCAGATCCTGTGTTTAAATTCTGAACTATACTATCCTATTAGCATAATTTGGGCATTTAATTTTCTCTATTAAAGAAATTATATGAAGCTGATTACAATTCTATAAACACGCATTCAAAAGTGACTGTTCAATTTTCATCTCTAGCATCGCATTAAAGTTTTTCACATTCCTTATTTTCTTATTCCCCCTCTAAATTTCTTCAAGTCCCTTTTCCATGAATGTTGGTGACAGTAAAGCATTTATCAGCTGCTCTTGTTTTCTGAATAGATGGTTGTTCCAGTCAAGAAACTCAATTTTCATACATTACAATTACTTAGGATTGTTACTAATGTATGATAATGTAAGGAAAGTGAAGATTTGTTCGCTATCTTGGGAGGAGTCATTTAATATCATTAAGTTACTATATCTTCACTTTGTACAAATCCCATAAAGTTATTGCTGGCTGAGTATTTGAATGCAAGAGAATGAAAAACACCTCCAAACGTGTTCTATATTTCTTCTAAGTACTGTACTTGTATGTGTTTGTCTTGCTTATATGTATGGTTGTACTCACCCCCGTTTCCGCGCTTATGCCACCACCTTTCTATCTAGAAGTTACAGTAAAATCTGCAATGTCTCCAATGTCAGGATAGTAACCCATGAAAATTTAGTCAAGGAAGAGTTTTTAAATTAACTCTAATCCCTCACTGAATGCCTGTAAAATTACAGGTATGATACTCTGTCAGACAGAGCTAATATACTAAATACACGCAACAACTCAGAGGCACAACTGTGATTTTAACGTATGAGTTTACAGAGGTAGTACTTGGAGGGCAGGACGTGTTTTGGTTTGAAGCTGCACTAAACTGATGAAAAACTGTATTTGCAGTGTATGGTTTTCCCAGTTGGTGGCATCTTTTATTCCTGTTGAAATCCACAGCGGTTAGGGGCTTCAACCCTCTTGCAGACGTTTAGTGTCAGATCAGCTCTGTGAAGCCAAAGTCAATAACTTAAAAGAGAAACAGGAGTTAAGAACTATCTCTTGGCTGGCTTATTAAAGCAGGATGGAAACTGGACAGAGGAGCAGAAATAGCATCATACCTCCAGGAAGTTGAATTCAGTTGTCTGGCAATGACACATGCTGTTAGAGTCAAGGGTAAAAGCTGAGAATGCTTTGCTTTGGTGGGGTGAGTGACTCATTTGATCACCAATTCTGATGTAATTTTGTTGCATAAGTAAAAGACATTAAAGAAAGATCTGCTCAAAGTTTCAGATATCAGTATATGTATGTAAAAAAAAAAGCTCACTGATATATAGAAAAACACAACTTCCTTCTACCGAGAGAAAAAACCAAAAATATTCCAGCAGCTACTCTCAACCCTTGCTGCACAAACTCTGTTTCTCAGAAAACTCAGTCCTGACCACCTGGACATAAAAATTTGCTTTTTCAGTAAAAGAGACATCAGTCTCTTCTATGGAACACCAGCAGTGGGAGGACGGCTGGTTCGTTGTTATTATTTACTATTTCCAAGCACTGACTGATGGTGACACCTGTTTAGAAGGTGGAGCAAGGCTTCCTTCTTGAAGCAAACGTTGCTGAGGTCTGATCTGGTAAATTGGAGAGGCACACAAGTTAAAATGACTGTTTTGTAAGGAACTCCACTGCCGATGTGGTCCCTGGGAACTTAGTGCGGCTTTCTAATTCTCAATAAGGCACATGCACACTTGGTTGCAGGGTTGCTGCATTTTTTTTTTTTGGTTGTACTTCTTTCTGCATCATGTTTAAGTGGTAGAAGAAAAAAAATCTTTTCATCTATTTTTTCCCTTCCTTAGCTTGTTTGTCTCAGTACATTTAGAGAATGTACTTCACCGGGTACTGCTTAAGTTTTGAGGACTATTCCCATCTACTTTTCTGTAACAAAAGAGGTCTGCTGTCTATTACATAATATTACCTGAAAATTAAAACTATCTTGGTAATTTAAACTGATGAGGTTTAAAATCATAAATGAGTGTCAAGAGGAAAAGTGTATCATTTAATCATGAGTGAAAAAGGAATAATAGGATGTACGTGTGACTACAAAACTGTTCTTATTCTGTCAGGATAAAAGAGTTGGCTGGGTGCTATGTAGTGAAGGGCATCTAGGAGACAAAAAAACTTATCAGAGTTAGTGGTTCCTCTCTAGGTTAATTAATACCTGGATAATTACTGGGATAACAGGGAAGATCACTTCCAAGAAGCCTATTTTTTGACAGAAAGCAAAAAGCATAACCACCAGCTTCACATCCTATTCAGCTTGTAGGCAGCCGACTTATAATTGCTAACGACAGAAATGATGGACATTATCATTTCTGTTTGGGGGAAGAAGAAAAGAGCAGCTCTTGCTGTGGGCTTTTTCCCCCACATCTTGCTGTGTGATAAATGTTCCTAACAGTGGTACATAAACATTACTCCTTATCCCTTATGCAAAGTCTTTGAAATAAAGTTTGCATAAGACCTTATGTTTAATTCTCAGCAAAAGAACAGAGATGTCAGGCATATAATATTTCAAGGCAGTACGACAGCACGGCTGCCATTCAAAGCAGTTGCTCTATCTGTTATGATTTTCTATTTACAGTGGCTGCTAACACACACACTGCTTAAATGGGAACTGCAAATGACAGAGCACTGCATTCCCTGCAAACCTGAAGCTTTATCTGCCGCTGGGTTATGGGCAAATATGTGATATGTCATGCAAGTGTGTATTAACTTAATTCAGGCATTTCAAAATACAGTAGAGCCTTGATGACATTTACTTAGGGAAACAGCTGATCTGATTTTTTTTCTTTTGCATGTATTTATTCTTTGCTAAATTCAAGCCTTTATTTCTCTGAGGCTGTGAAAAGTGGTTGTAAAGGCACTTCATTTCTTAGCTAATTAGTGTGAGTTTTTTCCTCTGTCTATTTATTTTCTTCCACACCTATCCTTTTCTACAGCTCCTGCCAATCTTGCCTTTATGATTTTCTTAGCACCAGTGTTAGAAGTGGCTCCAGCTGGTGGCAGCTTCACCACAGAAATGCATTACTATTGCGAACAATTGTTTCAATGTGCTAATTCATCAGTGTAATTTCATACCGGACCCTTTCTGACTGCTTAGAGAAAATCTCCCTTCCCAGTCAGGCCAACATTAAGAAATTCTTGATGAGACAGTTCATATTGTCTGAGGTTACACTTCAATAGGAAAGAAAAGAAGGGGAAAACAAAAATGAAAACCAGTAATGTCAAGTTTTTAAAAAAGAAATAGGAGGGAAATGAGAGCAACTGTAAACACCACGATTTATGAATTTGGGAGGAGAATCCAAGGATTGAGGAGACCTTCTGTCTTTGCATCCTGCCCTAAGTGACTTCTGCAGGCACCCTGGAGATGCAGCAGATTACTCAGAGTCCTAGCAGCAGGATAAGGATCATGGGAAACCTCCTAAATATCAGCTTTTAAAGCACAACCTTTCAGGTACAAACATACTTAGGGAAAACCTGGATAATAAGTTTCCTTCTAAAAAGTGTTGAAGTATACTGACTTATTTGATTAGCAGAAGTAATGCAACGCCACATCACTGTGAAATCAAAAGATTCAAAACTTGGATGAAGAATGTATGTGATTTTTAGGGTGGATAAATTGTAAACAAGGAATTGGTTTAAATCAAGTCTAAAATACAGCAATTTCAAACTCTCCATTTTAAAAATAGTTATTTTATTTTATTTTCCAGTTTTTCCTGCCTTTTTAAGTGAAGTTCCATCTGTTCAATGTCCTGGTTTTTCCATTTGCAGACAACCTTCCAACAGTGTGTTACGTTACATGGCTAGTATCTATCAGTCATCTGTAGTTTGTTTTCTCTTTTTTAATTTTGTCCCATGTTTGAGAAATGGAAGGAGAGGATGAGGAAAAATCAGAAAGAAAAATTATTCTTGCAATATATATCCACCATAATTAGAATCGAGAGGCACTGCTGTAGGTTCTTGCAAAAAGTACTATGGCCCCATATTTCCAAAATAGTTTCTGGACAAAGAAAATACATTGGACAATATGGGACTTATTTTTTCCTTTAAAGTACCTTTCCTCTCAAAGCTTTTAAGCTATTTTTTTTCTTTGAAATATCTTGTGTTTGATTGTTTAGTAATGTGGGCATTCAGCTTTTTGCCTGAATGTATCATAATAATTCACCAGAGAAATGATGATACACGGAAAAGCTGTGGAGCAGACTAAAACAATTTATTTACATAAATGATGACTAAGTGGGTCAATTAAGGAGTGAAAGCAATTGAAGCACATACACACTCTGATCAAACAAGACCAAAATCTCATAGTTTGTGCTTGATAGATCAGGCACATCTTCCACAGCAAAGAGCTGTGGAGACAGAAATATTTTGTGGTATGAGTATAGCTGCCAAAATCTTGCCGTTAGTGCTCTGCATCAGGGACTGCAACCTCATGCTCAGGCACAAAGGCATGCGACCTGTTTGGCTCATGGTGACTGCTGGATGAAGTGGATCCATTCAACCAACGGCTGCCAAAAACTAAAGTACGGGTTGTGAAGAGGTTGGAGCTGGACATGCACCAGCTCTTGGGGTGGTCAGGGTGCAAAATGGCTAGATGAGTAAAAATACCACAAAAATAATGTCTAATATTGTTTTATATTGGACTATTGTTTTTATTCCAGCATGGGCAGCAGGTAAGCTCCCAATGGTATCTCTTATTTCCGCTACAGCACTGGTGCTCATTGATATCAATACTCATGACTAAAGAGA